>JARCFY010000020.1:5792083-7009166 GCA_029233225.1 Lepidodactylus listeri | reverse complement strand
ATAATATAGCGGCTCAAGCAGATAAAAATTGCATGGAATTAAAAGCAGAATTTCAAAAATTATCCACAAGAACACAAGATATAGAAACTAAAGTAAAAGAACTGGAAGAAAACACCCATAAGACAATGAGAGAGAACGAGAGGATGGAAAAGATGATGCATTATAAAGATATGCAAAACCACTTGAGATTTCGAGGGATTGAGGAAAAATTGAATGAGGATATTTTTACAAGAATGCAAGAAGCAATAGCAGATTTTTTACAAGAACAGGAAGAAGTTGTTAAAGAACACATGGATCTTGTTTATAGAGTTAATTCTACATATGCAAGAGACAAAAACATACCAAGAGACGTGGTTGTCCAATTTACAATGAAAAGAACAAAAGAACA
The DNA here is from genome assembly GCA_029233225.1 of Lepidodactylus listeri. Classification (NCBI taxonomy): domain Eukaryota; kingdom Metazoa; phylum Chordata; class Lepidosauria; order Squamata; family Gekkonidae; genus Lepidodactylus; species Lepidodactylus listeri. The sequence continues at coordinate 7,008,778 of JARCFY010000020.1, read as the reverse complement.
AATCTACAGGAAGTGCTTTACTGACCCCTTTGTAATAGATGGAAAGAAAATCATAGTAATGAAAGAATTGCCTAGAGCAATACTGCAAGAAAGGAAAAAATTCAAGCATCTGACGGATAAACTGAAGGAGAAAAAAATCAGATTTCGTTGGGAAATACCTCAAGGACTAAGTTTTTATTATGGCAAATCCAGAGTAGTGATTAAAAGCACAGAAGAAATGTATGCATTCCTGGGAGAGAATAAAGATGATTTTGGAGATATTTAAGAATATATCAAAATGGATTACAAAATACTTACATGGAATGTAAATGGACTAAATTCACCCCAAAAACGTAGAATGGTAGGTCATTGGTTGGAAAAACAAAAATGTAATATAATTTGCTTGCAAGAAGCTCATCTTAAAAACCAAGACCATAAATATTTAATAAGGAAAAAATTGGGAGAAGAATTTTATTCTTTAGCAAGCAACAAAAAAAATGGTGTTGTAACATATGTCAAAAAAGATTTGGAACCCAAAGTAATATTCAAAGACAAAGATGGAAGATATTTAGCTATTGAAATTTTACTGCAAGGAGTGAAAACTTTGATTGTGAACATTTATGCTCCGAATGGAGCTAAAGAAATTTTTTTTAAAGAACTTCAAATGGAATTGGACAATGTAAACTATGATCAAATTATGATGTTAGGAGATTTCAACGGAACTGTAGATAATAAACTAGACAGGCGCTCTAAAAGAAAGGATGAGACGTTAGGGAAGCTTCCAAAAAACTTTTTTGAACTGATAAAACAAGAAAAGTTGGAAGATATTTGGAGGAAAGCTAACCCACAAGGAAAAGACTTTACCTTTTACTCTAACAGACATGACTCACATTCAAGAATTGACATGATTTGGATGACTACTAACCTAACCTTCAAGACAAGAAAAGTGGAAATTTTACCCAGAATAATCTCAGATCACAATCCGTGTTTATGGACAACTGGGCAGATTAAAAAACAAAAGAGATGGAGAATAAACGAGGACTTATTAGATAATCAAGAAATAATTAAAAAATTACTTGAAGAAACAGACCTATACTTCCAAGTAAACATGCAGAAAGAAGTTAAAATTCAAACCGTATGGGATGCATATAAAGCAGTGATGAGAGGACTATTGATATCGTTAAATGCTAAAGATAATAAAAAGAAAAAAGAGCAATATGAAAATATTTTACAAGCCATTAAAACAAAGGAAGAAGAACTGAAGAAGAAACCAGGGAAAAAGAAACTGCAAAAGGAAATTTGGATGCTACAAGACCAAGCAAAAGCCATTTTGAACCAGGAGATGTACTGGAACTGGCAAATTCCAATCTTCTAAACATTGATATTTCTTTTACTACGGGCTTGGAAAGATTGTTACTCTATCTACTTTCTTCTTGAGGTTTTCTCCCTCTATGGCTTTCAATGCAATCATTTCACTTATCTTCTACTATTTAAGCTATTATAAACCATTAAACTTTAACTAATATCTTGAAATATCTATTCAGCTTACATCTAGTTTATACCGCTAGACTACAAGCAAAGTAAATTAGTATTCAGGTTGCACTTTATTTTGTTTCTTGGAAAATTCCTCAAGAGGAGCTTCCCTACTCGGGGTTTGGGTTTGCCGAATGAGTCTCTGCCGTCTTCCACGGTGGTTGCTCCCGTGGGAATGCTGTGGACTCTCCCTTTAGGAGGGTGTGTGGGAAGGGGTTATTTGAAAAGATTTTTCAGAGAGGGAGGGAGGGAGGCAATCTGAGAACAATGCCCATGACTCCAGCTTTGCTCCAAGTTTTTAAGTAAAAATGCCAGCAGCACACAGGACACAGGATGAGGCTTCTCTGTTCTCTCCTGCCCAGCTTTGAAATGTTTGAAATGTTGAATTTATCAAAAGCACAGTTTAAAAAACACTTCCTTCACACTGAACTACATATCCCAGCAGCCTCCTCCAGCAAGCCCATTGGCCACCGGCTGTCACCATTCTGCCAAGAGTTTGAAGCACTGCTTCCCATAGGCACTTATGCACATGCTCAAAAGACAAAAGGTTTTTAAAAAACTGCCCAACCAACCCACTCCATGGCTGTCACATCTGATTAATCAACCACAGGGTGAAAGCACATTGAAGCGGGTTAAGGGGGGAGGTTGATCAAAACTCTCAGTTATAAAAAAAACCCCTGGATCAATTAGAAGCAGGGCCACATCTGACCGCAGGCTTAAAGTACCAAACTAAAACTGTCACTTGGTTTGACTGCCCCTTTAAAATAAATTGCACTATTGACAACAGCTGTTACCATTTAGACAATCCTTATTATTTAAAAGTGGTACAGTGGATGGTATAATAAGAACCTTTTTGTCAATGCTTGAGAAAGACAGACGGCTGAAGCTAGGTGTATTAGCATTTGGAAAATTATTCTTAAGAATTGCATTATAGACATGGGGTAAGTTCAACCTGGTTATCTGACTGGGGGTTAAGAAACACCATGGCGCTTTTGTCCCATTAATTTTCTTTATTGGTAAATATATATAGTTACATTGCGGCTTTGAGGAAGAATTGCCAAAACACGCTGTAATTCTGGAAGGCACGTCACTGGATTCTTGCTGGATTCTCTGGATTCTCAAGAGGGAGCAGCTGGTTTCTCTGCTTGAGAATTTATATAGACAGTGTGCGTCTTTCAGCATTTATATGCTTTTGGATTGTTATATTACACTTGAGGCTTATTTGGCCGCAAGGTTTTGTTCCATACGATATATTGTCGGTGGATTTTTCTGTAATAGAGAACAACATTATTTATGCATATTGTTCATTATACAAAGATTCTATGTAATACACAAAAAAAGTTTAGATTATTATAAAGTAGAGTTAAAGATTTATCCAAGGCTCTTTTTCTAGCAGGAACTCCTTTGCATATTAGGCGACACACCCCTAATGCAGCCAATCCTCCAAGAGCTTACAGTAGCCCCTGTAAGAAGAGCTCTGTAAGCTCTTGGAGGATTGGCTACATTAGGGGGGTGTCGCCTAATATGCAAAGGCGCTCCTGCTAGAAAAAGAGACCCAGATTTATCTATGTAACTATTTGATGGCTTTAATATTATTACTTAACTAGTGTTTGTTATCTCATTTATGATATTCATACCCTGAGAGTCCCCTATTTATTTTGGCACTTCTCAAATAGATCCTAGCAACACCAGCGACATCAGCCAGACCATCTCAGGTTCATGCTCCCGCTCATCCTCTGATATGAGTTATGCCATCACGTGTCAACAATACCCTCCCACCCTTTACACTGGATGAACAGGCCAGTCCCTTCAACAAAGAATTAATGGACATAAGTCTGACCTTAGGAACCACAACATTCAAAAACCAGTGGAGGCACATTTTAACCTTCCAGGACCTTCAGTTGCTGACCTAAAAGTAGCAGTTCTCTTACAAAGGAATTTCAAAGGGAAATCAGAAAGAGAGACTGTTGAATTGTAATTGATAATGAAGCTCAAGACAATGCATTCACCTGGATTGAATTGAGACCTACGTTTCCTGTCTCATTACCAATGCTGATTTCTTTACATCTACTACCCCACTGCGTATCACACCTTATCCAATCATGCCTGCTATTGTCATTCACTTGCTATTGTCATTTGCCAGCTGATGTCATTCGACATGTGAAATTACTCCACTTTCCAATAAAGGACAGATGGACTCATGTTCTAGCTGTATCTAAAGAAGTGAGCAGTGACTCATGAAAGCTCATACCCTGCCACAAATTTTTGTTAGTCTTTAAGGTGCTAGTGGACTCTTGCTCCCTTTTTTGGCTTCACTAATGACTGACACTTCAAGTTTGGCTACTGTATGATGTATCTTGGCTAGTAGTTTAGAATAATTCAGTCTTATGCTGATGGACAGTTTTATGTTACCGTATTTTTTGCTCCATAAGACGCACTTTTCCTCCCCCAAAAAGGGGGGGGGAAGTGTGTGCGTCTTATGGAGCGAATATGGAGCTTTTCTTACCTGTAACAGGGCTCTTTCTTCAGCAGGAACGCAGGGGAAAGCCATTCAGGCTGGCATCCCAGCCTTCCCTGCCCCTCCCTGCTGGGCCTGAGTTGTTAAGACTTAAAAGGGAAATGGCAGGAAAAACCCCACCAGGCTAAGTACTCTTTCCCTTTAAGTGCTTTTCCCCTTTAAGACAGCCAGCAGCAGAAAGCCCCGCCCACAGATTAAGCTCCGTGGCTACTTTGCACAGAAAGGCCTGGCTTTGCATGGCATGCCGATGTCTCTCTTCTTTCCTTTCTCTATCTTTCTTCCTTCATTCCTTCCTTTCCTTTTTTCTGCCTGTCTGTTTGTCTTTCTGTCTCTCTCTCTGTCCCCACCTTTCTTTCTTCCTTTCTCTTTCTCTCTCTCTCTCCTCCTCCTTCCTTCCTTTATCTCTCTCTCTTTCTTTCTTTCTGTTTCATTTTTTCCTGTTTTCCTCCTCTAAAAACAAGGTGCGTCTTATGATCAGGTGTGTCTTATGGAGCGAAAAATACGGTACTTTCATTTGTACTGCTTTCTGACCCAGCTGGACCCCTGGGAGCAGGGATCCATTCCACTGATAGAGGCACTTTCCTCCAGCAAAAGGATTCACTAGTAGAATGGCTTTGCCAGTTCCAACACTTTGTCTGTAATCTCTTCCTGCTATTACACTTATAATGAAAGATCCTCAATAAAGACTTTAAAAAAAAGCTTATTACAAAAAAACACCATCAGACATGTATCCAGATGTGCAAACAAGCATGAATGCTGGCTTTTGCTTTCAATGGGATTATTTTTAAAATAGTAAATGAGAATGGTAGAAAGAACTTCTCTCTCTTTTTAGCACCTTACGGTAACATGAACAGATCCCACAGCAGGACACGTATTCTGATGAAAATATTTCCTGGGGATAAAAGCCTTACTTGTGAGAAGTTTTAACTTATTTCAGCAATTAAAACAAAACAAAAACACACATGTTATTCTCCAGTGCTCTCTCCTCAGAAGAAAATCAATTGTGTAAGATGTGTGGGTTGATTCCCTTCTTTACAAGCTTCCAGCCACTCTCTTTAACAATAAATTCCAAGGAAGATAAAGTTCCTTAGGTAGCTTCCATGTGGTGCTCTTCCTCTGCCTTCCCACTCAATCTGTTGCAGTTCCTTTCTGGGCTTCTGTATGCCATCCTCATTTGGTCACCTCCCAGGTTTTCTGCTGAAAGTTTTCCCAAACTTGCTTTGTAACAATCTTTCCTGAAAGGTCGTACCCAAAGAGGATGTGAAGAAGTGGGGACACAAAGGTGCAGATCTCTCTAATTCCCCACTTGCACCTGATGCCACCCACATCCCCTCCTGCTCACCATAGCCCCTCATTAGTGGGCTTCCCCCCCCTTTTTAAATTAGAGGTAGTAAGTATAATTTAATTGGTAATTAAGGCAGATCTTGTAGCTAGTGTCCTCATGAGGAAGAGCCGATGCTCATGGTAGAGGGCATGCTTTGTACACCAGAAACCACAGGTTCAGACTCTCCAGTGGAAAGATTTCAGAGAAGACATTTACTTGTTGGAGACCTCAGAAAGTTGCTGCCAGTCAGAGTAGACAATATTGAGCTAGGTGGACTAACAATGTGACTCAGAGGCAGCATATTTATGGGAGGGAGGTGCCTCAATGCAGAGGTAGGACACCAACTTGGACACAGAAGCTCCCAAGTTTGATTTCCAAGTAGCAAAAAGATCTTTCTGAGTCTGGAGCCCCAGTAAGTCAGTGTAGGCCATTCTCAGCTGGACTGACCACTGACCTAACTTGGTATTAAATACTCGTAGGAGCCAGTGGTATTATCTTGTAAAAAGCTAGTTTACAAGTAATATCCAATCATAGACATGCACACCAGACAGTACTAGCTTGCAACTTGCATCATGTTCAGGATCTCCAATATCCTAGAATTGCTTCTTGTAGCCAGGATCCTTGTTGCAACCTTGTCCAGAAAGCTCCAGGATTCCTCACTACTCCTCCCTTCTGGCCACATTCAGTACAAACAAATCCCTTTCTTGAGAGGAACACACATTTCAGTGCATACAAAAAGGCACCAATTACAAAAGGTTATGAATTTATCCACTTCCTTCATGCCCTGCCTTTCTCCATAGTGGGGACCCAAAGCAGCTTACATCAATCACCTCTCCTTCATTCTGTCCTAGCAACCAGCACCCTGTGAGGGAGGTTAAATTGAGAGTGTATGACTGGCCCCAGATCATCCAACACACTTCTCTTGACAGAGTAGGGATTTGAACCTGGGCCTCCCAAATCCTAGTCTGACACCCTGACCACGACACTACATTGGCTCATAATGCTGACCATGGGGGAGAAACGTTCAAAGCGGTATTACCCTGTACAGATTATTACTTCTGCATTACTTTTTGGATAGTCACCTCCACAAAAGAGACCCAAATGCCAAACCATAACATTGTTAAAGTGTAAAAGAAATGAGCCCCATTTCCCAGCAGGGTCTGTCTCAAAGCCATGAAGGCTCAAGAAATGCAAGTGCCATATTCTCCAGATGTTGTTTGTAACAAACTTAAATCTAGGCCTTCTGGTTATAGCAGCTGTTGCATAGATCCCAATGAGGTGCCAAAGAGACTTAAATACTGTCTACCGGAAATGCTATTTTCAGGTGTCCAGTTAAGAAATTATGGTCTTTTGTAGAGCTTGATTGCCTGCTAATGGGCCCTGGCACTCTGCTATGGACCTGTGTGCAATGAACTGCTGGGTACCAGCTACACTCACCCCACCTGTTTGGAGAAAAACAGTTTGGCTCTTCTGAATGTTGCCAACAAAGGAGATAGAAGCCCAGCTGGCTGGAAAGAAAGAGCCCTGAAGGGGGTTCTGCAGGGATGCTATTTGTTTTGGGAGGGGGGAGCGGATGTTGCTTTCAAGACTGGTACTCTCTATCTGGATGCTTGCCTGCTTTGAGGCGTATGTTTATGAATCAAACTGATTCAGTCGCGGCTGTTCTGGCAACTTCCTGCTGTTTGGGGAGATGCAAACATAAAGTGATGCTTCATTGATAACTTCCGCAGCAACAGCCCATTTTTTGCACAAGAAGAAAAAAGCTGTCTTACAAGAAGTCGTGCTAATGCAAAAAAAATATGATCACATCAGCAGTTCAGGAGGGATCCACGTAGAGGTTGATTGCCATTGTATTCTCCCACTAAGGTAGCTCTTTGTTTCAACTTCTGGATCCAGGCAGATTCCCTTTTATATTCTTACTAGGATTAAGGCCCATTGTGGGAAGAAATACAATGGGCTCTAGAAAGAGACTCTGGGAGAGTGCCAAGGCCTTGGGCAATCAGCATCAATTTGCTGTGGCAACCCCAGCAGGGTATAATGACACAGACTCCACCATTTTCTCCAGGGAAACTGATCTGTGGTACCTGAAGAGCACTTGTAATTTTTGAGTGCTCTCCTGCCCTCACCTGGAGATTGGCAACAGTGGTTCCCCAAGAGGGACTTGCTGGTTTGGAGGGCAGAGTTTATGGCATTCTACCTATCTGAGGTCCCACCTTTCCTCAAACCTCACCCTCTCCAGGCTCTACCCTTCAAATCTCCAGGAATTCCCCACCTGGAGTTGGCAACCCTATCTCCTTCCCAGCCAAGCATCAACCTACCTTTATTTTCCCCTAACTCTTCAGCTTTCCATCTCCCCCCCACATCTGCAGCCTCTACCGTGCTCTGAAGCCCTGACTGCTGAAGCCCTGACTGCTGAAGCTCTGGCTGCCAATCTCAGCAGGATATAAGGACACAGAGTCCATCATTTTCTCCAGGGGAACTGATCAATGCCATCTGGTGTGCAGTTGTAATTCTGAGTGATATCCTGCCCTCACCTGGAGATTGGCAACAGTGGTTCCCCAAGAGGGAATAGCTGGTTTGGAGGGCAGAGTCCATGGCATTCTACCTGTCTGAGGCCCCACCTCTCCTCAAACCTCACTCTCTCCAGGCTCCATTCTTCAAATCTCCAGGAATTCCCCACCTGGAGTTGGCAACCCTATCTCCTTTCCAGCCAAGCATCAACCAACCTTTATTTCCCCCTCACTGTTCAGTTTTCCATCTCCCCTTCTCTGCACTTTTTGGCCTTGGGGTGGGAATAAATACAACGGGCTCTAGAAAGAGGCTCTTGGAGAGTGTCAAGGCCTTGGGCACTCAGCGTCAATTTGCTGTGGCAGCCTCAGCAGGGTGTAAGGACACAGAGTCCACCATTTTCTCCAGGGGAACTGATCTCTGCTACCTGAAGAGCAGTTGTAATTCTGAGTGATCTCCTGCCCTCACCTGGAGATTGGCAGCAGTGGTTCCCCAAGAGGGAATAGCTGGTTTGGAGGGCAGAGTCTATGGCACTGTACCTGTCTGAGGCCCCACCTCTCCTCAAACCTCACCCTCTCCAGGCTCCATCCCTCAAATCTCCAGGAATTCCCCACCTGGAGTTGGCAACCCATCTCTTTCCCAGCCAAGCATCAACCTACCTTAATTTCCCCCTCGTTCTTCAGCTTTTCATTTCCCCCACACACACACCTGCTGCCTCTACCATGCTGTGAAGCCCTGACACTGCCTTTTTTGAGGGTCAGTGAGACCTCTGTGGTCAAATCTCCCTATTTGGAGATAAAATCCACAATCTTTGGGGGATCCCTGGAAAGTTGGCAACCCAAGGGTCTGGCCTTTCCTTGCTTTCCTGGGCTACCCCCTCCCTTTGGTATTGGCAGAGAGGGGGAGACTATGGGGTCAGAGCCCAACACAGATTATTGGTCCAAATAGAATAATTTATTTTAGTATTTACACAATTATGGACCACGCACACACACTAAATGAATAAGGGACAACTAAATAAAACAGGGGTTAAACACAATCCTCCCTGGATGGGCTGGGATCTATATTGATGGTGCCCCGCCCCTTGGTAGGGTCCCTCTTTTTCCCCTCTTTTTGGTCTTGGGGCAGTGGGAACTGTAGGCCAGCAGATGAGGAAGCCCCATTCAACCCAGTGAGTGATACTCCTGCAGGCCCCTCTCTGGAACTACAGCTCAATTGAACCTTATGGGGGAACATTTTAAACAAACCACAGACAGCAGCCGTCTTATAAACACAGGTAACTGCCACTTCGTATCACCTACCAACAGCCACTGAGGTAACAGTTAATCCCTCCACAGGAAGGAAGCTGGAGAAGTGTCTTCATCAAGAAGAAGAAGAGAAGAAGAAGAGATTGGATTTATATCCCGCCCTTCACTCACTTAAGAGTCTCAGAGCGGCTTACAAACTCCTTTTCCCTTCCCCTCCCCACAACAGACACCCTGTGAGGTAGGTGGGGCTGAGAAAACTCTTTCCCAAGCTGTCCTTGAGGGAACAGCTGGTACAGAGCTATGGCTTGCCCAAGGTCATCCAGCCAGGTGCAAGTGGAGGAGTGGGGAATCAAACCTGGTTCTCCCAGATTAGAGTTTGCCACTTAACCACTACACCAGACTGGCTCTGGTGAAAGAGAGAAAGCCGTCTGGCAGGAATTCTGACAGGGCACAGAGGCTGAAAGAGTGGGCAGGGAAGAGGAGCAGACCCAGCCAATGGCATGCTAGTATTCACAGCCAGTGGATAGGGACAGCTTCTGATTGACAGGCCAGGGGACCAAAGGCTGGGGTGGTGTGTGAAATCTTCAGGAGTGTGCCACCACCATGCAGAGAATTATTATATAGAGAGATATGTCCTGGTCCAAAGGTGAGGCCTGACAATGCATGGTTCTGCCACCTTACTGGTGGTAAAGAGGACTGGCTGGTATAATAATTATAATTATCATGTGATATTGTGTGTAAAATAGCCAGGAGATCCTAAGATTGTCTTGCAGCCAGAAGTTCTAGCTCTTTTAGCATTATACACCACTATGTGGCAAGCTAGACTTGTTCTTTAAGGCAAGAGACTTTTCAGAGGTGATTTGCCATTGCTTGCCTCTGCATGATGACCCTGGTATTCCTTGGAGATTGCCCTTCCAAATACTAGTCAAGGCTGACCCTGCTAAGCTTCTGAGAGCTGAGGAAATTGGGTTAGCCTAGGCTGGCTGGTGCTTGGACAGGAGGCTTCCACGCTGACTTTGATGGCAAAAGAAAGGTGGAGGATATAATGACAACTAACAACAAATCATGTCTGAGGATTTTTCTCTTCTCTCAGCTTTGCCCCACAAAGAATACAGATGCATGATCACACAAGCATGTTTGGAAGTGTTGCATCGTGCCATGTCACATGAACACATGAAACTACCTTATGGTGAGTCAGACCATGGCCATGGCTTGTATTATTTATTCTGACTGGCAGCAACAGCTCTCCAGGGTCTCAAGTGGAAGGCTTTCCCATCACCTGCAACCTGATCCTTTTAGTTGGAGATGCCAGAAATTGAACCTGGGACCTCCAGCATATATACTCTCTGTCTGTGTGAGTTCTATGGGGCTATATTGGAACAGAATTTGCAAGACAATGTAAGTTAATACATTTCTTCAAGTCAAGTCAAGTAGGTTAAAACGTTTCTTCAAGTCAAAAACACTCCAATATACAGAAGAATACAACAAGATTTGTATAACTAAGCACATAGGTGTAAGAGAACAGAAATTTGCAGAGAATAATGTCTTTGAATTTAGTTAAGAAACTGGTTAGTGTTTGATATACCTTTGTGGTGAGCAAAGTTGGGACTTTTCTGGTCCATCAAGGCTGCAGTCAGGCATGCCACGTACTGCAGTCGGGAAGTGCTCCTGATTTCATCTGGTGTTATTTGACATGGAGACGTTCAAGCAGACATCCCAGCATAATTCGTTTAGCTGAGGGCTCATTCCATCATTGAACAATTAGATGGTTTGGTCGGGTGAGGTGTTGTTATGTTTTTTTTCTGTCTTTTGTGCATTTGCATAACCAAGGAAGTGAACCCCAGTGTGAAAATATCTCCATGCAGGGTTTTTACGCATGTGCTTTCCCACTTCCTAGACTCAAGTCTCCAGTTTGACAGCTTGCCGATCCTTCTGTGGAGCACTTTGATCTCTTTGGTTCACAATGAGCCATGGTTGCCTGAGAGAGATCACTCCCTTTCCTGCTCATTTTCAAATCTAGCCTAGAGATAGAGATGATTATGTGGTTATGCACATATCACCAAGTGAACAAAAAAGAAAGATGCTGAGTCAGGATGGAATGAGCAGACCATCCCAACAGTTTGAGAGCATGCTTGAGCGATCAGACTAGGGAAACTCCATTCGTGGCCCATCAGCAAGTGTTAGGACCAGCCTTTCCCTGATGTCGTTTAACTCTGATTCAAGGGCGGGGCAGAATGGGGTGCCAACGACTGTGAAACCTTTTGCAGATGTTGCTGTCTGAACATGCATTTTAGATCCGTCAGGCATCAGCATCTATATCGGATCTAAATGCACGTCTAATCACAGCCCATGTGCCAAGGGCAGCAAGTTGCTTCTGACTTAGGCGACCCTATGAATTAATGACCTCCAAAAGGTCCTACTGTCAATAGCAAACTGCAAGCCAGTGTGTCCTTTATGGAATCAATCCATCTTATGTTGGTTCTTCCTCTTTTCCTGCTGCCTTGAACTTTTTCTAGCATTGTTATCTTTTCCAGTGACTCTTGACTTATCATAATGTGACCAAAGTATGATAGCCTCAGTTTAGTCATTTTAGCTTCTAGGCAGTGTTCAGGCTTGATTTGATCTAGAACCCACTTATTTGTCTTTTTATCAGTCCACGGTATCTGTAAAACTCTTCTCCAATACCACATTTCAAAGGAATCCTGTCAGCTTTCTTTATTGTCCAACTTTCACACCCATACATAATAATGGGGAACACTATGGCTTGAATTGATCTTGGTCGCCAGCAAGGCATCCTTACCCTTAAGAATCTTTACTAGCTCTTTCATGGCTGCTCAATGCCCCTCTGACTTGCAGGCTCTCTTTTGGTTGATGATGGAGCCAAGGAAGAGAAAATCTTGAGCAATCTGTTTCTTCGTCAGCCTTCATGTTTTGTAATTCCTCCAGTAGTCATGACTTTTGTCTTCATGATGTTCAGCAGTCATCCTGCTTCGACACTTGCTGTTTTAACCTTCATCGCTAGTATTTCTTCACTATTTTCTGCCAATAATGTGATGTCATCTGCATATCTCAAATGGTTAATATCCCTTCCACCAGTTTTCACTCCACCTTCATGTAAGTCTAATCCATCTTTCCTTATGATATGTTCTGCATATAGATAGGAGAGACAGGGAGATAAAATACATCCTAGTCTGACACCTTTGCCAATTGAAAACCCTACTAGACTAGCCCAATTAGTTCATGAAGTTACACATGCAAACCAGATGCTTTGCCACTGAGCCATCCCCCCCCCCCATCAGTTATCAGAGTTTGGGGACAGTTTCACAGGATGGCCATGTTGGTCTGCAGTGGAACAGTTAGATTTGAGTCAAGCAGCACCTTAGAGACCAAAAAGATTTTGGGGGGAATAAGCTTTTGAGAGTCAAGACTCTCTTCATCAGACACAAGCAGAGCAGAATAGAAGATCTCTGAGTCCTTCCCTCCTAGTCAGAAGGTGGGAGGGGTGTTGTGAAGAGTGCTTGTAAAGGATGCAAAGGGACAAGCTGACACTCCTTGTGCTCACAGCCTGCAATGCCACAACCCTATTTTTTATTAATAATTTTTCAGATTTTACATAATAATTGACATGTTTAACATTCATACATATAAAAGTTATTTTTCAGAACAGTTTAGCAACCATATTTGTCGTACATTACTTATTCGTCAAACATTTGTTAACATCAACTTAAAAATAAATCATATCATGACACCGGGATCATGTTCTAACATGTAGCTGATAACCGGATACCAAGTCGCTACAATTTTCTGTTTATATTTGTTTGGAGATGCGTTAGAAATTTTAAAAGTAATTTTACTTAAAATAAAAATTTCCCAGATTCAGTTATATCACTGTTGAACTGTAGGCAGCTTTTTCCCTATCCATTTTGTGGCTATAAGATTTTGAGCTACTGAAAGTAGAATAGAAATTAAATTTTTATGTTTTGTTTCTTGCACTGAGTCAGGCCATAATTCTAACAAACAAAATTCTGGAGTGTAAGGGAGTTCTGTAAGTGTTATTTCTTTAATTTGTTGGGTTACTTTTTTTCAAAGTTGTTGGATTAGTGGACAGTGCCACCAGCAATGTATATAATCAGCTAATTGTCCACATTGTTTTTTTACAGAAGGGGTTATATGTTTTGTGTATACGATGTAAAGTTGTTGGGGAGATATGCCATTGTGTTATGATTTTTATAGAATGATACTGAACAGAAAAAATCTTTGATGTATTCAATGTTGTATTCCAAACAACAGTCCATTCTCTATCAGAAAAAGGGTTTTATACCAGCCTCTAACTGTTTTAAATTCTATTTTATTTTGGCCAGGTATAAACCATTGTTGATTAGTATAAGAGCCTTGCATAGATATTCCAGGAGCTAATTTGTCATTGTGTTTAAACCAAATATAAAGCAAGGTGTTGAGGAAAGGATTAGATTGTGTGTTGCATTTCTTAAATGAATCCCTATTCCACAAAGTTTCATATAGTGTAAAAGGGGAAAGTTGATTCAGTTTCAATCTGTACCCAATCAGGAAGGTGTTGTGATGTGGCAGCTCTTATTAAAGATGCTATATTAGCCACTCCATAATACCATTTTAAATTTGGAAGTTCAATGCCTCCTCTATCTGCTGATCTTCTTAAAGTTAAAAAAGTCACTCTAGGTTTTTTGTAGACCCTCCAAAAATTATTGATTTCACTTTGCCAGATTTTAAAAGCTTTATCTGAAATTAGGATTGGAAAAGCTCTAAACAAAAATAGAAATTTAGGAATTATAAAACTTTAAATTAAATGTAACCTACCTGACAATGTTAATAGTCTGGTGTTCCATCTTTTTAACTGTTGTTTAATTTCTGTCGGGAGTTTTTGGAAATTGCATTGAAATAAAAGTTCTGGGTCTGATGGAATAAAACCCCCTAGATATCTCCAGGGTTTTGGGGGGCAATTATATAAAAAAAGCAGTCTGCATTTGCTTTAGAACATTTTTTGGGATGTTAATTGGGTGTATTAAAGATTTGAAATGGCTGAATTGAAAGCCTGAAATGGTGGTAAAATCCTGTAGTACTATATAGGGATGGGCACTTTCAGAATTTTGCCCCAGACCAAACCGAACTGAACTGACCCCATTTCCAGACCAGTCCTTGCACCAACTGGCGGCCAATTCAGGTGCAAAAAAGACCCCCAGGGGGTCACGGGAGCCCAAATTCTCAGCATAATTCCAGCTCAATCTCCTCAGTGTGCCCACCAAGTTTGGTCTCCTTCGGACTTCGGGGGGCCATTTCAATACAACATCCCCCCACTGGTTCGGGAGTGACCAAAAATGACCCAGGTGAGCTAGAGGCCTCCAACTTGCACAGCCCATCCCTGGGGTAGCCCTTCATGTGCCCACAAGTCATGTATCTGTCAGGTCTGGGTGGTACGAGTAGCAGACCCTCAAGACTGGTGCTCCCAGGGAAACTGCTTCTGAAGAACTTGTCCAGTGATAGTTTCAGACAGTCCAGGGTATTGTGTTCTGGGTTCTAGGCATCGAGGAGGCAGACGACGACATAGCTATTAGCTAGTTTATTGGTACATAACACAGCATGCAGTACTGGCCACGAGGGCCACTATATACAGTCACCCTGACCTACCCCTGGTCCTATTGGCGGGTTTGAATCTCCCACCAGAGATCTTAGTGGCGGGCTAGTGAGGGTCTCAGATCCTTGACTCCCATTGTTTCAGGAGTCAGGCTCGAGCCTTATGTCACTGCTGCCCCATGGTCGTCAGCGGACGTAATACAGGGCAGAACGGGGTCAGCTACAGACACCCAACTCCCAGAGGACCTCCCTGGGGACCACCCACATGCTTGTGGGTGCCTCTGTCTTCCTGGGGGCAACCACCCAGCCCATTGGACATGAGGACTGGCTGGGGCCCAGCCTCCAACTCTGCCCAGGAAATGTGACAGGGATGGCAGGTGCTCTTTCCCCGGGCCCATTAACCCTTAAATGGCAATGGGATCACCAACCAGGGCAGAACCTCCCACCCGTGGCCCGGGGAACACCCACACGGGGTGAGTGGAGCTATCTCCCCAGGCCCACCCTCCATCCACTGGCAATGTGACTACTGGGCAGGGCCAAACCACCACCACCCACCCTGCCCAGGACCCAGGGAACACCCACAGGGGGTGGTAGGTGCTCCCTCCCCAGGCCCCACCCTCACCCACTGGTAGCAATGTGGCAACCGGGCAGGGCCGAACCCCCAGCCCTGCCTGGGGCCCAGGGAGGATATCTCCCCCACTGGTAGCAAAGTGATTCCTGGGCAGGGCCAAACCTCCCAACCTCCCTGAGGTCTGGGGAACACCCACACAGAGATGGGTAGCTCTCTCCCTGGGCTGCACCCTCCAGCCTAAGGCAATGAGATTACCAAGCAGGGCCGAACCCCCCACCCTGCCTGGGGTCCAGGGAACACCCGCACAGGGGTGGGTGGCGCTCTCTCCCTGGGCCCCACCCTCCACCCACCAGCAATGTGACTCTGGTCAGGGCTGAATCCCACACATGCATTGTGACTACTGGGCCAGGCCAACCCCCTCTGCCCTGCTCAAGGCCTGGAAAACACCCAAACAGGGACGGGGGGCACTCTTTCCCCAGGCTCACCCTTCCACTACGTCCAGTGACATGGTAAATGAATGGGGAATAATCTCTTGCACCCCCAGAGCCACTCATACAGTCCAGTTGGACTCCGGTCTCAGGGACAAGTCTTCTAGTTGGGATGTATCAGTCCATCACCAGGGAAAAGAGGTGCCAGTTCAGGGGGAATCAGTCCTGACTCGTACTCACTTTGCTTTCTGGTGAGCCAGGGGGACATACAGGAGGGTGGGTGAGGTGGGGAGTACCGACCCCTGGAAACAGGGACCCTGCGAGGAACCCCATCAGTACGGTCCCAAACCTGGGCAATGTGACCTCCCAGCTTTTGAGGATTTGGTCATGTCCAGCAATCACTTTGCTGTCTGGTGGGTAAGGATAAGATGGGTGAATGGGAAATTGTTGCTGGTGGCCCCTCCTACTGGCTTAAATGGGGTACGGGGGAGGACGAGCCTAAACAATGTAAGGATAACCCAGTTCCATCCCCCCCCCCCCCCCACTCAGGGACTGCTTATCACGGCACCAGGGGTGTAAAGTTTTGAAAGTGCCGGGGGGCGGAAGCTTCTGCATGCATGTGCAAAGCGCACACGCACTGGACTGCCCCCGCTGCTGTGCCAGGCCACCCCTGTGCCAGGCCACCAAGCGGCTGCACCAGATGGCACCAGGCTGCCGGGCAGCGCTGGGCCATGGCACCAGGCTGCTGCGCCAGGCCGGGCCAGGTCACCCCCGCTGTTGCGACAGGCTGCCAGGCGGCTGCACTGGGCCACCCCTGCCACTGGGCCGCTGCCACCGCACTGGGCCGCCACCTCCGCCGCTGCCGCTGCTCTCCTGGACCAAGCTGGGGGGAGTGGGGGGAAGCGGCTCTGGCAGCAGCAGAGGCTCTGGTGGCAGTACAGGGGAGTGGCAGCGGTGGTGCGAGGCACAGCGGCCGGGCACACGGGCACTCCATTTCCAGGGGGGGGCTTAGTCCCCCCCATGAAATTTCCAGGGTGGCCCAAGCCCCTAAGCCCCCCCCTCAGTTGACGCCAGTGCACTGCACCAGGAGGCAGACTGAGGCTCAAACAGTGGGTCTTGTGAAAGTGTGACAGGTGTGACTGTCATGCATGGGATGACTGGGGGGGCTGTCAGACACAGACCCCCCACTCCACAGTAAGTCATCTCTACACAAAACCAGATGTCGCCGGCTGGCTGAGAGGCCCCAGAGATGGAGACATCACTGCATGAGATACATGACTCCATGCCAGGACCAATCTGCTGCATGGTCCAGATATCACGTGACCAGTAGGCAGACAGGAAGAACATGGGTGGATCCAGATGGGGAGCTAAAGCCATCATCAGCACCCACAGCATCACTTCATGGGTGGATTTGTACATTGCCAGTTGTCACATTGCCAGCGGGTGGATTGAAAGGACGTGGTGGTTCGCAATGAGAATGTTCTAGAGGTCACGTTGACTGTGGGGGAGTCAGAGGTCACTCCTTTGTGGGGTGGTCGCCCCCGCCCTTGCCTCATCTGACAAGCTCTGCCCTCACAACGAGGAGAGGGGGGGGGAAGGCTGATGCCAACATGGCAAGCTTGACCACGAAAGGGGTTCAGCGCTGTCCCAGAATGTGACGTGACAGTAAGTCTTCCCCTCCGGCAGCCCTGGTTTGGGGGACGACGAACAGTTAAATGTTTTTAGGCAGTGTTAAGGAGTGCCTTGGCCAGACCTCCCCCAGGAGGGACAAGAGATGTGAGGAGACATGGAAGAGTGGGCCCTGTGGGGAGGGACCCCAGAGCGTGATGAGACATTAAGTTTTCCTCTCCAGCAGCCCTGGTTTGGGGTGGGTGCCACTGGACTCAAACTTCTGCTTCAGACCAATCTGGCTACCTCACCTGAATCTGGCTCCAAGGTAATGAGAGGTAAATGCTGGCCAATCAGAAAGGCTTGGTGCTCTTGTTACTGTGCTTATTACCTGACCCTGAGCACATTTTCATCGGAAAGAGACAATCTGAGGAACCCGAAATGCAGATAAAATGAGACCTGAGAAGGCTATTTTCAATACATCAACTGAAATACTTCTGCTAATTTCTTTAAGCAATGAATATTGCATGTGCTCCAAGTAAAATCCCAGCAGCGGCAGCACTACGTGGCCCATGTCGCGTGAACAAAACCAGTGTCTTAATTATGGGGATGCTGCCGTTAGAAACAAATGTGAGCAGAGGTTGCCATGGAAGCACCAGCGGAGACAATATCACCTCATTTGTAAAAGTTCCAAGTACCCATTGCCACTTTTTATAATAATTACTGTAGTACACTCACAAAAAGACCTCATCAGCCAGTGAGCAAAGTGAGGGGCAGAAAGGAAACTGGAGCCAGAATGGAGCAAAGCCTTGGGTCTTGTATGCAATGGCGGTCACCATGTGCTCCCTGCAATGGTGACCGCCATGTGGCTAAACACACATGGCCAGGCTAGCGACCTGAGCTTGGGTCAGGAGGAACAATAGCTGGCTGGATCGTAACTCACCACCAATCTAGTGCCTGGGGTCCTCTAGGGAACCTATGATCTGTAACCACAATCTTAAGGTCCTATCGGGACATTTGGGCGAGGTTGGAGGAGTGGCTCCAGCCGGAATAAAAGAGGGCCCTGAGCCCTGGATGTCATGTTTCATTTTGACCAGCTAATAAACATGCTTGCTGATTTCACATCAACGTGTCTCTGACTCCAGTACTTTGCACTGGTGACGAGAATGGGGTCCTGATGAATGATTTACCGGCCAACTCCAGCCCCACAACGAGCTCCAACCCATCAGCAACCAGCATTGCTGGCTCCAGCGCCCTGCAGCACTGCCAAACGCTCCCGAGGACACTGCTCACAGCCCCGCTGATCCATGAGTCATGGCCAATGCTCCGGGACAAATCATCCCATTTGATCCCACCCAGAGAAATGGGAAGCCTGGGCTGTGCAACTGGGATTCATCTTCGAAGTACGAAGAGTCACCGATGCAGGTATGAAGCGAGCCTGGCTACTGAGCACCTGCAGCGTGGACATGCTACGTGTCGCCCAGAGCCTGGTATCCCTGCATCCCCTCATGGAGGTCCCCTACAATGACCTCATCAAGGCACTGAATGGCTACTTTGCACTGAAGCCCTCGATGATGGCCCTACGAGTGAACTTCAACAGCCGCACAACAGCCGCAGCCTTCCTGGGCGACCTCCGTTGCATGGTGGTCGGCTGTGAATTCGTGTCGGTGGAGGACAACCTCCTGACCGGATTCGTCTGTGGGGTGCGGGAGCCCAAACTAAGGTGCGGGTTGGTTGGATAACACTCAAAAAGGCCCTCCAAATGGCGGTAGCATTCGAGATGGAACAGGACAAGTGCCACAGCTCCACCACTGCTGCACACCGCACTGCTTCCTCCAGCTCTGAGGTGTCAGACGAGGACGATGTCTGCCAGCTCCATCATCATCCCCAGAATGGTGCGTCCCAGACTCCTGGTCCCAGTTCCCGATCGTCGGCCTCAGCAGCTGCCACTGCCTCCACTCCTCGACACGGCACCTCCTCCTCATCGTGCGCTAGCTAGGGGACGCCCACGATCACTGGACCTGACATTTCTGCAATGCCGCTTGTCAGGCCTGTGGCAAGACAGGCCACATTGCAAAGGTCTGCTGCTCCTGTCCCAGCTGCCACTCACAAGCAGCCCACTACAAATCAGATGACGTCCACACGACATCTTCACCCCACCACCGGGTACTGAACTTGCCCCGTAACACCCCCAATAAAATCATAGTCCCTGTGCGGATCGAAGGGGCACCCTGCTCGATGGAACTCGATATCGGTTCCTCCTATTCGATTATTTCAGTAGCTACAGTCCGAAAATTCTGTCCCAAGGAGGGGGGGGGGGGCTGTGGAAACCTACAGGACTCAGGCTCTGGGATTTTCAAAAGAACCCGGTTGCCATTAAGAGTTGGGCAAGTTCAGGGTCCAATTCAAGGACTTTGATAGACTTTTGAACCTTCTGGTGGTGGAGAGTGACCTCACCAGCCTCCTAGGCCTCTCCTGGTTCAGGCCACTGGGACTGGGTATCACAGGGGTGCATAAGGTTGACTCCGCGGACTACCAGTCAGTCTGCGCGGAGTTCCCTGCTGTTTTCGATGGGTCCCTCGGTTCCTACACTGGGCCCTCCGTTTTGTTGGACCTCAATCCAGCAGTGCAGCCGATCCACATAGTAGCTAGGCGACCTCCCCTTGTGGTCCAGCCCAAGATCAAGGCCGAGTTGGACAAACTAGTGGCTCAGGGGATTCTGGAGCCCCACGCCAAGTGGGAGACCCCCACAGTCACCCCCATGAAGGCGAATGAGGAGATCTGCATCTGTGCGGATTATAAATGCACGCTGAACCTGGCACTGCAGGACCACTCCTACCCGATGCCAGTCATCAGCCACATTCTCACCTCCCTGGCAGGGGCCAAGGTATTCAGGAAGCTGGATCTGGCTCAGGCCTGCCAGCAACTCCCCATGGACAACGCCATGGCAGAGGCACAAACCATTGTTACCCACAGGGGGGCGTTCAGGGTGAAGCAGCTCCAATTCGGGGTCAGCGCAGCTCCAGGGTTGTTCCAGCAACTAATGGATGGCCTTCTAAAAGATATTCCAGGTGTCCAGTTGTTCTTTGACGACATCCTGATTGCGGCTCCGGATGTCCCGACCTTTAAGACCCAGCTGTGGACAGTCCTCCAGTGCTTCCAGGATGCCAGCCTGAATGTCAAGAAAGAAAAATGCATCCTGGGTGTCCCCTCCATCACATTCCTGGGATTCACTGTGGACTCTCATGGCATCCACCCGACGCCAGAAAAGGTGACGGCAATCACTGAGACCCCCATCTCCACCTCTAAGGCAGAGCTCCAAGCGTTCCTTGAACTTCTCAATTTCTACCACACCTTCTTCCCCCACAAGGCAGTGGTAGCTGAGCCCCTTCACAGACACTTGGGCAAGGGCATGAAATGGGCCTGGGGGCTGCGCCATGCAGCAGCATTTCAAGCCATCAAGGACTTACTCGTGTCCAACGCAGTCCTGGCTCACTTTGACAAGTCCTGGCTTGCGACGCCTCTCCAAATGGGGTGGGGGCTGTTCTGGGCCATCAGCTTCCCGATGGGTGGGAGGTGCCGGTGGCGTACTACTCGCGGACCCTGTCACCCATAGAGCACAATTATGTGCAAATCAACAAGGAAGCCCTGGCCATAGTCGAGGGAGTCAAAAAATTCCATGACTACCTATACAGCAGGACTTTCATGATCGCCATCAACCATAAGCCGCTCCTGGGCCTCCTGGGCCCAGATCACCAGATTTTCCAGATGCCTTCCCCATGGGTGCTGCAGTGGTCAATTTTTCTGGCACGGTATCAATACATGTTGGTCCATCACCCTGGCAAATCCATGGGCCATGCCAACGCTCTGAGCCACCTGCCTCTCCCGTCCTGCGACCCGGATCAGGGCCCCTGCGCATCATATCACCCTCCTCGAGGACCTGCTGGACCACCCTGTTCAGGTAGCAGACGTCGCCTGGTGCACTGCCCGGGACTGTGCCCTCTCCCGCGTCTTGGATTGGGTGGGGAGGGGGTGGCCCAGTCACCCTGGGTTGGAGTTTGCGACATACTTGGCCCGGCGCAACAAATTTTCCACCCATGAGGGGTGTGTACTTTGGGGAACATGAGTGATGATTCCGGAGCCACTCTGTGACCGGGTCCTGCTTGCTCTTCACGAGGCTCATCCGGGAATTGTCCAGATGAAGGCACTGGCTCACAGCTATGTGTGGTGGCCAGGCCTGGACAAAGATATTGAGGACCAGGTCTGCTGATGTTTAAAGTGCCAGGAGTCATGGCCCGATTCCCCCCATGCTCCCGTACGCCCTTGGGAATCGGCGCACAAGCCTTTGTCATGGCTCCACCTCGACTTTGCAGGGCTGGTCCAAGGGCAGCGATTCTTTATTCTGGTGGACAGCTACAGCAAGTGGCTTGAGGTGGTGCCAGTATGAGCCACCTCTTCTAATGCAGCCATTAGAGCCATGTGGTGCATATTCTGGACACATGGCCTCTCGGACACTTTAGTGACTGACAACGGCACAGCATTTACGTCCACAGAGTTCCAGCACTTCGTAGACTCCCTCGGCTTCCAACATGTTCAATCTGCGCCATTCCACCCAGTGACCAACGAGCAAGCTGAACGCATGGTCCGGATGACCAAGGAGGCCCTGCGGTGCATGGACCACGGCGACTGGGAGTTCAAGCTGGCTGCTTTTCTCTTCAGACAGCAAGCAACACCGCATTCAATCACGGGCCGCAGCCCAGTGGAGATGCTAATGGGCTGGTGTCTCGGCACCCTGATCAATCGCCTCCACCTGGACCGTGCCCCCGGACACAGCATGGAGCCCAGTGTTCCCAAAGCTCCATGGGGGTTCTTCCACAAAGATCCCATCTACGTGCGGAACTATGCAAGGGGTCCCTCATGGCTCTCGGGACGCATCATCCGCACAACCGGCCCGCTATCATACAAGGTCTCCAAAGAGGAGGGGCAAGTTTGGCGGCACCACATTGATCAGCTGTGCCGGTGTCTCATGGCATACACTCCTGCCGCCACCAGGGATTGCAAAGGTGATGTTCCGGACCCGGTGCCGCTCTGGGGAGCCGACCCAGACACGGACCTAGCCGAGTCCCACAGGTCTTCCCTGGCGGCCAAAACACATCCAACAGCACCCTCCATCTCCCGTGGATGACCTCAACAAACCAGGACTGGAGCCAGCAGCCCAAGAGCAGGAGCAGGCCCCATGGGCAACTACCCCCCCGACGCTCAGGGCGAGAGTGACGCCGTCCAACCTATCTAAAGGACTATGTTACTGGGGGGGGGGGTGTCTGGTGGGAGGGGTGTAATGTATGGCTTGCCCAAGGTCATCCAGCAGGTGCAAGTGGAGGAGTGGGGAATCAAACCCGGTTCTCCCAGATTAGAGTCCGCGCACTTAACCACTACACCAAACTGGCTCTCTGGAGACCTGGGGGCACAGGCTGGGGAGGGTGGAGTTTGGGGAGGGGAGGGGCTTCAGCAGGGTATAATGCCGTAGAGTCCACCTTCCAAACCAGCCACTTGCTCCCAGAGGGGACTGATCTCTGTAGGCTAGAGATCAGTTATAATTCTGGGAGAGCTCCTGGACCCCACCTGGAGACTGGCAACCCTGCTGGGGTCCTGGGAAGTTTGAGGTCTGCCACCTACTTCTGTGGCCTTTGCCCTTCTCGGCTACTTAAATCTGCCAGAAGGGAAGCAGGCTGACTAGGGTTGCCAGCTCTGATCTACCCAGCAGCAAGGGAGGGATTTTCTGGGCGGGGTGAAGACTGTGCAACATGCACACAACATAATGACATCTCACAGAAGGGATGTCATCACTTCGGCACCATTGCACAGTGACACTCTGGTATTTTGGGCAAAATTCTATGGTTACCAGAGTGTTGTGGTGCAACATTGCCAGTGTGATGACTTCACTTCCGTGTGATGCCATTACATTGCATTTGGGGGTGGGATTTCCCCCCCACTGGCCAACTGACCAGAGGAAGGGAAGAGGCCTGAAAACCAAGGGGTCTCCCACCTCCAACTGGGGAATGGCATCCCTATAGCTGACTGAGTCTGAGAGGTGGTTAATGTCTCCTGAGCCAGTTTGGTGTCGTGGTTAAGTGCGCGGACTCTAATCTGGGAGAACCGGGTTTGATTCCCCACTCCTCCACTTGCACCTGGCTGGATGACCTTGGGCAAGCCATAGCTCTGTACCAGCTGTTCTCTCAAGGACAGCTTGGGAAAAAGCTCTCTCAGCCCCACCTACCTCACAGGGTGTCTGTTGTGGGGAGGGGAAGGGAAAGGAGTTTGTAAGCCGCTCTGAGACTCCAAGTGAGTGAAGGGCGGGGTATAAATCTAATCTCTTCTTCTTCTTCTTCCTTGAGAGGAGAAGGTGGTTGGCCCAGCCTTGAAACAGGTTGTGGTGCACCCTCTTCTGAAGAGGCCTACCCCAGACCCAGGAGATCTTGAGTAAGATGAGTGAACAGGTAGTGGCAGGACAACTCCAATCTTTCCTGGGTGAGGCAAATTGTTTAGATCCTTTCCACCCTGGGGTTTAGACCTGGTTATGGGACTGAAACAGCCTTGATCACCTTAGTGCAGGGGTGGGCAAATGGCGGCCCGGGGGCCACATGCGGCCCGCCACAGAGTTTTTTGCGGCCCGCCAAGACAGTTGGCCACTGTCAGCACCTGAGGAGCTGCAGCTTGAACTTATTGACATGCAGTCAGATCACACTGTGAAATAAATGTTTAATGCTGTGACATTAGTTGACTTTTACAAATCTTTGTCTGCTGAAAAAATTCCATGTATGAAGAAATTTGCTGGGAAAATGTTCTCTATATTTGGGTCTACATATATTTGTGAGCAAAGTTGCTCTTGCATGAAGATCAACAAGAGTAAATATAGACATTAACAGACATTTGACAGACATTAACTTGCAGGCTGTGATGAGAATCTCAACAAGCAATCTCACTCCTGATTTCAAAAAAATTGTAGAAAAGTGTTATAGGGTACATTTGTCTCATTAAACTGATTCTAAAATTAAATGTGCTTGCAGGTATAGATGATATGAAATTAGCACAATAAATAAATTGAATAAAACTACCACTATTTAATTTAATTTATATTTATTGATTTTTATGATACAATTTATATCTTTTCTGAAATGCAAAGTTAACTAATGAATGCAATCATTTTAAAAGGCATGGCCCTCCACTAACCTCCGCTCCCACAAAGCGGCCCCCGAGCCAAAACAATTGCCCACCCCTGCCTTAGTGGATAACATGCACTGGGAGACGGACAAAGGGAGTGCAACTCTGTTGATTTTCCTGGACTTCTCAGCAGATTTTCAATCTCATCCATCATGGTATCCTTCTGAACTGCCTTTCTGGATTGCAATTGGGAGGCACCATTCTACAGTGGTTCCAGTCCTACATGAGGGTAGTTTTTAGAAGGTGGTGCTGCAGGGGTCCTAGAAGGTCCCATCATGTTCCAGTGCTCTTTAACATCTGCATGAATCCACTGGGTAAGGTCATCTGGAGATCTGGGCTGGGCGGTCACCAATATGCAGGTAACGCTCAGCCAGTTTGGTGTAGTGGTTCAGTGCGTGGACTCTAATCTTGGAGAACCGGGTTTGATTCCCCAATCCTCCACTTGCAGCTGCTGGATGACCTTGGGCAAGCCATCATTCTGTCAGAGCTGTTCTGGAAAGAGCAGTTCTCAAAAGAGTTCTCTCAGCCCCACTTAGCTCACAGGGTGTCTGTTGTGGGGAGGGGGAGGGGGAGGGGAAGGAGTTTGTAAGCCACCCTGAGACTCCTTCAGGTAGTGAAGGGCGGGGTATAAATCCAATCTTCTCCTCCTCCTCCTCTTCTTCTTCTTCCCTCTCTCTCCCTCTCTCTCTCTCTCATGCTTCCAGCTGATCCCAGGGAGGATGTGGAAACCCTGAACTGGTGAGTAGATGCCGCTGAACAAACTGAAGCTTAATCCTGACAAAATGGAAGTGCCACTGGTAAGTGGAAGGTCTGGCCTGGAATTTAAGGTGTCATTCTGAATGGGGTTGCACCCCTTAAAGGAACAGGCTCATAGCCTGAGAGTGCTCTTGGGCCCAGGCCTACTGCTGGATAAGCAGGTGGCAGCTGTGGCCTGGAGAGCTTTTTACCCACTTTGACTGGTTAGCCAGATGTGGCCTTGCTTGGGCAGAAGAGAGCTGGCCTCTGTGGTGCCTGCCCTGGCTGCCTCTCGATTAGATGACTGCAAGGAGCTGGGTGTGTGGCTGCCCTTGAGAAGTGTCTGGAGACTTCAGTGGGTGCAGATGCAGCCACGGTGTTGACTGGAGTGGGCTGTAGAGATTAGGTCACCCCAGCCTTGGCCTAGCTACACTGGCTTCCATTTGTTTCCAGGCACCATTCAAAGTGCTGGCGTTGACCTCTGAAGCCCTGTGTGGCTTGGGATCAGGATACCTGAAAGGCTGCCTACTCTCTTACAAACCTCCCTGACCTACACGTCCCCCTTCTGGGGCATTGCCTCAGTTGCTGAGATGAGGTGGGTGGCAGCCCCTGGAACTGTCTTCCCAGAAGGACTCGCTTGTCGCCTTCTGTTGCTGTCTTCTTGTTCTGCCTGGCATCCCCTCAGTGACCCCTCCTTCCTACCTTATGTTTTGTGGGTTTTCTTACCGGTGTGTATTTCATTGTACTGTATGTAAGCTTTACTGCAAGGTTCAGAGAGACTAGTCCTCTTGACTGGGACTTACAGTAGGTGTACCTTCTGTGGCAGCCCTGCAGATTAATGATGGTCCATTCTGGTACTGGAATGCCTGGATTCATTTCCCAGTTATCCTCTAGACAATTTAAAAAAGCAATCCAGTCTAGGGTTGCCAGCTCTGAGTTGGGAGGTTCCTGGAGATCTGGGGGTGGGGCCTGGGGAAGGTAGAATCTGGGGGGTTGAGGGAGTTCAGCAGGGATGCAACGCCACAGAGTTCACCCTCCAAAGCTTCCAGTTTCTCTAAAGGAACTGATTTCTGTAAACTTGGAGATTAGTTGTAATTCTGGGAGAACTCCAGGCCCTACTTTTGAAGACTGGCAATCTCAGTCTGGCAACCCTACCCCCCACCAGTGGTCAGGGGGGACCTGGCAACCCTCGACCCTGCAGCTGACTGCCCTAGAGCTTTTCCCCTCACACTTACTGAGACTCAGGCAGTATGGGGAGAGGGGGACAATCAACTGCAGGGAGTTGGGTCCCTGACTACCAGCTGACAGCCTCCCCACACCTCCTGCTGCCTGAGTGATTCTGGGGCCTCATCTTCAAGTTTTGCCCAGATCCCCGAAATCATGAAGACTGACTTTTACCTCTTTACACTTTCAACCAATGCCAACGGCACTTTTGGACGGTGGCTTTAATCAAATTCCAATGGCCCAATGCGTGTGTATTTGTGGATCCTTGTACTTGAGGACTTAACACATCCTTTTTTGTCCATTATATTCCAATCAAATTTTTGGCAGGAAATTTATCTGATATAAGTTTATACCCAGTTGCTGAGAAAATTTCATTTTTCTTATCTGACATTGATGTGTATGTGTCACACAGAGTTTCATTATTTGTCCTTGCTGCAAAGAGAATAAGGTCTAAAGTTGCAATGAGAGGGGATGTTATTTAGATACTTGTTCTTTCCATTTCTGTCATTTTATAGTATTTGTAGTTGTATCTTCTTACTGAATTCTGGTTTTATATTGTATTTTCATTTACCTGCTGATTTATAGCATGTATACAGTCTGTATTCCCCTTTGTTGGAGGTTTCACATACTTGTCATGGCCAATAGCTATTTACAAAAAACTGAACTGAACAGTAAAATCACTAAGACCGCACCGATGGCATACTCCCTTCCATTTCTTCCTCACAACAGCCCTGTGAGGTAAGTGAGGCTGAGAGTGAGTTAGTAGGATTCAAGGAAGAGTGGGGGATTTGAAACCAGCTCTCCCATCCCTGACTATCAGGCCAGCACACAAATCACTATACCACACTGGCTATCTGAAGGTTTATATCAATTTGCAGGGCTTTTTGATGCTTTTTTAATGTTGTGTTTTTCCTGACTGTTGTCAGTTGCTTTGAGGGCTTGAACAGCTGATAGAGTGGTTTTTAAATGTTATATCAATTTTCCTGTATGAGATTGTGTTAGCCTGACTGCTCTTTTATGTTATAAATCTTTGGGGAATATTAGCTCTTAATAATCAGCAGTAGGCATTAAGGAATCTGCACCTTTTTATACAGAGACTGTTGCCTCTTCCAGACAAACCAAGAAATTGACAAGGAGACTGTTATCAGTATAAAAAGGTTTTATTTTACTAGAAGCATTGTCTTTTAGATGAAGGTAGGACCTTTTGGCAGCCAAAACCGGTTCTTCCAGAGATGTCCTGCTGTGTTCGCATCTCTGTGAGAAAATCCTTTGTTGTACCAAACGGATACTGTGATGGTGTCTTGTGAAGACAAGTCTCTGGTTAAAATGCCATGATGGCTATTTCCTGTGTAAGTCTCTTTGTGTTGGGAGAAACCTCCTGGTCTGGAGGTGGCAACCTCAGAAAATGGTACTTTAAACCTCTGCTGGAAGCGTTTAGAGTCATTTTCCTTCTGGTTACCCCGTCCAAGAGTCCATCCTACACAGTCAGCAAAATAGTTCACTCATTTACTCTTACAGATCCCTATAAAAGTTCAGAAAGCATCGTGCTGTGTTGTATTCTTATTATTTTACAGCCACAGCTTGCAGAGACTTTGGGATGCAAAAGGCCCTTTCTGATTGGCTAACAAATAAAGACTCTCATTGGTCCTTAAGCCACTCTAGGTAACCAATTGCTGAGCCTCGCTTAGGTCCAATAGGATTGTTTGTACATAGTTACATTGTTTGAAGTTATGAGTTGGAAACAGTATAAATTAAGGTGCCGCTCTCATAGAGCTGTCTTTTGAGCTGAAGCAATGGTTTGAATAAAAGCCTGTTTGTTTGATTCATCGCCTCCCGCTCAGTACTTAAAATGCTGGCTTACAATTGGGTCAGACCCTGGCTAGTCTGAAGTTCAATCCAAAACAGATCTGGGGGAAGGTGCATTGTGCACCACCAGACCCAAGTGCTGGCCAGAGCCAGGCACCAGGGCCCTTGTGCTTCAGTCTAGTGCAGCAAACGGCACCCTTTCTTCTCATTCATTATAATTCTCTCCCCATCTTCCTCCTGCTACTAAATGATCATCCCCAAGAATAACACTGGCAGTTATTAACAGCAACCGTCAATCTGCTTTGCCGTTGCAGCTGGCGCTAACTTCAGCCTCTCTTGCGCTTTGCTCTCCCGCTGCCTTGAATCCACAGTTCCAGAGCGGTCGACGTGGGATGATAATTTAAAGAGAGATGGAACAGTTAGACATTGGTTATCACCAAAAGATCCCCGGGGAGAGATTTTCCCCACAAAAATGATCTTTGTATTTATGATTTCCCCCCCCCCCAAAATTAGTAACTTAAAAAAACTTAAACAAGACCCCTCCCTTAAAAAAACCTTTATAAAATGTATAAAAACACGAACTTATTTCAATTATACAGATTAATTTATCTGGAAATCTAAAAGCTGACAGAAATGACTCAGTGACTCAATCTGCTGTTACTCTGCTTTATTCCTTTTCCTTATCCTATATGCTTTCTATTGAAAATAAAGATTGCACACCACACAGGAATTTAAAACCCTTTGTTAAAAAACAAGTTCTACAGCAATGCTGATTCCATATTATACTACAAATTATATGTGTATGATAAATTAATTCAAAAACATATTTGATGCTTGAAAAGCTAACAGAAAATATAAGAGGATCATAGCATTTCTGGTAATAGGTTGGTGCAGGGCTCTTTTTGTAGAAAAAGGCCAGCAGGAACTTATTTGCATAATAGGCCACACCCAACAGCAGAAACTCATTAGCATATTTGGCCACACCCCTGACAGCGCAGATCTGCCCTCACAGAGGAGGGAGAGCTTTTATCTAAATAAACCTTGGTCTTAAAGGTGCCACTGGACTCTTTTGGATTGCTAGATATGGGGGGGGGAATGTGCAGATCAAGAAAGAAAGAAAGAAAGAAAGAAAGAAAGAAAGAAAGAAAGAAAAAGAAAGAAAGAAAGAAAGAAAGAAAGAAAGAAAGAGGGAGGGAGGAAGGGAAAGAAAGAGAAGGAAAGAAGAAGGGAATGAGGGAGAGAAGGAAAGAAGGAGGGAAAGAAAGAAAGAGAAGGGGAAAAGGAGGGAAAGAGGAAAAGAAAGAAAAAGAAAGAGAAGGAAAGAAGGAGAGAAAGAGGGAGACAAGGAAACAAGGAGGAAAAGAAGGAGGGAAAGAAAGAAAGAGAGAAGAAAAAAGAGGGAAAGACAGAAAGAAAGAGAAAGAGAGAAAAGGAAAGAAGGAGGGAAAGAGGGAAAGAAAGATAAAGAATTGCATGTCAACTTAGTACGAGATGTCCTCCAGACCCTCCTGGAGCATAGGCTGTTTGCTAAACTGTCTAAATGTGAGTTTAATAAGGAGGAAGTTGATTTCCTAGGCTACCACATCTCCCATAGGGGCTTAGAGATGGATCCAAGAAGGTAGCTGACGTGATGGGGTGGGAGGCACCCACCTTCGGCGCAATTTCCAATTGTCCCTAGGATTCTGTAATTTTTATAGGGGTTTCATCTCAAATTTTGTCCAGGTAGCTTTCCCACTCACGGACTTGCTGAAAACAAAGGGGAAGTGTGTGGAGAGTACAAAGCCCGGAGCCTGAGGAATGGACTGAGGAATGCCAGCATGCATTCGAGACACTAAAAAAGCTTTTCACTTCTGAGCCAGTGCTTGCCCACCCCGATGAAAATAAAAAATTCATTGTCCAAGTGGATGCATCGGACATCGTAATGGGGGGGCAGTCTTGCAGGAGGGAGCAGATGGGCAGCTCCACCCTCTGGCTTCCATCTCCAAGTTCAACACTACCGAGCGCAATAGGTCAGTGTGGGACAAAGAAGCCGCAGCTATTAAATTGGCTTTGTCGACGTGGCATCATTGGCTGGAGGGGGCACAGGTAGCGTTTGAGGTTTGGACTGACCATAAGAACTTAGAGGCGCTACACCCCCCCCCCCCCCCCAAGTCTCAGTGCTAAACAACTGCGATGGGTGGAGTTTTTCTCCAAATTCCATTTCACCCTCCACCATCTCCCAGGGAAATCAATCTTTCTGGCCGATGCCCTGTTATGCCTGCCCCAACATGTGAGTCAGAGGGAAGAGGTGATTGACTCTATGTTCACACTTTCGCAGTTGGGAGGGGCATTCATGACTTGCAGTCAGGTGAAAGTGGGGGGTGGGGGGAGAAGGCGGTGCATCCATGGAGTACCAGATTCAAGGACGGTGTGTCTGACAAAGACCAAGAGGAACTTGCTTCCACACCGGGATTGGAAGAACAGGAAGACGGCTGTTGGTATAAGGGGTCCAAAGTATTTGTGCCTGTTTCTGTGCGGGGGGAGGTGATGCACTGGGGCCACAAATCCAAACTAGCTGGACATTTTGGGTTTCTGAAGTCTTTGCATTTGCTGCAATGCCAGTTTTGGTGGCCGCATATGAGGGCAGACATTTCACAATATGTTACCTAATGCCCCACCTGTTTCATGTGCAAAAGGCAAGGGGGGAAACCTCCTGGATTGTTGAAACCTTTAGAGACCCCATCCAGGCCTTGGGAGGTGATTTTGATGGATTTCATCACTGACTTGCCCTCTAGAAAGGGAAAGACTGTAATTTGGGTGGTGGTGGATTTGTTCTCGAAGCAAGCACATTTTGTTCCATTCAAGCAGCTGCCCACTGCTAAAGCTTTAGCAAAGATGTTTATGCACCACATCATTAAACTCCACTGCTTTCCAAGGAAGGTAATCTCAGACAGAGGAACACAATTTGTTGCCAAATTTTGGAAAGAACTTTTGCACCTGTTAGACATTGAACAAGGACTCAGTAGTGCTTGCCACCCAGAAACTGATGGTCAAACAGAGAGGATTAATCAAACACTGGAACAATTTCTCAGGTGTTTTACCAGTTATCAGCAAGATGATTGGGTGGACTTGTTGCCGTATGCAGAATACAGCTACAACAATCCGGCGCATTCTTCCACAGGAGTGTCCCCACTTATGGCTTTGTATGGTTATGAAGGGACCCCCTTCCCTGTGATGCCTGATGACACCCCTGCAAAGGGGGGAGACTTGCATGATTGGTGGCGCGGTCTGCAGGACCAGTGGCTGGTGATTTGCGAGGCACTCGATAAGGCCAAAGCAGATTACAAGGCTCAGGCTGACAAGCACTGGACTGAACCTTGGGACATAAATCCGGGTGATTGTGTGTACTTGTCCAGGAAAATCTTAAAGGGGTTGCAAACCAGTAGGAAGCTGGGTTGGCGTTATGTGGGACCTTTTCCTGTAGTGCGTAAAATCAACGAAGTGACTGTTGAATTGGCCCTGCCTAAGTCCCTTAGGGGCATTCATCCAATCTTTCATTTCAGCCTCTTGAAATGAGATCCCGGGCCGAATGCTTGGTGTCCTCATTCCCCTGCCCCCCCCCCACCTCTGCTTCTGAACGAGGAGCCACATCAGGAGGTGGCACAGATTCTGGACTCTAGGATATGACATGGCTGCCTGTTCTACCTGGTTAGATGGAAGGATTTTGGTCCTGAAGAAAACAAATAGGTCCAGGGTTGCCATGTCAATGCCCCTGAGTTGTTACGTGCCTTCCACTCTTTGTACCCTTTGAAACCGGGTGTGAGAATGTCTCAAAAGATATAGTCCACAACAGGTCTCCTTAAACAGTAAGTCCTTTATTTGTAGAGAAGATCATTGGAGTCAAACACTTCCACTGTTAGTAATACTGGGTTTAGGAATTACAGGTATTGATATACTAGATATGAAATATGGCTTAAGGATATTCTACCAATCACTAGACAGGATTTTAGGCGCTCAAATATACTGGCCAGAAGTTCCCATAGAAAATGCGGGAAAAGGAGTTCCCAGAGAATAATGATGTTGAACATCTCTAAAGTTCAGTTCCCAAGACATGGATAAGAAGAATACAAAATACCGGTGAGTTTGGCTCACACATAACTGCTAGCACTCCTGTTCAAGGACAGGGCAACAGAAATAACAGGGGAGAAGCAAGTAACTTAGCCGGGCATGCGCAAGCGAAGCAGCCAAGCAAGCGAGCGGAGTAGAGCACACATTCCAGAAGAGGGAGTCATGGCTCCGTTGAGAACTCCCGGGTAGGACCTGTCACCAATCATGAGGGTAAAACACATGAAAGCCGATAACCTTTTCAGAAGTCATGTAAATACACCTTGTAGCAGTAATACAGTTATTGAAAAGAATTCATGGCAGTTAACTGACCCCTTTAGAAGGGCAGGATATCAGCTAGGCTGTCATAAATAAAAGGTGGGGGTAAAGAGACTGGATGCCATAAAGAAAAGGGGGAAAGTTGTTAACACTAGAATGTTAACTTTCAATTCTCCTCTAGCATTTGTCTCTGCTTTGTTAAGATCTCGGGTTTTTCCTGTGAGTTTCCCGCTGGG
This sequence comes from Lepidodactylus listeri, assembly GCA_029233225.1. Taxonomy (NCBI): domain Eukaryota; kingdom Metazoa; phylum Chordata; class Lepidosauria; order Squamata; family Gekkonidae; genus Lepidodactylus; species Lepidodactylus listeri. Next base: position 6,975,871 of record JARCFY010000020.1, on the reverse strand, counting down.
AACCAAAAAGCCATTATTTTCCGTGTGAGGGTAACATGGCATTAATTGGCTTGTAGCCATCTGACACCCAAGTTTGAACCCCATATAAAATCCCATTCCTGCTTTCCCTCTTTAGTCTTAACACAGATCGTGTTTAGAGAAGTGTAGTAACCTGACTACAATAAACTGATCCTGTTTAAGGAACGTTGTTGAGTGCTGATTACTAAAGACTCTGACACCAGGTCAAGCTGGACATTTTCAAATATGCATATGGGAGGGAGAGGATTGGTCGACTGGCTGCTGATGTCACGAAGCCCCTCCTCATTGAGAGATCCCATTCCTTATTGTTCCCCTTGAGACAGTTATGTAATAACTAATAGTTCCCCTGAGCCCATTTAATTCCCATCCCCCTCAGTCTTCCGATCTTCCCACATGTTAGAGAAGTGGTTCAAAAGCAAGGATAGTTGACAGACAGAGACATCTATCTAGAGCGTTATTTATTCATAGTCCTGCCATTCTCATTAAGACTCAAGGAAGATTACAGAATTAGAAAACACAGCAATGCACACAATAATTTAGGGTTGCTAACCTCTAGGTGGGACCTGGAGATCTCCCAGAAGTACAGCTCTTCTCCAGACTAGAAAGATCAATTGCCCTAGACAAAATGGCTGCTTTGGAGTGTGGACTCTATGGCATTATACCCTGCTGAGAGCCCTCCCCTCCCAAATTCCAACATATGCAGGCTCCAACCCAAAATCTCCAGGAATTTCTCAACCTGGAGTTGGCAACTCTGCAATGTAGGGGTTTTGATAATTTATTCATTGTTAACAACTTTTATGGTGTTTTATTATTTCTTACTTTTCAAGCTGCCTGCGGCAGATTCTTTAGAGAGGCAGCCTGTGGATATTCTAAATAAAATAAGGGGGGGGGATCCTGCCTAAAAGGGTCAGATGTTATGACAGAGAGTCATAGTTTCATGGCACCTGGAATGTTTCCTTGCTCAGCACAAGACTTTGGGGTGAATTCCAACATGTTAAATCAACCAATTCCCATGCATATAAGAAATACTCAGGGGTGAAAGTAACTAAAATGTATTATCAGTTCTGCCTTTCTCCCAGGGTGTTCAAAACAGAAGACAGGAGGTACCACACTGGCCACTCTCTTATCAGTTTCTCTGTACTGGCCTGTACTACTGGTGAATGGTCCTATTCCTCCTTATCAAAGCCTTTGGTTAGGGAGGTCTTATGACTAGCCTTAAGTTTCAACAAGTGTTGAGAGAAAGCCCTTCCATGCAGAAGGCAGCTTCTCTGCCCGTATGGAGCTATCCCCTCTACTCAGATGAGGACTGCATGCACAACAGTTCCTGGATGGGTGTGGAGCCGTATTACTGGGGCTACAGGTGTTCAGTGCTGAGAGACAGGAGAATGAAGGGGCAGTGAACTTTCCGAATTTCAGTTTTCAGTCTTACCTGGACAGCTCCTGGAAAGCCACGTCAGACAGTCCAATTTGCCATCCATATTTATGACACTGTAGAAATGATGAATCATAATAATAATCCCATCTGGCTAACCACGCACCAGCAAATACATTTTTTATTTGTGCTGTTCATTAGAGATCTACTGGTTCCAGAGGTGGGCTGTAGTGGCTGGTAAATCTCGCTGCCCAAGTAAACCAGCAAGGACTTGGGTGAGAACGAAGGACGATGCCCCCCCCCCATCCCTCCATACCCCATTAAATCCAAACCTCCTCAGGAACATCGTTGTCTCCAGTATCTGCCACCCCCAAGCTCACCCCAGCTGCATTGTCTGGGAGCTTCCTAATCTGCTTTCAGCAGATTATTTCTCTTGCGCTGTCTGTGGGAGCCAGTGGTGTATTTATAAAAAGCCATTATTTCTGCCAGTGGCTCTATTTCCTGTTTCTCCCACAGTCTTCCCCCTCCCCGTCCCTCGGCTGTACCTGCAATTACTAGAACAAAGGAAGGTTAATAAAGAAAGGCCTGCTTCAGAGGGCAGACTCTCAGTAGTGGGAGGTTCTAATTAATCAGATGCAAATGGGGATATGTCTAACAGCCATAATGTTGAAAACATACAAGAAAGTGGATTTCTCGTACTGGCAGAGATTTGTTAATGGCCAAACTACACATTATGCTGGAATCCTGTGACAAAAACCTTAGAGGTGTAAAGGAGCTCTAAAATGCAGTTGTGCCCCTACTATGGATCTGGACCACAGTGCTGGGGAGAGGGGGCAGTTACTCTCTGCTTCACAGGCCATTTGTTGAATCTGTCCCTCAACTGAGGGGTCACTCTGCCCCTGACACAGTATGGCCCGCTGAGTGTCAGGATTTCCAACTAGCCTGGAGGAAAAAAGAATGCCCTGCCCCCCTGAAGAGATGGGTTAGTGGAATGTTATTTACCAGGGGATGTGGCTTGCCTCCATGCCATGGAAAGCTTCAACGGCCCATTTTCTGCACATCAAGCCTCTATTCAAAGGACATGATATTTTTCTCCTGCCTGAAACAGTACAGACAGCACAGCCAGGAGATCTGCAGGAGTAATTCTGAAATAGGAAGGGGCTCAGAAGTCAGTGGTATGGCTTTGCACACAATATGCCCCAGGTGTGTTTGTTTAGAATACTTCTATCCCAGCCTTCTCTCCAGAAATCTTGCCCAAGGCAACAGTTCCTCGGATCGTGAGTAGAAGGTGTCTGGGACAGAGCTTTCTCTGCTGGTGTCCTTGGAGATCCCCCACATTAAGCCAGAAATTATATTTCAGGGGCTTAAAAAATTCCACAAATCTGTCTTCATTCCTTCTTCCTGTAAAGAAGACTAGGTCGCCTCCAACGTCTCATGCGTTTGTGAAGCCAAGACAAGGGCTGACACACACCGGCTCCGAGGATGAGTCAGCGACAGGATGCCCCTGAGGGAGGTTAGATGTGAAGTACCAATCGGGTAATTGATGCCAGTGAATGATTCACGGCAGTGTTTACAGATGGGGTTAATTTACACATCAGCTGCACTTTGAACCCAGTCTGCCTTCCACCAGCCATCTGTGTCATTGTATATCAGCTTCTGCACACCTCCATTTCATCCTCACGACAGCCCCATGAGGTAGATTAGGCTGAGAGACTAACCAATTGCACAGATCAGGCAGGGAGCTTCACACCTGCCTCCTGGCACTCTAACCTGAAGGTTACACACGGGCAGTTGTCTCAGACCCCTGATTCTGCCCTCTGGAGGCTCATCAGCAGTTTGAGTTTCATTTGGGAGTAGAGGAGAAAGAATACAAAAAGTTTAGTTTCGGCATCAGAAATTTGCCTCTCGTGCCCTCTAACACAAATACAAACAGAACATTCTTCTAATGAGAGTTGCCAGCAGATCAGGCAGAAACCTAGACGGGATGTTTTCTGATTAGGTTTGTTAACCTTTGGGCCAGTGGCCAGAATTTTCTTGTAGAAAAGCCAGAACTTGAGGCTGGTTGCCAGAAATGGAAAATGCTGCCACTGCCTTTTTTCTCTCATTTCTCTCCCTCCCATACAGTTTTACTCTCAACCTTCTGGCAGCCAGCCCAAATTTCTGGCCTCCACGCACACATTTCAGACAGCTGGCTCATCGGTTTTGTTTTTGTTTTTTAAGGCCAAAGGTTTTGCCCCCACAGGTTAGTTAGCAACCCTAAGCTAGAGTTGTCACTTTGGTCCCCCCGGGCCTCTCTCTGTGCTAATTTCTCTCTCTCTGCCTCTCTCTCTTGGTTAAATTAGACACTATAGCTTCCTCATTGCTGCCATGGGAACATTGCTGCCATTTTAAAGTGATGTAAAAATGCCACAAGTGCTCTTCCCCCCCCCCCCCCCGGCACATTTTCAAGTGCCAAAACAGCTGGGAGGGGGCAGTGTTCATATCTGGCCATTTTGACACTTGGTGAGGTGTGTGTGGGGGGAAACAAGAGCACTATGCTGTGGTCTTCATCAGGATCAGGCACTCACAGCATTTTTAAATCACTTTAAAATGGTGGCAGCAGTCCAATGGCAGCCATGAGGACACTGTCACACCTAGTTTGGACCTCTGTCTAATCCACTTCACACAGTTATTTTTGTAGGGATAAAATGCAGGCAAGGCAAACGTGCTTTAAGTTGTTTTGGTTCCCGCTGGGGAGTATGCATACCTAAACAAATAAGCCAAGGGGAGATTATCCATGGACTGTTTTTCTTACTTCCAGTTGCCTCCCTCTTTGAATTAACATATTTGTCAAGCATACAAAGATTGAAGCCCATTGGTTTTTTATTAAGAAACACTTTGTTTTTAATTTTTTGTTAAAAATTATTTACATCTATATACTAATAGCAAAGTTGCCCCCTCTGTGCAGATATCTAAATCTGTGTGGAGGGGGCACATGGGGGGGGGGCAGAGAGATTTTTCTGCACACTTGGGGGACCCCAGGTGTGCAGAAAAATCCTAAAAGTAAAAAAAAGTAAAAGTGTTCCTTGCACATGCACAGAGAACGCTTTGGCTATTGGGGGGAGGCTTGGCAGGCCCGGCAGCTGTGAGCCACTCAGGCCTCGCTGCTGTCGGTGCCAGGGGGAGGAGGGAGAAGGCTTGGTGGGCCTCAGACCTCGCTGCCACCACTGCTGGAGAAGGGTGGGTGGGAGAAGGCTTGGCGGGTCTCGCTGCTGCCGCTGCTGGGGAGGGGGTGGGAGAAGACTTGGTGAGCCTCAGGCCTCACTGCCTCCGCTGCTGCTGGGGTGGGGGTGGGAGAAGGCTTGGCAGGCCAAGCTTAGGCCAAGCCTCCAGTGCTGGGGGGGGAGAAAGCGAGAAGGCTCACCTGCGGGTGCTTCCTCCTCCTGCTCCTCCACATGGAACTCCTTCTCTCCCCACCCCCGCAAGTATCGTGGGTCCAGTCTCTTGTCTATATACTAATAGCCAAGTGGCCCTCTCCATGCGGATATCGAAATCCGTGCAGGGGGGGCACTTGGGGGCAGGGAGATTTTCTGCACACTTGGGGGACTCCCCACATGTGCAAAAAAATCTGAAAAGTAAAAAAAAAACTTTGGGGGGGATATTTAAATCCCCCCAAAAGTTAAAGAGCGTTCCCTACACATGCGCAGGGAACACTCTGGGAACTGCGGCGGGCCCGGCGGCTCTGTGCCATGTGGGCCTTGCTGGGGCAACCGGGGGCGGGGGGGAGAGAGAGATCAGCAGGCCCCGCAGCTCTGTGCCTCACGGTCCTTGCTGGGGCAACTGGAGGCAGGGGGGAGAGAGATCGGTGGGCCCTGTGGCTCTGCGCCGCGCAGGCCTCGCTGGGGCAACCGGGGGCAGGGGGGGGAGAGAGATTGGTGGGCCCCACAGCTCTGTGCTGCGAGGGCCTCGCCTGGGCAACCAGGGCGGGGGGAGATTGGCGGGCCCAAGGCTCGCCATCATTGCCTGGGGGAGGAGAGGAAGCCTTACCTTTGGCTGCTGCTCCACATGGAGCTCCTTCTCCCTCCCCCCCCAGGTCCCGCCTCTTGTTTTTATTATATTTTTAAATTAGAACACCTTTAAAACTACATTTTAAACTATTGTATAAACCTAATTGTAGATGTTTTATCAAACAATAGAGAAAATCCCACTGATATTATGAAAAAAAATGATGATATGCATTTGAGGTCAACATTACGATTTGGTTCCAGCAGTAAAAAATAAATAGCTGCCAGTCACAAAGGCATTTCAGGGTCGCCAGTTTCTGCTACACAAATCTATGTCTCCGTGACCCCTTGGCCGAATTGGAATCATACAGTCTGAGTCCAACGAGTTAGATGAATATCTATTTAATTAATTCATAACACGGAATACAGGGCTGATAAATGCCTTAGCACTCCAGCATTTCCAAACTGTATTCTCCCATAACCAGGAAGGGCAGAAGGTCTTATACCCCAAATGATATCACATATAGTGTACACATTGAAGACTCTCTAATTGGTACCAGGCAGTTACCATCATACAAGCATCGTTTTACTTTAAGCCTTACTATTGGTCTCTCCTTATGCTGGTCAGTTATGTCAGTGGCTGTCTTCTCTTATCTGGTTTCCAGGACAATAGGAACATTAGGGAACACTGGGTCCCTTTCTGACCTGCATATGTAGGGCTAACTGTTTGGGGGTTATGAATCACAGTAAACTTGCTTGTGGCATCCTTGCAGCCTATCCATTCCATTTCTATTGCATCCTACTTCCATCTACAGAAGCTTTTAATAATACTTTTGCTTAATATGTCTTCTTATACAAAAAAAGCAATTATAAAATATATACGTTCTGCTATAAGTTTCTCTAATTAGAAGCTTCTCAATTACATACCAGGATCTGGATCTGTTATGATTAAACTTTTGAAGGCACAGTGACAGCTGTCAACACACACACACACACACACACATCTCAAGGAGAAAGTGTCAGAAATCACATGCAGAAATCACATTCTTTTTCCCTTGTCCTACATGACTGAGTCACAGTCTAATAATTTCACTTGGTGTAAGCATTTGGGCATTCAAGACACCAAACTGGAGTGATCCATTTCTTTATTGATGGTATTATAGGGTAGTGCCAGTTCTTTGCCATTTCATTTGGCTGCCATTAATAGTTTTGTATAATTAAGTCAGCCATTTGTTATCTCAGGATGTGATCATGCACATGAGCCCAGAGGGAATAATTAATCCAGTTGTGGCACGTGATTAGCCCTTAACCCATTGTCTGTCAATGAAATTGGGTTCTTGTTTGGTTTTGAAATGGATGTGTGCTGACAAAGTTTATCACTTCTATAGCACCCTCAATATATGTATATTACCAAGTTTCAGGTGTTGAAAAGGAAAGATCTCCTCCTGCCCCACCCCCAGAAGGGCAGAATGAAGACCAGGAAATGTATGTATGTGGTTATTTAATAACTTGCTAAATCTGAAAGCTGCTTCCTGTCCTCCCCAGATTTGGATCCTGCCATTCCACCACAAGAGTCAAATACAAATCAATGAATTATTTAAATTCATTATTGTTACTGTTGAATATTACTACATGCCGGCCACATGAGAATAGTTCTGTTGCAGGATCGGTAGCCCGTCTTCACTTTTTTCCTTGTTAGTGGATGAACCAATTTCTGCTCAGTGAAATATGAAGTGAACATGCATTAGTTATGCTTATTATATAAATATGGAGTTTCCTCATCTCAGTGAAACTGGTGAAATTAACATGTAATACTTTATGAATCTTATATAAGTCTTCTGACAAAGATTTATCGAAACGAAGAATACAATCCGGAGTCTTCGTTGGGATTTAGCTGGATTCAGCTAGTGTTATTTATAAGTTTGGCTTTAGCAACTGTTTTTAATAAGTTTCATTGATGTTTGTAATATAAATATGGAGTGATAATGACATGAGTTGTGATAATGATTTATTGAATTGTTAAAATATATCCTAGTAGTTATATCCATATACCTGTTTTGTTTGCGTTTGAGTGCAGTGCTTGTTTTCTAATAGTATTGATTACTGCTGTTCATCATTTATATATTACTACATCACATGACCCTTCCTGAGAACCAAGATCATCCTCAAAGACAGGGCTTTGGGTGTTCCCAGTATCAGAACTGGTTACCTGGGACAGGGCCTTTGGAATTATCTCTGCTGCTTCATGCCTATTGCCTAGTTTTCCTGGGCCTCAGCTTGCGTGCGCTGAGGAATGAGGAGGCAGAGATCTGAAGGGATACAATGGACTGTATTACTTCAGTTTGGAATGCGCCCCTATGTTGAAAAGTCCCTGCAAACAGGATACCTTCCTTCCTAATGCACTACTTTTCTATTTGTGGAGAGTTTTTAATGCAAAGGATTATTCAAAGCTAGAATCCACCATCAGCAGTCAGGAGTGGCGCAATCGATTCTGTCGCCTGAGATGTCTGCAACCCCAGACTGTTTCTACTAGATGGCAAGGATTCTCTGGGCTGGATCCAGTCTAAATTTTCCACTGGCAGGATGGAACTTGCCTGCACCTTCCTTCTTATGGATACCCATGATATGCTGCTCCTGAGGCACAGGGGAACCTGAGGAATGAGAAGAGGGGGATCTGCACTGGGAAGCGGGCAGGGTTGCTTAGGGTTGGCAGGCTGTGCCTGGAAACTGGCAAGAGCTTTGGAGGCAGGGACATGGGGGGCACGATGTCATGTGTGCCACTACATCATTTATAGGAGATACTGTAAGGCAGCTCTCAGAACCGCCAGAGACTCTGTGGTTTTACCCAGAAGTGTCATCATATTGTCACTGACAGCTACCCCCCATGTTCCTGCTCCCACATCTCCCAGTGGTTCCCATACCAGTCCTGGCAATCCTACTTCCAGGTCACCCAGTCTGTTGCCTACTAATGTCCGAAGCACTGGCAGGAGGAGCCTCTAGGATTTACAGAAATTCTGTGGTTTTCCTATATTTTTGCAAATCCTTCAGAGTTTCATGACGTCGCTTCCAGTGAAACCATCAGTCCCTGCCCCCTAAATGCTCTCAGGGGTTGCCAGCTGTGGCTGGGCAACCTTAGCAGAGGGAGCCAGTGGGAATTTCCACTTGAGTCTAGACCCAACCCTCTGCTTTGGTTTTATTGCCACTGTGAACACAGGCATGCATTTGGGCAATGGGGCTGTCCGGTCTCCGGCCGTATTTGGCGAGCCTCCTGGGCGGGTGTAAGGTTCCCTGTCATGTTTTGCTTTTCTATGTCTATCCCGGTTGCAGGTCCCGGTGGGAGATCGGCATCAGCTTCCGCTCTGATGGTTCCTTCCCTCCCTCCCCTCCTCACCCCTCCTTCACTGGAATGAGCTCAGATGTTTTGCTAGACTCATGTTATCTCTGTTGCTGCACTTGTAACCTTGGGCAACTGGGCCTCTGCTTTTCTAGGTGTCTTTTGCGTGGGATTGCATGTGGGGAAATCACAGGGCCGGGGATGGGAAAGTAGCTCTGCTTACGCGCCTTTTTTCCTGAGAAAGTAATGGTAGTACATTTTGGCGCTTGTTTATTCTTTTTCCAGTGGTACCCACGTTTTTACTCTAGTTTGAATTTACTATATCAATTCCTCCTCTTCTGTATCTGGTATCACTAACAACGCAAGTATTTCCTGAAAGACCATTAAGAATAAAGACTTTGATTTGAAATACAAGGCCTGGCTTATTGGATCTAATCAGGTCTCATAGCAGGTGGGCCAAGTCACAGGAGTCAGGAACATGAGGACTAGTCTAGGATAGAGTAACCTCAGACTTTGGATTGGTCACTGGTCATTTCACGGGTGCCTTCCCTACCAGAGGCTTATTTCAAGGCATGTGTTCGGGCGAGCGCTCCAAGGGGTCGCTTCCCCCCACCCCTCTCTCGTGTCAGCTGCCTCCCCTCTCTGGAGTCTCCATCCTCCTCACACCGTCACCTTCTCTGCATAAGCCTCCAGGAGCTATCCTCCTCGGTTTGCTCCTCCCCACCTCCTCTTAATTCCCTCCTCCTGACACTCACTCTGCCCCTCCCTCCTCACAGCATGCTGGCCATTGGGCTGGACTGCCCGGTCTTCTCGTCAGTGGGGATCCATCCTTCCTCCTCTCGGTCTGGCCATTGTTGCTGTGTGTATTGACCGGCTCCTCTGCCGCATCCCCCTTTGGCCACTGGGGATCCTCAAGCAGGTCTAGGTGGAAGCAGCCCTCCCCAGGAACCCTCGCATGGGCTGGTCTGCCAGTCGCCATTGATACAGAGGGACCTCCCGAGGTACTGCCTCCGGGTAGCACCCTCGGACTTGCCCCTTGGAGCCAGGCATGTGGGGGGGGGGGGAAGCTCCCCTGCCTTGGCCTCTTGGTCTGGCAGTTGCTGACTTTTGGGTCAGGTTGCAGACAGGAGAGGAAGGAAGGGGGAAGGGGAGCCCCCTCCTAACAGGGGCTTCCACATGGGGAGTCCTCTGCACACTTCCTTCATCTTTCATTTGATTTGTCCCTCCCATGCCCCACAAAACTCCACATTGGCTCTTGGGAGTGTGGTCAGCATGGCCACTATGACAACTTCCCACCTTTTTTAGAAAACAAAACACCCAGATACGCTATCTTTCTTATAAAAAAAAGCAATTTCAAGTGGCAACATTCCATGTGCTCCCATTGGCTGTAAAATGCTCTCCCTCAGCCATTGGCCCATCAGTCGCCACTCAAGAGTACTCGCATGCCATTGGCTGGGTGCTGGGTCTGCTCCTCTTCCCCTCCCACTCCCCTTTCAGCCACTGTTCTCTGTCAAAAGCACTGTGTCTCCCGACGAAGACATTTCTCTTGCTGAGCTCCTGTGGGGGAAAAAGTTTTCCCTTAGTGGCTGTTGTGAGGAACTCATTGGGTTGCCAGCTCCAGGTAAGGAAGCCAGTTTAAGGAAGCCAGAGTTGGGGAGGGGGGAGGAGAGGCCTCAGCTTAATAGAATGCCATAGAGTCCACCAGCCAAAGCATTCTAACTTTTCTCTCAGTGGCTGTTGGTAGGCAACCAAGCTTGGTTCTCTCAGTAAAAAGGCAAAGGAACAAAACCCTTTCTACGCCTTTGTGAGGAACTCATTGGGACCAGTCCTGAGTACGGTTGCGAGCTCCAGATTGGAAAATTCCTGCTGAGTCCTTCCACGCCCGCCCCCCAACCCTGTCCTCCACAGGATCCACCCCCCCAAATCTCCAGGCATTTCCCTTCTCAGAGCTGGGGACCCTACTTTCCCCCTCAGTGCCTGCTGCTGGTCAACCAAGCTTGGTTTCTGTCAGTAAAGGGCCCTTTCCACATCTATTTTTGCCTTCAGGAGAAAACTCATTGTGTCCTTATACCCTACTGAGATGCCCCCCCCCCACCCCCATGACAGCCAATGTGATGTGGCAGTCAGGGCTTCAGAGCATGGTAGAGGCTGTAGGTGGGGGGAGAGATGGAAAGCTGAACAAGTGAGGGGGAAATAAAGGTGGGTTGCTGCTTGGCTGGGAAGGAAATCAGGTTGCCAACTCCAGGTGGGAAATTCCTGGAGATTTGAGGGATGGACCCTGGAGAGGGTGAGGTTTGAGGAGGGGTGGGGCCTCGGGCAGGTACAATGCCATAGACTCTGCCCTCCAAACCAGCCACTCCCTCCTGGGGAACCACTGTTGCCAATCTTCAGGTGCAGACTGGAGATCACTCAGAAAACTGGGCAGTCCAGGCCAACGGCCAGTGTGCTGTGAGGAGGGACAGAGCGAGTGTCAGGAGGAGGGAATAAAGAGGAGGTGGGAAGGAGCAAACCTGCATAGAGTCGTCCATCTGGACAAAAACTAACAGCTCTGGGAGTCTTTGAACTGGGGTCCCCAGCCCCATGACAAGACAGGCTGATTATGTCCCTCACGCAGCCCGAGTCAATCAGCGCCCGGACTTGAATTTGTGTGCCCATGTCTCTGTTTAAAATGGTCACCGTCATGATCAGGATGGGGTCAGAACTGCTTACCATAGGTGGCGCCTGTGGCTCTCAGATGTGTTGCTTTGTGCCTCTTACAACAGGTCCTGGCCTTTTCCCAATGGCTCTTGCGTTTCCTCGCTGCTTGACAAGGTGCTTTCCAGTTGCGCTCCCAGCTGCAATGCTTTTGGGAACTTTCCTTTTCCACTGCTCGGTCGCTTTGGGGTTCCCGTGGCTTTCTTCTCTCCAGCTTTCAGAGGGGTTGGAATCGCGCTCGCTGGGCAGGCCACCGCGAAATGGTCAGGCTCTACACACCTAAGACAAAGCCCTTGCCGCATCCACTGTTCTTTAATTGGGTCCTTTCCTCTGGGCTGGGTCGTCTTCTGGGGGGCTCCTGGGGTTTTAGGGTACACCCGCGGGGCCCACATCTTGATAATCTGCAGGCAGTTCTCTGCATCATCTGCTTCTCACATCCAGGCAGCTAGGGTGAGGGGTTGCACATTACGCAGAACCATATCAAGAATCTGGTGACTGAGCCCCATCTGGAAATGCTCCATCAGCATGGGCTCTGGCCACCCCTGGATCTTCACTGTGATCATTTTGACCTCTTCCAAGTACGCGCGCACCATACAGTTGCCTAGATTCAAGGTACAGAGGCGTGCCCTTGCCTTCTCGCTTGCCACTGGATTTTCATACTGCCTTTGTAGTGCCCACATGAAGGCCTGCATGTCCCGTAGCTTGGGGCCCTGGATCTTGTGCAAACCCACATAGCAGTCTGCCACCCAATCCCTCAGTTTCACGCTGACGAACTCAACACGATGCTCATCATCTGGGAACAGATGGCCCCAATCTCTTAGGAATCTGCGTACTTGCACTAGAAAGAATGCCAACTTCTCAGGGGTCCCATTGAACATAGCTTCCAGCAACTCCTTGGGTTGTTGCAGTCCAGGGACCCCAGGAGTCAGGGGTTGAGCCAGTTGCTCTGGCCCTGCAGGAACCCCAGGTGTTCCGCAGGAACCCCAGGGTATTGTAGGTTGCGCAGGAAGGGCTCCCGGCTGCCCGGCTGGCGGCCCCATCAGTGCCACGGCTGCCCCTGGCTGGAGGGGGCCCTGCTGCCTCAGTTCATCCTGCACCGCATCCAAAATCATTTGGGGTAATCTAATTGTTAGTTTGAAAACCTCTTGCTGCACTTGTTCCCACAAGCGCGTTCCCATGCGCTCAATTAGCGCTTCGACCTCTCCGCCTCCACCCTGGTCCAGCGACTCTGGACGGCTGGGGAGCGCTCAGTCATAGTGGCTTGGCACAGCCACCTGAGAAGTCAGCATCCACGACTCCCTTGGAGCAGTAGAGAGGTGCGCCCACGAGTACAGGTCTCTCCGCCGGGGCCGAGGACCTCCCACCAGCCCCCAACCTGGAGCCAGTGCTTGCATCCCCATTGTGGGGACCTTGCTCACCATGGTGACAGGAATCTCCGCCTCCGTGACTGGCTGGTCTCCGCTATTCCCCGTGCTCATGTTGAGATTCGGGATGGGGCACACCGTCCAGTGATGAGGAGTCTGAACACCCTGTCAGCCTCCCTAGTAAATCAGCACTCAACAACAATCCTTAAGTAGGTTCAGTTTATTGGAGTCGGTATTTCTAAGACATTCCCTGAACACTTCTGTGTTAAGACTAAAGAGGGGAAGCGGGAATGGAATTTTATACAGGGTTCAAACTTGGGTATCAGATGGCTACAAGCCAATGAATGCCATGTTACCCTCATACGGAAAATAATGGCTTTTTGGTTCCCAGCGGGAAACTCACAGGAGAAACCCAAGATCTTAACAAAACAGAGACAAATGCTGGAGGACAATGGAAAGTTAACATTCTAGTGTCAACAACCTTCCCCCCCCCCTCTTCTTTATGGTGGCCAGTCTCTTTATTTGTTTGTTTGTTTATTATTTCACATTTTTACCCTGCCCTCCCCTCGAAGGGGCTTTACCCCCACCTTTTATTTATGGCACCCTAGCTGACACCTGGATATGTGCAGAATTCAGATACTGGTGGGCTTCTTCCTAGTTTAAGATTATTCCAGTGTCCTTGGAGCAGGTCATAACCCTTAATTAAAAAGAAAGGGTTCTAGCATGCAGAATTTATAGGGATTTAAAACACACACACCTGGATTCTAGATTCCCTGCCTAAATAATTCCACCTAATACTTAATTCCAGACAAATGTTTTGGATCCTGGCAGTTTTTCTGCACGGGCAATTTTTGTTTCAGTGCCCAGCTGTGATAGTAACGCCTGCTTTCAGATTTTGCTGCAGGAAGCTCTGTTCCCATGGCGATCCAACTGGGCTCCATTAATAAGCAGATATCAGAATGAGGATCTCCCCACTTTCGGCTGCATGGTCTGTGCACGATGGATGCTGCAGCTCCAAGTGTCAATCTCCCGCAAAATGTGATCTCCGTGAGAGCCCTCCACCTCTGGTGTCTTCACATTGAAGCTGATCCTACTGCCCTTCTGTGGCCTCCTGGGAATCCAAAGGACACGCTAATGGACCTTGGAAATGCAAGAAGGCCCAGTTCGGAGGGGGCAGTTAGGACATGGCACAGGGCTTCCCGCCCCAGAATGGGTTCCCCCTCCAAATTGCTCCCATCCAAACCACTTCTCCCCACCCTCAATTCCCACTGCTTCAAAAATGCATTTGCTGTTGTAAAGTTTGCACTATGTACCTGGCATTTGTTAAGGTAGGCCCCCTCCAAAGACAGAGAATTGGAGCTCCTTTTCCATTTCGAACGTCTGTTCAAGTGTGGTTGTCTCTTACTTGGCAGGGCTATCCATATTTTCTCAGCCTTGGTTCATTAGGTCCCTTTGGATGGTTTCAAGTGGATAGATTTCCAAAGGGTTGGATTGATTTGGCACAAACAGATCTGGGGTGACAGATAATGTGGAAAGAAGAATTAGCTAACCACACTGCCAACGCTACATGGCTTCACACTCTAATGGATTGCAGGGATGCCTACTTCAGACCAAGATGCGATTCCTCCCCTCAGCAGCTCTCCACTGCATCTGTTCTCTGTCATGGTTTTCTCTACTGCAAGCTAAAGAGCAGGTGATGCTCAGAATCCATGACTAAAACTCCAAGCATGTAATTTGGCACTGGAGAAAGGGGTGTTAAAATGCCCCCCCCCCCAATATTTATCCAATAAAAAATTCCCTCCCTACAGGACAATTTCAGGGTCGAATTACTCATTGGGAGTTCCAGTCCCAGAACTTCAACACCACACGTATTTAAACTCAAGCAGCTTACAACACCATTCTCCACTCACTATTTCTCCTCAGACCAACCATCTTGTGAGGTGGGTTAAATCAAGAGGGATTGACTTATGGCCGCCCAGCCAGCTTCCATTGCAAGAGCGGGGATTCAGACCCAGGTTCCCCATGGATCCTAGTCCTACACTCTGACCACTGCACCACACTGATTTTCATTTCACTGAGCCCAGCAATTCTTCGCCCTGGCTTCCAGTTTCTTAGGCACACGCTGACTTTCTCCTAGGGTTGCCAATCTCCAGGTGGGACCTGGATATTTCCCGCTGTTACAGTTGATCTCCAGATGACAGAGATCAGTTCCCCTAGAGAAAATGGCTGTTTTTCGAGTAGACCCTGTGGCATTACACCCTGCTGAGTCCTTTCCCTCCCCAAACGCTGCCCTCCACAGGCTCCCCCCCCCCCCAGATCTTCAGGTGTTTCCCTACTCAGAGCTGGCAACCCTTCTTTCCCCTCAGTGCCTGTTGCTAAGCAACCAAGCTTGGTTCTGTCAGTAAAAGGCGGGGAGGGCATTCCACACTTATTTTGGCATTTGGGATAAAACTCATTGGGGCCAGCCCTGACTAGGGTTGCCAGCTCCAGGTTGGGAAATTCCTGGAGATTTGAGGGGTAGAGCCTGAAGAGGGTGAGGTTTGGGGAGGGGTGGGACCCTCAAACAGGTACAATGCTATAGCCTCCACTCTCCAAACTAGGCATTTCCTCCTGGGGAACCATTGTTGCCAATATCCAGGTGAGGGATGGAGATCACTCAGAATTACAACTGCTCTCCAGGTGGAAGTGGGGAGGGGATGGAAAGCTGAAGTCAGAGGGGCAGATAAAGGTAGGTTGATGGTTGGCTGGGTAGAGTTGCCAACTCCAAGTTGGGAAATTCCTGGAGATTTGAGGGGTAGAGCCTGGAGAGGGTGAGGTTTGAGGAGGAGTGGGACCTCAGACAGGTACAATGCCATAGACTCCACCCTCCAAACCAGCCAATTCCTTCTGGGGAACTATTGTTGCCAACCTCCAGGGGAGGGCTGGAGATTACTCAGAATTACAATTGCTCTTCAGGAAGCAGAAATCAGTTCCTCTGGAGAAAATGGTGGACTCTGTGTCATTATACCCTGCTGAGGTCACCACAGCAAATTGATGCTGAGTGCCCAAGATGGTGGCACTTGCCTAAAGCCTCTTTCTAGAGCCCGTTGTATTTATTTCCACAACGGGCCTTATACCTAGTTAAAACATAAAGCCCATTAAACACCAATAACAATAGAAAACTGAAGGGCAGCTTAAAAACAGGAGCAGATTTGACTAAAAGGGAAGAGAGCCCAGCACAGATCCAGTGGCAGTTCCTTAAACAGGACACAGTTGGAGAAAATGCCCTCCCCCAAGCATCAAATTTCAAGGGGGGGGGGGTTTTGGCAGAGTTCAGGGAACAATCTACACTTTGAAGTTTGCTTTCAATGAATTTACTGCAACAGGATTTTGCAAAAAGACTGCAAGCCATTAATGCAACAGAAAGGCCCCCAGAGCAAAAGCACTAACACAAACTAACACATAGCAAGGACAGAAAACAAGAGGTAGGCTGAACTGCAAGAGAAAATATTCAATACACCCTGAACACTACAGAATGCACCACAGCTCCCCCTAGGGTACAAGTGGACTAACCTATTCTTTCAGCAACATTCACAGTAATCAGACTCCAAGCAGGCTGTTGCTTCTCCAGCAGGGGCACCTTCAAAGACAATCTCAGAAGGCAAGCCAGTTGGTCGAATTAGACCTAGTCTTTATAAAAGATGCAAACCAACACCATAAGCAGCTCCAGGCCCAAGGCACATTGGTGTTTGCAGCAGAAAATCCAAAATGGTACCCTCTTCTCTGTGATGAATGTGTGGCACAATCCATCAGGGAAATCTCCTCTCCAGACCCTGCTGACCTGAACACAAACATGCCTGTCCCAAGAGTTGGAACAAATTTGACCCTGGCCCGCATTTTAGACTGGGGCTTTTTCCCACTCACATTGTGCCGGCGTTCTGCCTCCGTTTGTCCCGGTGCTGGGTGTCAATTTCACACCCTTTGCTGCGGCGCGTGTGTTAATACGGGGCTTCGCACCATTTTCTCCGCACCTTCGGTAAACCTTTTTAGGTTTACCCCATATTAACACACGCGCCGCAGCAAAGGGTGTGAAATTGACACCCAGCGCCGGGACAAACGGAGGCAGAACGCCGGCACAATGTGAGTGGGAAAAAGGCCTGGATTTTCAAAAGTGTCTCCATTGCCCATAAGGCCTAGAAACTTGCTTTTTTTGTTTTAAAAAATAGAAATCTAAATGCTATAGTATACTGAGCAAAATATGAGTCAAAAAGAATGACTCACAGCAACGCCTCGGCCCTCTTCAGTGAAAGATGAAGCAGATCTCCAGAGTTAATGTGGGCCTGGCTCGGTCATGTCGGAAGGAGGGATCCCAGTGTGCAAAGCAACAAACAATCCGGGCTGCCAAGGTAAGGAGATTATGAGGATTAAAAGAAGATGAAAAGGGATGTTTACAATTATTATTAGCTTCAAAGTCTTCCCGACTAGAACAGCCGGTCAGTGTCCATCTGTTGCTTTACGACCATGTGGCCTCCAAGGCTGAGTGCGTGCCAGCTGTGCATGAAATTTAATGTTATGCCACAACCTGGGACATTAAAATAAAACCAGAGTGATTTTCACAGTGCAGGCTCTATCAAGCATGTTAGTCTGATCTAGCCAGGACTGGCACGTGGTTGCTTGTGGGGGAGGGGGCGGGTCTAAAGCAGCAGCTTCTGACCACAAGGAAGGAAGGAGACACAATTAGAAAAGGTGGAGGCACTTTTGCTGCTATGGACAACATGTGCCCTTAAAAATGTGCACAAATTGATATTAGGTGGCTTGCTATATACTCAGAATTAATTGCTTCTGTGATTGCATTCACTAGAGAATCTTGAATCTGGCCTGGACTTTATGCTCACTGGCTTTTTGCCCTTTCATTGGAAGGAGGGAGGAATGCAGTATGCGAAAATGAAATAGACAGAAGCTAGACAGGTTGGTCTACCAGATGACCCAGAGTTTTGACAGAGTTAAGCTACACTGAATAGTTTTTAGTAGTTTTTGGAGACTTCTGTGTCTAATTACCATGGGACTAAGTGGGCTGAACTATAAAACAATGGGTTGGGTTAAGAAAGACAAGAAACAACTTTAGGTTGTATTTTTGGGAGCTAAAATCTTGTGTGAGTTCACATGAGACTCCTCAGTCTAGTAGACTGCTCAACAAGAGGTTAAAAAGTACTACATTTTTTTTCCAGATTTGTTTTAGCCCTGAGGGCTAGAAACTTGATTTCCCCGCCCAGTGGATGTTGTGATTCTGAAAACTCCCCAAATGGAGCCAATATTGCAAATTTCTAGATTCCATACTCACAAGGCAAGGGGGTCTTAAAGAAACCAAAGACTTCAATCTTCTGGATTTTGAAAGGTTCTACTTGATAAAAGTCAGGTTGCCTCTCAGCAGAGCACATCAGTTCAGATGAACTGCAGTTTATCCTCCTACCCAAGATTAGAGAACACCAAACAGAGCCTTCTCTGTTGCAGCGCCTCATTTATGGAGGACCTCCGAGTTATGGGATCAATGAGCTTAGGCACCAACAACTCTTTCCAGGTTTTTGTTCCCTCACTCTGGTATATATAGCCATAGGCGTCAACTACGGGGGGGCTCGAGGGCTCGAGACACCCCCGAAATTTCCTGGGGGGGACTGAGCCCCCCCCCAGGAAAATGGAGCGCCCGCCACCGCGAGTCCCTGGGCCCTTCCTAGGGCCACCGCGCCACCGCCGCCGTCTCTCTCTCTCTCTTTCCCCCCTCCCCCGCCGGCCTGGCTGCCTCTGTCCGTCGCTCCCTCCCTCCCTCCCTCAGTCCGTCCAGGGGCGAGCTAAGCAAATGCCCAGCTGGCCCCTGGTCAGATGGAGGGAGGGAGGGACGGAAGCAGGAATGGCCAGGCGGGGGGGGGAGGCAGCAGCAGCGGGGACGCGGTCCTGGTGTGCGCGAGCGCAAAGCACGCGCACACAAGCCCCCGCCCCCCCCCGGGGAATTTAAAACTTGACGCCCCTGTATATAGCCCCTTTCATGTTTTGAGTTGTTTGTTCCATCCATTTTTATCCTGTTCTTCATCCAAAGAGCTCAGGGGGCATACCATATCTTCCCCCTTTCATTTTATCCTCACAGCAAACCTCTGAGCCACGTTTGGCTGAAAAACCATAATTGGCCCAAGGTCTCCAGAGTAGGGATTTAAACCTGGATCTTCCAGAACTTTGACTGATATGCTACCCACTCCACCACACTGGAAAACAAGTGCTTTGGCTTTAAGTTGGTTTTGATGGATTTCTACTGTTTTAACAAAAGTCACTGAAAGTGTCCTGGGGAGCAAAAATGCAAAGAAGGCAGGATATAAACAAATACAATAAAATCCTTATTGTTATGCTGTTTCTACACAATGCAGTTTACATACCTGAAAGAGACTTCCCTACAAGATAGAGAAAGGCTCTGCCCCAAGGAGCCTACAATTTAAATTTAGCACAGCAGGGAAAACGGGAGGGGGGGAAAGGAATGAATTGAAGGAAACGGAGATTTGGTTTCAGCTGGAGACAGCTAAAAGAACGGACCCAGAGTCCATAGAGAAGGTGGGAGAGATCTGAGCAGGGTCACCAAGGAAGAGGCAGCAACATCTAATGTTTCCATTCTGGGCAAGAGTTCCAGACACAGGAGGACAAGCACCCTGATTTAAGAGAGAGGGAAGCTTTGGGACTGCATAGATTTGGAAGCTGTGGCCAGAGAGAGAGAGTGGAAAATAAGGGAAGAAAGACAGGGCAAGGCAAGTCTGTTGAGCTTTAAAAGACTTAGGCCGCGGTCACACGGCCCCTTTAAATCCGGGAGGGCTCCCGGATTTAAAGGGGCCGCATTTTTAAACAGCGGGTTGGGATGTCTATACATCCCAACCCCTGTGGCCACGGGATCGGCGGATCGGCGGCCGTGGCCGCTGAAGAAGCGGCCGCGGTGGGAACAGCAGCCGCGGTGGCGGCGGCGGAAGCGGGGGCAGCCGCCCCGGCAGCGGAAGCGGCGGCGGTGGTGGCCGCCCCGGCGGCGGTGGCCTGCCGCTGAAGAGAGGACTACAGAGGCAGCGGAGGCGGCGGAGGCGGGCCCAGCAGCACTTGAAGCGGCGGTGGCGGCCTTCGACCCGCCATCCGCTTGGGTAAGTCAGGGTTTTTGTTTTTTTTTCACCCTTTTACACTTGGGCGCATGGATAGCCATGTGCCCAAGTGTAAAAGGGGGGAAAAAATGGCCGGAGGGGCTATGTGGACAGCCCTGCTCTCGCAATGCATGCGAGAGAGGGCTGTCCACATACCTCCAATGCGGTTTCCTCCCGCAACACCCGGGAAAATACTTGATTTTCCCGGGGTCTGAAAATGCGGGAGGAACCCGCATTGGAGCCCGCTTCGGCACGGGACTTGGGGCCGGCCATCTGGTCGGCCCCTTTAAATGCGGGAGGAAATAGCCCTTCCTCCCGCATTTAAAGCCCGTGTGGCCGCAGCCAGGGAGCTTGTGCTGGATACAGAAGGAGACCAGTGAGGTACAGTGGTCAGAGTGTTGGACTAAGTCCTGGGAGACCCAAGTTCACTGGGTGCCCTTGGCCTAGTTGCTGTCTTACTCTCAGTCTAGCCTACCTCACAGGAATGCTGTGAGGATGCTGTGAGGAAGAGAGAGTTGGGCATGTCACCTTGAACTTCTTTATTTATTTACTTCCCTGCCTTTCTCCTCAATGGGAACTCAAAGTGGCTTACACCACTTCCCCTCCATTTTAGCCTTACAACAGCGTTGTGAGGTAGGTTAGGCTGAGGGTGTGTGACCATCCCAAGGTTACCCAGCAAGCATCCATGGCCAAGCGAGGATTTGAACCTGGGTCTCCTAGCTCATAGTCAAGTACTCTAACCACCACACAACACTGGCTATTTATAAGGGAAGGGCAGAACTCAAAAATACTAGATATAAATAGATGGGAAAGTACTCTTGCTCAGTGGTACAGCATTTGCCTTGTACATGCTGCCCCAGTTGAAAGAGCCCAGGAAGCAGATATTGGAGAAGGCCTTTTTCTTCCTGAGATCCTGGACTGGTGCTACTAAATGCAGTAGAGAGTAGGCAATTTCACAAGATGAATTTTAGTATTTCACACATTCAAGTATAAAGAATTGAGGAAGGGAAAACCCCCTGAATTTTCACCCTCATGAAAACTAAGTTTTGCAAAATGCTTATTATTGTTGTCGTTGTTTTGCAGACTGCTTATTAATACTGGTCAGTCAAAAGCCAAAAGCAAAACCACTTGCAGGATTAAGGATTCTTTGGCTCCCCCTCCTCCCCAACCATGATACTTTGGCTTTATCTCCCTTTTATTCTCTCCCAGTGTGGGTATTCTGGACACGTTCCAAGGAAAGGGATGGGTCTGGATTTCTGGCGGCTGGATTCAGATTGTTCAGATTAGCTTCCAGCTCCAGTTCTGACTGAAGCTAATGTGGGGTGACTCATGTACTTTTGGCAGAACGAACGGATTGTTTGTGCTGCTGTAAAGGATTAGAGCAGAAAGCACCCCGGAGCCAGCCAGCAAACCACAGAAAAATAGACTCACCTGGGATTCAGAAGGGAAGGGGTCAGCAAACAACAAACAATCATTTTTTACACCAGAATAGAACACACATGACCAGAGTGGCTACAAGAACATATGTCCATTAAAATATATATTAAAAAGTAAATACATGAATCAACACTGAACCTTGGTAGACTCTAGCAGCTGCACAGAATCTGGCAACTCTTTCCAAGGTTTCAGATTCAACATCTGCAAGAAGAAAGGAAGTATACCATTCCTCTGATCTTCCCAGAATTTTTTGGGAGGATAGGTGTAATAAATATGTATCGAAGATCATTATAGAAGGGGCAATGCAACAGCACATGTCCAACAGTTTCAGTTTCCCCAGTAGTGCAAGGACATTGACACTGCTGAGGCGGCACACCACAGTATCTCTCTTGTAATAAAGCGAATGGAAGAGCATTGGGCCTTGGTGGCCCTTGTAAAGTCAGAAAGGCAGGGAATAAATTTTGTAAATACATAAATAAACATTAAGATTGGCCAGAGTAAAAGCTATCCTGTGTTTGAGAATTAATACATTATCTAAATAGTTTTGACAGCAGCAGTCTCTTGTTCCTGAAGTGATGGTATTTTGCAGCAGAACTTCAATGGAGTTGAAGTTGTGTCCCAAATCCTTTGCTTAATTTCAGATTTAGCTTTGGGTTATTATTAAGATGCAAGAGGAATATCCAATAGTTTATCTGAAAGAGACCTTTTCCATTTTGACTGAGAAGGTGTTGGTGCAGGGAGGTACAAGTCATCTTCTGGAGTGGAAGAGCAAAAGGAGACAGTGGGATGTATCCAACCATTTGTTCTGCTGGTGAGAAAGGGATTGGGGGGGGGGGTCCCCAATGACAACCAAAAATAGTCTGTGCTGGAGATCATGGGACCTGCTGGACCAAAGCCACATGTGTTAGAGATTATAAGGAGTGGAACTGGGTGAGATGGAAAGAGAAAGCTGGCGGGATACAATCCTGGTTGACAGCACCCTCCATTCTGTGCAGGAGAACTTGGGCCTTCAAAATGAATAAGATGTAAGGTCTTTAAACAGAACATACTCCAGCAATGACGTTACCTTTTTGCCTCTGTCAGTTAACTCCGCACACTGGCACCAGTTCAGGTTGGCATGCCAGGCGGGGTATTCTGCAGTTCTGCTTGGCAATGGTAGTGTGTTTTTAAATGGTCCGCACTCTTCCTGGTGTGACATGGGCCCAGTTTCTCCAAGGGGTGAGGAATTCTAGGGGTAGCATTCACTCGCACTGATTCCCTTTGGAGGAGAGAGCAGTGGAGACTTACAACGTTTTTGTAATATTTGCTTTATTTACAATTTCTTAGGTAGAGGTTGGGACTCAGGTAGCACATCTACTAAGTCACACTGGGTCCTCTGAAAGAAATTCTGCACCCCAGGAAGCACTCTTTTTAAAAGCAAATTAATATTCATACGATATTTTACTCTAACTGTCCTCATATGCTCCTCCCCAATCCTGTTTTACTCCAGTCTTTTAGGAAAGGATGCATTCCAAGTCATGCCATCTGCAGGGTTTTTTACACACTAGGCAAGGCTACCTTCCGGCACCCCCCCAATGCACCCCCCCCCCCAAATTTCCAAACATAAATGCATTTTAACACCCCCATGCAGACTACTAGTCTCTACTCAAGCACATACTTAGCTAGGGTTGCCAACTCTGGGCTGGGGAATTCCAGGAGATTGGGGGGGAGGTGCTGCCTTGTATGCTGAGTTGAGAAGGCAGCGCTGCTTGGCAGGGCTTGGTGGCTGGGCCAAGTGCGCCACCCTCCAGGTGGGACCCCAGCCAGCCAGCTGTGAGCAGAAGTGGTTTTTTGGGGGGGGGAGAAGTTTGTGCCCGGCCGTGCTCTGCAGACTTTCAATTCTGGGGGCGCTGTTGTGCCTGCCCGGGCACCCAAGTTGCATGCGGGGTGGCGGGGGCGGACTTGTTGGAGTCTCTTTCTCTCACTCTGCCACCCCGTTTGCCAGCTGCGCCCCTCGGTGGGTGCCTAGTTGGCCTAGTGAGAGAGCCGGCCCTGGCCATCTGGATGGGAAAGTGTGCATACCAAAGGTCCTGCCCACCTTTGGCACTATTTCTCTGCCATCAGCCCCTTGGCAGCTGCCATTTCCCCCACTGTGCCACCAGAAAGCACTAGCCCTGCTCAGATGTTGTGCCGTGTGTACTTCTGTTTGTAAAAAAGAGCCAACACACATTTATTTTAGAAATTAAACCTGGGACGAATGCCTAGATAAATGGTGGGGAGGGGTTATATTCATGTTCAGCTGTACATGTGCTGAATGTAACATGAGAATTAGTGAACACACGTATTTTAAAAATAAAATGTACACTGTACAGAGATTATATGTGCATGCACTGTAATTTGTGAAGACAACTTTTTAAAGAAGTTAAAAACATCAGTATGTGGAAACTGTTGCCAGTGTGAATGGCTCTGCACTTGCAGTGGTGAAGAAAGCAACATGGAAAATTCACACTGTATGGAAACTCTCTTTCCAGTCTAAACCTGCCCTTCCTTTTCAGAGACACACCCTGTTTGCTCCTTCCCACCAGCTAGGCTAGAAGCTCACTTCTTCCAGCCTGGATGGGCTCTTGGCCAGAACCGTTTCCTGACACTAGACCCATCAGAGGAGACTGCTAGATTTTTACCTTTCTCTTTGTCCTGTAAAGTAGGCTGAACAACAGTGGTCAGAGAGGCCTAGAATACAGGACGGAACTGTTCAGAATTCCCAGGCTTATGAAACGACACACTGTGCAAAACCTGTTTTCGCTTGCAGGTTTAATCCTTGGTGTCTCCCAGGTAAGGGTCTCAGCAGGAGCAGGGGTCACGATCCTAAGCCTAAGGCGGAGGTAAGGTTGTCAAGTTGCTGCCTCCCCCTGAGATAATTCTCCTGCTGTCAGCCAGCCTTGTGCTGGCAACCCTAATCTGAGGAGTGGAGCGGCATGTAGGCCTCAAGACAGCCTTTCCCTTACACACAGGCCTCAGACTTTGCTGCCAATCTTCTTGAAGGCTTCATTTCCCAGGCACCTTCCAACCCTCCAGAGTAGAGTGGAGGAAATGGAAGAAAAAGCAGGAGCCGATCACCATTATGTAGGAGGGCCCTTGAGAGAGAAAGCTAGGGTTGCCAAATCTCGTTCCTCCAGAGGGGGGGATTTGGGGGGCATTCCAGGGGTAAGCAGGGATATCATGCAATGTCCCCAACGTGATGACATCACCTGGAAGTGACATTACGTGGGGACGCTATGGTATTTGAGCAAAACTCTATGTTTTTTTTACCCTCGAAACCATAGAGTTTGCCCAAATACCAGAGCGTCCCCCACGATGCCCCCGACATGATGATGTCACTTCCAGGTGACGTCATCGCACCCCTGCTTAGGGGAGGGGTTTTCCTTGCTTGCCAGCTGGTCTGTGGGGGAGGGAATTTCTGGAAACTGGAGGGTCCCCCACCCTGATCTGGGGGCTGACAACCCTAGAGAAAGCATAGAAGACACTACGCAGGGAGGAGGGCTGGGACGAATGTTCCCTCTAAGCTCCACAGTGTTGTGAGCAAAAATTCTGCCTCATGAGCGAAAAAAGCTAGTAGCATTAAAGTTGTGAGCGAGTCTACATTTGACTATTGCATAAATTAGTTTTTTAGAAGATTATTTCCATAACCTTGTAAAAATCTTGGAATGAATTATTTTAAACTATATTTAAACTATATTTCAAGAATAATATAAACATTATAAGAGAAAACAGAATTAAGTCAAATTTCATTACAGGAAATGTTGTCCTCTAAGGGGATAGACCAGGCCTCTGGAGAACAGGTTTACCCACCTCTTTCCACTATATTGGTAGACCTGGCCTCCAGAAAACAGGTCTACCCACCCCAGTCCACTATACTGGTAGACCTGGCCTTGGACCGTCGCCCTGTGCTGACCCTTAGAAAACATACCAGTACTGGGGGGGGGGGGGGGGAATCTTGCAGTCTACTTTGTTTTTTTTTAGTGAAATATAATAGATTACAGGTCAAGTATAACAGAGGCGGAACAATCGCTGTCAGAACCCTGCTTAACCTAACAAACAGGAAGTTGCTTAAATGTTATCAACCTGCCCAAACTACCTATTTATTCAAATATTTATATCCCACTTCTTCCCTGACACTCAAGGCAGCTTACAGATCATATTGAAAAGCATAATAGAGGTGTGAAAAAAAATCTATTTTTTCTGGCTCCATTATAGCCTATTCCCCATAGTCTATAATGAAGAATTGATCTGGGGGTTTATGGGGCTCTGGGGGTGCTATTTTTTGAGGTAGGGGCACCAAATTTGCAGCATAGCTGCTGGTGCTTCTCCTCAATCCCCTCCCCTCAAGTTTCAAAAAGATTGGACCAGGGGGTCCAATTCTATGGGCCCCCAGAAGAAGGTGTCCCCATCTTCCATTGTTTCCAATGAAGGGGAAAATGCCTTCTCAGTTTACTTGTGAGCTGAAGCTAAAATTCCCGAGCTGCCATCTAAAATTTTGAGTGTCCACACCCCCTAGTGCACTGGAAGGCAGTGTTGCTGCTTTAAGAGGGAACTGATCCTAGCCTGAGGTAGGGGTGAGTCTAACCTGCAAAGGATCATGTGAGAAAATAAGAATTCAGAATCAAGCAAGAGTTGTGTTGGGGGACTTTCTTTTCCTTGTGAGTTCTGTCCTGCCCAGTGTGGGTGTAGTGTAGCTTGCATTACTTCTGCTCCATATAACTGTTCTCTTACTTATTTAGCTGCTGTAGTGTGTTTGGTAAATAAATCAGTTTTTTTATTCACTCTTGCTGGGTCCTTTACTAGGCTTATCAGGCCTTCTATTGCGGCAGGAGACCTCTCATCCTTTGCCAGTGGTCTCCACCACCACTTGGCAGAATGGGGAGGGGAAGGGGGGAAGAATTGTTGCAACAATGGCGTCATGGCACTTCTAGCATAAACTCAAAACTGTTTTCACCATATTGGTGTGCTGCTCTAGGAATCTGATGGCATATCATTCCCCCTGTCATCACTGTCCTCCCTGTTCATGCCTCCTATTCAGCCATATGGCAGGAGGACATGCCCTGACTGAAGAGGTAATTGCCTGGGGCGGGGGGGGGGAGGGGGAGAGAAGAGAGGGTGATTTGGGCCATCCGTCCCCTTTCAAGTCCCAGAAATAGAGTGGCAGCAGCCAATTAAGGTCCTTACCTGTGCCGAGCTGAAGGGGGCAGGAGCAGTGTGTGGTGCTGGAGGAATCCTTGAAAAGCACCCCCATCCACAGCAACCCCCATTTTGGCCCTGCGCCCCTTCCCATGACTGTAGGTATCAGAGAAGAGCTCCTGCCACTCAGAGCAGGTGGGGTAGAGCTAGCTGTCTGGCTTGGCCTAAGGCAGATTTGTTCCACCCTGGAGATGCAACCCCATAGCCAGAAATTTTGGATTGGTGGGACATGGGGAAATTTTGTGGGGCAGCAGGGGAGAGGGAAGAGGGAGGGAGTGGGTGTCCACATGCCTTCCCTGAACTCCAAGCAATGATTTTGCCACTTGGATTTCAGGTGTGGGCAGCCCCCGCTTGAAAAATGCCATTTAAAGGGAACCCTTTAAATGCTGTTTTTCAAGCGGGGGCTGCCTGCATCTGAAATCCAAGGGGCGAAATCTCCACTTGGAGTTCAGGGAAGGCATGTGGACAGCTGCCGCCCCTCTCCCTCACCTCCTGCAAGATTTAAGGGGCCCACTGATCAGCTGGAGGACCCTTTAAATCTTGGAGGAGGGGAGAGAGGGGGGCAGCTGCAAGATTTAAAGGGCCTCCTGTCAATCAGTTGGAGGGCCCTTTTAATGTCACAAGATGGGAGGGAAGGGTGAGGAGGGAGGAGAGGGGCAGCAGTTGTTGTGGGGCACACCTCACATTTGAGGGGGCAGACCCCCCAAATGCCCCACTGTGGCTATGGACCAGCTGGAGAGATATGTTGTGCTGTTGTCATCCTTCTACTACAGGCAGAGGCTGAAAGAGAATGGCTCAGTGAGCACCAGCTCTGTTCAGGGCAGACATTTCATCCAGTCTACTCCCTACTGGGCTAGGTTTCTAGTTGCAGGGAGTGCTCTTTTTAACTCTATTGTACCACCTCATTTGGGTGCACAAGTAGATCAATTCTGTGATCAGGGTTCTTCCAGTTTTAATCACTGAAAAAAGTATGCCCAAGTATCTAAGGTTTGGGGGACACTGTTCTATTGTGAGCTGAGTGGGCAAGGGAGGTGTGCTGAAACAGGAAGGAAATCTATGTGGATTTTTGCCAGAGGAGCACAGGACTGCCGTAGCTGAGTGGTGCCATAGATGTCTGTGGGAGAGCAAAGGGGTGTGTGATTGAGTCTCCGTGTAATGCTTCCTCTGGAGAAGAGACAGCTTTCCATTTATCTTCCTGGGAGAAAACTACAATCAAGTGTGTCTGGTCATTACAGATCCCATGACACTCCTTGTAAAAGCTGCTCTCTTGGCCTTTCTGCTAACCTCACTCACTTGTCTCCAATCAACGGCAACCAGTGAGATAGAAGTTGGGATCAAAAAACAGAGGCTTTTAATTTTTTTCATTTTGTTTTAAACATTTCTAGGCTGTCTTTTCACCCAAATAGGATTCCCAAGGTGGCAAACATCAAACATTAAAACATTTAAAATATATATTACAATAATTTAGCTACTGATCTTTTACTGTATTTGAAGAATGACTGCAAAACCAACAGATTCCCCTGGCAAAGCCTGTCGGTCGAATGTGTAGGGAATTTTTGGAAATCTGAGTAATAAAATATATTTTTATCTGATTTTGCACCATTGGCTTTGGTGTTATTTTTTATTTCCAGTAATTCAATAAGAACATATAAATAGGCATACCACTAAATCATGGATGGAGGGCTGATAATAGTCGTTGGAGGTATACCAAACAGAACAAAAAAGTTTTCACCTGCTGGTGGAAGACAACAATTGAGGGAAGCAGACAAATGTCCCTAGTGAGAGAGTTCCCATCACCCGGCCCGCTGCCCATGCCCGCTAGTCTGAGAGAGGCCCTGGAGGCTACGTTCGATGGAATGCTGGGGAAGTTGGTGATCTTCATGCTGCAGCTGCACAAGTTCCTGAGAGAGTGTGGGGCCTTGAGGCATTTCGCCGCCAGCTGCCCACATGAGAGGAGCCCCAGTGAAGGGAAGAAGGAGGATTGTCAGGGACTGGAGAAGAGGATTAAGCTATTTGGGGCTCATCCCAAACCACCCAAAACCCTCTAGTCAGGATGGAGAGAGGAGTTGGAGAGCATCTTGTCAAGCAAGGAGGAGCTACAACAGCTGGCAGGAAAAGGCCTGGACCTGCTGTGACAGGCACTAACCAGCAGGTCCAAAATTCTCCTGCACCAGACTTGTTGACATCCTTGTTGACATCCTTGTTGACATGGAACCTTGAAAGGGGAACCTTGCTTGAATTGCACGACCCCCTTGCCTGTGGGAGTGGGCTCTCACTGGAAACTAAGATCTTTCATGGTGAATCACTCAACTAAGTTCCCCATGGTGTTGGGAAGCCCCTGGCTCCGGGCACACAACCCCTTCATCCAGTGGAGAGTAGGTGCTTTGCGGTTCCTGGATCCCCATTGCTAGGCACACAAATGGAACCCAAAGTGGGGAGGAGCCACGACCCATACCCAGGGGAGAATGCCTGGCCCAGGAAGACCTATGGCAGATTCCCCTTGAATATAGAGACTTGGCCAGGGTATTTGAAGAGGAAGAGGTGGATGAACTGCCCTCTCAACAGAACACTGATTGTGCCATCGAGATCTTGCCGGTCATAAAATGTCCAAGGAGAAAATCTATTCCATGAGTCCGGCCAAGAAAGAGGAACTATGGAAGTTTATTGATAAAAACATGCCATGGGTTTTTATTCAACCAGCGGCTTTCCTGTTTGCTGCTCCAGTGCTCTTCTGCAAGAAAAAGGCTGGGGAGCTAAGACTGTGCACAGACTATCAAGGCCTGAATGCCGTGTCGATGTCCAACACCTATCCCCTCCCATTAAGAAAGGACCTGCTAGCCGAGGCTGTTCGAGGCCACATTTTCACTAAATTGGACTTGAGGGATACTTACTTTCAGGTGCACATCCGAGAGGGGGATGAACACAAGACTGCTTTCAATATCCCCCTTGGCCAATTTGAATATTTGGTCATGCCGTTTGGGCTCGCGGGAGCCCCTGGAGTATTCATGAACTTGATCAATGAAGTGTTGCACAAGCACTTTTCCTAGAGGGTACTAGTTTATCTAGATGATATCTTGATTTATACCCCTGATAAGGACTCATATGTGCGCTTGGTGAAAGATGTGCTGAAAGCCCTCTACCAAAACCAGTTATTTGTGAAGCTGTCCAAGTGCGAGTTCCATAAGGAAGAGGTGGACTTTTTGGGATACTGGATTTCTGGGAAAGGGTTGGGCATGGATCCCCACAAAGTCCAAGATGTATTGGGATGGGACCCCCCCCCCCATGGGACCCCCCCTCAGACAAGGCGACAACTACAGGCTTTCTTGGGGTTCACCAATTTCTATCGTCCTTTCATCCCCAATTTTGCCCAGGTCACCTTACCCCTTATGGACTTGTTGAAAACAAAAGGGAAGGGGCCGGAGTATAAAAAAACTGGGCAGTAAATTGCTGTGGATTTTGGAATGCCAGCAGGCTTTTGACCAGCTAAAAGCTTTGTTTACCTCAGAGCCCATTTTAAGTAATCCAGACAAAAATAAACCTTTTGTAGTACAAGTGGACACCTCTGATGTAGCCATGGGATGGGGGTGATCCTGCAATGTGGGGTGGATGGAAAACTGTGCCCTGTTGCCTATGTGTCAAAAAAGATTCTCAGAGATGGAGAGAAATAGGGTAGTCTGGAACAAAGAAGGCGCTGCCATTAAACTAGCCCTCACTACTTGGAGGCGTTGGTTGGGGGGGCTAGGGTGCCATTTGAGGTTTGGATGGACCATAAGAACCTAGAGGTGTTACACACACCCCGACGTCTAAACACCAAAATGTTGTGTTGGGCGAAGTTCTTTTCTAAGTTTCATCACATTCTGAAGCACTTACCAGGGAAGTCAAATTTTCTTGCTGATGCCCACTCGCACCTCCTTCAGCACGCCAGCCAACAGGAGGAAGTAATTGACTCTATGTTCACATCCACCCAACTGGGGGGGGGGCAATTCTGACATGCAGCAGAGCAAAGGAGGCAAGGCCCCTTAGTCTCAAGCTGTGGGTGGAAAAATTCAAGGTGGCCTTTACTGAAACTGACCTGGAAGATGTAGACAAGGAGGGCACAATGGATGCTGGTATCGTCAACAGAGATTTGTATCGTGTTCCCTGTGGGGAGAAATTCTGCCAATGGGACATGACAGCAAAATGGCTGGACACTATGGGTATTTAAATACTTTACACCTTCTGCAGATGCGATTCTGCTGGCCACATACGTGGGCTGACATATCCCAGTACATGGGCTCCTGCCAGGTGTGCCTGAGGGGGAAATGTCAGGCTGGGAACGCCCTTCCCCCCCAACTGTTACATCCTCTTGAAACCCCTGAAAGGCCATGGGCAGTCGTTTCTATGGACTTCATAATGGATCTGCCCCCCAACAAGGGGAAGACAGTGATTGGGTGGGGGGTGGATCTGTTTTTGAAGCAAGCTCATTTCATCCCCTGCAAGCAATTACCCTCTGCCAAAAAAACTCACACAGTTATTTATGCATCACGTGGTGAGACTGCACTTGGTGCCCAGGAAAAATAATTTTGGACCGGGGACCCCAGTTTGTGGCTGCTTTTTGGAGGGAGCTGTTAAAACTCCTGGGAATAGAACAGGGTCTAAGCAGTGCTTACCACCCAGAAACAGATGGCCAAACAGAGAGAACCAATCAAGTTTTGGAGCAGTTTCTAAGTTGCTTCATTAACTATCAGCAGGTAAACTGGCTGGACTTGCTCCCCTATGCAGAGTACAGTTATAATAACTCTGTTCACAGTTCCACAAGGGCCGCCCCCTTCAAAGTGGGTGGCTCCCCTCCCAACCATTGGGATGGAACCTACTGGGCTGGGGGACCTGCAAGCTTGGCGGTCAGAGTTGGTTCAACAATGGACTCTTATTCAACAGACCCTGGCCAAGGAGGATTATAAAGCCCAGGCGGATAAAAGGTGGGCACCTGTGTGGGACATTAACCCTGGGGACTCTGTGTACCTCTCCACTAAAAACTTGAAGGGGGTGCAACTAGGGAAAAAGTTGGGTTGGAAATATGTGGGACCATTTAAAGTGCTGAGAGCTATTAACAAAGTGGCTGTAGAACTGGACTTGCCTAAGAACGTATGTCACATCCATTCTGTTATCCATTTCAGTCTGCTGAAGAAGGATCCTGGATCCTCAAAGTGGTAACCTTGCCCTCCAAATCCCCCTCCCCTGACGGTGGATGGGGAACCCTACCAGGTGGTGAAAGAAATATTAGACTCTGAACTAAAAAGTAGTCACCTCTACTATCTCATCAAGTGGCAAGACTTTGACCCCAGTCACAATGAATGGGTCCAGAAGGACCATGTCAAAGCCCCACGACTTGTCAAAGCTTTCCACAAGGTCTGTCCTGACAAACCTGGGGGGTGAGAGGCTTGGGGAGGGGGCAGAATGTCAAACTCAGTGTCTCATTTGCCATGTATTCCTGCGCTGTCTTTGGTTGTAAGATTATCATCCTGTTAGTTCTGGTTGGGAGGGGGTGAGTGTGGGGATGTGAGGACTGCTTGGCTGGGAATAGCGCTCACTAACTTGTAACTGCATCTACGTGGGGCCTCCCTTTCACTGGGGAAGAAAACTCGCTTTGACCTTGTTTAGATACTGCTAGATAATTAACGCTCTGCGTACAGGTGCCAGGGGGAGGATTCACGATGCACAGTAGATTTGGCGGACTGGATGGGTTGATGTGATTGGACAGGTCAGGGAGGGGGGAGTGTCATATGAATTATGTATAATACCAGAACTGGCTCCAAAGGGGTCAGTTCTGACACAGATTGTCTGCCAAAGAGAGTGTTGTTGGAAGTAAGTTTGTTCAAGAGTCTGACATACTGTGACTGCAAGAGCCCTTTCTTCTGTTGCCACCACTCTAGCATCAGACAGCAGAGCCTCCAGAGTGGGTGGGAAGGGCAGATGGGAGAAGGGAGGTCCTTCCTACAAGATACGAGAAGTATGGACAGAGATGCCATTTTCAGTCCAGACTAATCTGTAGTATACATCTTTTTTATTCCAGTGCTGGGGTCTGTTTAGTTTATCTCAGCATGGTTTCTCTCTTAAATGCTAATTCTTGTGAGAAGAGGCTGGTATGGACGGATTGGAAATCAGTCTTGACTGATTTCTCCTTTCTCCAAGCCTTTTGCTGCTTTTTCACGGTCCTCCAACTTCAAGCTGCTATGCTGCTTTGGAAAAATATGCTTTGTAATGATGCCCACACAGAGCTGGCATTGTGAACGTGGCCTGGAGAGAAGCAACAGTCTGGCAAGACAGGAGCTCCCACAAGGAGTGCAGAATAAGAGCAGTCTGTATTAGGGTACAGAAAGAGATTTATCCCATGTTCTGAAAGGTAGCTGAAAACCCTTCAGGTAGAGCTGCCAGGCCTGGAGTTCTGGGGACAGGGCATGGGGAAAGCGACATCAAGTTATGTGTTAATGCCACTTTGGGGTGAAAACCCCAAAGTGATATCACCACACCAAGTGACACTCTAGAAATATTGCCAGTTGTGGGAATTCCTAGAGCATTGCTCAGTGCGGTGACATCACTTCTTGGTCTTCACCCAGAAGTGACTTTGACATGATGCCAGGTGTCGCGCACAATGTCACTTCTCCCCCCCCCCCCCAGTTTTGCCTGTGAGCAAGGGTGGGGAGATGGGAAGCAATGGTAGAGGGTTGCTTGCCAATTTCAGGCTGTGAGTGGTCAACTGAGTGTATTAAAACTACAAGCCTCTGTGCATGGAAGGAACATGAGACCTTCCTATGTTCCTTCCATTCTTGCATCCCTTTCTAAATCGGCATATAGATCATGGGACCCACATAGGGTTGCCAACCTCCAGGTGGCACCTGGAGATCTCCTGCTTACAATTGATACTAGACAACTAAGATCAGTTCCCCTGGAGAAAATGGCTGTTTTGGAGGGTGGACTTGAGGCATTATACCCTGCTCAGGTTCCTTCCCTTCCCAAACCCTGCCCTAAAATCTGCAGGTATTTCTCAACCCAGAGCTGGCAACCCTATGCCCCTGTGCAGGTGAGGGGGTTGCAGTGAGGAGGGGGAAGGAACTGAGATTGTCCCCCTTCTCTTATTCCCATCAGCAGAGCTGCCCTTAAGAACTAAGTTGAGAGCCAGTGTGGTGTAGTGGTTAAGACTGGTGGACTCTAACCTGGAGAGCTGGGTTTGATTCCCCACTTTGCGACATGAAGCCTGCTGGATGATTTTAGGCCAGTCACAGTTCTCTCAGAACTCTCAGCCCCAGCCACCTCCCACGTTGACTCTTGTGGGGAGAGGAAATGAAGGCGATTGTAAGCTGCTTTGAGACTCCTTAGGGTGGAGAAAAGCAGGGTTATAAAAAACCCTACTCTTGGCAGTGTGAGAGTCTAAGAGATTTCAAACTGCAACCAGAAGTTCTTAACCAGAAGATTCTTTTATTGACAGTGTATCTTATAGTCATCTACACGTCCTGAGTCAGTAATGGAGGGGTGAGGATAGAATGGGTACAGTTATAGGACATTCAAACAGTGTAACGCAAAGTGAAACCTCCAATCGCCATACAGATAAAATTGCGGCCAAACATACCGGACATTTCTTCCCAGGCTAAAAGCAGGAAAAATTAGTTAGCACCTGGAAAAAAGAAGCAACATACTCAAGGTTAGGGAGGCATAGTGCGATAAGCTGCTGAGAGTGAGAACTGAGGAGACATTCCAATGGAGGGGGTGAGAGGCCCGGGGAAGGGAAAGAGGATGTGCCACCTCCCACCCAGGAATGGCAGCCATGGCTGACATAGTGCCCTCCCAAAGACCCCCATTACCCCCCAGGTTTCAAAGGGTACATTTCATGGAAGGCATGAAGCTTTGCAGGAGCATTTACATGCACAGAATCAACCCACTCATTATGTTCAGGACCAAAATCACGCCAGCGAATAAGGTACATCAGCTGGCCTCGTTTATATTTAGAATCAGGATTTGGTTCACATCGAAGTGAGGTTCACCCCTCCTCATTAGAGGAGGAGGAGCTGGATGTCGGGGTCTCCACTTGTTCAGCCCAGGATCTTTTTTCAGGCGGCTGAAATGGAAAACCGGGTGCACGAATTTAAGTGACTTAGGCAAAGCAAGTTCAAATGTAACCTCACTGATTTTTTTCACAACTTTGAATGGGCCCACATATTTCCAACCCTGTTTACGGCTGGGTTGAAGTCCTTTAATATTCTTTGTAGAAACATAAACCGAGTCCCCGGGAGATCCCAGCCCTGGGCTCTCCCTTTGTCTGCATACTTTTTATAATCAATCTTGGCAGCCTCCAAAGTCTTTGCAATAAACGGCCAAGAGTCACACAAAGAATTCCACCATTCCGCAAAACCTCCCGGTCCTGGGGAGGCTGGCCCCAATGATGGGAGAGGAACACCTTCATAGCCCCCCACCACCATGAAAGGGGAGACCCCAGTAGAAGAATGTACAGCATTATTGTAACTATATTCTGCAAACAGGAGTAGGTCCACACAGTCATCTTGCTGATAGTTAGTGTAGCACCGCAAAAATTGTTCAAGGATTTGATTCACATGTTCCATTTGGCCATCAGTCTCTGGATGATAAGCACTGCTCAAAGCGGGTTCCACCCTCATGATGTGTAAAAGCTCCCACCAGAAGTTGGCAACGAATTGCGAGCCACGGTTGGAAATTATCTTCCACAGGATGGAATGTAATTTAATGACATTGGCTAGGAACGCTTTCGCTAGGGTTTTAGCCGTTGGAAGATGTTTGAATGGTATGAAGTGTGCTTGTTTTGAAAACATGTCTATCACCACCCAAATTACTGTTTTGCCTTTACTAGGGGGTAGATCAGTGATAAAGTCCATTGAAATAGTCTCCCAAGGCCGAGTGGGGGTCTCGAGGGGTCGGAGTAATCCCGGAGTCTTCCCCCATTGATTCTTACACATTAAGCATGTCTGGCAAGCTGATACATAATTTTATTTATTTTATTTTATCTTTATTTTTATACCCCGCCCTTCCCGCAAGCGGGCTCAGGGCGGCTTACAAGGGCCCATGCCAGTTAAAACATCATAAACAGATTAAAATCAACAATAACAATAAATAACAATAAAATTCCAAAGTTACAGATATATTACAGTGCGTTTCTAATAAAGTGCCTACCAATTTCAATAAAGTGCTTCCAGTCTTATTGATCAAATGGCGTCCTATCAGGTTAGGGACCTCCCAACCATGCCCATCAGGTCTGGACTGTGTTCAGGGCCGGGTCACACTATAGGTGTTGCTGCTGTTATTGTTGATGTTATTATTGGTGGTGGCTCCTAGTTGAAAGCCTGGCGGAAGAGCTCCATCTTGCAGGCCCTGCGGAACTGCATCAAGTCCCGCAGGGCCCTGATCTCCTCCGGGAGCTCATTCCACCAGGTTGGAGCCACCACCGAAAAGGCCCTGGCCCTGGTCCCAGTAAGCTTGGCCTCCCTAGGGCCTGGGACATGGAGTTGATGACGCAACCCCGACCGAAGTGCTCGCTGGGATATATGCGGGAAAGGCGGTCCCTCAGGTATGTTGAACCCTGGCCATATAGGGCTTTAAAGGTAAGAACCAGCACCTTGAAGCGAACTCGGTATGCTATAGGCAGCCAGTGCAGCGCCGCTAGCACAGGCCGGATGAGAGGACCTTGAGAGACCCATCATTAGCCTGGCCGCGGCATTCTGCACTAGCTGCAGCTTCCGGGTTTGCACCAAGGGCAGCCCCATGTAGAGGGCGTTACAGTAGTCTAGTCTCGAGGTGACCGTCGCATGAATCACTGTAGCTAGGTCATCGCGGTCGAGGTAGGGGACCAACTGCCGAGCCAGCCGAAGATGATAGAAGGCCGACTTAGCAGTGGCTGCTACCTGGGCCTCCATTGACAAGGAGGGATCCAGGAGCACTCCCAAACTCCTTACCTGCAACGCAGGCACCAATGGTGCTCCGTCGAAGTTCAGGAGTGGGAGCCCCCGCCCCAGACAGCCCCACCCCAGACACAAGACCTCCGTCTTCGCCGGATTCAATTTCAGCCTGCTCAGTCTGAGCCAACCAGCTATGGCGTGCAATGCCCGGTTAAGATCTTCTGGGTCAGAGTCCGACTGGCCACCCAACATCAGATAGAGCTGGGTGTCATCAGCATACTGGTGACATCCCAGCCCATACCTCCTGGCAATCTGGGCAAGGGGGCGCATATAGATATTGAACAACATTGGGGAGAGCACTGCCCCTTGAGGCACACCACATTCAAGTGGGTGCCTCTTGGACTGCCGCTCCCCTAGCGCCACCCTTTGTCCCCGACCTTGGAGAAAGGAAACGAGCCACTGCACGGCCCGCCCCTGTATCCCCATGTCGGCGAGACGATGGGCCAGCAGCTGATGATCGACTGTGTCGAACTCCGCCGACAGGTCGAGCAACAGCAACACCGCCCCACCACCTCGATCCAGATGCTGCCGAAGGTCGTCAGTAAGGGCAACCAACGCCGTCTCTGTCCCATATCCCGGACGAAATCCGGACTGGAAGGAGTCTAAGACTGAAGCATCATCCAGATAACCCTGTAACTGTAACGCCACCACCCTCTCAATTAATTTGCCCAAATAGGGCAAATTGGATACCGGCCGGTAGTTCGCCAATTCGGCCGGGTTCAGATGTGGTTTTTTCAAGAGAGGGAGGACCATCGCCTCCTTGAGTGCCCCCGGGAACCTCCCTTCAGAGAGGGAGGTGTTGATAATTTCCTGGGTGGCACCTCGTAACCCCTCGTGGCCGGCTTTAATCAGCCAGGACGGGCACGGGTCAAGGATGCACGTGGTTGGGCGCACAGTCACGAGTAGTCTGCCCACTTCCTCAAGACCAAGCGGGCCAAACCCATCTAAGCCCGGAGATGAAGACGTGCAAGGGGCCTCGAGTTCACTTACTGTATCAACTGTGGCGGGGAGATCACGGCGGAGTGACAAGACTTTATCCGCAAAATAGCTCGCAAATGCCTCGCAGCCAATTTCCAATTCCCTAGCATTTGGTCTGCCCTGTGGCAGGACTGTTAAAGACCAAATTGTTCTAAATAATTGGGCTGGGGAAAAATAAATTAAATAAATAAATAAATAAATAATTGGGCTGGGCATGAGCCTGCGGACGCAATCTCAGCAGCATAGAATTCCTTCTTAGCTGCCTTGGTTGCCATCTCATAGGCTTTCATAAACATCCTATAGGATGCTCTTGTAACCTCGTCGCGGGCACGCCGCCACCGCCTCTCTAGCCGTCGTAGCTCTCGCTTCATCAGCCTCAATCCCTGGGTATACCAAGGAGCCAACCAATTGCGAGGGCGGTAGAGGGCGCCTGGGGGCGATCTCATTGATGGCTGTAGAGAGCTGGTCATGCCAGTCCTCAACCAGCTCGTCCAACGAGCCGCCAGGGGGCATCGGATCCCGCAGTGCCATCAGGAACCGCATAGGGTCCATCTGGCTCCGCGGGCGAGCTAAAATGCGCTCACCGCCTAGAGGTCGAGGTGGGGCATTCAAGCGGGCCCCCAGGGCAAGTGGTCTGACCATGGCACTGCCAGAGCTGTAATCCAGTCCACTGTCACTCCCGCAGCAAAGACCAGGTCGAGCATGTGTCCAGCCCGGTGTGTGGGGGCCGAGATATACTGAGAGAGTCCTAGTGCTGCCATGGACGACACCAGGTCCGCCGCCCGAGTGGAAGCTGCATCATCGGCATGGACATTGAAGTCACCCAAAACCACTAACCACTAGGTTAGGGTGCTCCAACGCCTAGCCTGCTACAGCCTCCATCAGGGACGGCAGGCTGCTGGCTGGTGCATTAGGCGGTCGGTACACCAGCCATACAGCCAAACTCTCTTCAGCCTCCCACACCAGGCCGACACACTCCACGCCCGCGATCTCCACTGGTGGGAGCGCCCTGAAGGTGTAAACCTCCCGAATGAAAATCGCCACCTCTCCACCCCGCCCCTTAGTCCGTGATTGGTGCAGGACCGAGAATCCTGGGGGGGCCATTTGAGAGAGAGCCACCATCTCTCCCTCCCGCACCCAGGTCTCGGTCACGCACGCCAGGTCGGCCTTCTACTCAACCAAAAAATCTTGGAGAACCTTGGCCTTGTTGTTTATCGACCTGGCATTGCACAGCACCAATGTCGGAGAGAGGTTTTTCATCTCAGCCCCACTGCCAACAACCATTGGGATGAGTCTCAGACTGGAAGAGCAACGGGCTTTCCTGTTTCTTGGCGCCCTTCCCTCCTTCTGTCTGGACCCACTGCTCCTTCCCCTCCCCAGGAGCACCGGTATCTGTGACCCAGCCATCACTGGAGGTCTTTTGCTTCCGCAGCCTCAGACCTCCTGCGGGTAGGTATAGACCCCTCCTGCTAATCCCGTTAAGCAATGGTCTACTTAATTTAAAATCAACATTTCCATTCTGTAGCCTTCCCCACACTCCCCCACACTCAACCTCTCTACTTACTCTCTACCCTCCCCTCCCACAAGACTAACACTACTCTTACCTAATTAACTAATTGAACAGGGTGGGGAACAATCACAGAACAACATAAATAACTCACTAATGCTAACCATTTCCTAACTACTACCTAATCCCTTATCCTGGATAACCCCATGTCCGCCACTCAGCGCAGTTGATGTTCATTATAGGGAGCTCGTGAAGCGCGCCAAAACTACCAGTCCGGTCCAAGTCAGTTTTTCCAAGGAGCCAAATCCAGCCCTTCCATGTGTCCTCCACACAACACCAGTCCCAGTCCCGCTGGCCCCTACAAACCAGAGGCGCCCAGGGCTGGGTGCTCTGGTCAGGCAGACCGACCACTGGGCCTGGAGGAAAACACTGGCTTAGGCGCACCTGATGTAGTCTGGAGGTCCCAATTGGCAGCTAAGAAGACAGACCAGTCGGAGTGCCGCTCCCCAAATTGGAAGCTACCACACTGGCCGTAGCTGCCACAGTCTCACCATCAACAGCCCAGGGAATCAGCTCTACTACAGTCCTGGGGATCGCAACATCCAGTGCATCCCAGCCACACCCAGGTCCAGAAAACCCAATTCACACCCAAGCCCCTCAGGCTGCTCCTGCATGCGACTGGGAGCCCAGGTCTCATCAGGGGGGGACCCCCCATCCAAAGACCTTACACAGCCAGCAGCGCCTACCCTGCAGCAGAGGGCAGTGGCTCGGTGACTTGATGCTGTCTCACTTCCCTCTGTTCTTCTCCACCACGCCCCTCCCACAGGCCAGGCCGCAATCCACGCCCAACAGGCCGGAGGGGACACGCTGGACAGCCGCCACCCCCTTTGCTATCACCGGGCACAGGGTGCCCCCAGGATGCCACCAATGCCGGAATCGCCCCCGCCGCCTCCAGACCTTGCCAGCCACCAGGCACAGTCGCCACAGCCATCGCCGTCGTCAGATAACCCCGCCGGACTGACGAGATCAGCCACGCCAGAGGGCAGCCCCTCCCTGCCGCTGTTTCCCTCTATCGTTGCCGCCGCGACAGCCTCTGCCACGGCAGCTGCCAGCACCCAGCCGAGCCGGGGAAAGTGGACCAGCCAAAGCTACAGGGCCCGGGGGCCCAGGGGTAAGTCGTCTCCGCCGCCACCACCACCGCCACACAACAGGCTGGGCTGGGCTGAGAATGCTTCCCCGGACTGCAGATGCTTCCCTGGTCTCCCTTTTTTCGGCTGGCTCTCTTCGGCTGGCTCTTTTCAGCTGGTGCTCTTTCAGGCTCTCTTTTCAGGCTCTGCAACGTGGGTTAGGCAGGCTAGGGTCAACCAGGTACCAGTCTTTTTTACATTAGGCATAATACTTTATCCTCGGCAGAGCTTATTTTCAAAGCTCCTTGCCGGTCACCATCTTGGAAGCCCAATATGACACATCATGCCTCATGTGCAGCCACCAAAATTGTCTCTGCAACAAGTTCAGTGTCTTAAGGTATCTGAAATGTCCCAAGAGTTTAGACTCATGGGCTGCATGCATCACCTCCAGCCACAATGACTTAGGTACAATCAATTTCTGATCTCAAAACCAACAACTGTCAGGGCCCAGGGAGATTGCCCCATCCTCCCAGAACTCCGCTAGCTCACCTTCCCCATAAGCTTGAGCACATTTAACATTCCACTCAGAAGATTCAGGTAGTTCTTTTTTCTTCGCCTGGCTACGAGTCACCACAGCCGCCCCTCCCAGCTGCGCCGGTGTAAACATAGAATC
This sequence comes from Lepidodactylus listeri, assembly GCA_029233225.1. NCBI lineage: Eukaryota > Metazoa > Chordata > Lepidosauria > Squamata > Gekkonidae > Lepidodactylus > Lepidodactylus listeri. The sequence goes on along the minus strand of JARCFY010000020.1, from coordinate 6,935,072 downwards.
TATAACATTGTCTTTTTTGCAATCATGCTGCAGGAGGCGGGATAACACATCAGCCAAGGAGTTGGCTTTGCCAGGAAAATGGCATAAAGTAAAATTAAACTTAGAAAAGAAATCTGCCCAGCGCAGTTGATTTGTGTTCAAAGTACGCTGGGTCCGGAGGGCTTTGAGATTTTTATGATCAGTCCAGACCTCGAAAGGCATCCTTGCCCCCTCTAACCAGTGTCGCCAGGTAGTGAGGGCTAATCAGATAGCTGCCGCCTCTTTGTCCCACACCACCCAGTTTTTCTCAGTGTCTCCAAATTTCTTGGAAACGTAAGCTAAAGGGTGCAATTTACCATTGGGTCCCTCCTGCAGGATCCCCCCCCCCCCCCATAGCGGCATCTGAAGCATCAACCTGCACAATGAATTGCTTTTTCTCATTGGGGTGTGCCAAAATTGGTTTGGAGGTGAATAAAGTCTTGAGGGCATCAAACGCCACTTGGCACTCTGGAGTCCAGTTTAAACGAGCACCCAGCTTAGTTGACTCCGAACCCTCCCCCTTCGTTTTAAGTAGGTCAGTCAGGGGAAGGGGGCAGGTTGCAAAATTATTGATAAATGAGCGGTAAAAACTGGTGAATCCGAGAAAACTTTGGAGTTACCTACGGGTATGAGGGACCTTCCATTCCATGACTGCTGAGATCTTTGAGGGGTCCATTTCTAACCCCCAGGGGGATATGTGGTACCCCAAAAAGTCAATTTCAGTCTTATGGAAATCACATTTAGACAACTTAGCAAACAGTTTATTCTCTCTTAACGTAGCCAGGACTTCCCGGACCAGTTTGATGTGTGACACCTTGTCAGGGGAGTATAATAAAATGTCATCTAGATAACACAGGACCCCGTTGAATAGGTGCTTGTGCAAGACCTCATTGATCAGGTTCATAAAAATGCTAGGAGCCCCATGAAGTCCGAACGGCATAACCAGGTATTCGAATTGCCCCAGAGGGATATTAAAGGTCATTTTGTACTCGTCCCCCTCTTTTATGCACACCCAAAAGTATGCATCCTGGAGGTCTAGTTTGGAGAAGATTTTCCCCTTGGACACCTCTGTCAAGTGGTCCTTGATCAAAGGCAACAGGTAGGCATTGGAAGCAGAAACTGCATTCAAACCCCAGTAGTCCGTACAAAGCCTCAAACCCCCATCTTTCTTTTTCCGAAACAAGACAGGGGCGGCAAAAGGAGATTTGGCCGGTCGGATAAATCCCCACTGCAAGTTTCTATCAATGAAGTTACATAGTTCCACCCGTTCATTCGGACTCATGGAATATAGCTTCTCTTTAGGAAGTTTGCACCCCAGCAACAGTTCGATAGCACAGTCAGTATTGCGATGGGGGGGCAGTTCATCTGCTTCCACCTCGCCAAACACCTCCACTAGATCCCGGTATGCAGCAGGTATTGATAACAATTCTTCTTTGGCAAGGCAAGCATAGTCCTGGGTAGGGACAGGGCCCCATGAGAGTTGCCACTTATGTTTCTCACACTCAGGGGACACCCATCGTATCCTACCCTCACTCCATTTGATGTACGGATCATGGTTGCTTAGCCATGGGCTCCCCAAAACCATTGAGAATTGTGCTTGGGGGGGTGATGACGAAAGCTTTTTGCTCCCAATGTTCTCCCATGCCCACTAATAATGGCTGAGTCTCAAACATACAGGGCTCTTTCATCTCCGACCCATCCATCTGAGTGAATCTCAAGGGTTCCTCCAAAGAGTTAACTTCCACCCCCAGTCCATCCACCACTATGGGGCTGATTAAGTCCCGAGCACAACCCGAGTCTATCAGTGCTCTTACCCTAACTTGGGTACCCACGCCTGGATTAATTAAAGTCACAATTACATAAAGGAGGGGGGCAGGAGAGCTCACCGCTTTAGGCGCTGATGGGGTGGGGACCTGCTGTTTCGCGCCCTTCAGAGGCCCTGGTCATTTCCTGCCGGTTGAGATGCTTCGACCACCACTGTTTTCTCAACCTCCTGTGGGGTCAGGGTTTGGGGCCCCTTGAACAGCCGAGGTGTGGTGGCTGAGGTGGATGAGATCACCCTTGGGGAAGCGGATGGGCACATCGATGCATAGTGCCCGGCCTCCCCACATCTCATGCACAGACCCTTTTTCAATCGGAGGTCCCGTAAATCCTTCAGGGGGGGCCTTCAACCTGGGTTTCATTGGGGTGGCTGCTTGGTTGGAACCTTTCTGGGTTCCACTAGGGGTACGCATTTGGACCAGGGTGAAACAAGACTCCGCTTCCTCCAAGCCGCCAATGTAGTAGGGTTGACATTATGCAAAATAGTCTCGTACAAGTCCAGGTTCAACCCTTGGTGGTACTGCTCTACAAAGACTTCTTCAGGCCATCCCCAAATTCTTGCAGCATAGCATTTGAAGGTCGCGGTGTACTCCCATATGGAGTCTCACCCCTGGGTCAGTCGCCGGATAGGATTCCGAGCCTTCTCCTTGCTCATGGGATCCTCATACTGCCTTTGGAGGGCCCACATAAAATCATCCATACATTCTAGCTCGATTCCAGGGGGGTTATATAGACTCACGTACCAATTGGCAGCTTCATCTTGAAGTCTCAAACTGATGTAACCCACCCGATCTCCCTCGGTAGGGAAAAGATGGCTCCAGGTTTGCAGAAATCAGCCCATCTCGATGATGAAAAATTGTAGCTTAGCTGGGTTCCCATTGAACGTAGCTGCCAAAAGCTCCTGGGGGATTGGACATCGATCCAATCTGAATGTGGGTGCCGCCGATCCCAGCAGTCCCGGGGCTGGGGCAGCGGGCACCCTGCTGGGTGGCGGCTGGGCGGGTTGCTGCTGCGGCCCTACTCCCACTCCATCACTGCCTTCCCCTGCTCCATCAGCCCCATCACCTGGTGCTCCCTCTTGGCTGACCACTCGCAGGACCACAGCCGGGAGCTCCTCCAGTATAGCTGTCATCTCTTGCTGTAACAGCTGTTGCATCACCTCGAACCGGTGATCCATGTGGGACCACATGTCCCCGAACTCTGGCTCCCTGGGGCGGCCGGAGTCCTGATGCCTGGCCGGGATGCGTGGCCGAGCTCCTCCCCAAGGTTCAGCTCCCAGTCCTAGGCCCATGCCTGAGTCCCTACGAGAGGTCCAGGTCTCGACAGGTTCAGTGCCGAACAGAGTCCATGAGTACCTGGAATCCCATGGTTGAGTGTTCACTCAAGTGTGGGTGGGAACCACGATTGGCTCCTCACCCATGGACACGGATAGTCCCGAGTCAGAGGTCGTTGGTGGTTCGGCCCCGTCATGGTCAGGTACAGGCGATCTCTCCAGACGGAAAAAGATTACTGACTCTCTGTGAGAGTCTAAGAGGTTTCAAACTGCAACAAGAAGTTCTTAACCAGAAGATTCTTTTATTGACAGTGGATCTTATAGTCATCTACATGTCCTGAGTCAGTAATGGAGGGGTGAGGGTAGAATGGGTACAGTTATAGGGCATTCAAACAGTGTAACGCAAAGTGAAACCTCCAATCGCCATACAGATAAAATTGCGGCCAAACATACTGGACATTTCTTCCCAGGCTAAAAGCGGGAAAAATTACAGTTAGCACCTGGGAAAGAGAAGCTGCTGAGAAGCGGCAAAAAGCAACATACTCGAGGTTAGGGAGGCGTAGTGCAATAAGCTGCTGAGAGTGGGAACAGAGGAGGCATTCCAACAGAGGGGGTGAGAGGCCCAGGGAAGGGAAAGAGGATGTGCCACCGCCCACCCAGGAATGGCAGCCATGGCTGACAGGCAGGAAGGGCGCTGAAGAGAGGTTTGGATGCTTCAGCAGGTGTGGGGGTATTTATGTGTGCCAGGAAGCAAAGGAGAAGCTTTTCCATCTTGCTTGGTATTCCAATCAGTTCCCCTTTTTTGTTTGAAGTTTTACAGAGAGGGGAAGGGGGGGCAGAAAGAAGAAGCAGAGAGAGGACACTGCAGGCAAGAACTAAACCACCTGCTGCCCACGGTAAACAGTGTGGCGATGTATTTAGCTAATGACAAAGTGGAGCATCTAGGAGTGGGATAGGGGACTGTAAGGGGGAGGGGACAGAAATCACAACTGCACAAACTGACTGCGTTGTGGAGATTTATCAGGGGTGTTTCAGACCCTCCAACATTTCATTGATGAGAAGTGGGGCATCTGGGAGAACACTCCATGGATTACAGCCCAACCCAGTGACCCACTGTGGAAGGTTCTGCTCCACCCACTACATGCTGTATGAATTTATCCTGCAGCAGCCTCACCTCTGCCAGTTTAAAGGAAGACGTGGTAAAGACATACTAGGAGGACGCAGTTGTCCTCAAATAGGCCATCAACAAATCAAAATGTACTTCAGTAGGAACAGGTCGTGAAATGGCAGGCTGTGTACAGTGTGGCTCCTTAGTGTTCATGCATATTACACTGATGTGGATGTAAACTAGAGATGAGATTAATCCACACCTACTCAGCAACGTGAACATCTAGGTCATAATTCCAGATAGGTTGCTGTTTTGGTCTGCTTTAGCAAAGATAAACGGGAATCTTGAAGCACCTTAAATACTAGTAATATCTTATTTCAACAGAAGCATTTTTGGACTCTAATCCACAAAAGCCTGTGCTGAAACGAGACCTTATTAGTTTTAAAGGTTCCACTTGCCTCTGGTTTATTTAAATGTCTGGGTACTCAGTGGAGGGAGCTGAATTCTGAAGAATGACAGCACTAGGAACTTATTTGAACACAATTTTAACAACGTGTCTCCGAAAAGCATCAAAAGGTTTATCAGGGATGCGGAAATAGAGATTGTTCTTCATAAACAGGAGCAGTTCCTATTTGTCAATGAACGAGAAAGCCACTCTCTGATTTTGTTTGGTCTGTTGGCAACCATGAAATGGCTGATCAATGATAATTTGGTGTGATCCCCAGCACCCCCCCCCCCCAGCTCAGAAAATCCAATCCACAGAATCTTAAGACAACCAATTTTGTGACCTATACCAGCAGCGAGCCTGACTCAGTTGTGTTTTAAGAGACCAGGTGCATGACGTGCCAGATGTTATTCTATGAGGGTGTTTTGAAAAGTAATGAGAAACGTTTGTTGCTCTCGAGCGTGGGCAGCCTTTTTCATCATTATGCTCCAAGGCAAAGCTTCAGGCAGGAGAGTGGCCAGGTCTGGCTCATTCCAAAAGCAACCTCCCATGGCGTTCCAAAGGATTCTGGGTCATTTGACTGGCATGCCTGGAGAGTTGGCTGTGCTGCCCCGGGAGAGCCTGGCTTTGGCATGGTGGGCATGGTTGTATATCCTGTGAATCATCGTACATTTATATCAACCATTGTTAAAATATAGACTACCAAAGGGTTCCATCTGCTACCAGCCTGCAAAGTAGGGATGCCAGCCTCCAGGTGGGACCTGGGGATCTGCTGGAATTACAGCTCATCTCCAGACTATAGAGATCAGTTGCCCCGGAAGAAAACTGATGCTTTGGAGGGTGGACTGTACAGCATTGTACCCCTCTGAGGTCCCTGTCCTCCCAGGCTCCATCCCCAAATCTCCAGGAGTCTCCCAGCCTGGATCTGGCAACCCTACCCCTGCGTCCCCTGCTGTCAGCAAGGGGGACCTGGCAACCCTATTGCAAAGAGAATCATGCTTCTCATGTGGGTTTCTGAGTCACCTTTGGGCCTTGCTGGACTACCTTTTTTTCAGGTGAGATGCCCCTCCATTGTTTGCTTCTTCTTCCCAGAATGCAAGTGCTGTCTTCTAAGCTGTGAGCCTGTCAGCATCTGACACTGAAGGCTGGCAAGACAGAGTCGAAAGAATCTTGACCTAGAAAAGCAGCTTTTTTCCTCCTTCATTTTAATTTTGTTTGTAAGATCTAGTCTGGTGAAGAGTTTTGAGAAACTGGGAAGCTGGCACAATGTGTTGCATCATTCGGCTGACCCTAAGAAAAGGTATTGCGTGGATTTTATTTCCTTGTTCTGGACCCCTCAGACTGCCACCCTTTGCTGCTACCTAACCTGCCTGCATGGCTGGTGGGGGGCAGGTCCTGTTGTCTCATCTCTGCCTAAGATTGACAACTCCAGGCTGGGAAATTTCTGGAGCTTTGGGGGTGGAGCCTGAGGACAGGAGGGTTTGGGGAGGGGAGGGGCCTGAGCAGGGCATAATGCCAGAGATTCCACCCTCCAAAGCAGCCCTTTTCTCCAAGGGAACAGATCTCTTTAGTCTGGAGATCAGTTGTAATTCTGGGAGATCTGGAGGTTGGCAACCCTTCACACTCCTCCTCACCCAAGGCATCCAAACACTGTCATACATCGCTCTGTCCCTAACCAATGTCAGGGAGAAGGGTTGGGTTGTTGTAGCATGTAGTAATCACTTCATAACCATGAGGTTCACTCTGTACGCATCCCTGGGAGTTGTTTAGACATGCTTCAGTAGGGTCCTGGCCTGCAATCTGACTGTTTGACACCCGAAGGCACATGAACCAACACTATGCTGAAGTGAAGCAATTATGGCCCTGTGGAAATACCTTAATGGGAGACTCCATGGGAACCTTAATTCAGCTGCTTGGGGCTCTTTTTGGGGGGCGGGGGAATTACACATTTCTGGAGCGGCTGTAGCTCAGTAGCAGAACACTTGGACAGCAGAGGGTTTCCAGGTTCAGTCCAGCCAGTGAGATCCAGTATGGTACAGCACTTAGACTAGGCAATGGGAGACCCGGGTTCAAATTCTCACTCTGCAGTGTAAGCGCGCTGGGTGACCTGGGCCCTGTCACACACTCTCAGCCTAACCCACCTTACAGGGGGGTTGTAAAGGTAAAATGGGCAATGGGATAATGTTGTGAACCAATGTGGGTCCCCACTTGGGAGAAAAGTGGGGTATAAATGAAGAAAATAAATAAAATCTTCCTTCAGTTCTTCACTTTCCATGGTTTCCCAGGGTTTTGTTCTGATCTGCTTTGCTCCAATCTTTTAGGAAAGACTGCAGTTAAAGCAGGTTGTGAGAAGGTGCGGATTTCCAAACTTCCCTGCCCAGATCAGTGCCATTTCCCCAGTGTCCCCTCATGCCTACCACACACACACACACACACATACCCATGCTGCCAGAGGGTTATTGCTGGCTTTGAAAAACAAACAAACCCAGTAGTACCTATACCAGGGGTGTCAAACATGCATCCCAGGGGCCGGATCAGGCCCCCAAAGGGCTTCTATCAGGCCCGCACTGGACCTGGCCATCTCCTGCTTCCAGTTCTGCTGCTGCTGCTGCATCATAGCTTGCTTCGCCAGACTCTCTCAATCGCTCAGCCATTTCATTTTTTAACCTCATTTTTCATTTTTAGTCTCAGAACTCTGAGCATGAGATTTCTGTGGTGAATATCAATAAATCAAAAGTAGATTTGCAGCTTACAGATACACACCTGAACATCATACTCAGGATTGCAACAGCACAGACATTTTGATGCAATAATTCAGAGCAAGAGGTGTCAGTTATCAGAGACTGTTAAATAAACAAAATATTGTAAGAGTGCTAATGTTTTAAGCATGTTTTTATTTTAAGTAAAAATAAATCTTTGTGTTTGTGTCCTTTATAAATTTTATATCTCTGCTACCTGGCATTACATTTTATGACACCCATGGTCCAGCCCAACAAGATCTCATTTATGTCAGATTTGGCCCTCATAACAAATGAGTTTGACACCCCTGACCTATACATTGCTATAACGTTGTAACACTATAGCAATGTAGTGGTTACTGATTTTTTTTATTTTTTTTGTAAAGAAATTTTTATTTTTCAAAAAAAACACATCGAAAATAATACATTTAACCTTATACAAATCCCTTTTTCCATATTAAATAACATTTTGTTCTATTTGTACATTCTATTTTTATCTTGTTTTGGTGGTTTCCCACCACATCTGAAGCATAACACATTTTCCATTTTATTCAAAATAGTAATACTTATATCTATGTTTCGTTTCTGGTAACGGTTATATAGCTTTAAAATACTTATACTTATACACCAATTCTTATTTTCTATACTCTTATGTATTTCTAAATAAAAACAGTTTCATTGTCTAATTTTAACTAAAACATTCATATAATATATTTCTATTCCTTTATGCTATTATAACCATGTATATATATAGTTTTTCATTTCCCAATACTTTTCAACATATTCTTTCAAATCTTTCCAGTCTTCCAGAAAGGTCTCTGAGTAAAGATTATTCAATTTTCTAGTCCACTTATCCATTTCAGCCATATATAACAGTTTTTTCAACCATTCCCACACCTCTGGTATTTTTTCATTTTTCCAGTTTTGTGCATACACCATTCTTGCTGTTGTAATCATATACCATATTATTGTCCTTTTCTTTACATTTATCTCTTCTAGTTTAAGTCCTAGCAATAACATTTCAGGCAACTTCTTAAATGTACATTTCAAGATTTTTTCCATTTCTGCATGTATTTTTGACCAATAAGTCTTTGCTTTATCACAAGTCCACCACATATGATAAAAAGACCCTTCTTTCTTTTTACACTTCCAACATTTGTTAGACATATTTTGACCAATATTTGCAATTTTTTTTGGTGTCATATACCATCTATACATCATTTTAAAACAATTTTCTTTTAAGTTATAACACGTAGATATACTCATAGCATTTTTCCATAAAAATTCCCAAGATTCCATTTCAATGTCTTTGTTAAAGTTTATCGCCCATTTTACCATTTGTTCTTTTACCATTTCATCAGCATTAAACCATTTTAGCAAGACTTTATACATTTTAGAAATCATTTTTTTCCCACCTTCCTCCCAAACTTGTTCTATTTCATTATTTTTTTCCCTGAAACCGTGTTTTTTATCACTTCTATACAAGTCATATATTTGTCTATATGTTACTGATTTTTTTTAAAGCTGTTTGTCAGCATGGGGGAAGGGAATGGCAGATGCAATGGAAATAATGGAGGAAAACTTGAAGAATACCATGGCGTGGATCCGCCATTGCCTTTGTGAATACTAACAGTTAGTCTGTTGCTACAAAAACACTGAAGAATTTCATGGTACCTGAGATACTATTTTTGTTTGCTTGCTTGTTTCAAATATTTATAAGGTCATTTTGCCACATGCTACATTTAAAACCACACAGTCACATAAAATCCTAGCAACCTAGAAATGACTAGATTAACCAAATGCTTAACAAGAAAGAGTGCCTTCTATGAAAGTGCATGCCACCCATGGAAGAGGCATTCTCCTTCTTTCCCACACAAGGGAGGGGATGTATCTTCTGTGACAGTGAATGCCATCGACCATTTTTATAAGTAGTATTAAGATAATCTTAAAAAATTAAAATCTGGCCATTTAACTGGGGGAAGATTTTTAACCAAAAATGTTTTAAAGGATTGGTGTAATCACTGAAAGCTATAAGTTGCAATCCTACTGAATCTGGAGGTTAGTCTGTACCTATTTTTTGTGTGTCCTATAAGTGAAACTCAGCACTTGGCTATTTTGAGATTCTGAAAATGTCAGTATTTTGGGAGTGAATTGTTATTGTACAACAGAAATGTACAAGAGCACACTGTCTAAATTTGAAACCACGCTTCTGTAGACTGCAGTATGTATGGTTTGAATAATGACAGTGATCATACACACACACACACACACACACGCACAATTAATTAAAAACTATATATATAGGCAAATCAAATGGGCCAGTCAGTTGCCGGAGGATTTGGTGATATGCTGTGCCAAGATGGGCTTTTAAAATGTAGGCACAGGTAAAGTAGGTATTCACTGGTACTTAGGGTAAAACACATTTCCTGTTGCGGGAGGGGAACATGCCTTGTGTGCAGAAGGTTGTATCCCTGGCACTTTCAGCTACAGGATCTTTGGTAGCTCGTGGTGAGAAAGACTCCCCTTCTTTGCTGGACAGCCTAGATAACACTGCCAGCCTGCATAGGTATTACTAAGTCAACATGGGTCTGAGTCTGTATCTGGCTCAGAGGGCTGCAGGGGTATAGGTCAGAAGCAAGACACATGTCTGCATGCAGGATGCTCAGCTCCCAGCATCCCCACCTAAAGGAAACCAAGCAGAAGGCAAAGGGGGAAACCCCTCCCTGCCCCAAACCATGGAGAGTCACTGTCACCCAGCGCACACCATGCTGAACTAGATGGACCAATAGCCTGAGCCCATTCAAGGCAACTGAGGTTGTTCCATGACTGACTTTTTTTCAGTTAGATTGTTTATTTACAAGCGAGGGACTCACCAGGACTTACAGAGGGCATCTCATTTTCCCTCCCCCACTATTTCCCCTACCCGTTCACTGAAAACCCCAGTAGTCTTTCTCCCTTTCCTCATTCGTTCTCTCTTTCCCACCCACCCAGCAAACCTACCTTTGCCCATACATACTGTACTATTTCATTTCATTCCTCTGTAATAGTATAATACTATTTTACTGTATTGTTTATTGTATGTATTACACTGGCCTTTATTACTCTGTTTTTATAATTCTGCAATCCCACTTGAGTCTGAACACGAAAGGCAGATGATAAAGGAAGTATATAAATACATCTGTGGCGGCAAGCAGCCTGATAGCCCACTGGAGCCTGGAAGCTAAGCAGGGCTGGCCATGTTGCTCCCCAGCATCTCTGAAGGCAAGAGGCTCTTCTTCGTGAATACAGAAAGACCACTGAAAACAGAGAGTTGTTCATCCGCAAAGACATGGCTGACGTGGGCCTATCCAGACTAAGATCCTGGCAGCCAGCAGTAAGATCTGCACAAATCCTGCAATCACAAAATTTTGATCTAGGGAATGAATCAGGAGCATGGATGCAATCAGTTCCAGCCGATATCCATAATCTGATAAACACCAATGAGAGGCCCACAGGATTTGACTCGCCATGTAAAGTATGGAAGATGGCTCATAGCATAAAAACAGGCTTTGGCAATTGAGCAGGCCTGTTGTTTGAAGGGAGCAAAATACCAGAACCCGGATGTGATTGTGGTGCAGCCCACCAAACTATTTTCTATCTGTCGCAGGAATGTGAGTGTTGTCCTTTCCAGGGAGATGTGATGGAGCTCTTTGAATTCTCCCCAGCTGCGATTGAGTGGATTGAAAATTTAGATATTAGTATTTAGGGGGAGTGCCCAATTGGTCTTCATACCCGTTGTATCAACGTGGTTGTGTATTTTGTTATTATATGCTTCCTGTGTATTACTTTGCCATATGATAAATAATAATAAATAAATAGGGTTGGCCACAGTTAGTACCTGGGGGTGAGACTACCAAGTGAAGAGCAGGGCTGCTCTGCAGATGAAAGCAATGGCAAACCACCTCTCCTCATCTCTTGCCTTAACCAACCCCAAGGTCTTGGAGCTGCCATGAGTCAGTTTTGACAGTACACTATTATGATTATTTATTGCCGTAGCAAGAGTGTTGGGGCATAAGCTTTCGTGAACTACAGCACACTTAGCTAGATGCGTGAAGCGTTGTCAGGTAGCAAGCACACACACAAGTCAACAAAAATTTAACAGCAGGAACAAAAGGTATGGCCTGTGACATCTCTATGCAAAAATGAAACATGTACAAGGTAGGAATGGAGTGACCTATCTCCAGCTAAGGTTACCAACCTCCAGGTGGGGCCTAGAGTTGTTCTGAAATTAAAACTGACCTCCAGACTAGAGAGATAGTTCCCCTGGAGAAAATGGAAGGTTCTGAGGGCACACTGTATGATATTCCATAGAATCTAATGGGAATCCCTCCCTAGGTACAGCCCCTACCCTGCAGAAATTTGCCAAGACAGAGTGGCAACCCTGTCTCCAACAACCACGGTTGGTGATACAACTGAATCTTGCCAGCTTTGTAAGCATTCCGCTGTGGAAGCCCTGTGAGGAAAAAGAAATTGTGAGCACTCGGTTAAAAAGCCCGGCTTGTAACATATCTGAGCAAAAACACAACCAGTGGCCAACATCTCAAATCAAACGTCAGCAGATCTAGGGTTGCCCATTCTGGATTGAGAAATTCCTGGAAACTGGGGGTAGAGCCTGGGGAGGGTGGGGTTTGGTTGACTTAGTTGAGTATAATGCCATAGAGAAGAGAGTCCCCCCTTCAAAGCAGCCATGTTCTCCAGGTAGGGCTGCCAGCCTCCAGGTGGGGCCTGGGGATCTCCCGCTTTTACAACTCCTCTCCAGCTGACAGAGATCAGCTCCCCTGGAGAAAATGGCTGCTTTGAAGGGTGGACTCTATGGCAATTGTACCCTGCTGAGGCCCCTCCCCTCCCATCCCCAAACCCCACCCTCTCCTGGCTCCACCCCCAAAGCCTCCAGGTATTTTCCAACCCAGACCTGGCAACCCTATTTCCAAGGGAACCAATCTTGCTAATCTGGAAACCAGTTGTAATTCTGGGAGATCTCCAACCCCTACCTGGAGGTTGGTAACTCTAAATTCTCTAGTTAAACTTAGCGTTCCACTCAGACAATTAGTATTGCTCAAGCAGAAGCACTAGCTAGATTGCGTAAACAGATTGCACTATTTGACATGGCTTTATTTTTTTATTTATTTGATTGATTTATATTTTTTACATTGTACTTTTGAGTTAATAAACGTTTGGTCGTTTTAAAAAGTCTTCTAAAAAGAACGGTGCATGTACCAATGATCAGTGGATCCATGAAATAGGTCCTAACAGGGCCCTATTGTAGGGTTTACACTTGGCCTCTCACAAAAGCAGGGGTCATTTCGAGCAGGAGCTCGGGGGAGGTCAGCTCCAGGAGTTGGTGCCAGCCCCCCCACCCCCCGCAGGGGATTGCCTGCTTGTGTCACGGCTGCAGCAAAATGGAAAGGTCCTCCTTCCTCCGACCAGCCTTCTGAAGGCTTCAGCCACCACTGCAGCTATCCTCCCAGAATAGTGGTGTTTCTGAGCCTTGGATTAGTAGCGGTCCCCTCTCTGCCATCTCCTTCCTTCCTTCCTCCCTCCCTCCTCTCTCTCTTCTTTCTTGCCTTCTGACATACTTCCAGTGATGTCAGGTGGTGTAGCATATGCTAGTGAGTTATGCTAATAAGCTCCTGCACCTCTTTTTCTATGAAATGACCCCTGCACAAAAGGAAGGTTTGCATACAATGGAAGCAGCTTTGAGCAAACTGCTTTTAAAAACCAGTGCTTCTGCTTGCAGAAGAGCACTTTAGAAAGGGGCCCTGAGACACAGGTCATTGTCTTCATCTATCCGATTGAGCTTTGTAGACAGGTGTCACAAGCTAGGCCTTCCAACCTGTTGTTCAGAATTTTTCGTTCGTCTAAGTATCTTGCTGAAAATATGTGGTACCAGACAAAGTAGGAGGCTTAAATGTGTTCTAAATTGTGGCGAGGTTTCCAAAACCGATTTCGCGCTTCTGATCTAACGGGAAAGAAATGCCAAGTCCCGATGAAGTCCCAGCCGTCCCCTGCAAACCCAGCAATTGTTGACTGGCGAACTGCTTTGCGGGTTGGCTTTGTTTCCTTTTCTGCTTACAGAAATAAGGGCAGGGCGGGGTTTTGTTGTTGTTTAGTTTCAAAAAGCGCCCTAAATGCATCGAGAAGTGCGGCTCAGCCAAGGCTCCGGCTGCAAGCAGGCCCCAGAGCGTCCCGCCCCCTCTTTGGGCCACGCCAGAAGTTTCCCCGGCAGCGCCGCTCAGCTAAACCCGAAGCGCGGGGTGCCTTCCGCCGCCTAGCACGGGCAGGCCGGGCACACGGACGCCAGGCCGCTGGCTGGGGCTCCTGCCCGCTGGGCACTCAGCTCCCGAGAGGCCTGGCGTCTCTCTCTCTCTCTCCCCCCGCCCCATCGGCTCCCCTGCAGCGGGAGGGAGGGGAGGCGGGCAGAAGGGAGGAAGGGGAGGCGGGCCCGGGCGAGGCAGGAAAAAGTTTGCGGAGTTTCGCTCTCGCTCGCTCTCTTTGGGTGGTTGTTTTGGAGGCGGCCCCAAGCGGCGCTGGGTGGCTGGCGACGGCAGCATGGACGCCCTCAAGTCCGCCGGCCGGGCCATCATCCGGAGCCCCAGCATGGCCAAGCAGAACTGGGGCAGCAGCAGCAGCAGGCATAAGAGTGAGTGAGTGAGTGAGTGGCCCCCTCCCCTCCGGCAGATCCGCCCGCCTCGCCCTTCGCGCCGCTCCCGGGAAGGGAAGCTGGGGGGCTCCTGTCCGCGCGCGCCCTCCGCGTCTCTCCGGCGGCATTCTGCCCCCTATCCCCCTCCCCCCCCCGGCCGGCCGGCCGGCCGGCCCTCTCTCTCTCCGCTGCGGGGTGGGGGGGGAGGCGAGGGCGCGAAGGACGGCCAAAGTTTGGGGACTTCAGGGAAGAATGCAGCAGGCGGCCTAACGGAGGCGACTTCTTTTCTTCTTCGCGTTTGTTTGGCGAGACGAAGGCGGATGGAAAGCGCTGCCGCGGTGGGAGTCCCGAAGTGGATCTCCGCCGGGGGAGGGGGGGGGGGCTTGAAGTGACCTTCTGCCGAGCCAGGCTCTTGAACCCTGACCAGGACTCCTCCTCAAGTCTGTTCCGTCGGGCTGACTCCCGGCCCGGGCAAGCTCTTAGCATGGCCCCGCTCGTCGGAGGCAGTCAGTCTTGCCTGCGCTCACCGGCAGAAGCTCTCCAGGGTCTGAGGCAAAGAACAGCCTTCCTTAGCGGCTGCTGCTTGGGCTGTTGGGGTTCGGACCCCGGGGCGGGGCAGGTTTTCCTCTGCCAGGGCCACGGGGGGGGGGGGGGGGCGGCCCTGGGGTCTGGACCTCAAGCTCAGGGGAGAGGATGCTCAGAATGAGACACGTGCTATGTTTTTTCTGGTCTGAAGTAGTAGAACAAAGTTTGAGTCCAGTGGCATCTTTAAGACCAACAAAGTTTAATTCTGGGCAGAAGCTTTCGTGTGCAAGGCGCACTTCCTCCAAAGACTGGTTTTTATGCCTGTCATGCTGTCAGTTCTAATTTTCTGTGGCCCTCTGAAACAGTCTGACCACTGCTGAACCAGGGCCTCACCCTAAAGGTGACGGTAGTCAGTTTCTGTGCAAAGTGGGGTATTCCTAGGGGAAGGGATCATTCCAGATGGGTAGCTAAGTTCCCAGGAGCAGCAAAATAAACCAAGGAGTCCCATGGCGCCTTCAAGACTAGCACATTTTATTCTGACACAAGTTCAGTTTTGATTTATTTATTTTTTTAGTAAATCGGGTCATGCTGGAATAAATTTGGTGGGGGAGAAAGGCTTTCCTTCCAGTAATAAGTGGTGAGCCAGGCAGATTTTTTTTTTTGAAGTAATGATCACAAAGGTTTTGTTTGGTGGACATTCCTGCTTTGAATAGGGAGTGGGCATTGAGACAGAAATTGAAAGCCGGACAGATAGGAGGAGAAATCATGAGATGTTGGGTGCTTTGGAAGTGCCCCCTTAAAACATCTTTCAGGGATACATGGTGCATGACTGTCTCTCATTTATTCATGTCCTCCAAAGGGCTGAAGGTCCAAGAAGACCCAGTTGTATCCAGAGCAGTAGGAAAGACAAGAGTTCTGCTCAGAGTCCCGTGCTGCTTAATCCATCCTAAAGAAGAATCCCCACCCTATACGCCACATGCTGCTTCTCTAGCCCTTATGGAGCAGCCCTCCTTTTCTCCTGGGGCAAGGCTGTTTCACTGAAGTGGTGGCGCAACCCAGGAAGCCTGAGGAGGATTATGCGGGGAACGGACCACAAGAAATAGCTAATTAGAGGAACATCTCTTACAGGTTCATGCATGACTATACTTGGGATAGAATGTTACCTCAGTTGTTTTGGATAGGGCGGCTGTGTGCCAGAGAGCTGTTGGCTGTCTCCTGGAGTCTGCAGCTTAGGTGGTTTCTAAAGTCACGAGTTGCTTTTTGCTCACCGGCACCAGGCGTGCTCCCACAAACTCTTTGTACTGCTGTGGCTTGTATTATGTGGGTTGCAGTGAGGGCTAAGGCCTTGAGATATGGGTGATCCAGCCTTCGAGATGCAGCTACAACAGTGCGTTTGGACTTCTGAAGAACGCTTTCTGTGGTTCTGAAGAACCCTACTACTTCTGTAGTAGAACTCCCATTACATGGCAGGAAATTCTGCTGCATATTCTAATCTAGACTATATGCTGTTGCCTTCAGGCCTGATTAGAGAAATGCAACTGGTGCAGGCCATTATATTTGAGGGTGGGGGTGGAAGAGTCATCGGGTTTCCTCCCCCTCCACCAACAGGTAATAATATCCTTCCTTCCACTGGCCAGGCCTGGTAGGGCTCATTCTTGTTCCTGTTGAAAGGAGAGTAGGTGACTTGGCGTCAGGTGTATGCAGCATTTTCCAGCCATGGCGCACAGCAGGGGCACCTTCTAATGATGAGCAGTTTGGCTAGCAATGGCACACAGGGCCCCACCCCCCATCTTCTTAGGGCACCTTGGGATCCAGTTTCAAAACCAGCAGGGTCGGCGGGCTTTAGGCCTACCTTTGTGATGCAGTGAACTACTGCTTCGTGCACACAAACACAAACTGTGTAATGCCGTGATCAGAACTGACCAAAACAACATGAAATGGTGTGCAAGCTTCTGAGTTCTGAGGCTGGATGTTTTTTTAAAAAAGGTGGAGGGGTTATTTTGGAATGTGCTGAAGGCTTGGTGGAGCTGGTATTGAGTTGCACCTTTTCTTAGCTTTCTGAGAAGAAGGACAAAAGTGGAGGGAGATGATCTGGGATGGATGTGACTGCTTATTGGTTTTTCTACTCTTCCCGCATTAGGTAACACTAACCAGTTCGGTTTTCACAAACTAAATAAACCTCCACTTTTGATAATATCACAGTTAGGGACCTTTGCAGCCTGCTTGGTGCTAGAGAGACATTTGATTAATGGCTGGCCTTCATGCTCTCAAATGGAGGTTGCCATTTTGTTTTCCCCAGAATGCTTTGGTGCAGCTTTAAACCAGTGAAACCCAATTCGGTTTACTCGAATGTGCAGAACATTCTACACAGAGAATGCATCCAAGAGGTCTTTTATAATCAGAAATATTTTTCTCCCCCTCCTTTTAACTTTTTCACCTCTTCATCCAGCAGCTTGTTAAGATGAAGCTAGGGCAGGGCTAGCGCACAATTGTTGGCTGTCTCTGCTGGAAACAGGGCTGCGTTTGTGTTCCTGGCAATAAAAAGAGCGTGGGTCTTGGTTTCACTGCACAGGTCTGCAGATAGTTTGCGACAGTTTGCAGCTGGAGTTAAGGTGAGATTGTTCAGATGTTGTAGTACCTTGGGATAGTTTCAGGTGGGTAGCCATGTTGGTCTTCAGGAGAAGAGCAAGATTCGAGTGCAGTAGCCCTGTAAAGCCCAACAAGGTTTCCAGGGCAGAAGCGTTCTGGTATCTGATGAAGGGACCTTTGACTCTCAAAAACTTATACCTTGGAAATCATGTTAGTCTTTAAGGTAGTATTGGAGTCAGCATCCTGGGATAGTTTTGTTGCTGGGAAGTCTGGAATGAAGAAGAACAAGAAGAAGAGATTGGATTTATACCCCGCCCTTCACTCGGAGTCTCAGAGCAGCTTACAGTCTTCCTTTCCCTTCCCCTCCCCACAACAGACACCCTGTGTGGTAGGTGGGGCTGAGAGAGCTCTGAGAAAACTGCTCTTGAGAGAACAGCTCTGAGAGAATGGTGACTGACTCAGGGTCACTCAGCAGCTGTACGTGGAGAACTGGGCAACCAAACCTGGTTTTCCCAGACTAGAGTCCGCCTCTGTTAACCACCATACCAAATAAATGCGGCTGGCTTATTAACGTGCTCCTGTTTCTCAGAACGTTTTTGGTTTTGGTTTTGTTACTGTGCTGCTAATTTCAGTGAAAGGAAACCTCATCACCCATACCGGGATGGGCTTGGCATGGGAAATTTCCTGAGCCCTCCTTCTTGACATCCTCAGTGAAAAGAATCTCTGGGAGAGAGACTTGGAGAACTTCAGCCAGTCAGATCCCTGGGTTAGGTTGCTCTTCATAAGGCAGGGGTGCATGTGCTTAAATTCCATTTTTGTCACAGCCGCTACCAAGCACTGAGTGGGAGAAGCTCAGCATCCAACACCTGCTGTCTGTAGGTGTCTTTACAACTTCTGCCTCAGCCCCCTACATGCAGCTGGTTACAGTTCAAGAACCAAAGTGCTCTGTAAGGATCCCATCCCAAACCTGTTGCCCATTTTGCTCTGCTGTGACTCCCAAAGGAGCAGTCTTTTCCCCGGCACCCACATGGCACTGTGATGCATTGATGCACCATCTGGCTTCTCCGTTACTTTGCTGCGATTTTTCTTAAACCTTCTCCAGGATGGTATTTTTAGGAAATATCACAGCCAAAGCATGTTTGCACCATGGGATGGTACAGGTTCTTTTCAGATCACACCCATATCGGTACCATTTTTCTTGCCACAGTCCCTTGCGGCTGCCATCTTCCACGCCACCAGAGGGCTTTTTTAGGCTTCTTCAAAAGAAAATCAGTATTGCTAATAATAGTGTTACCATGCTGTAGTGATATGTCAGGTACCATTTTTTAAACACAGAAACTCCTGTAGTGAGGCAGGGAGAGAGTCAGGCCAGGAAAGGGTCGGGAAGCCTGCTGTGTGGACATTTCATCACCATGTGGAATAGTTCTGCATTCACAGCTCTTGTGTGGAAGCAGCCATAATTACTATTTCTCCAGAAGGTTCTCTGTCTCATTTCCAATTTATTGTGCAAGTGGAAAAAAATAGGAGACTTCTGCTGGGATACTGCAGCAAATAAGATCTTTTGTCAAAGGGACCATGAAAATGTACACAGTGCAGTGGTTAGAGTGCACAGCTAAGGCTAGAGAGACCCAAGTTCAAGCTTCCTTCAGCAGATCCCTAACTCTCAGCCTAACCTACCTCACAGGGTTGTAGAGCTGATAAGATGGAGGAGGGAAGGTCAAGAAATACTGTCATAGCAGGTATACCGCATTCCTCTCCTCTAAAATTGCTAAACTTGCAGAGAATAGACTATTTTATTGGCATGATAATTATTTTGCATTAATGGCCCGTTCCTCAGGCCACATGGGCAGCTGTTTTAAAAGATAGGACATGTGGTGACTGTCCTGGGATGCTCTTAAATCCTATTTTAACTCCTTTCCCCCCCTTTGACACAATTTGTCAGATCATCCCAAAGTAAGTCCTGAACACAGTGCCACCTCTAATATGCTGCTCTGTATATTGTATGCAAAGAATATTTATATATATTTTTAAAGTTGCCTAGAAACTTCTTGGGAAAACAAGTAACTAGAACAAGAATAAGTAACTAAAATAAGTAATTAGGACAATTTGGCACTCTTTTTTTGTATTATCACCTGTCCATGTACCAAATGACTCTCTTGTAGAAGCCAACGTGGGTGCGACGGTGCAATTCAAGAAGGCCTCTCTTTCATGCCTCAGACAAAGGGCCTAATTCTGACATACCACAGGCGAGGTAATGAACCTGTGCGTGGGTGGGTTGGTGGATTCATGTGATCAAATGCTGTGCTAGACAAAAAGTCCTTGCACCTAGAAAACTAGCATGCCAGGGGAAAGGTCCTTCTCCCTGACGGGTCAGTTTCCTGCACATATAGGATTTTGTTTGTTTGTTTGCTTGTTTCATTCAGATGAGCTTCACCTGCAGTGGGATGTGTTTCAGGAAATCCACCTCTTCTGCTTTACAGCCGCTCTGAGCCTGCTATGCGGGGAGAGCGGCCTAGAAATTGAATTAAATAAATAAATGAATGAATGAATGCAAGCCAGTAATGCAGTGCCACTTCAAAAAAGGTGAATGTGATTTTAGGCTAGGTTAATAAGAGCAGAGTATGCAAAGCCATGAGATTCAGAGGTTAAGACGCTGAGCTGCAGACCAGAAGGTCAGTAGCTCGGCAGTTCGAGACCCGAGTGCCACATAATGGAGTGGGCTCCCGTCTCTGGCCCCGGCTCCTGCCAACCTAGCAGTTTGAAAGCGAGAAATTGCAAGTAGATAAATAGGTACCGCTTTGGTGGGAAGGTAACAGCGTTCCGTGCGAGTCATGCCGGCCACATGACCATGGGAAAATCTTCGGACAGCGCTTGCTCTTCGGCTTGGAAACGGAGATGAGCACCGCCCCCTAGAGTCAGATTCAACTGGCTTTCGAGCAAGGGAAACCTTTACTTTCATACAAAGCCATGAGAAGTTAATAGTTTTACTCTGATCTGTGCTATTGGATCTCGTATGGAGTCTCATGTCTGGCTCTGGGCACTACCATATCTTAGGAAAGAGGTTGACACTTTGGAACAGATTTGGAGGTGGGTGGTGAAGATGGTCAGGGAGTGTTTATTCTGGAGAAGAGAAGAAATGAAACCAGGGAAAGAGGGACTCTTCTTCAGATAGCAGTGGTGGATCTAGAGAGCTTAAGTTACAGAGCATTTGACATCAGTTGATCAGCTCGACCTCCTTGTGGTTCTTCACGCCAAGGGTGGGCAGCCATCCGTTGGGAATCCAGCTCTGGATTTTTTTGCACTGAGCATCAAGTTGCACTAGGTAACCCATAAGGCTCTCCCCAGTTGTTAGGACTCTACGCTGTGTGCAAGAAGAAAATGTTGTATGTTTGTTGTCCCTTTCCTTGATGCATGGCATTCTCTGTGAGATCACTTGCAGTCTCGCGTTCTGCTGTAAACTGCCTGTGGAAATGAAACAGTAAGAACAGTACTTAGCTTTAAATAGTGCACTTGGATTGTTCAGGGTGCTTAAGAATATTGGATCAGTTGTTGATCTACCCCAGCATTTTGTTCCCAGTGTGTTTGGGGAAGCTTATAAGCAGGAGCTGGAAAGTGACAGCATTCACCCTGTCCTCTTTACCTGGTGCTCAGAGGTAAACTGCCTCTGAACAGGGAAGGGTTTTTTTGTAGAGAATAGAGATCCTGGCTGTTGGCTGTTGATAGGCATATCCTGCTTGACAAACTGACTCATCCTGAATTTGGCTAATCCCTTTCTGAAGCCATCTAAGCTAGTGGCTGCCACCACCACCATCTCTTGCAGCAGTCAATCCCATAAATAATTGTAAAGGCTTGCAGAGCTGCATTTAGAGTCAGGTGGGTAGCTGTGTTGGTCTGAAGCAGTAGAACAAAGTTGAGTCCAGTGGCACCTTTAAGACCACCATAGTTTAATTCTGGGTATAAGATTTCGTGTGCAAGGCACACTTCTTCAGGTTCAGGTGCCACTGGACTTTTTCCTAGAGCTGGTTTAAGCTTCACATACAACAGCTCTGTAAGGCAGGACAGTGGTGTTATTTCCATACAGTGGATCAGTCTGAGGAAGAGAGGTGTGTGTTTTGTGGCAGAGCTGAGAGAGGAATTGGAGACTGGGGGGTTGATGGCTCCCCACCAAGATAGAGTGTTGAACTGTGATCTGGGAAAGAATCTAGAATGAAGGGTTCCGTGTATTCTGGATTAGTTGGCAGGCACATTTAGAGCTCTTCTGAGGGGCTTAGTGGGAACACAGGGACTCATGGCTCAGCGATAGAGCATTCACTTTGCATTCAGAAGGCTCTGGATTCAGTCACTGGCATTTCCAGCTGAAAAGTTCAAGGTACTAGGTAATGTGGAAGACCCTGAAGAGCCACTGCCAGTCAGAATGGACAAGACTGGCTCTGATGGACCCTTGGCCTGACTTGGTATGAGGCAGCCTCATGTGAGTTCCTGGGAGCTTTCTGCTTACCTGGATTTTTGCTAGTGAGGCCCTGTTGCTTCCTCTCTTCTCTGGTTGCAAACAGGCTTAAAAATCACCCCCTGTGTATTAAAAGGTGAGAATGGAATGCAGATTGCTTGGCAGCCTGTGTATTGAGTGGCCTCATTACCCTGCTAGCTTGGGTGTCAGAGCAATGGGATGTGTTAATTTAAGTACGCAGGCTTAGATAAGCCTCAGGCTTAGAGCGGGTGAGGCCAAGCAGCCCATGACCACAGCAAGAGGCCCAGGGAAGCTGGGGGAAAAGCCGGACCTGCTCAGGGTCTCTTTCATGCTAAGGAGCAAAAGGAGCGACACGCCCAAGCGTCTTTGTTTTTTTTAAAAAAACCCTCTTCTCTCCAATAGCAATTCACAATGTTTTTTCCCTTCCCACTTGACATGGTGGTTTGTACAACCCCTGCAAATTGCTGCATTCCCATCAGGGAGCCCATCCTTCTCAAAGCTGCAGCTTCTGAACTGAAAAACTCTATCACTGCTCCTTTATTCTGCCTTCCTTCCAAAGTACATGGGGTTATCCAGTTCTGAACTCAACACCCTTGCAAGTTATAGTATTTACTCAAATGCAAGACTAGTCCCCCCCCCCCCCCCCCCCGTATGCCATAAAAAAGTGGGGGTGATCTTAACATCATGTACAAGTTACGATTATGTTCAGTAGTAATCGTGTGTGTATATAGCGTTTTTAAGAGGGTGGTCTTGTACTCAGGTTTGTCTTCCTTTCAAGTTAATACAGTAGATTGGAGTTAGCCTGGGTGACTGGCTGAAGGCTGCTGTGTGAACTTAGTGGCTGAGTATGGAATTTTTTGAAAAAAAATAAAAACATGGTAGATTCTCAGCTGGCGCTTCCAAGGTAGCTTAAACAACATAAAGATTCTAAGCAACATAAAACTAGCTAAAAACACATAAAATGGGCATATACAGTACCGGATAGCAGCCAGCAGAATGCAGAATCCATCAATTGCGGGAGGAAAGCAGCCAGATTTAAACACAATCAACTCCAGTATCTGTATGAGCAGGAAATTGTTCACCTGGTGCTTGAAGGCAGTGGTGGTCAAAACACACTGCTTCAGTTCACATCCTGTTCACCAGTTGCAAACAGGGAGCTGATTTTTCAACAGACTGCATGTTCATCAGCCTGTTCGTGGCTGTTCATCAGGTTGCTTCACCTTATTGCTTCCTGGCAGCGCAGGATAACACCACTGACTTTTCATGCATATAACTTTTAATTTGCCCTCATGTTCTCCTCCTTCCCATCCTTACTGTGTTGCTGCTTGCAGGCAATCATGAATCGTATGATTAGTCATAAATCAGTGCTATGTGTCCTGCAGTTTGCTGTTTGTTTAAGTAGTCTTTAATGATGTTAATTGCTGCCAGTCTGTTTGGATCAGTAGTGTTTTTGCTCTTTTGTTGTTGTTGTTGTTGTTTTGGGGGGGGGGAACTGATATGAACCTGTTCAGCAGGCATTTTAGGCATTTTGTGCTGACCCATTGTTGAACCTTGTAGTTGGCACACCAACTGAAGCTGGGCAAAAACACAGTATGCTACCCAGGAGAACTGAACCCAGGTGTTCCCAGTCAAGCATCCTCTCCACTTTCGGTATTGGAAGGGAGGGAGGCAGCATTCAGGTATCTCTCTGTTGTGCCTGGACACAGAAACCAGCTGAGAATCTCCTTCTCCAACAACTCTCCATGTTGCATTTCAATAAATGTACTGCTTTGGGATTCTTGACTGCAAAGTGGGATTAAAAATCTAATTGTCTCAGAAACCCTTTGATTCCTATATGTTTGATCCTTGCTGTTCTTGTGTGCTTCTCCATGTTGGTTCCAGAAGATTTTCAGGGTAAAGAAGTGTAATGTAGTATGCTCTGTGTGCTAACCAGCCTGCCATGTGCTCCCAGGTAATGGCGCCCGCCGCATGGCCAGAGCACATGGTCAGGCAGAGAGGGGAGCTTGAATCTGGAGGAACAATAGATGTCCGGATTCTAAGCCTCCACCAATGTAGGACCTAGGTTCTCCCTGGAGAGCCAATGCAATCAAAGGCTCCTCCAGGGAACCTATGACAAACATGCACATATGTAAAGCCCCTATCAGGTCTTTTGAGTGCGGCCGGAGGTGTGGCTCCGGCCAGCATATAATG
Organism: Lepidodactylus listeri; assembly: GCA_029233225.1. Taxonomy (NCBI): domain Eukaryota; kingdom Metazoa; phylum Chordata; class Lepidosauria; order Squamata; family Gekkonidae; genus Lepidodactylus; species Lepidodactylus listeri. The sequence continues at coordinate 6,911,218 of JARCFY010000020.1, read as the reverse complement.
AGGGCCCTGGAGCCCTGGAAGCATGCTTGTTCTGACCATCTACTGGGCATGCTGAATCACTCAATAAAGGCTTCATGATTTCACCGTTCCTGGTCTCCTGAGTCCAGTACTCTTCACTGGCGACGAAGGTGGGATCCCGATGAGCGACTCCTTGGCTGACACCAGCACCTCATCGAGCCCAGACCAGATTCGTCAGCCACCGGCCCTGCTCGGCTCCAGCACCACAGCACCGCCATCGGCTCCTGAGGATCTCGCCCAACGCATTGCTGTACATCCCAGAATGGCCACCACTCCGGGAAACACCCACCCATTCGATCCAGCCTGCCCCAAAGACTGGGAAGCCTGGACGGACCAGCTCACATCCTACTTCGACGCACAGGACATCATGGATGCCGGGAAGAAGAAGTCCTGGCTCATGGCCTCCTGCGGGGTAAAGATGCTGAAGTTACTCTGCAGCCTGCTTTCCCCTCATACCCCAGCAGAGGCCACATACGATGACATCATGGCGCTCCTAAGGAACCACTTCTCACCAAGACCCTCCAAGAACACGCAGCGGGTGAAGTTCTTCCGCCGGCTGCACCAGAAGGGTGAGTCTGCCTCCAATTACCTGGCGGCCCTCCGACATCTCCTGGTGGGGTGCGAGTTTGTGGCCGTAGAGGACACACTATACTCCGCGTTCCTGTGTGGGGTCTGTGACCCCAAGCTTCAAAGGAAGCTGATGGCCAACTCCACCGCCACCCTGGACAAGATGCTAACCACGGCTTGCGCCTTTGAAGTCTCTCAGCAGGAGAAGCTAGGCACATCTGCAGCCGCCCACCAGACCGAGGCCACTGCAGACTCCGACGTATCCGAGGATGATGAGACACTCCAGGTACAACACTGGCCTCCGGGACAGGGGTCCCGCAACTCGGGTGAGAAGGCTTTCCGCTCAGTGACACCACACTCCAAACATTCCACGTGCGCTAGCTGTGGCGATCAGCATGAACGTTGGACCTGCTGTTTCCGGGAAGCAGAGTGCTGCACCCGCTCCAACCGCCGCACCCAACCCGCCACCACCACCGCAAGACACAGCAGGTAATGAACTTGCCCCCCGACACCCCCAACAAAATTAAGGTCTCAGTTTTGATTGAGGGGTCCCCCTGCCAAATGGAAGTAGACACCAGGTCGTCCTACTCCATAATCTCGGAGTCCACCCTCCGCAGGCTCTGCCCCACGGGGGGGCCCCGACTTCGGAAAGTCCAGGGCCTAACCCTGCGGGACTTTCAGAACCCGATACCAATAAGGGGGTTGGGCAAGTTCCGGGTCCAATTTAAGAACTTTACGGGACACTTGGACCTCCTGGTGGTGGCGGGCAACCTCACAAGCCTGCTGGGACTCTCCTGGTTCCAGCCCCTAGGGCTGGGCGTCACCGGGGTACACGGCCTGCGGCCCACAGATTTTGCCGACATCTGTGAGGAATTCCCAGCGGTTTTCGACGGGGCACTGGGCTCATATATGGGACCACCCATCACCCTGGACCTTGGCCCCGCGGTCCGGCCCGTGCGCATACCGGTCCGCCATCCGCCGCTTACAGTGCGGCCCAAGATCGTGCGGGAGCTTGATAAGTTGGTCGCCCAGGGTGTACTAGAACCAGGGTCCCACACCTGATGGGAGACCCCGATTGTGACGCCAATGAAGGCAAACAGGGACATCCGCATCTGCGTGGACTATAAGTGCACCATCAATAAGGCACTTCAGGCCCATGCCTACCCAGTCCCAGTCATCAGCCACATGTTGGCCTCCCTGGCTGGGGCATGAGTGTTTGGGAAACTAGACCTTGCCCAGGCCTATCAGCAGCTGCCGGTCGACGATGCCACAGCAGAAGCACAGACCATTGTGACACACAAGGGGGCGTTTAAGGTAAAGTGCCTCCAGTTCGGGGTTAGCGTAGCCCCCGGGATCTTTCAAGAGTTAATGGACCGTTTGTGAAAAGGTCTTCCAGGGGTGCAGCCCTTTTTCGACGATGTCCTGATCGTGGCTCCGGACGTCAAGACTTTCTCGGCCCGCCTACGCTCTGTCCTCCAGCGATTCCAGGACGCCGGCTTGAAGGTGAAACGCGAGAAGTGCCTCCTCGGGGTGCCTGTGGTGGATTTCCTCGGCTTCAAGGTGGACGCCCACGGAATTCACCCCACTAAGGACAAGGTGAAGGCCATCTCTGATGCCTCGGCCCCCAAGTCCAAGGGTGAGCTGCAGTCTTTTCTGGGACTCATCAACTTCTACCAGCCCTTCCTTCCCCACAAGGTGGCGGTAGCAGAGCCCTTACACAGGCTCCTGGACAAAAGCGCCACCTGGACTTGGGGTCCCCACCAGGCAGCGGCCTTCCAGGGCATCAAGGACCTCCTAATGTCCAATGCGGTCCTCGCCCACTTCGACGAAGCCCTGCCCATCGTATTGGCCTGTGACGCATTTCCTTATGGGGTGGGGGCAGTTTTGGGTCACAAACTGCCGGCCATCCGGGAGGTCCCGGTCACATATTACTCTCGGACCCTAGCCCCGGCCGAAAGGAACTATGCTCAGATAGACAAGGAGGCACTTGCGATCGTGGCCGGGGTCAAAAAGTTCCATACTTACTTGTACGGGCGCAAGTTCACGGTTGCCACGGACCACAAACCTCTTCTGGGCCTCCTCGCCCCGGATCGCCGCACGCCACAAATGTTGTCCCCGCGAGTCCTTCGATGGTCGATCTTCCTCGCGGGGTACGACTATGACTTGGTGCATCGCCCAGGGAAGGCCATGGGCCATGCGGATGCACTCAGCCGCCTTCCGCTGCCCTCCTGTGACCCCGACCCAGCTCCAGCTTACCACGTCGCTCTGCTCGAGGACCTGCCAGACCAGTCGCTTCAGGTATGGGACATGGCCCGGGACCATCAACTATCCCGGGTCTCCGACTGGGTGGGAAGGGGGTGGCCCAAGAATCTGGACCCTGAGTTCGTGGCCTTCTCAATCCGGCACGCAGAACTCTCCACCCACAAGGGGTGCTTACTCTGGGGCTCGAGGGTAGTGATTCCGGAACCCCTCTGCCCGTGAGTGCTGACTGCTCTGCATGAGCACCACCCTGGGGTAGTACGAATGAAGGCCCTGGCCCGGAGCTACATCTGGTGGCCAGGCCTTGACAAGGAGATAGAGGACCGGGTCCGCCGCTGCGAAAAGTGCCAAGAGACCCATCCGGACCCTCCACACGCTCTCGTCTGCCCCTGGGAGTCCACCCAACGCCCCTGGTCCCGGCTCCACGTGGACTTTGCGGGCCCGGTACAGGGGCAGCTTTTCTTTATTCTAGTCGACAGCTGCAGCAAGTGGCTGGAAGTCGTTCCGGTGTGCGCCACCTCCTCTGAAGCCGCCATTCGAGCAATGTGGCGCATCTTTGCCACCCACGGCCTGCTGAACACCATCGTCTCGGACAACGGCACAGCTTTCACCTCCGCGGAATTCCAGCGCTTCGTGGAGCTCCATGGCATCCGGCATGTGAGATCCACCCCTTTTCACCCAGCCACGAATGCCCAGCAGAGTGAATGGTCTGCACCACTAAGGAGGCGCTGAGGCGCATGGACCAGGGGGATCTGGGGTTTAAGTTAACGGCTTTCCTATTCGGCCAGCGCACCACCCCTCACTTGGCTACCTGTCGCAGCCCCGCAGAGCTGCTCATGGGCCGCCAGCTGACAGCCCAGCTCGGCCGGCTCCACCCCGATTGGGCGCTGGGCACCTCCGAAGAACCCAACATCCCCAAAGCTCCCAGAGGGTTCGTGCTGGAGGACCCGGTCTACGTCCGCAGCTACGCCCGGGACCCCCTGTGGTTGCCGGGGCAGATTATCCGCGTCACCGGTCCCCTCTCCTATGAAGTTGCGGGCGAGGAAGGACAATGGTGAAGGCGCCACGTGGACCAACTTCGCCGCCGCCTGCACACCTTCTCCGCGGACGATCCAGGGTTGGACTTCCCAGATGCAGAACCCGAGATACCAGAGACAGACGATCCACCCGCCCCACGACCAGCTGAGACTCTGCAGGAGGACACCACAGAAGCTGGCCGGCCGGACATCACTCCAGTCACTGTCCCTGCACCGGCATCAGACCTGGCTCAGCCCGTGGCAGATATCCCTGAATCTCCGCTCCCTACACCGGCGGCTCCGGCGACCCCATGCCGCTTGACCAGAGAACGGAAATGTCCCGTGCACCTTAGAGACTATGTTTGCCAAGGGACAGTCCGGACTGTGGGGGGAGGGGTGTAATGTAGTATGCTCTGTGTACTAACCAGCCTGCCATGTGATCCCAGGTAATGGCGCCAGCCGCATGGCCAGAGCACATGATCAGGCAGAGAGGGGAGCTTGAATCTGGAGGAACAGTAGACGTCTGGATTCTAAGCCTCCACCAATGTGGGACCTAGGTTCTCCCTGGGGAGGCAATGCAATCAAAGGCTCCTCCAGGGAACCTATGACAAACATGCGCATATGTTAAGCCCCTATCAGGTCTTTTGGGTGCGGCCGGAGGTGTGGCTCCAGCCAGCATATAATGAGGGCCCTGGAGCCCTGGAAGCATGCTTGTTCTGACCATCTACTGGGCATGCTGAATCACTCAATAAAGGCTTCATGATTTCACCGTTCCTGGTCTCCTGAGTCCAGTACTCTTCAAGAAGCAAGAAATTTTAATATATATATTCACTTGATAATGGAGTGTGTTTTTCCTTTATAGCCTTGCTGAGACTCAGCACACAATAAATGCAGTTAGATGGCACAAAACATACAATTCAATAGAACCAGGATTACAAAAATTAGAATATGAGATGAATTTAAAAAAAAAAAGTCTAAGAAAGTCTAGGGAGGGCTGTGGCTCAGTGGGAGAAGCCTTTGTTTGGCATGTGGAAGGTCCCAGGTCCGATTTGGTATATGGCAGCTTCAGGTGTGTTCAAATGACACACCATAAACAATGCAGACAATGGATTACTAAAAGTAGCAAATGCAGTAAGAGCCAGATGAAACATATGCTAAACAGTGCAATCAGCTGCAGTCCTGTTCTCTTATAAAAGCTCCCTCCTCAAATGTTCCATTATATAACATCCCTATTATGCTATGTTATATAGCCTCTGAGTGATACTGCATCTTCCTCGTGCAAAACAAGAAGGCGTAAGCGGAAAGCTTGTTTTGAAAATACAAAATACTAAAATTGTTTAGAATAGACAGTTCTCTTTATGTAGACGAACAACATCACTCCCATTCTGCTCAATGAAGAATTCTGTGTAACTCTTAAAAACTGGTGTCCTCTTCTGCCAACAGTGGTGGTAAAGATAGGTGGTGGTTGCCAGAATTTCAGCAAGTAGCAGAATAGGGCTTCCCCCCTCTGAAAGCATCTTGGCTGCCTGTGTGGACCAAGTAGCCCAGGCCTGCCACATTCCCTTTTTCACCAGATTTATGCAGTAGCAGTTCAGGGTAAGTTCATTCCTTTTCCTTCCACCCCTTTTGCAGAACCTGGCTTGGTAATAAAAGCATTACTGTGTTAACAAACTTTGTATAGCAGCCATTATCTAAAGCCACAAACTACTATTATGGTGACTTTGGGAGCCGTGGAGGTTGTTCGAAGGTTTATGGAGTTTTAAAGGTGTCTTTGTGATAGCTGTTCCAGTGACAGCCAACATCCCAGACCACCTGCTGGACCATGCATTGTTCTGATTCCCTTGCCAGGAGAGGTTGATGTGTTGGGGGGGGGGGGGTGTCATGCCTCAGTGGTAGAGTGTCCTCTTTGCATGCAGAAGGTCCCAGTTTCATACTGCCGAAGGGCCAATTGTTAGCTGTCTGTGGTCTAACTTCCTGTACTAAGAAGAAATGCCTCTAGGGTCTTTAATAAATGTCTGTCCACTTTGACTTAAGCCCTGTTGTGAGAAAAGAAGCCTGAGGAACAGTGTTCCCTCTAAGCTGAGTTCATGTGAGCTAGCTCACAGTTTTTTAGCCTCCATCTCACAGGTTTTCGCCTTAGCTCAGGAAGGATGGCTCCAGAGCAAACTAATTTATGCAGTAACCAAATCGCTCGCTCACAACTTTAATGCAAGTAGCTCATAAAGTAGAATTTTTGCTCACAAGACTCCACAGCTTAGAGGCAGCATTGCTGAGGAGGATGGCATTAGATTCTCGTAAATCCACAGAATTAAAATATCTGGTTCAACTAGCAAGTGCAAAGGGATTTTTGGGGCTGGATCCCAAATATGTTATAGCTGGTTGCAGTGATGTGGGGTTTTTTTGTTGCTGTTTTACCCATTTTCCCTTTTTTATACGCACATTCAAAAATCTGTTCAGATTTTTCAGAGCCCATTTTTCCAAGCAGGTAGTATCTCAAAACACTTGGCTTAGGACTAATTATGGTTTGAGTCTGAACTCCATAGGTTTTTTAAAGGATTAAGCGGCTCCGGACTCTGAATTTGGAAATTATAGAGTTGCATCTGGAATGCAGTGTCAGCACTTGTAGAAGGAATTTTAAGTAGCAGTTCAGCGTGGTCAGATGAATGTTCATCTCTCAGATGCTGAGCTCCCCCTCTGTTCCTCGCTAACAATATAAAAATGTCATTAAATCTCCTCATGTCTAAACAAAACATAACAAAAAGGGACAGCCTGTTTGGCTTATGGCAGCCTTATACACAGGATGACATGCTAGCGATTTCCCATTTTTACTATTCTAAGGGCAACCAGTGTGTTCCAGTGGCCCTGTGGGTTTTTAATCATAAACTATGTGCTAAATTGCTCAGTGGGATTCCAATTTGGATTGGTGCTATTAATAAGGAGACAAATCCAGTCTATCTTCCTTTGAAAAATTCTAGGCCTCCCTATGTGTGTCTCCTATGCTGCTGTGTGTCTTGAGACCAATCAGAGGTTGTTAGAGACTAGAGCATGGTTTATAACATTTTAATTCTGGCTAAAATTATATTTTAAACCCACTTCCCATTCCAACTGTCTTGTTTCTTTAGTTTTAACAGAATTTCCTCAGTCCTCTTGGTTGACATTTATAGAGAAGAAGATTGCTGTCATAGGGATAAGTCTTGATGAGCTGCTTTCCCTGTCAGAAAAAGATGCTTTTGTCTTACTTAAAGACTCTTCGATGTTGAGTTGCAAGAACAACATAGCCATGCCTCTGGTAGATGTTCCCCCCTGAGATTAGGGATTCCTCCCATGGGGATGATAGCATCATATTTTTTCTCCCTAAATGATCTATGTACTTGCAGAGCTTATATGCTAGCTCGTTTTAATGTGTTGTCCTCTGCAGTACTCCAAGGGAGATTTTCCAAGATTCCTTACGCACAGAGGCTATGTGACTGTGGAAGGAAGGAAGTAGAAAGTATTGAGCATGTTCTTCTGTACTGTGATTATCATGCTGACATTTGTGCTAAGTATTTAGATCGGTTGTTAAAGGATTTAATAGGCCAACCTGATATATATGTCTCTTTTTCTTCTTTCCTCGAAAAATGCTGTAACTGTTGAAATAGTGGCAACTTTTTTGTATCTAGCTTCTAAAAAGTGAGATTTATGTTAACTGTATTGAGTACTTCATATGCCTTGTATTCTCCTTAATGTATAATGGCAATAAAGGTTTGCTGTTGTTGTACACGCAGGAGAAGCAAAGTGGAAATAAAAGTTTGTTACTAGGGTTGCCAACCTTGAGCTGGCTTCCCCTGGGAGCTTTCATGGGGCAGAATGTGGGGAAAGGGAGTGTTACTGATGAAGTGATGAGCACCCAGAAGTGACCTCATTGTGCCAGTGAATTTTCCAAGAGCTGGCAGGGATGGGAGGTCACTCACTGCAAAGTAGGCAACTGGCAGTCCTGTTGGTAACCTTAGGCCTGACTCATGCTTTCAGAAGGATGATTCTGAGGTTATTTGTATTTATCAGTGGCCCCTCTCTTTGGAAAGCAATGGAGGTAATGTACAGTTTAGAAATTGAGTGCAGAAGTTGTTGAAAGTTTTTGCAACATCTCCAGAATGATGGAATTGGTGCTGTGGAAACAATGTCCAAAGAAGCAACTTGTGTGCTCCAATTGGAAAAGGTTGCTGAACTTGTCAGGAATCTTGATTGCAAACTGCCCAACGTGGAGCTAACAATCACTGACCCTGAGAAGGAGGCTGTATTGTTGATAGAAACAAAGATGCTTGCTGAGGTAAAACTGAACAACCCTGTGATATTGCATGGTAGTTGGTTGCTGACCTTTAAGGCAAGGCCTAGTAATGTTTGCTCATTCATTAAAGCCCTTAAAGTTTTACTTTCAGACTGTTTCAGCTGCAAATGGATCATATGGCTGAATCAGGCTCAGAACCAGAACCGCAAGCTAATGAGGTGGGTGGGAGCCTTGGCTGGACTTTGAGTTCAAAGCCCAACACATCCCAGGGAAGCATAATAGGGTGGCTGATGCATTATGGAGGAAAGAGACTTGATGCTGACAGGGAGGAAGTTGGGGGGAAGATTAACTCTGCAACTGCTGTTTATGTCTGTACTTGCAGACACCGGTTTTGGAATGCTATGTGTGTACACTCTGTTTATGCCAAGTGGCTAGGTGTCACTGTGAGTACGAACATTGTATGGAACATAGAGAATCTCTGTAGAGGGAATGTTTTCTGTGTATTTTGTACTGTTTTGCTCTTTGATGCCTGCCCTCATTTGCAAGTAGGTGGGGAGTGACCTGGGGAAGAAGGCTCTTGTATAAGCAGAGCCTTCCCCCCCTCTTAGGATGGGGGTGTGATGAGATGAGGGGCAGGGGGGCAAGAGATGCCTTGACAGTTATGGTGATGGAAGGCAGTCCCAGTGTTGCTGTGGCTGGGAAGAAGGGGAGAAGGTGCTGTTTTTTGCTAGACAGAGCATACTTTTCCAATGGGGAGTGATAACATGCCAGCCCTTTGATGTGTTAACGCCTTTTGATTGGAGGGTCCAGGTGTGGCAGGCTTGAGCCTCAAGGCTTGGCACCCAGATTGGCTGAAGGCCTCAGAGGTCTCAAGGGGGGGTCTCAAGAGGGGAGCTGTTCCTTTGGTGAGAGGAGAAAGATTCTTGAGCGAAACTCTTGGGTCTGTGGTGCATGTTTTACCATGAGAATGATGCTAAAGAGAGTTGCACATGCACCAGGGAGGGGGACATCCTGCAGCTGCAAGAGATCAGATGTAACATGGTATGGATTGGGGAGAGGCAAGATAAAGGCCTTCAGGACCAAACACACCTGCCTATGTCTTAGCTCACAACCTTTATTTTTCCAGACCATGAATTTGAAAAGGTTCCAGACTGAATTGCAGGGAATCTTTTTACACACATCCACCCAGATCAAACTGGTTTTATACCCAACCGTCAAATTTCTGATAACATTCGTAGAACATTAGACATAATCACACAAGAAAAAATCACAAAAGGAAACCTTGATTTTGAAAAGGCCTTTGACTCAATGGAAATCACATATAATTACAGTTTGTGAGAGACTAGGATTTGGAAACATCTTTTTGAAAATGCTACAAACCATCTACACCAATAACAAGGCGAACATAAGAGTCAATGGAACCAGCTCTTCCTTCTTCAAGCTCAGTAGAGGGACAGGGTTGCCCTCTCGCCCTGTTAATATTTGCCCTGGCTATAGAGCCTTTAGCAGAGAAACTATGTCCAAAAGAGAGCTTTAAGGAAATACACATTAATGGGCAAGAACACAAAGCGAGCCTATACGCTGATGACCTCACTTTATAGATCACAGACCCTCCAATACCACCAATAAAACAAGAACTAACACATTTTGGCATAATCTCAGGATTACAAATCAACCACACTAAATCGGAAATCTACCCTATCCACATCACACACACAACAGCGACTTGCTGGAAATCCTCCGCTCCACCTTCGATTTCAGCATGGCATGACAAGCTATGGGAATATTTTGTCATGGCTAAGACAACTGACTCGATTAATAGACACAATACAACTACAATGCACCTTTCTAAGTTTGCAACAACTTATCTACTTATCTACAACCGCAAGAAATACTCCCATCAAAGCTGATCTACCAGAAGTGGTTAACTCTGTAAAACCAGCCTTATTTAAGCAAAAGGTGATAATATATAGGCTGGCAATTCTAAACAATTTCTTGAACTACGTCTTAGATAAGCACCTATAATACTCATTACATATAAACTCAGACAGGCTCATCTAATATGTGCTCGGCTAGGTCTGAGACACTCTCAGGCAAACCACATGTATTGTAATCCTCAGCTTTGTATGCAAGTTTAAATTGATGTTTTATGAAGAATTACCTTTGGTTATATCTAAGATAATATGTATGTTACTTGAAAAACTAATTTTTAAAAAATTCAAAAAATAAAAACAAAAACAAGGTGCCACCAAAAAAGAAAAAGAAAAAAAAGAATATGTATCTTTTTGTTTCCATTCTTTCATTCCACCCCCCCCCCCCCCATGGGCCTTGATGAAAGTCCTTCAATGAGTTTTTTTGGAGTTTGGTCAGCTGCCTTTTCCTTCCTCCTATTCAGCTCTAATACATTTTTTTATATTCCTTCTCTCCTCTCTTTCTGTCTCCTCCTTCCTGCTTTTCTTTTGGAGCTAAGAAGACTCCAAAAAGGCTCAGCGTTGCCTGGTGCTCCAGCGTTCATCGGGCCACATGACAGCTAATGAGTATGCCGATGGCTTTTCTTCAGGGGAGGAAGAGGGACAGCACATGCTGCGGCTGCAGTGCCATCTGATGGTGGGGCTGACTTGCCTTCGCGGCTTGCTCACATCGCCCCAACGACCCTGCCTGAAGCAGCAGCAGCAGCACAGTGGGGCTCAGAAGCGCCGTTGGCAGCAAATGGACATGGAACCAGTCCATAGTGGTTAAGTATGCGGACTCTAATCTGGGAGAACCGTGTTTGATTCCCCACCCCTCCACATGCAGCTGCTGAATGACCTTAGGCAAGCCATAGTTCTGTCAGAGCTGTTCTTGAAAGAGCAGTTCTCGAAAGAGCTCTCTCAGCCGCACCTATCTCACAGGGTGTCTGTTGTGGGGAGGGGAAGGGAAAGGAGTTTGTAAGCCGCTCTGAGACTCTTGAGTGAAGGGCAGGGTATAAATCCAATCTCATCCTCCTCCACTTGGAACCAGTTCATCCCGGGTAGGAGAAGACTGGTGGTGGCCATTTTGGAGGTGCAGAGCCCAGCTCCTACATCCTCACCAGCCCCCTGCAGTCCGTCTTGGGGTCGGAGGGAGCAGACTCAGACTCCCATCCAGCTCACCCAGGACCCATGCAGAGCAGCGGACCCAGCCTTCTAACAAGTAAAGGTACAGATGTGGGGGTCCTGCTTGCCTCCCCAGGCATTACGCAGGTCTTTCACCAGGCCATGCAAGGGGAAATTTCCTCCTTCTGTTTCAAGGTGGGAAACAATGTCTTGGGGGGGGGGACACAGTCCACACTACAGCAACCTCTCAATCCTTGGCCCACCAATCCTTGGCCTCCCAATCCTTGGCCCACCAAGGCAGCCCAGAAGGCTCCCCCAATCCACAGCAGAGACCCACAGCACTGGGAAGAGGAGGATTCTTATGAATCTTTGATGGAAGACAGAGAGGAGGGAAATGCCTAAGCCCGATTCCAAACGAGGTTCCTTTGGGTCCAGGTTTCACAAGCCTCCCTTCCACTAGAGTGACAGAGGTGATTGCGATGCTAAGTTCAAACAGGCATGACTAAGCTTTGCTTCTGGTGGGGGCTCGACTTTTACACTTCCATCAGGCCTGGACAAATGCATACGCAGACGCTTGGGTGTTAGACATTGTGTCCCAAGGCTACACCATAGAATTTCAAAGTCCTCTACCAGAAAGATTCCTGATCTCCCCGATCAGCAACTCTGTTGCCAAGAGGGCTATTGTCAGCAGGGCCCTACAACATCCATTGGACATCAGAGCTATAGAACAGGTCCCTCCCCTCGAGAGGGGACAGGGAGTCTATTCCATCCTATTCCTGGTTCCCTAAAAGAATGGCAACTGGTGAGTCATTCTGGATCTCAAATTTCTAAACAAGTATATCAAGCTATGCCGTTTCCTCATGGAAACATGGCAATTCATTGCAGAGACTCTGGCACTGGAGAACTTCCTGACATTAATAGACCTCACCAAGGCGTACCTCCACATGCCGATCCATCCAACTCACAAAAGATTTCTTTGGTTCTGCGTGGGGGGACATCACTTTCAGTACCGGGCTCTCCCATTTGGGTTATCCACGGCAGCCCAGCTGTTCACCAAATTGATTATCAATCCTGTAGTACACCTCAGGAAGCAGGGGATTCATGTTCATTCATATCTAGATGACCTGCTGGTACGGGGCAGCAACAGAGCTACCTCCATCTGGAACACTGAAGTGACACTACAGTGTTTGCGGGACCATGGGTTTCTGGTCAGTTCCTCCAAGAGTTCCCTTCAGCCATCTCAGAGACTAGAGCATCTGGGAGCTATAATAGACACTATTTGCAGCTCGCTTTTTCTGCTTCTGTCCAAGGCCAAGAAAATCCAGGACATGGCGTCCTTGGTGGCAAGGAGTTCCACATCATCCCTGATGACTCTGGCCAATCTCCTAGGCCTCATGATATCATGTTTAGACATGGTTCAGTGGGCACGCCTTCATTCCAGAATTCTGCAATGCTTCATGCAACCATACCAGCAGCTAATTATGGAGCACAGGGAAATCAATTTGTGGGTCCCAGAAACAGTCAAAAACAATTTGATATGGTGGTTGAACCCAGAGAACCTTCGACGGGGCAAGAGGTACTACTTACAGTCTCCCAAAGAGATACTCACAGATGCCACTCTTTCTGGCTGGGGAGTGATCCCGGAGGGAGAACCCATGTGGTCCCAAGAGGAGTGAACTCTCCCAATCAGACTGTTGGAGCTCAGAGTGATCTGGCACGCTTTGAGCCACTTCAGCATCAGGCCTCAGGGCCAGCATGTCCTGGTCCGAATGAGCAACATTGCAGCCAAGGACATCAACAAACAGGATGGATCCCAATCGTCTGTTGCACCAGGAGTCGTACAGAGTTCTGACATGGTCCGAGAAGAACGTGGCTTCAGTGTGGGCAGAGCATGTCAGGGGGGCCACCAATACACAGGCAGACTGGCTCAGCAGGGAAACCAACTGAGACGGGGAGTGGTCTCTCCATCTGACCCTGTTCCAACTTATCACGACGCATCTGGGGCAACCCCTAGTGGACCTATTTGCGTCTCCAGCAGATCATCAGCTTTCACGCTTCTTCATGAGGTATTACCACCAGGCAGCGGGAGCAATGGATACCCTGACCTCGCCATGGCCCGAGGGGCTGCTCTTTGCCTTCCCACCATTTCCTTTGATTCCCAGGACTCTGCAGAGGATTCAGGAACAGAGAGCAGAAGTCATACTGGTCGCTTCACCCCTGGTTCTTGATGCTGGAGGAGATGACAGTCAGTCCACCATTGATGCTCCCAGTGTATCCGGACATACTTCTACAGGGGCCGATATGGCATCCTCATCCGGATTGGCTGTGCTTGACTGCTTGGAGATTGAGCGGGGGAACCTCCGTAGGCTGGGGTACTCAACTCAGATTACGGACAGTATATTGTCATCCAGATAACAGTCCACCATTCGTATTTATAACACTACTTGTAAGGCTTTCGTGAAGTGATGCAGGAGAAAGGGGAAGGATCCCGAGTCCCTCAGTGGCCACGGTTCTCTTTCCTGCAAGAGGGTCTCAATTCAGGTTTGAAATCAGCAACACTGCGCAGGCAGGTGGTGGCGCTTTCCACAGTCTTACCTCTCATGGGCAGCTATAAGTTGACACGGCAACCCCATATCTTTTTCTTCAGGGCGCTACCATCAAGCTACCTCCTCAAGTTCATCAGTTTCCCACATGGAGGTTACACACCGTGTTGATAGCACTCACCAAAGTGCCCTTTGAGCCACTCAGAGAAGTAGGTCTGCGATGGCTGCAGATTAAGACCTTGTTTTTGGTGACAGTTACTTCTGCGGGTAGGGTGTCAGAGATCAGTGTGGTCTCTATTAAGTCTACACTATGCATCTTCCACAAGGATAAGGTTGTTCTTCGGACTGACCCTACCTTTCAACCAAAGGTTCCCCCTTCCATAGATCTCAGGAAATCTACTTACCAACCTTCTGTCCAAATCCCAGACGTCCAAAGGAGTTTGTGTGGCACACCTTGGATGCAAGACAAGCACTCAGGATTTACATTGGAGGGACAGAGTCATTCAGAAAGACAGACTACATTTTCGTTAACATTTCACCTCCAAAAAAGGGGGGATAGGATGTCCAAAACGTCTTTTAGCACAGTGCTCAGGTCCTGCATAACGGAGGCCTGCAGAGTGACAGGACTACAGGTTCCCAGCGGAATCAGGGCACACTCTCTGAGAAGCGCCTCAACTAATGCGGCCTTCACCAGTCGGGCATCAGTGGAGGAGGTCTGCAGAGCAGCCACATGGACATCGGTTTCCACTTTTGTATGACACTTCAAGTTGAATACCACTGCTTCCGTGTATGTGGCATTTGAAAGAAGAGTTCTCCAGCACATTGTAACACCTACCAACAATGATGACCCACCCAGCTGAGGGACACTGCTCTGAGAGGTCCCAATGGAGATGTCTTCCACCTCAGAGGGAGGTCAGGAGGACATCTCGGCCCTCTCAACATCATCGTTTTTCATGCTTCTATCTGCGCTGTACTCTTCTCCTTCTGTTTCCCTTTTCATACCGTTACAGTTTCCATTTGGGTTTCTGGTTAACTTTGTTATGTTTCTTCAGTGCAAGGATGTTACTTTTGTTAGAGCTCACTGCTTTTGGAGTCCCAGAACTGAAAGAGAAAGGGTTATTCCGAAGGCACCAAGAGGAAGGGGCGGAGAGTATTTCCTGCTTCCCTAAAGGAATGATGGGAATAACCCAGTGGAGATGTCCTCCTGACCTCAGAGGAGAAAGAACCTTCATGGTAAGTGCCAATGGGCCATTTTCCACATCAGGCATCAAAAGCTTGCACCTTGATTTGCGGAAACTGGAAGCAGTTGTCAGTCTAGTCCAGGGGTGGCCAACCTGTGGCTTGGGAGCCGCATGTGGCTGTTTCACACATATTATGCGGCTCCTGGCAGAGAAGCTGGGGAAGCTAAATATCATTAGCAAATAAATATAATTATCAATATTGGCTTTTATCCCTTTTGTTATTATTTTTTACAGTCTCATTTAATGTTAATATAAAGCAAATTTGCATATTTTCCAATAAAAACATGTAATATTTGTTCATGTCTTGTGGCTCTCAAACATCTGATGTTTATTTTGTGTGGCTCTTAACATTGAGCAAGTTTGGCCACCCCTGGTCTAGTCCCATGTTTGTGCCTGTTTATACAGGAAGCAGACTGGCGGTAAATTGGACTGTTACTAATTAAGGCTGCTGAACAGAGAGCATTGCACTTAAAAAAAAATTGCCTCAACTGTTTTTTTATCTTGCATATTTCTGATAAAGTTTTTCTCACGTACAAACTCCACTCCCAAGAAATTTCAGAAATTGGAGTCTAGGAAGTCTCCGCACACTTAGAAACATATCATTCCTAGGACTATCTCTATTTTGCAGTTTAGATCTATCTGGACTTTCTTTGCAGAACTTTGTTTCTTGCTTTAAAGAGGCAAGGGGAAGGGATAAATCCTTGGGTTTGTTCATGCATTCAAGATTAAGGTTCACATCTTGGTTTGTTGTATTGTGTCATGGGTGGTTATCATTTCTCTGGGTGAGCAAAGAAAGCCGGGGTGCTTCAGTTCCCCTTCTCTTGCTAGCTCCTCTTGGTCATTGTCTTTCTGTAGGACGCCAAAACTCCTCCCACCAGAAGAGATAACAACCCTGCCATTGTCTACAAAGATCACTGTCCAGGATTTAGAAATGATGGATCAGGAGGCCAGGGGAGGCTGTGGTGGTTGTTGACTCTTTTTTTCAACTCACTTGACTCCTTCAGTGTATAAACAAATCACAGATGGAAGCAACTTAAGAGCCTCTTATCTTTATGGTAACTGGTTCTTACAAAGGACAGGGCTGTCATCCTTCAAATACATCCTGCATAACATGTCATCTGCTGGCATCTGTTTTGCTTGCTAATCTTTCTGCCTGCTTCAAAAAGTGCAAGTTTGGGAATTGCATCTCAACATGTTGTAGTGAACAGAATTCTTATGAATATCCAGATCCATCTGTGAAGTGTGCTGGGCTTGGGCTACCTCCATGCAAACTGACTGATCTCTTGGGACGCTCCTGCAGGCTTGAGTAAATGAACAGCTGTAGTTGTAGCAAGTAGTTGTCAGTCTGTTTGCTTTGTTGTTTTTTCAAATTCATGAAGTTTGCTCTGTTGGAGGCATCTCGTAATACGCCACTTTACATTCCCCTCAGGTGCATCTCTAGCCCTGGTGGAGAGCTGTGTTATGCCTTCTTGGACATGTGCAGGCCCAATTTGCATAAGGACCATGATGCGTGGATAGAGACAGCTTAGTTCCCTCCCCCATGCCATTTTCCTGACCTCAGACAGTCCCAGGGTTACTGATTTGCCCCATGGTGGAAATGTAACATGTAGCTCATCAGAAGACACCCCCCCCCCCAGAAAAATGCAACCTGTAGTGTGGGCCCTTAATGTTTTCTGTCTTATTCCACCAGGAACTTTCCAGGGCAAGGCCTGCTCTGTCACGTTGCCTCTGCTGGACAGTGCATTCCTCCACCCCTCTGCATGGCACAGATTAAAAACTGGCTGGTTGCTGAGGCTTTTCCCATCAGCTAGGGTGTGTTTGTGTGGTTTTGTAAAAATGTGTTGTGTCCTTGCTGCTTTATCTTGGTGGTTCTGTTTGTTTATTGCAACTTCTCATCTATATATCTAATAGCTAAGGCACCCCCTGCTTGCGGATACCTAAATCCGTGCCGGGGGGGGGGGCACCTGGCAGGCAGGGAGATTTTTCTGCACACATAGGAGACTCCCCATGTGTGCAGAAAAATCCTAAAAGTAAAAAATACTTTTGGTGGGGATATTTAAATTCCCCCAAAAGTTAAAGAGCGTTCCTTGCGCATGCACAGGGAATGCTCTGGGAACTGCTGCGGGCCCGGCAGCTCTGCGCTGTGCGAGCCTCACCGGGGCAATTGGGGGCGGGAGGAAGGAGAGATCAGTGAAGCCCGGCGGCTCTGCACCGCGTGGGTCTCGCCAGGGCAACCGGAGGTGGGGGGAGATCGGCGAGGCCCGGCGGCTCTGCGCCACGCGGGCCTTGCCGGGGCAACTGGAGGCGGGAGGGAGAGAAAGCCTTACCTTGGGCTGCCGTTCCACTGGAGCTCCTTCTCTCCTCCCCCCCTCCTTGCGGGTCCCGCGGGTCCCACCTCTTGTTCTGTATAATTTTTATTGCTGCAGGATTTGACTGACTCCTGCACAGCTGTGTTTATTGACTTGGAACTGAATAATTATAAATTTTAACCTATATTTTAGTGATATGGATTCTGGTTAGTTTGGGGGGGGGGGTTCTGAATCAGAGACTGGTGTATAGAAATTTATTAAATAAACGTCAAAGCCAGTTCTTGGCATCTGTCAGGTAGTATAGTGTGACTAAGAGACAGAGCCCAAGTTGGGGCTATGCAGATAGAAGCAGTTTTGGATGAAGCCACTGGGACAAAGTTTTATCTCCCCCTTTCCCACAGTGAACTTGATAGAAGTCAGTGGCCACATTCAGATATGAGAACAAACTTCCATTTGTCTGTGACTGGCAAGAACACATTGAATGCTTACACATGCATTCCCCCCGCCCGCACATGGAGTGCGGTCGAAGACCTCCTTGTTTTGGATTTTGCTCTATTACTACTCTCTTGTTTTGTCCAGTTTACTGTGACATTTCTACCCAAGCAGCCGACATGAGCCCCTGGTGGCACTTCTAGGGTCAGCAGCATGGGAAAATGAAACAGGACTGTCTGATGCCCATCTTCAGTCCCCCAGCTGGATGTGAGGCAGCCCCTGAGTCCCTGCCTGCACTGCTGGCTCTTGTACTTGGCCAGACAAGCTTGGAGCAATCAAACTCCCATCTCTTCCCTCCACTATTGTTTGTTGCTACACAAATATCTTCACGGGTGGATGTTCTCCCAACGCTCGAGCCCGAAAAGATTGCCTGCCCCTGATCTATCTTTTGATAGAAGGAAGGGATGGGAGAGCAGCACCAGTAAATCTGCACACAAGTGCAAATTGTTGACTTCAGTGATAAATGCTGGCGGCCAATTATGAGGAGGACGATTGTTTGAACTCAGTATGAGGCAGCTTCTTCTAACCTTAGAGAACAGATAATGCTCTGGAATGTGTTTTTGCCTTCACAGTAACTGTGCAAAGTAGGTCGTTCTTGCTCCTGTTTTTCCAGAAGGGATGAGAGAGAGAGTGACTTGCAAAAATGGTGGTACTAAATCTGTGACGGTGGTGGGCTTGGAGCCTTCTGCCCCGCTAGGCAGTCCCGGCTGTCATCAAATGGAACAAGGGTGTTAGTTCTTCTACGTTCAAAAGACTGCTTTCTGTGATCTGTGTTTCTTGCTGGGCTTGCAGTCAAGGGACTTGCAAATGCTAGTCACCAATCATCCCAGTGGCCCTTGTGACATCTGGGTCTTCTGTGTTCATGTTTTCGCACTCAGGAGTTGAGTGAAAGAGGCACAAAGGTTAAGTGGCTTTTGGGGAGCCTGCAGTAATTGTCAAAAGCAGAGCTCAAAAGGAGGCGCTTCAGACTTCAAGTTCTGGCACTTGTCTCTGTATAGCCTCCACAGCCACCCAGGCTTGTCAAGAGCTTTCAAAGCTTGGAGGAAGCATCACAGGGCTGTTTATAGTTGCATAAGATTCACCAGCTGTTTTATTCACACGGTTGAACGTGATGCTACAGCACCTCAGCATTATACCTCTTGTTTGGCTGTTGTCCGCTGTAGAGAGATTAAATCGGTGTCTTTAGGTTAAAAGAAGTCTGTACGTTTTATTTGTAAAAACTGTTAAGAAGATTGCTAATCTGGAGCACAGAATCCTGAGTTAGTATATCTATGAGAGTCAAGCTGCTTCAAAGACCGAGATGAGTAATCCTTTTTACAATGGAGACTGCTAAATATTTACATACCCATGACCAGCCTGCCCCAGGATGGGCTCTGTAGCTCTGCAGACAAGCAAGCAAAAAGGGAGAAGGGCCACCTCTGATGGGTGGGTGTGATTGAAATGGTTGTCTTACCAGCTCCTTGTGTCAACCCACTTGGCGGTCCACAGTCATTGCCCACTCCATGACTGGCTGTTGTCCTTTTTGCTGTGCTTTAGCAGGCACACCACAGTTCATAAGTAATGGTTCCTGTGGGTTTTCCCTATGGGGGTGTCTGTGCCGACCTGCTGCAGAGAGTCATCACTAGGCCTCTTGATGGGCATGATCCTTGTGTTGGGAAAAAAATGCAAACTGTTGAATGTAAATTGTGTGGGAGGCGGGGTTTCAGCTTCTTGAATATTGCAGTTTGGGACAAATACTCACGCTACACCTCTACAAGTCCTGGCATACACTAGTTTCCTTGTACAGACACTATCTCTACATAAGAAAAATGTGTGAGATGACTAATAATTGCAAGGAAATGTAACAATATAAAAGTGTGCACATGTGTGAAATTGTCTGTCACCAGTTGCTTAACTGTGTGGGACCATCATGTATTATTTGCCTCATTTGTACCCCACCTGCCTACCCAGTGGGGACCCAAAGGCAACTTATTTTGTTCTTCTCTCCTCTGCTTTATCTTCACAACAGCTTTCTGAGGTAGGTTAGGCTGAGTGTGTGTGTGTCTGAACCAGCAAGCTCCCGTGGCAGAGTGGGGATTTGAACCTGGGTCTCCCACATCTTAGCCCTGTGCTTTAACCACGACACCACACACGATAGCACACATGGCTTGCCTACAAGCCATATAAAGTATATACTTGGACTAATCCTCTGTCACTACCACCCCCACCCCACCTGCCTGTGAGACCTGTCACTGCAGATTTCAGATTGAAAGTTCGTTCCATGTAGAAAACTAGCTTTTCAGGAAAGGGTGCTAGTTTTTCCATGATGTGCTACTTTCATTTGTGCAGGGAATTATTTCCCGGAAGGAAACGTCAGCCCCCATCCCCCAACTTGAGATCTGGCATGGCTGTATAAGTTTGTGATCTCTGCAGTAACTCACATGAGACAGGCACGTTTTGGCGGCTGCCCAAAGCCAGAGGCTTGTCACCTAAGTATCTAGACAGTTGTTGCTGACACCCACGAATGTGACATATTTCTGCAGCTCTGTACAGAACTTAGTCCCGTGGCTTGAGTTATTTTTCCAGCCTACTAAAGGGCACTGTTTTGGCTTCTGTCCAAGGTCAAAAGCCAGGAATTTTTCTCAGGAGTCACCCAGTGTGTAGTCTTCCTGCTGTTGTTGGGTAGCATGTTATTTATGAACTCAGACAGCTAATTCCTGCATTCCTCTCTTTCCCCTCAGATATGATCTGCCTCATTCTTTAATTGGGAGCCATCCACAAAACCTGAAGATGCTTTGACTCCTGAGGAAAGCCTTCCCCCCCAGCTGCGCCCCCTCACCGGCCCATTATGTAAAATAAAAGTTGGAAACCTAGTTGAGGAAAGCACATTGCCAGGTCATGACCAAACATTAGGAGCTGGACTATCCATATGCCTGTACAGGGAAGCTTTTGTTTGGTTTAAACAATGCCTAGCAGAAAATAGCAGATGACATTGTGCTCTCTTATTTGCTTTAGATAGCTTCCTTTTATCCTGAAGGCCCAAGGCAGGTTACATTAGTGCCTTCTTTCATTTTGGGCCCTGCCAGCAACATTATTTGGGTTAAGCTGAGACTTAATGATTTGCTGAAAACAACCCAGTGAGGGCTGTCTATTCTGAACAGGACACTCCCTTGAAATTGAGTTAGGCACGCCTGGGAACACTGAACACCTGAAGCTGCCTTCTACAGAGTCATACCCTGGGCCTAGGGAGGGTACTTTTGTTCACTCTGGCTGGCAGCTGCTGTCTGGGGTCTGACCCTTTGGACTCAAAATGCTGGGGACTGAACCCAGGTCTTTTCGCATATACAACAGATGCTGTGGCACTGAACCACTGCCCCTTCCTAGCTGCTATCTACGGAGCCAGACCACTGGCCTGTCAGTGTGGTCTGCTGTACTCCGACTGAGAGCAGCTCTCCAGAGTCTCAGGTGACTCTTCCACATCACCTATGACTGGATTCTTTTATTGGAGACGCTAGGGATTGAACTTGGGGTCTTCTGCATGCAAAGCAGATGCTCTACCACTGAGCCACCGTGAGTTGAAAAGTCTCTCTCTGTGTAGGGTTACTCAGTGAATCAATTTTTTGTGGATATAGCATTTTCTCAGGCAACCACAGCGAGGTGGGGGAGGACTGAGCAAATAAGCAGAACTTTTGTTGTTGTTAGTGGTTGTAATACCAAGTTGGTGGACTAACCAGCTTGACCCAGCCAGCAGTGTGTCCTCTGAACTGCTTCGCTCATCTCGATGAAGCAGCAGATTTGAAAATGTAACAGTGCAAATGTGTATGTTGTTTTCTGCTTTCTAAAATATCTGTCATGCAAATATACTTATTATCTCTTGCCACATTCCAGCTGCTTGGATTTGACAGCTCCAGAATACAAACTTTGCCTTGGAGCTGGTATGGATCCCGCAGTGTTTGCAAGGGGCAGTGTTTAAAAACAAAACAAAAAAGTAGTGCAAGAAAACAGACGGTGGCTCAAGGAACGCAACACTTTCTGCATCACTGGCGTTTCCACTTTATCTAGTTGAATTGCAACTTTTTCATAAGCTCTTGTGTAGACTAGAGCAGGCCTTGACAACTTTTCCTCAGTTTTAGGAGCCACTCCCAAAATTTAGGAGCCAAATTAATTTTTCAGGCTTCAGGGATTTCTGTTTCAATGATCATACATTCTGTTTATTGCTACCACAAAACCTAATCCTAAACTGTTCAGAGTTGCTCGTCATTTATTCAAAAGCACTGTAGCGTATAAATAAATATGGAGTAACTCTGGTTGTCATCACAACAAAACACTAATCTCTATCCCTCACCTAAATGAGCTTTGTATTCCTACTGAGAATCACCTGGAGGCACAGTAAATGACTGATGAAAATACTAGGCGCCACAGTGAAATTCCTTGATGGCAGAGTGCCCTGGCTTCTGGGATTTGTTGAGCTGTGGGCTGTGGCAGTGGGAGATCTCATGCTCATTCTCAGCAGATGGCCATTGTATACATTATGGTCATGGAACCACCAGGTCCAAACCTGTGAAGAACAGGTGTGGGTGATTTATCCGTGTTTACATTTTCCCTGCCATGTACAACAACCTGTCCTTGATGTTTTCTGGTTCCCCTGCCAGGTTCAGGCTGAACTTCCGTGTTCAGTGTACCTCTGAATACCAGTTGGTGGGGGACAAACAGTGTGGCAAGGCTCGGGTCCCAGGACCACCTCTTTCCAGCAGTGGTCAGCCAGGATTTATTTTCT
The DNA here is from genome assembly GCA_029233225.1 of Lepidodactylus listeri. NCBI lineage: Eukaryota > Metazoa > Chordata > Lepidosauria > Squamata > Gekkonidae > Lepidodactylus > Lepidodactylus listeri. The sequence goes on along the minus strand of JARCFY010000020.1, from coordinate 6,888,679 downwards.
CCTTAAGGCCTCTTAGTCACTGGGATGCTTGCAGTTGGGTCATTTCATGCGTAATGCAGAGGCAAGATTTTGTTTGCCTCTGATGAACACTCAAAAGGGAGCTGTAGCTATTTGTTTCATCCCGGCAATATATTTGTACAAATCAGGTGCCTGATGTCCACACATGACATTTTTAGAACACCTTAGGTATACATCTTTCATAAAATCAAAGAGTTGGAAGGGCCCATACAGGCCATCTAGTCCAATCCCCTGCTCAATGCAGGAATTAGCCTAGAGCATCCCTGGCCAGTGTTTGTCTGGCCACGGCTTAAAGACTGCCAGAGAGGAGGAGCTCAACCTAGGTAGCTGATGCCACTGTTGCACAACTCTTACTGTAAAAAAGGTTTTCCTAAGATCCAGCCAGTACCTCCCCACCCTTAATTTAAACCCATTATTGCGAGTCCTCTCCTCTGCTGCCCACAGGAACAGCTCCCTGCCCTCCTCTAAGGGACAGCCCTTCCGATACTTCAAGACAGCCATCATGTCCACCCTCCACCTCCTTTTCTTCAGACTGAACATTCCCAAGAAGCCCCTCAGCCTTGCCTCATAGGGCTTCTTGGTCTCCAGGCCCCCAATCATCCTTTTCGCTCTCCTTTGCACCCACTCCATTCTGTCCGCGTCTGTTTTGAACTGAGGCCTCCAGATCTGCACACAGTACTCCAGGTGCGGCCTGACCAATGCAGTGTACAGTGGGACTATGACCGGTATTCCCTCTAAGCTAAGTTAGTGTGAGCTAGCTCACAGTTATTTAGTTACTTTTCACATTTATATCCCACCCATCCTGTAAACAGGCTCAGGGCAGGGTACAACATTTCCATAGATACAATAAAATTTTAAAACACATTATAAACCTATAAAATCAGTAGTCATAGCTTGCCATAGGGAGAGTCCAGCCCATTGATGTTGGTGGGCATGGCCGGTTATGAGTGGGTGGGGGACAGCAACCGCGGGGGGCCATGTGTAGATGCCTGCTGCCTCAGCCAAACAGCTCCATCTTGCAGGCCCTGTGGAATTGAATAAGATCCCACAGGGCCCTGATCTCAATGGGGAGCATGTTCCACCAGGTGGGGGCCAGGGCAGAGAAGGCCCTGGCCCTGGTTGAGGCTAGGGGGACGTCCTTTGGGCCAGGGATCACCAGGAGATGTTGACTCAGAGCGTAATGCTTTTCGAGGTGTATATGGGAAGAGGTGGTCCCTTAGGTATTTTGGTCCCAGGCCGTATAAGGCTTCGAAGGTGATTACCAGCACCTTGAAGCGGATCCGGTACTCAACCGGCAACCAGTGCAGCTGACAAACCACTTGCTGAACTTGAGCCTGCAGAGATGTCTACATCAGCAGGCACACCACCGCGTTTTGTACCAGCTGTAATTTCCAGATCAGCTTCAGGGGTAGGCCTGCATAGAGCGAATTACAGTAATCAGGCCTGGAAGTGACCATTGCATGGGTCACCGTAGCTAAGTCCTGGCAGGAGAGAGAGGGCTTCAGTAGCTTGATCTGCTGAAGATGGAAAAATGCAAATCTGGCAACTGCAGCAACCTGGGCCTCCATAGAGAAGGACTGGGCTGGCACCAAAGGTGCCCCTTCCAGTGTGAGAAGCCTGGTTGCCCATACTCCATACTCCCATGACCCAGGTACAGGACCTCCGTCTTTGATGGATTTAACTTTAGTCGACTCTGTCGCAACCATCCAGCCACAGCATCCAAAGCCTCAGCCAGATGTCCAGGAACGGAGGGCGGATGACCATCCATTAACAGATAGAGTTAAGTGTCATCAGCATACTGATGGCAACCCACCTCATAACTCCTGACTAACTGGGTGAGGGGGCTCATATAGATGTTAAATAACATTGGCAAGAGGATCGCCTCCTGCAGCACTCCACATTCTAGCGGGTACCGTGGGGAGTAATCGACCATATCAAACACTGCTGTTAAATCTAACAACAACTGCAGTGCTGACCCGCCTTGATCCAGATGTCTACCTAGATCATCTGTAAGGGTGACCAGAGCTGTCTCTGTCCCAGCGTCCGGCTCACACATTTTTGTGTTATCTCAGGAAGGATGGCTGCAGAGCAAACTAATTTATGCAGTAGCCAAATTGCTCACTCACAACGTCAATGCCAGTAGCTCACAAAGTAGAATATTTGCTCACAAGACTCCACAGCTTAGAGGGAGCGTTGACTATGACATCTAGCAATTTGGATGTTATGCTTCTGTTGATATACCCCAAGATAGCATTAGCCTTTTTTGTCACTGCATCACGCTGGCTGCTTATATTTAACTTACAGTCCACCCATACTCCAAGATCTTGTTCACAGGTACTGCTCCCCAGAACTGTATCCCCCATCCAGTATGTGTGTTCCTCATTTTTGTTACCCAGATGTACAACTCGGCACTTATCCTTGTTAAATTGCATCTTGTTCACATCCGCCCACTTTTCTAGTGTGTTCAGATCTCGTTGAATTCTATTCTGGTGTGTTCGCTGTGGTTCTAGGGAAAAAGCCCACAGAAAAAACCCCACAGACAAACGCTCACAGGAAAAAAGCCCATGTGGGAAAATGCCCACATGAAAAAAAGCCCACACAGAAAAAAGCCCACACGGAAAGAAGCCCACATGGAAAAATACCACGTAAAGTGCCATAGATATTTATAATGGTGGATAGCTATTCAGCTCCATTTATGAAAATGAACAGGTATTACCTATATTCACATGCAGCAATTTGTGCTGTGATTTTATCAAGTATAATCCTATATATATAATTGTCTTACACATTGGCCATTTCCAGCTCTCCAATTGGCTGTGCTATGCACTCTATCAGCCATTGGCTATTCAACTGCCACTCAAGAGTACTTGTGTGCCATTGGCTGGGTGCTACGTCTGCTCCTGTGCAACTAACTTATCCTTCAGTGGCTGTTGCTAGGCAACCAAGCTTGGTTCTGTCAGTAAAAAGACAAAGGAAGGAAACCTGTTCCAGACCTTTAACAGCCCTGCCTAGAGTTGCCAGCTCCAGGTTGGGAAATTCCTGGATATTTTGTGATGGAGTCTACGGAAGCCAGAGTTTAGGGAGGAGAATGAATAGAATAGAATGCTATAGAGCTGAATAGAATGCCATAGAGCTCACCCTCCAAAGCAGTTATTTTCTCCAGGGGTAGAAGAGGGGTAGAAGAGATCTGTTGTCTGGAGTTCAGTTGTGATACCTGGCGATCTTCAGGCTCCACCTGTAGGTTGGCTACCCTAGGAGTGGCAGTTATTCTTATGTTAATCATGTTACCCAGCCTCCTCAGCTGCTGCCACTGCTGCCTCCTCTTTCTGTTTCCTAAATAGTACTAGTAGTTAAGGCCTCATAGATCTATGAAGCTTAGCTTAAGATAACAAAACCATAAGACAACATTAAATACAACAACTGAAGTGGCCACCATGTCCTGTAGGGCTCTTCATTTTCTATTCCACAGCAGTCATCCCAGCGTGTGGCAATACTCCCTCTATGGTGTGGAGTCCTGTGAGCAAAATTCTACATTTTGAGCTACTGGCATTAAAGTTGTGAGAGAGCAATTTGCCTACTGCTCAGTGTGCTCTGGAGCCATCCTTCTTAAGCTAAGACAAAAATGTGTGAGCTGGAGGCTAAAAAACTGTGAGCTAGGTAGCTCACACTAACTCAGCTTAGAGGGAACCCTGGTGAGTGGTCTCTATATAATGGACTGCAGAGGGACCTCGCTTGCCACTAACACTGGCTAATGCACAGGCAGGTCACCTAATAACATAGCAAAATTATTATTTAATTATACTTGATAAAATCACAGCACAAATTGTTGCATGTGAATATAGGTAATACCTGTTCATTCTCATAAATGGAGATGAATAGCTATCCACCATTATAAATATCTATGGCACTTTACGTGGTATTTTTCCATGTGGGCTTCTTTCCATGTGGGCTTTTCCCCTTGTGGGCTTTTATGTGTATGGGTTTTTTTCTGTGTGGGCTTATTTCCACGTGGGCGTTTTTCCTGTGAGCATTTATGTCTGTGGGCTTTTTTGGTGGGCTTTTTTCCTTTGGGCTTTTTTTCAGTCACCATTCGCTGCTCCTCCCAATTTGGTGACATCTGCAAATTAAATGAGTAGCCCCTCCACACCCTCATCAAGATCATTTATTAAAATCTTTAAAACATAATGTGTGAACTGGCCTTCAGAATAAACTAGCTTGGATCTGATGATTCATCAGCTTAAACAGTGCAGATTTTTGCTCTGGTCCCTTTCAACCTCTGGGAAGTTGATTCAAGAAGTCTTGGGAATTGTGTGGACCAGCAACCATGTAGATTGGTGTTGGGGGACTGTAGTGAGGAGGGAAAAGGAGGCAAAACTGCCTGCTTCTCCCTCTTTTACAAGAACAGATGTGCTGATGGAAAGAGAGGCAACTTCACCCTCTGTTCCTCAGCTCCCTGACCCTCCTGGGTCCCTCTAGATCTCCTTAACCCTGGGATTCAGCATTCCAGGGATCAGAAAGGAGTATTGGGAAGGAGGGAGTACAGCAGAAGTCCTCATCTGCAGCGTCTTCTGCTGACAGATTGCTGGAGCCGATCCTCTGACTTTCCCCCTACCCTCCTCAGTTCATGCTTATAGGACAAAGGAGTTAATAGTAATTATGAGAATACCACAAGGGGCTTGGTTCTGCTTATTCTGCCTTTCCTGCTAGGAACTGGTGTGTGTGTGTGGGAATAAGTGGTTTACCTTCCCTCCATTTTATCCTCCGAACAGTCTTGTCAAGTTAAGCTGAAAGGAAACAAGAGGCCCAGGGTAACCTGGTAGGCATCACGTTTATCAGGGCAACCCAGCTGTCTCCAGGCCTGCCATGCTTCTGGTTGTGTTTTAATGCAGACTTGTTCAGAGTAAAATACATTGGATCCAAGGGGTTCTGGTCTAGCAGCTGGAGGAACCGATGCAGTTGAAATTAACGTGCCTGTTTTTCTTTGCTGAGTAAATGCAGGTGGTTCCTGCCAGTATACACAATGCCTTCTCCTGAATCATCCTGTATATTGTTCTTATTTGCCCTTCATTCCACCTTCCAGGCAGAATTCTTAGTCATCTAGGATTACCTTGCAGAGTGTGTAGAGTTTGTGGGGGAGTGCTTTCTTGCTCATTTTAGCACCATTGAAAACAGTAATTGGCTGCTAAGTAACCTCTTCCTTAGAACCATGCCTTGATCTGGAATCCAGCAGTAGAGAAGAAGAAGAAGAAGAAGAAGAGATTGGATTTATACTCCGCCCTTCACTTGGGAGTCTCAGAGCGGCTTACAAACTCCTTTCCCTTCCTCTCCCCCAACAGACACCCTGTGAGGTATGTGGGGCTGAGAGGGCTCTGGGGCTGAGAGGGCTCTGTCCTTGAGATGCCCAAGGTCATCCAGCAGGTGCAAGTGGAGGAGTGGGGAATCAAACCCAGTTCTCCCAGATTAGAGTCTGCGCACTTAACCACTACACCAAACTGTTGCATGCCTGAATTCTAGGCTGCAGCACTTTAGTCAAAGCTGACCTTACCTGGATAGCTGTGAAGTCATTCTTTTGTCTCTAGGATGGTCATATATTGTCCATATCTCATTCACGGAGTGAGCAGAGAACCCCATGCATGGAGAGCAGAGAAGCAGCCAAGATCAAGGCAATGCTGAGGTGCCAAAGAGCTTGTCCTAGACTTAGTGTTGGAGTTTCTTTAAATATAAATGGCTGTTGAGCTAATGTTTAGCAGAGGATGAACTTCCTTTGCAAAGCTTGCAGCTGGTGCTGATAGCATCGATGATTAGAACAAGTGGAGGGAACCACTTGTCCCTTCTGAGTCTTTGGAGAGGACCATGACCCAGTGGCACACTATCTGCGTTGCATGTGGAAGGTTCCAGGTTCAATCTCTAGTATGGCCAGTTAAAAGTATCAGGCAGTAGGTAATGTGAAGACCCCCACCCCCTGCAACTCCGGCATCCTCTGCTGCTGTTGGACACTGAGGCAGTGGGGATAGCATTTGCAGCTGATTGACAGATTTGGTGGTGTGTCGCAGGATTCACAGACTGGTCCAGGACTGGAATATGGAAAGCCGCCATCTCCCATGATCTAGTCAGTGCTCCAGGATGCATGCTTCTCTTGGTTTAAAGCATATCCTGCCTTCCCTGTTCAGCCCATGGTGACTAAATTCCTGTTTATCTTTTGTTCTCCCCCCACCCCAAGAAAAAGTTAAATGTTTGAGGCTTTTTAGGTTGGGAGGGTGACTAAAAGGGCAACTTGATACAGGTTTAGAAAAACTGCATGGTTTTGAGCAGTGATCATTTCGTAGAAAAAGTGGTGCAGGAGCTCATTAGCATGCCTATTAGCATAACTCATTTGAATAACCAGCCGAATGTCAGTTTCAGCCCTATTATACCCTATGGGCCATTGATGTCAATGGCAAAAGCTCATAGGGTATATGAGGGACTGGAGGAGAGGGGGTTTGAGGGAGAGGCTCCAAACTTGCAGGCTACCTTCTGGGACCTCTCCCCAAAATACCCAAGTTCCAAGAAGATTGGACCATGGGGTCCAATTCTATGAGGCCTCAAACAGGTTGCCCCATTCCCTCCATTGTTCTCTATGGTGGGAAAAAATGTTACTTTTTTCCCACCATAGAGAACAATAGAGGGAATGGGGGCAACCTGTTTGGGGGCCTGTAGAATTGGACCCCCTGGTCCAATCTTCTTGAAACTTTGTGGGTATTTGGGGGAGAGGTCCCAGAAGCTACCCTGCAAGTTTGGAGCCTCTCCCTGAAACCCCCTCCCCTACAGCTGCTTTTAAAGTTGCTGTCGAATTTTGGTGGCAATTCGGCGGGGGGCTGAATCAGATCAGAGAATCTGATTCAGCCTGTGGCTGCCCTACTGCCCACTCCTGAGCTGGCGGAGCAGCGCTCCGCCTCTCTCCGGCCCCAAAGGACCCCTGGTTTTGAGAAAGCGGGTAAAAGGGATTTTTTTTTCTTCCCCCGTAACACTGAAACATGGAGATGGGCTGAAATGGACCCACTACCGGTTTAGGAGACCTAAAATGAAATACTTTGTGTGGTGTGGAGTTGACTTGCGGAATTCACTGCTATAGTAATTGCTGCTGGCCCCTACTTTAGTCGGCTTTAAAAGAGCGTTAGTCATGGAGGAAAGTCAGAGCTGTTAGACATGACGATTAAAAGGGTACCTTTGCTGTTGCTGTGGGTCCGGCACAAAACAGCAGGTGGGGGCCGCCGTGCTCAGCTCTTGCCTGTAAGCTTACGGGGAACATTTTGCTGCTCACAGTTAGAAACTGGACAGTGGTCTAGAGGCCCCCTTTGTTTGATCCCGCAGGGCTCTTATGTGTGAACTCGGTTTATGTATCACCCAGTGAATATCTGCTTAGGACTCCATATGCTTTAAAAAGAGTCTGCCGTGGATAAAAAAGATGGACTTTTCATCTGTTTAAGTAGCAAGTTAAGCAAATTTGCATAATTTGAGAGAGAGAGCCAGTCTGGTGTAGTGGTTAAGTGCGCAGACTCTAATCTGGGAGAACTGGGTTTGATTCCCCACTCCTCCACTTGCACTTGGCTGGATGACCTTGGGCAAGCCATAGCTCTGTACCAGCTGTTCCCTCAAGGACAGCTTGGGAAAGAGTTCTCTCAGCCCCACCTACCTCACAGGGTGTCTGTTGTGGGGAGGGGAAGGGAAAGGAGTTTGTAAGCCGCTCTGAGACTCTTAAGTGAGTGAAGGGCGGGATATAAATCCAATCTCTTCTTCTTCTACTTCCGCAGAGAGCATCTGAGGCCTGATTCCTGGGAATCCTGTTGAGCACCTCTTTGTCTTCGGAGATTTCATTAGATGTTTGTCTCAAACAGTGAATCCTATTTTTACACCCGAAGGGCTAGAAACTTGGCTTCTTAAAGTCCACATTGCCTGTAGTCTCTGACCTCAGTGGTTGCCATTTTGTGAGTTTGTTTGGGGAAAAAAAAAGTCCCACGACCCTGAAAATGAGGATTCGTTGCCTAAGCCAATTTGACTAGTATTGTCCTAGCTCTGAGCATCTTCTATGAGATAGCATGATGTTGCTGCTGACCAACTTTGGGAATGGAGCAGCTGATGACATCCAACCCAGGAATGAAAGAGCTGCCCCAAACCTAGCCAGTTGGAAATGAGGCCAGGCCAGTATATTCCCATTCTAATTAGCTTTCCTTGTCTGGGCCCCCTTTTCAAAATCAGTAGCTCTGTGTTTAGCTTCAGGTCCTGCCTCTCTTGATTGTGGGGGGTGATGCAGTGGTGGGAAACCCAAGAAGTCTTGTACAGTTACCAACTCAAATAGTCAGAGGACAGTTGCAGAGGGCCTGGGCCTTTGGAAGAGAACAAAAATCCCATCAAACGCTCCCCTCTTTGCTTCAGGTTGGTGTCAGTCTGGAGAATCTGAACCTGCATCTGTTTCTGTTTCTGCCTCTTTCAGTGTCCTTCCTGCTTTAGAATGGGGCTTCAGTCACTGTGAATCCATCATAGCTGTGCTACAGTTGGGGTGGGGGGAGGAAACATTTAGAGCTGTATTGTATAGACTTCCTGTTAAGAGGGGGCTTCCTGTGTCCAAAGGAGTTTCAAGAGATTTTGCAACAGTTATGCAAGTATAAAAAGCTTCTCAGATGGCTCTTCCTTCTATGTCATGTTTGAACCCTTATCCAAGCCCATAAGGAGGGGGCGGGGCACTTAAGGCCATACCTAGATGAGTAAAGGCCCTGCCTTGCGTGAGAGGGGACCGAGGGGGCCCGGCAGGCAGTGACTCTCTGAATATGCTGTATTACAGATTCAGCCTTCTCATCTTTCAGCTTTGTTGGTGAGCACATGCAACACCCAACAGCTCAGCTGGAAACTTTCCAGCTATGTGTCCTCCAAATCAGGCAGTTGACCAAGAGAGTAATATCCTGGGTGAGTGGCAGCCCTGGATGCCATTTAGACCTTGAGGTTGTGAAATGCTAACGGCGGGAGACTAATCTAAGCCTGTACATTACATCTCTCTGATACAAGTGTGGGCAGGGATAAGGGGGGTATCTGGAATCTTGAGGTGGACCAGAGTACAGGTGTATCAAAGCTCCAATGTCAGTCTTGTCCCATCCCAACCTTGGGCTTTTAGACAGCCTTGAGCACTCAGCTGAGCTTAGACTGGGCTTTAAAGTAACCTGAGGTGTATTCCAAGGTGGCTTTACGCAAGTGGTCTGCTGGGGCCAGCCTACACAGAATTGGAAATACAGACATGGAATTTAGCCCTTTTTATATGTTTGGTTAAGAGTGTTGGACTAGTATCTGTTTATGCCATGGAAGCCTTGGGCCAATCACACATTCTCAGTCTAACCTACCTCACAGGGTTGTTGTGAGAATAAAACAGAGGAGAGGAGAAAGATGTAAGCTGTTTGGGGTCCCCTGTGGGAAGAAAAGAGGGGTATAAATGAATAAATTAAATAAATAGATATTTGTTGTATACATTATTCCACTCTTTCTGCATTGTTTTCTACATTTTGTAATTCCATTTTCTGCATTGTTTTATACATATAATATATTTATATAATATATTTGATATATTATAATTTATTTATATAATATATTTATTATGATCATTTTTGCACTATATTTCATTTGTAATTCTGGTCCTATTATATTGCTTATTAAATGTCTTGTGCTGTTGGATTGCATTATTTTTACACCATGCTATCCACTGGCTATAAATAAAATATATGTGGCTGTGAGGAAGGCAGATTGCATTCAGGGCCGCAGAGATGGTGAGGAGGAGTTAGCTTGTTCCCCCAGCATGCATTGCTTCTCTGATCACAGATGACCTACTAGGGATGCCAGCCTCCTGGTGGGACCTGGAGATCCCCTGGAATTACAGCTCATCTCTAGACTACAGAGGTCAGTTCCCCTGGAGAAAATGGATGCGTTGGAGGGTGGACTCGATGGCATTGTACCCCACTGAGGTCTCTGTCTTCCCCAGGCTCCACTCCCAAATCTCCAGGAGGAGCTTCCCAGCCTGGATCTGGCAGCCTTGCCCCTGCACCCCCAGCCGGTGGCCAAGGAGGACCTGGTAACCCTGCCTACCACCCAAGCTGCTTTAAGGCCCAGTAGGCAAAAGTCAAGAGCTTGTGGAGAGTTAGACCTGTCCATCCTGAGTGCTGCGGGCCTCATCCGAATGGGATGGTGGTGTTCATAGCTGCTTGTTAAGGACAAATAATACATTGTGTATGCTTTGGCCTCGAGTGTCCTCAGCTGGGGTCATGTTACATGTGAAAGGCTGCTTGGCATCATAGGGGGCAGAGGCTGGCACAGCTGCTGCTTTTACAGCGGGGTGGGGAGAGGGGAACTGTGAAATGCTTATCTAGTACTTCATTTGTGGCCCTTGTTGTTGCAGGCGTTTGGAGTAGGGTTAACATATTGTTAGCGGTGACTTTAGTAGTAGTAGTAGTAGTAGTAGTAGTAGTAGTTGTTGTTGTTGTTGTTATTCATGATAAATTATGCCAGTCTTTAACGATAAAGAACAAGTGGAAACAAATGGATACATGGGAAAATCAAGGGAAGGTGTGAACTGTAGATGGAGGCAGAATTGCAATTGCTGATATTTGAAAAACCAATGATTATTTTCTGCACTAAGGAAAACGTGTGATCTCCCACCACAAACATATATCTTGGCCCTTAACAGTAAAGACTGAGCTGTGGGATGGTGTGCAGCCATTTCCTCTCAGCCCCTCAGGAAGGCCACTCTGCTGTTCATTACATGGAAGGACAAGGCTATAATCCTGGCCTTGTTAGGACTGACGTGGAAGCACCAGACAACCCCACCACAATGCGGTATGCATCTACCCACAGAAATAGAACCTTTAAGGTAGGGGTCCTCAGCCGTGGTGAGTGCCACTTCAGAATGGTTTCGTGGGAGGTGGAGACAAAATGGCTACCTCAGGAGGTGGAGACAAATGGAATATTTCCCTCCTCACACGTCCTGGGAAGAAGGAAATCCTGAAGAGGAAATGGAACCACACGTTCTTCCTGATCCTCCAGTTGAAAATCCTTTAATTTGAATTAGGGTGGCCAATCACAGGCCCTGCTTTACACTGGCCCCACCCATTTCCTGAAAACCTTAGCCTGTGCCAAGGGAAGTTCTGGCAGGTGCCATGGTCCCCACAGGCACCATGTTGGGAGCCCTGCTTTAAGGTGTCCCTTTCAGGGTGGCAAAGTGAGAGGCATGCTGGTCTGACCTAGAAGCAGGAAGTTCTAGTGAACGCAGCAGTTTGCCTCATGGTCATAAAAATGTCTTGTGTCTCTCTTTTTGAGGCAGAGATCATAAATTGCATTGTAGCATCTGTTTACCTATGGGCTGTCAGGGCAGTGAACAATTAAAAAATATTAAAAATCAACTATTAAAACAATAAAAAGGTAAAGGTTTCCCTCGCTTGAAAGCCAGTCAAATTCTACTCTAGGGGGTGGTGCCCATCTCCGTTTCCAAGCCGAAGAGCTAGCGCTGTCCACAGACTTTTCCGTGGTCATGTGGCCAGCATGACTAGACACTGAGGCGCCCGGAACACTGTTACTTTCCCACTGAAGCAGTACCTGTTTCTCTGCTTACAATTTCTTGCTTTCGAACTGCTAGGCTGGCAGGAGCTGGGACCAGAGACGGGAGCTCACTCCGTCACACGGCACTTGGGTCTCAAATTGCCGAACTACCGATCTGCCAGTCTTCAGCTCAGCACCTTAACCTCTGAGCCACTGTGGCCCCTAAAACAATACTCAAAATATAAAACCAGCAATTAAAAATGAACAAGAAGGAGGGGTCCGTAGCTATATGCCAGATGAAATAGAAAAGGCTTCACTCACTGGTGGACAATGGTTGAGGATAGACAAATTTTCCTGTGGTTTTCAGTTCCTAGACCCATACTGAGTTATCTGTTATCTGAAATCAGCTGTGGTTAAAAAAAAATGAAATCAGCTGTGGTTGATGTTGCACTAAGGTCATGCTGGCAATGGATCAAGGCTGTATTGTGACATGACCAGCCAACTGAATCTTCATATGTGACTAGGTTGAATTAAACATGCCCCTGTCTTTGTATGAAGAGAATGAAACATGCAGGACATATGGGAGAATCCTCAAAGTAGAATTGTAAACCACCTTTAAATTATATTCCGACACATCCTGAATTTGGGCACTTTCAATCAGTAAATTATGGGATAACCGCCCCCCCCCCAAAAAAAACAAAAAAACTTTCAACACTGACCATTTCCTTCTGGTTCGTGCAAAATGTAACATGGCTGTGAAGAGTATTTTTTGTTTGTTTTTTTACTTGATGCTTTGAAAAACAGTGGTTAAAGAGTCAGAACTGGCATGACCCAAGTTCAAATCCGCATTCTGCCACTGAGGTCATTGGGTGGTCTTGGGCCAGGGATACATTCTCAGCCCAAAAGGGGTGTTGCGAGGATAGCATGGAGGTTGGGACATAGATGCTATCCTGCGTTCCTTGGTCTTTCAGTGTGGTCTTTCCAGCTTGATTTTTCTTAAAATTGTAAAATTGGATTGTTTACTATGTTAATTGGTAAGAGTGGTACCGTTTGGAGCTTTGGCCTCAAGACACCAAAACATCTGGTGCAATCTTAGTGCTGGCTGAAAAGTATGGGGTATTACATCTCCTAGGAAGGTTTTTGTTCATTTTTTTCTACTTCATGCTATCCAAAATATTCTTAACAAACATTCTTAATTTTATAGAGCTTCCAGAAAACTGGACAGACACCAGAGAAACCCTGCTGGAGGGCATGCTCTTCAACCTGAAGTACCTAGGTATGACGCTGGTTGAACAACCCAAAGGAGAAGACTTATCGGCCACTGCTGTCAAAAGAATTGTTGCAACGGTGAGCCCCATGGTCTCATTTCAACGGTAGTTTTTGACTTCCTATGGAAAAAGACATGTTTGTTGTCCCCAAGTGACCCCTGGCTGAGCCTGGCAACTGGTGGGAGGGGAATGCAGCGTTACTGACATCACTATGATACTTGTGGAAAAAACTCGGATATAATTTGAGGTAGCTATAGGAATTGCCATAAACTCTATGGTTTTACTGTAGCGTTTCCGGCAATTCCTAGAGTTACCCTGTGTTGCTTCTGTGTTTTTCCTGAAAGTGGCGTAGCAATGTCCCTGCTGTTCTTTTAACATTTTTTCTCCCGCAGTGATCAGAGAGGGCTGCAAACAGAAGGCCTCGCAGCCCTTTCCGCAGGTAGAACAACACGTGCAGCCTCCACAACCCTGCCATGTAAATCCAGAGTGGTGCTGTGAAATCTGAGTGTGTGACTCAGTCTCAGGTAGTTTTGAAAATTGTGGGTGGAATAGGAAACATGAGTGACTCGCACTTCCTCTTTTCATTCTGCTTTGTCCTGTCTCAAAGGGAGGCTTGTTAATACATCAAGGGGGAAGATTGTCTTTCTAAAAGACTTTTGCAGTGTTTGCAGAAGGGATATCCCAGGAGATCTTTCTGTCTGACTAAAAGCCATATGGGAAGTCCTTTCTACTGCAATCACATTTGTATCCCCTGTTTCTCTAAGCAGCTAAGGGTGGCATACGTGGTTCTCTTTTCCTCCAGTTTATCCTCACAACAACTCGGTTTGGTAGTAGATCATTCTAGGATGGGTGGGCAAACTGTGGCTCGGGAGCCATATGCGGCTCTTTCACATATATTATGTGGCTCCCGGCAGGGCAGCTGGGGAAGCTAAATACCATTAGCAAACAAATATCATTGGACAAATTAATATCATTATCAATATCTGCTTTTACCCCTTTTGTTATTATTTTTGGCAGTCTCATTTAATGTTAATAAAAAAGCAAATTTGCTTATTTTCCAATAAAAGCAGGTAATATTTGTTTATGTCTTGTGGCTCTCAAACATCTGATGTTTATTCTATGCGGCTCTTACATTAAGCAAGTTTGGCCACCCTTGTTCTAGGTGGCTCTTACGCTGAGCAAGTTTGCCCACCCCTGTTCTAGGAGAGTGTGGTTGGCCCAATATTGTTTGTGGAGGCTGGTCCTACTGAGTCCTCTGGGACTTGCTGTCTGAGAAATGTATTCGGTATTGAAGCCTTAATGTGAAATATGTTATTTACCAATGCAAGACTAAGACCGATTTCCCACGAGCGCTGCTCCGCCGTCGCTTTTCCCTTTCCCCCAATTGCGTGCATCAATTTCCCACTATTTGCCCCACACCACATTTTAACCCGTGGTTTTGCCTGTTTCCCCCCACGGCTTTGCAGTCCTCAAAAAACAGGATCGCAAAGCCATAGGGGAAATCGGGTAAAGCCGTGGGGCAAATAGTGGGAAATTGACGCACGGAATTGGGGGAAAGGGAAGAGTGACGGTGGAGCAGTGCCTCGTGGGAAATAGGTCTAGGTGTTTTTTCAAAGGTATATGAAGGGGAAAGGGGTCATTTTACATTCACATACAAGTGACACTTATGTCCCATAATAAATTTTTGTTTGTGTGTAACAATTTGAAAGGGTTGCCTTATATTCAGGGTTGTCTTCCTTTTGAATAAATATGGTAGTTATATCCTGAAAGGTACCCGTTTGGATTAAGACCATGTGCTTAGCTAATTGAAGACCTTGTAGTAGATACATTGTCTGCCTCCTTTATTGATTTCATTATTTATTTATTTATTATTTCACATCTTTACCCCGCCCTCCCCGCAAGCGGGCTCAGGGCGGCTTACAGTACGGCACACAGTGCCAAATCAGAATAAAACAATTTAAAATATTTTAAAATATAATACAAACAATACAAAACCTATTTGAAATGTAAATTGCACAAAGTGCTCGCAGAGATCTTAATCATACATTCAGATGGCTTCCTACTGGTACTCTTCATGCTGGCATCAGGGTCATTTCTGGCCCTCTACCTCAGCCCGGGCTACATTCAGGGCCAGCCCACATTGCTGATGTTACTAGCAGTGGTTGGTGGTAAGTGGTGGCAACTCCTAATCAAAGGCCTGGTGAAAGAGTTCCATCTTGCAGGCCCTGCGGAACTGCATAATTTAAAAATGTGCTTCTTACTAAATCTTTAGACTGTGTGTGGCAAAGATAATATGCAGCTTGATAAATGAAGGCTGTCATTTGCTTTTGGAAGGGTTAGCCATCTTCAATAATCATTGATTAACCTCTCAATACCTGCAATAGGGCTGAGTTGAACCGTTTTGCATTGGCAGGGGATGCCCTGCAGTGAGCAGTATCTCTTCACAATCCTCATTTGGCTGCAGCATTGGTACCATTTTTAAAGGGGGGGAAATCTGTTTCCTCTTCTTGGAAGCACTGAAATTACCATGTGACTGGTGAGACTTAGTCTGTGTGAGCTTCAGATTTCAGTAATAGTACAAGAAAAAGAAGGCTGACTTGAAAAAAATTGAAAATAGAATAGAGCTCTGCTAAAAGAGCCAGTTGGCCTGGTGAGCGCTAGTGAACTGCTGCAGAGCAATAGCAGGCTTTGGAGGAAGATTTTGGAGACAGTGTGGTCCTCCCAAAGAAAAACACCTCTTTGCCAAATGCATTCATCCATCACAAGTTTGTGTTGTAGCTCCAATTAAAATTGTAATCTAGTTTCTCTGCTGAAATTATTTCTTATATTTTATTGGGATGGGGGGGCACCCTGTTTCTGGGGAAGCTTGTATAGCTTCATCACAGCGCTGAGGTAACCCATTTTGGTAATCCATTTCCTTTGTTCTGTAGAACACTCAACTGGATTAACATCCATTGGGCATGCAGTGAAGCCTTTGACAACACAGTGAAGTTATTATTAGGCTTTTTACTCTGAATGCTTAAACCCAAAGAAGAGTCCTCTGTAATTTGAAAGCTCACTTCCAGTATTGTATTTATGGCCCATTTTGTCCCCTTTTCCTGCTTAATTGTCATCCAGCTATCTTCTGTAAGTCATGACAAGAGCACTAAAAAAATTCACTCTAGTAACATAAAAGTCCCATTAAGAAATCAGTTCATAAAATAGAACGCACTGCATAAAATACATGCTGTGTCTGCCATTATAGGAAATTAGGGAACACAAAATGATCATGATATATAACAAGTTGCTAAACACTTGCTTGGACTGAAGGACATTTGCATCTCTTAAAAATCTGTGAGGTTACATTTCAACAAGTCTCCCTTGGCAGGGGATCTGGGGTGCAAACAGCAAAAAGGTATGCCCCCAGTTGTCATCAGTCACCTCAGTAGTTGTGGGGGGAGGGGACTTTAAAAATGTTAGTTCAGTAAAAAAAATTGTGTTTTCTTTTTGTTTGTTTTTGTTTCACTTTGCAGGGTCAAATAAGTCCTCTGCCCCATAATGAATCTGAATGATTTTCGATGTGGTCTCTGTGCTTCACACCCATGGGCTTAGTGCACCTGCGCTGAAACCATCGGTATTGTAGAAAGCTCAACAGATTGTCGCGCCCAGCAACTCTGGGCATGCACGGGAGCCCCACCACACATGCCCAGGGGGGCGGGGCACGGACATCCCGCTAGTTATCTTCTGACTGGCACGCTGTTAACAGCTCTTTGTCAGTTGGCTTCATCTTTCTGTGGAAAGCTCTTCGCTCAAAGTTCTTATTTCTTCAGCCTTTTTTGCTTGTTTTATTTTTTTGTTTTCTTTGTCTTTCTATCCCCCCCCCCCAAAAAAAGTATTTTAGTTTGAGGGGGGAATTACTTCAATTCCTGCCCTTCGGGTGCTCCCCCCCACTCACCGTCTGGATTTCCCTGACTTGTTGCATGGCGAAAAGGTGGGGATTTTTCAAAAGGTGCACTTCTTGTGGCAGTAAGCTTAACCCGCTGGACGGACATTCCCTGTGTATTTTTTGTCTTGGTGAAACCCATCGTCAGGAGTCCTGCATGCACTGTTCTAAATATTCCAACCGGACACACAAGAACAGGGCGGTGCACCTTCGAGTGGCCCTCTTGGAATCAGATTTGCTCCCTGCTACCGCCCCATCCTCGGGTACCATGGACTCTGATCGTCTGCAAAAGTCCTCGACATCGACCGCTGTAGCCATGTCGATGTCGACAGTAGACTCTACAGGAGCACCGATGTCAAAGGCAGGTTCCGATATCGTCCGCACGACGTCAAAGCGTCCGGTGCTGACACAGTCCGCGTCCTCCACACCTCTTAAAAAGAAGAAGGACAAGAGTGAAAAACGGCACAAGAGTTCGACGTCGGCCATCAGTAAGCCCCCGAAAAAGGGCTCGGTGCCCAAACTTGCAGCCTCTGTGCTACCTCCTGCCTCCGCCACGCCACCTGCTCTTGAGGCCCCGGCTGCGGATGTGCCCAGGATGGTTGTGGCGCCGCCTACCATACATTTGCTGGACTCACCAATAAGGCAACTGGATCCCCCGATGCCAGACCAAATCTTGGAAACCCAGGATTTCTCCAAGGTTGAGCACAGAGGTTTTCACCCACTCTCCTTGCCGTGATCGCTCCCTCTCCAAATCACCTTTTTCCAATTGCTCTTACTCGCCTATCGGTACCGAGCTCCGCCGCCCTCAACACCAGCCTATCGATATTGATAAGCCTCCAATGTATCATGCTCCACTGGACAGGTGCCGGCGCCCCAATCATCGCAATCGATCGCCCCGGCAGGACAGGTCGCCGGTTCCTTCCCATTGGGGCTATTTGCTGCCTCTGCACCCTATGGTACCTTGGGACCAGTGCCACTTCCAGTACCCTTATGGAGCTTATTCGTTGTCTGCGACAATGCCTTGGCTGACTCCGGCAGGCCATTCGGACTGGGATCGTTTCTCCACACACAGGTCTCAATCTCCAAGATCATCATGTGTTCCTCCTTTGGCTTCCCTTTCCAAGCTGCCTGATTCTGGCATTGCGGACCTTCAACATCATCGCTCGCCACCACCCTCGTTACTGCCTGCCTCCATACCAAGGCCAACAGGTGCTCGACATCGACTGGCTACTCCACCAATTCCTAGGCAACCAGTATCGACGCCTCCTCCTCCGCCTCAACAGCAGAGACAGGACACTGAGATTCCAATCCAGCCTCCACCCCCACTGTCTGCTTCTTCCAATTCATCAGAGAGGGAGTCTGAAGGAGAGGCTTCTGATGCCCATAGTTCCCCAGACAATCCTTCACCCAAGTTGAAGGTCTCAGATGATCTGCCTATCTCACCCTCTGAAGACCTGACTTCCTACGGGGATTTGATAAAAATGATGGTACATTCCCTTGGCCTCTCGGTGATGCAAGTAAAACCGGTTGTCACAGATGCTGTTTTTGATGTAGTCCAGCTTGACATGTCGACTTCCATCACCCTGCCTATGTCACCAGTGCTCCTTCAGGCAGCCAAGTCTCCATAGGACAAACCCTCTTCTGCACCAGTGTCCTCTCGCCGCATGGATCACATGTACCAAGTTCAGGACACTGGTGTGGAATTCCTGATGAACCAGCCAAAGCCTAATTCCATGGTAGTTAACTCTTCCTCCAAGTCTAAAAAGACGCATGCCACCCCCTCTGACAAAGCAAGCCAGAAGTTGGATGCTTTCGGCAGACACTTCTACTCAGCAGGAGCATTGGGTCTTAAGACCACAAATTATTTAGCTTGCATGAGTCGCTACCAATATTCCCTCTGGGAACAATTTACAGAGCTCTTTGCCTCCCTTCCTGAGAATAAACCTGGCAGCCCGGAAAATCCAAAAGAAGGGATTAATCCTGGCAAAGCAACAGATTAATTCATCCAAGCATGCCTTGGATACATTTTCAAAAACCATGGCATCTGCCATTGCACTGCATCGGCACTCACGGCTTCGCATGACTAACCTCCAGATGGACACCAGGGCCTACATTGAACACCTTCCTTTTGATGGCCTGGGCCTTTTCCACTCCACTACAGACAATGTCCTGCAAGACATGGAAAAAAGTATTAAGGCCTCTCGTACCCTGGGAGTTTCCTCCTTTACAAGGCCCTTTAAGCATCGCCCCTGGTCCAGACCCTGGTCTCAGCGGTCCTCTAGCAGAAGTTCAGCTGAGCGGTCTTGGCATCCCTGTATATTGCCGGGCTTCCAAAGACCTCCTTATGCCCCCAAGCAGAAATATTCTGCTCAACAGTCGGCTCGCTCCAAGGCTTCAGGACCCCCCAAACAGGGTGTTTGACTTCCCTTCTTCAGTCAGGATTTCCACTCGCTTGAGCCCTTACCTCCAAGCTTGGCAATTGATTACCACGGACTCTTGGGTCCTTTCCATCGTAACACAAAGGTATTTTATAGCGTTCACTCAGCCTCCTTCCTCTCCAGTATTCGTCACCACCCTGCCATCAGACACCCTCCTTCAAGAAGTTACCACACTGCTTCGCAAGGATGCCATACAACAAGTTCCTGTTCAACAACAACAGATGGGTACCCGCTACTTCATGGTACCCAAGAGGGATGGTGGTAGCAGACCTATCCTAGACCTATGGGGGCTGAACCACTTTATAGAATACCGTTGTTTTCGCATGGTCACACTTCATTCCATACTTCCTCTCCTCTGCAAGAATGCCCGGATGGCCACTCTCGACCTCCAGGACACTTACTTTCATCTGAACATTTGTCCTCCCCATCGCAAGTACCTGTGCTTCTTGATCAGCCAAAGCCACTACCAGTACAAGGTGCTCCCATTCGGCCTCTCTACAGCCCCGAGGGTATTTACAAAGACCATGGTAGTCATCACAGACTTTCTCCACCTCCAAGGCCTTATCATCTTTCCATACACACAGGTCTTACAATTATAAATGGTTGAGATTCTGCTCTTCTCTTGGACAGACTCAAGCCTCACCTTCTGCTGTGGGACTGCCTCTAGTCTCTGATTTCCTACTCTCCCTAGCTGATGCTGGACTCTCACACTCCTCCATACGAGTATATCTATCGGCTATCTCTGGATTCCATGACAGGATAGAAAACTTCTGTTTTTGGCCACCCTCCTTCAAAGTGTTTCTTGCATGGCTTCCTACATTTATATCCTCCAATTAAGGAACCTACTCAGATGTGGGACCTTCCTCTCGTTCTCCGTCAACTCACCAGGAAACCCTTCAAGCCCCTTGCAACATGCGACCTGAAACACCTTGCTTGAAAAATGGCCTTCTTGGTTGCCATCACCTCGGCGAGGAGAGTCGGTGAAATCCTTGCTTTTTGGCACGATCCTCCGTACCTTTGCTTTTAGCCGAATGGGGTGCATTTGGTTCCTGATATATCCTTCCTCCCCAAAATTCTCTTTGAATTCCATCTTCACCCTAAGGTATTCCTTCCGGACTTCTTTCCGACTCCTACATTGGAGGAGGAGCATCTCCTGCACACCTTGGATGTCAGACACACACTACTGTTTTACCTCTCACAGACTAAACAGACTAGGCAAAGCCCTCATCTTTTCGTTTCCTATGTGGCCAGTAAACTGGGGGCCGAAATCATGGCCCAAAGGCTTTCGAGATGGATTGTAGAACTCATTCATCTCTCCTACCTTTTGGCTCAGACCCCGCTCCTGGGCTTGCTTCAAGCCCATTCCACTAGGGCTATGGCGACATCCACAGCCTTCCTCAAGGATGTCTCCCTCACTGACATCTGTAAAGTGGCTACATGGGCAACACCTAATACGTTCATCAGGCACTACGCTCTCGACACTTGTGCTTCAAGACAAATCGCAGTGGGTCACCTTATCGTCTCTGTTGCCTCTCAGTGACAGCCTGCCAGTACCCTCCTCCAGGTAGGCTACTGCTTGCTAATCTTCCATGAAGCACAAAGATCATGTCGAAGATAAACAAGTTGCTTACCTGTAACTGATGATCTTCGAGTGGTCATCTGTGCATTCACACCACCTGCCCATCCTTCCCCTCTGCTGCCAGGCTGGGTACTCCTCTCTTAGTCTGGTTTGCAGTGGTCAGAAGGAACTGGCGGGATGTCCGCGCCCCACCCCTCTAGGCATGCGTGGTGGGACTCCCGCACGTGCCCGGAGTCGCTGGGCACAAAAATCCATTGAGCTTTCTACAATAATGATGGTTTCAGCACAGTGTGAGACTTCCTGGACGAACTCACCCCACACAAAGGAACTTAAACAAGACTTTCTTTATTGGGGGAATTTCTTCGGGTACACTTGTTGAGTTAGTAATGGAGCTGAACAGTAGTGTTAGGATAGATATAGTGAGTTCAAACGTGTGTTGCCACCCAGGCTCCCCCAATCCCTGCCCTGAGGTGAAACCCTGCCTAAAAGCTTTCCCAGGCTCAAGTGCGGGAAGACATTAATAGATGACACCTGCAAAAGAAACTAAAAACACTAAACATGTCTGTGTGAAGTTACCAGTAGCCTTGAATCGAGATAACAACCCTGTGAAGCCAGCAAGCGCAGGGAAGGGAGTACATTCCAGCGGGAGGAGGGGGGAGGAGTGGAGTTGTCTCGTCTATCCCAGTAAATCCCTTCTCCCGCCCTGGAGAGTGGCAGGACTACTTGACACACAGGTGCACTAAACCCATGGATGTGAATGCACAGATGACCACTCAAAGATCATCAGTTACAGGTAAGCAACTTGTTTTTCTATTTGCCTCCGGTTTCAAACCCTTTAACTGTTTCACTGTCATGCAAACTTAGCCTGTGATCATGATGAGGACTAGCAACTAGTTTCTTGGGCCAGCGGGTGGGTGGGGGACACACAGCTGACATTTTTCAGAATTCACACATTTGGGGCCATGGGCATTATCTGAGAGACGGCATGCTGCCCGCTCCTGTGTTTAAATTTGGCACTGTGACTTTCCCAAGCTCTGTAGGTGACCATGGTGTAAAACAACCCTGCTTTTGCAAAGCCGTAGGTTCTAAAATGGAGGATATCATTTGCAGGCGAGGTCACAGCTACCTTTAAAGAGGACTGTTCTGTAATAACAGCTCTCATCAGCAAATATGTCAGCCTACCTCCTCTTCCTCATCTGCTCTGCTAGTATGGTCAGAAAGGTCCTGTCAGAAGGAAGGAAAGATAATATTGTTTGAGAAACATGATCTTTCAGCTGAAGAGAGCCCTCCAAAATACCCCTTCTCCCTAGGAATAAGAAAACCTCACTGTTAACCTCTGGTACATTAAAAAAAAATGTTTTAATGCACTTCAGTTCAGCCTTTCTACCTGGTTTGGATCCACAAGGTGGCTCCCCACTGAAAAGAAGCCCAAACCAAAGCAGAAACCTCACTGTGCTCTCGTACTGGTGCAGTAAAGTCTGTCACATACTCAGCTAACGTGGGCCTAGCAGACAGTTGCTTTCTGGGCTGACTTATCTGCCTTTCTCAGGCAGTCTTCCTAAACACCTGGATGCTAAACACCTTTTCTCTGTCCTAAGGCAAAAGCCAGTGGGAAGAAGCTCCAGAAGATCACCTTGAAAGTGTCTCCCAGAGGGATAATCCTCAGTGACAGCATAACAAATGAGCCAATTGAAAACATCTCAATATACAGGTGCGTGACAGGGTTAGTTTTTAAGGATGCAAAGCGAATTTGGGACAAATCTCTTTTAAACGGATGGTTTTCTTAGTAAATGGGAAATGCATTGATTTCTGTGGACCTTTGGAGAACACCGAATCCCTGTTCATTGTGTTAGACCTGGTCTGCCCATTTGCCTGGCCTGTGCCACTTCTGACTGCAGTTGGAGGGGGATCACATAGTGTTAAACTCATTGTTATTGAATAAAAACAAACATCTCTATACAAAGAATATGTCTAGTGCACCAGGGGAAGGTTCAAACCTAGTTTTCTCCCTAACTTGCTAATCTATGGTATGTAGGGATTTCCCTCCACCCATGGTGAATGAACGTATATACAATACTTCACCAACAGCCTGTGGTGGTACAGTTCAAGAGCAGGTTTACTGTGCAATGAAACCTCATTTGTCTAGATTGAGTTTGAGAGTTCAGGCAAGACATCATTGATTTACATGTCTGTCTTGATGTGGCAAGTGTACAAAAAAAAACCCAGTATTTTTTGGGGGTTGGGTACATTGAACCCGAAAAATATCAGTATTTCCTAATATTCCCAAATCCCAATACCGGTAAATTGAATTCGGTAAATATTTAGGATTACTGAATTTTTCCAGCTTCATTATATCCTATGAGGACCGTTATAGACAAGTCAATGGTTCCTATAGTGTATAATGGAGAATTGATCTGGGGGTATCTGGGGCTCTATGGGGGCTGTCTTTTGAGGCAGAGGCACCAAATTTGCAGCATAGCTGCTGGTGCCTCTCCTCAAACTTCTCCCCCCAAGTTTCAAAAAGATTGGACCAGGGGGTCCAATTCTGTGGGCTCCAGAAGAAGTTGCTCCCATCCTGCACTGTTTTCAATGGAGGGGAAAAGGGCATTTAAAGGGAATGCAGTCCCTTTAAATGTTTTTTGCAAGCTGCTGAGCTCCAAAGGCATTTAAAGGGCTCATATTCCCTTTAAATATCTTCTCCAAGCCGTGGCTTTACCTGAAACATGTTTAAAGGGACTGCAATCTCTTTAAAGACTCTTTAACTCCAGCTATCTAGAAGCCCTGAAAAATCCCAGATATTTTCTGGATTTTTTTGGGCTCAGCTGTATTAGATAACTGGAGAAATACTCCAGCTGATATCTGGCTAAAAAAATACCCCCAAAACACCAGTAAGATGTTTGGGGGGGCTTTTTCCAGCTCAGATGAACTGAATGCACACTCCTATGTGACTTTTTAATTGCATGTAACACTAAAGTAAAATACAAGTGTTGCAGGAAATCCATGATCCATTTTTTTTCTTCTTTTTAAAAAGAAGACATTTTAAAAAAAACATTTCCCCAAATTAAGTAGCTGTAAATTTTTCTCTGAAGGATAAATATTTCCAAAGGAGCTACTTGCTTTGGTGAAAAGCAAATTTTCCAACATTGCATTGGGAAACAGTGTGCTCTGGGGAAGGATTTATTCTGTCCTTATGTGGTGGTCCTGAACAGAATCAGGCTTTTTTGACTGCTTTAAAACTAAACAAAACAAAGAGTTCCTGGTTGCAGATCTCTTATGTTGTTTCTCCCTAAGTTGGCTTAAGAGGTAACATCTTGCCAACACATCCCCTTCAAAAGAGACTGAGAAGGCTGTTCCATTCTGAGAACCTTGTTTCATCAAAGGGCCCATGAAACTTTCTCTTCCCATTGACTTGGTGGTGTTTTGTTTTGTTTTCAAAATAAACCTCCACCTCTGCCCATTCAGTCAAGTCAAAATGGTGCATCTTGGGGAGGCTGAGGACATCTGCTGGTGAGAATTTGCACTTTAAACCAAAGCTAAGGCTAAGCAATTAACCTTAGGCACTTATCCAACACTGGTGGGAAGTTTTCGTTTTCCTGAAGAGCGTGCATTAACTTTGTTGCACCCTCACATGCAGTATGCTAGAATGTGTTCCTGGAAGATCTTCGAAATGGAAGTTTATTCCTGAAAATTTCATCAGTAGCATCTAGTAATATCTACAGTACATAAGGACCTTTGCAATTTTGCAGTTTTGTATATTTATATCACATATAAGTTTCTTAAATATATTTATGTGCAGCACACAGTTTTTGATTATTCCATGTTTGTCCTATTGAGGCTGTGATTCTCCTGGTTGTACCAGAATGTGTTCCTGACCCAACCTCTTTCCTGTCTGTTGATCCTTATACTGTTGTTCAGCTGGAGACCTCTAAGGCAGGGGTCAGCAACCTTTTACAATTCAGGAGCCAGAGTACATCAAAATGCAGAGCAAGGAATCAGCAAGAAGGCTAGTACAAGAATGCTCATTTGCATTACTGAAAATATACAACTTGACATTTTTGCAAATGGTTGTGTGATTAATAATTCATGAAGTTTCCGCTGGTCAAACACTGGTTGTTGTGAGTCCTTTATTTGGAAGTGGCATGCACAAGGTCTCACAATAAGTAACAAATACACACACGAGTACCCCACATGATAGTTCTGTGTATTTATTTATAAGCCCACTTTTCTCCTGAGCTTCTTGGGATCCAAGGCCAGTAACAGAAATGTAAAGACAGGTTTATCAAACGATCAGATATAACAGCATTAAATCCAATCTAAAAATACCAGCTACTTGCCCGCCAGCAGATATTTCCCTTTTGCCCAAACTCAGACGCCTCCAGATCTGCACCCTCACCACAAAGCCAGGAGGGGAAGAGCCTACCGGACCACCTCTGGTAGGCTCTTCCAGAGGGATGGGGCAGCCAATGGAAAGGCTCAAGTCCAGACAGTTGCCCGAGGTGCTTTAGTCGAAGGGGGGGGGGGGGAGTACCAATAGGTCCTGCTGGGAACAAAGTTTCCACACAGAATTATGCAGGGAGAGGTGGTCCTTCAGGCATGGGAACCCCATATCTAGAAGGGCTTTAAAGGTAAGCACCAGCACCTTGAGTTGGACCCAGGAACTAATCGACAGCCAGTGAAGGGACCCCAGAATAGGAGTAACATGGCCCCACCGTAGGGTTGCCACTTTTAGGTAGGGGAATTCCTGGATATTTGGGGGGGAGAGCCTGGGTAGATCGGGCTTTGGGCATGGGAGCAGGGTTGTCGGGTCCCACCTCACAACTGGCAGGGGATGGGAGGGGGACTTAACCAGGAGCAAGAGGGAGGCCCAGGCAATGTCGTTGGCAATGTGGCTATGTCACACCCAATGTGCACTGGAAGTGACATCATCATGCTGCATCATTCCAGCAACGCTCTGGTATTTGGACAAAAATTCTTTGGTAAAATGGCTTCTACCATAGAGTTTGTGCCCAAATACCAGAGTGTCAGCTAGACATTGCCAGCATGGTGACATCACTTCCTGTACATGTTCGAAGTGACATTGCTATGTCACTGGCAATGTCACCTAGACCTTCCTCTTTCTCCTTGTAAGTCTCCCAGCTGGCCAGCTGATCGGTAACAGTGGGAGGGGCCTGGTGGTGGGGGATCCCTGCCTCCACTGGGGGAGCTGGCAACCCTACATGGGAGGGACCTCTGCAGGGTATAATGCTGTAAGAGTCCACCCTCCAGAGCAGCCATTTTCTCCAGAGCATCTAATCTCTGTGCTCTGTAGATCAGTTGTAATTCCAGGAGATCCCCCTGCCACACCGGATGGCTGGCAACCCTACCCCACCAGCTAGTCCTAGATAACAAATGGCCTGCTGCATTTTTACCAGCTGCAGTTTCTGGATCCTTGTTTAGTGCTTTGGCATAAATTTGATCTGACAACTTGGAATCCCTGACAACGGTCCACTTCTGTCATTTCCCTTTCTTGTGAAGCATCTCTGGGAAGCCCTTTAGTTCTTACACTGAGGAAACTGGCTGTGCTAAAAATATGCAATGCAAATCCGTGAGATCAGTGTGATGGGTGTTGCAGATTCATTTGCATTGATCTTTTTTTGCTCCTGCCTGCAAAATCTGGAACTGCTTTAGCAAGGGTAGGAATTCGGGCAGGAGAAGGAGCTGCGTCAACGTCCAGGGAACCAGCCTCACAAGCTATGAGCAATGGGAGCTTTAGGGCCAACTGGCAGGAGGTTTGAAGCTTTCCAAAGGAGGATTTCTTTCTTGCAGCATTTAATTAACTTAGGAAATTCATTGCTCCCTTTTATGGTTTTAAAACAAAATTAGAAACATACATAGTTAAAGTTGGTGCGAGATTGTAATTTAAAAATTAATAATAGTGTTCCAGTGTGAGACTTCTGATTAGATCCAATAAGCCAGGCCTTGTATTTCAAATCAAAGTCTTTATTCTTAATGGTCTTTCAGGAAACACTTGTGTTGTTAGTGATACCAGATACAGAAGAGGAGGAATTGATATAGTAAATTCAAACTACAGTAAAAACGCGGGTAGCAATGGAAAAAGAATAAACAAGTGCCAAAATGTACTACCATTACTTTCTCAGGAAAAAAGGCGCGTAAGCAGAGCTACTTTCCCATGCCCGGCCCTGTGATTTCCTTACATGCAATCCCACGCAAAAGACACCGGGAAAAGCGGAGGCCCAGTTGCCCAAGGTTACAAGTGCAGCAACAGAGATAACATGAGTCTAGCAAAACATCTGAGCTCATTCCAGTGAAGGAGGGGTGAGAAGGGAGGGGAAGGAACTGTCAGAGCGGAAGCTGATGCCGATCTCCCGCTGGGACCTGCAACCGGGATAGACATAGAAAAGCAAAACATGACAGGGAACCTGACATCCAGACACCCTACAAAAACATGGTTAAAATGATGGGGGGGGGGGGATTGTATAAAAATAAGGTTTAAAAATGGTACTTCTGTTTGACTGACCCCAAATAGGGGGGTGCATTTTGTAGCTGCCCCCAGTTTAAAAAAATCCCCTCCCTCCTCCTTGGTAATTGTTTTGTACTCCTTTGAGAATTGGTACAAACACACTCGTAGGGAGTTTGTCAGAGTCCTGCAGGAATCAGCTTCAACAACGTTCCTTTAAAAGGTTTGTGTTTATTGAAAGCAGTATATAGCAAGTCATC
The DNA here is from genome assembly GCA_029233225.1 of Lepidodactylus listeri. Lineage (NCBI taxonomy): Eukaryota > Metazoa > Chordata > Lepidosauria > Squamata > Gekkonidae > Lepidodactylus > Lepidodactylus listeri. Next base: position 6,861,187 of record JARCFY010000020.1, on the reverse strand, counting down.
TGGTTACATGCTAGTGTCAGAACGGGGTGTGAGCGGGAAAAGGGGAATTTATACAGAACTCAAGGGGAACCCCTGACACCTGTGAACCCATAAGCAAAGCAATAAAGCGCGCCTAGAATAACAGACGTAGGTCCCCTAAACTTCAAGGACACTTGCAGTAACTCTAAGATAAGACAATGTGTGAGAATCAGGAGCAACATTCCAAAGGGATGAAGGCAATAACAGTTCAGCAGCCTGCTCACCGCCCCCCCCCCCCCTTCTATGGCAGCATAGCTGACAGGTGATATCTGAATCCAGCTAAAGAAGTATTTGGAAGAGTGAATCAGAGAGTTCTTTAAGGTCCCTTTTGCACCCTCCCGCCCCCCACATTTGAAAAGCGGGGTATAAATTTTGTAAAATAAAATAAATACATAAACTTTTGCAGTGAAAATAAGACTTTAGAAGCTTACCTGGTGCTGAGCCAGAGATGCTGTGTTGTGGCAGTGGCTTTTTTAGAGACATGCTTCCAGGATGAACTTCCCTCCACCCCAGAGTAATACCTCCCTTCCCTGGCGAGTTCAGAAGACTCCCCACACTTGGACAGGCTTAATTACAGAACATTTTATTCTGTCCTCCATCCATCAAGCTTGTTGTGATACTAGGTTAAAGTTCTGCTAATGTTCTTACAGCTCCTCAGACCTCTATTAAATAGACTATTGAGATTCAGCCTGGCTTAACATGTTTAAATTTTTGTCTCTGACATAAACTTTCTGGGCGGTCTTGGGCAAATTACTACCTGTTGCTTTCATTGTTTCCTCTGTTCTATAAAATGGGAAGAATAAGTATGTTGTTTTTGAGGATCAGTGAGGTAAATGTTGAAGCAGCGACTTCTTCCTGCAAGTCTGAGATACTGCCTGAAACGTTTAACACACATCCTCTTCTCTTTGGCTATGGATACTTAGCCATTAGTTGAAAGCCATTCTGTGCGACATCTGTGGCTGTCTTTGCTATGACCTCTTGCACAGACAGTGCTGGGAAACTCACTGGTTTCGGAGGCTGTTGGGAGTGGCATTTCCTTTTAAAGATTAATAAAGATGAGACATGTCGTTTGGCACAGGAAGATGTCCTTCTGGGATGCTTTTGGGGGGGCTCCAATTAGATTTTGGGGTCTGTACTGCTGTTACAAAAAAAATTCCAACATTTAACAGCTTAGAAAACAAATGATACAAAATGATGTTGGGAGGGAATGCAAGTGCCCTTTATTTGTATTTTTTTTTTAAGTGAAGCTCCACGTTGGACAGATGTAGGCCACACTGCAGCGCAAGAAGAACCTAATGCAACATAAATGAATTTTGAATGTGGTTTTTAGAGTCAAGAGACTCCACTGGGGGAGCAGGCAGCGGTTTTTCCAGGGAAGAATGAGCCCTCATGCATAAAAGATACAGGCTCTTTGGCCAGGGCTGTAGTCAGGGTGGGATGGGGGGGCAACTGCTGTACCCCCTACCTAGAGCACTGTTTCATCCCACCTTTTAGGAAACAACTTCTTCAAAAAGAGAATACAGCTTCCATGTAAAGATCAAGAGCTGGTTTTTAAAATAAGATCGCTGGTTGATCAGTGGCAGCTGATGCATCCCAAAAGCGGTAGTGCTACAAATTCCATCCCTTTGACCAGTGAAACTTTACCAACCGAAGTTTCCTCTGGCTCATCATGGATTTTTCAAGAGTACAATCACCTTTATAGTCTTTAAAAAAAATGGAGGGAGGGAGATCCCCTCCCCTTCGCTGCCCTGACTTTGCCCATAGTAAGATGCTTTAGGAAAGGAAGGTGCTGCCTATTTAAGAAAAGTGTTTGCTAATAAGTAGGCAAACGTATACTGCAATTAATAATGAGCAAAGGGCTTGGCAAGAGGATTGTAGAAGGTTTCTGTGGGTGGTCAGGAAGTCGCTGATTTCCCTTCCTGCTTAGCTCCCCAGACATCTTCACCACTGCAGCAAGCTGTACATGCCCTGAAAGGCTTCCTGAATTCTCATGAGATGCCTGGAGAAATGAGGATGGGGGGAGGAGAAGGAGGAGGAGGAGAATTAGAAGAAGCAGAATAGGAGGAGGAGGAGGTGGTTGGGTTCATACCCTGCGCTTCACCACCCGAAGGAGTCTCAGAGCGGCTTACAATCTCCTTTCCCCTCCCTCCAGCAGACACCCTGTGAGGTAGGTGGGGCTGAGAGATCTCTCTCGAGAACTGCTTGTGAGAGAATTGATCTAAGTGATCCAAAGTCACACCAGCAGCTGCCTGTGGAGGAGTGGGGAATCAAACCCAGTTCTCCCAGATTAGAGACCGCACTCCTACGTGCTATACCAAACTGGCTCTCGGCTTTTGGAGGGGTGAGAAAGAGGAGGTGAGGGCAAGGCAAAGGCAACCACCTCCCCAAATCCACCTGAGTACCATGTCTCACCTCACCTTGTGATAGAACCAGTCCTGGCGTCAGTGCTATCAAGAGTGAATCCCATTGCTGTTCTTTGTAGTGTGTTTTTTCTTAGTGGTGGTGCAGTCATCCCACAGTTGAGCATTGGAGAGGCAGTAAGAGTCACAGAAGAAGACGAGGCAGGTACCAAGTGATGGCAGCTCACAAGAGGAAGAAAATGGGCTTCTGCAGGAGGAGAGTTGACAGTCTTTCTGCCTTGTGTTCTTTGTGCCTTCTCCTTCCTTTCCAACCCTTAGAAACACATTCTGGAATGCTCCCCACAGGCACTAGAGGGTCACGGAGAAATTTAGCATATCCTTTAATGCTGAGAGAGCATCCCAAAAGAAGGTGCTCCAGCCACACCCTAAAGAGATAAAGGCCATCCTCACACTCTCTCGCCATCTGAAAATGCCATCCTTGTTGGGGAGAAGTGTGTCTGGTTATTTATATGTTTTTATTCTGGCCTTTGTACAAAAATGGTCTTTTAAAGAGTTTATTGTGTCGATAGCAAAGTAGCCCATACCTGCTGGAGTTAGCAAGTACCCCCTCTTCACTTGTTTTTCATTGTTATGGTTTGCAGTCGGGTTGCACACTGGCCTCTTGGAGTGATGGGCCTTCGAGCTTTCTTTTGTAATAACATACCATCTCCTGACCTACCTTAATTTTGTTTGAACCCATGTACCATTGGACGGAGGGTAGGAAGCAGCCAGATACAGGGATGTGCACTTCAGAAATATTTGTAATACTTTCGGATCCAGATTTCGGATACGGCACTGTTTTCATTATATGGGTTTTTAAAAAAAATGTTGTTACTAGGCCAGGATTTTTTCTGGGTCCCCAAAATTTGGGACCATTATTTTTGTTGATCCACCTCCCCCCCCCCCCCACACACACACCCCTCCCAGCAGGATCCTGGCGGGAAAGACAGAGAGCCAGCCCCAGACATACTATGCCAGCATTGTCCCCCCTGCTGGAGGCTTCTCCCGGCTACCAGCATCGGAGGCAGCAGAGCCTGCCTCACAGCCAGAAAATGGCTGGCAGGCTGGGGGACTCCTGGACTGCCACAAGGTTTGGCTGCTGCAGAAGGCATTTCCTCCCCCACCACAGGGGCTTTTAATTTTTTAACCAGCAATTGAATAGTGTTATATCAATGTAATAGTACAGCAATATGTATAGCTGTATGCTCATATAGCAATATGAATTCCCAGCATTTATTTTTCAAAAAGTATGCCTCCAGCGCCTTCCACTGCAGAGATATGGGAGGGGGGCTGAACCCTTTGCACTTGCAGCCGTTTTCCCACTTGATGCAACTCCCTGCAGACCTGTTATCATTTCCCTCATGGCATGAGATGCAGCTGGGGAAGGAGGACTCTGTGAAGGGGAAACCAGGCAGAGAGGAAAGGGTTAAGCCACCACTTAAGGGTCTGAAAAGCCCGTCTCCTCCCATAGCCAGCTAGTTTCTACTTAGACTCCTCCCAAAAGGCCATTATTCTGTGGATCAAGTTAGTGCTACATTTTTAAGTTGCTTAATGCTTTGTAGTTCAAAAGTCTGTTTTCTTGGGATCTTAGAATGAAAGATAGAAACAAATGGCTAATTTATGCAAGCTAAACAGGTTTGCTTAAGATCTACCTAATTCAGGATATCCAGGACTCACCATGTTGGGGGAAGCTGGGAACTGGGTGTCATAGTCTAGTGCCTGCAGACTTTTTTATTGTTTGTGCCCTAACGTGGAGCTTTGCCAATTTCTGCAGGATATCCTACTGCACGGCCGATAAGGCCCATGACAAAGTGTTTGCCTACATCGCGCAGAGCCAGCACAACGAGACCCTGGAGTGCCATGCCTTCCTCTGCACAAAACGGAAAATGGTCAGTATGGAAAGGAACTTTCCTAAATTTGAAGTTACCAAACTGCAGGTTGAACTGTGTGTTGCAGTTTGCAGTGGTCTAACTAGGGTGTTTTGCTGGAGGCACCCGCTCAAAGCCAGCTCTGTCATGAGGCGGGGGGGGGGGGTGTCCTCGGGTGCTGGATTTGGAGGCAGCAGCCTCCATGCCTGCCTTTTCCCCTCTTATATTGCTAGAATGTTCTCGAGACAATAGATGGAACGGCAGATGCCCTTAGTTAGGTAGCAGGCCAGGCAGAGTGACACCACTGCAGTGTTTTATCAGCCCACTGACCTTACCCCAATGTGTTAAAGCAAATGTAACCATTTAACACAGCTAGTGGGACCAGTGCACATGGCACATTAGACAGGCTGATTCCACACGGTGTCAGTTAACTGCCATGATTTCGTTCCAATAACTATATGACTGTTTCAAGGTGTATTTACATGGTCTCTGAAAAGGTCACAGGCTTACATATGCTTTTTCCCCAAAGTTTGGTGACAGGTCCCGCCCGGGAGTTTGCAACGGGGCCATGACCCCCTCCTCTGGAATGCGTGCTCCGCTCACTTGCCTGCTTGCTTGCCTCGCTTGCGCATGCCCTGACTCAATTGCTTGCTTCCCTGGTGTTATCTCTTCTGTCCTTGAACAGGAGTGCCTCACCAGTGCCAAACTCACCGGTGTTACGTATTCCTTTTCTTCATGTCTTGGGAACTTAGCTTTTAGAAATGTTCAACATCATTATTTTCTGAGAACTCCTTTTCCCGTGTTTTCTATGGGAACTTCAGGCCAGTATATTTGAGCACCTAAAATCCTGTCTAGTGATTGGTAGACAGCTCTGAAGCCATATTTCATATCCAGTATATCAATACATGTAATCCCTAAGCACAGCATTACTAACAGGAAAAGTATTTCACTACAATGAGCTTTTCTACAAATAAAGGACTTACTGCTTGAGGAGACCTGTTGTGGACTATATCTACTGGGACATTCTCACACACGGGCAGTCTCCCCATTTTGGTCACACACAGCTACTTCAAATGCAGAGGAGGCAGCAGAGCCCCCTGTAAGGGGCAAGCCCCCAATCTTTCACTTTGCACCCACCATTCCTGTCCTCAGTCAGGCTTTTTAATGGAAGTTTTTGGTATAACCTGTAGGCTGTATATTACGAGAATGTTTTAATGCTGTAATGATATACCTACTACTGATAATCCTTTTTACAAGGCTGCCAGTGGTTGGTAGGAGCAGTGGTGCTGGGTGTGGGCAGGGAGGTGCAGAAATCCGTGTCTTTCTGTCTGTATTTCCCCCCACACCTGCTTTGGTTGGTGGGAGAAAACTCACAGCCACACTGGGTAAGACCCAGGCAGAGGGATGACTGGACAACAGTGTTATATGGAAGCTCCCAAAAAATCACTGCTGCCATTTGGGGAAGCACTGAGGGGAATCTCCCTGTGGCACTGACCACACTCAATGACATCAACTAGCAATGAGACACACCTGGTTGAATCCTGTCCTCCAGAGCAGTGAATCTTTTTAGTCTGGGGATGAGAAAAACATTCAGTGGTGGCCATTTACACATGGGTTGCTTGCAGTGCAATTCTAGGCAGATTTACTCCATTTTGGGCCATTTGAAATTGATGGATTGGATCCCGTGGGACATTTCCGCTTGCATATGAGGTCTTGCTTAAGCAGAAATGTAAGAAAGTCATTGTGAGTAGCCTCACTTGACCGTATCCTGTCTTGCATCTCCCGTTGTGTAAGACTTAGCTGCAAGGTATATTTCAGTAACACCCTTCCATGATCTTCTCCGATCAAATCAAACCATACATCCAAATTAGACTGCATCAAATAGCTTTCACTACACAGCAACAGCAATTAGAAATGTAAGACTGTCACTTCACCTTACAGGAGCACTAGCTCTAGTGCACTGTCTTGCTCAAATGGAACTGCATTAACACTTCTCTTCCTCTACTGCACGGTGGGATCTGATCCAGTGGGCTCAGACTGAAGTGACTCTCATAGGGTTACACTGGGCATGTCTATTTAGGAAAGTGCCACTGTGTACATTGGTGCTTACTTCTGGGGAAGTATGGATGTTCCTGTGACCTTGGAGTTGGTTGGGTTTGATTATGGTTTTCTTTTCTTTTCACCTTAAGTGTTCCTGAATCACAGTGATGGAAGTTCTGCACTGGGGAATTGTTGGTGAGGTGCAGAAGGAAAGGAAATGGTTCCCTGGGTATAATCTGTGCGTGGGCATCTGTGAACTGATTGGCTCTTGAGTCCATAATGGGAAGAGGTCACTGCTATAGAATTCTTTTTTAGGAATATTGAATTCAGAGTAAAATAAAACTAGATCAGTTTTTTTTTCTTTGACATTATGAGCATCTCTGTCTTTCCCTCTCTCAAAATCTGTATATCTTGAGAGGTTTGAATTATATATCTCTTTTAAAAAAAAAATTAGGCAAATACATGTGATCTCACCCAACGTCTGGTGTACAAATCTGGAACTGTCAGTGGGTGTTGAGTCCCATGACTGACTGGACCCTGACTGAGAGGGACTATTCTCCTGGCAGGCAGTAGAGGGGCCAGACCCCTGTTCTGGGACCGGGTGCAGGAGGAGAATGCCCCCGGAAGAAGCCAGCCAGGGAGGCAGCATCTTTGGACCGTGCTGAATCCTGGGAGTGAAAGTCATGCTCGTTGGCTCCATGCAGGGGCTCTGGACCTTCCACAGGTACCCCCTAAACCCTAAAAATGGAAAGGTAGCCAGGCCAATTATTGGAAGGTGAAGCTTTCATTTGGTAGTGTGATACCTCCTTTTCCCCATGGCAGTGCACATGAGGAAAAATCCTCCATTTAACTATGTAAAAGGTAAAGGTTTCCCTTGCTTGAAAGCCAGTCGAATTCAACTCTAGGGGGTGGGGCTCATCTCCGTTTCCAAGCTGAAGAGCCAGCGGTGTCCAAAGACTTTTTCCGTGGTCATGTGGCCAGCATGACTGAACACCAAGGCACACAGAACGCTGTTACCTTCCCACCGAAGCAGTACCTATTTATCTACTTCCAATTTCTTGCTTTCGAACTGCTAGGTTGGCAGGAGATTTAACTGTGACCAGGTGTCAAACTCGGATCTTGTTTGCCATGTGTTCCTGCACTGTCTGTCACTGTGTGCCTATCATCGTGTCTGTTCTGGTTGCGAAGAGTGAGGGAGCATGTGATATGAGGATATGAGGACTGCTTATCTGGGAATAGTGCTTGCTTGCTTTTAACTGTGTCTACAGTAGGCCTCCCTTTGCTAGGGAAGAATGCTTGCTTTGACCTTGGGTACCAGACACTGCTAGATAATGCAACACTATGCTTCCAGGTGCTGGGAGGAGGGTCACCAGTGCAACAGGGATTCTGGCAGGCTGGATGGGTTGGTATGATTGGACTGGTTAAGGGGGAAGGGTTGTTTGAATTGAACTGGCGCCAAAGGGGTCAGTTCTGACACAGATCGTCTTAGCTTGAAACATCTTTATCTCTCAATAAACAAATCATTGCTAAAGAGAATGTTGTTGGAAGCAAGTTTGTTCAAGAGTCTGGCACCAGGATCATCTCCACAAACACACTGGGAAGTAGTGAAGCTGTAGGGTCTGCTACAAAGCTTTTCAGTAGCTCCCTGATCTTTGCTGCTGCAGCATTTCAAGACATCTCTTAAACATGTCCCTTAGTCCTAGTTTACCTAGCTGGACAGCTCCTCTGCAGCTTGAGCAATTGTGGCTTGAATCACATCTTCCCCTGGCTGGACAGCACCCTCAGCAATTCTGCCAGGGATTCTCCTTGTCCTGCTTGACCCACCACCTCTCCAGTAGGATAGAAGATCTGAGCCCCTTGGAATGGGGAGGGGAGATGTCATTCACCACCCTAGAGTACTTCATCTGGGAAGGCAGGTGCTCATCCCAGAGGGAGACAGCTCTTGCAGCCCCACCCTTTCTCTAAGAAGCTGGCTGACACCCAGTTTTCTTTATTCACTTCACTTGTACCCCCTCTTTTTCTCCGCAGCGGGGGATCCAGAGTGGCTCACAACCTTCTCCCCTTCTCTGTTATATCCTCACAACGGTTGAAAATGTGTGTGTTAGAGCAAGATCTGAACATTTCAGTCATTATAGGGTTAACTTGTTTAGCTTCAGTGCTGTTGCATAGACTGACCTGGAAGGGAAACCTGGCAGAGAGCCAATGTGGGAAAAGCCCGCAAATCTAAAGTAATTGAGTGATTACTGTATTCAGGTGACTTCCTTCTAGGGGTCAAGGAGAAGGAGCGATTCTCCATTCTGATCTCACCATGCCTTGTATAGAGATGCAGCAAAATGTAGCTCTAGATATGTTGTTGTTTTGTAGCTCTTCCCGTGATCCCTGTCCTTCAGAAATAAAGCATTTTTAAACTAAAGGAAACGTCTCCTCTCCAGTGAAGCAAAGATCCATTGAAACCTCTGAATACTTAAGTATTTTAACTATTTTTCCCTAACAACAACAACCCTCGGCTGGGAGTGTGCTACCAGCCCAAGGTCCCCCAGCAAGCTTCCATGGTAGAGTGGGGATTTGAACCCGGGTCTCCCAGATCCCAGCCCAACACTTTAACCACTGCACCTGTCAAGAGAGGATAACTAGTGCAGAGTCACCCAGCAGGCTTCATGGCTGAGTGAGGATTTGAACTTGGGTTTCCGTCGTCCCAAGTCCAGCACTCCAACATATATACCATGGTGATATGTTAATGTTCAGCTCCTTTTCCAAAATGCCAGATGGACTGAAATCAGGACACATCCTTTCTGTGGAACAGGGCCTCCTCTTGCTGCCTTGATAAATCACTCTCTTCCAATCCACATTTTAAGTCTTTCTCCTTCCAAGTTCCCAGACATCCCATATTTGCTGAACTAAATCAGGGGTGGGGATTTGCAGGGGAGAATTATTGGTAAGGCCATCCCTGCTCCACACTGATTCTTTTCCCCTTCTGCAAAGGCTCCCTTCTCAACAATTTTTCTCTCTGCTGGGCTTGCTTTCAGTTTCAGAACCTGTCTTGGGGTGGGGGAGGGGGGTGATTAGGAAATCCAGATTTTTGCAGGGGAGAAGCAGCAGGTGAGAGCAAGGCTAAGCACCCCCTCCTGCGTGCAACCTCTGCCCTGTAAATGCCCTTCCTCTTATGAGGAAGCCCCTTGCAATGTGCTTCTGCCCTCTTTGTCTTGTTCAAAATGGCCTTTTCTCACACAAATGGGCAAGAACACATGGATGCCAACCTAACATTACAGAAACTGGGGGAGGGGCACATACTATCTTAGGGGTGGTCCGTGGACCTTGACTGCCTGTCTTCCATTCCCCAGCATATAATTTGTCTATATTTTTAGTGCCTGGGCAATTCTCACTAGTATCTGTGTGCTCGATTAAACTTGATTGGGATGTGGCAGTTGAAATTGTAAACAGCTGGGAAGAGTTTCACACTTAATTACCATACTTAAGGAAGCCCATTTAAAAAGCATGCCTTCTTTCACCAAAGATGGGAATAGCTCAGGTGTTGAGGTCAGGTGGCCTTCCCAGTGAGGTTGAACAGGCACAGAGAAGTTGGGTCCAGACTGTCCTTCAGCAGTGAGAACTGCCCCCCACCCTGCCCAGCAAGAAATCCCTGTAAAGTAAATGGGAAGGAAGATGGTTCTTCCAGTGCCAAAGATGAATGGCACGGCTACTTGTGAGCAGGTTGTCTAAGGTGATGGGGGGGGGGGGACAGGACTAGTAACTTTTTATATTCATGTGCAAGGCTGATTTTACCAAGGGGAGTTTCTAACTTGGAGGGGATTATAGTTTCAAATCAGTGGCATGTCACGCACACATGCACCCCACGGTGCTTTCTGATGTTAAATGGAGAGTAAGGAGGACCCCCTTGTTTTTAAAAAGCCACCTTTATTTAATTGGGAGAGCTGGCTTAAAATGCTGTGTGGAAAGCAGACCTGAAACTTACTTCCAGTTACCTACAATGTGTGCATGTAATTTGGCTCTCTCTCCACCCCCCCCCCCCCCCACCCAATGCTTTGGGGTTTCGACAACCACCTTGTGAAGTTTTTTAGAGAGACGCAGACCGAGAGAAAGGTGAGTGGTGGCTCAGAGTCATCCAGTGACCTTCCCGGAAAGAATAGGGGTTTGGTTTAGGTCTGATGTTGGCTGGATATGATGTTGGAATGTTGCAGATCTCTGCTGTCTGATAATAAGCTGGGCTGTATTGGCTCCACACTGAAGTGCCAGGCTGTGCCATCAGGCTGGCATGGCAGAATAGCTAAAGACTGAGAGCTAGGCAACTGTGGTTTATAGTTTTAATTATGTGAAATTTAATCTGTAGACCAGTTAATGAAAAATTGAAATGCACAAGCTTGTGTAAAATGTCTTGGAAAAGGCAGGGTGTATTATGGAAAGGAGAAAAATGGGTAATGCCTTGTTTGGGTATTTGCAGAATTTATATTTACGATATGATATGATACAATCTATTGTCTGTGGCCAAAGGCCATTACAATCTGACACATATAACATAATTACCAACATCAGCATTAAAACAATCTAACCAAAAAGTACCGATCAAATAAAAGCATTGCCCTTTTTGGATGCAAATCTAGCCCATATTTTCTTGGCTGCTATAGCAAAGTGTGACACTCTATAGGAAACAAATGGATCAGCATCTGAGAGAAGAAAAAGCAGCTTCTCCGAGTCTGAAGAAAAAATTAAGCCCATTAAGAGCACTGTGAGAAATTTGGTTCCGGGCTCTATAGAGAGAGGACAGGATAAAATGCAGTGTGATAGGTCCCCTAGAACTGAAGCCCTGCAAATGCAAAGACGTGAAGCCAGCGGTATTTGGGAGTAACGTCCAGCTAGCAAAGCTGTCGGCATGGTTTGAAACCAAAGTGAAGTAAAGGCTATTCTGAGGTTATGGGGGGAGATAGTAACCAGATAGGGGGCTCTAACACGGTCCATTTTAATCAATTTGAACCACAGGCAGAATTTGGAATGGGAAATTGACTTACCTGTCTGTTGCAGCATCACATTTAAACACCCAGTCACGAATATTGGAACCAGCCATGAGGACACCCTGGGTGTCATCCGGTATGGAGTAGCAATGGAGGATAATTATTATAGCAGGCTATCTGGGCAGCATCATTTTGCAGCAGCATCTCATATTTATGACAGTGATAATTTTTGCAAACTGGTATGTGATTCTTCAACATTTAGGAAAATGATGCCCTGACCTGGATAGCCCAGGCAAGCCCGATCTCATCAGATCTTGAAAGTTAAGCAGGGCCGACCCTGGCAAGTTTTTGGATGGGAGACCTCCAAGGAATACCAGGGCTGGGAGCCCAGAGTCAAGCTATCAAGCCACTTCTCTGAATGTCCTCCGTGCCCCAGGAGGAATTGCCAGAGGTCACCATGACTTCCAGGCGTGCGCGCACACACACATGCAAAAATACACAAAAAATTAAGAAAACGGAGAAAATATAATATTGTCACTTGTCCTCAAGTCCCTCCCCTGCCATCTGCAGTATGGGTATAATAATACTGGTCTACCTTACTGGGCTGTTTGGAGTAGGAAATCAAGTTTATGGTAGTCAGGTAGAAGTGTTGGAGTAGAATCTAGGAGGTCTAGGTTCAAATCACAGTTCTGCTGTGAGGCCAGCCAGGTGACTTTGAGCCATTCTCTTTCCCTCTCAGTCTACCTTCCTTACAGGGTTGTAGTGAGAATAAAATGGAAGAGGGGGGCCACGAATGCCAGCCTGAGCTCCTTGATGCGGGAGAGCAGGATAAAAATTGTGCTAAATAGATAACTCTGTTTTGAATGTAATTTAATTGTGGGGTTTGCTGGCAGTGGCCACAGTGATGGCCACAAGCATAGATGGGTCCAAAAGAGGGGTAAATTTAAGGAGGAAAGATTTATCAATGGCTACTAGCTGTGGTGAGTAAAAGCTACCTCCATATTCAGAGGCAGTAAACCTCTGAAACCCAGCACTAGGAGGCAGTATCTGGGGAAGTCCCTGACTTCTGGGCCTTGTTTGTAGGCCATCCAGGCTAACTGTTTGGCCACTGGGTAGAAGACCATGCTAGACTAGATGGAGCCTCCAGTCTGATCCAGCAGGGATGATCTTATACTGTGCTACGTGGAAGCACAGTAGAAATGTGGTGTGTGTGTTTGTAGGTATGATATTCACCTATGTTCAGTTCAGTCATGAACTCACTAGGAGTCTCTGCTCAGCTTTGCTCTTAGCCGGAGGGAGCTCATCTGCCCTTTTATGGTGGCCCAGAGCTTGGGAAGACAAAACCTTTTTCTACCTATCTTGCACAGCAAAAAAGTAGGGGAAGGGGATCCAAGCACCTGGCAGGCCTCACCTGCCCAGCTTCGTTTGGTTTGGTGAGTGAACGGTGAGCCAAACCTTGGATGAGTATCATCTTCTGTTATACAGCGAGAACCCTGTACGTGTGCTTCTTCAGATAACAATGAAATGGAAATTACCAGCCCATACATCTAGGTAGAGGGTGAGCAATAAATTATCATACAGCACAATGAGGATGTTTGACAGATTCAAGGACCAAACAGGAATAAAAAGCTTAATTTATATGGTTGCCATTTGTTTGGGTTTAATTCCAGGGGAAAACATAGTGAAGGAAATAAATATGTCAGAATTGGAGATTGATGGGCAGATGTATCCTTCTTAGCTGTGGAACACTGAGAGTAATTAATTGAGACCTGGCCATTATGCCCCATCCATCTCCTCTCAAGCATGGAGGCAACAGTACAGCATCCTGTTCTTTGAGGTGGGATGGTTGGCTGTGTAAAGTTATCCCCCCCCTGTCCCCAGACCAGAGAAGTACATTCCAAAATACAATTCCAAATTACATGACATTCTGCCATTTATTACGTTACATAACAATCTACTATTCTGATCTCTTATTCCAAATGAAATGAAATGAAGAGGATGTTTGCCCCTTCTGTGGGGATTGGTAAGTACATTGGCAAATGCATTGATGTTGGCCTGCTGGGCAGGGTCAGCCCTGCTCTCAACACCCAAGAGGGGGTGAACTCAGTTGGTAGCACATGTTGTGAACTTGGTGTAGTGTATGAGCACTTCTCTACTCAGTTGAGGCTATACCCATGACGATAATAAACTCAGATTTCAGGGCTGAAATAACATTGGTGCTCCTGAAGATGAGGTACCCTGTGGTGGTTTAAAAGATCTTGGTCTTCTTCCAGAACAGGAGTCGTGAGGAGGATTGGTGGCCAGTGCCTTCCCTATGTGAGACTTCTGATTAGATCCAAAAAGCCAGGCCTTGTATTTCAAAGCAAAGTCTTTATTCTTAATGGTCTTTCAGGAAACACTTGCGTTGTTAGTGATACCGCATACAGAATGGGAGGAATTTATATACTGTATTCAAACAAGGGTAAACGCGCAGGTACCAATGAGAATAAAACTATAAAGCGCCAAAATGTGCTACCGTTACTTTCTCAGGAAAAAAGGCGCGTAAGCAGAGCTAACTTCCCATCCCCGGCCCTGTGTGTGTAATCTACATGCATTCCCACGCAAAAGACACCTGGAAGAGCGGAGGCCCAGTTGCCCAAGGTTACAAGTGCAGCAACAGAGATAACTTAAGTCTAGCAAAATATTTGAGCTCATTCTGAGGAAGGAGGGGTGAGGGGGGGGGGAACCGCCAGAAGGGAAGCTGATACCGATCTCCCGCCAGGACCTGTAACAGGGACTGCAAAAGCGAAGCAAAACATGACAGGGTACCCTACCCCACCTGCACATTAATATTTAGTCCACAATACATCACTATTGATCTACTGTGTTGTTGAAAACTCTTCATATTGGCCTTCTGTACAAGTATGGTTCATCAGGCTCTTAGCCTGCACCCACTGGAACATTCAGATGACCCCTTTGTTACAGATTGAGTACAGGCACCCTGAAAATGAATCGTGTGAATTCACCCTCAGAGAACCACAGCTGTCTCTCTCTGTACCAGTGCATGCTGGCATGAATATTGAATTAAGTCTTGGACTAGCAGTGTGGGACTTTGTCAAACTGTAGAAGGAGGAACAAGTTTCTTGTTTTAACATACCTCAGTTGAGCAGTACCTCCAAATGATTTAAATCTACATGAGAAACACGCACCGTTTTTAATCGCTGTCGTATCTTTCTTCCCCCACCTCAGGCCCAAGCCGTCACCCTCACAGTCGCTCAGGCGTTCAAAGTGGCGTTTGAATTCTGGCAGGCATCCAAAGAAGGTGAATATTTGAACTTGGCTCTCAGTGCCTGTTCAGTTTTCCAAATAATTTGGGTGTAGTTCCTCCTCCCCACTCTTTCTCCACAGGGAGAACTTAAAAAAAAATTGGAAGGAACAGTGAATGAAATTCTGATTGCATTACTAATCTAACCACAGGCTTCTAATGGCTCTGACAGCAGGCAGTGGAGCTGGTTCGTGATGGAGCACCAGGCAGTTCTTCCATCGCCTCCTCCCTTACCCCCTCCAAGTGTTGTTTTTTTCCCTTTTGTTTTTGCCAGTGTTTGATGCTCAGGGTCACTTTTTGTTGTCACTGTTGGTGGAAGCCAATGCTGTTGTAATGAATCGTGGGGCTGCCGGCAGAAATGGCAGACAGAATGGAAGAGGGCATTGAAAGAGCCCAGGAACAAGCTGAGCCAATTGACCCTAGGAGAAAAGACTCTGCTCAGGCGGGGGCCACGGCAACGGTGGCAACAGGCGTAGGTTTCCCGTCACTTCCTCCCACACCACTCCTGGCTGAGTTCGAGCCCTGGCTCTGAGCCTGCTGACTGCAGCTCTGGAGAATATGACTCCATCTGTTGCCACTGGTCAGGGCTAAACTGAACAGCACCATCTCACCCCTGGCTGACGGCCTGCTGTCCTCCAGATCCAAGCCATCTTTTATTTTGAGGAAACCTGTGGCTAAACCCCTTCCCCCAACTGCCGTGAAGGCCCAGGGTGCCCTTTTCCCTACCCATATCCTCTCTCTCTGGTGATCACTCCTGTTTGGTTTCCAGCTTTCTCCCCCAGGCCTTTCTCCTGCATTGAAATTCAGCAAGTGACTCTAGGAGCGCATAATCTCCAGTTCAGCAGAGGGCTGGAGTCTTTACTTAGGCAACTCTGTCAAGCCCTTAAGTACATTGGCAGCGTTATTGAAATAATAATCCCTCCCCCATGGGAGGCAGAAAGAAAGTCTATCCAGCAGAAGCATGCAGGCGATTGGCCAGCAACCACTCCTGCATTTGGGCACCTTGAAAGGTGTGAGTGGTTGCTAAGCATCCACCCAAGTGCTTTCTTCTGCCCCCTGTGCACTATCATCCCCACACACACCATCCCTGAGCCAGTGCTTCAAGTGGCATCTCCCAGCCCTGGCCAGCTGTGAAGTGCCAATGGAGAATACACTGACAGCAAGAGACCATCTGTCTTTTTGTCAGTGGCAGCCTGGTAGGCGCAGCAGCCAGCTGATTGGGCAGCATTCCAAAACAGACTGTAGGCTTGACTGGATGGTCTTTGCAAGTCTTGGGGTCATGCCAGTCTGGAAGGCCCTTTCCTGTTTGCCACAACTGTTCTGCCATTGGCAGCAGTGAAAGGTTGAGCAGACAGATCTGCCTGGAAGCCCCCCCCCCCCCCATTTCTCTCTTGCTGCCCCTCCACACACACTTCCATTCTGAAGGCTGGCAGAAACAAACCGCCTTGAGTTTATGGCCTCTGTGCTCAGTGAAGGATCATAGACTCAGCTGCCTTGTTTCTCAGCAGGCTCTTGGTGGCTGGAGTTGGACCAGCATCTGGTAGGTGGGGGATGATCTGGGTTTATCTACTTCACTGGGTTTTATTTATTTTGACTGTGTTGTAATTTTGTGTGTTAAGTGCTGTCAGCCATCTTGGAGGGATTGTTTTCTGTGGCTAAAAGAGAGAATTAAAAAAAACCCCATTTAACATGAACTAATACATTTTTGTCATTCGGGCCATCAGGATGGGGTAGTCAGGAGGCTGCATGGCGCAGCCAAATGAGGCACTAGATGTTGGGTATGTAGGTGCTGGGAAATCTTGGAACCCTTCCAAGAGAGCCAGTTTGGTGTCGTGGTTAAGTGCGCGGACTGTAATCTGGGAGAACCGGGTTTGATTCCCCACTCCTCCACTTGCACCTGGCTGGATGACCTTGGGCAAGCCATAGCTCTGTGCCAGCTGTTCTCTCAAGGACAGCTTGGGAAAGAGCTCTCTCAGCCCCATCCACCTCCCAGGGTGTCTGTTGTGGGGAGGGGAAGGGAGAGGAGTTTGTAAGCCGCTCTGAGACTCCAAGTGAGTGAAGGGTGGGGTATAAATCCAATCTCTTCTCTTCTTCTTCTTCTCTTCCAACATTGTAGTTTGCTGTGTGGAGATCAGCTTCCAGGCAAGAAAAGGGCTTTGTGGTATCTTGGGTTTTTTTCTCATTGCACAGTTGGCTATTGTGCCTGTTGGATTCCCAACCTATGTCCTCAGATGTTGTGCATGTTTCTCACATGGGGGATTGATTTCATTTCAGGAGTCCCAAGACTGCAGAAATCAGGGGGAAAGGACCCTGAGTTCTCTTTCACTGGCTGAGGGTCTCCCAAGAGGTTGTGCTACCTCCATCCAGAGACCCAGTTTGGTGTCGTGGTTAAGTGCGCGGGCTCTAATCTGGGAGAACCGGGTTTGATTCCCCACTCCTCCACTTGCACCTGGCTGGATGACCTTGGGCAAGCCATAGCTCTGTACCAGCTGTTCTCTCAAGGACAGTCTCAGAACTCTCTCAGCCCCACCTACCTCACAGGGTGTCTGTTGTGGGGAGGGGAAGGGAAAGGAGTTTGTAAGCCGCTCTGAGACTCCCTTGGGGAGTGGAGGGCGGGGTATAAATCCAATCTCTTCTTCTTCTTCCATCCAACCAAGAATACCAGTAAAGTTCCAAGTTCCAAGCCCCCACTCTGCTATCAAGCTTACCGTGTGCTCTTGGGCACAGTGGTCTACCTTGCAGGGTTGTTGTGGGGGAGGAGCCAGGTGTACTGCCTTTATCTTATTTGAGGAAGGAAAGGATGAAAAATACATAGATAGCTTGGCCCAAGTTATATATGAGTATGTTTTTGTTTGTTTTGGATCTTTCTACCCCTCTTTTTTCCCCAAAGCACCTTCTCTCATTCTCCATTTTATCCTCACAACAACAATCCTGTGAGGTAGTTTGGGCTGAGAGAGTGACCTAGGGCAGGGCTCCCCAACCTTTTTGAGACTGCAGGCACGCAATGGCTACCACAAAATGGCTGCCATTGGAGGTGGACCCAGCCATAAAATGGCTGCCATGGCTTACCTTCATTCACACTGTGAAGCAAACTGTGAAAAATCTGCAAAGCCAATCAAATCTCCAGTGGCCAGTCAGAATGGCCTTGCCCACTTTCTAAAAGCACTTCATGTGGGCACCAGGAAAAGTGGCAGTGGGTGCGGTGACACCACCCTGGGGACCCCTGTTGTGGAGTCACCCAATGAGCTTTCATGTCAGAGCTGAGGTAGAAACTAGGGTCTCCCATATTTTAATTCAGCACTCCTACACCAGTGCTGTTCCACTACCCCAACACTATCAGACAGGCCTTCTCTTCTTTTTTTCCCTCTTTCTCTCCACGTCTCTTGTTAGTGGCGCCTGTATTTCTTGATTGACATGAGCCACTTTGGGAGGCAATTGTCTAGAAAGCAAGAATTACATAGAACTAATGCGTCCGTTTCTAAGTAGGATACTGTAAGCTACACAGCAGTTTGTTGGCTTAGGAAAATGAACACTGGCACTAACTTCCCCTGGCATCCATAAGCTAATAATATTTGTCTGACTCTCTGTTGCAGAAAAGGAGAAGAGGGAAAGAGCCCTGTTGGAAGGAGAAGGAGCCAGCAGCCCACACACAGACAACTCGGCCTCCCCAAAAGTCTGTAAGTGACCAAGCACACGGGTTCTGTTAGAGGATCTCTGCAGGTTCTTCCGTGAAGCTGCCACACTGAGTCGGGTCATTGGCCATCCTGGCCCCCCACATTCTGTCTGCTGAAACTGGGCTTGGCTTCCCGAGGTGGTACTCAGACATCATTCCCAACCCTTCTTCCAGAGACTCTTTTAAGCGGCAATTCCAGGGCCTGGAGACCTTCTGCATGCAAAGTGTGTGTTAATAATAATACTTGGCATTTCTGTTGCACTTCTGGAGTGTTCAAAGTCTCAGTGTGTGTGTCTTCCCCTCCCCCCCCCCCCAACAGCACAATTGTATAGACCAGCAGGGAGCTAATATGGGTTGAACTCTGTGGCACTTGATTGGATAGCATGAGCAGGGCTGATTGTATCATTCGAGCATGGAACTGGCTGTAAAATTCTAGGATCCTATGCTTCTTACCTTCTTTAAAAGAATATTTTAAGATCCTAGAGCTGCAGAGAGAGTGTAAGTACCGGGAGATTCCCCGTCCCGTCCCGCCCAGCCCAAATCCCTATTTGGAGGATGCAGCATGTTTGTAACCCATGTAGGGTTGCCAGGTTCCCCCCGGGTCACCAGGAGGGGTTGGGGGGTAGGGTTGCCAGATCCAGGTTGGGAAACTCCTCGAGATTTCGGGATGGAGCCTGGGAAGGGGAGGGACCTCAGTGGGGCACAGTGTCACAGAGTCCACCCTCCAAAGCATCCATTTTCTCCAGGGGAACTAATCTCTGTAGTCTGGAGATCAGTTGTAATTCTTGGGGGATCCCCAGGTCCCACCTGGAGGCTGGCATCTCTAAACCCATGGCAATCAGTGGAGTAATGCAGCGAAACTGAATGGTGTGCTTCTCTGCTGAGGAAATGAATTAGGAGAAGGAAGGGTCTCTTTCTTAAAAAGCACACGAGTGCAACTAACCTTGGGTCATGGCTAGTCTCTGGGTATTATTACAAGCTGGTGCCCGGGAGCCTGCAGTGCGTTCATTGTCATCGCTCAAAATATGCGGTGCCTTTCTGATACCGTCCACTTGGGTGCAAATCCCTCATGGCTACCGTTATCCCCTGTGCCTGCAGAAGCCTCTCAGAAACAAAATGGAAGGTGCACTCTCAGTTATCAAATAACTGAAGCCCCTTCTTGCCAGGGAGGTGAGAGATACTTATTACTGAAATTCAGCCACATGTCATGTATACGGAGGTTGCTGACCCTTGACTGAAATCCATCAAGATCTTAACTGTCCCTTTGACCTCTGCGGCTCCCTTGAAAGGAAACCTATTTGCCAGTTATTCCTCGGGGAGGAAGATAGGGGGAAATGCGGCAAGCTCCCCAAGAGCAGCTTTCTCAAAGACCTCTACCAGGGCCCATTAAAATTCTTTTAACGAGCGGGAGTGTGGAAGGGGTCAAGCCTTCCGAGTATTGTTTAAGTGATATCTTCCTAGTAACGATCTGTAATAATTGCATGTGCTGTAGCCTTTAATGAGCGGGGGGTGGGGGTTGGAGCAAGAGAGCCCCCCCCCCCCCCGGCCATTACAATCCTGGAAAATGGCACAGAGGACAGAATAAGTCCTCTGTATAAGTATTCCATGTATAAGTCTCCTGTCCAAGCTGGATTGTACTGAATCATGCAGAGATATAATAGCAAAAGAATCCTCTGTAAGCAGTGTGGTGCAGTGGTTAGAGTGTTGGATTAGAATCTGAAAGACCCAGGTTCAAATCCCCACTTTGCCATGGAAGCGTGCTGGGTGACCTTGGGTTGATCATACTCTCTCAACCTAACCACCTCACAGGGCTGTTGTCAGAATGAAGTGGAGGTGGGGAGAATTATGTAAGCCACTTTGGGTCACCTGTGGACAAAAAGGCATGGTATAAATGAAGCAAATAAATAAAAACCCTTGCTTGATTCCAAAGGGCCTCAAAACATTTGGAACAGCGAAATGGTGCCACAGCCCCAAATAATAGTCCATGGTCAGCTTTTATACCCCATTTTTCCGCCTAGAGCTGCTAACAGATTTAGAAAGAATTTTTGTATTTATTTTGTTTTATTTATATTGTTATAGTTTGCCTTTCTCAATGTGACTCAAGGTGGACTACACAATATAAATCAATGCCATCAACAGGATAATGCATCTAATAAGCAATGTAACAAGACTAGGAATTGCAGAATTTTGAAACAACTGTCATCTAAACAAAGTGTAAATCTTAAACATGATATGTTAACAAATGTGAAAAATCAGAAGACACACAATGAATTTTGCTGCACCAATCTATTACGTTGTAGCCCTGTTTCCATTATAAAAATGCCCTCCTGAACAATTCTGTTTTATGTAGTTTGAGAAATGGGAGGCTTCTTGACTCGTCAGGCAGACCATTCCACAGGGTGGGGCCACTTTAGAGACGGTGCCGGTAGGGATAGTGGTTGACCTTGCCCACTGGCAGGGGCGCACCTCCAGAAGGCCCTGCCCAGAGCAAAGGTGTCGTGCTGGCATACAGGGAGAGAGGTGGTCTTACAGATAAGAGGGTCCAGGGTCATAATCTGTCTTTCTAATTAACCTGTCTCTGTAATTAACAAGTTAAATAAACAGGTGTGTTACTCAAGCCTAAATATAAGTGCTGTTTAGAATTTATGGCGGGTGATAGACTGTAAGCAACCTGTGGCAGAGATCTCTGAATGTGACTCCGCTAATGCAGATTGACGGTTGTAGATTAATAAGTGATGCTTCCCATTTGTTCTTAGAGGGGAAGGCCAGTCTTCCAGAAACACTCCAGAATGAAAATACCCTCCAGGAAGTAAGCGGCGATGCCTCTCTTGTTGAGTTCCTACCAATTGGGGGGGAAGGGGGGGTTATGGACAGAATCAACAAATACCTTTCTTCGTTGATAATCGATTTAAACCCAGAAGCCACATATTTTCTCATCCATACCAGGCTAGTAAATCCACAGCTTTTTTCCCTTAGAGTGTGTCGTGGGGGGAGGCAGTTTTGACTGGAAAACAGTGCAGGGGTGGAAGGATGGATGGAACCCTCTCTACACTCCTTCTGCAGCTCCAGTCTACTTTTCTAGTACATTTTTGTTCCATTTTTCCTCCAAGGAGCTCAGGATGGCATACATTGTTCTCTCCTACTTTTTATCCTCACAAAACCCCTTTGAGACAGGTGAGGCTGAGTGTATGCGACAGGCCCAAGATCACCCAGTCAAATGCATGGCAGAGTGAGAATTTGAACCTGTGTCTCCCTAGTCTCAGCCTGACCTTCACTGGATCTGAAATGGGGGGAGGTGTACCTGAAACCAATGCTCCCTCAGAGCTGTGGAGGCTTGTGAGCAAAAATTCTACCTTGTGAGCTCCTGGCATTAAAGTTATGAGCGAGCGATTTGGCTGCTGCATAAATTAGTTTGCCCTGGAGCCATCCTTCCTGAGCCAAGACAAGAATGTGTGAGCCGGAGGCTAAAAAACCATGAGCTAGCTAGCTCACACTAAATCAGCTTAGAGGGAACACTACATGAAACTGCATTGTCTTATAATTTGTTATTCACTTTCTGTATTGTTTGACTTATGCCTTGCCTTACTGAAAGTTTCTTACTTGCTTAGTTCTCTAATCCTATAACCCTAGTCCTACTGCATTGGTTTATTGGTTGTCTTATGCCATTTGATTGCACTTCTTTGTATCCTATAATCTGCCTTGAATCTCAGTGAGAAAAGTGCACTATAAATTAAGTATACTGATAAATAAAATATAGGCAGTAGGAGATCCATGACCCCTAGTTTGAGCCCTAATAATAACCTGGCAGCCTGAATAGCCCAGTCTCATCAGAGCTTGAAAGCTAAGCAGGGTTGGCCGTGGGGAGTGCTTAGATGGGAGATCGCCAAGGAAGTCCAGGGCTGCAGTGCAGGGGAAGGGAAGGACAAACCACCTGTGCTCATCTCGTGCTTTGAAAACCCCATGGTCACCAAGAGTCCGTTGTGATTTATGGCACGCAGTTGTCATTGATAGCAATTCACCTGTGTGTTTTGAGCATGTTCAAATGTTGACTTTTTTGGGTCTTAGAAATCCTACATCTGTATTTTTTAAAGCATGGATGGAAGAGGTAAACATGCGTAAACAGAGTATCTTTTTTGCCAAACAGTATTTCGGTCATCAGCAATGGATAGCAGGTGTTTCTAAAAACACATCTGTTCACATCCTTTGGGGAAAGCATGTCTACCAGATTTTCTACCTACTCCCCACCACCACCTCCACTGGCACCTCAGGTATAAACCAGCATTGGTTTCCAGTTGACAGTTTGTGAGCCAGTTGACAGTAAGGTAGTCTTGGGGAAGACCCGGATTCAAATCCAGGGTCAGTCGTAGACTTGCAGCATGGCTTTAGTCTCCTATTTGAAGATTAAGAACTCTGCTTTCTGTCTCTGGGTTTAGGTTGGAAGATTAAAAATTGCCCGAACTTTTTTTTTTTAAATTTTTTTATTGATTTTTAAACTATTTCTACATCTACCACGCTAAGTACTAAGCTACATTATCTTATACAGAGAATGCTGTGTATATTGCTCAATTGTATCTGGTTTCAGGGATTATGAAACATCCAAAATTAAACCTTGGTTCAGTTATTTAGGTACTTTGTTACTTCTATTAATCAAAAAGCTGTTTGGCTAGTACACATAACATTGAAGAAATGCTTAATAATACATTTTACATTCTTATACAATGCACAGGCTTATTAAAACAGTTTAACAATCATTTCTTCTTCTGTCCTCTTCTTGTCTTTTTAGTCTCAGTCTTTGGTTTGGGAGCAGCAGCTCCCTTTTCTGAGTCCGATATTTCCTCTTCGCTTTTTGAGCTATCAAAGCCGTACATACTCTCTTGCGATGCTAGTGAATCATCTGAGTCTCTCTCTGCTTTCTTTTCTTTGCCTTTTTCGAGAAATTTCTTTGCTTGTTCAACAGAGTCAATTTTATAGTTTTTGCCTTTAAAACTGAAACTTAGTCCCTCTGGAGCGTTCCAACGATATACAATTGACTCAGACTGAAGCCATGTCGTTAAGTTTTTGTAGGCTTTTCTTCTTTTTCTTATTTCAAATGGTATGTCCTTCAAAACTTTAATCTCCTCTTCCTGGATCTTCAGTGTTGGTCTGTTGGTGGCTTTTAACACCACATCTCTTGTTGATTTTTGGAGAATCTTATCATTATTTCGCCTGTCAGGTTTTTCTTTTTAATATATACTGGATAGGTCCTGTAGACCAAATCCATGTCGCTTACTATTTCTTCTGCTTTCAAACCTGTTAATGGTGCTAATGCTTCACTTATCAGTTTTTTAAGATCCTCCCCTTTTTTTTCAGGAACATTCTGAAGCCGTAGGAAGAAATTTGAACGTTCCATCTGTAATTTCAGAAGGGAATCATGTTGAAGAGCCTTTTCCTTTTCTATTTTTTGTAGCCTTAAGTCCTGATTACTTGTAGATGCTTTCACTTCCATAAGGTCCTGTTGCAGTTTTTCTGTTTTTTTTTCCTGACTCTTTCAGCTCCTTTTGCATTGTATCCATTTTTGCATTGAGAGTAGTCATCTGGTCCACCAGGGGTCGCAGTAATGCGGAGAACATTGCGCTCATTTCTGTGGTATCGGCCTTTGAACTCGGAGCAGTACTTCCTAGTTTAGGGGAAGGTTTCGGTTTCTCCGCCATTGTTACTACTTCGGTTTTGTTTACAGTTAGATAAGACGGATCGAAGAAGCGATTTTCTTAACGGCACTTATATCGTTTTAAAACTTTTATCTTCAAGCATGCGATCCTGCCCTCCAGCAATTCACGAACGCTTTTACTCGATCAGTAACGCTGTGGGAAAGTCCTGTAAGTTCGCTTCGGTAATGGCAAGGGTAAAATTGCCCGAACTTTTGATTTCCCAAACCTTGCGGATAACTCTGCAGAGCTCACTAGAGACATTTTGGTGCCTATGGTGGGAAGTCAGATGCCTCTCTCTCCAAACACACACACACACACACACACTGAAATACAACACAAAATATTTTTTTCTTTCACACACCTGCCTGAAATGTGAGGAAGAGTTCCTGAAGGGGATATTTTTGATTGGCAAAGGAGGGTAGAGGGGAAGAGTTACTTGCCTCTTTCCTTAGCAGTGTGTTCCAATCCGTACTGGCCCTCCCTGTCACTGTTTTGGGGAAGTCACAATTACAAAACTCCGGTGCCACATGCATTTATCTAAGGCACTTTTGCTGACATGAAGTTCCTATGAGGTGGCAGACAACATGAGAAAACAATAAACAGCAGCAGAGAACCCAGCTGTTCTAGAATGCTGGCATTGCTGACTAGCATCACCTTTGTCTTGTCTGGATTTGGTTTCAGCTTGTTCAGAGCACAGTGGGGGCTCACCAGCTTGAAAAACTGTGCTCACCAGTGGTGAACTGATAAGCACGATTTTAAATCCCTGACGGCTTGCTTCCTTCTCTCCTGCCACAACCATGCAACCTACCAAATTGCCTTGAACTCCATAATCTTATGTTTCATTAATATCCCCCCCCCCCGCTGCCCTGTGCCAGCTCCTCTTGTTGCCCATAAAAAATCTTTTAACTTTATCCCCATCTTTATATATATACTGGGCATGGCCAGTGAGAACACTCTTAGCCTGTGGCTCATCGCCTTAGAAAACTGGTTTGTTGGATTCTAGACTAGCCCCGATGGGGCCATGGTGACTCAGTGGTTAAGATGCTGAACTGCAGACCAGAAGATCGGTAGTTCAGCAGTTTGAGATCCGACTGCCGTGTGATGGTGTGAGTTCCCTTCTCTGGCCCCAGCTCCTGCCAACCTAGCAGTTCGAAAGCAAGAAATTGCAAGTAGATAAATAGGTACCGCTTCAGTGGGAAGGTAACAGCGTTCCATGCGTCTCAGCATCTAGTCATGCCAGCCACATGACCACAGAAATGTCTTTGGACAGCGCTGGCTCTTTGGCTTGGAAACAGAGATGAGCACCGCCCCCTAGAGTTGAATTCAACTGGTTTTTGAGCATGGGAAACCTTTTCCTTTTTACCTTTTAGACTAGCCCCTAGATAAGGTTTGTTTTTGTTGGCTTTTTTTCTGGATATTTAAATTGTATTTCTTTTATTGTATTTGACTGCATTTTTACTTCTTGTAAGCTGCTTCACGTCCTGTTAGGGAGAAAAGGAGCCACAATAAATATTCTAACTGACTTTCATCTATTCACAGTGGTCACCACAGGGAACCTGCTAGACCTGGAGAACGTTGCCAAAACTCCTTTGACTGTGAACACAAACTCTGTGCCTTCAGACGACGGCATCTTCCAGGCGCCTTCATTGGAAAACAACAACATAGTGTGGGTAAGTCTGTGCTGGACACATCTCTTGGGGAATGCCTCCAGTTGCTGTTGAGCTGCTGGGCTGAATTCCATATGATTGTTTCTCACCTGATGCTGAAGTGGGACAGAAGTTCTCTGTGGTGGTTTTGAGCATTTTGCTCCTCTGTTAGGCCTGTGTAGTGATGGGCTTGCAGCCTGCCACAGCCTGAAATCCTGAGAGAGATAGCCATTGCCTTAGCCTCTTTGAGTCCCACTAAGTTGGAGAAAAGCAAGATACAGATATTTTAAACACATTTAAATATTTTCAATACAAGGTGGCTTTCCACTTAAAATTCTGGTTAATACTGTGACTCAAGGCACCCAGATGTTTCAGCCACTCAGTTACCTCAATCCGAGCAACCAGATGAAGGTATTAAAAGGACTTGAAAGTCTTAAAAGGTACGTGAAAAAAGAATAGCCACGAGTACTTCGATGTGCCTCCTGAGGTGGCTGCATGCATGTGGATATATTGCCTCATTTATATCCTCCTTTTCTCCGCAATGGAGACTCAAAGTGGCTACGAACATTGTTCTCCTCTCCTCCCTTTTCTCACATCAGCGTGTGAGGTAGGGTAGGCCGAGAGGATGTGAATGGTACAAGGTCACCCAGCCAGCTTCCAGGGTAGGGTGTGGATTCAGACCCTGCTTTCCCAGGATCCTAGACTGCCACTCTGTCCACTGTGCCATGCCAGCTGGGTGGGAATGTGCCACAGGTGTGATCAGCCACCAAGAGGACTCTACTGTGGTCTTTGGGCACGTTTCATGGAGGGTGGGTGCCCTTGACTGACTTTTGAGACATGTTTAGTGCTCACTTCCCCATTCCCTGTTCTTTGGAAATGCTGAAAGACATTTCCAAATTTCTCAGTTAGTTTTTAAATCCAGTTAGGAAGCAAGGGCTCTTCCTGGTTGGCAGCTTTCAAATTTCCTTTCTGAAATTTCTCAAATTGCCTGCCGAGGATTCCCCTGTATGTTGCAAGGGATTCTGGGGAATGTTTTAGGCATATCCTCAGCTCATGCTGGTGGCTGGCCAGGCCTGTGGGTTCCCCCCCCCCATTGCCTTGCATGAGTGTGCCCTAAAACATACCCACCACTCCTGGCACATTGCAGAGGAATGTTGGCAGCTGCCAGCTGTTTTTCTGGGGAAACTTTATGCTGGTACATATCTCAGGGGATGCCCAAGAAACATCTGAGTACTCCAGGGTCCCCAGGAGTCTGCTTTGCAAGCTCAGGGTCCCTGCTTGTTATTAAGGCAAGCCGCCTGTTTGGTGCTTGTATGCCAGCTGCATCGCTCTCATTCACGGCCTCTTGGTTTTCCTCCCCCTCCCCCCTTCTTTTCTTCTAAAGGCGATGGACGATGGACTGGATGAAGCCTTTTCAAGGTAATTATGCTCATTTGTTTCATGCGTTTCTTCCCGCTAGAGGCCTGCCCAGGAAACCTGAGTTGATTAGTGACGGCTTTTGTTTTGTGTGTGTGTGTGTTTTAAGGGAAAATTACTTCTAATCTAAATCAGCTGCTGCAGCCTGACCCTGTCAGCGCTGCTCTGTTTGGCTAATTGAACGATGGGATTTGCAGCCGCCCCAAAGAAGTCAAATATTTTGATAACTTCTTAGGGCAGAATCTAATTTGTGTGGATGGTGGGGAGTTGAACTCCCTAAACGAGGCAGGCTGGTTGAAAATGTCGCCTCGGTACAGTCGCAGGTAGCAGTCGAGTGTGTAGCAGCAAGCCATGTGTGTGGCAGTGCCCAGGTGTAGGTGGAAGGAATGCCATTTTATGGTGTGCTTGAATCGCCTAGTAGCACCTTAAAAAACATGAAAATTTCCCAGGGTATAAGCTTTCATGAGACAAAGCTTGCTTCATCAAATAAGTGTCTTGGCATCTGATGAAGTGAACTTTGTTTCATGAAAGCTGGGAAGATTTTGGTGGTCTTTAGGGTGCTACTGGATCCAAATCTGGTGCTATTACTACAGACTAACACCCCAGACTCTTCTTGCATTTTCATCCCCCCGCCTGCGGGGGGGAGGCATTTTGCAGAAAATTCAAGGAGCACTCACTCACACACTCCCTGAGAAAGAAGTGAAGGCAATGAGACCTCTTCCTTCTTTCTCAGGGGTTCGGCTGGCAGAGAGAGTACCAACTTGTCCAAAGTTTGCCCTTTGCCCCCCAACTCTTCCAACTGTCTGGGCCCTCATAACTCTGCAATGCTCAAGCTTGGTAAGAAAGGCATCCCTGAGCCTGCCTTCTTACCAACCAGGCAGGTGATTGTGAAGGCAAGGAGAATCCCAAAGCAAGGGTGGGTGGGACAACAGGGTATAACAACCGGGGGAAAGCCATTAGTGAACCAGAGTCTGTTTCTCGTTGGATGCCATTCCCTGCTGCGAACACTGGCTTTCTGTAAGCACGTGAGGTGATGTACTTGGCAAACTAAGGCTGTTCCAGTAGTGGGTCTCTTGTGAGGTGATTATGGCAACTTGACTAAACTGTGAGAGGCAGTGTGTAGCAGTGATTAGGGCATTAGACTAGGTCTAGAAAGACCTGGGTTCCAGTCCTGTTAAGTGAAGCTCACTAGGTGATCCTGGGCTGGTCACAAATTCTCAGCCTAACTTCCTTGGGGGCAGTGGGAGAGTTGTGAAGAGAAAATGGAGGCGGGAAGAACTATGCATGCTGTCCTGGTCACCATGGAAGAAAGGAGGGATTAACATCTATAGGCCAAGGAGATGGACCTTGGCCTCTGTGCTCTGTTAGGTGATCCTCCAGGGCAACTGGCTGGCCATTGGGTGACTAAATGAACCACTGGTCTCACCCAGCAGGGCTCTTTTTATGCTCCTATGTAATATAGCATAGCAGGGCTGCCGTAGGCCCTACTGAGGACCCTCGAGAGCGTTGTTTTGGATGCCCCTGCTCCTTCCTTCAGATTGGTCAGCTAGCTGTAACCTGAAAAAGACTCCATTCAGGAGCGAAATGGCAGGCCAGTGAATATGAGTCAGGGCAAGCTCATGACCCAAAATGACGTTCCTTTAAAATGGTGCCTTCATCTCCAGTGCTACACAGGTCTGACATTCAAGCATGTCGAGATGATTTTCAAATCTGGAACCTCCTCTCTGCTGCCTCTTATTACTCCCAGTTTAGGTGCTGAGAATCTCTCCGTGTCGCATCCAAGCTGTCACTGGTTGTCGTGTTCCAGTTGCACTTCTTGCCAGGCAGAGGACTTGAAAACATCCCTTCTAGCCTTTAAAAAAGAATAATAATTGTGCAGGTATATCTTCCCCCCCAAAAAAAGATGGTGATAATGATTACCATGCCGATTAAATTTTCTAGTGGGGGTGGCAGACCATTGTAATGTTTGTTTGGAAGATCTAAACAACTGTGCTGCACTGCAGGGCATTTTCACAAGTGACACTAAGAATACCGTTAATCTCCAGGGTTGTCATTTCTGGATGCTTAGCAATGGGCGGGCTCCCTCCTCTCGAGGGGTGGGGTAGGAAGATGGCTGGCATATCTCAAAACTTCAGTAACTGTGGTAGTGGGATCAAGTCAAACTCATGTAAGTTCTCTCCATGATAGATCCGCCCACCCCGGCCTGGCACTCTCGCCAGAGGTGGAGATGGGTTTTTATAGGAGCTAGCAGTCCTTTGGATATCTTGGGCCCATTCCTTTGTTAGAGCTTTTCAGCATACAAACCAGCATTTGAAAACTGGACCTGGAAACTCACTTGAAATCAATAAAGCTGTTGCAAAATTAGCTGTTGTGCTGTGAGTGGCCCACTCCAATCCATGCGGGGCCATTTTCAGATGCTTGGGGTTCCCCCATGAAGAGCACTTGACAGTAGTCTAGTCTTGATGGTGTTAAAATATGAATTACCACAGCTAGGAAAGGGAACCAAACCCTAAGGGAAGAAATTCAGACGTTTGCGTACACAGGAGTTTATTTAAAAACCACAGTGAGCTATTAAAAACCAATACTTTTAAAAATTGTTTTTAATGATGTTGGCAAGTGTGTTGAATTAAAGCTCAAAACTTTTGCTGAAGCCAAAGTAATGAAGTATGATAAACATTTTCCAAACAGTACAGATACCCCTTTTCAGAGTACAGCATTCACCGTCAACATGTTTTTGTGTTTTTGTTGTTGTTTTAAAGAAGGTTGATTCCTGGGCATCTGTCTAGTCTTCCTCAGCGGCATAAAATTAAAAACATATGTGAGATGAATCCCAGTAGAACAAACCATCCATCTTCCCAGCAAACGGGACAGGCAGAAATTCACTAGACACTAAACTAGATACTAAATTCTCTTTTCCAATATTATAAAATGCTGTTGTTATGTTTTAAAGGATGGTTTTGACAAGAGCTTGTGTGCAGCTTCCGTACTGGCTGTGGCATTTTATGAGTCCCCAGCCACAAAGTCTGTGTGAGCCATCCACACTAATGGCCTCCTCCCAATCCATGATCACCCCCGCCCCATGGGGCTCTGTTCTGACCCAACTGCAGCCACCACTCCCACCTCCAGTTGCACTTGCACAATTCACACAGGGGTTAAGGAGCTACCTGAGGGCTTTAGCACTGGGAGGAAATTGTTTCCTTGGTCTTGCTGTGCCACGTGGTGTATTCTGTGCATGTGGAGCAGCAGAAATGGGGGGAGGGGACTGGGGGGGAGGCAGGAGTCCTTCATCTTCCCTTTCCTATGGCTTTCTGAACCCATTTGGGCTGTCCTTTTTTTTTTTCTGAACCCATTTGGGCTGTCCTTTATTATGTGGCTGTGGGAAACCCAAACTGGGTCTGGGGAACAACTCATCAAAAGCCCAAATGTATAGTTTGGCCCTTACATTATGTGATGTTAAGCAGTGGTCCTCCTGGGGATGCAGAGATGGAACCAGTGACACATCCAGCTTGGCACGGTCTACTCCTTGTTTCTTTATTGTCTGTTTTGCAGCACCTCCTTTTGGGGAACCTTTTACCTGGAGATGTTGCGACTGAATCTCGGGCCTTTTTCAAGGAGCGTGTCCTCTCTGCTAATGAGGGCCAAACAGGATGGTTTCTCCCACTGTTTTTGAACTTTCAGCTGTGGCCATGTGGGGCCCTGCTTCAAATCAGGACTGTAGCATGCAAGAGAAAGATTTGACCCTTTCCACTGCATTATTTTTGCAGTCTGAGCCCCTTCACTGGCATTTTCCCTGTGGGAGGGGAAATGCAAATACCGCATGGATACCTGAGTTATTTCCCAGCCAGCCAGCCACAGGACAAATGGCAGTCATAGAGGGCAGTTCAGACTGCAGAAATGGCCCACGAGGAAAGGGTTAATGTCCTACTGCATGGCCTGTGTCCACAAACAGTGGGGGAAGGTTGTCACCAAACATGTTGCTGTCACATCCAGATTGGCACTGAGCCTTTGCTCTTCCTTGGGTTCACTTGAACTCCTCTCAGATGTACCTTGGGCTGGATCCTGCAGACCTTCTCCTCCAGTGGAATAACAGCTGTCCAAGAGCCTCATGCATCAGGAGAAGGGTACTTTTGCACTGGGAGGAAACACTGCTGTTAGTCAAATGGATTGACAGGATCCAGCCCATGTTCTGGCTCAAACGAGACCCTAAACTGGGCATGTGAGGGTTAGATTTCCTCCAGTTTGCATTTCCTACATTTCCATGGCTTATGGTTAGCAGGGCTGCAATGACGGAATCTTGAAGACTCTACAAGAGAAAGTTCCCTGAAAAACTTTGCTAGTACTGAAGTCTGGGGATGATCTTGGCAGACGCTGAGCGATTAGGAAGGCTGCTGCCATCACCGATGTCCGTGCCACTGCACTGCTGTCCTAAAGAGTTAAATCCCAGACGTCTTTGGGAACATTGTGTGCCACTGTGAGCAGCCAGCTTTTCGTACAAGCAGTGGTGATGAGCAGTCATATCTGCCTGTCTGCATGAATTGTCCCATGTCAAGGAAAATTAAGATGTTTCAATGTGGCACTCCATCTCCCCCCCTCCCCAGGTCCTCTTTCGGGCAGGGCAATGATATTAGGCCCTTGCTAATTATGTACCCGACACACGTTCGTATGAAGGATTTTGCAATTTGGGTTTTTTTTTTACAAAAGCCAGAATTTTGCCCCCCAGCTGGTAAAAGAGGGACTGATTACGGAATGAGCAGGCTGTATTGCCTGCCTGGAAAGCCCTGATAAACAGGCTGGGAAAGCAGGCCTCAAATTTTGGCCAGCTGCAAGGATGAACCCTTCCCCCTCCCCTCATTGAGACATGGAAAAGAGCTTTGAAATCCAAAGCAGGAGATAGCCTGGACGTGGTTTTGCTGTAGCTGCACCCACATGTACGTGATTTATTTTTTGTACTTGGTTTGCTGCAAAAAACAAAACAAACAGTGTAGCTTCATTTAACACTGCAATTTTAACACAAAACTCCACTCAGAATTTGAGCATGTGTATCCCAGAAGGCCTTCTGTCCTGGAAGCCCTCAGGGCCAAACCTTTTGTTGCTTAATTGCTACAAATGCACTGTGTGCCTTTGGAGCCTTCTCTGGGAGAAAATACTATTTTGTGCAGATAACTTATGGAAATCTCTGGAATTTGGGGCATTACCAGTGTAACCTTCCTGCCTCTTTCCACATCATAACAATGAGCAGAGAGATGCTGTTAGAAGTTCCCTAGAACTGGCCTGCTTGTTCAGCCATGCTCTG
The DNA here is from genome assembly GCA_029233225.1 of Lepidodactylus listeri. Taxonomy (NCBI): domain Eukaryota; kingdom Metazoa; phylum Chordata; class Lepidosauria; order Squamata; family Gekkonidae; genus Lepidodactylus; species Lepidodactylus listeri. The sequence continues at coordinate 6,828,876 of JARCFY010000020.1, read as the reverse complement.
AAGAGTTGGTATGTCAAGGCTGAACTATGTGTGATCAGCTCTCCCAGGTTTTCTTTTCTTTTTTTGATATTAAAAAGCTGCTGTGGGGTTGGGGGATTTGGACTTTTGTGGTGGGAGAAGCATTTAACCCTTTTCCCCATGCTGGCTCCAGCACAGGACTCTCGCCCAAGTTGGTGTTAATCTCAGTGAGCAAAATTCAGCCACATTGCCTGTATTTTTCTCACCTTCTGGGGCTTATCAGTCAAGTGATCTACTTGTCAAGAATAGAATCCCCTCTTCTTGCCTGTGCAGGGCAGTACATCTTTTAGATGAACAAAATTGGATACATTGCATTACCTTCTTTTTGCCCCTATGCAGTCAGTGGCATCTATTTGTGAGCACAACAACCGATTGCAAGATTAGCTAGGTACATGTAATGTAGTATGTTCTGTGTAACAACCGGCCTGCCATGTGCTCCCAGGTAATGGCGCCCGCTGCATGGCCAGAGCACATGGTCAGGCAGAGAGGGGAGCTTGAATCTGGAGGAACAATAGACGTCCGGATTCAAAGCCTCCACCAATGTGGGACCTAGGTTCTCCCTGGGGAGCCAATGTGGCCAAAGGCTCCTCCAGGGAACCTATGACAAACATGTGCATATGTAAAGCCCCTATCAGGTCTTTTGGGTGTGGCCGGAGGTGTGGCTCTGGCCAGCATATAATGAGGGCTCTGGAAGCATGCTTGATCTGACCATCTACTTGGCATGCTGAATCACTCAATAAAAGCTTCATTATTTCACTGTTCCTGGTCTCCCAAGTCCAGTACTCTTCAGTACACATGCAGAAATACACTGAAGGCACACAGATACATCTAAGTAGAAAGTTTCAACTCAGATTTTTTTCCCTTTTTAATTATATGTCTTTTAACAGTGGGAGGCAGGGGCAGATGGGTAGAAGGGAGGCAACTATAAGGAATCAGTCTAATCATAAAAACAGACACAGCTGAGTGCATTTTGATGCATTTGAACAGTATGAGTAAACAAACCTGGTCTCTGATTACAGTAAGTGAACAAGGAATTCACTGCCACAGGAGGTGGTGGCGGCTACAAGCATGGACAGCTTCAAGAGGGAATTAGATAAACATATGGAGCAGAGGTCCATCAGTGGCTATTAGCCACAAGGTATAGATAGGAACTCTCGGTCTGGGCCAAGTGATGCACTGTATCCTTGGTGCTTGTGGGGCAACAGTGGGAGGGCTTCTAGTGTCCTGGCCCCACTGCTGGACCTCCTGAGGGCACCTGGTGTTTTTGGCCACTGTGTGACAGAGTGTTGGACTGGATGGGCCACTGGCCTGATCCAAGATTATGTTTTTAAGGCATGAGCCAGGCTGCTGGAAATTGAGCATAACTGCTGAGCAGTTGCACCTTCCTTTGATCTAACAGTTAAGACCATCAGATATGACTATGAGCAGCTCCTGTTTTGTATCTCAGCCCAAACACAAGGAAAGCACCATAGAAATGTCCTTACTATCAATTAATATGCTCATGAATGGGTTTAGAATGAGTTTAAGACTGAAATTTCTGTCTCATCCATGCATATAAGGAGATTTACATTGGGTCAGATTGTGGGTCCTTCCAGTCCTGCATCCTGTTTTCAGCAGTGGCCAGCCAGATGTCTCTGGGAGCCTGATTGCGCGAAGGCAAAAACCCTCCTTGGCTGTTGCATGGCTGTGCTATAATGTCAGGCTTTCCACACTCTTTTAAGAAACAAAAACCAAAGGAAATAATAGAAGACTTTTAAAAATAGAACCAAATGTCAAGGATGCTGTTTGGGCCTTCATGGCCTCTGTTCCCAGGCCTAATGTACATTTCTCAACTGGGTCTCTTTTCTATCCCCTTCCCCTGCAGGTCAAATCCTGTCATTCTGTTTTTACTGGGGCCACATGTCCTCTTGGAGAGAATCAGTGTTCTTCCACTTCTGGATGCAGTAGCAGTCTTCCATTCATCTCTCTCTTTCTATGTTTCTAAGTTCCTTTCGTATCAAGTCACTTCCCAATTCTTCTTTTTTTCCCCCTTTTCACTTTCAGATTGGCTGAGTCTCGAACTAACCCCCACGTCCTTGACATTGGCTTGACTGCTCAGGACATTCAGACCACCGAAATTCTCTCGCCTGCCGACTGGGACAAAGTCGATTCCACAACAGTCGAAAAAGATGACAACCTCTTTGACTTCTGATGTCCTCTGTCTTTTTCCTAGTGAGCTTTCAGGTTTAAATAACCACTAAACACGAGCAGACTTTGTATGCACTGCATTCTGGGTGATTTAACTGGAGACGGTTCCCTCAGGGGAGGAGCAGTACGCCTGATCCCAATGGATTCTGTTGTGATACCCAGCAACTCTTCAGACCAAAGCTTCCAATACTTAATACATCTTTTTTTATATATAATTGTGGGGGGGATTTGTCTTGTATCTGTGTCACAAGATGCTCCTTGCATATATTTATTCAAGAACCCCTTTTGGTTTACATGTATTATGGAAATGTTGTAGCTTCATCTAACATAACATTACAGTATTAGGTTGCTTTTTCCGTTGGACTATCCTCAGCAGATGGCACCTGTGTCTTGTGGGGGAGACCAATATGAAAAAGAACATATGAAATATGTTCTTTTTCTTTTTCCTAGAAGAGAGTAGCAAGTTATCCTGGGGGTGGTACAGAGAAGCCAGGCTGGTGACTGCCGGACTAGTTTCAACTGGGGAGGGAGATTGGGGTACCATGAGATTATATGCTGCTTCATTATAAGAGGCAAGAAATTTATGTGTGACACTCTGTCCCTTCTCTCTATGACCCATTGGCTCCTCCCAAAGGCCTGTTGGTAACAGTTCCCTGCAGTGGAATCAGATGGGGCTTATCCAGGTAACTGTAAATATAGGGAACAGTAGGAACAGATTCCAGTACTTCTGAACTCTATCCACCCACCTGTTAACAAAGAACTAGGGCAAGCCAAAGTGCACACCCCCTAGTAAGCTTGCTAGTCCTTCTGCTGTGGCAGGAGGCCTCCTGCCAGCAAGCCCTGTTGCCCACTCTCGCTCCAAGAAAAAAACAACAGGGACATCACCAACAATATATCACTTCCAGGTTAATGACAAAGGGTAGCTCTAAGCATTCCTGGAAACTATATAGCAAGGGTGTCAAACATGCAGCCTGCAGGCTGGATCTGGCCCCCACAGTGCTTGTATGCAGACTGCAAGCAACTTGACTGTTGTCTGCTTCCTTCTCCCTCTCTCCTGCTTCCTTCTGTGTCACAGCTTGTTTTGCCAGGCTCTCTCAATCGCACAGGAGCTACAGAGCAAAGCCTCTCTCCATCTATTGGCTGCAGCTCCTCCCCCTCCTCATGCCCTGGTGGGGAGGGAGGGAAAGAGTCAGAGCTTACTTTGCCCAGTTGCCTCAGTCACTCAGGAGAGATACAAAGCGTCTTTAAGACCAACAAAGTTTTATTCAAAGTATGAGCTTTTTGTCTTGCTACAGAGAGAGAGAGAGAGAGAGAGAGAGTTTTGTTGGGCTTGTTATGCTGTGGTTCCCCTGGGTTCAACTGGGTTCCCTCCCCTTTTCCACTGTATTCATGCCCTCATGATCCAGTCTTTCTCAGTAGGAAAGCAATGTGAACTATATAGATGAGGAATAAACAAGCCAGTGAGGTGGATTAGGCTGAAAGTGTGTGTCCAGACCAAGTTCACCCAGCACATTTCCAGCCAGGGGAAGGGAAAGGATTGTAAGCCACTCTGAGACTCCTTCAGGTAGTGAAGGGCAGGATATAAATCCAATCTCTTCTCTTCTTCCCTTCTTTGTAGGCTGGGGATTTTGAACTTAAACTTCCCAGATAATAGGCCGATACTGACCACTATACATTGCTGTCTGACTATTCTTGCACTGCCTCATAGGAATTGTAGTTATTTCTCTGGGGAAGACTATAGTTTTGTAGACAAACACATAGCCCTCAGTCTGTGTCATGGTACCTTCATGTGTTCTTGACCAGCACATGACGCAGCTTATGTACAAAAGCTCACAATGCCCAGCCATTTCATGTTTTCCTCTGGGTCTTAGTCTCAAAGCATTGACCATGAGATTTCTGTAATGAATGTCCGTAAAACAAAAGTAGGTTTGCAACTTACAGATAACATACCTGAACAGCACACTCAAGACTGCTACAGCATAGACATAGTCTCCAGATTTTGATGCAATAATTCAGAGCGAGAGGTGTCAGTTTTTAGAGACTGTTAAATAAATAAAATATTGCAAGAGTGCTAATGTTTTAAGCATGTTAAAGATTTTAAAAATCTTTAATTGTGTTTGTCTGTGTCCTTTCTAAAGTTTATATCTCCACTACCTGGCATTACATTTTATGACACACATGGCCCATCCCAACAAGGTCTCGTTTATGTCAGATCCGGCCCTCATAACAAATGCGTTCGACACCCCTTCTCTATAGAGTGTCTGGTGATTCCTAGAGCTAGGAATTTGTGACTTTCAGGTTTTACCTGGAAGTGATATAGTGCCCTCCCTCGTGTCCCCACCCCCAGCCCTCCTGCCAGCTGCCAGTCTTGGCCTGGCAACCCGGCCACTTACCCATACCCTGCAGTCCCAGAAGTGAGGAATGCTGAAACAGGGCTCCTGATCCAGGACATTTGAATTGCGTAATGTTTATTTTCTGTCCCCCCCCCCCCCCCAAGATGTTATGAGAGGCATTTGTGGGTCTTTTGGGTCAGTCTGGATACAAAGGTTTGAGGAACCAGCTGTTCTGCTGTTTCTGTGCTTGTTCTCTTGATAGAATTCTAAGGTGGCTTCCTTGTATCTATGTTGATATATTTGTGGCGGGGTGGGGGGAGTGTTTTGGAGCGCTCCTTGACAGTTAGCAGTGCTGGTGGTGCAGCCCATCTAGCAAGCAAAGGAAAATTTCCTTGACCAAGGAGGGGTGCGTGCTTCTCCCCTACCAGCCAGCTCCAACACACTTCCAGGTACATGGTGCAGCATCCTGCCACCATACAGCAGATTTCCCATTGTACATGACTTGTGTAGATCCTCAAGTTCCTTTGGTCTTGATTTAAGCATGGCCCAGGAATAGGGCACCTCTGGCCCACAGCTCTTTTGTAGCCTGCTGCAGTTTGAGCCTGATGGGTAATGCGTGAATCATGGGGACAAGGAAGAAGAAGAAGAAGAGAGTGGATTTATACCCCGCCCTTCACTCACTTGGAGTCTCAGAGCAGCTCACAAACTCCTTTCCCTTCCCCTCCCCACAACAGACACCCTGTGAGGTAGGTGGGGCTGAGAGAGCTCTTTCCCAAGCTGTCCTTGAGGGAACAGCTGGTACAGAGCTATGGCTTGCCCAAGGTCATCCAGCCAGGTGCAAGTGGAGGAGTGGGGAATCAAACCCGGTCCTCCCAGATTACAGTCCGCGCACTTAACCACGACACCAAGCTGGAGGGAGAGTGTTGGTAGCTGTTTCTCTCTTCTTCGGCTGGATCTGCATGGACCTCAGGTAAAATGGTACACCTGTTACTGGACTGTACCACATCACACTGCTGTCATGGTTGCCTGTTTGAACACTTCCTCCATGTTACCTCACGAAAAGACTGGGAGAAGGCTAAGCTAGAATGCGTCACCTTGATACTGAATTTTTTACATGCCAAGAGTTGACTTTTTGAATTATGGAGGCATGTTTGAGCCCCCTCCCCTTTCATAGAAAACTAGGTTCTATCTTGGACTTCCTTCCTGAAATGCTAACTGTCTACGTGTGAGGGATTGTTGTTATGGCAGAGTATTCTGTGCTGTGATCATCACCACCATCTTGCGATGTGAAATGGTACTGTCCAGGAACAGCTGCCTCATCTAATCTGCTGTTTACATAAACCAGGACTCCCCTACATTGGAGAGGGGTGGAGATGGCTGAGAAGGTAACTGGTGAGCTTCTCCAAAAGTTTGTATGCAGGAGAGAAGATGTGTGTGTGTGTGTGTGAGAGAGAGAGATAAGAGGGGTTGTCTTGGTGTCTGCAGAGTCTTGAAGCTTGCAGCTTTGCATGAATCCTTAGCAATGATCACTCTTATTGAACAGTGGTGTGACCTGGTTCCAAACTCTTTCACCCCTTCAGAGAGGAGCTGGCTACATCTGTATTTGAGGGGAGGACCACAAAAAAATGGGATGTGAGCTTTGTTCACAGAAATACTTAAGAGATGGCCAAAGTCTGTTTTTATATAAATGACTTTTCAAAAGCATCTTCCATCTTGTTGATTTTTTTTTCTGAGCTTCTTTCTTCATACACTGAAAAGGGTGAGAGGACTATAACTGCTGATAAAATTAGGTTTGAACTGTGGGTGATACAGCCAATATCTGATCAGACATTGCTGCAGTTTTGGCCATCGTAATAGGGCCTAACTTTTTATCCCTATAACATTAACCTATTAAAAAATGCCTCCCCCCCCCCCCGGCTGTTTTACTGTGGGGGGCGGGGAGAGACAGGTTTTGCACCTGTCTTTTTCTGTTCCAAAGTTTAAAGCTGCCTGGACAAGGGAAGGTCATTTGCAATCAGGAAAAGGTCATTAGGCAGGAAGGAGAAAGTTGACTGTCTTCCCCACTTCCATGGCCTTGATCCATACTGGGATTCTTGCAGCTGCTTCATAGGCTCAAATTATGCATCTGGAGTCATTGCATCAATTCATTGCATTTAGTTTAACGTGAAGCAAGACTTGGTTTTTCAGTGAGTGGCACAGGTGTGTTTCTTTCGCTCTGTCCTTTTTTCATTCCTTTCTTTCTCTGCCAACTTTAGAACGAAGCAAATCTTTTGTATCCAGAGATGTGCACTTTAGAAACAAAGGGATGGTTTCTGACGTCAGAACAGGTTTGCACAGTTGTAACCTGTTCTCTTTCCCTTGCTGTTTTTTAAAAGTCCTCCTTCCATAAAAAGAAACCAGCAGTTGTATATTCTTCCCCAAACTGATCCTGTGCTCTTCTGCAGCAGCAAAATGTTTGAAGATGCAGCCATTACATTGATGCTGAGCATCAATGGTGCTTTGAAAACTGTCTCTTGACGTTTGCCTCCAAGAAGGAATTCAGTCACTGAGTTTTGGCTGGCGATTAAATAAGACTAGCGAGGGTATTTATGTTTATTGTTCCTTTAAACACCTTCCTCTTCTGTTTGACTAGTTCAGTTGTTGCCCCCTCTGGCATTTGGATCTCTAAATATAGATGGCTGCCAAATTGCATTAAACAAAACCCTTAATTCCTGATTGCTTTTCATTTTAAAAAGGTGTTTAAGTGACAGGGGTTGGAGGATTACCCTCCCTTCTCCTTCTACCCCCTGCATCTCTTGCACACTTAGAAAAGAATATCTCTTTTTCTGGGTTTTTTTTTCCATTTTGTAAACTCTGGATTTACAGAACCAAACAAGTGAATCAGGATTATGCTCATTAAGAGATTAAGTTTACAATGATCCCAAATAGCTGCTCTGTGGCACAGTTTGCCCAGTTTGTGGCCCTGTTGGAAATATACTAATCTGTTTTATAGTTTTATAATTGGCTTCAAAAATGCTAATTTCAGCTCAATACAAATACTCCCTTAAAATAGAAGACTCTACTGATACTACACTTGTGGAAAGTAAAAGAGGACAGCAGATAAATTAGCCTGAAACCAGTTAGTCCAGAAGTTTGGCAGTATTTGAGAGCCAGTTTGGCTGTAGCAGTTAGGAATAGAGATGTAAAGGCCTGGAAAAAATTGGGAAAAAACCCAAGGTTTTTTTCTGTTTTTTTCCTGAAGCCTTTTTTGTTTTTTTCCAAAAAATTGGAAAAATTGAAAAAGAAAAGGGAAAAAATTGATTTTGGAACATTTTATTTTAACATGATGAATAAAATATTCTAAGACAAGGTGTTCAAATATTTCCCAAATCATTTCTAAAAAATATGTATGATATCAGATTAATCTGATTTCTGTGCACTGAGGACAAGCAAGTCCTAGGTTGCAAACTGAACTCTCCAACGCAAGAACAAGATGCATTTCTTCCTTTAGAAGGTGCTATTGTCACAAGAAAAGAAAATTTCAGTTTTGTTTTTGCATGTTGGTGAGTATACTGGCACTCAGGCTTCACTAGGCCTCAAAGCATTGGAAGTAAATACAGAGCAACAAAATGAACCTGAAAGTATAGTTTTTAGAGGTCCATAATAACTCTGATAATGACAGACACAACAGAGTAGCTGCAGAAGCAGAGACTGAAACTGATAATTACAGCTCAGAAAATGATTCTGATTAAATTTCATGCCCATTCATTGAAACTTAGTCCCACACTCCCTTCTATACACTTCCCCCCCCCCCTTCAATTCTTTTTATGAGAATGGGTTTTTTAATTTTTATTTAATACTATGGAGAGGAAATATGAATAACTGTTACTTCTGGATTTTTAAAAATTGTTTTGTGGAGGGTTTTTTTTGTCTGTTCCACCTAAAGTAGTAAACAGTTCAGGAGATTGTTGCTCCATTTGTTACAATTACAAATAAATATTATTTAAAAAGTAAATTCTGTTTGTAATAATTGTTTGGATACACTATATTTTTAATATGCTAGTTGTGATATTTTCATGCCAAGTAAAATTGTCCATAGTCATATTTTATGTTTCTAAAGTAACAGAATGACTTTCACTCTGGAAAAGAAAAAAAAAAGTGCTAATGTAGCATTTTTTTCAATTTTTTCCAAAAATTTCTGTTTTTTCCCCTGGAAAAATGGGTTTTTTTCCAAGCTTCAAAATTTCCAGAAATTTTACATCTTTAGTTAGGCACACAGACTCTAATCTAGGAGGACCGGGTTTGATTCTTCCACATGCAGCTGATGGGTGAGCTTGGACTAGCCACAATTCTCTCAGAGCTGTTCCCTCAGTAGCAGTCCTCAAAAGAGCTCTCTCAGCTCCACATACCTCTTAGGGCAGGGGTGGCCAAACTAGCTCAGTGTAAGAGCCACAAAGAATAAACATCAGATGTTTGAGAGCCGCAAGACAGGAATAAATATCACACACACATTTTTATTTTTAAAAATATGCAAATTTGCTCTTTGCTAACATTAAATGAGACTGCCAGAAATAAAAACAAAAGGGGTAAAAACAGATAATGATAACAATATTTATTTCTTTGTTAATGATATTGATTTGTTTGAGAGAGAAAGAGAGAGAGATGGAAAGAAAGAATGAAAGAGGCGGAAAGGAAGAGAGAGAAACAAAGAAAGCAAATAGATGGGGGGAAGGGAGGGAGGGAGGGAAGGGAGGAGAAAGTATGCCTCTGCTTTGCTTCCCCAGCTGCACTGCCGGGAGCCGCAGAATATGTGTGAAAGAGTCACATGTGGCTCCCGAGCCACAGTTTGGCCACCCCTGTCTTAGGGTATCTGTTGTCGGGAGAGGAAGGGACGGAGATAGTAAGTTGCTCTGAGACCCTGAGTGAAGAGTGGGGTATAAATCCAAACTACTGTTCTTCTCCACAAATTTTGGATATTTGGGGGCAGAGGCAGGGGGGTGTTTAAAGCAGCTTTCTTCAGCTCATCAAGCAGAAGTGCCTGAGATGTCTAGTCTTGCACGGGGCACAGAATTTCTGTATTAGGGTTGATAGTGGAAGATCAATTGAAAATACCTACTTATACATGCGTGTTCAGACAGTATCCTCACTTGAGCAAAACTAGTCTGAGTGAAGCATCCAAAACTAGTGCATAGAGCAGGGGAGAGCTGGGATCATTCTAAAAGCTGTTGCAAGAAAATAGTCCAAGAAGTTTCATTTCTATGTCAATATCTATATTTTCTTTTTCTAGGGATTCTCAGAGTATATACTTAATATGCACAGTATATCTGCTTGTATATAGTAAAATGTATACTGTAAAAAGTTTCAGTGTGTCATGAAAATAAAAATTCTACCTTTCTCCACTACGTTAGTGAAGATTTGTGAGTATTTATTAATTTAGCATTATCAGAGCTCATAACCCTGAAGGACTCCTGTAGTTGCAGAGAACATTTATCAGGTTTGCTTCTGCAATAGCTATTTAGTGTGCAATTGACACCATTATTTTGTCTCTTTTTTTAAGAGAGAGCAACTCAGTGCATTCCAGAGTTTTCCTAATTAACCTCCCCCACCTCCAACTGCTTTGTGGCATTTTTTTAATTTAAAGCAGAGTTGCAGCTCCTGCTTGTCTAGCACAGTCAGTACTTTGACATTTCTTGGAGTGATTATTCCTTTCAGTTTCCCTCCCTTTTTCTAGCTTAGACTTACTTTTTCAGCAAGTTGCTCTGGGCATTCCTTAACCAATAATTATCAGGTTGAAGATTAAGTACTGCTTTTCACTTTGTAGCCAAAGCAACTCATTTTTTAATTTTATTGTTTTATCATCATTATGGCTAGCCTGATCTCATCACATCTCGGAAGCTAAGCAAGTTTGGCCCTGGCTAGCATTTGGATGGGCGACCTCTAAGGAATACCAGGGTCGTGACATGGAGGCAGGTGATGACACAATCACCTCTGAATATCTCTTGCCTTGAAAATTCTACATTTTTGGGGTCCCCATAAGTCAGCTGCAACTTGACAGCAAACAACAGCAACAGTGGCACTATTATGAATGTTCTTGTTTTAATTTTTTTAATTGTTACTGATTAGCCTGCAAGATGAAAGGCAGTACTTAACCTATGGTTCAGGAATGCCACTGCCACAATTAGGAGAGAGGCAATGCTATATACAGTGATGTGCAAAGTCCCAGTTGCAATTTATTTTGCAGCTGATTGTGTCAAGCTCGAGCCTTTCTTGTCATTTGATGTGGTCTACCTACCCCCAGACTCTGTGGCCTCAAAGGTTAATTGCTTTCTCAGAAGAACTCAGTCTTCTGAGTGTTGGCTTATGCAGTACAAGCTTGGAGTAGACTACGAAGCCCAGGAAACATATGATCTCAGTGCCCACCCTGATCTTGGGAATTTCTAGATAATGCAGTGGTTAGTGACAGGTGTGGGGCAAGTTTGGATCTTTGGCGGGCTGAATGAGGATTATGATTGGGTAGTGTGCTGTAGGGGGGATGTCTTGCATACCATATAGGCTCAGTCCTGGCACCTGGGTGTCAATTCTGACACAGAATCTGTCCATGCTTGGAACCTTTCCACTTTTCAATAAACAAATCTTGCTAATACAAGAGTGTGGTGAGAGTTACTGCATCTGAGACCTGACAGATTGCAGGGAAGGAATGACTGAGCACTGAAGAAACGTAGAAGTGGCCCTGGATCGTTTTATTCTACTACAGTGTTGTAATGAAAAGAGAAATTGCATTTTGTGGGACTTCCCCTTTATGTGTAAAATTGAAAAGCACATCAGTCTTCCTTGAAGCATGGGCCTGATTTGTGTAAAGGTGGCTGCTCACTGCAGAAACCTGTGAGATTTTGGACTACATGGCTTGCTTGAACCATGTATGATTTCAGGACTGGCGTCAAAAGCGTTAGTTCTGACACAGACGGTCTTAGCTTGGAACATCCTAATGCCTTAATAAACATATCTCTACTGGAGAGTGTTGTTGAGATCTCATTTGTCCAAGAGTCTGACATAGTGTCAGAACTCACTCATTTCCTCAACCTATCACAACACGGCCATGATGAGCAAGGAAGGCAAGGATACCAAAATCAGGACCAGTACCCAAACCGATCCCCCAGGCCGTGAGCCTGTCGTTCCAATGGATGAGGAGAAGCCCCGCAACAAGGGGGCAAGTCCTAAAGATCAATGCCCTGTGGAGATAAGATGGGATGAGCCAGACTGGCTGTTGACTTCCAGGTCCAGAGTGCAGTGGCAGTGGAGACGGGTGTCGAGATTGTTTCAAGATGACCCCAAGCATTTGAGAGTGGCTGGCCTCATAGCTGAAGAAACAGACATTGAGTTGCTCTGACAGGAATTCAGAGAGGAGATCGATGAGCTACGTCCAAACACCCGCACCACCCTGGCGGATCTCCCAGCAGCTATTCAGGAGTTTCTGCAACAGAAGATCCAGGCCTTGGGGGGATTCCCACCAGACAAGTCCCAGTGGGCCCCCAGGACCCCTAGTGGTGCCAGCACCAGCTCCCCTGCCACCCCAACTGGTGCCTCAGCCTGGACCAGCACTTGAACCCGGCTGGCTGAGAGATGCACAGGAAGCGATGTTTGATGGGACCCTGGAGAAGTTCTTCGCTTTGCAGGTATGGAAGTTCCTGAGAGATTGGGGCCACACATTTGCATCAAACGAGCATCGTGTGGACTGCATGGGGTCTTGGCTGCACAATCGGGCAGCAGATTGGTTTGTGGGGCTCTTCAATGTGGGAGGCCCTGAACTCAGAGACATAGGCACTTTTATGTGGGCCCTTCGCTGCCAATATGAGGACCTGCTGGAGCTCGAGTCAGCTGGGACCCAGCTTTGAGGCCTGAGGCAGGGAAGCCAGTCTGTCAGACAGTTTTCAGATGAATTCAAGACACACGCAGCTAAGCTCCAGGGGTGGCTGGAAGAGGTACTGATCGAGTTCTACCAAGCGGGCCTGAATCACTCCATACTCAACAAAGTCCTGGCTCAGGACAACCCATTGACCCTGAATGGCTGTATCCAGGTGGCATGTGAGGTGGAGAACCAATGCAACCTGCTGAAGATGTACCACCTGAAACCCATGATGGCGACGAGTCCCAGGGACAGCACAGCCGACCCCAGGAATCGGGGGGGACCAGGAGCAGAGAATGCACCAAGGGCTGTGCCTGAAATGCAGAGCCCCAGGTCACTTTGCCACCAACTGTCCCTGTGATAAGAGCAGGGGTCGGGGGGCAAAGAAGGAAGAGCACAAGGGATCAGAGACCAGGGAAGAGAGTTAAGCCCCTCGGAAGTCGCCTCAAGTATACCAAAGCTCCAGTCAGGAGAGCGGGAGGAGCTGGAGGGCACTTCATCCAGTGAGGTAGAGCAGCCACCGTTGTTGGGGAAAGGATAGCACCTGCTGTGAAGGACGCTAAGTGTCAGGTCCAAAAGTCTCCCACACCAGAATCGGTGACAACCTTCTCCCCCGTTTTATTTAATGGTGACTAGTCAACCTGGCCATGGGCACCCACATCAGGGTGTGAGCTCTTATTGACTCTGAGTGTACCTGGGACTTAATTAGCCTGGCCCTGGTGACTCTTCTTCTTTTCTTCTTCTAAATTACAATGGACTTCCGAGTGCCATCAGGTTTTTGAACGGCTTAAAACTTTGTTCACCTCAGAGCCCATTTTACACCACCCAGATGAAAACAAACCATTTGTAGTCCAGGTGGATGCTTTGGACATGGCGGCTTCTTTATCCCAAATCGTCCAATTTCTCTCATGGTTGAAAACTTCTGAGACACATAAGCCAGGGGTTGCAATTTACTGTCCTCCCCTCTCTGTAGGATCACCTCCCCCATAGCCATAGGGGAGTATAGGGGAGACCTAGGCAGTATACAGAGTCAATCACTTCCTCCCACTGACTGGTATGCTGGGGGAGGTGCGAGAGGGCATCAGCAAGAAAGTTTGACTTTCCTGGGAGGTGCTTGAGAGTGAATTGAAACTTAGAAAAGAACTCTGCCCAGCGCAACTGCTTGGCATTCAGGCGCCGGGGAGTGCATAATGCTTCCAGGTTCTTATGGTCTGTCCAGACCTCAAATGGCATCCAGGCCCCCTCCAACCAATGTCTCCAAGTGGAGAGGGCTAGTTTGATCATGGCTATGGGGGAGGTGATCCTACAGAGAGGGGAGGACAGTAAATTGCAACCCCTGGCTTATGTGTCTCAGAAGTTTTCAACCATGAGAGAAATTGGACGATTTGGGATAAAGAAGCCGCCATGATCAAACTAGCCCTCTCCACTTGGAGACATTGGTTGGAGGGGGCCTGGATGCCATTTGAGGTCTTACTGGATAGAGGGATCGTGGGAACTCTGTTGATGTAGTTTACCTTGATTTCAGTAAAGCTTTTGATAAGGTTCCCCATGACATTCTGATGGGCAAACTGGAAGACTGTGGACTGAACTATAGGACAGTTCAGTGGATAGGGAACTGGTTAGAGGACCACACCCAAAGACTGGTGGTCAATGGCGTTTCATCAGATTGGAGGGAGGTGTCCAGTGGGGTCCCATAGGGCTCTATTTTGGGCCTGGTACTTTTCAATATTTTTATCAGTGATCTGGATGAAGGGATAGAAGGGCTACTCATTAAATTTGCTGATGATACTAAATTGGGAGGAGTAGCAAAGACCCAAGAAGATAGAGTTAAAATTCAACAAAACCTAAAAGGCAAATTCAGTTGGGTTGTATTAAAAGGGCCACAGCATCAAAATCGCAGGAGGTCATAGCCCCTCTGTATACTGCCTAGGTCAGGCTGCATCTTGAGTACTGTGTGCAGTTCTGGAGGCCTCACTTCAAAAAGGATGTGGACAAAATCGAGAGGGTGCAGAGGAGAGTGACGAGGATGATCAGGCGTCTGGAGACTGAGCCCTACGTGGAATCGCTAAGGGCCTTGGGAATGTTTAATCTGGAGAAGAGGAGACTGGGGGGGCATGATTGCTCTCTTTAAATATTTGAAAGGCTGTCATTTGGAGGAAGCAGGGAGCTGTTCTAGTTGGCAGCAAAAGGATAGGACGTAAAGCATCAGGTTTAAATTACATGCAGAAAGGTATCGGCTGGATCTTCTTCGTGGTCTCTGTGCATCACACCTCTGGGATAATGTGCGCCTGCGCCGATCCCGATCAGTAACTTCAAAGCCAAAACGGATTTTCGCGCCAACTCCCTGATCGCGCGCCGGCCCCACTGCGCATGACCAGGGAGGGGCACGAGGATCCCGCCAGTTCTCTTCTGACCGCTGCGTCGTGAGGATCCTTTCTCTCTTGCTTCGGTCGGTAGTTTACTTCTCAACTCTAAAAAGAGCCTTCGGACTGATTTTTTTCCAACTATTGAACTCGGACTGTTAACTGGACTTGCCTTTGGATTTCCCTTCATTCTCACCGCCTGGCCTATGGCCCAGCGGTGGGGGTTCTTCAAGAGGTGCCTGCAGTGCGGCAGCAAGATAGCCCCACCGGACAAGCACTCCCTGTGTCTTCTTTGCCTGAGTGAGTCTCACCGAGTCGACTCTTGCACTAGCTGTGCGGCCTTCTCCAAACAAATGCGTAAAAACCGAGCGGCGAGGCTCCAGGTTGCTCTCCTCGAGTCTGCCTTGTCGCCGAAAATGTCTTCCTCCGAAGTTCCGGCTTCTTCACCGACGGGACCGACGGGACCAACGCCATCTCCATCCCGAAGCATCGGTACCGACAGACCGGCACCGAAGAGATCGCTCCCCTTGCCCGACACTCCTGCTAAAAAGCGCAGGGAGGGCAAGGAGGAGAAGGGCAAGCTGAAGCACAAGAAATCTTCGAGTGCTTCGTCGACGCGCGGTGCGCTCGACTCAGCCCAGCCCGGGCTCGGCCAGTTTGACCCGACAGATCGCGAGCGACCCAGGGGTAGATCCTCCTCCTCGATGCCGCGACCGATCACCTTGACTGACTCCGACCTCGACATAGACCTTACACAGGTCCCTCGGGAGACCCCCGACACTGAGGCGAAGCCACCATCGGAACCGAGGGGGGATAAGGACTACCGCCCTCCGGCTCCACCGGTACCGTGGGATATCCAGCAGTGGCGATACCTTTACGGCTCCTACCCACCACCACCCCAATGGTATCCCACCGAATGGAATCGGCAATCCACCTCTTCCAGAGTGTCTCGGTACCGAGAACCCTCATCAGTTCGGACACCGACACCAGCACCGAAACGGACACCCGACACCGATCCTTGTCCGCTACCGGTAATGCAGGACCTGTCCAGCCCGACCCCTCTTTCACCATCCGACCATTCGGCACTGGGGTCCCCGGCATCTTCAGTGTCAGAAGACGAGTTGCTTCCACAAAACCCGTCTCCCGACACGCAGGTTACCGAAAACCTCCCAATATCTCCCTCCGAGGATGTGAAACCCTATGGAGAATTAATCAAAAGGATGGCACATTCTCTGGCCTTGGCCACGGCCCAACCGACACCGACAGCCACAGACTCCATCTTCGATATCGTGCAGATGGATACATCCACACCGGTGGCCCTCCCACTCATATCGGTCCTGATGACTACGGCCAAAGAATCCTGGCCTCATCCCTCATCCACCCCCATCTCCAGCAAACGCCTAGATCACATGTATAGGATCCAGGAGCCGGGGGCAGAATTCTTGTTTGTCCACCCCAAACCCAACTCAGTGGTTGTGACACCCTCCACTAAGGGTCGTAGTGGGCACTCTTCCCCATTAGACAAAGAAGGACGCAGAATAGATTCCTTTGGAAGATGCATTTATTCAGCGGGTGCATTGGGCCTCAAGATAGCAAATTACACTGCCTGCATGAGCAGGTACCAATACTCGCTCTGGGAACAGATGACTGCGCTCATTGCCCATCTCCCAGAGGACAAGCTACGCAACGCCAGAAAGATTCAAAAGGAAGGTATGTCTCTGGCCAAGCTCCAACTTTTGGCGTCCAAGCATTCGGCGGAAGTAACCTCCAAGACGCTCACTTCAGCAGTGTCCATCAGACGCCATGCCCGGTTGAGATCTACCTCTCTTCCTCAAGACACCAAGACCTTGGTGGAAGATCTGCCGTTTGAAGGAGACGGTCTCTTCAGTTCAACGACAGACACAGTGCTTCACGAGCTTGATAAAAGCATGAAGACATCCCGTAACTTGGGAGTTTCTCAACCTAAACAGCAGAAACAGAAAACATGGCAAAGATCATGGCCCAAGAAACAGTCACAAAGACCTCCCGCTGAACCACAATGGCAGAGGTCACCACCATCTACCTATCAACAAAAGCCCTATAACAACAGACCCCGCTTCCCAACTGCTCCGGTGTCTAAGGCGAAACCTCCCAAACCAAGCAAACCAAGTTTTTGACTCCCACCCCTGCTCCGACAACCCCACCCGTCTATCACCCTTTCTGACAGCATGGCAATGCATTACCTCGGACAAGTGGGCACTTTCAGTCATCTCCGAGGGATACAGAATAGAATTCTTCGAGATCCCTACGGAACCTTACTTCGTGGTCACTCCCCCATCCGACACTCTGACAACCGAGGTCGAGACCCTGCTGAGCAAGGATGCGATAGAACTGGTAGTAGTCCAGCAGTTTCAACAGGGGTTTTACTCCCGCTACTTCACGGTGCCAAAGAGGGACGGAGGCCTCCGACCCATCCTAGATCTTCGGAACCTAAACGCATTCATAACATACAAGAAGTTCCGAATGACCACCCTCCAAATCATCCTACCTCTGCTGGAGGCGGGCTCTTGGATGGTGACGCTGGACCTGAAGGGTGCATACTTCCATGTGACCATTCATCCTTCCCACAGACCTTTTCTACGCTTTGCGATCGGTCCACGTCATTTCCAGTACAAGGCACTACCATTTGGCCTTTCAACGGCACCTCGTGTCTTCACGAAATTAATGGCAACAGTAGCGGCCCACCTCTGCCCGCAGGGCATCCATCTATACCCTTATCTGGACGACTGGCTCCTGATCGCTCCTTCCGCATCAGACCTGCAAGACCATGTCTCCCGGACACTCCACACCCTGGAGATTCTGGGACTGACAATAAATACAAAGAAGTCCATGCTTACCCCTTCCAGACGGGTACAGTTCATCGGAGCTCTCCTAGATTCCCTACAGTGCAGGGCATTCCTACCCCCCAACAGGGTCTTGGACATTGTTTCCTTCATCACAGTCCTGAGAAGAATCCGGGGGGCGACAGCTCGTCAAATACTGCGACTCTTGGGACTCATGGCGGCTACCACCATGGTCATTCCTTTCACAAGGCTACACATGAGGCCCTTGCAGCTGTGGTTTCTTTGCCGGTTCCGGCCAAGCCTACACCCTTTATCCAAAAGATTCCACCTATCGGACCAGATGATTCGAGCCCTGGAATGGTGGCAGGTGCCACAGAACCTGCAAACAGGCGCCCCCTTTCGCCGCCCTCCCCCAGCTACTATTACCACGGACGCTTCCCTATGGGGCTGGGGAGCCCACTTGGGAGATCTGTGCGTGGGCGACAAGTGGGACCCATCAGTAGCCTCCAATCACATCAACTTTCTGGAACTACTAACGGTCCGTTACGCAATCCGGTCCTTCCAACACCTCTTGTTGGGAAAGACAGTGGCCGTCCTCACGGACAATACGACCACGATGTACTATATCAACCGACAGGGCGGTACAGTGTCCCGCAGTCTCTGCCGCTTAGCGATAGAACTCTGGACGGAATGTCAAGCGCTAGATATTTACCTGGTAGCGAACCATCTTCCCGGTCAGCTCAACACGCAGGCAGACTTCTTGAGCAGAGGGGGTGCATCCCTACACGAATGGGAACTCAATCCTCTCTACCTGACACCGATCTTCAACCTCTGGGGTCAGCCTTCTGTGGATGTGTTTGCCTCCAGAGACAACAAGAAGTGTTCACTCTTCTGTTCCAGGGCGGGCACGGATCCGATGTCCCTGGGAGTATCAATGGGATCGGTGGAAACATGTAGACGTGTAGCCCCGACCATGAGAGAAGAAGACCGTCTCATGGTCGGGGCTACACGTCTACATGTTTCCACCGATCCCATTGATACTGAAGGTAGTACAGAAGCTACTGGCGGAACAACCACTAGCAATCCTGATCACACCCTGGTGGCCGAGGCAACCGTGGTTTCCCACCCTCCTTCACCTCTCCAAGGGGTCCTACACTCACCTTCCGATGAACTCAGACCTTCTCTGGATGTACAACGGTCTGGTGCTGCATCACGACATACCCAGACTGAAGCTAACAGCTTGGCTAATTTGTCCTCCGAAGTAGACGCTCGTATAGCTGATGTCCTCCTCAATGCTCGTAAGCCGTCTACACGCCGTTCCTACGCGGCAAAATGGAACAAGTTCCTGTCCTTCCTAGCCTCGGTAGGATGACCTTCCATTCCATCTTCTCTCTTTGGTTTTCTCTTGTCTTGCAAGGACAGAGGATTGTGTCATGCATCGCTTCGTGTCTTCCTCTCAGCTGTCTCGGTTAACCACCCAGCAATAGATGGTTACTCCGTGTTTTCTCATCCCACTACGAAGCAATTCCTAAAGGGAATGTGCCGTCTCTTTCCAACAGTCAAAAACCCTGTTCCAGCGTGGGACCTGCCCCTAGTGCTGAACAAGCTAATGGGCAAACCGTTTGAGCCTATGGCTTCCTGTAACCTACAGCTTCTTTCGTGGAAAGTAGCTTTTCTGGTGGCCCTTACTTCAGTGCGTAGGGTGAGTGAGCTGTCGGCTCTCTGATGCGACCCACCCTATCTTACCTTTCATCAGGAAGCAGTGACCCTGACTCCTGATATTACCTTCTTACCGAAGATAGTTTCGGACTTCCACATTAAAGCAGACATCACCCTGCCGGTGTTCTTTCCTGAACCCAAGGACCAGGCACAGCGCTGCCTACACTCTCTCGATGTTAAGAGGGCCCTGTCTTTTTACTTGCATCGGACTAAACCCTTCCGCAAGTCCCCAGCTCTCTTCATCACGTATGCCTTGCCCAGACAGGGACAGAAACTATCGTCTCAGAGACTGTCTAAATGGATTGTTGGGACGATAAAACTCGCCTACCTCTTGGCCAAGCGGCCATTACCCCTGCGGGCTCACTCTACTCGGGCAGTGGCTGCCTCAACAGCATTTCTCAAGGGCGTTCCCCTGGGAGACATCTGCAATGCTGCTACATGGACGTCTCCTCACACATTTGTGAGACACTATGCTTTGGACGTCCGTACCCATCAGAGGTCAGCGGTGGGTCGTGCAGTTCTGCAGACAGCTCAGATGTGAGACCTTCAGCACCCACCTCCAGGTATGTGGTGTATTTATTGCTCGCTATTCTCCCAGAGGTGTGATGCACAGAGACCACGAAGAAGATATACAGGTTGCTTACCTGTAATTGGAGATCTTCGAGTGGTCATCTGTGCATTCACACCACCCGCCCTCCTTTCCCTCTGCTTTCGGTCTCCCGTGTAAATTTCCTGGGGGCTGCTTGCAGCGGTCAGAAGGAACTGGCGGGATCCTCGTGCCCCTCCCCGGTCATGCGCAGTGGAGCCGGCGTGCGATCGGGGAGTTGGCGCGAAAATCCGTTTTGGCTTTGAAGTTACCGATCGGGATCGGCGCAGGCGCACATTATCCCAGAGGTGTGAATGCACAGATGACCACTCAAAGATCTCCAGTTACAGGTAAGCAACCTGTATATATTAGGAAAAACCTTTTCACAGTCAGAGTTGCTCAGAGGTGGAATCAGCTGCCATGGGAGGTGGTTAGCTCCCTTTCACTGGCAGCTTTCAAGAAGAGGCTGGACAAATATTTGTCAGAGATGCTTTAAGCTGGTCCTGCATTGGGCAGGGGGTTGGACTAGATGGTCTGTGTGTCCCCTTCCAACTCTATGATTCTATTTTCACCCCTGCCCAGTTGGGGGGGGGGGCTGTGCGGACGTGCAACTGTGCAAAGGAGGGGAATATGCCGGATCCTGACCACTGGGTGGGAAAATTTAAAGCAGCTTTTACTGATGAAGACAAGGAAGAAACAGACAAGGAGGGCATTTTGGTACAAGAGGAAAACGGGTGCTGGTATCGCCAATGCAAATTGTTTGTGCCCTGCTCCCTCTGGGGAGAAATCCTGTCTATGGGTCATAACAATAGACTGGCTGGACATTTCGGGTACTTAAAAACTGCACCTCATCCAAAGGCAATTCTGGTGGCTGCACATGTGGACCGATATATCCCAATACTTGGCTTCGTGCCAGGTGTGCCTAATGGGGAAACAGCGAGCTGGGCTTATTACAACCATTGGAGATCCCTGAACGGCCCTGGGCAGTCATTTCTATGGATTCTATGACCAATTTATCACCAAGCAAAGGGAGACCTGTCATTTGGGTGGTTGTGGACCTTTTCTCCAAGCAGGTGCACTTCATCCCCTATAAACAGCTGCCATCGGCAAAGAAACTAGCACAGCTGTTTGTGCAAGACATTGTGATACTACATTTGGTACCCCGAAAGATCATATCCAACCGGGGTCCCAGTTTGTGGCAGGGTTTTGGAAAGAACTGTTAATGCTGCTGGGGTTGGAGCAAGGACTCAGTAGAGCCTACCACCCAGAGACTGATGGGCAAACAGAGAGAACTAATCAAATTTTAGAACAGTTCTTGCGATGCTTCATTAATTACCAGCAGGATGACTGGTTATAGTTGTTCTCCTATGCAGAATACAGTTACAACAACTCAATTCATAGTTCCACTGGGTGCACGGATATGAGGGAGCCCCTTTACCCATGGTGGCCACAGAGGCAGTGGGGCTGGTGGACTTATGAACCTGGTGGACTGATTTATCCCACCGGTGGTCTCTAATTCAACAGACTTTGACAAAAGCCAAAGAGAATTATAAAATACAAGCTGACAAGGGTTGGGCCCCTGAATGGAACTTGTGCCCTGGGGACTGTCTACATTTCCACCAAGAACCTTAGGGGTTTACAGCCTAGGGAAAAACTGGGGTGGAAATATGTGGGGCCATTCAAGGTGGTGAGACTCATTAATAAAGTAGCTGTTGAACTGGATTTGCCGAAAGTTTATGACACATCCGCCCTGTTTTCCATTTCAGTCTATTGAAGAAGGATCCTGGACCATCGAAGTGGAGATCTCATCCTGCAGCTCCGCCTGTCAGCTATAGCTGCCATTCCAAGGCGGGAGGTAGCACATTCATTCTCCAGCCGTGGGCCTCTGTTCTCACTATCAGCTGCTTATCGCACTGCGCCTCCCTAACCTTGAGTGTGTTGCTTTTCGCCACTGCTCAGCTGCTTCTCTTTTCCAGGTGCTAACTGTAATTTTTCCCGCTTTTAGCCTGGGAAGAAATGTCCAGTATATGTGAGCGTACTTTTCTCTTTGTGGTGATTGGAGGTTTCACTTTGCATTATCCTTTTGAATACACTATAACTGTACCCAGTCTACCTTCATCCCTCCATTACTGACTCAAGACGTGTAGATGACTATAAGATCCACTGACAATAAAAGAAGCTTCTGGTTAAGAACTTCTGGTTGCAGTTTAAAATCTCTTAGACTCTCACAGCCTCCCCTGATCATGAATGGGGAGCTTCATCAGGAGGTGGAAGAGATCTTAGACTCTAAAGTCAAGAGGGGACATCTATATTATCTCATCAAATGGAGGCACTTTGTTCCCAGTCATAATGAATGGGTGCAGAAAGACCATGTTAAGGCCCCCAAATTGGGACTTCGTTTGCCATGATTGTGTGTGCATTGTGCTCATTGTCTTTCTTCTTCTATATGTGGGCGTTGCGGGGGGCAGTTTAGTGTGAATGTGTGTTGGGAGGACTGCTTCACTTTTCAGGCTTAGCAAATGTTTTTCTAAGGCACCTCCCGAAGAGGGAAGAATGCGAATGACCTGAGGCACCTATCTCTACTAGCTTGGCTGCCATAGATAAACTAACAGTAGAAATGCAGGTTGGGAGGAGGAGGGCCTGCAAGGAGCATTAGGTTTAGGTGGACTGTGTGAATGGATTGATTGGATGGGTCACGGGGGGGGGGGGGCTTGCTTGAACCATGTATAGTTTCAGGACTGGCACCAAAAGTGTTAGTTCTGACACAGAAGTTCTTAGCTTGGAACATCCTAATTCCTCAATAATCATATCACTACTGGAGAGTGTTGTTGAGAGCTCGTTTGTCCAAGCATTTGACAGTTATTCTTGATCTGCCAGCAGTGCTAGAGCAAAAATGCAGAATGTGATATTGGTTACAAAATTTGGCTTCCTAACAGTCTCGTTCCTCCCCCCCTTTAAATCAAGTTTCTTGCTGTTATACTTCAAAGTCATGTGGGCAATGCCTAGTAAAAGCAGCCCAGAGGACCTGGTGAATAACATTATCCCATGTACCAAATAGCTCCCTGTTCCTCCCCATAAAGAGCAGAATCAATTATGCAAGAGGGTTTTTTAACTGCAGAATAAATTCTTCTAGCTGCAGAATCAAGTTTTTCTTGATACCTGCTGCTGCTGCTTTATTTTGGTTGATTTTGTTTTAGCTCAGAATACACACTGCTTTTGTCAGTTGGCAAAGTAAAAGGCACAACATTTTCTGGCTAGCATTCTCCCCCTTCCACCACACACATACAGACACACTTTGTGCTCTTGGCAATTAAGTTGCATGGCAGGAGAAAAATCAGGAAATTATTTATTTTAGGATATTGACAAATAGACTTTTACCACTTCAGGAGTAATGGAATGTTCATTTGAAGTGTGCCCGACTCTCTTTCTGCAAGTGGTGTTGAACAGTGTTGAATACTAAGTGAAAGGCTGTTCACAACCATTCCTTATTGTTTTGCCTGTGCAATACCTGCTCAGAATATTCCCATAAAAGTTAATTGTACAATTTAAAAAGGCTGTTCCAGTCTAAGATTTGTCTCAGATTATGAATACTAAGTGTCTGCCACCCAGCCTCATGAATAACTGATGGTGAGGCCATGGAACAAATCGATCTTTCAATTCTGGTGTGACCCTTCCCCTTCCCAATCTTCTGAGCTGAAAGTTAGGAATCCAGTTTCTCTGTCTGCTGTGCAAATCTTCTCTCTTATTGATCTCTTTATTTATCTCCCTCTCCTCATTCCGAAGACTTGGGCAGGTAACAAATTAAAAATCATACAGATAAAATATCCAATTTAATAATCTGATTAAAATGGATAAGCCCTACTGGGAGAGAAAGGCACTATCAGCTGAAAGCTCGCAGACTTCACCTGACAATTTCCCAGATGCCAGAAGAAGAACAGTGTGAAATGGAGGGTTTGTCCCTCCCCCTTCTGACTAGGACTCTTGACAGTGCAATCCTATGCAGAGTTACACCTTTCTGAGCCTATTGACTTCAGTGGATTTAAAAGGGCATAACTCTGCTTAGGGCTGCCCTGCCCTTTGAGGGCCTGACTGCGTGGAATGCCCTACTCATGGATGTGCACCGGTAACTTCGAAGAGCTGTGTTGGTGCAGTTATAATATGGATGTAGACTTGAAGGAAGAACCCTTTTATTTGGGCCGGGAGGACAACAAGGATATGTTGATTCTGATGCTTAGTTGAGGGCTCGTGTGGTGTGGCAGTTACAGTGTTGGACTAGGATGGGGGGGGGGGGGGGGAAGTCAAGCCTCCATTCAGACATGAGGCTCACTAGGTGACTTTCAGCAGTCACTCTGAGCCCAGCCTGACCACACAGGGTGGTTGTGAAGATAAAATAAGAGAGAAGGCCTGTGTGTGCGCAGTCTTTGGCTCCTTTCAGGAAATGTGAACAAAACCCGAGTACATTGCTTCTGTGTTGTGTGCTATCCCAAGGAAACTGAGCCTTTTCTCCTAACAGCTCATTCTTGTTTGTTTCAACAGAGGCTGAGTTCAGACTGGCAGTTTGGACCGATATAGGCACGTTCCTCAAGCGGATTAAGTGGGTCGGTTCACACAGCCACAGCTGTCTGGCGTTCCCGTACTGTACTCACCCTGTCCTGAAGCATTTTGATCCTGCTTTTTAAAAAGTACCAGGTGAAAGCCATGGCAAGCTGTTTGAATGCGCGTTGATCTGGCTTCCTGGAAGTGTGGACGCAAATAAGCAGCAATCAAGCGGCGCCGGTAATGTGAACCCGCTGATCCAGCATAACTGCCCATGCGTGCTGGGCACTTGAGCGCACAACCGCTCGCGGGGATACTTCTGGCTCACGGAGTCAAAGCTCCCAGCCATGGGATCCTGCCCCGATTGCTGCTGTGCCCATGCGCCTACGTGTAGGTCGGCAAAACGGACCAAAGCCGCGCGCAACCGGGGTACTGCCGCCAGGGGCCACCCTGCAGTGCGAACGCTCCATTCCACCTCCTCTCCGGTATGGTCCCGCATCAGTCCACACAGTGCGACCGGAAAGCCCCGTGACAACTTGGCCCCAGGTCTTTTTGCCCCGCTTCATTCTGCCAGTCTGTCCTCCACCAGAGTGTAGGTAGATGAGTGTTAGATGAGCTGGGCAGAGTTTTTTGGCCATTTTCAGAGTCTTGAGAGTGAGAATGTCTTGCTGTATAAATGTCCAGAAGTGAACCATTTTCTTCTTTTGTACCTACCTGCTCCAAGGTGGGAAAATAGAGAAGGAAAGCTTTCCCATCTCCACCCCTTACTCCTTTTCCAGCGCTGGGATTTACCCCTTCAACATGTAAACATAACTGAAACTGAAGCATGCAACGCAGTGAGGTAAACAGCCCCCCCCTTCCCCGATTGCAGTTCACTGAGAAAACAAAAAAATGGGTCATCCTCTTTCCTGTATTACGGACTGCTCTACTGAACTGTGCAAAAATTAGAACTTGTAAGAGGCTGTAAAAATATCCAGGTAATTAGAGCTTTGGAAAAACATATCCACCACACTAGATAAAAATAAGGCACTGTGCTGCAATCTGTGTTTTGTACAAGCTTGTTTCTTTACATTTTCTGGTTAAAGCACAAGGGTTTCACCTCAAATTATATGGTCTTCTCTGTACGTGCAGCCGAATGAGATGATGGGATACCACCTCAGGCAGCACTGACGAATGCAGGCAGAGGGTATCTTTTTAAATGTCCTTTCCATGTTAAGGTTCCCTGCAAGTTTTTTAAAAACTAGCACAGAAGGGGGAAAGATTCTGGTCTTGCTCCCTACAATGCCAGTTTCCTTCAAGTGGGAGATTTTTTATATAGGACAGTATTTAACAATGCCATGCTGTATCCATTCTGCCACCTCAGGAGTCTACCTCCTGGATTATTTTATCTATTTACTTATTTCCTTTATGCTTTACTTCTCTCCTTAATGAGGCTCCAAAGTGGCTCACAACATCCCCCTCTTCATTTTGTCCCCTTAACAGCCCTATGAAGTAGGGGAGGCTGAGAGTCAGTGACTGGCCCAAGGTCACCCAACTGGCTCCCATTCCAACACAGCATGTGACTGAGCCATGGCCAGAGTTTCAGACCCTGACTCGGACATATTTTCAGTGGGAGGGCAGAGCAGCCTTGGATCAACCACAGTCCCTCATCTGCAAAACGATGGTGCTGAGGACCTGGCAAGGACATTGTGAGGGTTAAGCTGATCACAAGGTTATCTGTGCCGAGCCCGTGGCCAAGAACCTGATCATCATATGTTGTCTGCCATTTTATTCCTAGACCTTTTTAATGCATATCTTGTTCAGAAAGTCTTGGTACCTTGATAGCTAGTCTGTTTTGTGAACAATGCCACTAAAAAGCCCTACATTCTTTAATCAAACTGTACTGATACCAGAGATTCTGAGAGCTTCAACACCAGTGTGTTTGCCAACTGAAACTCTAGGCCTCAGCTCATCTACCTGGAAGCCTACACACTGATTTTCCTCGGTGTTCTTGTCCAAATTTCGACTAGAATGTCATGCCAAGCAGCTTTGTACCTGTGCAGGAGCTGCTTGCCTTACAGGGTCATGACTGGGTCATGCCTTGATAAATAAGCTTCCTTTGTAAGTTATGTGTTAGGTGTTTTCAGCCATTTTCCCCCTACACAGATGGCATACAGATCAGCTTTAGAAGGTGCATTTTCCCCCAGGGTCACGAACAATCGGATCATTTTAATGACCTATTTTTCAAGCGCTGAATCACTCACAGTTCGCCTTCTCTTTTCACCAGTCAGAGGTATCATTTAAATAACCTACAAGTGGTTGATATTTCCTTGGAGAACTCACGCGTCAATTTATCTTGATCCAAACAGTTTGGTTGCCTCAAATTTTATTTTTTTCAGTTAAGGCATTATATGTCAGCATATGAGAAGCATCTTTTTAAAAAAAATCAGCCTGAATGTTTAAGATTTTTGCCTGATTTTTTTGCATATCCAGGCGGCTCTGCAGCCATAAACAAACACCAAGCGATGCTGTTGGAAGAAGGTGTGCAGAGAGACCACCCAAGGAGCAAAATTTAAACAATGGGCCTCTCGGAGGCTACGACAGTGGGAGTGGTGACTGCTGTAAAGCGGCACCTAGTCGTCATGTGTTCCAGGTATTCAGGCACAGACAAGCAGTATGCCCCATGTTTGACTCTAGGGATCACAACTTACAAACAGCCTTGCAAGTCAAGGTGGCATGGCTAAGCTGCTAGGGGGAGGGGGTCAGTGAAACACCCCCTCCCCAACTGGGAGCTGCTTCTAGGCAGAGAGAAAGTCGCTGCCCAAATGTCACAGAGACTGGCTCCTTTCAAAAGCTGTCCCCACAGCTGGGGGGAGATGACAGATGGAATGCAGCCTTGGCTGGCTCCCAGCCTCTCACGGGGAGAGAAACCCCCCCCCCCCAGCGGAGAAGGGCATCAAGGGGGTATGCGTGGTCTGCTGTGCCACCTTTAAAAGAGATCTGTGTGGGGCAAAGAGGACGGCCCCAGGTACCAATGCGGCTGACATACTTCTCCATTTTATCCTCACAACCACCCTGTCATGAATCTTGGTTCAGCCAAGTTGTGTTAGCCGCTCTGGGCCTGCAAATAGCAGGGAGAGTGGCCTAGAAATTGAAAAATAAATAAATAAAAATATGTTAGGGTCAGTTAAAGTGACTGGTCCAAGATCACTGGGCAAGCTTCCAGGTTAGAAGGGGGGTTTATATCTGGGTCTTCCAGATCCTAGTCCAATGCACTAACCACTACACCACACTGGCTCTAGTCCAATGCTAACCACAACACCAGACCAGACCATCTCGGGGCAGTACTCAGGCAGCCAAAGAATGTTGTCCACCCCTTTGATGGGGCTCCCTCCCCATAGAGCCCTAGCAACATCCCCAACTGTCTGTTTTTTGCAGGCTCCTGTAACATACAGCTGCTTGGGAATATGCCGAGGCCCTTTTTAAGTGAACAGTATAATTTTATTCAACATGAAAAATAATGAGTCCTACCAAGTTCCTGCATAGCAGCTTGCTTCCATGCAGCCTTTCTAGAGCCATAAAAAAAACTGGTCTAGAACAACTACAGATTTTGGTAACTTAAACTATAACAAAACCTGGGGTGGACCTCTGAATATTACAGCTTTCCTTCTGTGGGACTGGCTATTGAACAACAGGGCTTCATTGGCAGGCCTTCTGTTTTTAACTCATTATCTTTTGCCCACCCATCCCAAGCCATACAATGGGGCAGAGGGAGCGTATATTGAAATGACTACACTGCTGGCATTCCCTTGATGGAAAAGTTAAATCCACAAAATACCTTTTATTAGGGCCAGTTGAAAGGACACAAAACATTATGCAAACTTTTGAGCTCACCAAAACTTCATCAGGCCAGATGTTACCAAAAAATGAGGACAAAAAGAATTTTCAGGTCATGGTCTTCATGGTCCTTAATGATCATGCTAGCACTGGATGTGAGATGGTGAGCAAGTTTCTGTGTCTTTCTGGGTTAGATCACAGGACTTGCATCTTAGGAAGAAGTAAGCAAGGGAAGGTCATCTCATTAGTAAATTAGTAAAATCGAATAAATAAATAAAATCGAATTAGTAAAATAGGGGTATGAACCTCCAGGTGGGGCCTGGAGATCTCCCAGAATTATGACTGATCTCCAAATGGCAGAGATCAGTTCTTCTGGAGGAAATGACTGCTTTGGAGGATGGACTCTGTGGCATTCTACCCTACTATGGCATTATTCCCTGCCCTCCAGGAACCCTGCCCTCCCCAGGATCTACCCCCAAAATCTTCAGGGAATTCCCAACCTGGAGATGGCAACCCTATTAATGTAAAATAAAGGCCAGAGAAGTCCAAATGTCCCTTGACAGTAAGGTTACCAATCTCCAGGTGGTGGCTGGAGATCTCCTGGGATTACAACTGATCTCCAGGTAACAGAAATCAGTTCACTTGGAGAAAGTGGCCTCTTTGGGAGGTGGACCCCATGGCATTATACCCCATTGAAGTCCCTCCCCCCCAAACCCCACCCTCCTCAAACTCCACCCCCAAATCTCCAAGTATTTCCCAACCCGGAGCTGGCAACCCTACTTGACAGGCAGTGTGAATTCACCTGGTTTACTTCCTCACAAACTCCAGAGGCACCAGGCTCTCCTTTGTATCCCAGGCTCCTCCTAGACTCTTAAGGGTAACTTGGAGTGACTTAAAGGATGCTACTCTGTGGCATAGATATATCGGAAATGTTCACCAGCACCTGGAAGTGGAGATGGGAGAGATGGCAGTTTGCAAAGAGTCTCCCCTCTGCAGGGGTGGACCAACACTGTCACTGAATGGGAAAGTCCGTGGCAGGCTGATGGCCTGCAGATTCACTGGTGGTCAGGAGCAAGCTGAGTCACACAGGAGAGACAGTCAATACCCATTGCCCTTTGGCAAGTTGACACCAGTCAACTTCTTCACCACAGCCCCAGTCTGAGCCAAGGAGCTTCTGTAGCTCTGCTGGCATGCCAGGTCCCCCTGGCCACTGGCAGGAGATAGGGTTGCCAGGTCCAGGTTGGGAAACTCCTGGAAATTTCAGGAAGGAGCCTGGGGAGGACAGGGACCTCAGTGGGGTGCAATGCCATAGAGTCCACTCTCCAAAGCATCCATTTTCACCAGAGGAACTGATCTTTGTAGTCTGGATATCAGCTGTAATTCCAGGGGATCCCCTGGTCTCACCTGGAGGCTGGCATCACTAGGCTACAGGGCTGTTTTAACATCCTCATCTGGTTCTGCACCTCTGTGGCTGGAAGGGAAGGTTTGTGCATTGTTTTGTAGAGGTCCCAAGTCTGTGTGTTTCATCCTTCCATCTTGCTTTCCTGCTGGGAGGATAACTGGGGTGTGTCTAATCAAGGGCCAGACTTGGAGGAATTCTTTGGTCTCTGAGAACCCAAGGATGCTCTGGGCTGCTTGCTCCTCTCTGAAGCAGCCGCAAAATTGACAGGAAGCCTTGCTGAGAATTACAATGAAGGCCCAATCACAGATATTGGAGGAAACGTCCAGTGAATTCTCTTTGGTGCTTTTGAAATTGAAAAGTTTCTGTGGTCTTCACTGAGAGGTGGAAAGGAGGCCTTGTGTTTTTATTCAGGCTCCCCCCCTCTTTCCATTTCTTATCAGCTCTTTGGGAAACCTGCAGCTAGGATTGTTCTTCTAGTTGTCAAGCCTGCTTGAGTTCTTGGGGGGGGGGGGGGGGAGCAGCATGCTTGCACTGTTTGATAGCTACCCCATACAATGTCCAGCTGTCAAGGGGGAAATTTGTAAGCAGGCTTTTCCCAGGGACGGAACAGCACAGCTCCTTCCTGGTTGGGCTGGCCTGGCCTGGTTGCCTTGCAGCTTCAAACAAGTCCAGTATAAGTAATTCCAGTGCTTAAAGAAATACTCCACGGCTGAGACCTCTCTTTTCCAAAATCAGTCATGTTCCGTAGGGTAGCCTGCAGAGGGCAAAGTGAGGCAGCAGCCCCAGAACAAAAAGCCCCTGCCCTGGGGGGTAGCTGCTGCAGGCATTCACTGCCTGCTGGATATATTAGTGGCATCCTCTGCCTCAATAAGGCAGCATCTCCGTGAAGCGTTTCCACGGTGCTGGTCTGAAGCAGCAGAACAAAGTCTGAGTCCAGGGGGAGCACCCATGTTCTATTCAAGTAGGGTTGCCAGACCCCTGGTCCGGGCGGGGGTTCCCCCGCTTTTGCAGGCCCCTTTCTGCCACCAGCCAGAAACCCCACCCCCCGCAAATGCCCCCAAATGTGACATAATGATGTCACCTGAAAGTGCCGTCATCATATCACTGACATTGGGGGATGATCCCAGGTACTAGTCGGACACTCTGAGCACTACATGGCACTGGTTTTTCCATGTTCCCCTGGTGTGTTCACCTGTCTCAGTCAAGAAGGGTCTGACTTGGTAGGAGTCACTCTTGTGGGCTCACATGGCTTACACAGGCACAGTTCTGGAATCTGACCCAAAGACAACACCCCTCTGCACCACCCAAAAAAACTGCTGATTTGTTTGCTTTATTAATAAATACATATGTTTACAAAAATAAAATGAAACAGATTATATTGATTTATAAAATGTAAGAGGAAAGGCTCTATCTTGTTAATCCAAACAGTAGATAATATCCAGTGTTAATGAAACTTATCCAAATGGTAAGAATTGTTTCTTTGACATCTCTGACAACACAGCCCTTTTTGCAGCAGGGGATTTAAGGTGCCACCTGACTCCTGGAGCTGCACCCTAGCCATTAGCACAGACAGGATGAGGCTCCTGTGCTGAGTTCCCAGAACCTGGGTCTTATTCAGGTAAAACGACAGGTGTAAAATATGCTCAGTCTCTGCCAACAAGGCAATTTTATCAAATACGTCATATTGTAAGTACAATTGGCAGCAAGGAGTAAAGCCATGACACTTCTTGGGTTGTTTTAAAAATATGCATGCCTTCTCTTTTTTCCTTCCCTGATATGGGAAACGTAAATATAGAGGCTGGCTTTGCTTTTTATTAATGTATCCATAGCAACAAGAACATCTAAATTATTACAAGTTGATCCCTCCCACACTGGAGGTACATTGTGTGCGCCTTAAATATAGTTTTGGGTAAGACTCTAACAACTTTTTGCAAATCAACACTTAAGTAGAGAGCATGTTCTCTGTCAGTAGCCTCCGTAAGCAGAGTTGTATGTGCACCCCAGTTCACTGAACAATGTGGAGCTCCAGGACTAAACAGAGGGATTGCCAACCTGGTTGAGCCTGTGGGCAGTTTGGAGAATTTTGAGAAACAGTGCTGGGCCCCACCACAAAATGGCTGCCATGAGGGGGGACCAATTACACAATGGCTGCCATGGGATGGCAATCATAAAATGTTAGGAGGTTCTAGGGCAAACATCATCCTATGTTGGAGACAGCTGTTTTTAAAAGGAGACCTCCTACAGACCTCCTGTGTTCTTCTGAAGTACCTTCTGCTCCTCTGAAGTGGAGGAAAGCTGGAACTGGCCCAGTGGGGGGAGAGGTGCTTTTGGGCAGAAAGGAAGTGGGCACCAGGGAATCTCCATGGGAACCATGAGATCCACAGGCACCGCAGCCAATATCCTAACAATTAAGGTCAATTGTAGAGACAGCCACTGTTGTTAAATAAACATTTGTCATGCAGAATCGTGATCAGGATCCTATCTCCTTAAGCTATTTTACCAAGTTAATGCCAGCTCCAGGACCACTCTCTGTCATTTCCTCCCTTCTGAATTTACTGCCCCTTAGAAACCACTCAAGCTACTTCCTCATGGCTGCTCACAGGGGAAGATCAATAGACATGGGGAAAGTGAACATTTGAAGCTTCTTATACCAGGTGTGGATGATGCAGCCTGCTGTTGTCTGTTCTTATTGGCAGTGGCTTTTGAGGGAACACCTGAGCTACCAGAGATGCCTGGGATTAACCTGGGAACTTCTGAATCTAAAGCAGGTGCTCCCCAACTGAGCCACGGCCCTTCACTCCTTCACAGAAGATCATGTACCATTACTAGTCTTTATAATGTTATTTACTTATGGGCAGATAGGTTTGTGAGCCACCTTTCTAATCAAACATTCAAGGCAACATACAAAAAATGAAAGTTAAATTTTATTGAAGAACCACCACCAAGCTTCTGTGAAACCCCAGGATTGTACAAAATTCAGCTTGAAAACCATTCATGTTTGACCAAGCACCCTACAGAAAATGGCGGGCACCATTTTGGAGGTACTTCTTCTCACACAAGGCACAGGAGACTGTAATGCTGTGACCCAGGTGAGTGGGGTATTCTAGATGGAGTGGCGTGTATTCAGCAATCTGCAGATCACACAGAGCAGGACTTTTCCACTCCTACTGCCCCCTGAAATTTTCCTCCTTGGGCCACCAGACCTTCAGGAACAACATGAGAAGCAACATGGGGGTCTCCAGCAGGTGGTGGAAACTGGCGGAGATTTGCTGCACCCATTTGCCAAAGACTTAAGTGCCTTTAGATCTATGGGATTGTGCCAACATTGATCCAAGGTTCACTGCCTGAGGAGGGATGTTCTGTCTGCTTCATGGCAGAGCCAGCCCTGGTGGGTGATTTGCAGCAAACTGATCTTCTGCCTCCTGACCTCTTCAAGACACACTCAAATTAAAAATGATCAGGGCCAACTCTGGAAGGAGCATGAACGTCCCACAGCAGCTGCCAGGGCCTCTTTGGGTCTTTAAAGACTGTCACTCAAAGGGGATTGCAAGGAAGCACTGGTATTAGGTTGTTTATGCAGTTTGTGCCTTACATGGAGAAGCCGCCTGTTGGAAGATTAAAGACCAGTTCCCTGAGTCCCCTTATCAGGATACCCAGGGGCAGATTAACCATTAAGCAGACTAAGCATGTGCTTAGGGCACCAGGGCCAAAGGGGGCACCACAAAGTTGGGAAAAGGGTGAAAAAAAAAAGAATGAAGATTTGTAAAAAAATAATAATAAATTGATAAAACTAGTGCAAATTGAACATGATGCACCCTAGTGTTATCTTCTATTTTTTGTTGGTGAGGTGCAGTATCATAGGCTATGTTTAAAAGTAAATGCATGTGTTTAAAAGTAAAATGATGGAGCCAAATTCAGTTGTCATGACAGTGACAATGACCCTCTCTGCCCCTTTTTAATTTCAGCTCCATGTAAACATCAAAAATGAAGTGTGTTCAGTTGAGTGGTGCACAAAAGAGAAAACGTGCATAAGAGAATGAGCAAAAGAATCTGTCTGATGTAGCCAAGACAGGAAAGCTGACAGATTTCTTCTTACAAACTGCAGAGAAAGATGATCCAGATCAAAACCAGTGTCAGTCTTCAGAGAGAGGAAGTGAATCAAATCTATCTCCTTCATCAGAAACAGGCAGTGTTGGTGCGAGGCCAGATTTTCATGATGACGTTGCACATGATGAAGTGCCACAACCCAGACCTACTTCCATGAAAATGCTTTTGAACTGTCCAAGGAGTTTAGAGAACTGACCAAGGATGAAATGAACAAGGCTAAGGACCCAGGGTTGTGGGATGAATTTTATGGTGATGATGTGACTTATTGGGTTGCTTGTGGACCCAGTGAATGTCAGCACCACAATGGGCCATTTGACAAACTGTGTCGCAATTTCATCAGTGGGAATCCAAAGAGATACTGTTCACAGAAGATATTTTTTGGAATAAAAGCCAATAGTGAACACCTCAAGAAAGAATGGCTGTTGTACTCTCCTTCAAAAGGATCAGTTTACTGTTTTGTTTGTAAACTATTTGAGCCCAAAAGGTCAATGCATTTTGCTAGAAATGAGGGATTCAGTGAATGGCAAAACACTGCTGTAATTGACAACCATGAAAAAAGTACAACTCACCAAGATGCCGTGTTGATATATTTAACTCAGAAACAAGTCTTAGGCTTGACACAGCCACTGGAAAAACAAATTGAAGAGGAGTACAATTACTGGGAGAATGTGCTTCAGCGTGTTGTAGCAGTCATTTGCACACTGGCTGAACAAGGATTGACATTCTGAGGAAAAGTGGAAAAATTTGGGTCTCTCAATAATGGGAATTATTTGGGGCTACTCGAATTGATGTTGGTTTGACCCATTCTTGGCTGCTCACATATCACGGTATGGCAATGCTGGAAAAGGCAACCCTTCGTACCTGTCCAAAACGATATGTGAGGAACTTATTGAGTTAATGGCAAAGAAAGTGCACTTCGTCATCATTGATGAAATTAATGTTTCTGGGTACTTCAGTCTGTCTGTGGACTCAATGCTTGTTCTTTCGCATGATGATCAACTGAGCATAGTGCTCAGAT
This sequence comes from Lepidodactylus listeri, assembly GCA_029233225.1. NCBI lineage: Eukaryota > Metazoa > Chordata > Lepidosauria > Squamata > Gekkonidae > Lepidodactylus > Lepidodactylus listeri. Next base: position 6,794,087 of record JARCFY010000020.1, on the reverse strand, counting down.
ACTTGCAAGATGGACAGCAAGTTGAACAATTTATCATATTTTTGCAATTACAAAACCATACTGGTGAAGCTATGGCACAGCAGGTGTTGAAGTACTTATGTGATGATTGTAAATTGGATTTTGCTAAATGCAGAGGACAGTCATACAACAATGCTGCCTGGACATTACAATGGCATGCAGCAAAAACTTGGATTTGGATGCAAATCAGTTTGCCATTTATGTACCCTGTGCAGCTCATTCACTAAATTTAGTTGGATGAAGTGCTGTGGATTGCTGTCAAGTTGCAGTAGATTTCTTTTCCACTGTATTTATTTTATTTATTATTTATATTTATTTGTTAGATTTCTAGGCCGCTCTTCCCGCTGTTGCAGGCCCAATGTACAACTGCTCTACACATTCTTTTCAGCCAACTGCTCTGTGGAGAATTCTCAATGATTACATTGGAAATGAAAAAGTGTTGAAATCACTTTCAGACACCAGATGGGAAGCACATGCTGTGGCAACTGCAGCAATTATCAACTCTTTCTTCAAGATTCTGGAAGCTTTGGAAGATTTATCAGATGACCAGTTGCAAAAAGGTGACACTAGAAGGGAGGCAAAGAATATTGCAAACAAGATGCAAGAACTGGAATTTGTGTTCATGATGAATTTTTGGAATGAAACTTTAGAAAATTTTCATAGAACAAGTCAACTTCTTCAAAGTGAAAATGTGATCTTGCAAACATGTGCAGATTTGTATTCATCATTGGCAGACCAGTTGCACACATCAAGAGATGAGTTTGAGAGATTTGAATCACTTGCAAAGGACATGCTCCCTGATGTAGAATACAAAGCAACTCAAACGCGTAAGTGTATAAGAAAGAGAGTGTCCAACAATGGAAATGCACCAGAGGTCATTCTCAGTGCCAGAGACAAATTCTGTATCTCCACTTTTTATGTAATTGTTGAAAAGTTAGAAACAGAAATGAGGAGGAGACGAAAGGTGTACACTGAAATAGCAGACAAATTATCTTGTCTGACAGATGTTCCTAATGCCACCCAACAAGGTGCTAATTCCCAGATCAGACAAGTGATCAGAAAGTGAAAGGTACTCAAAGACTTGTCAGACATTCATTGATGCTTATCCAGATAACATGAACAACACTTTGTCTACAGAGCTTCAGCAGTTCCATTCATATGTTCTTCATAAGTTTAAAACAACCAAGAAAACATCTTTCATTCACATGGAACTTTACAACACAATTACAGAAGACAAACTAGAGAGTGCCTTTCCAAATGTTGAAATTGCCTTAAGAATATTTTTAACATTAATGGTCACCAACTGCACAACAGAGAGGTCTTTCTCACAACTGAAATGTGTAAAAAACCCAAATAGATCAGTTATACTTCAAGAAAGACTCAACTCACTGGGTATATTAACAACTGAAGCAGACATTATGAGAAGTATTAATTTTGAGAATGTTACCAGTGATTTTGCGAAAATGAAATGTAGAAAAATGCCTTTCAGGTCATGAATATTGGAACTTTGAAACATTTAACTTGTGAAATATTAAAATAGATGTTGTATTGCATTTTTGTAGAACTTTATGTAGCCCAAGCTTGGCTTAGTTTGTACAGTATATTGTGTTATCATATGAATAAATTTTTGTATTGCTGCAACCAGCATTATATATCTGGTCAGACAGGTCAACAACTATAATGGACTGGGTCAGTGTGGAAAGGAGGGGGGCACCAAGATTAGTCAGTGCTTGGGGCACCAGTGAGCCCTGAGGATACCAGATAAAGTGGCAAAAGATCCACCAATCAACCTTCTGCCTGATTGTATTCAAGGTAAGCAGCAGAAAGGAACGTTGAAAGAATCTGGGTAAAAGGTGCTTGTGACAGCTGCCGTTGGTTTATAAAAATGTCTCTCTTTATGATCTGAGTAGCAGCTCCCTCCCCAGGGAAGGTGGGACTCTTGCTTGATAAAAGAAGCATTGAGTCAGAAGAGGTGGGACCTTGCAAAACAACAAAATCCATATAATAACCACTGTCTTGAAGAATTATTATGCTGCAGAAGGGTAGCCATTTGAAGTAGTGCTGTTGCCTGCGTTTACATGGGGTCATGCTGTTGATTCAGTGTCTTTTGACTCAATTTGCGGTACAGCTTTCAGCTCCTTTTCTCCTCTCGCCATGCTGGCTCTACAGAGCTCATAAAGCTAATGAGCTGGATTATTCCCTCACTCATACATTGTCGAGAAAATTATATATTCCAGGTGTATGGGCTTTATTAGACAGGCTGGTGAAGGAGCTGGCAAGAAAGCTCACACTGAGCAGCTTTCACTTTCACCTTGATCTGCAAGGTGATGGATTTGTTTTGTATGGTTTGACAGGAGGCTGGGGGGCCTGTGACTCCTGTCAAAAAAATCCTCTTGCCCACTTACCTCTGTTTCCCCACAGCTCTGGTGGCCAACAGCTTTCAGTTGGGATCCCATCTTTGTTCCCTTCTTCCTTCTTGCCCCTTGTGAGGGTGAGAATTAGTGGCCAGGCTGAACGCTTAAGGATAAATTTCAGAGATCAGTAGTTGTTAAGGCTAGGAAATCTGTAGTAATTCATATCACTGCTTGTGGCTCTTTTGGAATGTGCTGAAATTGCCCTGAGGGGAGTTGGACTTCCTGTTCTCACCTCGAGAGACATCCAGGCAATCCTGGTCTTGTGCGTGAGTCTTAACACCCCCACTTTTCAGTTGCTTTTGCTTCAAATAGAAAAGATCTTACCAGAGTACAATAGGAATAACAGCTGAACACATAAGTGAAAGCTTGGGTTTAGGGACACCAACATGTCTCCTCCAGGCCTGCCTGGTTCTCCAGAAGAGTTGCCGCAGTGACTGCTTGGGGCAGAACAAGGAGGAGCGTGCCAAAGCACCACAGGGGCTTGGCTTGTTTCTGACCATTAACTTCATGGGAAGCAGCAAGCATCTCCTCGTGGACCCTGATGGACCCATGCTGCAGCTGGTATTGCTGCCGGGACCCAGCTCAGACACAGCCAGGAGTGGTGTAGAGAAAATGATAGATGCACCAGCTCTGTGCCCCAGAGTCAGGAGTAATTTCAGTTTCCCTAGTGTTGTGATTTTCAAACTGTTCCAGAAAAACCTGGATTTTTCTGGAAGCTTCGGTGGGCCACCTCAAGTTGAAGACCAACAATAGCCTACAAGCTTCTGTTGATGATTGCTTGCCTGACATGACTGATTATCCCTTGCAATGGACTGTTGAGTGTAAAGTGTTCTCTTAGGCTGCGATCAAATGAGCTGTTTGGTCTGATGTCGTTGCTATTCCCTTATGGATTTAAAATGCACGATCAGACAGCATTGTCCGTATCCCATTCCCCAGTCGTTGGTCTCCTGTTCTCACCTGTCCTAGAATCAGCCTTTTCTGACACTGGACAAAGTCCAAAGTTTATGAATTATCTGGTTTCACCCCACCTTTCCAGATATTCGAACTCTCCATCATGGTGTCAAGCTGGAAGGAAAGTCTGAACCTTACCTTCCATTTTTGCTCCTTCAAAAAAAAAACCCCAGCTAGCAATATGCACATAAGTGGATCTCCACTGCCGTCGCTTGTGAGAATGCACCACAATGTTTTGTTGGGATCAGGAGCCCCTGGGGGGTTGTTTTTGAGTGACAAATTCAAGGGGGGGAAAACCCTTTCTGCCATTTCTTGGGGTGGGATGGTGGTGAAAATACCACCATATTTTGGTTTCCATATCGGTGGCCAGGATTCCACCCCCGGAACTTTACTCCAAACTACTTCATATAATATTGCTTCTCCTTGCTTTAGCCCCTCCTCTCTTGTGGATGGAGCTGACTCAGGTGATTTCTTTTTCTTCCACTATGTGCATCACTCCTAAGAAGCTGGATGATGATAACTGTTTGTGTTGCTGCTGCATTTCCTAGGGACTCTCTGATGCTCCCCAGATCTGCTCCTGAGGTCGTCCAGAGTTGGCAACCCTCCAATTACTGTTGCCAACCTGCAGGGGGTGTCTGGAGATCTCCCAGAATTACAACTGATCTGCAGACTTCAAGAATCAGTTCTCCTGGAGAAAATGGCTGCTTTGGAGGGTGGACTCTATGGCAATATAGCCTGGTGGGTAGAGGTGATCCCTCAGATAGAAAAGTCCCAGGCCATTAATTAAACAGTGATGCCTCTAAAAATGGCTTGCCTACGTTGAGCTCTATCCCCAAATACATAGGTCGCTTAGCTTGCATCTTGGCATCATCTCATTGGATCACCACTGTTGTCATTGGAGGGGGTCAAGACCTGCCACATGATGACTCCTGAGCAAGGGGGAAGTGCTACGCACTGAAGGAGGGGTAGGAACACTCAGCACGAGGAATGCCAGTTGTGGGCAGCATTCCTGTGTTGCATGCATCATTGTCATTCCACCTTGTGTTTCATAGCTGAGAGTTTTTCTGGGAAGAAGTTCCAAAGTATAAGAAGCAACCAGGGAGAACAAATGCATCATCCCCGCTGAAGTGTCCTGTCCAAATATTGACCCCTCTTGATGCTTTTTAGCAGGTGAGATGTGACAGGATGACATTTTGTACTGCTGTGGCTCCAGGCAAAAACCACATTTGCAAGGTGCATCTGCAACTCAGTATGAATAGTCAGTTTGCGAATCCATGTTCCAATTTGTGAAGAATGGCCAGATCTGTGATTGTTTTCCCCACCTGAGCCGCCGCTTGCCCCCGCCTGTGATCTTCTAACTCCTTTTCTCCCCTTTGGTCTTGCTGTGGTGCTTAATTTTAACCAGGAATAAAGGCAAAGGTGATGGGGCGATGGAGCTATGTGAAGGCAGTTGTACAGATTCAAGCTAATGACACTTGATGCGTGGCATCCTTGTAAAAGAAAGGCACCCTATTGCATACCCTCCAATATTTCACAGATGGAGAAGCAGACTAACACCCCAAATTCTCAGACCAAGTAACACTGCCCTTCCCCAGCTACGCGTTCAAGGCTCCCTTCTGCCTTCTGTGTGCTGTATGGATTTGATCTGCAGTGTGCTAAACTGGTTTAAAATCCAAGAAGGTCATTTGGGTGAAGGTATACCTGAAAAGCATCATTACCCTACAAAGAGTTCTCAGTGACTCAAAATATACTTCAGTAGCTTGCAGTACATTGCACCCTGGTAAACTCTGAAGAATGTCCACGCAGGCAACTGACACTAACAAAAATTTAATATGGCATATCCCAAAGGCAAAAATTGAGACAGTGGTTTATCAGAGACCAGAATACAGGGACAGTTAAACAGGGACAGCTGGAGTGTAGGCGATTACCACCAAGCACCCTGTGTGCTGTATGCTTTCTTCCAGTCCAGGAGTTTGACTAATTGTATCTCTTGGGGACAGAATGTAGGGCTCAGAGGAATGGGGAAGTTAACCATTAGGACAGCTGACATTCTTAAGTGATCAGCTGGCCGAACCCTGTTACCTCCACAGCCTTGTTTGAATTGCACATTAAGCCCTGGAAAACACAAACAAATAAGAAAGAAGGGATTGCCTCTGGGCAGGTGCAGAGTAACTGCTTTACTACCACAGAACCAGTCTCCACACATATATACCCTCACTCCCACATTTATCTATTTCCTGGTCTTAGTAAAATGCTCTGTTTCGCCTTTTAAGGATGACCTTTTAAAATGTTATTCGTACACACACCAGAGACCTTGGTGTGCATACCCAAAGGAAGAAGGGATACTGTCTCCCTAATGTATTTTTCTCACATCTTTCAAGTGTCCTGGCACCTTCATTTCTCCATTTTATCCTCACAGCAACTTTATGAGGTAGAGAGAAGGGGCCAGATTCACCCAAACAGCTTAACAGCTAGGGTCGGGATAAACCTTTGCCCTTGGGCCAATCCCGCACCCTAAAAGTTGAGGAGTGGGAAAACATGGCTGGAAATGGCCTCTGGTGACACTCTAGGAATTTCCTCATATTGCTATGGTCTTTACAATAGAGATTAGAGGAAATTCTTAACAGCATCATCTGGAAGTGCCATTACATCCTCCCCAGCACTGTGTCAGACTCTCTAGTAATTAGCACTCAACAACGTTCCTTAAGCAGGATCAATTTATTGTAGTCAGGTTACTATACATTCTCTAAACACTATCTGTGTTAAGACTGAAAAGGGAAAGTGGGAAAGGGATTCTATATGGGGTTCAAACTGGGGTATCAGATGGCTACAAGCCAATGAATGCCACGTTACTCTCACACGGAAAATAACAGCTTTCACTTCCAAGCAGGAAACTCACAAGAGAAACCCAAGATCTTATGTAAACAGGGACAAATGCTAGAAGAGAATCTAAACAGCAACAATTGCCAGAGGAGAATCGACAGTAACATTCCAGTGCCAAAACATCCCCCCCTTTTCTTTTCTTTTTTTTTTCACAATTTAAGACTGCTTTAATCAAATGCTCTGTAGGGTTTAATCAAAATCTGTAGGGCAAACACAGCACAGAGCACACTGTCCCAGATTTCCAGGTCTAGAGGCACACTGAAAAAGTATTTTCCTAACAACCTTGCTTAATCAAGGTACATAAACACATACATCCTCACAGCTGCAAGTATTTCATAATATCGGTACTGGTGTTAAAAGAGAAAAACTCCTCAAATTCAATGAGTCAAAATAAAGCACAGCATTACCTATAGCTCTGTTTTTCAAGGGTAATTAAAAAGAACTTTTATATACAAGCTGTAATACACCCTAATCTGAAAACCTTGAGAAGATCATAATATATGCTAATGAAATAAGTTTATAAATAGTTATTTTGACATTTTGCTAGTAATTCATTTTTTTTTGTATAGAAATTTTTATTTTTTCAAAACATCAAAGTTGATACATTTGTATTATACAAATCCCTTTTTCTATATTATATAACATTTTGTTCTCTTTGTACATTCTTGTTCTTATCTTGTGTTGGTGGTTTCCCACCACATCTGAAGCATAACACATTTTCCACTTTATCCAAAATAGTAATATTTATATCTATGTTTATATTTCTGGTAACGGTTATATATCCTTAAAATATTTATATACCAATTCTTACTTTCTATATTCTTATATAATTCTAAAAAAACAACTTCATTATCTAATTATCCTTAGTATGTTCATATACTCTAATTCTATTCCTTTATGCTATTATAACCATGTATAAATGTAGTTTTTCATGTCCCAATATTTTTCAACATATTCTTTCAAATCCTTCCAATCCTCTAAAAAGGTCTCTGAGTACAGATTATTCAATTTTCTAGTCCATTTATCCATTTCAGCCATATATAACAATTTTTTCAACCATTCCCACACTTCTGGTATTTTTTCATTTTTCCAATTTTATGCATACACCATTCTTGCTGTTGTTATCATATACCATATTATTGTCCTTTTCTTTACATTTATCTCCTCTAGTTTAAGTCCAAGCAATAACATTTCAGGTAGCTTCTTAAATGTGCATTTCAAATTTTTTTCCATTTCTGCATGTATTATAGACCAATAAGTCTTCGCTTTATCACAAGTCCACCACATATGATAAAAAGAACCTTCTTTCTTTTTACATTTCCAACATTTGTTAGACATATTTTGATTAATATTTGCAATTTTTTTTGGTGTCATATACCATCTGTACATCATTTTAAAACAGTTCTCTTTTAAGTTATAACATGTAGAAATACTCATAGCATTTTTCCATAAAAATTCCCAAGATTCCATTTCAATGTCTTTGTTTAAGTTTATCGCCCATTTTACCATTTGTTCCTTTACCATTTCATCAGCATTAAACCATTTTAACAATACTTCATACATTTTAGAAATCATTTTTTCCAATCTTCCTCCCAAATTTGTTCTATTTCATTACTTTTTTCTCTAAAACCGGATTTTTTATCACTTCTATACATGTCATATATTTGTCTATATCTTAGCCAACTGTAATCAAAGTCCATCTGATGCTGCTCCTTGAATATAAAGTCTTTACCATGTCTTGTTAATAAGTCTCTATACTTCAACCAATCTTGTCCTTTGTGACGTGATACTGGATTTAAAGCTTCTGCGGGTACAATCCACATAGGTATCTCTTCTGGAAAAAAGTTTTTATATCTTGTCCACATATCGATTAATGTTCTTCTCAAATAATGATGCTTAAACATATTGTCCATTTTTGTTTTACCATAATACAAATATGCGTGCCCCCCAAACCTACAGTCATGACCTTCCAGGGACAATAACTTTCTATCTTGTAACATAGTCCATGTCCCTACCCAAGTCAAACATACTGCATCATGATATAGCCTTAAGTTTGGTAACTGGAACCCACCTCTCTCTTTAGCATCACACATTATTTTCATCTTAATTCTTGGTTTTTTCCCTCCCCACACAAACTTAGTCAATTCCTTCTGCCAGCATTTGAATGTTTTTACATCTTTCACAATCGGTATAGTTTGAAACAGAAACATTATTCTTGGTAGCACATTCATTTTAACCACTGCAATTCTACCCAACAGTGACAAATTTAATACATTCCACCTTTTAATATCTTGCATAATTTGCTGCCATAGTTTCTCATAATTATTCTTATACAAATCAATGTTTTTCATTGTTAGGTTTACACCTATTTTGTCTTTTTCACCACTTCACATTCTATAAGATTTTGTAATTCAATTTGCTTATTATTTGACATATTTTTACACATCACTTTCGATTTGTTCTTATTTACATAAAACCCAGCCAAATCACCAAACTCTCTTACTCTCTGCAACAAATATGGTAGTGTAGTCATAGGGTCTTCGGCTATAAACATCACGTCGTCTGCAAAGGCTCTATATTTAAAAGAAAAACCTTTTATTGTTAAGCCTTTAATTTCTTTATCTTCTTTCAGATTTAGTAGCAAGACTTCCAAAATCCAAATAAATAGCAACGGCGAAAGTGGGCATCCTTGTCGTGTGCCTTTTTCCACTTTAAAGTAATCCGTTTTTTCAGTATTAATTATTAAAGAGGATTTCTGTTCTCTATATATTGACTTAATAAGATTAAGCATATAGTCTCCAATTTCAAGATGTTCCAGCACTTCAAACATAAAATCCCAGTTTAAATTGTCAAACGCTTTCTCCGCATCTAAAAAAAGAAAGCCCACTTCCTTCTCCGGATGTTTATCATAGTACTCTATAGCATCCACTACTACTCTTAAGTTGTCTCTTATTTGGCGATTAGGTAAAAATCCTGCTTGCTCTGTCTGTATAGTCTCTTTAAGATGTTCCTTAAGCCTATCAGCTATAATCTTGGCAAAAATCTTATAGTCATTGTTTAACAAAGAAATTGGTCTATAATTTTTAACATCGGTTAAATCTTGACTTTCTTTCGGAATGAGTGAGATGGTTGCTTCTTTCCAAGTCTCCGGGACCTCACCTGTCACTCCTATGTCATTCATTAATAGCAATAACACTGGTGAGATCGATTCCTGTAGTGATTTATAAAACTTAGCTGTAAATCCGTCTGATCCAGGTGCTTTCCCTAGTTTTGAGTCATTTATTGCATTTTTAATCTCTTGTAGTGATATTGGGCTGTTAAGTAGTTCTTTGATTTTCTCTGTTGATTTTGGTAATTTTAATGACTGTAGGTATTCTTTAATCCTTTTTCTGTCTTTATTTTCCTTCTTAAAAAGCTTTGCATAGTATTTAAAAAATTCTCTTTTTATTCCCTTATTGTCTATTATCTCAATATTGTCCCGTATCACTTTAGTAATAAATTTATTTTCACGTTTTTTCTTTAATTTTTTTTTCCATGCTAAATATTTTTCAGGTTTGTTTGCACCTTCAAATGCTTTTTGTTGCAGTTTTTTCAGGTTCCAGTAAGTCTCTTGATTCAAAATAGCTTTTGCTTGGTCTTGTAACATCCAAATTTCCTTTTGCAGTCTCTTTTTTCCTGGTCTGTTCTTCAGTTCCTTTTCTTTTACTTTAATGGCTTGTACAATGTTTTCGTATTGTTCTCTTTTCTTTTTATTGTCTTTAGCATTCAGTGATATCAATAATCCTCTCATCACTGCTTTGTACGCATCCCACACAGTTTGAATTTTTACTTCTTTTTGTATGTTCGCTTGGAAATATAAATCTGTCTCTTCCTGTAATTTTTTAACTATTTCTTGGTTGTCTAATAAGTCTTCATTTATTCTCCATCTCCCTTGTCTTTTTGTCTGCCCAGAGGTCCATAGACAAGGATTATGGTCTGAGATTATTCTAGGTAGAATTTCAACTTTTTTGTCTTAAATGTTAGATTAGTAGACATCCAGATCATATCAATTCTTGAATGTGAATCATGCCTATTAGAGTAAAAAGTATAGTCTTTCCCTTGTGGGTTAACCTTCCTCCAAATATCCTCCAGCTTTTCCTGTTTTATCAATTCAAAAAAAAATTTTTTGGAAGTTTCCCTAGTGTGTCGTCTTTTCTTTTTGAGCGCCTATCTATTTTATTATTCACAGTTCCATTAAAGTCTCCCAACATCATGATTTGATCATAGTTTACACTGTCCAGTTCCATTTGTAGTTCTTTAAAAAAAAATTCTTTAGCTCCGTTGGGAGCGTAAATATTCACAATCAAAGTCTTCTGTCCATGTAAAAAAATTTCAATAGCTAAGTATCTTCCTTCTTTATCTTTAAATATTAGTTTGGGTTCCAAGTCTTTTTTGACATATGTTACAACTCCATTCTTTTTATTACTTGCCAATGAAAAAAATTCTTCTCCCAACTTTTTTCTTATTAAATATTTGTAGTCTTGTTTCTTAAGATGGGCCTCTTGTATACAAATTATACTGCATTTTTGTTTCTCCAGCCAGTGACCTACCATTCTACGTTTTTGGGGTGAATTAAGTCCATTTACATTCCATGAGAGTACTTTATAATCCATCTTGTTGTAGTCTTAAATATCACCAAATTCTTCCATGTTCTCACCAACAAAGGCGTACATTTCTGCTGAATTTTTAATCACTATTCTGTTGTTACCATAATAAAAACTCAGTCCTTGTGGTATTTCCCAACGAAACCTTATTTTTTTCTCTTTCAGTTTGTCTGTCAGACGCTTGAATTTTTTCCTGTCTTGCAAAATTGCTCTGGGCAGTTCTTTCATTACGATAACTTTCTTTCCACCTATTTCAAAGGAGTCTGTAAAGCATTTCTTGTAGATTTGTTCTTTTGTCCTCTTCATTGTAAATTGAACAACCACGTCCCTTGGTATATTTTTGTCTCTTGCATACGTAGAATTGACTCTGTAAACAAGATCCATATGTTCTTTAACAGCTTCCTCCTCCTCTTGTAAAAAATCTGCTAATGCTTCTTGCATTCTTGTAAAAATATCTTCACCTAATTTTTCCTCTATACCTCTAAATCTCAGATGGTTTTGCATGTCTCTATAGTGCATCATCTTTTCCATTCTGTCATTATCCTTTATTGTTTTTTGAGTATTTTCTTCCAGTTCTTTTACTTTGGTTTCTATGTCTTGTGTTCTAGTGGTTAACTTTTGTAATTCGGATTTTAAATCTATAAAATTTTTATCTGCTTGTGCAGCTATGGCATTTATTTTAATATTTACTTCTCCAATTGCGCTTGCCATTTTTGCATTTACCTCCCCTATTGCATCCAGCATTTTTTTCCATTGCTTCCATAACAGCTAACAGTTCTCTCTCTTTTTTTGCTGCCATTGTAGGGGAGGACCATGTAGCTGCTCTCGATCTCAATCCGCGGTCCATCTTGTCACTTTAAAAAAGATCGATTTTTTCTTATTTTCCAAATCAGTCACCAATTAGTGTATTCAGACAAGCATGTCTTGCCAGTTCAAATTCCACTGGTTTTAGCCTTCTAAGTTATGTAGTTTTTGAGATATTAATATTTAAAAAATTTATAAATCCAAAATGGCGGGCGCGACTCCTCTATGGTTTGTGTCAAAGGTTACAGTCTATTTACCTTGCTTCTGGCTTGCCGTAGTTTCCTTCTGTCCCTTCCTCTTGCTTACTTGTCTGCTCTCCATGCGTCACTTCCTGTTGTAGTCCTTTTGGTCCGACAGTTTATACAGTCCCTTTTCTCTCTTCCGGTTCTTCTTTATTTCCCTTCTTGTCTGCTCCCCAAGCCTGCACTTCCTGTCTTTGTCCTCACAACTTGTTCTCGCGATGCTTGGCTCCCTCCTCCCTTCTTTGTCTCACAATGCTCCCCCTCCCAACTCTTCTTAACCGCAGGAATGTTAAACAACTTGTTTTTCTGGCTTTTTAAGCTCCAATCTGACTTTTTAATGTTTCCAAACTGCACTCATCCAATCTGCAACAGTCTATTGCTTCACCAGTTCTACTTTTCGTCTTTCAAAACGCGGTAATGGTAAGGCAAAAACTTTTTTTCCGTTACCTTAAGTTGTTACTTCTCTTCAGATGTGGTCCCAACATTTAAACTTTGTCTTCTTTGTTAAGGAATCAGGGGAATTGGCAATTTTATGCTGATTTGATCAGCTCGGCTCGGCTCCTTAGAGATACTTGCAGGAATCTTCTTCGGTTGCAGTGCTCAAGGTGTTGAAAAAGTCTCCTCCAAGACTTCCCCTTCACCGAGCTTGCTCAAACCTGGATTATATTGCTTGCTGGACCTCACACTACCTGTGTGAGGTTGCGTCGGGTGGAATTTCCCCCCCAAGCTGTCAGTAAGAGCCTCCGTCCGCTTTGCCCACTTGCAAAGCGCGTCAGACCGCCATTCCTCCGACCGGAAACCGCTTCCCCCCCCCCTTTTCTTTATAGCGGCCACTCTCTTTACCCCCACCTTTTATTTATGACAGCCTAGCTGACACACTGCCCTCAAAATTTCCTGGCATTTGCTGAGGCTGTGCTTGGCAACCCTATTTCATGGCTTAGTGGAGATTTGAACCTAAGTCTCCCAAGCCCTAGACTGACAAACTAACTGGTACATTACACTGTGTCATAAAATGTGTCTTGACTCCAGTGTATACATGGCACCAGCAGTGCAATCATAAGCAGAGTTACACCTTTTGATGCCCATTGACTGTTTAGGATTGCACTGCAATCCTCTGTTTAGGATTGCACTGCAGCACCTTCCTTTGTGTCCTCTTCTCCATCACCTCTGGTCCAGGTAGGAAACATTGGCATATATGTTTGAGCTGTGTCTGCTTTCTGTCCTAGGTACACCCATTAAAGATGTTACAAAGACATTCTAGGAAGTTTAAAGAAATTCATGGTCAGTCTACTGATAGGCCTTGCTTTAGAAGCCAAGGCAGGACAGTCAATTGCAGAGCTAGTGACTGTGATGCACAGCAATGTTAAATGAGGGGCTGCAAGTGAGGAGGCTTAAGGAGTCATCCTTGTTGTGCAAATGGATGTGACAGCTGTGTGTGTGTGTGTGTGTGTATGTATATATATATGTGTGTGTGTGTGTATGTATAAATAATTATCTCAATTCATGAAATGTTGGAAGTATCTGATCTGAGGCAGAGCTTTGGGTTTTCAAGTAAAAAAAAGCTTTGTGTTTTCAAGTCAATGCCTTGACATGGGTGTAGTGTCAATAGTGCCCAGCAGAGTCCTTGTGCTACAAGCTTACACATTACAAAGTACTTGTGTTTGTTGGGGGAGGTGGATGGCATGAGGCAATGGCAGATTTGTATTGCACAAAGCCAACAGCATCTCCACAGACTAGCTTCTGGATGCATGAACAACATGGGAGAAAGCTGTTCCTCTCTACAAATAGTATGTTTATTGTATACATAACCATGATACTGTCTGTTTCTCCCCCCTTGTATGTGTGTGAGATGGTTTAGTCTCATAGGGTGCAGTCCCTGCTGTAGTTAGTTCTGTTTGGTAGCTAGAAGTATAGCGTGTATGAGCTCCCTTGTTCTGAAGCCATTGGCTTGTGACTTTGTATCTCCAAATTTATGTTTTGAGCACACCTAGGATTGATGTTTTGAGCACATCTAGGGTTGCCAACTCCATGCTGGGAAATTCCTGCAGAGTGAAGCCTGGGGAGGGCATGATTGAGGGAGGGAGGGACCTCAGTGGGGTATAACGCTATACCGTCACCCTCCAAAGCAGCCATTTCCTCTAGGGGAACTGATCACTGTAGTCTGGAGATCAGTTGTATTTCCAGGAGACCTCCAGTCTGGCCACCATAAGCACACCCATCATTTCTTTATGAGAGCAGGAACCTGACTGAGTACCCTACAAGTAAAGGGGGATTTTACAATGTTCCATGGTCACAAGCAGGAAAAGGCTGCCATGCCCCTAGGAGGGACAAAACTAACATTACAATCTGATACAAAGTTCTTGTGTCATCACCAATTGTAGCTATTCCCACCTACCACTGTGTGCCATGGGGTTTTAGGACTGCTGGTAGCATAGTTGGCCCCACCCAGCAGGCAGAGACTGCTGGATTTTCCCAGATCAATGAGGAAACGAGGGGGCATGAGTTATCCTACTATTTCTTTCTTGGTGTTCATTCTGCATCCAAATCCTGCCCTAAGCCTCAAAGCCATCTCTCATTTACAGTGGCTGAGTCCATCAGCATGGACACAGCCATTTCTGTCAAAGTAACTACATGTACAAACCTACAATGCCGCAGAAATCCTCAGGTGCACCACCAACTTGAATGTATACATGGGGGGTGACTGCTTCTTATCCACTCTCTCTCCGCCAAAAGCATTTAAAAAAGAAACCTTCCTCTGGCATTGCAATGACTGTAATCCGAGATCCTCCTCCTACCAAGATGGCTTTGGTATATCCAGACTTGTTCCCTTCCCTGCCATTTTAATTAAATGCAGTTGAATCGGTCTGTTACTCATTGCAGCAATGATGTTTCATTAACTGTACTTCTGGCTCTCTCTTGCAAACACCATGTTGCGGAACAGCATGATTCTCTGAGAGATGAAAGATGTGGAGAAGAATTGGGGAATGGTTAGGACTTAGAATGTAGTTTTTAAACCAATTGGAAGTGGTCTGAGATGGTTCACCTTCTAGGGTGGTGGAAATTCTTTTGTCTCTTGCCAATCAGGTTTTGATTGCGACTGGGGTTTGTTTGTTTGTTGAAATGACAAAAGTCTTTATTTCCAGGGGCAGCAATGGGATGAGAATATACTCCAGAAGCAGTGTTTTATCTTCCAAACTGTCTCTGAATCCATGCAAAATCTCTTTCACCAGTTATGGAAATGTGTTTACCTGCCCTCCAGTCTTTTACAATGGAAGGTTGATATACTCATTCCAGACCTTTCAGGAAATGCCGGATAAAAATGTAATAGATTTTGCATAATGTGCAAAAAATGGATTCATAGCATTATACAGAGCAAGGAATTTCCAGGAGCTCTATTGGCATATCCCACCAAAGGCTGCACAAATATATATATTTTGGAGTGAATCTTTCAAAGTGTCTGAAATGTACACTTTCACATTTAGATGTAGACATGGGTTTAGCACTCCACCACATCTTAGACCCCCAAAAGGCAGAAATGTTCAGAATTCAGTAGGCACCAGTAAGGACTGTATGACAAGGTCCCCAGATAAGCCAAGAGTGACATTACAACAATATGCAGGAGCTTCCATTCCATGCTTGGGGTTTTCTTTCCCACAGAATCTTCCCATGTTGGACTGGAAGTTGTTCTCAAGGTTGTTTTCCTTCAGTGGCAGCACCACTTAGAAGGGGAGGCCTTCGATACTCTGGTGCAAAACTGAAATGCCCCACACATCTTGGATCCTGGCCACTGACAGCAGATCAACTATGCAGTAAGCCATTTCAGGGTACACCAGTGATCCACAATATGGTGCCTATGGACGCCATGGGGCCTGCCAGTATCTTCTCTGGCACTTATTTGCTTCTTTTCCAAAGTAATCTTTTTCTCAAAACAAAGAACCAGTCCTGGCTTTCTTCCATCTTCAGAGCACAAGGTGCTTCAGAAGAGCCCAGGAAGTATCACCTTTGTGCCTGCAAGAAGCACCAATTTGGCAACAGCTGTCTCCATTATAGGAAGATTCCTGACTTGCACCTCCTAACATTTTGGGATTGGACCCAGCACCCATGACAGTGGGTTGCCAGACCTACACCTGGCAATCCTGAGAGCTTGTGTGTGTGTGTGTGTGTATTGTGTTGCTGATGCTGTAACTTTACTTCCATGTGATCACCCCAAAGTGATGACACACATACTTTCTCACGCTCATGGCACTCTAGGAATTTCCCCAATCTCTATGGTAAAGACAAGGTCTCCAAATAAGATAGGGGGAATTCCTAGAGCATGTGAGGGACTGTGACATCACCCCTCCCATTTTTTCTTCTGCTGCTCCACTGCTTGAGCATAGGTGATGGAGGGTAGGGGCAGCCTCCAGATGGAGCCTGGAGATCTCCTGGAATTACAACTGACCTCCAGGTTATAAAGAAAAATGTCCTTAGAGGTAATGGATGCCTTGGAAGGTGAACTCTGGGGCAAGCAATTCCTGGTGATTTTGGGGGTGGAGCCTGGGAAAGTCAAGGTTAGGAGAGGGGAGAACCTCAGTGGTGTATCATGCAATAGTGTCCACAGTCCAAAGCAGCCATTCTTTCCAGGGGATGTGATCTCTGTAGTCTGGATATCAACTATAATTCTAGAAGTCCTCCAGGCCCTATCTGGATGCTGGCTACTCTAATCCCACCCTGACGGTGCAGAGAAAATAACGCAGCTGTGTACGCCCAAGCTTTGTGCAGAAGTATTTACAATTTATTTACAATATTTACACAGTCCCTTCAGGTAAAGCATTTCACTGTTCAGACTGTCAAAATGCTTCGCAGGCAACCGATGCGCACAATGGCATGAACAGCTGGGTACAGACATCGTCCAATCAGTGTAGAGATGCTGAGTCATTCTGCTCCTCCTCTAGGCTAATGCAACCTGTACAGTCATCTGTCCAGTCATGTGATCACTAGCTGTCATTTTAGATCACAGTGATCTGTCTGCCATGCTGTCATCTTGCTGGCATCCTCAGTTTTATATGCTGACACACCCCTCTGCAAGTCTCCAGGAATTTCCCAGGCCACAGTTGGCAGTTCTACAGGAGCAGGAGCTTGCCTGCCATGGTAGGTAAACCTTGATGACAACCAGGGCTCTTTTTCTAGCAGGAACTCCTTTGCATATTAGGCGACACAACCCTAATGTAGCCAATCCTCCAAGAGCTTACAGTAGCCCCTGTATGAAGAGCTCTGTACACTCTTGGAGGATTGGCTACATTAGGGGTGAGTGGCCTAATATGCAAAGGAGCTCCTGCTAGAAAAAGAGCCCTGAAAACCATTTGGGGATTGGTTTGGACTCCCCATGGCAGCCATGTTGTGGGTGGTGCCTACTACCTGTTCTCCAAATTCCAGAAATGGCCACAGGCTCAACTAAATTGGGGACCTGGAGGTTAGGGTCTCACAGATCCTTTGTATTCTGCCTAGTCTACTCATCCATCCTTCTCCAACTTGTGGTTGGAACCTGATATTAACTTCACACTGGTATTCCCTGAGCCCTATAGTCCACTGTGGGCCACTGTCAGAAAGCTGACAATAGTTTGCTTATACTGTGCTGTTCTGGAATGTTACTTTCTCTTTCTTTGTACCTCACTATCACTCGAGTGTTTTATTGCTTGCCTTGAAGTAGAAATTGCTGTCCAGTCTGGTGTAGTGGTTAAGTGCGCGGACTCTAATCTGGGAGAACCGGGTTTGATTCCCCACTCCTCCACTTGCACCTGGCTGGATGACCTTGGGCAAGCCATAGCTTTGTACCAGCTGTTCCCTCAAGGACAACTGTCTCAGAGCTCTCTCAGCCCCACCTACCTCACAGGGTGTCTGTTGTGTGGAGGGGAGGGGAAAGGAGTTTGTAAGCCGCTCTGAGACTCTTAAGTGAGTGAAGGGCGGGATATAAATCCAATCTCTTCTTCTTCTTCTTCTTCTGTTCAATGTTGCTTTTTCCCTCCAGGAGGATGGTGTTGTTCATTCCAACACGTCACATAAACAACAAGCTATCTTGCCCTGGTTTCCTCCCCCTCCGGCTCTGTCTTCTCAGGGTGCTATCAGACTGGGTTTAGCCTTGAAAGTTGTTTTATTGTTGCTGCCCAAATGTTTTACCTAGGATTTAGCACATCTGGGTCACTCAGGGCAGGAAGGGAATTTTTATAACTTTCTCACCTTCGGTGGGAACAAACGGCTCCAATTCTGTTCCCGCATTTTGTATGTATGCTGATTGGATAGATTTGTTTATGCATCAATGCCTGTAGGTATATTAACTCATAGCTTCTTTATTTGGCATCTCTAACAAACATCGAGACCCTGTTCCAGTATTTGAAATAAAGAACTCTGTTTAACTACAAAGGTCTGATCTCTTACTGATAGTACAGAAGCCTCACAGATTGTTAGAGATGCCAAATAAAGAAGCTATGGGTTAATATACCTACAGGCATTAATGCATAAACAAAGCTGATGGGGGCCCTCACTGCTGGAGTAATCCCGCTCCCGGGCCAACCCCAGCCGGGTGGGGGACCCGCAGGAGCGCCGCCGGCTCAACCTGCGGGGGGAGTGGGTGGAGCTCCGGCTCAACCCGCGGCCCCGGTCGCACTGCCTGCTGGAGGACCCCCTCCACTGATCCTGGGGGTCCCGATACCAGGCAGGGGCATGATCCGACAAGCGCCCAACGACCCCGTGATGGCAACCTTCGATGGTGACCCAGAAAAGCTCCGGTTCTTCATCATAGAGATCAAGAGGTTCCTGGCAGCTTGGGGCCATCTCTACCCAATCGAGCAGGATCGTGTGGGCTACATCGGCTCCAAGCTGCGGGACACCGCGGCAGACTGGTACGTGAGTCTGCACAACCCTCCCGGGCCCAAATTATGAACCGTAGATAATTTCATGTGGGCCCTAAGGCAGCATTATGAAGACCCGTTGGGTGAGGAAAAGGCCCGGAACCAGCTGCGCCAGCTGGCACAGGGGCGCGGCTCGGTGAGGGATTACACCGACCGTTTCCGGTGTATCGCGGCTAAAGTCCAGGGGTGGTCCAAAGACCTATTCGTTGAGAAGTACCGGGAGGGGCTGAATCCCGAAATCTACGAAATGATCCTGAGGAACAGCCGCCCTTTCTCCCTGGCAGCCTGGATGCGTGCTGCCGCGGATGTGGAGGAGCGCTTCACCCTGACCAAGTTGGGGGCATCGGCCTCCCACCAACTCTATGCTAAGCTGTCTAAGTGTGAGTTTCACAAAGAGGAGACTGATTTCCTGGGCTATCACATCTCCCAACGAGGGCTAGAAATGGATCCTGGCAAAGTAGAAGCAGTGATTCAATGGGAAGCCCCCCGAACTAGGCAGCAGCTCCAAAGACTGCTGGGATTTTGCAACTTTTATCGAACCTTCTTAAAATACTTTGCTACCATAACCCTGCCACTCACACAACTGTTGAAAACTAAGGGGAGGGGCCCGGAAGCCAGGAGACCAGGGGAGCGGCTATGCTGGACCCCCCAGTGTCAGGATGCTTTTGATGAATTAAAGCGGCTGTTTACCTCTGAGCCCATTCTTGCACACCCAGACGAAACCAAAGAGTTTGTAATTCACATAGACGCCTCTGATGTAGCAATGGGGGGGGGCGATTTTACAGAAGGACTCTAACGGTGTGTTACACCCCCTTGCCTACATTTCAAAGAAATTTAATGAGACCGAGCGACATTGGTCGGTGTGGGACAAGGAAGTTGCAGCTATTAAGTTAGCCCTTTCCACCTGGAGGCATTGGTTAGAGGGGGCGCAAAAGCCATTCGAGATCTGGACTGGCCACAAAAACCTGGAGGCTTTGCGCACGCAACGATCCCTCAATGCTAAGCAACTCCGGTGGGCTGATTTTTTCTCCAAGTTTAATTTTGTGCTCAAACACTTCCCTGGGAAGGTGAATTCCCTAGCAGATGCACTATCCCGGCTACCTCAACACGAGTCCCAAAGGGAGGAGGTGTTCGATTCTATGTTCTCCCCTCAGCAGCTGGGGGGGGGGGCCCATAGTAACTCGTAGTCAAAGCAAAACTTATTCAGAGAACCCTTCTTGGACTGTAAGGTGTGGGGAAGCGTACACTGAGGAGGAGGTTAAAGAGTGGGCTGGGGACTGTGAGAATACTAAGGCTACAGATGGTTGTTGGTACCACGGTTCGAAACTGATTGTGCCTAGTTCATTGCGAAAAGAAATCTTACTGTCTTGCCACGAATCCAAGTTATCCGGACACTTTGGGTTCTTAAAAACTTTGAATCTAGTGCAGAGACAATTCTGGTGGCCGCGCATGCGTAAAGACGTTTCAGACTATGTCACCTCTTGCCAAGTGTGTGCAAGCGAAGGGGTGGAAAAGTCCCAGGTCTACTACAACCTCTTCCTACCCCTTCCCGACCTTGTGTCATGCCTGCCCCTGACTTAGCCTTAGACCCAGTGCCTGACAGCCATGGACAGGAGGACTTGGCTCAGTTAACTGCAGAAGACGTAAGTCCTGCAGAGGATCCACAGCCAAGTCCTCAACCAAACCCACCTGGGGCTGACAATTCTCCACCAGACTCGCCTCCACCTGTCAGCAGGCTCCGTGAAAGGAGAAGGCAAGAGCTGACTAGGCGACGCAAGGAGGCACGCAGGCAGGGGCGAAGATCATTAAGTCCTGAGTACTAACAGGAGCCAGGACTTAGCACAGCAGTGCTAAGTGGTTAATGAGCCAGCACACTATTTAACAAAGCTGATGGCAGATAACACTCTGTGCTGGCAACATCGTTGTCAGAGCCCTTCGTTCCTGTATACCTTGCCTCTGATCCTGATTGATTCCCTGGCTTTCGACCCGGCTTGCTTCTTGGACTTCTGCTCTCTGCTCCCTGATCCTGGACCCCGGCTTTTGACCCTTGGCATTCCTTGACTCCGGCTTCAGCTCTGCTCCTGACTGACCTCGGCTTGATTTATGGACTCTGACCTCTGGTACGTTCTGACTATGCCTCTGCCTTGAGATTGGGACTTGCTGCCACGCTCTGCTGACTGTCTCAAGCCAAGTCACACCCAGGGCGTGCTTGCCAGCCTGTCTGCCCAGCCAGGCTCCCGGGCTCTGCCGTGACAGATTGCCAGCACCCACCCACTCGTCCTCACCATGGCAGACGAAGCAGCAGGAGGGGTTGACCAGCTTGCAGGGCTGTTAAATCAGGTACAGCACTTGACTCAAATTGTGTTGACACTGCAACAGCAAGCAGCTGCAAATGCTGTTGCTCTCACAGCGGCTGCTGTGCCTCCCCCACGCTGTCCTCTGAACCCTCCTGACAGATTTAATGGAAATGTGGACGAGTTCCCTGCTTTTCTGGCTCAATGTGAACTCTATATAGAATTACGCAGCTGGGATTTTCCTACAGACAAAACCAAGGTCTGTTTTATCTTAAGCCTTCTTAAAGGGCAAGCTGCCAAATGGGCTACTCCCTTACTGGTGGGGGCTTCTCCCCTCTTAACGAACTATGCTACCTTCAAAGCCCACTTCACTGCTGCCTATGCCAACCCAGTTAAAACAGAGATGGCTAATTGTAAAATCCGGGCTCTCAGTCAGCGCAGAACATCAGTTGCGCAGTACACCACGGAATTCCAGCTGATAGCTCAAGACTTGGCCTGGAATGAGGCAGCCCTCATGGATCAATATACCGAAGGGCTGTCTGATGAAATCCTGGACGAGCTAGCCCGCAGTGACCGCCCAGAAACGCTTCAGAAGCTCATCCACTTGTGCCTCCGCATAGACGGCCGACTGCAAAGTCGCCGCCAAAGCAAGAAACGGACTAACACTCCCTCCCGGACTCCTCAAGCATTTCAACAGGCCACGCCTCCAGGCCCTCCCAGGCCTCTGCAGGACACTGAACCGATGCAACTAGGCGGTGCGCGCCCACACCTCACCCCTGAGGAAAAGACGAGACGGCGCACCCAAAATTTGTGTCTCTACTGTGGGGAGGCGGGGCACTTCTCCTCCGGGTGCCCCGCTAAACAAAGACGTCCACCCGCTCCAGCTGCGCCAGTAAAAGAGCAGCCCCCAAGCCTGACCGGACCCCCCGGTTTGGGGCATATCCTGGGGTCTTCCGGTTCGTCCTTCCCTCCTCAAGCCCCCTTCTTGTTGCCGGTGCGTTTACAGCTCCCGGATGGCAGATGGCTATTTATCCATGCCATGCTAGACTCGGGAGCCGCCTGCTGCTTTATGGACGTTCTCTTTGCCAAGGAACATGACGTTCCCGTCCAAGAAAAGAAAACCCCTGCTCTAGTGGAAGCTATTGACGGACGTTTACTCCGCTCGGGACCCGTGGTTCACGAAACTCAACCCCTCACCTTATGGGTCCACCAGCATCAGGAGCAGCTCACCTTTGATCTGGTGAGGATGCCTCGATTCCCCGTCATCCTTGGGCTGTCCTGGCTTCGCACCCATAACCCACGTATCGACTGGGTTCACCAGGACCTTCAATTTGCAACGGTCTCTCCTCCAAAGACGCCCTTGCACAGCACCACCAAGCCCCCGTCTCCCGTCCTTTCGCCAGACTCGTTGCCCTCGGCTTTGCTGCTAGGAGCGGCTACCTTACTGCCTGCTCCCTATCAATCCTTTGCAGATGTGTTCAATGAAAAAGAGGCAGACCAGCTGCCCCCTCATCGGCCGTACGACTGCGCCATCGACCTGATCCCGGGCGCTCCTTTGCCTACTGGCCGCCTGTATCCCATGGCAGAACCGGAACTGGTTGCGTTACGGGACTACCTAGAGAAGAATTTGGCCCGAGGATTCATTAGGCCTTCCACTTCTCCATTGTCTTCACCGGTTCTCTTTGTCAAAAAAAAGACTGGGGACCTTCGACTCTGCAATGACTACCGGGCGTTGAACAAAATCACTCTCCGCGATCGCTACCCCCTGCCATTAATCCCCGAACTCCTGGACCGTCTGCGAGGGGCACAGATCTTCACCAAGCTAGACCTCCGGGGAGCGTATAACCTGGTTCGCATTAAACCAGGGGATGAATGGAAAACAGCCTTCGGTACCCGATACGGCCAGTACGAACATTTGGTCATGCCATTTGGGTTAACTAACGCCCCAGCAGTTTTTCAGCGTCTGATGAATGACATCTTCCGTGACCTCCTGGACCGGTTTGTGATTATTTATCTGGACGACATCCTGGTCTACTCCACCTCCCTGCCATTACACATCGAGCATGTGCAACAAGTACTCCAACGACTCCGCACCCATCACCTTTATGCCAAGTTGGAGAAATGTGAATTCCACCAGAAATCAGTCGACTTCCTCGGCCATGTCATCTCACCTCAAGGAACCCGGATGGACCCCCAAAAAGTTGAAGCCATTCTCCAATGGCAAGCCCCGCGGAACCGGAAGGAGGTCCAACGTCTTCTTGGCTTTGCCAATTACTACCGCCAGTTCATACCTGCCTACACGGACCTGACAAAACCCCTGACCCGTCTTCTTCGGCCCAAGGAACCTTTCCAGTGGACCCCTGAGGCCGAACATGCCTTTGCTACACTGAAACAACGCTTTGCTTCGGGCCCACTCCTTCGCCACCCCGATCCTAGACTCCCTTTCACTGTGGAGTCCGATGCCTCCAGTGTCGCCATAGGGGCTGTGCTCTCCCAGCGAGACGACCCCACCCAACCGCTCCAACCCTGCGCATACTACTCCAGGCAACTCTCCCCGGCAGAACAGAACTACACCATCTGGGAGCGGGAGTTGTTAGCCATTAAAACCGCCTTCGAAGTATGGCGCCATCACCTCGAAGGAGCCCGCCACCCGGTCCAAGTGCTCACCGACCACCGGAACCTGGAGCACCTCCAGACCACCCGCCGGCTAAACCAGCGTCAAATCCGCTGGTCACTCTTCTTTTCTCGCTTCGATTTCAAGATTTCATACATCCCGCACTCACAGAACCAAAAAGCCGATGCCTTGTCCCGCAAGCCCGAATACACACTCGTCCAAGTGGCTCCGGAAGCTCCCATTCTGCAGCCAACGGTCTTTGCCGCCGCCACCGACACCCCGTCCCTCTCCGAGGACATCAGGGCTAGTCAAGCTACGGACCCCTGGGCCCAACAACGCCTCCAGGAACTGCAGAACGGTGGCTCCAGGGACCTGGCCACTCGAGATGGGTTGCTCTTCCATCGTGACCAGCTCTATGTTCCTCCAGGGCCACTCCGAACCCAAGTCCTGCGCCTCACCCATGATGCCCTTCCTGCTGGGCATTTTGGACGGCATAAAACCGCCCACCTTCTGACTCGTGACTTTTGGTGGCCACGGGTTCGAGCAGACATTGACCGTTACGTCAGCATGTGTGACGTCTGCCGCCGTGCCAAGGATGTGCCCGCCAAGCCATCAGGCCTCCTGCGTCCCCTACCTGTGCCATCTGGCCCTTGGGATATAATCTCCATGGACTTTATTGTCGACCTTCCCCGATCCCAAGGGCACACCTGTATTCTTGTGGTCATCGATCTATTCACCAAGATGGCCCACTTCATCCCCTGCAGCAAGATCCCGACTGGACCTGAAACTGCCCAGTTGTACCTGCATCAGGTCTTCCGATTGCACGGCGTTCCGACGCGCATCATTTCCGACCGGGGCCCCCAGTTCTCTTCCCGATTCTGGCAGGCTCTGCATCGTGGCTTGGGGACTGAAAGCCACATGTCCTCAGCATACCACCCGCAAACCGACGGCCAGACCGAGAGAACTAATGCCACTCTGGAGCAATACCTGCGCTGTTATACCACCTACCAGCAGGACAATTGGTACTCCCTGTTACCCCTAGCTGAGTTTGCTTACAACAACGCAGTACATACGTCCACCCAAACCACACCGTTTTCAGCCAACTATGGCTATCACCCTCGCTTCTTCGCCCCTCTCGGCCCTTTATCGGCTGTACCCGCTGCGGAGGACAGGCTCCAGGAACTCCATGCCATCCATGCCTTACTCCGAGATCAGCTACAACGAGCCAAGGAGGCCTACAAACTGGCAGCTGATAGACACCGCCAGGAGGGCCCACCTCTTAAAATCGGCGACTCCGTGTGGCTGTCCACCCGATACCTCCGGTCCCCTGGGCGTTCGCGCAAGTTAGAGGCCCGCTTCATCGGCCCCTACAAGATTGTTGCCCAGATCAACCCTGTCGCCTTTCGTCTGCTCCTGCCCGACCATCTCCGGATCCACCCCGTGTTTCATCGCTCTCTCCTCCAGTTGGCAGCCACCCCAGATCCCAACCGTGATGCGCCTCCAGCTCCACCGCCTCCGGTCTTGGTGGATGATGAAGAAGAGTATGAGGTCCAGCAGGTACTCGATTCCCGGGTGCACCGAGGTGCCCTACAGTACCTGATAGATTGGAAGGGCTATGGACCTGATGACCGCTCCTGGGAACCTGCCTCGCAGGTGCACGCTCCAGACCTGGTCCATCATTTTCATGATGTCTACCCCGACAAACCAGGCCCTTCGGATGAGGGGGGGTCTGAGGGGGGGGATGGTGTCATGCCTGCCCCTGACTTAGCCTTAGACCCAGTGCCTGACAGCCATGGACAGGAGGACTTGGCTCAGTTAACTGCAGAAGACGTAAGTCCTGCAGAGGATCCACAGCCAAGTCCTCAACCAAACCCACCTGGGGCTGACAATTCTCCACCAGACTCGCCTCCACCTGTCAGCAGGCTCCGTGAAAGGAGAAGGCAAGAGCTGACTAGGCGACGCAAGGAGGCACGCAGGCAGGGGCGAAGATCATTAAGTCCTGAGTACTAACAGGAGCCAGGACTTAGCACAGCAGTGCTAAGTGGTTAATGAGCCAGCACACTATTTAACAAAGCTGATGGCAGATAACACTCTGTGCTGGCAACATCGTTGTCAGGGCCCTTCGTTCCTGTATACCTTGCCTCTGATCCTGATTGATTCCCTGGCTTTCGACCCGGCTTGCTTCTTGGACTTCTGCTCTCTGCTCCCTGATCCTGGACCCCGGCTTTTGACCCTTGGCATTCCTTGACTCCGGCTTCAGCTCTGCTCCTGACTGACCTCGGCTTGATTTATGGACTCTGACCTCTGGTACGTTCTGACTATGCCTCTGCCTTGAGATTGGGACTTGCTGCCACGCTCTGCTGACTGTCTCAAGCCAAGTCACACCCAGGGCGTGCTTGCCAGCCTGTCTGCCCAGCCAGGCTCCCGGGCTCTGCCGTGACACCTTGGGAGAATGTGTCAATGGACTTTATTACAAGTCTTCCCCCTTCAAAAGGGAAGACTGTCATTTGGGTTGTTGTAGACATGTTTTCCAAGCAGGCGCATTTCGTCCCATTTAAACAGCTACCCACAGCAAAAAGTTTGGCTAAAGCATTCTTCAATCACGTGATCAAATTACACTCTTTCCCTAAGCGCGTAGTTTCCGACAGAGGGAGCCAGTTCGTTGCCAACTTTTGGCGGGAGCTTTTGCAAGTCATGGACATTGAACCGGCGCTAAGTTTGGGTTATCATCCAGAGACCGATGGGCAGTCCGAATGCGTTAATCAAATTCTAGAACAATTTCTAAGGTGTTACACAAATTATCATCAGGACAATTGGGTGGACTTACTCCCTTTTGCAGAGTATAGCTACAATAATGCCGTGCACTCGTCTACTGGAGTTTCCCCTTTCATGTCTGTGGGGGGGTTTGAAGGACAACCATTGCCATCGCTGACAAACTGTGACACTGCTGCCACCTCGAACTTTGCGCAATGGTGGTCAAGACTACAAGAATCCTGGCCCCTCATTGCTAAAACCCTAGATAAAGCCAAAGCTGATTACAAGAAATATGCAGACAGGGGAAGGGCCGAAGGTTGGGACTTGAAACCTGGGGACTCAGTTTATCTGTCCACCAAGAACATTCATGGATTGCAACCCAGCAGAAAGCTGGGTTGGAAATATGTGGGACCCTATAAAGTATTGAGGAATATCTCTGAAGTGTCTTTCAAACATGAGTTGCCTAAATCACTGAGTTCTGTGCATCCTGTTTTTCATTACAACCTCCTGAAGAAGAATCCTGGGCAGAATGCATGGTGCCCGGATCCTCCGATTCCTCCTCCTCTGATGAAGGAGGGAGAACCACACTTTAAAATTTCTGAAATTCTGGACTCCAAGTTACGCAGAGGTCGGGTCTACTATCTGGTGAAATGGGTAGATTTTGGCCCTGAGCTTAACGAGTGGGTTATAGCTGATAACGTTCATGCTCCTAAGTTAGTCCATTCCTTTCACAAACGCTTCCCAGATAAACCCGGGGGGAGCCAATCTTGAAGGGGGCAAAATGTCAGAAAGCTGACAATAGTTTGCTTATACTGTGCCGTTCTGGAATGTTACTTTCTCTTTCTTTGTACCTCACTATCACTCAAGTGTTTTATTGCTTGCCTTGAAGTAGAAATTGCTGTCCTGTTCAATGTTGCTTTTTCCCTCCAGGAGGATGGTGTCATTCATTCCAACACGTCACATAAACAACAAGCTATCTTGCCCTGGTTTCCTCCCCCTCCGGCTCTGTCTTCTCAGGGTGCTATCGGACTGGGTATAGCCTTGAAAGTTGTTTTATTGTTGCTGCCCAAATGTTTTGCCTAGGACTTAGCACATCTGGGTCACTCAGGGCAGGAAGGGAATTTTTATAACTTTCTCACCTTTGGTGGGAACAAACGGCTCCAATTCTTTTCCTGCATTTTGTATGTATGCTGATTGGATAGATTTGTTTATGCATCAATGCCTGTGGGTATATTAACTCATAGCTTCTTTATTTGGCATCTCTAACAAACATCGAGACCCTGTTCCAGTATTTGAAATAAAGAACTCTGTTTAACTACAAAGGTCTGATCTCTTACTGATAGTACAGAAGCCTCACAGACACAAGCCTTCAGCCTGGCCTGCCTCTCTAGGGGCTGAGGAATAGCCCTGGGGCTCTAGCCTCTTCTCTACCTCTGGATGTAGAGGAGCCTGCTCTGTCTTGCCCAGAAGAGGGCTCTGCCTCCCACTTTTACATCCATCATCCAGCTTCTGGCCTTTTCTTTCTGGTAGAAGGCTCAAAAACTTTGTCAACTGGCCTGTCTGTCTGGTGTCGCATTACTTCTGATTTCCCCCCTACCATTTCCAGCAATGGCCCCCTTAGCACTCTCTTCTTCCTCCTCCTCCTCCTCCTCCCTCTCAGTCTCAGAGACATTTTATGCAAGTCAGTACAATAATCCAACAGCAGACCTTTGAATCTCGGCCCATTCTCCCCATTCTCCTGATACCCATGCCGCCATGGAAGAGTGGAGATTTGAACCTGGTTCTCCCAGATCTTCGTCTGACAGTCTAACCCAGTGGCTCTCAACCTTGGGGTCGGGATCCTGTTTGGGGTCGAACAACCATTTCACTGGGGTCACCGGCTGGCATCCGAGCCCCTCCCCTTCCCACCCCTCCCTCACCAAAAGCCCTGCTCCGCTCACCCAGAAGTCCGAGCAGAGCACGCCATAGCTTTCCTACAGAGTGGGGGGGGGGCGGGGTTTCAGAGTCCTCTGTCTAAAAGTTTTGCTCCTCCAGGTTGCACAACTTCTGTGTCTTCTGGTAAGCTTTTGTGTTGTAAATGTAGAAATCCTTGGGGAACAGGGTGAGATCCCTCCTCTGGTGGCCGCCCCCCCCCCTTTATTTTGAACACCAAAGTAGAAAGAAAGGTGGAGTGTGTGTGTATGTCTGTGTGTGTGTGTATGGACAGAGAGAGAAAGAGAGAGGAGTAGAAAAAACTGTGGATTAAAAGCAATATATAGCTTTAATCAGGCTTCTTACTTATTTTCAGTGCCCAAAAAGTTGAAGCAAAAATGCGGCTTCCGTTTCCCCCTCCTGCTCCAACAGCAAAGTTTGATTCCAACCCAGCTTTCCTCTCCACTCCCCCACCCCCAGTCCTTTTTGAATTTCTCCAGCTTTTCCGTTCTTTGTTACTTCTTAGCTTTTATTTTTAAAAAGAAAGAAATCATTTTTTTTCTGTTTCTGACTGCTCATGCCTGAAAGACATGTACTAAAAGGAAGGATAGGATTGCCCATTGAAAACAAAAGGATGTACTAAAAGGAAGGACAGGATGGCCCACTGGAAATAATGGGAAACACTTGAAGGCCCATTAGAAATAATGGGAGCCAGGAATGCCAATTGATTTGCATGGGCTCCACTGAAATACATTACAGTACAAGTAGAGTTGCAAAGAAAATGTGGAATGGATTTTCCATTTTGGTCTCTGGACCCATATAGACTACTCTGGGACTGGAATGACAGGCCCCAGCTTGGAATGATAGCCCCAGAGGGTAGCAGAAGCCTTCTGGGACTGGAATGACAGGGCCTGGGGGTAGCAGGAGAGTTCTGGGACTGGAATGAGAGACCATGGAGTGGAATGACAGCCACTGGGGGTAGCAGGAGTATTCTGGGAATGGAATGACAGGCCCCAGAGTGGAATGACAGCCACTGGGGGTAGCAGGAGAGTTCTGTGACTAGAATGAGAGACCATGAGAGTGGAATGACAGCCACTGGGGGTAGCAGGAGACCCCAGGAAAAGCGGCAAAAGCCGCCCCCCCACCCACCTACCTTCCTTTCCACCCTCGCTCCCCTTTCTCCCTTTCTCTCTCTCTCTCTTCCCCCTTTCTCTCTCTCTCTCTCTTCCCCCTTTCTCTCTCTCTCTCTCTCCCCCCTACCTGCAACAGCCTCTCCCCCTCACCTACCTTCATTTTCTCATGGCATCTTCTGTTGAAAAAAAGTAAGTCTGGGAGTTTCTGGTCAGAGGAATGGAGGTCTGACACGCTTTGCAAGTGCGCAAGGTGGACAGCGGCTCTTCTTGACAGCTTGGGTGGACAAATCCACCTGACGCAACCTCACACAAGTAGTGTGAGGACTAGCAAGCAATATAATCTAGGTTTGAGCAAGCTCGGTGAAGGAAAAGTCTCGGAGGAGACTTTTACGACACCTTGAGCACTGCAGCCGAAGAAGATTCCTGCAAGTATCTCTAAGGAGCCGAGCTGAGCTGATTAAATCAGCATAAAACCTCCAATTCCCCTGATTCCTTAACAAAGAAGACAAAGTTTAAACGTTGGGACCACATCTGAAGCGAAGTAACAACATAAGGTAACGGAAAAAAAGTTTTTGCCTTACCATTACCGCGTTTTGAAAGACGAAAAGCAGATCGGGTGAAGCAATAGACTGTTGCAGATTGGATGAGTGCAGTTTTGAAATGTTAAAAAGCTGAATTTGAACTTAAAAAGCCAAAAAAAAAGTTGTTTAACATTCCTGCGGTTAAGAAGAGTTGGGAGGGGGAGCCAAGCATCGCGAGACAAAGAGGGGAGGAGGGAAGCAAGCATCGCGAGACCAAGCTGTGAGGATTGAGACAGGAAGTGACGGCTTGAGGAGCAGACAAGAAGGAAAAAGGAGAAGAACTGGAAGAGAGCAAAGGGGACTGTAAAAACTGCCAGACCAAAAGGACTACAACAGGAAGTGACGTGCGGAGAGCAGACAAGTAAGCAAGAGGAAGGGACAGAAAGGAAACTACGGCAAGCCAGAAGCAAGGTAAATAAACTGTAACCTTTGACACGAACCATAGAGGAGTTGCGCCCGCCATTTTGGATTTATAAAATTTTTAAACATTAATATCTCAAAAACTACATAACTTAGAAGGCTAAAACCAGTGGAATTTGAACTGGTAAGACATGCTTGTCTGAATACACTAATTGGTGACTGATTTGGAAAATAAGAAAAAATCGATCTTTTTTAAAGTGACAAGACGGACCGCGGACTAAGATTGAGAGCAGCTACATGGTCCTCCCCTAGAATGGCAGCAAAAAAAGAGAAAGAACTGTTGGCTGTTATGGAAGCAATGGAAAAAAAATGCTGGATGCAATAGGGGAGGTAAATGCAAAAATGGCAAGCGCAATTGGAGAAGTAAATATTAAAATAAATGCCATAGCTGCACAAGCAGATAAAAACTTTATAGATTTAAAATCTGAATTACAAAAGTTAACCACTAGAACACAAGACATAGAAACCAAAGTAAAAGAACTGGAAGAAAATACTCAAAAAACAATAAAGGATAATGACAGAATGGAAAAGATGATGCACTATAGAGACATGCAAAACCATCTGAGATTTAGAGGTATAGAGGAAAAATTAGGTGAAGATATTTTTACAAGAATGCAAGAAGCATTAGCAGATTTTTTACAAGAGGAGGAGGAAGCTGTTAAAGAACATATGGATCTTGTTTACAGAGTCAATTCTACGTACGCAAGAGACAAAAATATACCAAGGGACGTGGTTGTTCAATTTACAATGAAGAGGACAAAAGAACAAATCTACAAGAAATGCTTTACAGACTCCTTTGAAATAGGTGGAAAGAAAGTTATCGTAATGAAAGAACTGCCCAGAGCAATTTTGCAAGACAGGAAAAAATTCAAGCGTCTGACAGACAAACTGAAAGAGAAAAAAATAAGGTTTCGTTGGGAAATACCACAAAGACTGAGTTTTTATTATGGTAACAACAGAATAGTGATTAAAAATTCAGCAGAAATGTACGCTTTTGTTGGTGAGAACAAGGAAGAATTTGGTGATATTTAAGACTACAACAAGATGGATTATAAAGTACTTTCATGGAATGTAAATGGACTTAATTCACCCCAAAAACGTAGAATGGTAGGTCACTGGCTGGAGAAACAAAAATGCAGTATAATTTGTATACAAGAGGCCCATCTTAAGAAACAAGACTATAAATACTTAATAAGAAAAAAGTTGGGAGAAGAATTTTTTTCATTGGCAAGTAATAAAAAGAATGGAGTTGTAACATATGTCAAAAAAGACTTGGAACCCAAACTAATATTTAAAGATAAAGAAGGAAGATACTTAGCTATTGAAATTTTTTTACATGGACAGAAGACTTTGATTGTGAATATCTACACCCCCAACGGAGCTAAAGAAATTTTTTTTAAAGAACTACAAACGGAACTGGACAGTGTAAACTATGATCAAATCATGATGTTGGGAGACTTTAATGGGACTGTGAATAATAAAATAGATAGGCGCTCAAAAAGAAAAGACGACACACTAGGGAAACTTCCAAAAAAATTTTTTGAATTGATAAAACAGGAAAAGCTGGAGGATATTTGGAGGAAGGTTAACCCACAAGGGAAAGACTATACTTTTTACTCCAATAGGCATGATTCACATTCAAGAATTGACATGATCTGGATGTCTACTAATTTAACACTTAAGACAAAAAAGGTTGAAATTCTACCTAGAATAATTTCAGACCATAATCCTTGTCTATGGACCTCTGGGCAGACAAAAAGACAAGGGAGATGGAGAATAAATGAAGACTTATTAGACAACCAAGAAACAGTTAAAAAATTACAGGAAGAGACAGATTTATATTTCCAAGCGAACATACAAAAAGAAGTAAAAATTCAAACTGTGTGGGATGCGTACAAAGCAGTGATGAGAGGATTATTGATATCACTGAATGCTAAAGACAATAAAAAGAAAAGAGAACAATATGAAAATATTGTGCAAGCCATTAAAGTAAAAGAAAAGGAACTGAAGAACAGACCAGGAAAAAAGAGACTGCAAAAGGAAATTTGGATGTTACAAGACCAAGCAAAAGCTATTTTGAATCAAGAGACTTACTGGAACCTGAAGAAATTGCAACAAAAAGCATTTGAAGGTGCAAACAAACCTGGAAAGTATTTAGCATGGCAATTAAAGAAAAAACGTGAAAATAAATTTATTACTAAAGTGATACGGGACAATATTGAGATAATAGACAATAAGGGAATAAAAAGAGAATTTTATAAATACTACGCAAAGCTTTTTAAGAAGGAAAATAAAGACAGAAAAAGGATTAAAGAATACCTACAGTCATTAAAATTACCAAAACCAACAGAGAAAATCAAAGAACTACTTAACAGCCCAATATCACTACAAGAGATTAAAAATGCAATAAATGACTCAAAACTAGGGAAAGCACCTGGATCAGACGGATTTACAGCTAAGTTTTATAAATCGCTACAGGAATCGATCTCACCAGTGTTATTGCTATTAATGAATGACATAGGAGTGACAGGTGAGGTCCCGGAGACTTGGAAAGAAGCAACCATCTCACTCATTCCGAAAGAAAGTCAAGATTTAACCGATGTTAAAAATTATAGACCAATTTCTTTGTTAAACAATGACTATAAGATTTTTGCCAAGATTATAGCTGATAGGCTTAAGGAACACCTTAAAGAGACTATACAGACTGAACAAGCAGGTTTTTTACCTAATCGCCAAATAAGAGACAACTTAAGAGTAGTAGTGGATGCTATAGAGTATTATGATAAAAATCCGGAGAAGGAAGTGGGCTTTCTTTTTTTAGACGCGGAGAAAGCGTTTGACAATTTAAATTGGGATTTTATGTTTGAAGTGCTGGAACATCTTGAAATTGGAGACTATGGCCGAGGACAGACTGGCAATCTGAAGCTGGGCAGGCATGCTTCGCAAACGGAGGAAAGGAGCATGTTCAGACATGCGCATCTGTCCATCGGCTCCATTGCATACTTACCCGTCTCCCAGTCGCTTTCCTTCTGCTTTACCCGGACACCGGTTTTTCCCGGTGTTCAGGGGCCTTCCTCCGCATGCCTCCCGCTTCCAAACAGTGTGAACTGGAAGAAGCGGGAGGCATCCGGAGGAAGTGTGAACACCGGCAAAAAGTTTTGCGCATATGCGAAAAACATCAAAGGAAAACAAAAAAAAGTGCAGCAGCACGCGCGAGCCGCGCGCGCTGGCTATGCGGCAGTCTGAACTCTCCGTGGGAGTCTGAATGCTCCGTATCGCCGCTGATCCGCATTGCTCTGGCCAGTGTGAACGGCCAGCTCCGTGGGTTTTTTCCCCCGCTCCAGTTCCCTCCGCTTTGCCTCCACTTCAGATTGCCAGTCTGTCCTCAGCCTTTATGCTTAATCTTATTAAGTCAATATATAGTGAACAGAAATCCTCTTTAATAATTAATACTGAAAAAACGGATTACTTTAAAGTTGAAAAAGGAACACGACAAGGATGCCCACTTTCGCCGTTGCTATTTATTTGGATTTTGGAAGTTTTGCTACTAAATTTGAAAGAAGATAAAGAAATTAAAGGCTTAACAATAAAAGGTTTTTCTTTTAAATATAGAGCCTTTGCAGACGACGTGATGTTTATAGCCGAAGACCCTATGACTACACTACCATATTTGTTGCAGAGAGTAAGAGAGTTTGGTGATTTGGCTGGGTTTTATGTAAATAAGAACAAATCGAAAGTGATGTGTAAAAATATGTCAAATAATAAGCAAATTGAATTACAAAATCTTATAGAATGTGAAGTGGTGAAAAAGACAAAATATCTAGGTGTAAACCTAACAATGAAAAATATTGATTTGTATAAGAATAATTATGAGAAACTTTGGCAGCAAATTATGCAAGATATTAAAAGGTGGAATGTATTAAATTTGTCACTGTTGGGTAGAATTGCAGTGGTTAAAATGAATGTGCTACCAAGAATAATGTTTCTGTTTCAAACTATTCCGATTGTGAAAGATGTAAAAACATTCAAATGCTGGCAGAAGGAATTGACTAAGTTTGTGTGGGGAGGGAAAAAACCAAGAATTAAGATGAAAATAATGTGTGATGCTAGAGAGAGGTGGGTTCCAGTTACCAAACTTAAGGCTATATCATGATGCAGTATGTTTGATTTGGGTAGGGACATGGACTATGTTACAAGATAGAAAGTTATTGTCCCTGGAAGGTCATGACTGTAGGTTTGGGTGGCATGCATATTTGTATTATGGTAAAACAAAAATGGACAATATGTTTAAGCATCATTATTTGAGAAGAACATTAATCGATACGTGGACAAGATATAAAAACTTTTTTCCAGAAGAGATACCTATGTGGATTGTACCCGCAGAAGCTTTAAATCCAGTATCACGTCACAAAGGACAAGATTGGTTGAAGTATAGAGACTTATTAACAAGACATGGTAAAGACTTTATATTCAAGGAGCAGCATCAGATGGACTTTGATTACAGTTGGCTAAGATATAGACAAATATATGACATGTATAGAAATGATAAAAAATCCGGTTTTAGAGAAAAAAGTAATGAAATAGAACAAGTTTGGGAGGAAGGTGGGAAAAAAATGATCTCTAAAATGTATAAAATTTTGTTAAAATGGTTTAACGCTGATGAAATGGTAAAAGAACAAATGGTAAAATCGGTGATAAACTTAAACAAAGACATTGAAATGGAATCTTGGGAATTTTTATGGAAAAATGCTATGGGTATATCTACATGTTATAACTTAAAAGAAAATTGTTTTAAAATGATGTATAGATGGTATATGACACCTAAAAAAATTGCAAATATTAATCAGAATATGTCTAACAAGTGTTGGAAATGTAAAAAGAAAGAAGGTTCTTTTTCTCATATGTGGTGGACTTGTGATAAAGCAAAGACTTATTGGTCTATAATACATGCAGAAATGGAAAATTTTTTGAAATGTACATTTAAGAAGTTGCCTGAAATGTTATTGCTTGGACTTAAATTAGAAGAGATAAATGTAAAGAAAAGGACAATAATATGGTATATGATAACAACAGCAAGAATGGTGTATGCACAAAACTGGAAAAATGAAAAAATACCAGAGGTGTGGGAATGGTTGAAAAAATTGTTATATATGGCTGAAATGGATAAATGGACTAGAAAGTTAAATGACCTGTACTCAGAGACCTTTTTAGAAGATTGGAAAGATTTGAAAGAATATGTTGAAAAATACTGGGACATGAAAAATTACATTTATACATGGTTATAATAACATAAAGCAATAGAATTAGAGTATGTGAATGTATTAAGGATAATTAGATAATTAAGTTGTTTTTTATTTTAGAATTATATAAGAATATAGAAAGTAAGAATTAGTATATAAGTATTTTTAAGGTATATGACCGTTACCAGCAATGTAAACATAGATATAAGTATTAGTATTTTGGATAAAGTGGAAAACGTGTTATGCTTCAGATGTGGTGGGAAACCGCCAATACAAGATAAAAACAAGATTATACAAATAGAACAAAATGTTATATAATATAGAAAAAAGGATTTGTATAAGATAATTTTAATGTTTTGAAAAATAAAAAAAATTTTACAGAAAAAAGAAAAAAAGTAAGTCTGAAACCTGAGTGTTTGTTGTGTCTTGTTGGGAATAGCTTGCAAATATATGTGTGTCTAAAGTCTATATTAAAGTTGTTTGGTGCTAACTGCTATGCAAGAGAAAACATCTGAAAAAGTAGCTTCATTGTTGTGTGTGTTGGCAGAATTTTATGGTTGGGGGTCACCACAACATGAGGAACTGTATTAAAGGGTCGCGGCATTAGAAAGATTGAGAACCACCGGTCTAACCACTACACCACACTGGCCACAGTGTGTAGTTAACGAGGTGCATTTAGTATATTCAGACTCTTACACCTTTGGGGACTGTCTGAAGAGATTGTGTGGTTCCTTGAAGTTCTTTCAAAGTGAGAGATTGGGGGTGGGGAGTTATTTCATAAAGTGAAACAGACACAAAACAACACCCCATCCCGACTCACCCTCCTTTCTCTACTGCTTAATGCACCCTTGCGGGCCAGAGGTGAACGTAATGTGGGTAATTATTAAGAATGAGTGTCTGCCACCAGGTGTAGGTCAAATTTTTGTTTTCTGTGAGAGTTTTAAAAGCTGTTGTTTAACGTTGACTGTGGGTACTTTTTGTCTTTACTGAATGTGTTCTGCAGGACCCTCAGACTGTCTAGTAAATGAGTCAGAAACAGCACAAGACCCAAAAGTAATATTGATGACTCCAGGTAGCCAAAGAGTTATTTATGCAGCAAGCTATTTCCAATTTCTATCAGCATGCAGGAGAACAATATATGTCATTTCTGTTCATCCAGTTTAACATGGTGCTCTTGTTCCCTGGTTGGAATCCTCCAGATAACGTATTTTAAAGAAAACTTGGGTAAATCCCCCATTTCCAAATTTGGGTCAAAATGAGCTCTTGATGCACCCTGTTCCTGCATGTTTCTGTGTTTTCCCATGAGCAATATAAATAAGAGAATCACAGTCCACGAACAACACAATATATGATACACAAAAAGGCTATGTGATGCACATACATCTATTTCAAAGGTTTTTCTTAAGTGATCAGCTAAACATCACAGATACATTCAAATACATTAAAATTCAGGTCTCCTAAGGATGCTGTAGAGTGTTGGAATGCTGACAAAGTTTTCCGGACTATATATTCGTTTTGAGTTCTTCTTCTGAACTTGCCCTTACACTATTATAAAATAACATTGTGAGTTAATATTTCAAGTTAACAATACATTTTCAATCAAAATCCTGAGAATAGATATACTCAGAGTCTATTAATACATACAAGAGTTCTGGACAAAACAGGTATTGTAAGTTTCTTCCTGAATAGCAATCTTCAAAGTACATTCCACGAAACAGTATATACTGATTACACATCTATTCAATAACAATTACAAAAATTAAATATAGTCCTTATGTGTATAGATATATTTTTGTAATAAATATAGAGTATTTTTGTAATTGTTATTGAATAGATGTGTAATTAGTATATATTGTTTCATAGAATGTACTTTGAAGATTGCTGTTCAGGAAGAAACTTACAATACCTGTTTCGTCCAGAACTTTTCCCTTGAACAGCCTGGCATTCCTTTCCATGCTGCTTTTATAATTGGTGTGCTGCATGCATAAGTGATAATATTGCCTGACAGTTTTAGATATGTGTATGTACACACACACACACACACACACACACACATGTATAACTTTAGACTTTGTTCATGCTGCATAATTTCAGTGGAGAAGAAGGATGTGGGGGCCAGCTCATGCAAAATGGCACTATTGGGGCTGCCCAAGGGCATGTTGTAGCTGAAGGGAGGGAACCCAGGACCACTGAGATGTCTCCCGCCCTGTGCCACAGCCAGCAGGGGGTAGTAGTTAGAGTGCTGATTCAGGTTCGAATCCCCACTTTGTCATGGAAGCTCACTGCGTGACCTTGTGCCAGTCACACACTCACAGTCTAATTGTGAGAGTCCTGTTCAAAGTAGTCAAGGATCAGATCTCGGTTGGTTAACCACAGTTCTTTATTGCCTATTCCTACATTAGTACAGCGTCTCGGGGTATTGTCAGAGATGAGACAAATAATACAAGCGGGTCTATTATACCATTCCAAGGAGTTTGAATTACCCATAGGTAGCCAATCCCCAGGAGGGAAAATTGGCGGGCTAAAAGGTGTCTTGACCGTTTGGTTCACACAGGAAAAAAGTGAGGTGTTAAGCAGTAAATTTCCCTTCCCAAACCAGACCCCTCCGTTCACATAACAATTCATGGCTCCAAGGTTCTTTAGCATAGATAAGAGATGAGAGTCTTTCCTCCCCTTGAAGTTACTGCCTGGGCAGCTGGAATGCGGAGGCAGGGATGAGAGGCCTCGTTGTTCTCACCCTAGGGGTTGTCACCCTCCCGACCCAGCAAGGAGAAAATACAGGTCCAATATATAACAGAATACATAGTGTGCATGCAAGATTACATTGACAGAATTAACTGATTCTGACACCCTGCCCCCCCCATGATTCCCTTCACCTAGCTTTTTCAGGGAACATTTTATGGAACAGTTTAGTTAACTTGGGGGCATGAACATGTTCAGAACGAATCCATTCATTGTGTTCCGGGCCAAAATCTAACCATCTAACTAAGTAATACAAATGGCCCCTCTTTGTCTTGGAATCCAGGATTTCAGTTATCTCGTAGTGTGGACTCCCCTCCTTCATCAGTGGAGGAGGAACTGGAGGAACTGGATGCCATGCATTCGGCCCAGGATCTTTCTTCAGCAAGCTGAAATGAAACACAGGATGTATAGAACTTAGTGATTTAGGCAGGTCGAGTTCAAAGGAGACATCAGAGATTTTTCGTAGCACTTTAAAGGGTCCAACATATTTCCATCCTAATTTTCTGCTGGGCTGCAGCCCGTGGATATTTTTGGTAGAGAGATAA
The DNA here is from genome assembly GCA_029233225.1 of Lepidodactylus listeri. NCBI lineage: Eukaryota > Metazoa > Chordata > Lepidosauria > Squamata > Gekkonidae > Lepidodactylus > Lepidodactylus listeri. Next base: position 6,755,011 of record JARCFY010000020.1, on the reverse strand, counting down.
ACAGAGTCCCCGGGTTGAAGGTCCCATCCCGGTGCTCGGCCACGATCAGCATATTTTTTATAGTCTTCCTTGGCATGGTCCAAGGCTTTACCAATCAACGGCCAGGAGTCCTGGAGACTGGACCACCAGTTTTTGAAGTCTGAAGGGGGAGCCTGGGGGTCTTCCTTGAGGGTGGGGAGCGGTTTACCTTCAAAACCTCCCACTGCCATGAAAGGTGAGACCCCAGTAGAAGAATGCACTGCATTGTTGTAGCTATATTCTGCAAAGGGTAATAAGTCCACCCAGTTATCTCGGTGGTAGTTGGTGTAGCACCTTAAGAACTGCTCCAGAATTTGATTAGTTCGCTCGGATTGGCCATCGGTTTCTGGATGGTAACCCGAGCTTAAGGCAGGTTCTATGTCCATTAGCTTCAAAAGCTCCCGCCAGAAGGTGGCAACGAATTGACTTCCGCGATCGGACACCACCCTTCTCGGAAAAGCATGTAATTTTATCACCTGGTTAAAGAAGGCTTTAGCCATCCCTTTGGCGGTGGGTAACTGTTTGAAGGGAGTGAAATGGGCTTGTTTGGAGAACGTGTCTACTACTACCCAGATCACTGTTTTTCCTTTTGAGGGGGGCAAATTGGTAATGAAGTCCATGGCTATGTCTTCCCAGGGCCTGGAAGCCGTGGGGAGGGGGTGTAACAATCCCGGGACTTTGCCTCCCCGTTTTTTACACATTAAGCAGGTTTGACATGCCGAGACGAAATCCGAGACGTCTCGACGCATGCGCAGCCACCAGAATTGCCGTTGGATCAGGTTAAGGGTTTTTAGGAAGCCAAAGTGCCCGGCAAGCTTTGAAGAGTGACAATTTAGCAGGATTTCTTTGCGTTTGGTTTTTGGCACCACTAATTTGTCCCCACGGAACCAACAATTGTCCTTTCTTTTTTCACACTCTCCCATTGCTTCCAATTCCTCTATTTCCTCAGGGGCATATTCCCCCCCCCATTGACAGTCCCCAGTGGTGAGCTCGGTTTTCTTTGCTTTGCTCCTGGTGACAACCACTCCTCCTAGCTGCTGGGGGGAGAACATGGAATCGAATACCTCGTCTTTCAGACTCTCGTGTTGGGGCAATCTGGACAACGCGTCTGCCAGGGAATTAGCCTTCCCAGGAAAATGCTTTAACACAAAGTTAAATTTTGAGAAGAAGTCCGCCCAGCGCAGTTGTTTGGCGTTGAGGGACCGCTGCGTGCGCAAAGCCTCTAGGTTCTTATGATCCGTCCATATTTCGAACGGAGTTTGCGCCCCTTCTAGCCAGTGGCGCCAGGTAGTGAGTGCCAACCTAATGGCCGCAGCTTCCTTGTCCCACACCGACCAATTCCTCTCAGTTTCATTGAACTTCTTCGATATGTACGCTAAGGGGTGCAGTTTCCCTTCAGAGTCCCTTTGTAGGATGGCCCCCCCCATCGCTACATCCGAGGCATCAACATGGATTATAAAGTCTTTAGTCTCATCCGGGTGCGCCAAAATGGGCTCTGAGGTAAAAAGAGTTTTTAAAGCCTCAAATGCCTTCTGACACTCCCCATTCCACGCCAGTTTCTCGCCCGGCTTTCCTGCCTCGGGACCCCTCCCCTTGGTTTTTAACAAGTCCGTTAAGGGAAGGGTGACTTTGGCAAAGTCCTTGATGAAAGTCCGATAGAAGTTACAAAATCCTAACAGGCTCTGCAGCTGCTTTCTCGTTCGCGGAGCCTCCCATTGCACCACCGCTTCCACTTTCCCCGGGTCCATTTCCAACCCCTTCTGAGAAATGCGGTAGCCCAGGAAGTCCACAGACTCGCGGTGAAACTCGCACTTAGACAGTTTCACAAACAGCTGGTTTTTTAGTAATGTTGACAGCACGTCTCGGACCAAAGTCACATGTTCGTTCTTATCAGTGGAATAGATCAAGATATCATCTATGTAACATAACACGCCCTTAAATAGGTGCTTGTGCAACACTTCGTTGATTAAACTCATAAAGACCCCGGGCGCGCCACTTAAGCCGAACGGCATCACGAGGTATTCAAACTGCCCCAGAGGGGTGTTAAAAGCAGTCTTGGGTTCATCCCCCTCCCTTATGCGCACCCTGAAGTAGGCATCTCGCAGATCCAACTTGGTGAAAATCTTCCCCTTGGCCGCCTCCGCCAAAAGGTCTTTTATTAACGGGAGGGGGTAAGCATTAGAGGTGGAGACTGCGTTTAGCCCCCGATAATCCGTGCACAACCGCAAGCCGCCATCCTTTTTCTTTCGGAACAGCACGGGCGCCGCAAAAGGGGACTTGGCGGGGCGGATGAACCCCCTGGCCAGATTTTTGTCCAAGAACTTCCGCAGCTCTTCTCTCTCCGCCGGGCTCATGGAATACAATTTGCCCTTTGGGAGTTTCTCGCCCGGGAGGAGCTCTATGGCACAGTCCGACAACCGGTGGGGGGGCAACTCGTCCGCCTCGGTCTCACTGAACACTTCCAGTAAGTCTCTATATTCCTTAGGCACCATGGCCGGGACGAGAGCGAGGGCGGCCGCGGGAGACGGCGGGCTGGGGGGCCCGGGACCCCATCCTGGGTCCCAGCGGTGGCTCTGGCAGCGTTCGTCTACCCACGAAATCTTCCCCTCGCTCCATTTTATATAGGGGTCGTGCGCCCCGAGCCAAGGGCTACCCAACACCATAGGGAATTGGGCATTAGGGGTTATGACGAAAGCTCTCTTCTCCCAGTGGTTCCCCGTTCCCAAAATTAAGTTCTCAGTCTCTGCTATGCACTCCTCCTTCATTTCGGACCCATCCATCTGGGTAAATTTCAGGGGCTCCGCTAACGGGGTGACTTTGGGTCCCAGCCCCTCCACTACTAGGGGGCTGATTAGGTCTCGCGCACACCCAGAGTCAATTAAAGCGCGGACCCTCATGTGGGTACCTGATCCTGGGGTCACCACAGTCACTACCATATATAACAAGGGGCCGGGGATGCTCACCGGAGATGGCGCTTCGTTGTGGGGGACCTGCAGTTCTGCGCCGCTCACTGCAGGCCGTTGGAGTTTCCCGACATCTGGGTTTCCATCAGCTCCAGCTCTCCCTGCTCACTCGTTGCCCCTTCCAGCTGCAAAGCCCGGGGTTTCATGGGGGTCTTCCCCCGAGTCGGGGTGCCTGCAGGTCCTGGAGTTGAGGTCTTCGGGCCCTTCCCCCCTCCTCTTGGACACGCCGAGGCGAAGTGGCCACTTTCCCCACACTTCATACACAACCCTTGCCGGAACCTCGAGTCGCGGACGTCTTGCACGTTGGATCGGGGCTTCGCTCGTGGGCCCGCTCTGATAGCGGCGGTTGCGGATGCTCCCATCTTGATTAGGGCGAAACGTTCTTCCATGTCGGTGGCCGCCCTCATCCAGCTAGTCAGCGTGCCCGGGCGGCCTCCCAGCAGCACAGTCTCGTAGATTTCCGGGTTTAGACCCTCCCAATACTTCTCCATGAAGAGTTCCTCCGGCCATCCGTGGATCTTGGCAGCAATGCGCCGGAATTTTTCAGTGTATTCTCTCACTGACGATCTTCCCTGGAACAGCTTCCTCAGCTGATTTCTGGCTTTTTCCTCACCCAGCGGGTCTTCGAACTGGTGCCGAAGAGCCCACATGAAGTTGTTCAAGGAACGCAGCTCAGGGCCAGGGTTGTCGTGCAGGCTCACATACCAATCGCTGGCGGTGTCTTTCAGTTTGGATCCGATGTAGCCTATGCGATCCTTCTCGGTAGGATACAGGTGGCCCCAACTGTCCAGGAATCTCCCGATCTCGAGCGTGAAGAAACGTAGCTTCTCGGGGTCCCCATCGAAAGTAGTCGTCAGCGGGTCGGAAGGGGGTGGGCGAGCGGCCGGCGCGGCCGGGACTGGGGCCGGTGCGGGGACGGGCCCCGGGACTGGAACCGGGACGACCGGCTGAGCCGGCTGCGCGGGTACAACGGGCGCCTGTGGCTGAGCCGGAACCCCTCCGGGTGCTGGCTGCTGTTGTGGGGCTCCGACTCCTTGACCGAGGAGGGCGCCTTGCATCGCCACCATAGCGTCTCGAAATTGGTGCTGGAGATCGAGGGCCAGCTCGCGGAGCTCGGAGGTGAGTTGTAGCCTCAGGTCTCCCATCATCTGATCCAGCGGGACCGTCTGCTCCTCTCGATACGGATCGGGCCCATACAAATCCAGTGTCTCCTCTTCGGGAGGCGGGCGACGCGGTCCTCCACGGCGGACTGGCTCGCGGTCGTCTCCTAGGTAGCTCGGTCTCCCGCGATCGAGCTGGTCGCCGGTGAGCGGAACTCTCACCCCTTTCCTGTCGTGCACCCACGAAGTCACGGATCGGCCTCCGAAGTGGCTCCAAGTGTACTGGGGGGTCACGCTCTGATGGGTAATCGGGCGGCGCGGGATGTAGTAAGCCCCCTGGCTCGTGGTCACCGGCACCTCGGGACCTCCTCCGCCGCCGCCACCCCCGTTCCCCGGATCCGTCGGGGTAACCGGGGCCTCCTCTGGAGTGGTAGGTTTGAGGGGGACGAGATCGTCTTCTGACATGGTCAGGAACGATTGAATCCCAATCAAGGATCTCTGACAATCTGTGAGAGTCCTGTTCAAAGTAGTCAAGGATCAGATCTCGGTTGGTTAACCACAGTTCTTTATTGCCTATTCCTACATTAGTACAGCGTCTCGGGGTATTGTCAGAGATGAGACAAATAATACAAGCGGGTCTATTATACCATTCCAAGGAGTTTGAATTACCCATAGGTAGCCAATCCCCAGGAGGGAAAATTGGCGGGCTAAAAGGTGTCTTGACCGTTTGGTTCACACAGGAAAAAAGTGAGGTGTTAAGCAGTAAATTTCCCTTCCCAAACCAGACCCCTCCGTTCACATAACAATTCATGGCTCCAAGGTTCTTTAGCATAGATAAGAGATGAGAGTCTTTCCTCCCCTTGAAGTTACTGCCTGGGCAGCTGGAATGCGGAGGCAGGGATGAGAGGCCTCGTTGTTCTCACCCTAGGGGTTGTCACCCTCCCGACCCAGCAAGGAGAAAATACAGGTCCAATATATAACAGAATACATAGTGTGCATGCAAGATTACATTGACAGAATTAACTGATTCTGACACTAATCTACCTCAGAGGGTTGTTATGAGGATAAAATGGAGGAGAGGAGAATGATGTTATAAGCTAGCTCATCCCTGGTTAGAAAAGTGGCTTATAAATAAATCTCTCTGTGTGTAGATGTGGCATCAGTAATACACAGCAATGCTCTTGCACCACCAAAATGCACAGCTAGTCAGGGCCAGTCCCAGCCCATCATACCATGTCTATTTTTGTTTTTGTTCTTACGTTTATTTGATTAGCTACTGGGCCCTGCCCAACAAGCAGATCAGCAGGCGCTGATAGATTTCAGATTCTGACAAGTTATCTGATGCATCACCAGTTTAAAGAGGCTTCCGGTGCCGATGGGGCAGCTATTGTACCTTCTGTAATGACATCCAACACACCTATAAGTCTGTCTGGCTGCCTTCTCTGCCTGAACAGCTTTGCCAGAGAAGCACCACTGCGGCCCTGAGAGGCAGGAGAACGTGGCAGACTGTGTTTGGGGGGCATGCAGTCTTTCACTTGGGGACAGACACACACATCTTGCCATGTCAGTGTTCTTTGCCCTTTGCCTCTTATTTTAACTCCATTTTATACCCCACTTCTCTCCTCAAGGGCTTACAACATTACCTCTTCTCCATTGGATCCTCACAACAACCCTATTAGGTAAGTTAGCCTGAGAGGGTATGACTGGCCCAAGGTCACCCAGCAAGCTTCCATGGCAGAATAGGGATTTGGATCTATGTCTCCACGGCGAAAGAGCTGAGCACCCAGGGGCAGCAGCATCTTCCAGAAAATGACCAAGATATGGCTGGGAAGAAGAACTGGGCAGGAATCTCGCAAGACTTCAATGTGAGTTCTTAGACGAAAGCTACAAAGTTGGAGTTGGAATATCAGGAGCATAAGATCCACGTTGGCCTCCCTCCGCCTGTATAGCCCTCAGAGGACATCAGGGAGTAGAAGCCCACAGGCAAAGCTGCAAGTTGGTGGCTCATCTTGTGGGCACAAAGAGGAAGACACAGTTTGGAAGGAACCTCCTCAGTCTGAAGTCCTAGGCAGATGCAGGAGTGCAGAAGGTAATTCAGTGTGATCCCCTGCAGAGTTACTCCAGTCTGAGGCCATTGTCTTCGATGGAGTAGTTTGTCTTAGGATGGCACTGTTAGGCAATTTGACCAGGAGATGTGCTCCCATATCCCAAAGTGGGTGTGTGATGAAGACCTGATGCGGACCAAGCCTTTTCTCTGTCTTAGAACTTTTCAAGTGACAGGCAGAGCAGCCCATTAACAATCCTAACTCTGCTTAGGATTGTGCTACTGCTTGAGAAACTATATAGAGAATAGAAGCAATCAAAGAGACCTCTTGCTTGGTGCCAGTTTGAGGGGACCACTGGCAAGCACAGAGTGGAAAAGAGAATAGCCAGCACTTGGGCAGGAATATGGACTTACTCAGCGAAAGCAGGCCATGGTCATCTTCAGTTATTTATTGAAGGTATTTATATACCTGCCTTTCTCCCAGGCATCCCAAGGACCATCGGATAAGGCTGTGGTAGTTTCATTTGTTTACCTGCAGTGCATTTGCTTCAGAATTTGTTGGCAATGTTAAACTTACCTGCAAGTCTTGCAAAAGCTCAATGGGACTCATTTCCAAAGAAGCATGATTAGAGCAGGTGGATGAAACTTACCAGATGGTCATAAAGCTGAAGAAAGCATGTTATCCAACTATTTATCTGGCCAATTATCTGACAAATGAATGACCACTACACCTTTCTTAGGTTTTTTAGAAAATTCTTTAGATTGGGAGAGATGCTTCACAAATCTGAATAGGCTTCTATCAGATTCTCCCCCCCCCCAAAAAAAAATATTTTGTTCACAGCTTGTGAGAAGACAGGTGGATCTTCAGGGCAGTCTTGGCATATTGTATTGACAGGGGTCATTTCGAGCCGGAAAGCGCAGGAACGCCATTCCGGGAGTAACAAGCCCAGGAGCGGGCATACATGGTGATGCGCTGTGGGAAAAAGCAACAGCATACTACCTTGATCTGTATTTTCATGCTTGTTGTAGGGCAGCTTCCCTTTAGTCTTTAGTCAAAGTGTAAAGCTGGCTCACCAGCTCTGAGTTGGAAAATAACTGGAGACTTTTGGGGTGGAGCCTGAGCGGTGGGTGTTGCCTTCTGACACATTTCCAGTGATGTCAGGGGGTGTGGCATATGCAAATAAGTTATGCTAATGAGTTATGCTAATGAGCTTCTGCACCTCTTTTTCTACTAACTGACCTGGCCTTTTAAAACATTAGGGAAAATCCTCATGTCTAGATGAGAGCACCTTGAGGCAGAGATCTGCATTTGGCAATGTGGACTTACCAGTGCTTGGGTTTTATTCTAGTGGTTAAATGTTTGGAGAGGGAAAGGGATAATTTTCCCATCTGGCAATGCAATGTGTTTCATAAATTGTATTCTCCTCTGCAAGGAATAAAATGATAGATGATAGATAGATAGATACAATAGATAGACAGACAGACAGAACATCTGCCCTGCCAACCTTAACTCTTGCCTCCCCCTGCCCCCCATCAATGCATTTTTAGTTGCTTTGGGACACCTTTGCATTTTTGCTTACCCTGGGTGTCTTTGGGCTTGGAGTACTACCCCTCCATTCCTTGCCAGATGGTACAGTAGGCACACAAGACGTCAAAACATTTCACCCTAATCGATACTCTGGCCATTGGAGATTGCTGGAGAAAAGAGCCTGATGATGTCTGTCTGGTGTCCATAAAACAGCTTCAGAACTGTATATCCATCTTAATATAATTGCCCAAAGGATCCCACTTGACCCACGTTGCCCCATGGATGGAATTACTGCATGGATGACAAATGTGAGTAGCAAAAGCTTAGTGGTCCCCTGAGAAGAGCCTGCATTTAACACTCCAACATGCTGTTTCCTGCCTTGGAACAAACCATTTAGATTTTTTTTTAAATCCTTTGGACACCTTCCTTGTACTATGATTGAATCAGGGGACACTGAAGTTATTGGGTGGGGTGCTCAGCCACTGATTTTCTTTAGAATATTACATTATAATTAAAGTAAAATTAATGCAGTCATTTCCAGAGCAAACATGGACATCTTTTTTTCTTTTGAAAAGAATATGGGTTTCCCCTTGAATAGGTGCAATGTTTGGTGAATCCTTGAACTGTGGGGTGTATTTGCCTCCTTTATAAGATGTAGATTTGGTTTTCTGTTTGGCCAGATACTCAGGTAATATGACATTTGGTTGCAAACTGATGTGGAATTTGAAGCACACCCATTGGCTTAATGCAGTGGCAGGGATATGATCAAGACTGACCCAGGACAATTTGGCATTAAATTGAACCAGTGGCCATTCTCATGGCTAGTTCCAGCATTCAGGGCTTTTGCCATAGCAACATGGGAATAGGGTAATGCCCTATCTGGAGGAACAGAAGGCCGGTGGTGGCTTTGTTTTGTTCCAGATGTTCAGGGCGTGACATTCTATACTCCCCCTCCCTTTCTTATCTCTATGCTGATGACTCAGAGAGTGGCAGGTATAATTTCACAGATGTGCTTTTTTTTGTTTCATTTTATACATTGTTTTGATGATTCTGTCCGCTTTGCCCATTTTTTATTGCTGGTGTTGCAAGACTATTTGCTCTTCTGTGGCAGTGTAACACGACTTATGGGTTAATAGCTATTCTCATGCCATTTTACACAATTTGACAAAAACGTTTCTATCCAACGTAGAGTGTTCCCTCTAAGCTGAGTTAGTGTGAGCTAGCTCACAGTTTTTTAGCCTCCAGCTCACACATTTTTGTCTTCACTCGGGAAGGATGGCTCCAGAGCAAACCAATTTATGCAGTAGCCAAATTGCTCACTCATAACTTCAATGCCAATAGCTCACAAGGTAGAATTTTTGCTCACAAGACTTCACAGCTTAGAGGGAACATTACGGTTGAAGACAAAGGATGTTTTGTCCTGAGTAGGGAGAAACTATGACAAAAACTTCTGAACTGAAATGGTCTGTTTGTGCCATTTGCCTGTGTCCCCTGTGCTGCCATGGCCAAGCTCAGGCCAAAAGATGGAGCTGCAGGGCACTTAGCCATACCCGCACCAGCCATGGAAACCTGTTTGCATCAGTAGGCCAAAGCAAGTCAGGCAACCCTCCTAGACCCCCTTTAAAAATTTCCATGTCAAGGTTAGCCTGAGCAGCTTTTATTGCTCTCTGCCTTGCTTCTGTTTCTCCCATTCTAGGAACTGGGTCTGAGAGATGCTCTCGAGGCAAGAGGCCACTCCCTTGGGCCTGTGGGCATATTTGGATTTTAAGAACAGATAGCAGGGACTTCCGGTTTTGGCGCTGCAATGGTGGATGCGTCCCGAGAGAGCTCCGGGAGACATGGCCCAAACCTAGTGGTCAGGAGGAGAGCCGGCTGGTCTTCAGCCCCCCAGGAGCCCTCATAGGGGGCTCCTGTCTGAGGTGTGAGGTGTAGCCTCTTCCGGGGTGGTGACCCAGGGATTGAGGCTCTCCTTTGCCTCTATAGGTTCTGCTGCTGTGGAACCAGGCGGCGCAGACAAGTGCACACCGGACAGCTGCAGAGACTGAAAGCTGTGGAAGCAAAAAAACATGCCTACCTGTCTACGCATGGCAGTCCCAGCAAGATTCATAAATCCCCTGGCTCAGATTCTTCGGTTCTAAATGAAGTGGCAAGGGTAGGGGTTTAAATTCCCCCCCTTTAAATGCGGCAATTCATGGATCTTGTGAGAATCCTTATTGAGCCAAGAAGCCAGGCCTTCTGGAAACAAAAGTCCTTTTTCTTCTTAATGGTCCATAGTAGTCAGCACTTCTTGTGTTAGTGATACAGAGCATAGGGCTGTGGGTAAGCTATACATAATTCAAAAGCAAAGAGGGAGGTGGGGCACCAATCAGGTTAGTTAAAAATGGTGCTACATACATATCCATTAAGCTTCCCAGGGAAAGCGCACCCAAATGTGCGACTGCTCATCAGGCATTCCTTCCCACACCCCACCGAAACCTCCCCAGCAATTCCCAGGCCGCTACCATAGAAGCACCTGGCAGCCGAGTAGCCGTTGGAATAAGAAGTCAAGGTCAAATGCATCATCAAAACAGATAACTGTCCCAGCAGCTATAATGAGGTCTGCGGGGAAGCGAGTGACGTAGAGTGGGTGAGGGAAACCACCTCTCGCCCGGGAAATGTCAGATTCTGACAGATCTATACTGAAGTCTCTTTAATTTTTAAATGGCTGGACTCAGAGCAAGTGCCTGCAAGGTCCTTATAAGCAGATTTTAAAGCCCTTTTATCAACTTTCTGGAACTGTAGCCCGCTCAAAAACTTTCTGGAACTGTAAATAATAACAATGATTGGTCGGGGAGAGAAAATGGCGCTGAGACAAAAGCCTTCCGCAAAGACAGCATCAGTACTTCCGGCAGCTAAGCCAGAGACAAGTACTGATCTATCTGTGGTTCTAGCTAATGCATTACGCCCTCTGATGGAACAGGTGACTGTTGTAAATTCTAAGCTGGATCATTTGCAAAAACAGGTTGCTGAGGTGAACAGTAAATCTGAACAAACTGCTAAAGAGGTAGAGAAAGTCAAAGCCAAGACAGAAAATATTGATCAGAGACTGTTTCAGGAATTAATGGATTGTCTCCTGAAAGGTCTTCCAGGTGTGTTCCCGTTCTTTGACAACATGCTGATTGTCGCGCCTGACGCCTTGTCCTTCACCAGCCGGCTCCACTCCATCCTGCAGTGCTTCTGAGACGTCAGCCTGAAGGTAAAATGGGAAAAATGCTCCCTGTGCATACCATCAGTCAAGTTCCTGGGATTCACCGTGGACGCACAACGCATACACCCCACCTCCAACAAGGTCCGCACTATCACAGACGCACCCACACCTTCTTCTAAGGTGGAGCTCCAATCCTTCCTGGGTCTCCTCAGTTTTTATCATGCGTTCCTTCCGCACAAGGCCGCTATAGCAGAGCCACTCCACAGGCTCCTTGACAAGAGCGCCAAGTGAGGTTGGGCCCCTATCACAAGCAAATTCTAAAGTCCCAATCTTACAGGATCTTCATTGAACAAATGAGCTCTGTTTAGGAGAGTGGGAAGAGCGCCAGTCTCTACTGCCCAAAAACTTCTTCAGACTCCCAGCTCATAAAACATACAGTTTATTAAGACGATAAAACAAATAGGGGGAGTTTGGGATAAAACAGACAATAGACAAAACCCTAACTAATCTAGCTAACTACAAACATACTGTGAGAGGTTCTTGCTTCCTGGAAATGCAATTCCCTCTTGCCTGGTGTTTAGCTTTGGGCTTGGTTTACAACTTGGACCACGCCTCCCAGAGCTTGTTGTCACCAGCCTGGTTCCAACCATCCAAGGGATTTCCTTCGGTCCTTCTGCGCAGCCCAGACTTACTTGCTTGCAGATACTTGCTATAATGCAAGCAGTCCCTGCACCCGGACAATACCTCACGGTGTGTTAGCCAGCAAGGCACTTTTCTGTGCTCTTATGGATTTTTATCCATAAGTTTGAACTCTGTGTCGCCAGCAGTGGTAGGGACTTGCGCTTTCTTCTTTGCATAGGAGCCAGCTCCAGCCCAAGCCAGGAGGCTGACACCCCAAGCAGTTCACCCAAGGCAAAGACAAAGGATTCCTCTTGCCATGAGGCCTCCTTCTGTCAGACATCCGCTGGCTGACCCCCCACTATAGTTATGTTAACGAGACTGCCTAGCAACTAATGTGCCAGCCATCAGATACTTGGCTAAAACCATCAACTGACAATAGGTATGGCCAGGTGAGTCATCGGACCCCAGACTCAGTGTCTGTTTCCTGGTGAAGTCATACTTTTGCAACACTGACCAAACCCCTGGACCTCCTCCCTTTGTTCACCTTTAACCTATAGCAAGGTTCAACAGGGACGGACCGCCTAGTAGGAGTGTTAGTGGGTTGTGGTCTGCAAAGCCCGCCCCAAGACCCCCAATAAAAGTCCAAACCCAGAGTCACTCGGCCTCTTGAGCCATCGCCCTCTATCTTACCTATTGACCCTTCAGTCCAGCTTTCTGTCCCCAACCCTTGCCTCCATCTTTAAACCCTTTTTCTCTCTCTGGACTCGCGATCCAGGAGAACCACGTGGTCTTGCCGGTTCAAGCCTCGTGGCCCCATAGCTTTTATACCTTTCCTCCCAAATCCAATTCATCTGGACATCGGACAACGCATCTAAGGTAACGTGCTTTCCCCACCAACGAAACCTGCTCATGCAAAAGTGCTATTTTCTCTCTTTATTTTATTAGGCCTGTAAGATTGTGTGTGTGATTACGATTTTTGTATGCTTGATTACATGATCCAGTAAACAACATTGAACTTGGAACTCGCCTCACGTGCCTCTTTCCTTGAGATCTCCCGGGAGGGGTGGGACCCTGGTATAGTTGGCAAGAACCCGTGTATTTTGCTGATTGCTAAACGTAAATTAAAGCAATTCGGCTAACAGGTGAGCAGTTCAGAAAGAGCCTTGCCACAACCTCTGGCTCCCTCACGGCCTCGTGCAGCCTTCCTGGCATTCGTCAAGCTGTCAGAAACTCCGGTTTCCTTGCTCCTTCAAACGCGTGGACGTGTGCATCTTCAGATAAGTTCATGAATGAATGGAAAGATCCCTTCTGCCTCTAGGACTGGATTCTTATTCTTAGCTTCCCCAATCCCCGTCCTAGGCTAATTAAGGATTGCTGCCTTGACCCAGCTGTTTCCCATATACTTAGATTACAGAACGTACTGATTCTGACGACACTTACAGGCTCCTATCAGGAATGATTCTGTAAGTCAGTATCTCTGGCATGACAGCTCCCCGCCATGACCTGGCTTTTTGGGCGGTCAAGGATCTCCTCGTGTCAAATGCCGTCCTCGCACACTTTGACGAAGCACTGCCCATCGTCCTAGCATGCGACGCCTCCCCCTATGGTGTCGGGGCAGTCCTGGCACTCTGCCTCTCAGACAGCCAGGAGGTTCCGGTCGCATATTACTCCCGGACGTAGTCCTCGGCCAAGTGCAACTATGCGCAGATAGATAAGGAGGCCTTGGCAACAGTCGCAGGGGTCAAGAAGTTTCATGACTTCTTGTACAGATGTCCCTTCACCATCGCCACCACCACCTTCTGGGCCTCCTGGCACCAGACCGCCAAACGCCACAGATGCGGTTACCACGAGTCCTGAGGTGGTCTATCTTCCTATCCGACTATGACTACTCCCTAGTCCACCACCTGGGGAAGGCAATGGGGCATGCAGATGCCCTGAGCCACCTGCCGCTGCCTTCCTGTGACCCAGATCCAGCACCAGCTCACCACATCGCACTACTGGAAGACTTGCCCTGCCATCTGGTCCAGGTAAAAGATGTTGCCTGGCTCATGGCCCGGGACTGAGTCCTCTTTCAGGTCCTCAATTGGGTGGGTAGGGGGTGGCCCAGCAGTCCCGGCCCTGATTTTGCAGCTTTCACACGCTGTCAGACTGAGATCCACCCACAAGGGATGTCTGCTGTGGGCTGCCAGGGTAGTCATCCCCACCCCGCTCTGGGAGAGGGTCCTGGCGGCCCTTCATAAGAACCACCTGGGCATCATGCGCATGAAGGCCCTGACCCGCAGCTATGTATGGTGGCCAAGGTTAGATGCCGCCATCAAGGAGAAGGTGAAACAATGCAGGACCTGCCAGGAGTCCCGAGCCTCCAGGAGTGCCCGTCCAACCCTGGGAATCTGCACACAAGCCGTGGGCCAGGCTCCACCTGGACTTCCCCTTCCAAGGCCAGTTGTTCTTTATAATCATAGACAGCTACACTAAGTGGCTGGAGGTAGCCCCGGTATCGGCCACGTCATCACAAGCGGCCATCCGATGCATGTGGAACATTTTCAGTACCCATGGCATCCTGGACACTTTAGTGACTGACAATGGGGCAGCTTTTACTTCGCAGGAGTTCCAGAACTTCGTGGAGTACTATGGCATTCGCCATGTGAGGTTCGCACCGTTTCACCCAGCTACAAACGGACAGGCGGAGCGTATGGTCAGGATGACCAAAGAGGCCCTGTGGTGGATGGACCGAGGTGGCTGGCATCACAAGCTGTCCACTTTCCTCTTCAGCCAGCGGATTACCCCCCCCCCCCACGGCAATGGGACGCAGCCCAACAGAGCTCCTGATAGGACAGAGGCTCACAACATGGCTAGACCGTTTACATCCGGACCGGGCCCCAGAATACAGCAGTGAGGCTGAGCAGCGAAAGGCACCCCGGGGTTTCTTCTCCGAAGACCCGGTCTACATCCGGAACTATGTGTCTGGTCCTGCTTGGTTGCCCTGGTGCATCATCTGTGCCGTGGGACCTCTCTCCTTTGAGGTCTCGGGGGAAGAGGGACAACTATAGAAGCAGCACATCGATCAGTTACGCCTCCTCCTCCTGTCACCAAACCATGACACAATGGAAGACACTTTCAACAGCAGGGACACACCTACTCCTCAACAAGACCAGCTGTTGGAACCGCCCATAGAGCGCCCCGCTGGCTTGGCTCTTGAGAATCCACTGGATGGCACCCCTGACGAACCTGCGACAACGCCGCTGCCAGAACCCAGCACAGCAACGCCAGCAGTTTCACCAGCGCACACAGTTCTGCGATACTCCAGGCGGAGCGCAGACCCCCCCCTTGTACTTACAGGACTATGCATGCTAAGGGTGGGGTCTGGACTATGGGGGAAGGGGTGTAATGTATACTCAGCCACGGCCACATGGCCACCGCCAAGCACATGGCTGGGATGGTCCTGAGCTTGGAGCCAGAAAACAATAGCGCACCAGGATCCTAAATGTCCACCTATTAGAAGCTTAGAATATTTAAAGCATCAACAAGAGTCTCTGGTGGGAAACGTATCCTATCACACTGTATGGGCGAGGTCAGGGGCGAGGCTTCTCTGTGAATATAAGCAGGCCCCCGGCCCACTGTAACTATGCTTCATCCGAACCTGAAATAAATATGCTTGCTGATTTCACTGCTACCGCTCTCTGACTCCAGTACTTTCTACTATAACTTAGCCTATCTGTGTTTCTCTGTGGGCGCCCACCATTGAAAATAAAACCGTTTTCTATACTGGCTCCTCACGTGTGAAAGTCCACCCTCCCCCAGCTATCTGTCTGGCACCAGACCTTCTTAGCTTCAAGCACTGATTGAAACAGTTTTGATTCTCCAGGGCATCAGGTCGATTGCGGTTTTGTTTCTGCATTTTATTCCCTTCTCTTGCATAACAGGTTTCCTGTTTTTTTCAGGACCTGCTTTTACCGGTTGGAGCAGGCTGCTCTTGATAAAGTTGTACGTTTCCTATGCTATTGTTGGGTTTGGTGTTTTTTTTGTACATTAATCTTGGGACCCAGTGTTCTTCGAGCAGCAATCAAATCTTTCAAAACAGTTATTTTTGAGTTAATGCACGTAGAGTGCTTTGAACAACTGAACACACTTTGTGAATCTGAAGTTTTATGTTTAGAATGCAGACCTGAATATAGGTAACTCAGCACAAGGGTGTCAGGATTTTACCATGCAACCATTCATGAACCTGGGACTGAGCACCCCTGGTCAAAGATGGAACCTGCCAAGGGAGCTTCTTGACATCAATAGGCCAGAAGAGGGCTGCCCTGAACAGGGAGGGTACCGTGCCGGTGTGCCCTGGTCAGAGGCAGCGTCATTTTTCCCTTGCAGTCTCAGCTCCAGATAGCATTAACTGTAGAGAGCTGTAAGCCAAGACAGCCGCTGTCTCTAGTCCCTTTTGATTTGGCAGCCAAGAATGCTCTTTATTATGAAACTATAAAGGACAAAAGAGAGCAAACCATTATGCTGGTTGCTGAAATGGAAGATCCCCAGATACCTCTCAGTTCTTATATAGCTCCCGCATTAGTGTTGTTTTTCTGCACTGGATTTGTTGGAAAGGGCAGGGGACAGCCCATATGTGTGCATGTGTGTGTGTGTGTGTACAATACTTTAGATAGCATATAATCTCCATCCTCTTGCAAACTCCCCCCCGCCGCCACCCTCTTCAATTTCTGTAGAATTCTGAGTTGACTGAAATAATGTAGATTTTTTTAATGCTAAATGCGACTCTGATTAGTTTTGGCCTGTTGAACTGATAAATCTGCTAGGGGAAAGAAAGCACTTAAAAAGAGATATTGTACATATTCCTATCTCTTTTCTTTGCAGAAAAAAGCCATTGGAATTCTAAGCAAAGTCTTAGTTATGTAGTCCTAGATTTCAGTTTGGAATCTGCCTGTTCGGATCTTCTAAAGAACAAATGTGAAATTTAAAAAAAAAGTTATTTGCAAAGATGCTAATTTATTTAGATACTTGTCTAAAATATACTCCTTTCTTCGAAATGGGAGTTAGTTTGCTATTTAGAGACACTGATAAAAGCCTACTGAGATGCTTAATAACCACTTTAGATAAAGGGAGGTTTACAAACATGGATTGCTTTGATTATTCGTTCCTAAATGTGCAGACACAAAAGACCAATGTTATCTGCCTGCTCCTTCCTTACACACTGTATGCAGTTTGTTGTGTTCTGGTCCCTAGACCCCACTTTTAGATGCTCCATAGTTGCTGACCCTCAGCCAGGATAATTCCCCCAGGAGATCTTGTGGCTTCTGAATCTACCAAATGAAAAATCCCAGGGGAGTAGCTATTTGCCCCATTTCCCCAGTGAGACTCCCCAGGACTGCCCAATGTTGGAAAAACAGCATGGACAGTAAGCTTGCTAACTTCCAGGTGGGGCCTGGAGTTCTAGTATTGTAACTGCCCTCCTGACTACAGAGGTCACTTCCCCTAGAGGAAAGGTACCTTCAGAGGGTGGAGTCTGTGTTCTCATATCCCCACTGAGCTCCCTCCCCTCCCCAAACTCTGCCTTCCGCAGCACAGCCCCAAATCTCCAGGGATTTCTGAAGTTGGAGTTGGCAGCACTTAGAAGACTGGCTCCCCCGCACCACAGTCCTGGTCTGAGTTGGGTCTTGTGTGCCTGACGACTGCCTGACAGTCACAGAACTCCCCGAAGTCCCTCAGATACGAGATGTCTGGAAATCTCTCTCTCTGTCTACGGCCCAGGAGGGCTGCTGCCAGTCAGAATAGACAGTGCTGAGTTAGGGAGACCAATGCTTTGGTTTGGTACAAGGGAGCTTCATATATTTATATGTTTATTCATAGTGGAACTCTCCAAAAGCCTCCAGGAATCGCCAAACTCTGAACCCAGGAAGGAAGTTTAGACCTTTCAGATCCAAACCAAACATAATGTTTAGAATCCTGGTAACAGAGCTCTGAAAAGGGGTCAGGGTGTGTGTCTTTGTAACAAGCACACTGAGTGCTCTAGGGCACACTCTTAGCACTGCATTTCTTCCTTAGATTAGACTCTCTCTCAGAATCCTCTATATGGAGCAGAGGGCCCCTGACAGGAGTTTCTCGGCAGACTCAATGTGGAAAGGGTTTCCTGAAGCTACAAATCACTGTGCTCACCTGGTTCTGCCACATGGTAAAGGAGCATCTCTGCAAATTATCACTTGGAGGGGCCTTAGGTGAGCCACCGTGTGTTACCAGCATCCCTCTTTTCTCTAACACCAGAGCTACAGTACTTCCCCAGTTTACTAGCCCACTGACTCAGATAATACATGCAGAATGCTTTGTGCACTTGAAATGCACTATGTAAATCTGTCCTTGAGTTTTTTTCTTTGTTTTAGTTAAAACTCGGGCTGCATAATCCTAGGCAAATCCTGAGATTTTTTTTTGAAAGTGTGAGATTCCAGTAAGCCAGCTTTCAAATATGTCGTTTGACCCTCCACCTGTCTTTTGAAGATTGCTGGTATTTTCTGGAGCTAAAACCCTCTCAACAGCAGCAATCAGTCCAATAAAAGGAGTAATTTCCCTTTCTTCTTCCTTTCCTCACTCCCTTCCTAGTGATAATTTTGACTGTGATAGCTGCTGGAAGGCAGCTTGTTCTGCAGGATGTGTTTGCAAACTGCTAGGCATCTGGATCTTAGGAACTACCATTTCTTGGTGTTTAACCTGTGTAGAAAGGTAAAGGTTTCCCTTGCTTGAAAGCCAGTCGAATCTGACTCTAGGAGGCGGTGCTCATCTCCATTTCCATGCCGAGGAGCCAGCGCTGTCCGAAGACTTCTCCGTGGACATGGGGCCGGCATGACTAGACGCTGAGGTGCACGGAATGCTGTTACCTTCCCACCACAGTGGTACCTATTTATCTACTTGCAATTTCTTGCTCTCGAACTGCTAGGTTGGCAGGAGCTGGGGCCAGAGACAGGAGCTCACTCCGTCATGCAGCACTCGGGTCTCGAACTGCTGAACTACCGACCTTCCAGTCTGCAGTTCAGTGTCTTAACCACTTGAGCCACTGCAGCCCCTTTAACCCATGTACTGCTGTGTTAAATATTGGAGTGAGAATTGTGTCCAACCCCTCCCAAGTGCACTGGGGCTGCTTCCAATGATGCCACACACTGAGCTGAGAAGATTCCCTGGTGATAGTACAGATATTTTGTTCCATCTGCTTTTCTTCAGCATCTTGCCGCAGTGTCCAGAAATTACTGGCTTTGTGGTTTCAAGTGGGACTGCTTTTTACCTATACGCCAGAGTGAGGTTCTTGCCTGAGCCAGATTCAACCTCTTCCTGCAGAGAAAACGGAAGTGTTTTTCCAGAACAGCAGAAAAAGCCATGTCTCTCTTTATGAGACAAGCTGGAGGCTTTACAAATAAACTTAATTACCTTGCCAAAGTATTCTGCCTTCAGGACCACCGATCACACTTCAGCCCCCCCTCCTTTCTCCTTTAAGAGTAGATATTAAATTCTGGAGGTCATCCCCCCCTTATGGCTATCAAAAAGTATTCTCAAAATTATTTCTTCCAGTCTTACTAAAAATAAACCTCATAAAAAAATAAGATGTCACCTTTTTTGTAATTAAACTCTAGCCTTCTTTCTCTTTCATTGCCAATTTATCAGTTTTGCATGGATTCTGCCTTGATTGAATTACAGCCACAGATGAGGAGGTTTGGAGCTCTGTATTCATTGTTCTTCATACTAAATAATTTTAAAGATGTAATTATAGATTTAATTCCAGGGCCATGTCTACCTTTAGAAAGGAGTATCTTTAAATATTTATTTATTGTCTGTGCTTGCCTCTCCAGAGAGTCTGCTTGAGGTGGCTGACAAATAAAACATAAAACAGAATAAAAATAATTAAAACTACAAAAAAAAGCATTAAAAACCCAGCCACAGCATAAAGGTAGTTTAAAACAAGCTGAAGCTTAAAAGGAAGTCCCATAAAACAGTATTTTTCATTCCAGCGACTTTGGTAGCGATTGGGACTGGGACATTAAAACAGCCCAGGAACAAAGGGAGCTGATTATGACTCTCATTGCCATGGACCAGATCAAAATGGAGCAGCCCCTGCAGCAGGGCTCATTTAGTTCAGCTTGCTCCTAGCTGCTAGCAGCCCACTACGAACCTTCCCAGTAGGTTAAATGGCCAGTCTGTCTCTGTGCTGCATTTAGAAATGTTCAGTGATCTGCAACTTCTGTTTTGTATATTCCATTTACCATGCCATCAACCAGTACCTTTTCCTATTTGTTTACTCATTTGTTTGCTGCTGTTCCTTCAGTTCTGCAGTGCCTAACCAGTTGACTGCCACAACAGTCAGGCAATTTTGCTTTAGATACACAGTGCAATGCCACAGGAGATCGCCAGGTATTTTTTAACCCCTGCTCAGGCAAGTCACTTTCTCCAATCTGTTTATCTCACAAAACTGTGAGGCTGAAATGTTGTTCTGACAGTGCAGTCTTAGGCAGATTTATTCCAGTCTGAGACTACTGAAATCAATAGGCTGAGACTGGAGTAAGTTTGCATAGGATTTTGCTGCACAATTCTGGGAGGAAAGGCAGAACAGAAATGTAGTAAATGGAACCAAGGTAGTAAGGAATAATGAGCTAGAAGGTACCTGGTTCAAATCCTTGCCACAAATTTACTTGTTAGCTAAGAGGTACTGTCTCAGCCTTGGACCAGAAATATGGGGCTACTAATAATAATGGCCTTCCTTGCAAGTCTGTTGTATAAATTACAAGGTACTGTATGTGCTGTACAAAGTAATATATAAAAACTAAATATTAAATAATGATTTTAGACTCCAACCCATTGCAGAAAGGCAGAATCCATGTAATTTGTCTCAGTGAGGGACATGCAGCTAAACCCTGGCCAGCTCCCAGCAAGTTGGGAATTGAGGATAACTGTGCAAAGCCCTCTCTGATGTTTGCCTACCTATTGTGGCCTTTGCCCTTGGGCATCACATCAGCTGATGTTCCTACCTACCAGAGCCAGCTGTTGACAGAGCTTTATTTGTTTAGGGCATTTTAATCTCATCCTTCCTCCAGTCTTCTCAGGGCGGTGGATGTGGTTCTCCATCCCCCTCCTTTTATCTTCACAACAGTCCTATGAGGCAAGTCTGGGCTGTGAATGGCTGGCCCAAGATAATCCAGTGAATTTCAAGGCAAGTGGGGATTCAAATCAAGGTCTCCCAGTCCTAGTTCAGCACTCTGACCCAGGGTCTGCAACTTTCTATAATTTAAAAACCAAACAATGTCAAATTCAGAGCAAGAGATCAACAGGGAGTCAATATAAGAAAGCCCATTTGCATCACTGAAACTATACAACTTCACTCTGCTGATAATTGATATACTAATGTTGATGAATAATCCCTACGGTGTCCATAGCCCCAAAACTGGTTTCTGCAAGTCCTTTAGTAGGAGGTGATTTCACAATAAACCATAATATAGACATGATTGTTTAACACATTTGCATAAAACTGGTTTGCATGTGGATTCCTGGAAATTGCTCACCTCTATCATTTGCCTTTCTGTAAAGCATCTTTAAGATGCACTTTAGTCCCATTTAAAAAAAATGTTTTTTCTTGCCATTTTCTTCATAAACTGGATATTTAACATTCCACCTACTCCTCCAATATACCTTAAACGTAAAGGTTTCCTATTATTATTTTTTACGAGCCAGACCCCCACCACCACCACTATACCACACTGGCTTTCTGAACTCTAGCCACCAAACCTTTATCTTTCCTTCTTCAGCATTTTGTGAGGCTCCATCTTCCAGCTGAGGGTACCATCAGAAAGCGAGGCATTCTCTGTCAGCTGAGATGCAGCTGTGAACTGCCCCCTTCCACTTTCTAGTGTCTATCAGTGAGGTATCAGAGGCTGAGGAGGCAACAGAGAAGCTTAGGATCTGCTGCCGGAGAAGCATTTTATATTGGACAGTAATGATCATTTGTATTGGGTATGGATCCTAAAGCAGCTCTTGGGAATCAGATATCTGACTGTTAGGCATGATACAAGTATAATGTTCATATTATGTGGAGTCAGCAGAAATGGCCCAAGATATTTGGCAGGAAATTTAAATAGTAATCCCTCCCTTTGGGGAGGAATATGACATTCAACTCAGTATTGGACAATATGCTATTCTTCTGTGATATGCCCAGATCTGGCATCTGAAGCAGGCTGTTGCATGCATCCTCTGCGGCAGGGGAACATCCAAGGGAAGGACATGTCACACCTGGGATGCCACAACTAAAAGGACCCTATTCCTAATAGCTACTCAGCTGATGATCCCAAAATACACATGGAGAAGGTGGCCCTTTGGATGTCCCAGTCCCAAACTAAAAATAAACAGGAATCTTGTGGCACCTTAAAGACTAACCACATTTTATTTCAGCGGAAGCTTTTATGGATTAAAGTCCGCAGCTTCAGATGCAATGGAGGGTATCTTCACCTTGCAGTTTTCTGAGCAAGTTTTTTTCTTGAGAACGATGAGTTCTTCTTCATATGGTTACATACAATTCCATCCATGGTAATAATTCCATGGTTAGTTTGTTGCGCAGCTGTCCCTTCTGCAATTATATTACCATGGAAGCCACTACATTTAGTCATATGGAGTGGAAGTCCATCAACCTGATCTGAAAATCTTGCACAGAAAAAGGATGCATAGGGAGGATCCCCTTCATAGCAGCTGAAGAAATGGGCACTAGCTCATGAAGGTTTATACTGGGATGAGAAAGATGGTGCTAGCCTGAAGGTGTCTAGCCAGAAAGTGATTAATTGTGAATGCTTTCATTCATCTTCCTGCCTGTTCGTTGTGTGGAGTTACTGAACTGTTGTGATCTGGCCTTAAGGAGGAAATGTAAATACATACTTTTGTTGCTATAAAAGTAGATGGTTCCAGGTGGTCAGCCGGGTTGGTCTGAAGCAGTAGAACAAATTTAGAGTCCAGTGGCACCTTCAAGACCAACAAAAGTTTGTGCAAGGTATGAGCTTGAAACAAACCTTGAACAAACCTTTGTTGGTCTTGATTGTTTGTGTATAGGAATAGAAACCTTTTTGTCAGGCCAGAGGCTAAGGCACAAAAATGATGCAGGCATTTACCCAAGCTGCACGTGTCTGCCTCCTTCAGACAATACCGGAGCAACTTCCCCTCTGCGATGCTGCACGAGCAAAAGCACCATCACCTTCCCGGGGACCTCCAGAGCCTTCTCCCCTCCACCATCTCGGGCATCTCCAACCAATCAGCACCGAGAGGCTTGACAACCAGGAGTACACAACTGGAAAATGCTCTGTAATAAACACATACGGGAGGAGGGAGACTCGTGCTTGAGCGACAGCCCGGGAGCTCCAATACGTCCCCAGCTACCGGACCAATAGCAGAAGACGAGGCGGAGGGAGAACCGCGCGCACCTAACCTAGACGACGGCTGCGCGCGCCTTACCCCTTCTCCGCCGAGCATCGCCCGCGGGAAGGAGGCGTGGCCGAAAGGGGATAGCTGCGGGAGCGAGGCGCGGTCTCCAGGCACGGGGGCGTGGCTTTGCTGGCGAAGGCGGGACTGTCTGAAGCCGGAGGCGCTGCTGTCGCAGTAAGAGCTGGGCTGCGGAGGAGTCGGTGGTGCTGCCGCGAGCGCGCCAGGACAGCTGCAACCTGGCAACAGCTGCTTCTCCTCCTAAGCGCGTGCTAGTAGAAGGTGGCAATCGCGCTTGATGAGCCTGGTGCACTTAGGGGGTGCCCAAGCCTTTAATTGTTTGATGGGCAGCGAGAGATGCTCTGAAGAGGGCCGCCACCCCTGGAGAGTTGGCCTGGCGGCAGCCCTTTCTCCTCCTCATTCAAAGGGCACTTAGGCGCACCGGCCGGAAACAGCGCGGCAAGGCGTAAAAACCAAAACCCGTCCTCTGCTTTCTCAGGGCACCAGACAATAGCGAGAGCCAGAAGCCAGGCTTCGATTTCTCTGCCTGAGACACCAGAAAGAGAGAGAGAAGCGGAGAGGAAGGAGGGATGGAAGAAGCCCAGAACGGGCCGCCCAGCTAAGCAATGTAATGAAATGTGTTCGTGCGTGCCCTTCTAAAGGAGAATCATGAAATCCAGGTTGTAGCTGGAAACCTTCTCTAGAGTGTTGGGATTTTTTAAAAAAAGAAGCAGCTCGTTTCTACTCAATGAATCGTTTATTTTCTGGGGAGGAGGAGGAACCCAGAAAGTCCGGATGAAATTGGCCAGATGATCGTAAAGCCGAAGAAAGCTAATTTTGTGACGACTTAAAAGAAACAAAACAAACTACTCTGCACTGGATTATTTCCTCGCCACCCTTAGCTGAACACAGGCGATTCCCGAGGAGACGAAGGAGAGGGCTCTCCGCTAGAGCCTTGGCACAGAGAGTGTGTGTGTGTGTGTGTGTGTGTCTGCTCCCTCCAATCCCTCTTCTGGCTGTGTGGATCCTCCCCTTCTTGGGAAGTAGGAAGGAGGAGGTGAATGCCCGGTTTCCCCCTAAACAGCCGGGCGATTATTGCCAGAAGGACCCGATCTGGGAAGCCTCGAGGATGCGGCTGGCCGAAGACGCGAGCTGATGGCGAGTCCGGGAAGAGAGAGCCCGGACTGAAGTGGATGGGGGACAGAGCGAGGTTGGCGGCGGAGGACGCGGTGGCGGGACACGCCGAGCCAGGCTGCGTGCAGCAGCACCTCGTGTGGCGCGTGTAGCTCCGGTCCCCCCGCTCTGCCGGCAGAAATGCTGCATCATGAACCCATCACCCATCTGGATCGGCCCCTGAACCAGCCGGAAAACAGCACCCCTTGTGCCTGCTAGCAGCAGCAGAAGGGAAGGGAGTAAGGCGTGGACGCGGTAAACGCGCGCGCACACACACACACACACACACAGAGAGACACACACGCACGCACGCAAGCACGGACAAAAGAAGATCCAGGCCCCTTGCTGTCTGGACTGCGCTGCTGCCTCCCATCTGTTATCTCTGGACCCCGGGAGGCAGTGGTCAGAAAAGGGAAACTCCTCTCCGCCGACGGGCGTGCAGGCAGGAAGAGGCGGTGGCGGAATCTCCTGCTTTGCTCCTCTGAGCATCTCGCTCAACAACTTCTCAACTTCGTGCCCAGTCCGGGGAGCGACCAGGCCAGCTTCTGCTCGGCGGGCTGGAACTTCGGGCAAAGGCGGCGGCGGCGGCGGCGGGGGACGGGGACACCGGGCGACGAAGAAGTCCACCCGCGACAGAGCGGCTTGTCTGCTTGCCGTGTCCAGATCGCTGCTTCCGCTGTCTCCAGAGAGACACGTGTCATCTGCTACCCCCAGGATATCTAAAGAGGGGAGCAATTAAGTGGAGCAAATACCGGGATTTGTTTTTTGCAACTTTTTCTTTTAAGAAATCTCGATTCCCCCCCCTCCCCCCCCCCCATATTGGCAGCTGCCCCTTGTCGTTTTTGCGACTCTGAAAAGAACATCTGACAGTGTTCCCCCCGCCCGCGCCCCCTTCTTCTCTGCGTGGATTCCCTGAAGGGGCCCGGGCGCTTCTGGTTCCTGGGCTTCTGTCAAAAAAGCCGCCGCCGCCGCCCCGTCTTGAGTTTTCTCCCTCCCGCTTCCTTCGGGCCGGGGCGGCTCGCCGAGATCCCCAGGTCCGGTGGCGGCGGCGGCGGCGGCGGGGGGTTGGCCGGCGCTCCCATGCTGCTGCTGCTGCTGCGGAAGGTGCTGCCGGGCATGCCGGGCTGGCCGCCGTCGTCGGCGCTGGGTCTGCGGCTGCCGCACAAGTTCGTCGTGCTGCTCTTCCTCTCGGGCCTGCTGACGCTCTGCTTCGGGGCCCTCTTCCTCTTGCCGGACTCCTCCCGCTTCAGGCGCCTCTTCTTGCCCCGCCGCGGGGCCGACCCGGACCTCAGCCGCAGCTCTCCCCCGCCGCCGGGCTCCGACCCCGCCCGCCATGCCGCCCCCAGCCCGCCGCCGACGCTCCTCCTCCGCAGGGACCCCAGGCTCCCGCCCGCCAGGGCCAACGCCGCGTCCCAGCGAGAGCGCCACCAACGCCGCCCCGCACAGGGGCCGCTCGGCGCCGGAGCCGCCACCGCCCCCCCTCCTCCTCCTCCCCCCCGGCGGCAGCAGCAGCAGCAGCAGCAGCCGCCCCGCGCCCCGTCCGCCTTCGACTACCAGGCTTTCCGGCAGAGGCTCCGCCACCCCGTGCTGGGCAGGAGGAGAGGCGGCACCGAAGACCCCGAGCCCCGCGCCCGCAGGCTGAAGATCAAGGAGGTGAGAGAGCCGCGGCCGCCCAGGGCCCCGCCACGCAGGCCCCTTCCCGCCTTCTCCCCGGCCGCGGCCTCGGCCTCCCCCCCCCACCCCCCCCGGCGGCGGCGAAGGAGGCGGCTCTTCCTCCCCCCCCTCCCCCCGGGGGCTGAGTCGAAGTGGGGCGGCGTGGGGCGGGCTCTGTGTGTGTGTGTGTGTGTGTGTGTGTGTGTGTGCGCGCGCGCGTGGCTTAGTGGAGTACCGTCGCCAGGAGTGTTGGTGTCGAGTGTGTTGTGTGGTGGTATTCGTGTGTTAGGGGCAGGATTGGAAGTCTTACTGTTACCTGAATTGTGGAGGTTTGGCGGACATCACTGGTCGTGGTATTGGTGTTAGTTATGGTATTGGGGTACCGTTAGAAGCAGTGCTGGGCTGCTGTTAGTGTTGAGGTAGTAATGGCCTCAGTTGTGTTTGTGGAGGTGTCAGAATATTAATATGGGGGTGGGATCAGCAGGCGGTGTGTTGGGGTGTTCCTAGTGGTGGGGTATTACCACCAGGGACATTTGTGTAAATGGCCTTATGGGTGATTATGAATGTTGGGGTACATAACAGTTACTTATGTTAGTGGTGATGTTGGGGTGATATACCTAGCCAAGGACATCCCCCTTGTGGAAGAGGGGAACAAGGATTTCTGCCGCCCCCCCCCCCCATTGCAAGCCCCCACTTTCCCTCTTGGGCTGTTCCTGAGGGCCCACTGACCTCCAAGAACAATATTTTGGGGCTCTCAGCAGACTGTGGAAGGAGGTGGAAGTGGAAGGTCCTGCTACACAAGTAGTCTATAGATGGCTGGATACGCACTGTCATTACTAGCCTTATTATTCATATTAGTGCTGGCAGTGGTATTAATGTTGTTCACAACGTGCGATAGCTCCTGATAGTCTCCTGAAGAATTCTGGTCCCTGCCCTGAGGAACTTACAGTCTAAAATTTGGCTCTGGGGAGGCAGAGGGAAGAGATGCTGGGCCTGGAGCAGGGTCAGAGCCTGGTGTTAAAAAAGAGCCCTGGGGCCAGCCCCACAGAAGGCCCCCCCTGTGCTGCTGCAGGGCCTGACTGGCTCAGACTGGTGCCATAATAACAATACTGCCCTTCCCAGATTCACTCTAGCTTGACAGCATAACCCTATGCAAAGTTACTCCAGTCTAAGCCCCTTGATTTCAGTGGTCTTAGACTTGAGTAGCCCTGCATATGATTGCACTGTAACACATGCCATTTTTGCAAGGGACCCTTAACAAAAATCTTAATTGGACATGTTCATTATTGTTGTTTTAAAAATAAAGAACTCTGTTCTCCACTTGGCTTGTATAGTGTGAGGACTTAAGTCCTCATTGCTGGGTCTGAGCTGAGTGCTGCACTGGCCCTTAGCTCATCTTTCCCCCCGCTGCCAATAGCCCAGTAGGGACTGCCAGGAACTTTCCCTGTAAAGACTGGCTAGCTCTTCTCCCTCACCTAAAAAATACTTAGCCCTTCTCTGACATATCTGCAGTTATTGATTTGTGAGGCGAGAGCAGAGGTGTGCAGATTCCATGGCCAAACCTTAGCAAACGGAAACCAGGCTTCTATGCAGAGTGCTTCATTCTTCTTGCCAAAAGAACAAGGAGACTTGTGGCGCCTTAAAAGACTGGCATTTGTTGTGGCAGAAGCTGTGACGGACTACAGCTTGCTTTGTAGCAGCATGAAGTGTGACCTCAGTTGGCAGATTATACACTGGCACAGGGAAGAAGTTTAAAAAAACAGCAAAGGTTGAAAGGCAATGAAATGCAAACAGTATAATCTGACACTTCTCAGTAGATAAGAGCAATATACAATTGAGCCTTGTATGGAAATGTCACAAATCTATATGTACCTCTTACATCTTGCTGGTTTTAACTCCATTGTTTACATTTTTGTTTTCCCTTTTCCTCTCTCCAGGGTATAGATAGCTGCATTTCATGTCTCTGACAAAGTGGACTCACACTCTTCTTTGTGTGTGTGTTTTGTTGCAGCAAGTAATAGAGCTGCCACTCTTGAATTTTTGTTCATGCCCTTCTCATCCTTTCATTCTGAATTAATTCACTCTAGAATAATAGTTTATAACTTAGTTCTGTGTTTGCAGTAGCATATATGGGTTCTTGCTTTTGCTCAGAAGCATATGTAGAAAGATGTATAAACAGTGATTTTAAGTGTGTTGTTTAGGACTCCTGTGATTTTACCAGGTATAAATTACAGATGTATGATGTGTCCTGCTTATAGCCTTATAACCTGCTTATAACCTCTGAAGAGCATCTCTCTTCCATTCTAAACTGCTGGAGATTATTGCAGCTCCTCTTGGCATCTTTCTGTGGTGGATGTGAGGTTGTTCTTTGTTCAGCTCTTACATTTCCACAGTGGATGCTGATTTGAGTGTACTACTTGGTTCTGTATTGTGAACTTGTTACCTGTTGTTTTTTTTAAAAGATTGTACCTGCTTCCTTTACGTCTCATTTTAACATCCCATCTGCTGTTTCATAGGTTATGCCTTCCTACACACCCACCCCATTAGCCCCTTCAAGCTTCAGTTACTTGCTTATTATTCTGCTGGTTACCCTCTCACCTTTTCCGTATTCCTGTGTTTTTTCTTTTTCTTCTTTCTTTTCACATGCATTCCTGCACCATGATGCTTCCCACTTAGCCATTTTCTTATTTACCTTCCATTTGCTCTCAAAGGATTTTTTTCCCATGACTTCTCTATAGCTTCCCAGTTTGCTTCTTCAAGCTTCCTTGTAGCCAATCCTAGCATGTTTATTTGGAAGCCCTCTTAATTTCAGTGGTATTTGCTCCCAGGTAAATTGGCATAAGATTGCAGCTTGAATGACTCATTTTAATTTTTCCTTCAGTCTTTTCATGCCTCTGTTAACCTTATTTTCCCCAATTTTACCACCTAAGGCTGCACCATGGCAGATTCTTATATTACATTTCCACAGATGTCGGGTCACAGCTGAGTACATAGGGGCCCAAAACACCGACCCTAATTGTGCATTCCTCTGCAATGTTATTTCCAGGAACTGTTTGCATTGCAAGAGTGTCTTTGTTTTTGTGTGTGTGTGTGGTTGTGGGTATGTCTGTGAGGAAGCAGGTGCAGGCAGCAGATAAATATATATACTGGTGAAGCTATTCCCACACATTAAAGAACACACAGCCATTGTACATGAGTGTGGAGCTGTGTGTAAGGAAATGCAGTGTGAGAACAGACACTCATTCTTTGCTGCTCATCTACCTTTCTCCCCCCCAATCACCTCTCATGCCGTATTGATTTCTGCCTCATTCGTCTGCCCTTATCGCCTTTCCTCAGTGAGCCCCCTCAGCACTGCTATTCAGTTTTGTACTCTTCTCAGCCATGTCGGCTCTCTTATGTTTTCTTTCTTTTAGTTTCTTCCTTTTTATTCTTTCACTCTTTCTTACACTGTTTATAAGTAGTAGTTTTTCAGAGAAGAGGGTAAAGCAGAGCTTTTGGCTGCCCATCCTGAACTTGCTCCTTCCTTTTGCCCATGTATTGAAATCTACAAACCCTGTGTGATCAGATACCATTAAAAGGACGTGTGAATTCCACAAGCAGTGATGCTCTCAGGGACCATCACTGGGTTTTTGAGAAACCATTTTTAAAAAAAACACTGTTATTGTTTCCTTGATGCCTTTTCCCTTCCTTTGACTAATGATATTGCAGCATATTGGCAGCTTTGTGAAGCAATTGTTGGTTACCTTTCTCCTGTATTTCACTTGCTTTTCATATAACCCTGCGCTGCACCTCTTGTTCTTTTCATTCCTCTTTTTGCTGCTCACATAGCTTCATCAACATTCCTCTTTAATACTGCATTAGGGTTCCTCTTCAGGAGCTGTCCTTTCCCTCAGCCCTTCAAAGGCTCCAGTAGGTTTCCCCCTTCCCTTCATTTTTACACAGATCAAATGTGAAAGAATTCTAATCGGCTGTAACAGGGCATAATAATAAAATGAAACTGAACAAAGCAGCTGTTGGGTTGGACACTGAGAGAAAATAATATGAAAATGGAAATACCCCTTGGGAAATAGTGAAGATTTGGTCCATAAAACTGCACAAAACCAAACCTGGATTAAAATTGCAGGAATTGATAGGTACCAGAGGGTCACCCAAAGTCCATTGTCTTCCTGAAAAGCAGTTATGATATCAGCTTCCCACAGTTTTCAGAGCCGTGACCCACTGCTGACTGTAGCTAGCCCCATGAGATGCGATGCTAATTTTCTGTTTTTTAGATATCAATCTTTTATCTCTCTCTCTTTTAAAAATTTATTTCTTCACATTTCTTCATGTTTATAGCCCGCCCTTCCCGGAAGCGGGTTCAGGGTGGGTAACAACATTTCATTTATACAAAATATATTAGTTAATACAATAAAAATTAAAAATTAAAGCATCCTAATCAATATTAAAATGGTGGTCACAGCTGATAGCATCGAAAATTTCTGTTTGTGGGAGGTTCCTGGCCATAGCCAGTAGTCGTTACATAGATGAGAGAATGACAGGGTGACAGACATCTCAGGGAGGCCATGCGTGGACATCCACTGCCTCAGCCAAAGGCCTGCTGGAACAGCTCCATCTCGCGGGCCTTGTGGAATTGAAGTAGATCCTGCAGGGAGCATGTTCACTGGGGAGCCTGTTCCATCAGGCAGGGGCTAGGGCGGAAAAGGCCCTGGCCCTAGTCAAGGCAAGACAGACGTCTTTTGGGCCAGGGAGTACCAGGATTGGCCATAGAACGTAGCGCTCTTCAAGGCATGTATGGGAAGAGGCGGTCCCTCAGCTACGTTGGTCCCAGGCCACGTAAGGCTTTAAAGTTTACTACCAACAACTTGAAATGGATCTGGAACTCTACTGGTAACCAATGCAATTGACAGAGTACCTACCAAACATGAGCCCGCATAGGCGTCACTGTTAGCAGGTGTGCCACTGTATTTTGCACCAGCTGTAATTTCCGGGTCAGCCTCAAGGGTAAGCCTGCATAGAGCGAATTACAGTAGTCAAGCCTGGAAGTGACTATTGCATGGGTCACTGTAGCGAGAGAGAGAGGGTTTCAGCAACCTAATCTGCTGAAGATGAAAATGACAGATCGGGTGGCTGCAGGAACCTGGACCTCTGTAGAGAGAGAGGCACCCAGTGTCACTCTCAGGCTCCTCCATTTCTGGGCCGGCACCAGAGGGGCCCCTTCCAGCGTGGGGAGTTTGATTCCCAGATCCCCTCCCTTCTGACTCAGGTACAGGACCTTCGTCTTCGATGGATTTAGCTTCAACCGACTCTGCCGCAACCATCCAGCCACAGTCTCCAAAGCCTCAGCCAGATTATCAGGGGTGGAGAATGGATGGCCTTCCAATAACAGATAGAGCTGGGTGTCATCTGTGTATTGGTGGCAACCCAGTCCGTACCTCCGGACCAATTGGGTGAGGGGGCACATATAGATGTTAAATAGCATTGGCGAGAGGATCGCCTCCTGTGGCACTCCACATTCCAGTGGGTATTGTGGGGAGGTCCTCTCGCCCAATGCCACCCTATGTCCCCAACCATGGAGAAAGGGGGAAAACCATTGCAAGGCAGTCCCCTGAACTCCTACATCAGCGAGGCAGTGGGTCAGTAGATCATAATTGACCATGTCAAACGCTGCTGTCAGGTCAAGTAATAACAGCAGTGCCAACCCGCCCCAATCCAGATGTCTACGGAGGTCATCCATAAGGGTGACCAGAGCTGTCTCCATCCCATGGCCGGGGCGGAAGCCAGACTGGAAAGGATTGAGGATGGAAGCATCATTCATGAAAGCTTGAAATTGTTCAGCCACCGCTCTCTCAATCACCTTACCTAGGAATGGAAGGTTCAACACTGGGCGGTAGTTGGCCAGGACCATAGGGGCCAGTGTTGGGGTTTTTTAAGAGCGACAGACTACCACCTCCTTTAGAGACCCTGGGAAACTCCCAGTAGACAAGGACAAGTTGGTGATTTTTCCCAGAGGGACCCAAATGCTCTCCCCACAAGCCTTCACTACTCAGGAAGGGCATGGGTCAAGGAGGCAGGTAGTGGGTCTCACAGCTGCCAAGGTCCTGTCAACTTCCTCCTAGGAGAGTCGGCTGAAATGGTCCAATATTGGACCCGAAGGTGGACAAGGGGCTTCCAGTTCCCTTATTGACTTGAGTGTGGTCGGGAGGTCATGGTGGAGTGTCATGATTTTGTCTGCGAAATAGTTCACAAATGCCTCATAGCCAATGGCCAATTCCCTACTGTTTGGTCTGCCCTGTGGCAGAGTTGTAATAGAATGAATAATTCTAAATAATTGGGCTGGGCGCAAGCTCGCAGAGGCAATGGAGGCCACATAGAAATCTTTCTTTGTATAGATGTAGAAATAGATGTAAAATCAATAAAAAAAATTATTAAAAAAAAAAGAAATCTTTCTTTGTGGCCTTCACCGCCATCTCATAGGCTTTCACAAGTGACCTATAGGATGTTCGTGACACTTTGTCATGAGTACGCCACCACCTTCGCTCTAGCTGTCTTAGCTTCCGCTTCATCCTCCACAGTTCTGAGGTATACCAAGTTGCTGATGTGGTACGAGGGTGTAGAGGGTGCCGGGGGGCAATCCCATTGATGGCTTCAGAGAGCTGGTGTTTCCAGTCCTCCACCAGCTCACCTAACAAGCTGCCAGGGGGCATCAGATCCTTCAGAGCTTCCTGAATCCAGCCAGGGATCATTTGGCTCTGCGGGTGAGCGTAAATGTGCTCACTGCCTAAACAGGGAGGGCACAGTATACTCAACCAAACCTTCAGGGCTAAGTGGTCAGACCATGGGACTACATCTGTAGCCATCTGACCCACATTTATCCCCATCCCAAAAATCAGATCCAGCATTTGGCCTGCTTGGTGCATAAGAGTCGATATAAACTGGGAGAGTCCCAGTGCCTCCATGGATGACACTAGGTCCCTGGCCTGAGAAGACGCTGCATCGTCTGCATGGACATTAAAATCCCCCAGGACCAAAACCTGGGGTGGTCCAATGCCCAAGCAGATACTGCATCTAACAGGTCGGACAGGGTATCTGCTGGTGCCTTAGGCAGTCGGTACACCAACCAGATAGCCAAACTCTCCTTGATATCACATGCTAGACCAACACATTCAATGCCAGAGATTGTTGGGGCGGGGAGCGACCTGAAGGAATAAGATTCATGGATAAGCAATGCCACTCCCCCCCCCCACTCCTTCATTCGAGACTGGTGAAAGACTGAAAACCCAGGTGGGGTGAGTTGGTTCAGGTCTACCTGAGACTCCATGAGATAACCACAGAGTACACTGATCTTATTATTGATAGACCTGGCATTGCATAACACCAGTATCGGAGATGCATCCTCCTATTTATTTCCTGCATCCTCCTATTTATTCTTTTCTTTCTACTTCCCTCCTAAGTATGAAAGTAGAAAAAAAAATATTGAGATGCTGCTGCCCATATTAGAAGTGCAAGCAAATTTCAGGGTCAGCACCTACCAGACAAGGGGATTATCAACTGTAAATGAGCACAGTGCAGACAAAGAGCATCACAGCCCAGTGCCTGTAGAGCACACAGCTTCAGCAAGTGATACTGTCTGCATGCTCGGTGAAAGGCAAAGATTCTCCATCTTTGCTAGTCTCTGACCAAATTATTTCTGGCACCAAATATTGCAATTGGCAAAAAGTTATGCCTGGGGCGCAAAGCCCATCCATCATGTTTTCTTAAGAGAAAATGTCATTTTAGCATATGTCTAATCCACTCTGGTTATGGCAATCCCTGATTCCTAGTCCTATAGGTAACATTTATATAGTGGGAAAGAACTCTGTGGGACCCCAACAGGGCCTCTTCCTCTAGGCATCCAGGATTTGAAGAGAAAGGCGGCGGGGGGGGGGGGGGGGCAGAATGCAATGTGAAACAGTGTGTGAGACCCGGAGCAATAGGCCTTGTTCCTGGGGGACCTCACACGTGTAACTGAGGGTGGGATTTGGCCCGGTGCTCACAGTTTGTGCATAAAGAACTGTCTGGGAGCTTCACAAGTGTTGCAGTGCAATGGGTGACCTAGTTTAACCAAAGAGCTATAGATTCACTGTAGCATTTAGGATCTCTTGCCACAGTGGCTAGCCTGCTCAGAGCAAATCTCAGGATTTCAATAGATGCTGATTCATAAATCACATAGACCTAATGAAGCAAGTATTAATTTCCTGAGTTAGTCCCTGCACGTATATTCTTGGGCTAAACAGAGAGGGAAAATTGTAAGCCAAATGCATTATAATAACCAAGGGCAGCAGATACCAATGCTGGTAACTCAGCTTTTTATAATATGTACTTAAAAAAAAATAGTATTTTTGATTCTGAGAGGGTTTTTTTTCCTGGTAAATCAAATCTTGCAAATGAAAAGCTACAGTAACAATAAAATTCCAACTCTTTTGCCAGTCCATGGGATATAATGCATCCAGGGTGCTGCTAGCTTGTTTTATGATCCTAGGTGTAGTTGAGATTGGCTGCTTGCTTGCTGCCCTGTTGTCAGCAGTGGGAGGGGTGTAAACCCCCTCTCCCCACATGTACACACACCTCAAATGCCTTCTTTTGGGAGTTGAGGTTACCCATTTAGTCCTTGTTATGTTGCAGGCTTCCCATGAATACAATATGCTGGAAGAGCTGGGGGCATTGCTCTGGTGGAATGAAAAGAAGTATCTCCAAGTTAGTTGCACTTAAGCTTGGCAGCTGTGACTGTGTCTGTGTTTTCCATTTGGTTCCAGCAATTTTCACATGGGGCCACGTCCAACTTTGTCCCAGGTATTCAGAGCAGCTTAATAAAGATTGCAAAAAACAAACAAACAAAAAACACTTAAGCATATTTAGGGGAGTTAAAAGAAGCACTTTTTTGCTTCTGCCATTACTCAGCACCTTGCATTCAAGGGCTTTCTTGAGCTATCTCTTACGGTGAAGTTTTGATGTAACAGTAGTAGAGAAAGGGATTTTTCTTTCTCATTTGGGATTTATAGTGCAGTCCTAAACAGAGTTGTGCCCTTCTAAACCCATTGAAATTAGTGGGTTTAAAAGGGTATAGTTCCATTTAGTTTTCTTGTGGGTTAATTTTGTACATATGGAAAAGCTGCAACTGGGAGGTGTGTTTTCATGCACATAAGCTCTTTGTCTGCTTCAGTGTTTTACTGAAGTGGAAATGGTTCAGGAGAAGTAATATGTTGCAAAGCGGGATAAAATCATTCTTATCTCCTGCTGGAAAAGCTAGCAGCGCTTCCCTCTGCGGATGATTCCAGAATTTAAAATTAACTTAATCCTGAATTTATAAGGGAGATGGGAGAGCATTCTAGTATCTAATACAGAAAAGAGAAAAAACACAGTTTTTGATTGGTTCATGGGAACAAAGCAGAAGTGAGCAAGAAGATAGTTAGAGCGTCTGTTGCAAGTGGAAGTCTGTTCATTTTATGTCTTTCCCCAACACCTCTTGGGTTCAGCTAAGCTTGGGGCCCAGGAATTACCTAGATAGAAGCCCATGATCAGAAGCCATTTTTCCATCCACCGCCGTACAACTATTTGGGCAGCATTTAGAAGACTAACATTTTGGGGGGGAAGTTGTTTCAGCCTGTTTCAGGTTACCAGTTTGGTACAGATACATTTTACTGGGATGGGAGTATAAGCAGGAGAGAAACATGTCTTAACAGGAGCCGTGTGTCATCTGAATTGGGGCTGGCAGGACACCTGTGATACAATCCTGATCTCAGTAGCACATTTCTTTAATATATCTGTTGTATCCAAGCATGTGTGGCAGATCAGCCTATACAACTGCGATATTTTAAAATTATTTTTCAATGTTTATGTTCAGGTATTCTAGAGCAAAACATTCTTTCAAAAATACAAAAACAGAATGTAAATTTCAGTTTGAAATAATGCAATATCAAACAATTTGAAAGCTGATAAAAAAACAAGCCAGCAATTTATGTATTTATTTATTTCATTTGTAGTCTGCCTTTCTGATGGAGAATCACGGTGGATTAACACAATTTGCCCCAATTGAAATAGAAGTAGGGTTGCCAGCCTCCAGGTGAGGCCTGGGGATCTCCTGCTTTTACAGTTGATCTCCAGCTGACAGAGATCAGTTCTCCTGAAGAAAATGGTTGCCTTGAAGGGTGGACTCCATGGCATTGTACCATGCTGAGGCCCCTCCCCTCCCCAAACCCTGCCCTCTCCTGGATCCATCTCCAAAGTCTCCAGATATTTTCCAAACCAGACCTGGCAACCCTGAATGGAAGAGCTTCTGCCATGTTCCTAAAATTAATGTGTACATAAGTCTGGAGAGCCATTCTAAACGTACACACCCAAATCCAGGTCGCCACTGAAAAGGCCAGTATTCCTCAGATTTGTTAGTCTTACTTCAAAAGGCTGGGATACAGGGAGCAGAGCCTCCCTGGATGCTATGTGTCCATCAGCGGGTACATATGCAGCAGGGGGAAAAGATCTTGAATTCTTAACACAGAGCCAAGTTTTGGAGACAACCCATATTCAAGTTCTGCCTAAATACACGAGCTGTTGATGTTAAAAAAACAAAGTTAAGTCTTTAAGGTATCATAAAGTACAAATTAAATATATTCCCCCCCCCCCCCCCCGTCTTTTCAAGCTACTGAATCAGAAGTCTGGGGAGTTATCTGTGGAAAACAGGAAGAGTGTGTAGTTTCAAAAAGATAGTTTGGCTTTCAACAACTGTAATGAGGAGAAAAAGGAAATGTGTCAAAGGTTAGTGAAAAATTTACAGAAGAGAGGAGGAAACAGCGAAGGTCTGTGTCAGTGTTTAGGTTAAATGGCACTTTTTTATTTATTACATGTTATGCAACTTCAGGGAATTGGCAAGACGCTGAAGGTTGGTGGTTGAACTTCTGTGTGAGTTGTTTGTCCAGTCACAGAAGTATGAAAGCGGTTTTTTCAGAAGTTCTTACGCAATGAGTTGGCATAGCTTTTTAAAATGTCAAAATAGTCCTTGTAGTGGAATATAATGACTGGAATATAGCGAGGGGGAGTGATAAGTCCAGAATGCTCTTTCCCTGAATGAGGAATAAGGACTTATTGACATATCCTTTTTGATAGACTTTCACTGGCTTTACATCTACAGTTAGAAGCTGTGAAGTGGACACACAGATAGGGTCATCAAGGAGCTGGGGTTGACTGCTACTCTCTTTGGGGTAAAATTTAATGGTGAACCTATGTTTATTGTGAGCCATGTCTAATTCATACTCCCTTGATGCTGGAAAGACAGACTGGTTATTTGAGATTCAAAGCTTGATAGCCCAGGTGGTTGTTCAGAGAAGAACCTTGTACATACATAAAGGCCACTAACTTGTGGCAACTGCTTTCAGGGCAAGTGAGAAGCAGGAGGGGTTTGCTATCACCTTCCTGTGCTAAGCTGTCTTTGGTGGTCTCCCTTCCAAGTTCTGACTCTGCTTAGCTGCCGAGATCTCATGAGATTGTGCTATACCATGCCACCTTCCTCCCAAGAACATCATACTTAAAGTACAAAGAATTCCAGGTGTGAGATAATACAGTTGCACTTTATCAATCAAAGATGATTGATTATTAAAGATTACCTTCTCTTACAGTAGGAGTTGGGAGTCCTTGATCTTGCCAGGTGTGGTTGACTGTTTTTGAACATCTCTGACCCTTGAGCCTCATGTGAGTTTCAACTGTGGTTGTATCAAAGTAATTAAACAGCCTCTGTCACTCTCTTCCAGCCTTACAGGAACCCCTTTCCCCATATCTTCTTTCCTGTGCACTGAAATTCTTCAAAGAGGGCTTCTTTTAAATATTGTCCCTCCCGCCCTCCCTGTCTAAGGTATGATGGGGTGTTGACAAGATTTGGGGTTTTCCTAGTTATGATTTTCCTGGTTATGACTTCCTTTCCAGGAAAGGCTACTTGACTGCCTCTTTTCACCTTCCCATAGGCTGGTGAACAGGATCCATTCGTGGGGTGCTACACTACACTTGATCTTGGCCAAAAGGCCAAGAAGCAACTCTTCTGGTCATATTCCTAAAGAATGGGGCCTGGCAATCATAGTTCCATTTTTTAAGAGGGGGCAGAGGGAGGATCCTGCAAACCAGGGCTCTTCTTCTAGTAAAAGCCCAGCAGGAACTCATTAGCATATTAGGCCACACCCCTGACAGCACAGCTCATTAACATATTAGGCCACACCCAATGTTCCCAGCAGTGTGGTCATCCAGCCACATCCACCTTTTGCTTCTTATTCTGTTTACCTTGTTGTCAAAACAGTTTTGACAAAACCAATACAAACATTATTTTCTGTCCCATCTATACAAAACCTTGCCTGAACCAATATCTTATGTCCAACAATTATTCCCACACCGGATTGGAATCAATTCCTAAGGGTTAGGTTCCCATGGAAATCAGGTTGCCTTCCTGCAGAACTGGTACGCTGAATATGATTTTTTAGGGTTGCCAACCTACAGGTGGGGTCTGGAGATCTCCTGGAATTACAACTGAGCTCCAAACTACAGAGATCAGGTCAATGGCTGCTTTGGAAAGTAGAGTCCATGGCATTATGCCTTGCTTAGGTCCCTCCTTCCCCTAAACTGCACCCTCCACTCCCAAATCTCCAGGGATTTCCTCAACCTGGAGTTGGCAACCCTAGTTCACTGGCAGAAAAACGCTAGGAGCCAGTTTGGTGTAGTGGTTAAGTGCGTGGACTCTAATCTGGGAGAACCGGGTTTGATTCCCCACTCCCCCCTTGCACCTGCTGGATGACCTTGGGCAAGCCATAGCTCTGTACCAGCTGTTGTCTCAGAGCTCTCTCAGCCCCACCTACCTCACAGGGTGTCTGTTGTGGGGAGGGGAAGGGAAAGGAGTTTGTAAGCCGCTCTGAGACTCCCTTGGGTAGTGAAGGGCGGGGTATAAATCTCTTCTTCTTCTAGGTTTGTGAATGCACTGGATGTGAGTAGTTTGTGGACTATTTTATTCAAGGTACAAAATTTTATTCAAGGTATAAGATTTCTTGTGCCACCCACCAGTGTTCC
Organism: Lepidodactylus listeri; assembly: GCA_029233225.1. Taxonomy (NCBI): domain Eukaryota; kingdom Metazoa; phylum Chordata; class Lepidosauria; order Squamata; family Gekkonidae; genus Lepidodactylus; species Lepidodactylus listeri. The sequence continues at coordinate 6,716,211 of JARCFY010000020.1, read as the reverse complement.
CTCTAAACTGAGTTAGTGTGAGCTAGCTCGCCATTTTTAGCCTCCAGCTCACAGATTTTTGTCTTCGCTCAGGAAGGATGGCTCCAGAGCAAACTAATTTATGCAGCAGCCAAACTGCTTGCTCACAACTTGAATGCCAGTAGCTCACAAAGTAGAATTTTTGCTCACAAGACTCCACAGCTTAGAGGGAGCATTGCCACCCACACTTCTTCAGATGGAAGACGTGTGCATGCACACAAAAGCTTATACCTTGGATGAAACTTTGGACTCCAACTTTGTTCTGCTGCTTCAGACCAACACGGCTACCCACCTGAATTATTACACTATAATACTTTTTACAAGCAATTATGTACCAGTGGAGTGGTTACCATGCAGAGTCTGTCCCACAGGTAAAATTATCCTGTGAACAGGTGGCCTTTACCACATAAAAGTATCACTACCATCACAAGATCACCAATCGTTGTTACTCCTCAGAAGTGGAAATCTCTCTTACTAGGAGGTTTAAGAACGTCAACTTTGCTGGCCCATTAAAGGCAGATGTCAATCCAGTGGCAGGAGAAGAGGGACAATCATCTTCTTCAGAAACTCTGCCCACTTTTTTACATTTCACAAAACAGGCAATCACCAAAGTGCAGCTGACCATGCTCATTTTTAGTTACAACTCTGTTTCTCTGCAGATGTCCCCCAAAGTGCCCCATGCAACAGTCAAGTGTTCTGACAACACACACAACAATGAAGCTACTTTTTCAGATTTTTCTCTTACATGGCAGTAAGCACTAAACCACTTTAATACAGACTTTAGACACACATATATTTGCAAGCCATTCCCAACAAGACACAACAATGTACTCAAGCGTCAAACTTACTTTACTTAAGCAGAAGATGCCATGAGAAAACTAAAGAGATTCTCAAAAATTAAAGATATTGTCAAAACCAGCATTTCCTGGGCTCTCTGCTTTTTTACATCCCCCCCTTTCAATAATTTTTTAAATAAAAACGGAAGGAAGGAAGGAAGGGGTAGGTGGGGGAGAGAGAGAGAGAAAGGAAGGAAGGAAGGAAGGTAGACAGACAGAGGAAGGAAGGAAGGAAGAGGTAGTTGGGGGAGAGAGACGAAGGAAGGAAGGAAAAGGAAGGAAGAAGGCAGGAAGGTAGACAGAGAAAGGAAGGTAGGTAGGTGGAGGATAGAGAGAGAGAAAGGAAGGGGGAGGGAGAGAGAGAAAGAGAAACGAAGGTGGGGACAGAGAGAGAAAGACAGAAAGAAAGGTGGGGGGGCGAGAGAGAGACAGACTGAGGGAAACGAGAACGGAAAGGCACTTACTGGAGCAGGGAAAGCCACGCGACGTTGGCAAGCCAAATGCAGAAAGCCTAGCCCCTGTGCTTAATCTCTGGGCGGGGCTTTCTCCTGCTGGCTTTTTCTCTTAAAGGGAAAGCACTCGGTGGAGTTTTTTCCTGCCGGCTCTCTGCAGGAACTTTCCCTTTAAGTGTAAAAAGCTCAGGCCAGGCAGGGAGGGGGCGGGGCAGGCTTGGACACCAGCCGGAACGGCGTTCCTGTGCGTTCCTGTTGAAATCGAGCCCTGCTGCAAACTATAGGCCAATTCGTTTGTTTAGGCCAATTCGTTTGCTTAATATTATCAGCAAACTTTATTCTAGTTGTCTTTCAGAAAAACTTAAAAGCTGGTTAGAGCAGGAAGGTGTGAGACTTCTGAACTAACAGCAATAGATCAGACCTTTGGGTTAAAGCAAAGCTCTTTATTTCTAATACTGGAACAGGTACTCGATGTTTGTTAGAGATACATGAAAAGAAATAACATGGGTTAATATACCTTCAGGCATAGGTGCTTGAACATAATTAGCCAATCAGAGTACATACAAAAAAGCGGGAAGAAAATGGCGACCGTTAGTTCTCACCAAAGGTGGGAAAGTTATAAAAATTCCCTTCTTGCCCTGAGTGACCCAGATGTGCGAACTCTAGGCAAAACATTTGGTCAGTAACAATAAAATAGCCTCCAAGGTTGAAACAACTTTGATAACATACTTCAAGCCTCTAACGGGAGGGGGAGTGAACAGGATGAGATAGCTTCAGATGTTTATGTGACGATCAGGAATGTGGCAGGCCATCCTCCCGGGAAAAAGTAACATTAAGCAGGACAGTGAGCTGACAGTTATTTCTACTACAAGGCAAGTAATAAAACATTGGGGCACAAAGAAACCGAAAGTAACATTAGAACAGCACTTCTGTTGTCAGATTCTGACAGAAGGTCAAATAGCAGAAGAGCAAGCCAGTTTAGGGGGGGGGGGAAGAGCTACTATAGATCATTATTTGATTCTGCAACACCAAATACTCATAGTTCGACCTCACTTTATGCTGCCTTTGTAGACTTGAAAGTAGCCTTCAACTCTATCTCTAGACCAAACTATGGGAAAAATTTGAAGGGACATCAGTGGATCGCAGGATTTTTTACCTAATCCATGCATTCTATTCTAGTACCACCCTTAAAGTCAGATATAATAGGAATAGGCATTTTACAAAATCAATTAGTACTTCAAAGGGAGTTAAACAAGGCTATTCTGGCCACATCACTCTATTTTTTACATCAGTAACATTGTTAGTTATTTAAGTGATCTGGATTTCCATCCTCCTACATTATTGGACCATTGAACTTGGTGCTATTATATGCAGACAAGGTGGGGACCCGCGATACTCGCGGGGGGGGGGGAGAGAAGGAGCTCGCCCCCTCCCCCCCAAAGAGTCCCGGCGGGCCTCGCCGGGCCCGCCGCTCGCCCCCTCCCCCCCGGCCGCAGCAGTTCATAGAGCGTTTCCTGCGCATGCGCAGGGGACGCTCTTTTACTTTTCGGGGGATTTAAATATCCCCCGAAAAGTTTTTTTAAGTTTTGGGATTTTTCTGCAGGCGGGGGGGTCACTCCCCACCTGCAGAACCCCCCCTCTGCCCTCCAAGTGCCCCCCCCGGCGCGGATTTAGGTATCCGCACGGGGGTGGGCCACTTGGCTATTAGATATATAGACGAGTGGAGACCTGCAAGAAACTTGCAGGATAGTTATCCCATTCCTCACACCTTTGCTTCCTCCCTTCTCCCCCTACCTCTCTCACACTCTTTCTCCCTTCTGCCCCCCTTTCTTACTCTCTCGCTCTCCTCCATGTATGTTACTTCCTCTCTCTTTCTGACCTGTCATCATTCCCTTTGTTTTTCTGCCTCCCCACCTCATCACTCTTTCTCTCTCTTTCTGCCTCCCACCTCAAATCCCACCCTCCCCAGGCTCCACCTCTCAAATGTCCGGGAATTTCCCAACCTGGAGTTGGCAACCCTATTTCCTTCCCACCCAACAGCCAACCTACCTTTATCTGTCTTCAGCTTTTTATCTCCACCCCCCTCCCCTGCAGCCTCTACCTAGGAAAATTACAGTCTTTCTCCACAATGGGGACTAAAGCAACTTACATTATTATTTCCTCTTTGTTATCTGCACAACAATCCTGTGAGGTTGGTTAGGCTGAAAGTATGTGACTGGTCCAAAATCTCCCAGTCAGCTTCCACTGCAAGATGGGGATCTGAACCTGGGTCTCGCAGATCCCAGTCTGAAGCTCAAACTGTTGCACCACAATGGCTTTCATATGGTGGCTGCTGATGAACTGTAGCAAAACAGCTGGGCCTAATTAAGTCATGCAAATCAGGTGGTATCAAGTCACACAGAGGGTGCTACCTAGGGATGCCAGCCTCCAGATGGGACCTGGGGATCCCCTGGAGTTACTGCTCATCTCCAGACTACAGAGATAACTTTCCATGGAGAAAATGGATGCTTTGGAGGGGGGAGTTTATGGCATTGTACCTCACTGAGGTCCCTGTCCTCCCCAGGCTCCACCCCCAAATCTCCAGGAGTTTCCCAGCCTGGATCTGGATCCGCTGCTGGTGGCTGGGGGGATACTTGGCAACCCTAGACTGCTGCCAGTAAAATCCCTGCCTTTTGGACAGTTGGAACCTCCCCCCCTCCCCCGAACATTCTAATCTCCTCACAGTTGACACCTGGAGCTGAGGCCATTTCAAAAGGTATTTGGGGGGATTCTATGGTCCCTGAAGGGTTTTTTTTAACTTTTCGGATTTTTCTGCAAATGGTGGGAGTGCCCCCTGTGTGTAGGAAAACTTCTCTTCCCCCCCAAGGGCCCCCTAGCTCGGATTTAGATATCCGCACAGGGGGCCCCCCCTTCGCTATTAGATATATAGATGATTAAGTAGTTTCATCGAGGACTTCAGTAGGACTGAAAGGAGCCCTAAAGGTGCTTAGTCAGTATTGTAGTAGAGATAATTAAGCATAGTTTGGTAAGAGTTGAGGCCAGGGTGTGCCTTGCTTCCTTCAGTCTCTGGTTAAAGTCAAGTTTGAAACCTCAGGGCTTAACTCCCTTGATTCTTGATGACAGGTATGAGACTACATGGCTAAAGGCAGTTGAAAACAAGTTGGAGAGTTTTGGCTTTTCCCTTCACTCCATCTTGGTAACGGGGTATGAGCAGGCAAAATATACTTTGAAGCAGAGGGTGATGGATACTGAGCGGCAGGAAGACCTGGAGAGGACACTAACTTTTTTTGTCCGCAGACAGTTCTAGATATGTAGTTTCTCCTACTGCTTACCTCTCCCGACTGGAGATACCCTGTCACAGCAGGGCATTCTCGCATGCTAGATGTCAATCCCTCCCTCTGCAGTTTTAGAGAAGTGATATAAAAAGGTTCTGATGGGACAGCTACGCCCCTGCAGCATAGGTGAGATTGAAACCACAGAACATGTATTACTTTGTTGCCACTTTTATCAGGAGATTCGTATCAAGTTTGTTTTTCCCTTACTTAACAGGTGTCCTGGTTTTTCAGAATCAGTGTATACCAGAATGTTGTTAAAAGATGAAAACCCACTGGTTACAGTGGGTAGCACAAAGTGCTTTGCGGCTGCTTGTAAAATTCGTAAGTTGATGAAGACAAATCTTTTATTAATATTATCTGAAGAAACATTATAATTGTATTTTTTAAACATTATACTTATTATATGTGGGAGTTAATTAATTTTAAAAGTCTTTAAAACTTTTGAGTATACAAATTCTGCTATGTTTTGTGCCGGTACATTTGTGTGTGTGTGTGGGGGGGGGGGGGGACAGATTTTCTTTCCTGGAGGCAAGCTGAGGCAGAATTGTTTTTCTTGAGCTTTGGTTTAAAATATACAATTCTTGCCTTTTGTCTTAGTGCCATTATAAGACAGATGGGGTGTTGTGATAACCTGTTTTAATTTTTAAGGTTTTATCATATTTCAGATTTGATTTTATTATAGGATGCTTTGACAGCTTTGCTAAGAAGCATGGCAGAAGTTTTAAGAAATAAACTTGTAACTTACAGGCACTTATATGGCTTATAGCCCTGAGTCTTAACTGAAGCCGATGCAGCCTAGAGCTGTCCCTGTGAGGCATACACATGCTAATTAATGTTGGGATTTATTTTCCACTTTTCAAAGGTATGCTTTGCTTTGTTGTGAAGGTGAAAGTAATATAGTGCATCACTAAAGGTTGTGGCAAACTTGTTTACCCTAGCTTTTGCATCTTTTTTTTTTAAAGAAAAAACCCAAGTTTCTAGCCCTTATGCTTTATTTGAAGCTTTGTGGGGAATACTTGATGAAATTCCAGAAGAAGGAGGGCACTGAGTAATATTTTCAATTATTTGTAGCATTATAACATGCAAAAGGGGTTTCATCTGGCTTTCCCTCACAGCTAATGATTTGCTCAAGTTCTCAGGGACTCGTTTGCACAGATTAAACTAAAACATGACTCTCGAGCGATAACTATCACTGTCTGTGCAAGCAATGAATTTCAGTACATCAGCTTAGTATTGGTGCTAGTCATTCACCAGGTCACTGTGTTCCTTCTCTGGAACTGGAAGGCCAATTCAGAAGAGAGAGGTTTTTTTCTGTGTATGCTACAACTTGATCTAGGATGAAGGAAGTATTTGTGCTTTAAAATACCTGATCTTGCCTCATCGAAATCCTAGGAGAGGATTTGAACCCATTGAAGTAATGCCTGTGCTCAAATATCTGCTGAACCTTGCTGCAGAAGATACAGAAGAAGCATAAGAGATCTACTTTTCTTGACTGAAAGTTGGTGTTCCTTTCTCTTTAAGACATAGGAGTGTTTCTTGAAGGCCATCACCAACCTAGACAACTGCTTACATTGAACCGTACATGGTGTCCGACAGCTGTTTGCTGAAGAATTTTTAACTTTACAGGAGACAATACCTGGAATGAAGAGTGCACCTCAGGGAGGCTTGCAGCTTACCTGTTCTTCTGGCAGTGGGCATGGCTGTTTCAAGGTCTACAAGGACCACAGGAAAGAGCATTGCCCATGTTCCTGAAACATGGGGCAGGTGCTACATTGGGGAACAGCACTCAGAAAAGAGCCACACATGGTTCCCGTGCCACTGAGTATTACTGTTGAAAGAGAATAAGCTGCTGTCTGGAAGGTCCCCCATTTCTACTCTAACCAGCTGGGCAGTCTCCCTAGTGCCATGCAGCTCTGTGCAGATTTCAGTGGGCTTGGACTAGAGTAACTCTGCACAGGACTGCACTGTAGGTGTCTTAAAGCAAATGTCTTAGCAGTCCATCTGTGATATGAATATGAGAACCTTACAGGATTGGATAATAACCTTACAGGGTGGTTGTAATGGTCACTATTGATAAATGCATTGAGCTCTGAAAGGTCTGTGCAAATGTTTTTTTTTCCCTTTGGTGTTCAGATGAGAAGTTAAAATGGTAGTGTTCCAGAGAGCCTCTGAGTGCAAATTCATGGAACCCTGCATGGCAGTATAGATGTTCTGTCGTTTGGGTGTTTTGGCTGATCTTCTTCGTGGTCTCTGTGCGTCACACGTCTAGGATGTAGTGCGCCTGCGCCAACCCCGATGAGTATCTTCTAAAGCGAAAGGGATTTTCGCACCCTCTCCCCAGTCATGTGCAGTGCTCCAGTGCGCATGACCAAGGGAGGGGCACAACAATCCCGCCAGTTCTCTTCTGACCGTCGTGCTGGTAGGACCTTCCTCACTTCGGTCGATATTTTCTTCTTCTTTTCTTCTCTCTAATGAATTGGATTGCCTGCAAAACTTTACTTATTGGATTAGACTGATTGAGTACTCTGTTTGGCAGTTTACTCCCCTCCACCCCCACCCCTGGCCTACGGCCAAATGGTAGGGCTTCTTTAAGCGGTGCCTGAAGTGTGGCAGCAAGATTCCCCCCCCCCCCGATAGACACTCTCTTTGGCTCTTGTGCCTAGGGGAAGCGCACCGAGTCAACTCCTGTGCTCATTGTGCCAGGTTCTCGAAACAAACGAGAAAGAACCGAGCTGCGAGACAACGCATCGTGTTGTTGGACGATGTCCTTGCAGGAGACATCCGGGCATGTGTTGCTCTCAACCCCAGCCTCGGCAGCTGCACTATCCCCAACGACGAGCGTCATTGATGTTGACAGATCAATGCCGAAGTGATCGATGTCGACTCTCCAGTCTGAAGCCCCTACTCTTGCCAAGAAGTGCAAGGAGGGCAAGGACAGCAGGCAGAGCAAGCACAAGAAGCACAAGAAGTGTTCCATCTCTAAAAGTGCTTCATCCATGCACGTTGCATCAGATACAGCCCTGGTGGGGGCTCTGGTGCTTGACTCTGCGGGCCTTGGGCAGCTACAAGGTGATCCCACCTCACCTTTACTGTGTCCTTTCCATTTCATGGACTCTGATCTGGATATGGATCTCACCCAAGTGCCTCAGCAGTCCAGTGTCAAAAGTCTACACCTTGACAGGGACACTGATGCCTCAGCCGTCTCTCCGCATCGATCGGAGGATTGGGATCGATCATCTGGGCGTTACCCTCTGGCTCCCTGGGACGCCGTCAGTGGCAATACCTTTATGGAGCCTATCCTATGCCTGCTGCGTCTTGGTTTTCCCTGCATGCCCTGGCAGATTGGGATCGCCAGTTGATCTCCTCCCACCTGTCTCAATACTGAGAGCACCCTCCGACACCGGAATTCTTGCGGCCACAACCATCAGTGCCAGTAAGCAGGATGCACAAACCCGCTGCTCCACCTTGGGAGCACCATGCTGAGCAGTCAACACCGATGTAATTGATGCCGATGCAACCTATGACTTTCTCCAAGCCTTCGGAGCATTCTGAACCGTCGGGATCGTCTTCATCATCCTCTTCAGATGATGAAGCCCCTACTCAAGAGCCTTCTCCACCACAGCAAGTGGTGGATAGTCTCCCTATCTTCCCATCTGAGGATCTAAAATCATATGGGGATTTCATCAAGAGGATGGTCAGTACGCTGATGCTTTCCACTGTTTCAGCCTCCACCCACCATGACAGATTCAGTGTTTGACATAGTTCAGATAGACACTTCCACTGCTGTCGCATTGCTGCTAACCTCGGTTTTACTTCAAGCTGCCAAGGCACCATGGTCTCATCCGGCTTCTACTCCCATCTCTAGTAAGCAGATTGACCATATGTGCAGAGTTCAGGAAGCGGGAGCTGAATTTTTGTTCATCCACCCTAAACCTAATTCCATTGTCATCACACCCTCGTCCAAGGGCAGACGCGGCCACTCCTCTCCTCCTGATAAGGAGGGGAAGAAACTGGATTCCTTTAGTCGCAGATTTTACTCAGCAGGGGCATTGGGGATTAAAACTTCCAACTATACGACCTGCATGGGGAGATACCAGTATGCCCTCTGGGGGCAAATGACGGAGTTTATTGCCTCCCTTCCCGATGACATGAACCGTCAAGCCAGGAGACTGCAGAAAGAGGGCATGATGCTGGCAAAACATCAACTTAATGCTGCCAAACACAACCTAGATGTGGCAGCTAAAACGCTCACTTCCGCAGTCACAGATGTAATGCCTGGCTGCGTTCCACATCCTTGCCCCATGACACCAAAGCCTTTGTTGAGGATTTGCCTTTCGAAGGTGAGGGTTTGTTCAGTTCTACTACAGATACGGTCTTGCAAGAAATGGACAAGAGTATTAAAACTTCTCATAATCTAGGTGTTTCCCAGCCCAAGCAATTCAAGTCAAAGTCTTGGAACAAATCTTGGTCACACAGATCGTCTCAAAAATCCTCTCCAGAACCTCAGTGGCAGAAATCCTCTGGCTTCCAGTCACAGCCCTATGGGAATAAGCAGAAGTTCACTACTGCTTCCCAGTCAAGGACCAAGTCTCCCAAGCAGAGCCTTTGACTCAGGCCAACTGGCCAGAACTCCCACCCGTCTGTCCCTGTTTTTGTCTACCTGGAGAAAGATAACATCGGACAGATGGGCTCTCTCTGTCATCTCAGGGCTATCACATAGAGTTTCTGCAGGTACCTATGGAGTCATATTTCATCCCTACACCCAGCTCCATCACTCTACTAGACGAGGTCTGGAACCTCTTTTTAAAGGACGCTATAGAACCCGTTCCTCGGTCTCAGCTCTATTAGGGTTTTTATTCCCGTTACTTTATGGTCCCCAAAAAGTATGGGGGCCTCCGTCCGATTATGGACCTCAGAAACCTCAACACCTTCATAGTGTACAAGAAATTCCAAATGACGACACTTCAGAACATCCTTCCACTCCTCGAGCACGGGACTTGGATGGTGACCCTGGACTTGAAAGATGCTTACTTTCATATCATGATCCACCCAAATCACAGACATTTTCTCCACTTTGCTGTGGGGGACAGTCATTTTCAGTACAAGACCCTTCCGTTCAGTCTTTCCACCTGTCAGCCATAGCTGTCATTCTCAGCCAGGAGTTGGGATTTATCACCCTGCCACATCAGACCCTCATACCCCCACCATTGGAATGTAGCTCGACTCTCCCAAGCGCGGGCTTATCTGGCTATGCTTCTGTAACCTTGAGAACACTTGAGATTGTTGCTTTTCGCACAGACTTAGCTGCTGCTTCTCTACAGGTGTTAATTGTACATTTTCTTGTTCGTTTCCCGCTTGAAGCCTGGGAACAAACTGTCCAGCATATCTAAGCACCTTTTTCTCTGGGTAGTGGTTGGATGTTCAACTATGCATTACATTGTTTGAATACACTATATCTGAACCCAATTTACCCCGTATCAGTATCACTGACTTGAAAGTGTGTAGATGACTACTTGATCCACTGTCAAATAAAGAATCTTCTAGTTAAAGACCTTGTTTGCAGTTTGAAATCATTTGGACTCTCGCATATTTACAAAACTCATGGTGGCCATTGCAACTCACCTCCGCCTACAGGGTGTGCGGATCTTTCCGTACATCGACAACTGGTTGCTCGTGGCGAACTCAAAGCGCTCTGCGAGACCATATCACACAGACCATGCACACTCTGGAAGCCTTGGGACTTACAGTCAATTTGGCAAAGTCTGTGCTCATTCCTTCCAGGCGGGTCCAGTTCATAGGGGCCATCCTGGATTCTCTGGCATGCAAGGCCTTCCTTCCTCCCAAGAGGGCAGACGACATCATTGTCCTGGTGCATCTCTTATGTCGGCAGAAAGGGGTCACAGCAAGGCAACTCCAATGCCTTCTGGGGCTGCTGGTGGAAACTACAGCTGTCATAATTTTTGCCAGACTGCACATGAGACTGCTCCTGCTCTGGTTTCTCTGTCGTTTTCGCCCTCAGTTTCACTCTCAGTTGAAGAAGTTTCACCTTTCTGTGCTCCCTTGTTTGGTGGATGAATCCATAGAATCTGCTGAGGGGAGCCCCCTTCCATCCTCCGACTCCATCCGTGACTCTGACCATGGATGCCTCCCTCTGGGGGTGGGGTGCCCACCTCATGGGACTGTGTGTCGGGGGCAAATGGGAACCACATGTGATTCACAATCACATCAACTTTCTAGCAATGCTAGCGGTGAGGTACATTTTCTGGTCTTTTCAGCACCTAATACACAACAGCACTGTTGCTCTCCTGACAGACAACACAACCACCATGTGCTACATCAACCGCCAAGGCGGAACAGTGTCCAGAGCCCTGGAAGTCTGGGACGAGTGTCACTCTTGGGGTGTGTTTCTGGTTGCAGCACACCTCCCCAGCTCCCTGAATGTGCAGGCGGACTTCTTGAGCGGGTGGGGGGGCATCGCTGCACAAATGGAAACTCAACTGGACCTATCTTCGACCAGTATTCGATCAGTGGGGTTACCCAGAGATAGATGTGTTCACATCCAGGGACAACACAAAATGTTGCCTGTTTTGTTCCAGGGTGGGGAGAGATCCTGCCTCCCTGGGAGATGGCCTCCTTTTCCTATGAGCACACAGACACGTCTGTCTGTTCCCACCAATTCCTCTACTTACCAGGATGATCAACAAGGTGATGACGGACCGTCCCCATTGCATTCTGATAACCCTGTGGTGGCCCAGACAGCACTGGTTCCCCACCCTTCTACACCTGTCCAAAGGCTCCTTTGTCCACTTCCCGGTGGTGCCCGATCTCCTCCTGGCACAGGGGGAACAAGTGCTGCACCATGATGTGCCTCATCTCAGGATGACAGCGTGGCAGATCCTGTTTTGAAAATAAGTGACAGAATAGCACATGTACTCCTCAATTGCAGAAAGCCTTCTACATGGCGGTCCTGTGACGGGAAATGGAAGATGTTTGTGGCTTACCTTAGTTCGGAGAAGTTGCCCCCACCTCCTACGGATCTGAATGCTGTTTTTGGCTTTCTCCTCTCCTGTACCGATATGGGCCTCTGTTGTGCCTCTCTGGGGGTGTATTTGGCCGCTATTTCCACAAATCATCCTGAAATAGAAGGTCATTCAGTGTTCTCCCACCCAAGGACAAAACAATTCATGAAGGGCCTCAATCGCCTGTTTCCCCTGACCTGAGGCCCGACACCAGCTTGGGACTTGCCTCTGATCCTGGCGAGACTGATGGGCAAGCCCTTTGAGCTGATGGCCGCCTGTAGTCTGCCACTCCTCTCATGGAAAACTATCTTTTTGGTGGCCATCACGTCTGCTAGATGGGTGAGTGAACTCTCTGCGCTCTGCTGTGACCTGCCTTACCTTATTATCCATCATGATGGTGTTACTCTGGCTTCGGACGTCTCCTTCTTACCCAAGATAGTCTCGGAGTTTCACATGAGGGCAGATATAACCCTTCCAGTGTTCTTCCCAACCCCTCAGAATGAGGAAGAGCGTTGTCTTCATGCACTGGATGTGAAAAGAGGTCTGCTCTTCTACTTGAATAGGACTCGGTCTTTTCTAAGATCTCCAGCCCTCTTTGTCTCCCATGTCCTGCCATGGCAAGGTCGGAAGCTGTCATCTCAGTGTCTGTCCAAATGGGCTGTGGAAACTATTAAGCTGTGCTACCTATTGGCAAAGAAGCCGTTGCCTGGTCTGCTTCGTGTGCATTCTACCAGGGTGGTAGCTATTTCCACAGCCTTCCTCAGAGGGACTCTGTTGGGAGACATCTGTAATGCAGCTACTTGGGCCTCCTCTCACACATTTGTGAGGCACTACACCCTTGATGTCCATCTTCACCAACATTCAGCGGTGGGGTGAGCTGTGTTGCAGGCGGTGCAAGTTTAAGACCTTCAGTTCTCTCCTCCAATGTATGTGCAGTTTTTTCTCGCTTGTTAATCTCTCAGAGGTGTGATGCACAGAGACCACGAAGAAGATGTACAGGTTGCTTACCTGTAACTGGGGATCTTTGAGTGGTCATCTGTGCATTCACACCACCCGCCCTCCTTCCCCTCTGCTGTCAGTCTTTCCTATCTCACTTGGAGATGGATGGCAGTGGTCAGAAGGAACTGGTGGGATTGTCATGTCCCTCCCTTGGTCATGTGCACTGGAGCCCGGCGCATGATTGGGTAGAGGGCGTGAAAATCCCTTTTGCTTCAGAAGATACCGATTGGGGTCTGTGCAGGCGCACTATATCCCAGAGGTGTGAATGCACAGATGACCACTTGAAGACCCCCAGTTACAGGTAAGCAACCTGTATTTCTTGCTTAATTCTGTTTATAATCTATGTTTATATTGATTTTTTATATGTTAAATTATTGTGATACAACCTTGTGGATCCATATGGATCAAAAGGCAGGATGTAAATACCCTAAACAAGTAAGCCACCATAGGAGGTAAGAATGCAGTAAAATCAACTTAGCAGTATGTCTGATACCATTTAAAAAACAACAACACAGCCCCTCCCCAAAACACATGAAGGATAATTCATCTCCTGAATTTGCTTGTGGAAACCGGCAGTCATATAATTGATCAGTAGAGCATAGTTTCAGGGAAAATCTAATTTTTAAGAAGTGCCAAATACTAGTGATTAACATTCTACAACTATTTTCTGTGTGCGACTATAAAAATTACACAGTTGGGATTCTATATTTATGTTCCCAATGAATTTTTTAAAATCAGACTCACTTGAGTTGTAAGTTGACATGATTGGCTTTTCCCACCTCTGGAAATAATAGCCGGGGATCTGGAAGAATCAAGCTGTGCTCTTCCGGTTATCATAAGCAGTAATAAAGTTTTTTGCAGTTGGAATTGAGCTGATAGTTTTGCTGGTAACAGATGAGGCAGAAATGGTTTCCAGCACAATGTCTTGGCAAAATTTGCAGTGCTGAGTGAGGGGTCTCTGGGAGAAAGAAAGACCACTAGAAAAACTTCAGTGGACCTTATGAGCTGTGGTGACGCCCAGACATTAGGATTGTATTAGTGAATAAGAATCATTGAGAAATAAACAACTTTTTCCCCCTGTGTCCCTTCCAGTCACATCTTCACCCCGTGTGATGGCTACCATTCTTCATCTTTTTTATTATTTGTAATTTTTATTTAATAAGATAGAAAACAAACTTGAATAACAACAGAGTTTTGTTGTACAAGTGAGCATAAGGATTGAAGATGCTAACATAATATAACAACAATGTGAATATAACAAGAACAATTATAATACAGAGCATAGTAACTGTGTTCCAAATCTATATACTAATAGCCAAGTTGCCCCCTCTGTGCAGATATCTAAATCTGCCCAAAGGGGGCACTTGGGGGGCAGAGAGATTTTTCTGCACACTTGGGGGACTCCCTAGATGTGCAGAAAAATCTAAACAGTTTAAAGCATGCGCAGGGAATGCTTTTGGAACTCTGGCAGCCTGGTGGTTGGGAGGCTTTCAGGCCTTACCATTGGTGCTGGGGGGTGGGAGGGGAGCTTGGCGGGCCCGGCTGAGAGCTGCTCGGGCCTCATTGTCGGAACTGGGAGGTAGTGGGGGGAATACAACTTACATTTGAGGGTCTGGATGATACTTTTGCTCCTGTGGAGCCGTCCTGGAACCACTCTGAGCCCAAGCAGTAGGGAATGCTGGGAGGAGCTCCGGACCTGGCTGCAGCAGCACAGAACTCTGGGAGAGGCTCTGGGCCCAGCTGCCACACTGGCAGACCCCAGTAGCCTCTCCAGAGAAAGAAACGGAATGAAGGGGGGGGGGGAGAAGCAAAGGTGGAAGAATGCCCCCTCCCTGCAAGTTTCTTGCAGGTTCCCACTTGTATGTTCTAATGCTGACATTATAGATAACAAGAGACGGGACCCGCGATACTTGTGGGGAGGGGGGGAAGAGCAGAGCCAGCAGCCACAGGTTAGTCTTCTCCCCCACCCCACACCGGCATCCAAGCGAGGCCTGGGCCCACTGATTCCTTCCCTCTCGCTCCAGCCGATCCCTTCCCCCCCCCCCCCCGCTATAGCAGCTCCAGTGTCGATTCCCTTCCTGGCCCCACTGGTGGACCTCCTGAGGGCACCTGGTGTTTTTGGCCACTGTGTGACAGCGTGTTGGACTAGATGGGCCACTGGCCTGATCCAACACTGGCTTCTCTTATGTTCTTATGACTTTGGTCATCTTCTTTTCCCCTCAGGTCAGACCAGGTGAGAGGTCTGGCCACATGGAGAGGGAGGGATGTCCTGTGTTTCCTCTCTGTGGGGCTGTCGCAAGTCACATACACCCCCACCCTCATCCACGGGGGGGTGTTCCATTGTGGAAAGCAGCGGCAGCAGAACTTTGTCCGGTATCTCCTCCTGCCCTGCCCCCGGGTGAGCTCCCCCAGTCCTCCCAAGGCCAGGTGGATGAGTCCGGACTGGGGGGTGGAGACGCCTCCTCCCCCTGCGAGGGCTGGGCAGCCCCTTCCCCCCACACAGAGGCGCAGGAGCAGCAGCCACAGTGGGAGGTGGTGAGTCCTGTGCCGGGGGTGTACGCGCGGCTGCCCTGCACAGACTGGGGTTGCTAGGTCCTGGGTGGGGGACGACTCTCTGGACTTTTTTTGGAGGGGGAGGGGTGCCCTCCAGAAAGGCCAGGTGAACCGGGGGGGGGGGGCAAGGCTGGGTTGGGCTCCTCCCTCCCTCCCTCCCTCCCTCCAGGGCTGCAGCTCTCTCCCGGGGGACGGAGTGAGTGTGAGCTGGCTGACGGTGTCTTCGCCTCCGGCTCGTGCCTTTTTGTCTCGGCTCAGGCAGGAGGGCGGTTTCCAGAGCATGGATGCAGTACCAGCGGCCCAGTGGCTGGCTCGCCACTCGGAATGCCGGGAGGAGCTCCCCAAGGAGGCCTGTTGCTCCCCAAGGAGGCCTGTTGCTCCCCAGATGCCACAGTTCGGAGGGAGTGTTGGTTGCCCTGCAGGGAGAACCGGAGCCTTCCCCCGCCCCCATTAGGCACCGGTCTGGCGCCACTCTGGAAGGGCCACATGTGGCTGGCTGGCTGGCTGGAGGGGCCTGGGGGCCGAGCATGCCTGTCTGTGC
Organism: Lepidodactylus listeri; assembly: GCA_029233225.1. Lineage (NCBI taxonomy): Eukaryota > Metazoa > Chordata > Lepidosauria > Squamata > Gekkonidae > Lepidodactylus > Lepidodactylus listeri. The sequence goes on along the minus strand of JARCFY010000020.1, from coordinate 6,700,458 downwards.
AAGGTGGCTCACATGCCGGTGCGTGCCCCTGGAGGTTGAGCTGGGGGGCAGCGAGTGAGGCGGGGCCTGTCTGTCTGTCTGCAGCAGGAAGCGGGGGGGAGTGCCTTTGGGATCAAGGCCCACCGAGCCTCCCCCCAACAGTCAGAGCTCACCTCTGAAGCCGCAGGTGCATCCGCGCGGAGCCATTGAGTCCTCTCCTCGGGTGGGGCAGGCCCAGCTGGGCACGCCAAGCCGCGGCTTAGAGGCCAAGTACTGCGCACGCTGCGGGGGCGGAGCCAGAGCTGCCGGGCTGCCTCAGAATTCCGAGAGTATTCCCTGTGTGTGCGCAGGGAATGCTGTTTAACTTTTGGGGGAATTTAAATCCCCCTGAATATTTTTAAAAACTTCTTAGATTTTTCTGCACATCTGGGAAGCCTCTCAAGTGTGTAGAAAAATCTCCCTGCCCCCCAGGTGTCCCCCACGCAGATTTAGATATCCGCACGCAGGGGGCACCTTTGCTCTTAGTATATAGATATCGACATCGATACCTTGTGGGGTGTTTTGTTTGGTTGTTGACATACTCGGAAAGCTAGGTAAACTTCAGGTACAAATTTCGTTGATTTAGGCATTTACATTTAGAAACTAGTGCTGGAGATAGTTGAGTGCCTCTTAAGGATTGATGAAAAGAACCACTGCCAGGACCTGTGTGAAAAAAGCAATGCGAAGAATAAGGATCAAGTTTCATAACCACTGTTGCAACTGTGACCATTCAGGAGATATGAATCCTTTCTGTGATAGGAAGTCAAGCATTGGAAACCATTTTTTTTTGTCAAAGTTGGACTTCGCCAGTTTTATTAGGGACATGTTGATTTTGTGTGTGATGTTATCCATGAGATATTGACCCCAAAGCTTTTTGAACCATAGCTCTAGGTCTGGAGGATTGGCGTCTTGCCAACATGACGCAATAACGTTCCTTGCCGCAAAAAGCAGAGCATCTATAGTTGGATTGGGACGATGCGTGTCTGGCTTGACTGGCCAGTGATCCAAGAGCAGCGTTTCAGGAGTAAATGGGACAGTGGTCCCTGTTGTTATGTTAATGTGGCTCAAGACCTGTTCCCAGAATGTTCTGATTTTGTCACAGCGCCACCAACACTGGGCATTCTTCATCTTCTTATGGAGAATGGCGACATTGCCATTAAGTTTCACTGAACATTTAGAAGAGGACATTTGGAAATGAAAATGAAACCAGGCTTGTGCCTTTCCTTGTTTCCCTGAGCCATTTGGGCAGTGGAGTCAGAGGCGTTCTGTGTGTCCCGCTTGTCACTGTTTAAGAAGGGCTCACTTATACTCCCACCCTGCCATCTTCAACATGGTTCCTGAAAGGCCAGTTTGGTGTAGTGGTTAAGTGCGCAGACTCTAATCTGGGAGAACCGGGTTTGATTCCCCACTCCTCCACTTGCACCAGCTGGGTGACCTTGGGCAAGCCATAGCTCTGTACCAGATGTTCTTGAAAAAGAGCAGTTTCTGTCAAGAGCTCTCTCAGCCCCACCTACCTCGCAGGGTGTCTGTTGTGGGGAGGGGGAGGAAGAGGAGTTTGTAAGCCACTCTGAGACTGCCTTGGGCAGTGAAGGGCGGGGTATGAATCCAACCTCCTCTTCTTCTAAATAACCAGAAAGTAGTTGAAGTGGTGCTCTGTGGTTTATTCCTCCCACCCCACAGCCCTAGATTGAGACTGCAGCTGGAATTCACATCTTCTATTGATTTTTTTATTTCTAGTCCACCTTTTTCTGTCATGGAACTCAGTCCAATGTATGCCAGGCTTCCAGGCCCAGACCCAGAGCTGCTTAGTTTCAGCTATGCTACTGAGGGAGCAATCATAAGCAGGTGTACTCAGAAGTCCATCCAAATTTATTTGACGGGGTTTACTTCTGGGGAAGTGTTATTAGGACTGGAGCCTGTATGAGTTGTGTTTTGGAAATGGGTATGTGATGCTTAAAAATCCCATGAAGTAGCTTAGGGCTGGGGACCCTGCAGCCTTGCAGCCGACATGGAGGGTTTGTGCTCTAGACGCACATCCGCACTCTTCAGGTTGGGGCTGACTGGACAAACTGTTGATATTAAGTGTGCTCTCCTTGCAGTACTTTCCTCCCAAGTAGCAACACTTCTACATGCTGTTCTTTTAATATTTTGCGTTAATTATCTGTAAGCTGTTTTGTGCTCCTCTGATGGAGAAAGTGGGAATGATTAAAATTAGGGTGTTGTGTTTCTTTTTTAAAGTAACCATGTCACAGCTCATCACCTGCACGTCTTGAAGTTAAACAGATTTAACAAAATGAAATAATAGAGTACTAGCAGACAGGACACTTTCCCACCCCTTTCATTGGCAGCCAGTAATGTGAAATTAGGGTTGCCAGCCCCTAGGGTGGGGGAAGCCCTGCCCCTGGCCAGCTGGCCAGCAGGGGAAGCCCCACACCCAAGAGTGACCAACCACCCGGCCACCCTTCTCCCTCCCCTCCCGCCCAATTTAAAGGGCTTCAGCTGATTGGTGGGGACCACATGGCTCGCCAACCAGCTGGAGGATCCTTTAAATCTAGCAGGAGGGAGGGAGAGGGGTGGTTGCGGCCACATGCTTAGTTTGCAAAAAGACCCTTTAAAGCAAGGGTGTCAAACATGTGGCCCGGGAGCCTGATCAGGCCTCTGGAGGGCTTCTATCAGGCCCGCACTGGAACTAGCCATCTCCTCCTTCCAGTTCCATTGCTGCTGCTGCATCGTAGCTTATTTCGCCAGACTTTCTCAATTGCTCAGCCATTTCGTGTTTTCCTCTGGGTCCTAGACTCAGAACTCTTAAGCATGAGATTTCTGTGGTGAATGTCAGTAAATCAAAAGTAGGTTTGCAGCTTACAGATACACACTTGAACAGCATACTCAGATTGCAGCAGCACAGACATTTTGATGCAGTAATTCAGAGCAAGAGGTGTCAGTTATCAGAGACTGTTAAAAAGACAAAATATTGCAAGAGTGCTAATGTTTTAAGCATGTTTTTATTTTAAGTAAAAAAAAACACCTTTGTGTTTGTGTCCTTTAAAAAATTTATATCTCCGCTATTTGGCATTATATTTTATGACACACATGGCCCAGCCCAACATGGTCTCATTTATGTCAGATCTGGTCCTCATAACAAATGAGTTCGACACCCCGCTTTAAAGGGTCTTTTTGCAAGCGGGGTGGGGGCCATGGTGCTCAGGGCTGATTTCCCCCAGTCCTGCGTGCCATGGCCCCCACCCTGCTTGCAAAAAGACTCTTTAAAGGGTCTCTTTGCGAGCCAAGCATGCGGCCTGCATCCACCCCTCTCCCTCCCTCGTGCTCGATTTAAAGGGCTCTCCACCTGGTTGGTGGGCCATGTGGTCCCTGCCGATCAGCTGAAGCCCTTTGAATCGGGCAGGAAGGGAAGGAGAGGGGTGGCTGGGTGGGTGGTTGCTCTTGGGGGGTGGGGCTTGGGGCATCCCCACCCAGCCCTGAATGCCCCCCAAATCCCCCTGCCAGATCGAGGAGTAGACCTGGCAGCCATATGTGAAATGGGGAGGGAGTAGGAAGAGAAATGTACTTTGTGATGATAGTTTGACTAAAATTCCAGAGTATGGGGAGGAACTTGAACTACTAAGGCCATTTTTGATGGCAGCTCTGAGTTTCTTGTAATGTGTAGTTCTGTCCTAAGCAAGCAATTAATTGTGTGGGCTAGCTTTGTGGCAGCATAGCACTTTTCTTCATTGGAATGCCTCTGCCTGAAGATGGGTTCGTGTGTGATGTTTTTACTGCTTGAGGGTAATTGAAATGTGGTCAAAGAATGTGTCTGTGGTAAAGCATGCAGTGGGGTTTATTTTGTCATAAGTACATGGGATGAGAAGCTGCTGCCCAAACCAGCTTCCCACATCCACTGTCATAGCTGTACTGTGCCAGCTATTCCCATCTGAACTCCCTTTCCAGATATCCTGGCTCTTTTGGTGATTTTGTGAGAATCCATTATCGCTCGGGTTGCCAGGGCCGTCTTCGTCCCCAGTGGGGAACTTTGGGGGGGTTTTCCTGGAGGGGGCCGGGGCATCCCCAACTTGATGACATCATGCTGGGAACGTCCCTGTGCCAAGCCTCACCCTCAAGAACAATAGCCGGCACCCACCCCTGTCCTGAACCTCCTGCAGGATTCAAAGGGCCCGCCAATCAGGTGGATGGCCCTTTAAATCTTACAATAGGGGAGGGAGAGGGGCAGCCGCCAGCCACGTGCCTGAATTGGCACTTGAAATTCAGGTGTGGGGGGTCTGGTCCCCGCTGGCCAGAAGCACTTAAAGGGACCCTTTAAGTGCTTCCAGCTGGTGGGGCCCATGTGCCTGCAGTCACCCTGGTCCTGCCCTTCTGCAAAATTTAAAGGGCCCTCCAGCCTTTAAATCTCTCAAGATAGAAGGGAGAGGGGTGGCTGTGGGTGTTCAGGCTTGGGGGTGAGGCTTCCTCTGCTGGCCAGCTGGCTCATGGGTGGGTTGAAGCCCCAAAAATGAGTAAACCCCCGTCCCGCCCAGGGGTCTGGCAGCCCTAGTTATAGCCCCCAGGAGCCCAAAGTTTGCTGTTCTTATTTAAACAATTCTTACCCTTACTTTCTTGCAGACACTCAAATCAGCTTACACTAATAATAATGCAGTATGATACAGATGCCAATAAGGTATTGCTGAAATGAACTGATACTTTGAAGGTCTTTATGTTCTTCTGCTAGTGCTCTGAGCATCCTCCAAAGAATGCCTCTTCATTCTGTGGTGACATTGCTAGCCGCCTTCGCTTCTGGGTGGCTTCAGAGACTTCGATTCAGTCTTGCCTGTTTTATTTACTTCCTTTATACCCCACCTTCCCCCCAATTTAATCAGTTTACATTGTTCTTCTCTTCTCCATTTTATCCTCGTGGGGTAGGTTAGGCAACCCTGTGTGTGACTGGCCCGAGGTTACCCAGCAAGCTTCCAGGTTAGAATGGGGATTAGACCTGGGTCTCCCAGATCCTAGTCCAGTACTCTGATCACTACACCCATGCTGGCTTTTTTTTTTTCCTTCCAAAACTAAAGGTACCTGGAAACGGTTCTTCTGGCTGGTTGGGAGGCTGGGTTTGGACCAATATATAACTCATATTCAAACCTGGGTTTGTCTTTGAAAGTGCACTCAGTGTGAACCTGTGGGTAATCATGTATTTCCTGCATTGTAGTGGCTTGGTTTTAGTCCGTTGCACTTGAAGACAGTAGTCTTCAGCCTTTCTGGATTTGGCCACCCATCTCTAATCCTTAGGCAGTGGCATGATAATTACTAACTTGAAAGTATGTGATATTGCAGTCATGTGACAGAAAGAAGGGGAACCAGAAGAAAGAAGGGGAACCAGGCCTCACTGAGATCTGGGTCTGGCCAGTGGGCAGCAGACTAAGACATCTGGGTAGAAAACACAGGAGGTATACCATGATGAGGACCAAGCCAAATGTTGGAGCTGTAGAGGGGGCTTTCAGTTGCAGGATCTCACCTTGCCATTGTTGTTGTTTTTTGTGTGTGTTTGTGTGTATGTGTGTATGTACCTGCATGCCTGGAAGTCGTGGCTGACTTCTGGTGACCCCTAGTGGGGCTTGGATGTTCAGAGAAGTGGCTTGGTATTGTCTGCCTCTGAGTCCTGGCCCTGATATTCCTTGGCAGTCTCCTATCCAAGTACTTGTCAGGGTCGGCCCTGCTTAGCTTCTGAGATCTGACAAGATTGAGCTTTCCTGGGCTATCCAAGGCAGGGCTTCTCTTGCCATCCTGATGCTCCTGCTTGCAAAGAGAGACATAAGGTGTGGCAGCCTTGATCTCTGTTCATACAAATGAGTGGCAGGCACATCCAAAACTCATAAATGTTTGGACAGGTGGACAGGCATGTGATACCAGCAAAGTGTCTCAGACCCATACCAGAGGAACTAGTGACATTGTGTGGCTGTAAATCTTGCAGATCTAGTGAATGAAGATGGGAAAAGACTGGACTGCTTTGTTCCCTTTTCTGCAAGAGTCAAATGAACTGTAAAAATGTTGCATAGAAAATTACTTTTCGTATTAGAGGGTAACCTTTGTTTAATAATGAGAGTTTAACCAACATGTAAGCATTATAAATATCAAATAAGCATGCTAATATTTTCGTTACTGCTGTTTAAGGCAGCAGAATCAATAATTCTGTACCTTTAGGAATTGTCACCTTAAACAATTTTCCTGCAATGTTTTGTCTCAATTTTACAAACATTAAAAATTGTCTGGATTTATCCTTACTGCCAAATATTACAAACTTTAAAGAATAATACTTTATTTTGTTTTTACAATAAAAGGAATAGTAGATTCAGTTTTATTGACCCCTAAAACATATGGTTTGACACCAATATGAGCATCCCACAAGAGTGTGAAAAAAGATCTACCATCTTGCAAAATTGCAGCTATAGGAAAAAATGGCTGTTTACAACTAATATAATAATTATAATAGTGTATTGGCTTTATTAACCTCAAAAACATATTTTGACTCCAAGATAAGTATCCTTTCTGAATTTTAAATATTGGAGTAACCATATCCGTCATCCTGGAAAATGGCAACTAGAGAAAAAATGTTCCGAAATTGTCCCAAGAAAATTTTAAAGCAGTAGTACCCTGTAATGTACACAATGATAATTCTCTGTGTATATCTTTTTTGTAGGGGTGGATCCAAGACTGTTCCCTTCTATACTGAAAAGGGCTTTGAGACTTGAGTGTACACATTCCGAGATAAGCTAGGTTCAAGTGTTCAGGTGGTGACATTCCTGTTTAAAGCCATAATTCACTGACTTAAGTGTGAATCAGTGTGAACATCCAAATTAATCCAAACAAAACAGACTAATAGCACTAGTCTCCCCCCCCCCCTCCCCAGTGTATAGCAATTATGTTTCCCTTTTCAGTTCTTGTGAGGGGAAGAGAAGTGTTAAATATATTTGGAAGTCTTAATACATTTTACCTTGTTATGTTCTCTAGAAGGTGAGTGAAGAAAAGAGATTATATGGCAGACACAGTCCTTTCTCACCCTGCCCCTCCCCCCACATTAGAGCGGTGTGCTTCATCAATCTCTGGTGCATTCATGCCAACACAGTTTTAGAATTCACCTGTCTGACCCGGCACAGTCTCTTTGGGGGCAGGGGGTGCTTGGATACTGCAGCATATGAGTAACAGAGCTAAAAATGTATTTGTACTGTTCGTCTGCATGCTTGATTGCCTAATGTATATGCAGATAATGTATATGCAGAGTAAAGGAGATCGTTTTTAACTTGCTGTATTCCATGAGATGCTACCAGCTCAGCAGCATCTTCTATTGAAACGCATGCCAGTCTTTTGGGGATGTTTGACTTGTTGACAGATATTTGTTCTTGGATACTCTGTATTTGTTTTTAATGTTGATTTGTAGTCATCTGTTTATGCAAGACAATGTACTATTCATATAAATGCCAAGCTGTTGGGGTGTGGATCTCTCCGTAGGGATTACTGGTAATGACTGAATGTAAACTCCTACTGTGATTAAGTGGGTTTCTGGAGCACAGATTAGCCTGCTGTGCACAAGGGGCGATGTAACAGCGGAATCAGTACAACAAGCTCCATTAGAACAAACAGCCTTGCCCCTCACCTTTGATGTTCCACTTAGCTTCCATGGCTAACAGTCAGTGGTAGACCTCTCCTGTCTTCCAGCCAGTAAGGTAAGGATGTGCCTGTGGGGGGGTTAGGGTGTTTTGGTTGCAGAGAATTACTGGACAAAGTAATGGGGATAAGCAAATATATAAAGTTGGTGTGTCCTATTAACCAATGGTAGCTTTTGTTTTATTAAATGTTATCTTTCATTTCCTTCAGTATTGAAGTTTTTCGTATTAAGCACAGCTTTTTAAGCTTGATTAATCATAAGTGTGAAAGGCAGATAATTTGTCAACCAAAAACACCAATTGGTTGACAGCACTAATACCTATGCATCATAATGTTTTGATTGGAGAGAATTCCAAAGCTACAGAGGCCCATGTTTGCATAGCGGCTTCCTGTGTGACTGGTTTGGGAAGCAATATCTAGCGGGGAAGCTGCTGCCGTGCTCCACTGGGCTTGTTAGACTTTCAGGCTTCTTCCCGTCTCTCATGGCCATGGCGATAGTTTCCCTTCATATCTTATTGGTTCTAACTTCTCAGTATTATGCATGCTGACTTGAAAAGAGCTCTGATGCATAGTGTTCATGGATACTGGCTGCCTCTCAGCAATGTTTCTGTTGTAGCAGCCTGATATTTTCTAGATGCTCTACACACGTTTTAATTTCTTAAGTCACTGAGTCATTAACATCATCCTCACTAATAGTCTGTCATAAGAGCAAAATGGGCAATGAGTGCTAATCGTGAAGGCAGGGGGGAAAAAAGTGAGTTAAACAAAAAAAAATTAAACCCTCTGAAATTTATTTATTTATTTATTTATTATTTCATTTATATCCCGCCTTGCCAGTTTTTCACCGGCTCAAGGCGGCTAACAACATAGACAAATAAAATACATTTAATATAAAACATTTTAAAACCAACACTACATTACAACTACACAAGATGGCGGCTTCAGATCACTCAGTTGGGCAAGGCAGCAGGGTGCGACCACCAGGGCCAGGGAGATGATGTCCACTTTCTCTCCACTTTCTCTCTGATGGCGGCTCCTATTTGAAAGCCTGGCGGAAGAGCTCCGTCTTGCAGGCCCTGCGGAACTGTAATAAATCCCGCAGGGCCCTGATGTCATCCGGGAGCTCGTTCCACCAGTAAGGAGCCGCCACCGAAAAAGCCCTGGCCCTGGTGCAAGACAACCGGGCCTCTTTTGGACCGGGGCAGGTCAGGCGATTTTGAGTGCCTGACCTCAGTAGCCTCTGGGGCCTATATGGGGAAAGGTGGTCCCTCAAGTAGGCGGGCCCCTGACCATAAAGGGCTTTAAAGGTTAATACCAGCACCTTGAACCTGATCCAGTATGCTATAGGCAGCCAGTGCAGCCGCTGCAGCACAGGTCGGATGTGGTCCCGCATAGAAAGACCCATCAACAACCTGGCCGCAGCATTCTGCACCAGCTGCAGCCTCCGGATCTGGGACAAGGGCAGCCCCAAGTAGAGAGCGTTACAGTGATCAAGACGTGAGGTGACCATAGCATTTATCACTGTGGCTAGGTCTTCGCATTCAAGGAAGGGAGCCAACTGCCTCGTCAGCCATAGGTGGAAAAAGGCTGCTTTGGCAGTGGCTGCTACCTGGGCCTCCATCGTCAAGGAGGGGTCCAGGAGCACACCCAAACTCCTGACCCTCGGAGCTGGCACCAATGGCGCCCCACCGAAGGACGGGAGTGGATGCCCCAACCCCATCCCGGTCCGACTCAAGCACAGGACCTCCGTCTTCAGAGGATTCAATTTCAGTCGACTCAGTCTGAGCCAGCCCGCCACTTCCTGCAATGCCCGATCCAGGTAATCTGGGGTGGAGCTGGACTGGCCACCCAGCAACAGATAGAGCTGGGTGTCATCCGCATATTGATGACACCCCAACCCATGCCTCTGGACAATCTGGGCAAGGGAGTGCATATAGATATTGAACAACATCGGGGACAGAACCGCCCCTTGAGGAACACCACACACCAGTGGGTGCCTCTGGGAGGTCTGTTCCCCGAGCGCAACCCTCTGTCCCCGATCTCGGAGGAAGGAGGCAAGCCATTGTAAAGCGAGCCCCCGTATCCCCGCATCGGCGAGGCGGTGGATCAGCAACTGGTGGTCGACGACATCAAATGCCGCCGACAGATCTAACAACACCAGCGCCGCCGTACCGCCTCGATTCAGATGTCTTCGGAGGTCATCCGTGAGGGCAACCAGAACCGACTCCGTCCCATGACCCGGTCGGAAGCCAGACTGAAACGGGTCTAGCATGGAGGTGTCATCCATGAAGCTCTGTAACTGAATCGCCACCGCCCTCTCTAATACCTTACCCAAATAGGGTAGGTTGGAAACCGGCCGATAGTTGGCCAGAACAGCCGGGTCCAAAGATGGTTTTTTAAGGAGAGGACGGACCATCGCAACCTTGAGCGCCTCCGGGAACAGTCCTTCTGAAAAGGACTTGTTGATAATCTCCCGGAGTGCGTCACGCAGCCCCTCATGGCAAGTTTTTATAAGTCACGAGGGGCACGGATCAAGGCTGCACGAGGTTGGGCGTACAGTCAAGAGCAACCTGTCGACCTCCTCAAGGCTGAGGGGACTGAAATGATCCAAGATAGAACCTGAAGACGTGCATGGAGCCTCAAGTTCACACACTGTCTCAACTGAGGCAGGGAGTTCACGGCGGAGTAGCAAGATTTTATCTGTAAAATAGCTCGCAAATGCCTCACAGCCAATATCCAATTCCCTATCATTTAAAGTGCTCTGTGGCACTTCAGTTAGCGACCTAATAGTTCTAAATAATTGGGCCGGGCGAGAGCTAGCAGATGCAACCTCAGCCGCATAGAATTGTTTCTTAGCGGCCTTGATTGCCATCTCATAGGATCTCATAAACGTCCTATAAGATGCTCTTGATGCTTCGTCGCGAAAATGCCGCCACCGTCTCTCTAGTCGTCTAAGACCCTGTTTCATCAGCCTCAGCTCCCCGGTAAACCAGGGAACCAGCTTCGAGCGAGGGCGCAGAGGACGTCGGGGAGCAATCTCATTGATGGCTGCCGAGAGCCGGTTATACCAGTCCTCGACCAAACCATCTAATGAGTCGCTGGGAGGCATAGGATCCCACAGGGCCATCAGAAACCGCTGAGGGTCCATCAGGCTCCGCGGGCGAGCTAAAATCTGCTCGCTGCCCAAACGGAGTTGGGGCGACACCATCAAACGAGCCTTCAGAGCAAAGTGGTCAGACCATGGCACTGGCGTGGCAGTCAACTGACCCACTGTAACCCCTGCCGCGAAGACCAAGTCGAGCGTATGCCCGGCCTGGTGTGTAGGAACCGTTACAAATTGGGTGAGCCCTAGTGTCGCCATGGAAGACACCAGATCCCTCGCCGGAACAGAGGCCGCATCATCGGCATGGACATTGAAGTCACCCAAGACTATCAGCCTTGGGTGCTCCAAAGCCCAGCCCGACACCGCCTCCACCAGCGAGGACAGGCTGTCGGCTGGTGCATTGGGCGACCGGTACGCCAGCCAAACAGCCAGCCTCTCCCCGGCTTCCCACACCAGGCCCGAGCATTCTATGCCCACCAGCTTCAACGGCGGGAGTGCCCTGAAGGAGTAAGCCTCCCGAATGAGCAGTGCCACTCCTCCTCCCCGGCCATCGGTCCGTGATTGGTGGAGGACCCTGAACCCGGGCGGAGCTAACTGGGAGAGAGCCACTGTCTCCCCCTCTCGCACCCAGGTCTCGGTCACGCACACCAGGTCAGCACCTTGTTCCAGCAGGAATTCCTGCAAGGTAGCAGTCTTGTTATTAATAGACCTGGCGTTGCACAACACCAATGACGGAGGATGGTCCTTCCTTGCCTCCCTGCCCGTCACTCTTGGGATGGGCCACAGGCTGGATGGGGGCCGAGCTTCACCATTTCTCTGCCCCCTTCCCTTCAAAACCCGCCTGTGCCCACCGCTATATTTCCCCTGCCCCAGAAGCACTGGAATCCCCAGTCCGGTAGTCATCGGCGCCGATGGCCTTCACGCAGCTCAATGCCGGTCACAGGCCAGATCAGCGCCGCCAGCTGCCCGGTAAGAAAGATCTCACCCCAGTGCTGCCTGCTCCAACCCAAAACCCCTCCCTCCTGAGGATAAAACAACCCCTAGCTCCAACAGGTTAAAAGTATAGACTAACCCTAATCCAGTTATTACCTACCCTGACCTCCCTTCATTACTGCCGAATTTCAGGCAGCAAGATTAAAATAGCACTCCTAGCTAATAGCTAACTAATTAAATTAATATAGAGCAGGTCTGACACTAAAACTCCCTATCTATACCTAACCTAAACATCCAATGATACTGCTGGATGGAAGAGACCAGACTTTCCCCACAGGGACCTAAAAATACTGATGTTCACTGGAGTTAAAGGTCCTCAGTGGGCTCGATATATCCCACTCAATGATCTCCCGGCCAGGCCACCGTCGCTTCTCCGCTCCTTGATGTAACCGTCCCAGACCGTCCTTGGCCCCGGCATTCTCTGTGTCAGTCCCAAACCATCCCAGGCCGACCCAGAGCTAGATGATGTCAACAAAAGAGTCCCCCGGAGCTGCCTGCACCCCGTGCTCATTCACAGGCCGGCGTCCTGCGTTCATTCACAGGCCTAGGCGTGCCTACTGCCACCAGACGCCCCTAGTCCTAGAGTCTTCCCTGTCCTATCACCGACCAACTCTCGGATTCAATACCCAGGAGCTGGCCTCAGCACGCCTCCTGCCACTAGGCGCCCCGAGACCCACTCCCAATATCGGCTCCGGCTCTCAGCTCCCGGACTAAATACCAGTCCTGGCGGCACTACCAGATTACATCAGGTGCCCCGAACGCCCCCACAACCTCCAGTCGCTCCGGGCCTCCCGTGCGCCTCCAAAGCCTCCGATGTTCTCCCTGTCCTACCGAGGCCCTCCGAGCCACTCCAAGTTGTTCCGCAGCCCCTAAGCCGAACCGAGCCACCCGACTAGATCCTGGGTGCTTCAAGCTCCAGGCTTCAGGCCCCGCAACTCCAGGCTCTGCAGCTCCACACGCCCACAGCTCGCTGCGTCCTCCAGGCCCCTCTGCCTCCTCGGGCGTCCTCCGACGTCTCCAGGTGTCTCCGGCTTTGGGCGTCCCCGGGCACCTCCGGGCATCCTCGGGCGTCTTCGGGGGTCCTCGGGCGTCTCCGGCCGTCCTCGGGCACCTTCGCTGCACCTCCGGGTCCTCCTCGGGGCGTCCTCCTCGGGCGCCCTCCGGCGTCTCCGGGTGTCTCAGGCTTCGGGTGTCTCCGGGCGTCCTCAGGCGTCTTCAAGGGTCCTCGGGCGTCTCCGGCTGTCCTCGGGCGCCTTCGTTGCACCTCCGGGTTCTCAGGCGTCCTCGGAGGCCTCCTGCTGCGCCCCAGCAACTCCCGGTGCCCCGCACAGTCTACGCAGACCCGGCGACGACGGCTCCAGCAGACTCCCGGCTCCACGCTCCGAACTCCAGTAAGTCGGTCGGGGCCCCACATGGAATTTTGACTGGGCCTCCTCCAACTTCCAACTCCTCCAACTCTTCTTTTACTTCTAGGTGTCTTCAAACAACTAAAACCTACTAAACCTCTTTCTCAGGAGGCAATTTTCTTTTTCTTTCGGCGGAGCTCAGTTACGGAGCTCAACGCTCGGTGCCATCTTGTTAACTCCATTAAATGGCCTGTAGAGGACTGTGTGTGTTCCAGGGGGCATAGAATGTTGAGAGCCAAAGAGGGAGGTGGAGAACTTGGCCTGCTCTAGTCCATGAGAATGTATGGAAGGGAAATGCCCCCCCCCCAAAAAAAACTTCCCCAATACTTTATTCCTTCCTGTATCCCAGCTGCAATGCCTCATGGGTTTGAACCCTTTACTAGCAAAAATGGTGAGCTTTCTACCACTAGGATAGTGAAATGGGGCCTCCAACAGACAAGGTAGAGAATTTTTGTAGACATGATGAAAAATATTAGTTAGGTGATACGTATCACTGATCCTCAAATGGCCTGATGGGGATTGAGCCTGCATGGAAAGCAGAAGGTGGTTTAGTGTCAGTGAAAGGGGGGCGGGGAGAAAGAAAATGGTGGGATGGGTGGGAATTGGTTTAAGTCCTATTTAAGATCTAATGCTGTCTCTTGAAGTGGAGTTTTGGATTAGGGGAAGACGTTCCCTATCAGTTATCCCTTTATCTCACCCTCATATCCTTGAAGGTTCCCAATTTAGGTCTGTGGGAAGATGGCATGTGTGTTTAACACTGACCACCGCAGCGCCTGAAATGGATCTCTAGCACGGTGTACCAGTGTTATGGGATTAACCACTAGGGATGGGCATGAACTGGTTTACAAACTAAAGTTCATCATGAATTTTTACCAGTTCATAGTTCACAAAGTGATGTTTGTGGAAGGATGACAGGCACAGGCATTCCACAAACTTTCAGGCTGTTTGTGGTGGTTTGTGAATGGATACATTTCCAGATAGACTGTCTCCGTTCAATTAAAATGTTTACAAAACTTCAGAGCAAGAGATCTTCCGGTAGCAGGCGCTTCTCTCTGCTGCTGCAGGAGAGGCGACCCGCTCTCGGCAGGATAGAAGGGGTCCTGGACTGGAGCTGGACCCCCAGGGACCCTAGAGAATGGACCCTGCCTGGGGTGCTTGAAGGTAGCTTCTCCCGGTGATGGCGACCGCGGGATCGAGGCTCCTTCTTACCCCTATAGGTTCGCCTGCCGCAGAAGCCTTCGGGCTACTCAAAGCGTAGCTGTGAAGCTGCAGAAAATGCAGAGCGGAGAAGCAACGGGCTCTCAGATATGCAATGGCTAAATCGTGAGTCTCAAATGAACTATTGAAACTGAAGCGGAGGAGTGGGTTGGAGGATTGGGTTCCCCCCCCCTTAACTCACGGTCGGAGACTTTCCCACGCTCTTGCTGTTATTCTGGAAGCGTTGCATTGATGTTGGAGTGCTGATCGCGCAGAAGGAGAAGAAAGCTCCTTAAAGGCATTAGTGTGATAAATCGATATTATTTTCTTCGGGATCTCTTATCTAACTGTAAACAACTGCTAAGAAAGAAAAAATGGCGGGGAGAAAAATCTCTCCGAAAGTCAGAAGTTCTGTTCCTAGTTCAAAGGGTGAAATTACTGAGCTGAATGTAGCTTTGTCAACAGCACTGCGACCTCTGGTGGAACAACTGGCTTCAGTCAATATTAAATTAGATGCTATGCAAAAGGAAATTACGGAGTCTGGTAGAAGAGCAGAGAGGCTGTAACAAGAACTCCTGGAAGTGAAAACTGCAGTAGATAAAAATGATTCAAGACTGCAGAAAATGGAAAAAGAAAAAGCTCTTCAAAAAGACAATGTCTTAAAACTTCAGATGGATCGCTCAAATTTCTTCTTGAGATTTCAGAACGTTCCTGAACAAAAGGAAGAGAATCTTAAGAAAGTGTTAAGTGAGGCACTGGCACCTGTGACAGGTTGGGAAGCAGAGAAACTACAAAGCAATATGGATATGACCTATAGGACATATCCAGAATTTGTCAAGAAGAAAAATCTGCCAGGTGAGATCATGCTAAGATTCTCTAAGAGATCAACCAGAGATATGGTGTTAAAAGCCACAAACAGAAAGGTTCTGAAGATCCAAGAAGAGGAAATTAAAGTTTTAAAGGATATACTGTTTGAAATCAGGAAGAGAAGAAAAGCTTACAAGAGCTTGACTTCATGGTTGCAGTCAAATTTGCAGTCAATGATATTTCCTATCATTGGGACATCCTGGAGGGCTTGATGTTCAGCTACAAAGACAAGAAATATAAAATTGACTCTATTGAAAAGGCGAAAATATTTCTGGAAAAGCATAAAAAGAAGAAGGCAAAGACTGATCCGGAAGACTCCCTAGCACAGCAGGATTTGATGGCTCAGAAAGTGGAGAAGCTGAAGGAGAGGACTCGGATTCAGAGAAAGGGGCGGCTGCCCCTAAGTATCAGAAAGAAGGCAAGAAGAAAAGGAGAAAACCAAAGAAAAAATAAAGCTATAAATGTTTGTTGTTATATCACACTATATCCTATAGAGTTCAAGTTTATGTTTTAAATTGCTTCATCTTCTGTATGTGACTCAGTTATCTAGCTTTTAAAATTAATTGTAAACAGCAGGAAGGATTTAACAGTTAATACGAAGAAATAATATTGCTTTTCAGTTATTATAATGTTGGCTTTTTTAATATCTATGACCGCATTTTCTGTATACCTTAGGGTAGTTTAGTTTGTAGCTTTTAGTTTAGGTGTAGGGTAAAAAAATCAATAATATCTTTAAAAAAACACAAAAAATCTTCAGAGCAAGAGGGGGGAAAGACTTCTCCAGCCTTGGAAACACCAATGGGGCCCTCCAAAGTTTAACAGGTACTGCTGGCTGCCATTAACAGGTTTTCATTCTGCTCTGTGGGGTCAGAATACTATGTATACCCTCAGCCCAGCTCCACACTGTCTCCTCTGCTGGCTGTTGGCAGTTAGACAGAGAGGTGGGTAACTTGTTGGAAGCAGAATACATTGATTCATTCCTGATTGTGAACTTCTTTCCCCTGCTAGTGTTTGGGTGTTAGGTGGACTCAGGGATCTGAGCCACCCTGTCTCTCTGCTCACACCAAGCAGAGGAGCTTAGCTACTGAGTGCCTTGGTTGAGACCCACATTTATACCCTCCTGATGGTGAACACCTCTGTGCCCTGAGGGTGAAAGTGGGTGCAAAGGATGCCTGTCAAAGGGGAAAGGAGTCCTCCAACTCTCCATACCACAGGCCCCTGTCCCCGGGCACCTAACCCATCCTGCCAGCCCACTGGAGCCCAGCCCTAGCAGGGAATCACCAGGAGCCTCTTTTCCCTGATCTGTTCCTGGGGCCCTCCACAGAGGCAAAAGAGTTGTTAGCACTGTCCAAACACCATTAGTTGCTAACACTCTTTGGAGAGGAGGACTCTGACAGCAGTGATTCGGGGGTGGGGGTGGGGGGAGCATCCTCACCTTCCACATCCATGTTGCTGCTTTGGCCTCAAGTACATCCCTCTATGGCCCTCACAGCCCAGCACCAGAAAGCAGCTGCCCTTACCAGCTTCTCCAATCCTGGGCCCCCATTTCCAGCCCACAGTTTGGAAACAGTTCTGCACCCTCCCCAGTGACCCCTGTGTGGCAGAGTGGCAGGTGTGCCATGCCCATGTCTGGAAGGGCACAAAACTCCAACACTTGTCTTCCTCCATTCTTTGCAGGCAATTGCAAAGGGTGCACCCCAGTATGTTGCTGCCGGAGGAAAGAGTGGTGGTCAGCAGGAGGAAGAGGCCCTCTCCCTTTCAGCAAGGAGAAGCGAAGGGGGAGCAGGAGGCTCCTCTAAGAAAGGCTCCCTGTACTCGGGGTGCCATGGGTGGGACATCAAGGCAGGCCACCCTCCAAGAGATCATTCCCCCAGGATGCCAACAGTGCTATCCACAATGGCTACATGGAGGGCCCAGAAAGCAGTCACTCACTTCATTGGTGAAATGATCACTGTGGGTGGCCAGCCCTTCTCCCTTGTGGAGGATGTAGCCTTTCACCAGCTGCTGCAACACCTGGCTCTCTGGTACTCTGTCCCCTTGCAGTGGGCCATGAGCTGATGAATCTTGCCTACCATACACCACTCCACAGTGGCGATGGTCAAGACTGAATTCTCCAGAGCTCAAGGAAGAACCATGGCATGGCACTTCATGGCAGACCTCTGGAGCAGCCAGCAGCACGGCTACCTCTCCCTCACTGCCCACTGGTGGCAACCAGAGGACTTCTCTGTCTGGACTGTTGGGGCACAGCCCAGGCCCTAGGAGAGGATAGTCCTGCCACCAGGCTACAAAATGGTTGTGTTCCATGCAAAGGGGATGGAGGCAGGCCACACTCTGCAAAACATTGCCACTATGATAGAGAGTACTCTGGGGGAGTGGGTGGGCAGCGGAAACATTGTCTGTGACTACATAGTCATGAATGCCGGTGTCAATTTTCGGGCAGCGGTGAAGGCTGTGCGCCTCAAGAGCATTGTCTACCTGGTGCACAAGCTTCACTTGGTGGTGAAGGATGCTCTGGGGCTGAGGAACACTGTCAGGACCACCTGGGATGCTGCCACCCTCAAGATGCAGTCCTTGCTCAAGACCTGCCGGCATCTTGCTGCCTACTTCTCACGCAGCATCAAGTCTGCCTGTCTCATGCGTGAGAGGTAGGGGAAGGAGCCCGAACACCGGCTCATCCTGGACATATCCACCCACTGGAACTCCACGTACACCATGATTGCTTGTTTGGTGGAGCAGAAGAGCATGGTGCACAATGCCATCTCCTCCTTAACCGTCCTGCATGAGAAAGAGGAGTTCAGCATCAGCTCCAAGGACTTACTGATCCTCTCCCGAATACTGCATGTTCTCAAGCCCTTCCAGGACATCGCCAATGTGCTGTGCGCCCATATGGCCAGCCTGGGGCAAGTCATCCCCCTGATTTAAGGGCTGGACCAGGTCCTGGCCTCCGCACTGGAACTGGGCCCCAAGGTGATGACTGTTCTTCCATGGGCCAAGGTCTTGGCAGAGAGGTTGTGGGTGGCCATCACCACCAGTTTACATCTACTCTGCAAGGAAGGGGAGTACATTGGCCTGTGTCTGTGACCCCTGTATAAAAGGCAGCATTGCTCTCCAGAATGCAGAACTCTTGTAATGGAAGCGTAGACTCTGCAAAGGAGTGCAGAGGGTGCAGGCCAACAGACGTGACCAGAGGGAACAGCGGGTGGAAGAGGCTGGGGCAGAGGAAGAGCCACAGCCCATTTCCTCTGCCTCAAAGAGCCCAACTAGGGAGAAGCACCACTGGTGGTTGTCAGTGGTGAATGGGAGGTCAGCAGTGGTCGGGGTGCCAGGTGTGCGATGGTGGAGGATTCGGTAGAGGTAATAGTGAGGGAGTACCTTGCCAAGTCCCCTGAGCCTGCCTTCGCTGATCTGCTGGAGTACTGGTCACACAAAGCCCGAGCTCTCTTGTGTGGCCATGAGTCTCTTTTCCTGCTTTCCCACCAGTGTCCAAAGTGAGTGGGTATTCTTCCACTTGGGAGACATTCTCAGCCCCCACTGCTCCCGCCTGGACTGGACCCAAGTGGATGAGTTGGCCTTCCTCAAGGTCAACCTCCCCCTGCTGGGCTACCCCTCTCTGGGCTTCACAGTGTAAGATCCAGGCCTCCTGTTTTCCCCCTGCGTGTCCTCCCATTCCTCCTTCTCTCTAGGTGATCCAGCATGTGGCCTGCAAGTTGTGGCCTTGGTGCTTGAGTGGGAGAATGGCTGCCTCAGCTGGGTGGGGGTGGGCTGGCCAAGCAAGGGGCTTTACTACGGGGTGCCTTGGGTGAGGACCCCCATTTTATAACCTTCCTCCTGACTGTGACCACCTCTCCCCTGATGGGGTTTGGATGTTAGGTGGACTCAGGGCTCTGAGCCACTCTGTCTTGGCTCAGAGGCACTTGGGTGCCTCTGCTGAGGACCCACATTTTATACCCTCCCAACCCTTTCTCACTGAAATCTCCCCACTGAGAAAACCCCTTAATACCCCCCCCCTTTTATCCTCCAAAGAAAAACTCCCCCACCCAACACCTAGCTCATAAAAGAACATCTACCTCATAACAGGCCCCTTGAAGAAAGGCTCCCCACACCCAACCCTTTATTCTCCCTTCTGAGAAAACCCCTGGATACCCCCCTTTACTTTTACCCTCCAAAGAAAATCTCCCCCACCCAACACCTACCTCATGAAACAACTTCTGCCACATAACACAACACTTACCTCATGGAACAACATCTACCTCAACAAACATTTGCCTGTACAAGCAAGCCCCTGTTTGACTGCTCCTTTCCATTTCATTTGTAAAATTCACAACAGGTGATCTCTTTATCTGTACAATGTGTTGCACTAATAGTAAATAACCAGAAATTTGACCCAGGGGTTGGCTGTGACCAGAGGATCTATGTGTTTTGGCCTGAGGGGGCTTGGGAGCTTTGTGGGCATGCCTTGTGGGTGCCTGCCATGCTGGGGACTTGGGGATGGCTTGGCCACCTTGACACATGTTTCCATTTCTCTGCAGAGTAGAAGAATACATCCTGGTTGATGGGTGTGGTCTGGACGTGTGCATTTCAGCCCTTGGGGGGGGGGATGTGAAAGTTGTGGGCATGCTTCCCTTGCTTGTGTTGTGTGCCTGGAGTGCCTACCAAGCTGTTGTGGGGTTAATTTGGGGAGTCCCTGTCAAAATTCTGGGAATGTCTGCTTCTGTCCTTCAGAACCTGCCTTTGGAGACTTGGGGGGGGGCTGTGAGTATAGGGGGGATGCCTGCCTTGCTTTGAGTGTCTGGCTGGGGTGGGGGTCTACCTAGGTGAAGTTTCCCTGTTGTCCATAATTGGGACTCCAGAAATGTAACCTTCTCCTTTGGAGAGATTGTAGAGGAGTGGGCAGCAGGGTGAGGCTCTCTGTGCATTTGGTGCGTGTAGCTTGCAGGGGGTCCATTCTATATACTTTTGAACCTGCACCGATTCCCCCCAAAAGCACTTACCTTTGGGGGGGGGCATAATTTGGACCCCCTGTCCAATTGGCACATAACTTGGAGGGCATGTAGAGGAGCATCAAGGAGAGGTCCCTGGTGAGTCTGATGTCTCTAGCTTGCACAGGGTCCGTTTTATACTCTCCTGAACCTCCGGAAGATGCACCTGTTATTTCCTCAGAAAGTACTTCCCTGGGGTACCTTAATTTGGACTGTGTAAATCTAGTGGGCTGTAAATCTACTGCCTCACAAACATCACACACTGGACTGGTTCATTTAGCCCCTAAAAGTTTGTGCTGGTTTGTGGTTTGCGAACTGGGCATACCACGAACTGAATCATACTTTCTTGGTTCATGCTCATTCCTATTAACCACTAGGTATTCACTCCAGTGTCATGAATTCCCCAGACCCTAGGGAACCATGAGTCTCTCTGTGCCGCCACCACTTAGAGATTTTGATTATCTTATGTTAATACTGGATAAAAGGAACCAGATTGTAATAAAAGAAACTGTTATGTTAATACTGGATAAAAAGAACTGTTGTATAATATGTGCTAACTATTCACTGTGTGTTTTGTCCTGCTCCCATTGCATATGTTTAAATACCTTATGCTTTGTTTCAGATCTTTTAACCCTAGTTCTATTGCATTTCTTATTAGATGTTCCTTCTTCTTGATTGCATTGATTTACACTGTGTAATTCTGCTTGAGTCTCACTGAGAAAGGCAGATTATAAATAAAGTAAATCTGTGACATGGCATAAATAAAACAGCTTGTACCCCTTGAGTTCTTTGTTTCAGGTTTTTCATCTAACTAGAGAGTTTCCTTTTGGGGCCAAGCAGAAAGTGATATGGAAACTCAAAATCCCCCTCCCCCAACCCCTTTAACTAATAAACATTTATTCTGTGACGTGAGCAGCAGAACATACTACATGCAAAAGGCACAATAAGAATAGTGTCAGACAATAGAAACTCATCCATGCTGTCCACCTTGAAATGAAAGGAGACTGACAGAATGGCCGAAAGGTGGCATTGGCCAAGTTGATTTCTCTTGCTCCCCCCCGCCCCTCCATCTTGTGTGCAATGGAATATGGTGTTCTACGGGGAACTCAGGACAGTTCATGCTCTGACATGAGCTCATATTCATCCATTCCTAACAGTACAAAGCTTTGTGATCTGGCATTTGATTACCTAAAACGATCACTTAACAAGCATCACTTGAGGGCAAGATCTTCTTCCTCAGCCACAATACCCCTTCATATCTGGGCATGTGTGCTTGACTTCTACCTCTCCAGCTAACCAATGGATGCCTACAGCCATTTCTGGGCTTCTGACAGCTGGCATTGACAACTGACAATATCCTTGGGCGCCTCCTTCCCTCTCAGCTTGCCTTGAGCTGTTGGGAGCCATCCCTGCCAGAGCTGGCTTGCTGGTTTGTCTGCTGAAGGACACCTCTGTGGCTTGGCTGGAAGGGTTCTGCTAGGTGAGGGGGCTCTTCCTGAGGCATTCCATTGGAGTGAGCTTTGGTTGCTACAGTTTCCCCAAGTTAAGGAGCCAGGCAGAACAATGCTTGAGTATATGTCATATTTGATGAACAGATGTCTGTTCCTTGTGAGTCCTGGATAACAAAGCTTTTTACCATAGTTTTTTTTCTTTTAAAAATAAGTTTCTGCAGTATTTGCTGAGATAAAATCTAGTTTTTCTCTCTGTGTATGTTTGTGTAGACACTCATTGTCTCTGTGTTGCACCCTGAGTGGGATCTTTACTGACAGCCTATGGTTGGGGGTCAGTGAGCAGGCCTTCTCACGTGGTTTCCAGGTTTTGGGGCTTAATTTCATTCCATATGAATGAATAACTTGGCTAGCTTTATCATTAGAAGAGTCTAAGAACACAACCTCTGCCATTAGCTGCTGTTGTTGAGTAATGCAGAAACACCACTTTTGATTCTCATTACTGTTTATTTGTTGTGTGACTAGTGGGAGGCTTCCCTCGTTATAATACTACAGAGTTCAGTTTCGGGGAAGCACATTAAAAGTTTTTTATCAGTGACAAGAAGAGTGACAGTCAGATTGGTCAGATCTGCAGAAAAAAAATCGATTGTCTTGTGGCAGTCTCAAAACGAGGACCGGCTGCAGCTCAGTCCCCTCATGCAGCTGGACTCCAGATTCAACCTGGGTCTTGACTGATAAGTGCTAGCTGATGTTTTGTGGATAGAAAGGTTTTTACTCTTTTTTATATGATTTTTATAACTTAGGAATTTTTATTATCTGTGAGGCTTGTTTTGACTGTATTTTGTAATCCACTTACTGATTGACTGAAAAGTTTTTAAAATTACATTTGTAGTCCAATCTGGGTCCCACTGAGAAAAGTGTACTATAAATTAAAATAATAATGCCCCCAGTCAATAAAAAATAAATCACAAATTGTTACCATAGGTGTGAATTTGTGAATTTTTAAAACTTTTGTTTCCAAGTATCATAGAATCATAAGAGTTGGAAGGGTCATCTAGTCCAACTCCAGGGTCATCTAGTCCAACCCCTACACAATGCAGAAAATTCACAAATTCCTCCCCCTTCCACACCCCCAGTGACTGCTGTTCCAAGCCCAGAAGAAGTAAGGAAAGTATAGTGTACTGTTCCTCTGCAGGCATAAACATTTGAACAATAGGTTAATTATCAAGAGAGGCATGTTTGGTAATTAAAACCAAACAAAAGTCCAGTGGTACCTTAAAGATTAACAGTGTTTATTTTAACATGAGCTTTGTGACTCAGAGCTCACTACTTCAGATATATGGAAAGAAAATCATTTTGGGAATACTTCTAGGGAAAATTACTGGAAGATAATTATCTTGGCTGGTGGGCATATGAGGTGAGGCCTTGAGTCCATGCATAGCCCTGGGATCAGAGATTCTTGAGGTAATAATCCCTTTTACCCTCTATTTCAGGGTATATGGGAAGGGATTACCCTTGAACTGAACAGTAGTTGGCTTATGTAGAAGGTACCTGAGGTGTTTGGCCTCAACTTCTTGCTCATTCTCTTGGTTTGCTCTCATGTCACTGTGTATTTATAATTAAAACAGATATGGTATGTCTTGTTTGTTCCAGACTGAACAAGAAACAGAGAATAAAGAGTTCCTAACTATTCCCCCCCCCCATACACACAATTTACTGCAGTTTTTCATCTTTTACCCCCTGAGTTAAGTAAGCAAGTCAGATGGAAGTGAGGAGAGAGCTTGCCATTGGCCTTTAATTATACTAGAAGTGGAGAAGTAATTAGGGGGAGGCTTTAACTAGTCATTTGGGTGTTTGATCACTGGGTACAAAAAGGATGGCAAGATGAAATGGGACAGGACTTCAGTCTCTTATGAAAACACCTGGTTTTGTGTGTCTCTAGAGAATCTCAGTTTCTGACACCTCCATATGTTTTCATTTCCTCTTGAAGTTTCTGGTTTCCTTGATAGCATGACTTCTCTTTTGTAACTGAAACTGTGGCACTAGCTTTCTTGATATGTTCTTTAAAAACAAGGTGGTTCCTGTTATACCTGGGTTTCCAGGCGTTTTCTGGCCTTCAAGAGCTTTGCTGTGTTCACAAAAGTAATTTAAGAACTGATGTTATCCTAAGATTGCAGACACCATCAGGGTGAAGTCTATCTAAGTAAGTCCATCTAACAGATTTAGCTGTTGCTTCCTTAGAGGATTCCTTTCAAACTGCCAGAATTTATTTAGATTTATAACTTCCCTACACCACCAGAGGTTAGACAAATATTTAGTATTTATACACCAGTGTGGTGTAGTTGTTGGAGTGTGGGACTAGGATATGGAAGAACCAGTTCCAAATACTAGTTCTATCACTGAAGCTTGCTGGGTAACCCTGAGCCAATCATAAACTGTCAGCCTAACCTACCTCACAGAGTGGTTGTGAGGATAAAATGGAGGTGGATGCTCCTTTGTTGGACATTTTCAAGCGGAGGCTGGACAACCATCTTTCAGGTATGTTGTAGGGCTATCTTTCGGCTGTGCTCCTGCAGAGTGCGGGGGGTTGGACTAGAGGACATGCAAGGTCCCTTCCAACTCTTAACATTCTATGATTCTATGATTGACAAAGACTTCTTTGATAAAATGACATGGATTAATGAGAATGCTACAATACATGTGCTGTTTTTACAGGGCAGTTTTCAGCAGCACTATCTGAGACATACCTCGTATATTGCAACGATTATGCCTCCAGAACAATTACGTTGATTTTTAGAGACCCATTCCAGGTAGAGATGTGTGTACAGAGTCTTGAGTTACATAGTTTACTGGCCACTGGTGAAATCTTCTGCTTGTTGTGGGGCAAATGCCTAGATCCCTGCTCTTTCCTCTTCCTTAGTGCCAAAGTAGACATTTACTTTTAAAAAAAATAGTTGAGTCCTGCGGGGAATGGCTATCTTTCCTATTATATAAAGCCGTTTTCAAGATTCCATGGGGCGCCAAAATCAGTTGGCTGGACGGACTGCCACTCAAAAGGGGGTCCCTGGCCACTGGCTGCATTCTCTCCCTGCTTTGCCTCAGTCCCGCCCACAGAGCCACCGCCCAGCATCTCGGCCTCAGTCTGGAGGGAGCCAGCGAAGGGGAAAGACTGACTGGGTGCTGGGTCCACTCTTCTCCTCCGCCCACTGCCAGGTGGATCTAACTGTCCCCTAAGTGGCCTGCTTCTGTCAGTGAAAAGACAATGGACTATCAGCATAACCCCTCCCCCGCACACTGCTAGCGTGCCCAGAATAAACTGTCAGAATAAACTGTCAGAAACAGGGGGCATTTCACACAGCACCCTGTAGTGCTTCAGGACCGACTCAAGAATTGGAGAACGCTTGGGAGGAGGTTTCAAGGTAAACCGGCTCAGGAACACTTCCCCAACGGGAGAGGCACGTTTCTGTGTGAAAGGGCCAATATGTTCCATTAGGGAACCGGTACTAATAAGGTTCTGCGTAAAATGCCTGACAGAAACTGTTACTGAAGAGTTCCTGAATGGAACATATTGGCTGTGTGAAATTCCTCAGGCTCTTTCTCCTGCTTAGCTCCACCATGGCTGGCTGGCTAATGAGGTGGGCCAGCAACCATCAAACCATTCCCTTCAACCCCCTGCTGTGTGGCTGACTTCCCCCTAGGGTTGCCAATCTCCAGGTGGGACCTGGAGATCTCCCGTTGTTACAGTTGATCTCCAGATGACAGAGATCAGTTCCCCTGGAGAAAATGGCTGCTTTAAAGGGTAGACCTTATGGCATTATAGCTTGCTGAGTCCTTCCATCCTTCCCTCCCAAAATGCTGCCCTCCACAGGATCCACCACCCAAATCTTCAGGTATTTCCATCACAGGGTTGCCAGGTCTGGGTTGGAAAATCCCTGGAGACTTTGGGGGTGGATCCAGGAGACGGTGGGGTTTGGGGAGGGGAGGGGCCTCAGCATGGTACAATGCCATAGAGTCCACCCTCCATAACAGCCATTTTCTCCAGGGGAGCTGATCTCTGTCAGCTGGAGATCCATTGTAAAAGTGGGAGATCCCCAGGCCCCACCTGGAGGTTGGGAACCCTATTCCATCATCAGAGCCAGCAACTTTCCCCTCAGAGCCCATTGCTAGGCAATCAAGCTTGCTTCTCTGAAACTCCCTTTCCACACCTATGTTGGCCTTTGGGAGAAAACTCATTGGGGCCAGCTGAACAGAATGCCATAGAGGCCACCCTCCAAAGCAGTCATTTTCTCCAAGGGAGAAAGATCTGTTGTCTGGAGTTCAATTGTAATACCTGGCGATCTTCAGGCTCCACCTGGAGGTTGGCTACCCTAGGCGTATTAGTCAGTGCTTCAGAGCAGGATCTGCTAGACCCAGGTTCTTGCTGAGTGGGTGATTTCGGGCCAGTCACAGACTTTAAGCCTAACCTACCTCACAGGGTTGTTGTGCAAGTCAAAAAGGGGGAGAGGAGAATGATGTCAGCTGCTTCAGTCCCCATTGCAGAGAAAGACTACTTTTCCTCCAGGGGAAGTATGGTTGCCAATCTCCAGGCGAGGGCTGGAAATCACTCAGAATTACAAGTGCTCTCCAGATGGCAGAGCTCAGTTCCCCTGGAGAAAATGGTGGACACTACTTCCTTACACCCTGCTGAGATGGACCCCTTATGACAGCCAATGTGACATAGCAGTCAGGCTTCAGAGCATGGTGGAGGCTGCAGTGGGGAGAAATGGAAACTTGAAGAGTGAGGTTGATGATTGGCTGGGAAGGAGATAGGTTTGCCAACTCCAGGTGGAAAATTCCTGGAGACTTGAGGGATGGAGCCTGGAGACAGTGAGGTTTGAGGAGGAGTGGGACCTCAGACAGGTACAATGCCATAGACTCCACCCTCCAAGCCAGCAAGTCCCTCATGGGGAACCATTGTTGCCAATATCCAGGTGGGGGCTGGAGATCACTCAGAATTACAACTGCTCTCTAGGGGGGAAGGGGGAGGAGATGGAAAGCTGAAGCCAGGGGGCAGATAATGATACATTGATGGTTGGCTGGGAGGTAGGGTTGCCTACTCCAGGTGGGGACATTCCTGGAGATTAGAGGGGTGGACCCTGGAGAGAGTGAGGTTACAGCAGGGGTGGGACCTCAGACAGGTTCAGTGCCATCAACTCCACCCTTCAAACCACCCGTTCCCTCATGGGGAACCATTGTTGCCAATCTCCAGGGGAGGGGTGGAGATCACACTGAATTACAACTGCTCTTCAGATGGCAGAGATCTTCCTCTGGAGAAAATGGTGGACTCTGTGTCGTTATACCCTGCCGAGGTCACCACAGCAAATTGACACTGAGTGCCCAAGGCCGGGGCACTCTCCCAGAGCCTCTTTCTAGAGCCCGTTGTATTTATTTCCACAACAGGCCTTATTCTTAGTTAAACAATAAAGCACAGCCTGTTTGAGGTTAGAACACTGTTGTGGTGGAAGGAAGGGCTCCTGCTTCTCCCCAAGCTGTTTCCTGCACTGAAACAGCAATGGGAGAAGTTATTTCCAAGTTTTTGCTGCTCCACATGCATAGAATATGCCACATGGAGTAGCAAGAATGGGGAAATGATTCCCCACCCAATGCTATTTCCATTTGGGAAAATAGCCTGGGGTGACAGGCAGAGTGCTATAAAAAGCTCATTTTGTGGCAGGATTATAAACAAGGGGGATGTCTGCCTAAGCTGCAGGAAGGGGCACCCCTATTATCCCGGCTGCATAAGAGCTGGCTATAAGAATGGCTAAGTTTTTAACCCTCTTGACCACTTGTTTAGAGTCAACTTTATTCAACTCTTTAAGCAGACAAAGGTTCAGTTTACTCACATTCCCTTTTCATTAGCTGTTAGGAGCCTCAAAGTCTTTTGAATGGTTTATGTGGTAAAAAAGGGGCTGGATCTCTCCCGTCTGCTAGCTGAGAGGGTTACAGAAACTCTGGGAGAGCAATAAACAGTTTTTCCCAGGCAAAAGTATCAAAGTAAAAGGGAGGCTGTATAAAACCAATCAAGAAAGCTACTTCTAACCAGCTGACCTTAAGGCTACTGAGACTACATTACCCACATTCCTTTATAAATTTAAAGATACAGTGCAACATGCTATACTTTACTACTCTGATCTCGGCTGGGGCAGCTGTTGTTTTTAGATGCAGGTAGTATGTGCGTGTTCATTTAACCTGTATCTATACATATATGTGCTGCAATTGCTTGATGTTCCACCCTTAAGTTAGGGTGCAAGATTCCAGTTTTCAATGCTCTCTATTATAATGTTCGCTTCAGAGGCCCAAACTAAATGCTTTAGAGATCCAAATCTGGAGGTTTGGAGAGGACCAGGCAGGTGGGAGAGGAAGCCAGGGTTTTGAGATGCATGTTTGCTACTACAGGGAAAGGAAAGTGGGCAGGAGAAGAATAAAGTTCCCTTTACACTGGTGGCTTCTCCCCTCAAAAAACCAACCCCCCCCCCCCCACGACACACACACACATTTGTCCAAGATGGCAATTGAAGTTTTGATCTCTCTGACAAATACCTTCTTGTAATTTGAAAGCCTGCCTGATTCTATGCCAACCAGATCATTCCAGTAAAAGATTCTGGTGGGGTTTTGTTTGTTTGTTTTGTGTTTTGGTAGCCGGGTGTTTAGTATTCTGCAGGACCCAGGTAGCCTTTTGTATAGGGCATGCTGAGATTTTCATGGAGATAGGAACACGCTTTTGTGTAGTTTTTTTCCTAATTAGGAGCGTCAGAGAAATTTTGCTGCTTCTTCAAGAAAAGACTGGGCTGCCCTGTCAAAGCCCTTGGGGCAGCAGGAGGCTGAAGTTGGTTCCTTATTCGCATTTCCTTATTCAATCCTTATTCGTTACTTATTCGCAAATTCATCCAGAAACACCCAGAAACACTGTGGAGATGTGGCAACCTCTGAACCCCCAAATAAGGTGTGGACCATAACATATTATATACCCCCAGATTCACAGAACTCTCCCCTTCAAGAAGATCTATCCTGTTTCCTGGTCCAAGGTACGGTTCTTGGGCCAGCTGCTCCAAAGCGTGGTGCCCCCAGGACAATCACACAGACAGACGCTGGGGCAGGGCCGAACCCCAAAAATAATCTTTGGACCACCCCAAATGACACATCCCCACGCTCTGGGGACTGTCCCCTGCAAGATGACATACAGCACCGCCCGGTCCACACTCCGGTTCTGAAAAGATAACACTCTACTCGGAGTGCTTCCCAGAGGCCTGTATTTCAAAGGAGATTCGAATAAGGAAGTGCCCTCTGCACCCAAAATAAGTTCTGGACCCCCACACCTCATACACTCCCATCTTCAGCGGACTCTCCCCTTCGAGCAGACATATGTTCTGTCCTGGTCCAAATCACAGTTCTTGCGCCAGCTGCTCCCAAGTGGGGTGCCCCAGGACAATCACACAGGCAGACACTGGGGCTGGGCTGCACCCCAAAAATAATCTTTGGACCACCCCAAATGACACATCCCCACGCTCTGGGGACTGTCCCCTGCAAGATGACATACAGCACCGCCCGGTCCAAACTCTGGTTCTGAAGACACAACCCTCTATTCGGAGTGCTTCCCAGAGGCCTGTATTTCAAAGGAGATTCGAATAAGGAAGTGCCCTCTGCACCCAAAATAAGTTCTGGACCCCCACACCTCATACACAGCCAAATACATAAGAGCAACCCACTGGACAAAAGCCTCCAGATACAAACCGAACTAACAACCCCAACAGAAACAATGTCCAACCAGAGAATTCAAGCCAAACCAATCTTTTGTTTTTAAAAACACACAAACTCTTACCTATGGGTATGGGGTAACTGTTAATAATCAGATTTTTAAAAACCAATGGGAACATAACAAAACTCTATACAACCACAACACAGAAAGATCTTTGAAACAACTATAGAAGAACAACTGTAAAACTGGAATCAGAAGAATGCAAAAAGATAAACTTTTTGAAACTGTAACAACTTGGAAAAGCCCTCCCCAAATACAAACCCTTCACAATAAAAAAAATTCTTTTAGAAACAGAAAATGCAAAGCAGAACAGCACAAAACGAAACCAAAGAAAACTACTTTTAAAGAAACAGAAAGGGAAAAAAGCCTTCCCCAGCTGCAGCCCCCCTCCAGAAAAACAAAAATACAGAAAATTTGAAATAATACTTCAAAACAAACAAGTTAGAAAACCAGTCCTGAAGATGTCCAGCAAGCACAGAACAAGAAGATCTTCCCTGGCAGGCAGGACTCCAAGGCAGAGACTAGAGCAACAGCAGCAGCAGCACTCTGAAAGGTCTAGCTATGAAATGGAGTCCAGCCACATGCCTTCTGTCCTCTGTCCCATGGAGGAATGAGAGAATCGTCATGACTGGGTAGACAGTTTGGTCTGATCCCATTGCCTGGGAGAGATGTCCCCTCCCTCCTGTTGCCTGGGAGTCCTGTAAACTTGAAGAAAAAATATAAGAAAAACAGCCCTGGGAGCCTTAAAATGGCAGCCTTGAATATTCTTGGTTAACCAGTCTATATTCCTGAATATACCAAAAAAAATAGCTAGTATTTTTGAGGTATATATTCAGATAAGATACATCTGAATGCACATCCCTACTCCTTACCAAATAATAGAATAGGGTTAGAAAATCACACTGTGAAGAATCCTTTTCTTCCTCTATTTGCAAGCTTGTGAATTATGCAGAACTGGAGAGTTGTTTAGTTTTTGTTTGTTTGTTTGTCTTGCACTAGCGTATGATTTAGCAGAATAAGTTGATCGGGACTGAAGCAAATCAAGGGCTTCTTGTTCCTGCAACCTTGGGGAGGTCAAAACCCAAACATTTCAACCACTAATAGAATTCTCTGTAAGTGTTAATTAAGCCAGGTGAAAGGACCCTTTTTGCCTTTCCTTAATGCCCTCCCCAGTTAGTCCCTAGCCTGGCTGTTTTACCCTCAGAATCCATTGCTGCTTTCTTGCCTCATTAGGAAACAATAACTTGCAAAGTCGACCAGTTCTGCTGTGATGTTTCCCAAATTAGGTACCTGTGGGATTAGTGCTTAATATAGCCCCTGTTTTAAGACTTAATATACACAGAGAGAGATTTGACATGGTTCTAGCCAGTTTTGCTAGGCTTTTAATTAGAAGCAAGTTAAATTATGTTTTGAGAGATTCTCTCTTGCATTTCAGTTTTCGGGGGGGGGGAGGGGGGGAGTGAGTCAGGAGGCCTCCTGGGTACTGTTCCTAGTCTTGCTACTGATGCTAGGTCTCACCTTGCCTAACTAAGAGAAATTAGCCTTGGTCACACAGGTGGTGGGGTTTAATTTAATAACAAGTTTGAAATTTCTTGTAAGAGAATTACTAAATATAATAAATAACTGATCTGATCTTTGTGTCAGATGTTGCTTAGCTTGCTTCCTGTCAGGAATGGAACCGTTTGGCTTGGGATTTTCTTTAAGAGTCATTCTGAGCTTGAATAGAGTGGCCCAAATTCTGCCACACAGAAATACCAAATTTTGCAGTTGAAATAAAATTGTGTAAAGAAGGGGAACAAATATAAATGAGTTTAATACTTTCTTGGATATTTTGTTTTTCTTTGCAAAAAAGCTTCTCCCCCCACTTCAGTAAGGGATAGTAGGGGAAAAGCTGTCCTGAGCCCATTTGTGGGGTAGGGTATGGTATAAATTCAATAAATAAATAAACAAGGTAATATGGATTTATGGATCTTGATAGGCCAAAGGGAGGTAAGTGTGAAGGGAACAGGATGCTGGCCGATGGGGAGGAGCTAGGATTAGTGCTAAAACATGCCTTCTCCTGGTTGATGCAGTTCCCCTGAGTGCTCAGCCTTCCTTAGAAAATGTTCACATACTTTTATGTGTGAACTGGATTATGTGAGCTGGAAACTTTTGCTTTAAAATAAATGAGAGCCTGAATTCCATGGGAGTTTGTTTTAGAACCTTTCCCTTCTAACTATGTATTGTCTTAGAATCTTTAGTCTTGAGAGGGCACAACTGCAAAGCTGGATAAAACAGAAGTCCTGGTCTCTATTTTAACTCAGGAAGCCAGGAGATGGCAAGAGGTGAGAAGCTGTGTCCAGTCAGAGGCCAGAATAGTTGGGCAGGATGCTGGGTAGCCATACAGAACTGGTGGCACACTGTAAACCAGGGACAGGAATTTGTTCTGCCGTTGTGGGCCCTTTGGAAATGCAGCATGATCTGCAGTGCTACAGCTGACTTGTGCATTAATTAGCCCATACATTTCATTATGTTTGCTTGATGGACATATTGCATTCTTCCCTCAGACTCCGGGAGTGCAATCAGCCTTGCAAAATGGTGCAAAAAAGATCAGAAAACAACCCCAAATGTTGTTTTGGCATCTTCATAGATTTGAGAATTTCCACACTGCTGCTGTTGCGCCACATAAACCATGTATCTGGGTTTCTGTCCTTTCCCTGACCTTTCACTGTAGGAAAACAGCTCGTGACAGAGAAATGTCATCTTTCCTCAGTGAAGACTTTTTGTCTGCCAGCGTATTCAAAAGCTAGCTACTCAGCAGTGCGATCTGATAGCATTATAGAGTTGTGTTTTATTTTTAGCTTCTCATTTTTGTGATTGAAGAGTGCATAATCTTTTGTGTTTTTTTCCAAATTCATGATGTCTAGAAACTTGATTCTTTTTAAAGTGAAAGCTGAAATGGTCAGTTTCAGGGGAAGGCCTTTATAAGCAAACACTGTGTTTTGGCCTGTTCCCATTAAGGTAGCATCTAATCTGCAGTTTATTATGGACTATCGGTAGTTACCCACTCCACCCCAAACAAATGACCCTTATTGCTGCTATTAATTTACCCTGCAGGTAACAGACAGTCCTATTTTTCCATGTGGGCTTACTGGTGTGTTTGTTTCTTTCTGTTTTGTATAAGCATTCTGAAGTAGCCCAGGAAGAATCAAGGCAATATATAGTGGTTAGCAGGGGTCATTTCATAGAAAAAGAGGTGCAGGAGCTCATTAGCATAACTCATTAGCATAATGTTTGCATGCGCCACACCCCCTGACATCACCAGACGTGTGTCAGAAGGCAACACCCACCGCTCAGGCTCCACCCCAAAAATCTCCAGGTATTTCCCAACTCAGAGCTGGCGAGCCTACCTGGAGAAAAACTGCTTCAGATCTTGGAAGCTGAGCTGGCCCTGGTTAGTCTTTGGATGGGAGACCCCCAATGCAGAGGGAGGGAATGGCAAACCAGCTCTGAAGGTCTCTTGCCTGGAAAGCCCCACGGGGTCTCCACAAATTGGCTGTGACTTGACAGCAAATAGAAAAAGGGGAGGGGTTGCTCAACCACATAGGCAGACACTTTCAAACCTGCTAAGATGAAATCACAACTATTAACAGAGCTAGCGGCTGTGGCAGTAAGAGGGTTGCCAATCTCCAGATGGTGCATGGAGATCTGGGATTGAAACTGGTCTCCAGACTACAGGGATCAGTTCCCCTTTGCCGCTTTGGAGGGTGGACATTATTCTGTGCTGAGATCTAGCCCCTTCCTAAACTTCCCTGTCCCCACCCCCAAATCTTCAGGAATTTCCCCAGTTCTGAGTTGGCAACTGGTGGCATCTGAGGGTTGAGGTGAATATTTTAATCAGCTGAGTTCTGCCCCTTCCCTCTGTATTTATTTATTTATTTTTATTTTCTTAAATTTATATCCCGCTCTCCCCACCAAAAGGCAGGCTCAGAGCGGCTCCCATCATTTTAAAAAGCATATCAATATTAAAATCATACATCCACATTAAAATACTGTCCATACAAAATACAAAATTGGCGGCATACTAATTCAACCCGCAGGTGGGTCCAAGGAGCATTCCCATACATCTCTGTATGTAGATGTCAGTGCCACAAACGGGCGGCAGATGGCAATGCCAATAGACGGGCTGGTCAGATGGAGCAGGAGCTGGGCCAGGGCTGAGATGTTTACCTTAGGCGGCCCCTACCCAAAGGCCTGGTGGAAGAGCTCCGTTTTGCAGGCCCTGCGGAACTGCATCAGATCCCGCAGGGCCCTGATGTTCTCCGGGAGCTCATTCCACCAGTACGGGGCCGCCACTGAGAAAGCCCTGGCCCGTGTTGTAACCAGCTGCGCCTCCTTCAATCCGGGGATAGTTAGGCGGTGTTGAGTCCCAGACCATAGTGCTCGCTGGGGTGCATATGGGGAGAGGCGGTCCTTCAGGTAGACAGGTCCCAGGCCATATAGGGCTTTATAGGTAGCCTCACAAAGAAGAAAAGGAAGCCTTTGGACTCATTTCAGCACCATTTTTTTTGGCAGGGAGGGAGAGGGTCTGAACATAAAGATTCCAGAGAGATATTAGTCTGTTAAAAGCAAAATTTACAGGAATCTAGTAGCACTTTTAAAACAACTGCATCCCTGTGTTTAAATTTTGTAACTCACGGCTCACTTCATCAAACTGGAATAAACTGTTTTTACAGCTTTGGGAGCCGCCTTGGTTTGCAATATCGAAACAATGAAGGGGGGGGGGGGATACAAATGTTCTAAATACATCTGGGTTGAGAAAGGTGAGGGGTGTGTGGAGGCCTTTCTTGCCCTGTGAGGGAAACACCCTGAGAAAGGTGAGGGGTGTGTGGAGGCCTTTCTTGCCCTGCGAGGGAGACACCCTGAGAAAGGTGAGGGGTGTGTGGAGGCCTTTTTCGCCCTGCGCGGGAGACACCCGTCCCTGAAGGGTCCACACCGGAGGCCAGGTGCTCTGTGGATAGTAAGGGCATTGAAGGAGGTCCACGGGGGACGGCCAGGATGACTCTGTGGGGGAGAAGGCGACATGCCTGTGGGGCTGGGGAGGGGGTGATGGTCATGACAGCGATGCACCCGTTGGGCGGCTCATCTTCGGTTCCAGCCTCGGGAAGCCAGCCACCAGCCCCAGTGCGTGGACTTCGCAGTCTTTGGGCCACACATGGGTTGGCCTGGGACCATGGGGAGCGGCGGTGGGGGACCTCCTCTTATATCCCCTGCTCATGGCCCCGGGCTGCAGCTTAGTGACCTCCCCCGTTTGCACTGTCCTCGCATTGCCTGCCCAGGCATGCAACAGTGGAGCTGGGAAGGAGCACCTCTCCAAGGAGAGCTGGCGAAGGGAGCAGGAGGGCTTGCTAGGAAATGAAAGTCAGAAACCCGAAGGGGGCTCTGGCCAGGCTGGACACATTCATGCTGAGAAGAAGGGCAAGAGGGAGCCTTTGCCAGTCATTCTGCAGAATGGCCAGCCTTGTGTCCCCCCCTCTCCCCCATCTAGACATCCTGGAAGTAAAAATGTTTTGAAGTCCCTTCCCTCCTTTCTTTGCCACTGCCAGGCCCTATTCGCCAACAAACTAGGGAACTCCACCATGCCCCAACCTCCCTTCAGAATACAGACAGGGATGTGAACCCTCCCGAGAGCCAAGGCAACCTTCGTGGGCTGGTGGAGAGAGAAAGGCGAGGGGGGAAGCGGGCAGGCAACTTACTTTGTTTCTTCCAGCTCTTCGTGGCCCGACTGAGGGCTGCTCACAGTAGAGGGTGGGGCTTGCTACATGTGCCCACCCCCTGGGCTCCTTACTACCAGAGCGTCACTCCAGTGTGCTCTGACAGGAAATGACCCCTGGTGGTTAGAGTGTTGTACTGAGACCATGATCTAATCTCTGCCCCTCCATGAACCTTGCTGGGGGATCTTGAGCCTCCCCCCCCGCCTAACTTAGCTGGCAGTGCTTTTACAAGGACAAAATGGCTATCGTTGGAGAGAAAAGCCCTGTATGCTACCCTGAGTCCCTTGGAGGATGGGCTGGATTTTAAAAAAAGCATGTACAGATCAGTGCTCCCTCTAAGCTGTGGAGTCTCGTGAGCAAAAATTCTACTTTGTGAGCTACTGGCATTAAAATTGTGAGTGAGCGATTTGGCTACTGCATAGATTAATTTGCTCTAGAGCCATCCTTCCTGAGCGAAGACAAAAATATGTGAGACGGAGGCTACAAAACTGTGAGCTAGCTCACACTAACTCAGCTTGGAGGGAACACTGGTACAGATTGAGTTGGACTGAACCAGTTGGGTTCTACTTGATGCATCCCTTAAGATGCACCATTAAGTCCAGTGGCACCTTAAAGACTAACAACATTTATTTCAGCACTTCTTCTTTCTAGTATAGAGCTCATTTGGTATTACTTGTGCACATTTTTAAAGAAAGGAAGAGTGGTAGGATAGAAGAAGGAATTAAAAAGAGGAGAGAAATCCCAGTGTCTGAGCAGGCATACAATCAGTCAAGTATTTTGGTCAAAGCATTCTAAAAATGGATTCCAGATTTTTCCCCAGTTGTTTCTAAAGCTTGTCTCTGATTGTAAGCAATCCATTCTTTAGTCAAATTTATCTTTTTCCATTTAGGTTTAAATTGCCAGGCGGGTGGGGGTGGGATGTCCTTGGTTTTCCAAGTCTGTTGTCCCAGACATTTGGTAGCAACTTGTGGCATACTAGAACTAAGCTTGCTGAGAGCCAACCAATGCCCACACTTTTGGAAGAGAGAATTTGGATCTGTTTTCACTTTCAGATTGCAAAATGTTCTGTCTCATCTCCTTCACCCTGACCAGGGTGGTTTTAATGGAGTGTAGGAACAGTACAAATCCATCTGTCCTCACTGGAACCCTAAGTGTCACTTCAGAAGCAGGCTGATCTGGTTGCAGTTTAGACACTTGATGCTGGAAAAGCATTTGACAAAATCCATTGTATGATGTAAGTCAAGTTTGTTTAGTAATTCTCCAAGTCAAGGGCAGGGGTCGATAGGTTTTTTTGTCAGAAGATTTGTGGAGGGGTATGTCAGGTTGCTTTGTCATTCCCATTCTCTTTGGTCTCTTCGTGGAACCATTACTGTGTACAGTCAAGGCTAACATGATGATAAGTGTTGATTAAACTTGAAAGCCATATTGAAAAACATATATTTTGGGGGAAATGATCATGTATGCAATACTTTCCTATCAAACCTAAACTTATTTTACTGCTTTAGCAACATACAACAGATCATTATTAACTAGT
Organism: Lepidodactylus listeri; assembly: GCA_029233225.1. Classification (NCBI taxonomy): domain Eukaryota; kingdom Metazoa; phylum Chordata; class Lepidosauria; order Squamata; family Gekkonidae; genus Lepidodactylus; species Lepidodactylus listeri. The sequence continues at coordinate 6,663,715 of JARCFY010000020.1, read as the reverse complement.
TAGGATATAAAATAGTTGTACTATTTGGCCTATTAATGAAATTGAAACTATAAATGGCCTAGGCTTTCTACAAACAGAATAGCAAATATACCTAATACTTAAGAGGCAGAGGGCTGCAAACTGCTGTACTCTATGCTACCTTAGCACATGCAATTTAATTTTGCCATCTGGGAGGTAGGAAAAATAAAAGCTGAAATTAGAAAACAAATTTTGTAGCAAACAATCGTGTATTATTTGTACAAAAACAGTCACATACACACTGTAGGAATGCTAGCATATGTGGATATCAAGTTAAATTTTATAACATTGAAAACATTGAACTGTTTAATGTATTATCAAATACATTGCATGTCAATTGTTGCCAGTTATTTATATTTGAATAATAAACATGAGGATCTTTTGGATGTCAAAAACAAATTAAAACCCTTAGAAACTATTTAAAAACTATTTTTTTCAACAGTAATATTCAACCAGAGATACCGATAGAAATAGTGTGGGACACGTTTAAAGCCTATATTCGAGGATGGTTTATGAGTCAGGGGGCCTGGAAAAGAAAACAAGAAAGAAAGAAGTATGAAGACCTAAAAAAACCAAATTATGCAACAAGAAATGAAAATGAAAAAAAAGGACCTCAAAGGTAGAAAAAATAAAATTTAAATTAACAGCATTGCAACACGAATTAAACTTACTGTTAACCCAAGAGATGGCGGTGAAATTAGAATGTGCTAGGCGTTATTTTTTTGAAAATGCTAACAAACCTTTCAGGAGGCTAGCATATAAACTCAAAAAAGAAAGGGAAAAAAGGACAATTAAATCACTTAAAAATGAGAAAAATATTGAGAAATTTGCACCACAGGATCTAAAGAATATTGTAGAAATCTATTATACTAATCTTTATAAACATGGAGAAACAGGATATGGAGAAATACCTGCTTAAATGGAATAAAAACAAATTTCAGAAGGATCAAATCACTCACCTTAATGAACCAATCACTATGTATGAAATAATAGATGCTATTAAAAATGCAAAAAAGAAGAAAGCTCCTGGCTTGGATGGTTTCCCATTTCCCATTTTGAAGAACAGTTGACATTACCTTTTATAGAAGTGATACAAAAGATTAGGAAAACAGGGAACCTACCCAAATCATGGAATGATGCACTTATTACACTAATACAGAAACCCAATACAGATATAACAGAAATTAAAAACTACAGGTGAATTTCCTTACTAAATACTGATTATAAATTGTTTGCCAACATTTTAGCAACTAGATTGAAAAGAGTCTTAGCGCAAGTCATACACCAGGATCAAGCGGGGTTTTTACTGAGAAGACAGATTAGAAATAATATCAGTACCATAATTAATGTCTTAGAATATTATGAAATGCATCCTAGCAAACAAATGGTCCTGATGTTTGTCGATGCAGAAAAGGCTTTTGATAACATCAATTGGGCATTTATGCTACAAAAATTGGAGATGTGAGATTGTGCCTTAGAATTTCTCACAATGATAAAAGCAATATATAATATGCAACAGGTTAAAATAATAATAAACGTTGATATGACACAAAATGTCAATATTCAAAAGGATGCCCCCTATCAGCACTTTTGTTTATTTTCACATTGGAAACATTGGCAGATAGAGTGAGAGAGAACGAACGAATAAAAGGACTGCAGATTCAAGGCGAGTCTTTTGAACTACAAGCATTTACAGATGACTTGGCATTTATAATAGAAGACCCACTTGATACAATTCCAATTTTGCTACTCGAAATTCAAGAATATGGTAGAAGAGCCAGTCTAAAAATTAACCTACAGAAAACAAAAATGCTCACCAAAAACTGCACAGAAAAACAAGCGCAGAGAATACAGGAAATTGCAAATATAGAGTCAGTAAAAAAGATAAGATATTTGGGAATAATCTTATCAAACAAGATGGTCTCATTATATGAAAACAATTACAAAGTATTCTTAGCAGAAATGAAGAAAGATCTAGATAAATGGAATAATCTGAAACTGTCATTAATGGGGAGGGTTGCCGCAATTAAAATGAATAGCTTGCCAAGGTTTTTATTTTTATCCCAGAATCTGCCAATTATTTAAAAAATTCAATATTTTAAAGAGCTTGACCAAATTACGAGGAAATTTATTTAGCAATCTAGAAAGGCTAGAATTAAATAGAAAATACTCCAAGATAAGAAAGATAGAGAAGGTCTGGCACTGCCCAATTGGCAATTGTATTATACTGCAACAGCTTTAGGCTGGATTCGAGACTGGGTAACTTTAACAGATATAAGAACGTTAAGATTAGAGAGCTTTGATTTGAAGATGGGTTGGCACGCATACATATGGTATGATAAAGAAAAAATTCATAGAAAATTACATGAACATAATATAAGGGGTCCAGTTATTACAATTTGGATGAATTTAAAGAAGAAATTTTATAATGCAACCTCGAAATGGGTGTCACTGTTAGAGGCATTTGTCAGACCCACCCTGCTTACAAGAAGTAATAGAGAAACTTACAAAAAATTACTAGAAAAAAATAACAAACTGAAATCAGAGGTGACATTACAAAAACAAGGAATACAACTGACATGGTTGGAGAAGGTGCAATTAAAAACAATATTTTCAAAGGACAAAAAAGTAGGCTTTGAGAGGAGTCAAAATGAACTAGACAAGATATGGTTAACCTCTAGGAACAAATTAACCCAAAAACTTTATAAATGGTTGATTAATGATTACTTATTAGATGAAACTATTAAAATTCCTATGATTGCATGGATGAAAGACATTGGCCACACAATAGCAAAAGAGGAATGGTCAAAAATATGGAAGTCAGCAAAAATGATGAGGTCTATTTCCTATAAAGAAAATATTTTGAAAATGTTCCATAGGTGGCACTGGTCCCCAGATAAGATTGCTAAATGTTTTCCGAACTTGACTAAAAATTGTTGGAAATGTAAGACAAATATAGGTTCCTTCTTTCATATGTGGTGGAAATGTTGGAGAATTTTGCACAGGATGATTTTAGAGATACTCAATGTAAACTTGCCAATTACACCTGAGTTATTTCTCTTAAATATAATACCAGACAACTTTAAAGAGGAAGAACGAATAATCATTTCTATATTAACTGCAACCAGAATTCTATTTGCAAAATTTTGGAAAACTGAAAGGGTACCGTCTAGAGAAGAAATAATTTGTAAACTGTTAGAGTTGGCAGAAATTGATAATCTGCAGATAAATTTGTCAAATTTAAATGTAGACATTTATTTGAAAAAGATGAGACAGAGTGTATAAATGGATCAAGTACAAAAGGGAACAATAGACTCTAAAATATAAAACTGTAAGAGAATGGAAATTTGTGGAATGTAAGTTATGGAATTTATAGTAATTGTAAGATGGAAAAAAACTGAATAAAATATGGGGGGAAGTGACTCAGCAAGTTGTGAGGACGCGTCCCCTTCTGAGAAATACATGTTTGCCCGTTTTAGGAATGTTGGAGATTTGTCATCCTTGAGATCACTGACCTTTGTGAGCTGCTTTGACAGACATTCTAGTTTCCTATGAAAAAGGAGACGCGAAACAAAGCTTGTATCTAGATTCTTTGTTGGAACAAAACTGAGAGCATTTAAATGGAATAAAACAGATAACATTAAATTGTTATAATAGAAAAAAAAACTATTAAAAAACAAAAAAATTGACTTAAGCTGGTGGGAAAGAGTACAAATAGAATCAAGATATACCAAAGATAAAATAACAGGTTTTTGCTCAAAAATAATAGAAATAGCCAAGGTATTGTTATATACTGACAAAAAATTGATCAAAAAATTAATATAATAATGTTGGAAAATAAAACACAAGATGAAATAGTTAAAAACTCTATGGTTAAATGGGCACAAAACTTAGGCCATAATATTGATTTAGATCAATGGTTATGGGTATGGAAAACAAATGTAAAAATTACCAAAGCAGTTTCATATAAAGAAAATATCTACAAAATGTTTTATAGATGGTATATGACTCCAGATGATTTAGCAAAATTCTATCCAGATTTACCAAATGATTGCTGGAAATGTCAAAAGTCTGTTGGCACATTTTTTCATATGTGGTGGACATGTGATAAAAAGTTAAAAGTATTGGTCTTGGATCCATGAAATGTTACAAAAAATGTTAGAATGTACTATACCATTTATTCCCAAATTATTTTTATTGAATATAATGCCAGAAAATTGTAAAAGGCAAGACTTTTATCTTATTATACATGTAGTGACCACTGCAAGAATATTATATGCTAAATTTTGGAGGAAAACTGAACTACTTTCAAAAGAAGAACTGATATATAAAACTCTTGAAATGGCTGAGATGGACAAATTAAGTTTAATTTTGAGAGGACGAGAAGAAGGAAGATTCCATAACACATGGTCAGGATTTTATAAATGGCTGGAAGACTATTGTAAATGAACAATAAGGTAAAGGTAAAGTTTTCCCTTGCTCAAAAGCCAGTCCAGTCCTACTCTAGGGTTGCGGTGCTCATCTCCGTTTCCAAGCCGAAGAGCCAGCACTGTCTGAAGATGTTTCCGTGGTCATGTGGCTGGCATGACTGGACGCCAAGGTGCACGGAACTCTGTTACCTTATTTTGTTTTTATTTATTTATTAGACTTTTATCCTGCTCTCCCGGCCTAGGCCAGCTCAGGGCAGCTTACAAACAGAGTAAAATCACAGAAGTACAGTCACATAAAATCACATAAATACAATGTTAGAACTCAGAATAAAGTGCTAGCAACATTCCTCATCTTATGGTCAGCTCTTCGACCTTCTCTGGCCATCCAGGGTGATTGGTTCGTGCAGTATCTAAGAGACCAGCAGGTCAGGGTTCCGCCAACATGGATGTCATTTGTTGGCGGTAGAGATATTAGGTGGTGGAGGCTCCAAAAGCCTGGCAGAAGAGCTCCATTTTACAGGCCCTGTGGAACTGAAGTGGTACCTATTTATCTACTTGCAATTTCTTGCTTTCAAACATATAAACATATTAGGAGAAATTATAGAATACATCTTAGTATTATGCAGAATATTTATACAAAAATATTTGGTGATAACAATGGTAATAGGCATTGCAGGAGGTAACAAATTAGATATAACAGGTATATATGAAACCCCCATTTTGTGTGTATTTATGTTTGTTTTGTTTTTGTTGGTTTAAATTTAAAAACTTTGTAAAAAAATAATAAACATATCCTTGAAAATACATTGTATATGTCTATAGTGTACACAGGAATTATAATACACTAGAATAGATCATTTTATGTGGTAATATTCATGTTACACAATCTAAATGAGTAAAATTTTGTCTTGAAAAGCATTCATTTCAAAAGAGAAACTTTTTCATATTAGGTTATTTTCTGTTCCTGAAAATTTCCCATTATTTTCATCTCTCCTCTAAGCCTTCATATCTCTAGTATTTGCTCTCTGGTTAGAGAAAGCTAAGTTTTCAATGAAACTTTCAGTGTTCTTCTGAGGCTTTGGTGCAATTTCTTCCCCACTTCCTTCTTTTTTCTCCCTCCAGCAAGGTAAGGCAATAAGCTACTTGTTACCCAGTCATTTTTTCTGTCAGATTTTTTAAAAAGGGTCTCAAAACAAAACTGTTTTCCCCCAGATTTTTACATTTTTGGGGAGGGCCTCACATCTCTACCATGACACAAAACTGATTCTGTCCAATCCTGAATCACTTACATCCAAATTGTTGCAGCTTATCAGGGACTTTGGATCCTTGTTTGACTCTGCGATCAGTTGGGATAAATCTGAATTACTTGGAACATCAGGTGAAGTTCAAAACCCTTTGAGTCTTTTGGATGGGCCAAAAATAAAAACTTGTTAGAATTTGGGACTCTAACAAAAGTAATTCAGGTTAATAAGAGTATAGAGCTGCTAAAATAACCAAAGCTTTGAACAGATAGCAAGCATTAGATTTTTCTCTGTGAGGTAAAGTTGCTACCATTGAAAAAGGAACTTTGAAAATGTACCTTTGGATACTAAGTGCAGGGTCCTTCTCCTCTGAGGAAAGGGGGACAAACGGTCTTTTCCTCACAGAAGAGAAAACAAGAAAGACTAAAGAGATTTCAGAGTCTATAATCATAAGCAAATCATCCTCACTGATGATGCTGGCCAAATTAATGGGCCTGTTAATTTCAAGCATCAATAAAATCCAGTGAGGACACCTTCATATGAGATCCTTCTTAGGCCCTTTCAAATTCAGATTATGAGGAAAGAAGATTTTCCCATCCTTGTCCCATTATCAGTAAAATCTAGTCTGGTTTGGTGGACAAGATTGCCCAGCCTTCTACAAGGAAAGAAATATTACATTCCAGAAGTGAAGCAAACCTTCACAGGTGCTAGTTTGTCAGGATGGGGAGCAATGTTAGATGAGAAACCGGCCCAGGGCCGCTGGTCAAGGAACGAGACACGTTTACTCATCAATCTATTAGAGTTTTGAGCGATATGCTTTGCCTTACTCCACTTTGACACACAGTTAGTTGGTCAGCATGTCTTGATAAGAACAGAAAACATCTCAATCAAAGCTTACCTCAACAAGCAAGGGGAGTCAGGATCATCAGTGCTTCACAAGGAGGCAGTCAAGATCTTAGCATGGTTGGAGAGGAACTTGGTGACAATAAAAGTGGAACATATCAAGGGCTCCATAAATGTTCAGGCAGATTGGCTCAGCAGGGAAGACCATTCTCTACATGGGGCTGCCCTTGTTGCTGATCCGGAGGCTGCAGCTGGTGCAGAATGCCGCAGCGAGGCTGTTGATGGGTCTCCTGAGACAGGAGCACATCCGGCCTGCGCTGGTGGCACTGCACTGGTTGCCAATAGCGTACCGAATCTGCTTCAAGGTGCTGGTGCTTACCTTTAAAGCCCTAAATGTCCTGGGTCCAACCTACCTGAGGGACTGCCTTTCCCCGTATGTACCCCAGAGAGCACTACGGTCTGGGGCCCAACATCAGCTGACTATACTTGGCCCCAGAGAAGCCAGGCTCGCTACCACGAGGGGGAGGGCTTTCTCAGTGGTGGCCCCAACCTGGTGGAATGAGCTCCCGGAGGAGATCAGGGCCCTATGGAACTTTGTACAGTTCCGCAGGGCCTACAAGACGGAGCTCTTCCGCCAGGCGTATGAATAGGGGCCGCTACCCCTTATCTCCCCCCTCCCTCCTCCATAGTACATCCTCTAATGTCTGACCACCATCTGTATTATCTGCCACTGGGAAAATGGCACCAGTGTGGTCAGAGAGCCACCAGCTGAGATCTTCGTGGTCTCTGTGCATCACACCTCTGGGATTAAGTGCGCCTGCACCGATCCCGATCGGTAATCTTCAAAGCCTAACGGATTTTCGCGCCAGCTCCCCGGTCACGTGCACGTCCCACTGCGCATGACCCGGGGAGGGGCACGAGGATCCCGCCAGTTCTCTTCTGACCGCCGCGTCGTGAGGATCCCCTCTCCGCTCCGGTCGGTAACCTTCGTTTTTCCAATTTGGAAAGGCCTTTCGGACTGATTTTTCTTGTTTTCTTGAACTACGGACTGTTTTTCTGGACTTGCTTTCGGATTCTCCTCTTCCTACTCCCCGCCCGGCCTATGGCCCAGCGGTGGGGTTTCTTTAAACGTTGCCTTAATTGTGGGAGTAAAATCGCTCCCCCAGACAAGCATTCCCTCTGCTTGTTGTGCCTAGGCGAGTCGCATTGTGTCGATTCCTGTTCGAGTTGCGCCGCTTTCTCCAAACAAACTCGTAAGAACCGGGCGGCCCGACTCAGAGTGGCTCTCTTGGAAGCAGCGTTGTCACCGAAGATGTCCGCAGCCGACGCCTCGGTAGCATCCCCATCGGCACCGACGGACCCAACGTCGCCACCGATGCGAAGCCCCTCCGGTACAGAGAAGTCGGCACCGAAAAGACCCCTCTCACTGCCACGAACTCCCGCTAAGAAGCGTAAGGAGGGCAAAGAGGGTAAGGGCAAGCTGAAGCACAAAACCTCGGGTTCTTCGTTGACGCATCCCGCGTCTGACATGACCCAGCATGGGTCTCCGTAGCTTGACCCTCCAGGGCGCGAGCGACCCCGGGGCAGCCCCGCCTCCCCGATGCCACGACCCATCCAGCTCACAGATTCGGAACCCGACATCGAGCTGACGCAGATCCCTCACAGCAGTCCCGAGACCGGACCCGACCCGCTGCTGGCACCGAAAGGTGAGCGAGACTGGCGCCTCCCTCCATCTTCGGTGCCGTGGGACGTCCGTCAATGGCGATACCTGTATGGTTCCTCCTACCCGCCACCTCCACAGTGGTACCTGGCGGAGTGGGATTGCCAATCGACGTCGTCAAGAGTCTCCCGATGCCGAGATCCCCCGGCTCCGAGACCGACACCGACTCCGATACTGAAACTGATACCGAAACCACCGATGCCGATACCTACTTCGCCCGATGTCGACCTCCCTCCCTACCAACCAGATCCGTCGACCCCTATGTCTCCCTCCGAACGTTCCGACCATTCGATACCCGAATCTCCCGAATCATCCGATGATGAATCTCGCATCCAGCCGTCACCATCCCCCGATGTGGCTGAAAATTTACCAATCTCTCCCTCCGAGGAAGTGAAATCCTATGGAGAGCTTATCAAACGAATGGCCCATTCCCTGGCACTTGCCACGGTCCAGCCAACCCCCACCGCTACCGATGCCATCTTCGACATCGTACAGATGGATACATCCACCGCGGTAGCGTTGCCACTAATTTCGGTGCTCTTGAGCACTGCCAAAGAATCCTGGGGCCACCCCTCCTCAACTCCAATCTCCAACAAGAGATTAGACCACATGTACAGGCTCCAAGAGCCAGGGGCAGAATTTCTATTCATCCACCCCAAGCCCAATTCGGTTGTAGTGACCCCCTCGGCCAGGGGCCATAGCGGACATTCCTCCCCCTTGGACAAAGAGGGACAGAAATTAGATTCTTTCGGGAGACGATTTTATTCAGCCGGTGCACTGGGCATAAAAACGGCAAACTACACAGCCTGCATGAGCAGGTACCAATACTCCCTCTGGGAGCAGATGACACCACTTCTGGCCCATCTTCCTGAGGATAAGCAGTGCCTTGCTAGGAAGATCCAGAGGGAAGGCATGGTGCTAGCAAAGCACCAGCTTAATGCATCGAAGCATGCTGCGGACGTCACGTCCAAGACACTCACTTCAGCAGTCACCCTTCGCCGCCACGCCTGGCTGAGGTCGACTTCGCTTCCACAAGACACAAAGTCCTTGGTGGAAGATCTCCCTTTCGAGGGTGAAGGACTATTCAGCTCCACAACGGACACAGTCCTTCATGATTTAGATAAGAGCATTAAGACATCTCGTAACTTGGGTGTCTCACAATCGAGACAACAGAAGCAGAAGACATGGCAGAGATCTTGGTCCAAACAGCAACCGCAAAGATCTCCCACTGAACCCCAATGGCAGAGACCATCGTCTACTGCTTATCAACAGAAACCCTATGGCCACAAGCCACGATTCCCGTCCGCTTGCGCTTCCAAGGCTAAGCAACCCAAAGCGAACAAGCAGAGTCTTTGACTCCCCCATTCGCTCCGATCTTCACACCCGTCTATCACCCTTTCTACCAGCATGGCAACGTATCACGACAGACAAATGGGCACTGTCGGTCATAGCAGAAGGTTACAGAATAGAATTTTTCCAGATACCACAAGAATCGTACTTCGTAACCACACACCCCTCCGACACCCTATCGTCGGAAGTCGAAGCCCTCCTCTCAAAAGATGCCATAGAACAGGTACCAACAAACCACCTTCAACGGGGGTTCTACTCCCGCTACTTCACGGTCCCAAAAAAGGATGGCGGACTTCGTCCCATATTGGATCTGCGGAACCTCAATGCGTTCATCACCTACAAGAAATTCCGTATGACCACTCTACAGACCATCCTACCGCTACTAGAAGCCAACGCGTGGATGTTGACGCTGGACTTAAAGGACGCATACTTCCATGTGACGATCCACCCATCGCACAGACCGTACTTACGCTTCGCGGTCGGTCCGCGTCACTTCCAGTACAAGGCCCTACCCTTTGGCCTCTCTACAGCTCCTCGTGTCTTCACGAAGCTTATGGCAGTAGTAGCGGCACATCTGCGACTTCAAGGTGTCCACCTTTACCCCTACCTGGACGACTGGCTTCTAGTCGCCCCCTCTACGACGGAACTACAGAGCCACATCTCTACTACCCTTCGTACCCTAGAATCACTAGGGCTGACGATAAACCTCAAAAAGTCCATGCTTACCCCTTCCAGACGGGTTCAGTTTATCGGAGCTATCCTGGACTCCCTGCAATGCAGAGCGTTCCTACCCCCCAACAGAGCAGCGGATATAGTCTCCCTTCTCCTGTCTATCCAAGAGACCAAGGAGGCTACAGCCAAACAAATCCTTCGTCTGCTAGGCCTGATGGCCACGACAACAGCAGTAATCCCCTTCGCCAAATTGCGGATGAGACCACTGCAGTTTTGGTTTTTGAAGCGTTTCCGCCCCAACTTGCATTCCCTCTCCAAACGATTTCAGATATCGACCCAGGTCCTAGAGACCCTGAATTGGTGGCTTGTGCCCCAGAATTTACATTCAGGTGCACCTTTCCGGCTTCCACCCCCCTCAGCGACCGTCACTACGGACGCCTCCCTATGGGGCTGGGGAGCTCATCTGGACGGTGTAGGTGTGGGCGACAGGTGGCACCCCTCTGTGGCACACAACCATATCAACTTCCTAGAGCTGTTGGCAGTTCTCTACGCAGTGAGATCTTTCTGCCAATCCCTGTCGGGGAAGACGGTGACTGTCCTTACAGACAACACCACCACCATGTTTTACATCAACCGCCAGGGTGGGACGGTCTCCCGTGGACTTTGCCGGTTAGCGATAGAGCTTTGGGACGAGTGCCAGGCACTAGATATTCACCTGGTAGCGACTCATTTCCCAGGACTACTCAACGTCCAAGCGGAGTTCCTAAGCAGAGGGGGAGCATCCCTACACGAGTGGGAACTGAACCCCCTCTACCTGACTCCGATCTTCGACCGTTGGGGGCATCCATCCATGGATGTATTCACCTCTCGAGAGAACAAGAAGTGCCACCTATTCTGTTCCAGAGCAGGAACGGACCCGACCTCTCTCGGAGACGGTCTCCTCTTCCAGTGGATGGGAAAATGATTGTACCTATTTCCCCCGATTCCTCTCATACCGAGAGTAGTCCACAAACTGTTGACAGAGCGACCATGGGCAATTCTCGTCACCCCATGGTGGCCGAGACAACCCTGGTTCCCCACGCTCCTCAGTCTCTCACGAGGGACGTATCTCCATCTCCCGACGGACCCAGACCTCCTAGGGATGCATGGGGGCCGGGTACTGCACCACGATGTGCCCAGACTGAAATTGACAGTGTGGCTGATCCAAACTTAGGGTTAGAATCACGCATTGCTCAAGTTCTACTGAACTCACGCAAACTCTCCACTCGACGTTCGTATGAGTCAAAATGGACTAAGTTTTTAACCTTCCTGGCGTCTGTGGGACGGCCCTCAGTCCCCGCTGGGCTTAAAGATATTTTTGGTTTCCTCCTGTCATGTAAAGACAGGGGACTGTGTCACTCATCTATCCGAGTTTACTTGTCAGCCATCTCAGTCAATCATCCTAAGATTGATGGCTATTCGGTGTTTTCCCATCCAACAACGAAGCAATTCCTCAAGGGAATGAATCGCCTCTATCCCCCAGTGCGGACACCAGTCCCGGCATGGGACTTGCCCCTGGTTCTCACTAAGCTGATGGGAAAACCCTTCGAACCCATGGCCTCATGCAGCCTTCAACTTTTGTCGTGGAAGGTTGCGTTTTTGGTGGCCATCACGTCTACTCGACGCGTGAGTGAGCTCTCGGCGCTCCGTTGCGACCCACCGTACCTCACGTTTCATCATAATGCCGTCACTTTGGCTCCAGATGTCGCTTTCCTGCCTAAGATAGTCTCGGACTTTCATATAGGGGCGGATATCACGTTGCCGGTGTTTTTTCCTGGTCCCCAGGACCCAACGCAACGTAGCCTACACACTTTAGATGTCAAGAGAGCCCTGTCTTTCTACTTGCACCGGACAAAATCCTTTCGCAAGTCTCCAGCTCTCTTCATTTCTTATGCCTTGCCCAGGCAGGGACAGAAACTGTCGTCTCAAAGACTCTCGAAGTGGATAGTTGAGACGATAAAACTCGCCTATCTTCTGGCCAAAAGGCCACTACCGGTGTCCCTCCGGGCACACTCCACTCGAGCCGTGGCTACTTCCACAGCATTCCTCAAGGGCATTCCCCTGGGAGACATCTGCAATGCTGCAATGTGGGCGTCTCCTCACACGTTTGTGAAGCACTACGCCCTAGATGTCCGCGTCCATCAGCGTACTGTGGTGGGCCGTGCAGTTCTGCAAGCAGCTCAGATGTGAGACCTCCAGCACCCACCTCCAGGTATGTGGTGTGTTTATTGCTCGCTATTCTCCCAGAGGTGTGATGCACAGAGACCACGAAGAAGATATACAGGTTGCTTACCTGTAATTAGAGATCTTCGAGTGGTCATCTGTGCATTCACACCACCCGCCCTCCTTCCCCTCTGCTTTCGGTCTCCCTCACCTTTTTTTTCTGGGGGCTGATAGCAGCGGTCAGAAGGAACTGGCGGGATCCTCGTGCCCCTCCCCGGGTCATGCGCAGTGGGACGTGCATGTGACCGGGGAGCTGGCGCGAAAATCCGTTAGGCTTTGAAGATTACCGATCGGGATCGGCGCAGGCGCACTTAATCCCAGAGGTGTGAATGCACAGATGACCACTCGAAGATTTCCAATTACAGGTAAGCAACCTGTATTTTTTGACTGTTGAGCACTTTAAATTGTTGTTGTTTTTAACTAAATGTTTTATATTGTTTTAAATATTTATAGTGTTTAATGAATCCTGGCATGCCAGGTCTTGTAAGGCGCTCTGAGCCTGCGAACGTGGGGAGAGCGGCCTAGAAATTAAATAAATAAATTCAGGTGGGGAATGGTCCCTTAAGAAAGACCTGTTTTGGCTAATCACGTTCCACTTCCGCCTCACACTGGTGGATCTGTTTGCATCACCATCCACTCACCAACTCACATGGTACTTCACCAGGTTCTTCCATCCCAAGGCTGAGGCAACAGATGCTCTAACATCACAATGGCCAAATGGTCTGCCTTCCCACCTATACCAATAATTCCCAAATTGATAAGAAAAATCAAGGAACAGAGCGTGGATGTCATCTTTGTGGCACCACTGTGGCCTTGCTGTCAGTGGTTCTCAGCTCTTCAAGAAATGGCCATTATCTCCACCTTTTACTCTCCCAGTATCTCCAGACATGCTTCAGCAAGGTCCAGTATGGCACCCTCACCCAGAGTGGTTGCATTTGACCGCTTGGAGATTGAATGGAGCAATTTCCTCTGCCTAGGATACTCTCCAAGTGTGATGGATACACTAGTAGCTTCTAGGAAACAGTCAAATTTTAGAATCTATAAAGCTTCCTGGAAAGCATTCACGAAATGGATTAGGAGAAAAGGGATCGATCCACTAAACCCTTCAATTGAGTCAGTATTAGCCTTTTTACAAGAAGGGCTGACCACTGGACTTAAATCATCTTCACTCAGAAGGCAGGTGGTGACACTAACTACTGTTTTACCACAGTCTGAAGGGATCAGTCTTTCTAATCATCCACATATATGTTGTTTCCTTAAGGGCGCAACTCTCAAAAATTCTCCACAGATACATAGATTTCCTACATGGAAGTTGCACACAGTTCTATTGGAACTTACTAGACCTCCCTTCGAATCGATAAGGGATATTCCTATCAAATGGTTGAGGATGAAGAGCTCATAGCTGTGACTTCAGCCAGGAGGGTATCTGAGCTGGACACCTTATCTGTCAAACTAGAGCTGTCAAACCCAACCTTTCAACCAAAGGTTATCTTGACCTTTCACAAGTCTTAGGAAATCTGCCTTCCATCCTTTTGTCTGGACCCAAAAACATCCGAAAGAAAGATTGTGGCACACACTGGATGTGAGGAGAGCACTTAAAACTTTCATATGCAGAACCAAGCATATTAGAAAAACAAATTCCTTATTGATAAACATTTGTCTTCCAAACACAGGAAGAAAAATGTCAAAATCTGCTACCAGTACTACTCTCAAAATCTGCATCATTGAAGCGTATAAGTTACACAAACTGGAAATCCCATTTGGGATCACAGCCCACTTGGTGAGGTGTGTATCCATGAATGCAGCCTTTGCCAAACATGCATCAGTAGAAGAACTGTGCAAGGTGGCAACATGGTTGTCTGTCTCTACCTTTGTTAGACACTATAAAATGAAGAATACATATGCATCAGCTGACACTGCCTTCAGCAGAAGAGTACTACAACACGTCATAAATACCGAAGACAATGACCCATCCAGAATACGAGGACACTGCTTTGGGAGGTCCCACCAAGATGTCCTCTGCCTCAGACGGAGAACAGACCTTTGGATTCTTACCGTGAAAGGTTCTTCTCCTCTGAGGAAAGGAGGACATCTTGTCCCTCCTGAAGTCATTGTCAACGTAAGCTGTTTTTCCTGGGAGCTTCTTTGGTTCACTCTACTCACCTGGTTCCTTTTGGTTATCTGCTACTGTTTTTTAACATTTTGTTACATATAGAGTGAGGTGTAAAACTTTTAAACTGCTTTTTGGAGTTACCAAAACTGAGAAGGCGAGTGACTCCCATGACACAGACAGGAAAAGGAAAAAAGGTGTTTTTGCCTCCCTGAAAGGATGGTGGGAATCACCCGCCAAGATCTCCTCCACCTCAGAGTGAGAATGAATATTTTACCTTGTTCGATTTTACTATGAGGACTGCATGAAAGCGTCCAAATTACTTATTTTTGTAAAATCAGTTCTACATTTTGCAGTTTTTTGTGGGATGATAAATGACCACCTATCTCACGTTCAGCTGACAGCTGTAGTTTTGAAAAGGAAGGGTTTTGTTTCCTAACTGTGCCAGTTTTCACACAGCCTTTTTACTTCCTCGAGTTCTTTCCTCTTTCATGAAAGGGAGATGGATTACCTTTGATATTACCTTCAATACAGGCATTGCTTAGCATTATGATGCTGGAAGCAGTGTCTACACACAGAAGGGGTCTTCCGTACTTCTACTTAATTCTGTAAGAGTGATTTGTGAAGGAAATTGGCAAACAAATTGTAGTTTGATCCCTCCTGTGCACCAGAAGTTGCCCATTTGGTTTTACCCATCTTCAAATGGAGGGGGGGAACCACTATATTATTGAAAAAATCTTTGCAAGTAAAGGTATTATGCTTTTCACATATATTAACCTGTCATCTCTCCTATATAATAAAGCTGTTTTCAAGGTGCAAGATTCCATGGGGCACCAAAATCAGTTAGCTGCAAGGACTGCCACTCAAAAAGGGTCCCTGGCCACTGGCTGCATTCCCTTGCTGCCTTGCCTCAGTCCTGCCCACAGAGCCACAGGCCAGCGTCTTGGCCTCAGTCTGGAGGGAGCCGGCGAAGGGGACGGACTGGGTGCTGGGTCCACTCTTCTCCTCTGCCCACTGCCAGGTGGGTCTAACTGTCACCTCAGTGGCCTGCTTCTGTCAGTAAAAAGACAATGTACTTTCAGCATAACCCCTCCCCTGCCCACTGCCAGCCTGGCCACTTCCTTTCCGAATAAACTATGAAAATGGCTTTCTCTCCTGCTTAGCTCTACCATGGCTGGCTGGCTAATGAGGTGGGCCAGCGACCATCAAACCATTCTCTTCAACCCCCTGCTGCGCGGCTGACTTTCCCCCTAGGGTTGCCAATCTCCAGGTGGAACCTGGAGATCTCCTACTGTTACAATTGATCGCCAGATGACAGAGATCAGTTCCCCTGGAGAAAATGGCTGGGAGGGGGAGATCTGTTGTCTGGAGTTCAGTTGTGATACCTGGCGATCTTCAGGCTCCACCTTGAGGTTGGGTACCCTAGGTGTAGCAGTCAGTGCTTAAGAGCAGGATCTGCTAGACCCAGGTTCTTGCTGAATGGGTGATTTTGGGCCAGTCACAGACTTTAAGCCTAACCTACCTCACTGGGTTGTTGTGCAAGTCAAAAGGAGGAGAGTAGAATGATGTCATCTGCTTTGGTCCCCATTGCAGAGAAAGACTACTTTTCCTCCAGGGAAAGTATGCTTGCCAATCTCCAGGCAAGGGCTGGAGATCACTCAGAATTACAAGTGCTCTCCAGATAGCAGAGATCAGTTCCCCTGGAGAAAATGGTGGACTCCGTGTCCTTATACCCTGCTGAGATGGCTCCCTATGACAGCCAATGTGACATAGCAGTCAGGGCTTCAGAGCATGGTGAAGGCTGCAGGGGGGGAGATGGAAAGTTGAAGAATGAAGTTGATGATTGGCTGGGAAGGTGATAGGGCTGTCAACTCCAGGTGGAAAATTCCTGGAGATTTGACGGATGGAGCCTGGAGACGGTGAGGTTGGGGGAGGGGTGGGACCTCAGACAGGTACAATGCCATAGACCTGTCCAAGCCAACCAGTCCCTCGTGGGGAACCATTGTTGCCATTCTCCAGGTGGGGGCTGGAGATCACTCAGAATTACAACTGTTCTCTAGGAGAGAGGAGATGGAAAGCTGAAGCCAGGGGGCAGATAATGATACATTGATTGTTGGCTGGGAATGAGATAAGGTTGCCAACTCCAAGTTGGGAAATTCCTGGAGATTAGAGGGGTGGACCCTTGAGAGGGTGAGGTTTCAGCAGGGGTGGGACCTCAGACAGATTCAGTGCCATAGACTCCACTCTAAAAACCACCTGTTCCCTCATGGGGAACCATTGTTGCCAATCTCCAGGGGATGGATGGAGATTACGCTGAACTACAACTGCTCTTCAGATGGCAGAGATCTTCCCCTGGAGAAACTGGTGGACTCTTTGTCATTATACCCTGCTGAGGTTGCCACAGCAAATTGACGCTGAGTGCCCAAGGCCTTGGCATTCTTCCAGAGCCTCTTTCTAGAGCCTGTTGTATTTATTTCCACAACGGGCCTTATTTCTAGTCTCCTCAGGAAATATTACCGAAATGTGACCTCCCTGCTAATCATTTTTGGAAATAAATTCAATTGTACTGTTTTATCAAGAGCTGCCTTTGTGCCAGATGTGTGCTCTATTTCAGCTGAGGCTGCTGTTGGTTTGTTGGAGATGCTGAGCATCTTATTGAAGGCTTATCCAAGGGTTATTTCTCTATATCTTTAGTGGAAGAAGAAGCAGTAAACTTAGACTCTGTAAATGGGTCTAGAAATCTAGGCACTGTGAGGAGTACCTCAATCAGTAGAATAGTTACTAGGCCTGATACACTGAAATATTTTTTTACCACCCCCACCCCCGTCTCTTGTTAATTCAACTTCCTTGGACTTTCCACTACCATTGTGCACATACTCAAAAATTCTAAAAAGAGAAACTGCACATTTCATAGAAAGAAGCCTTGAATTTAATTTAAAGTCTGGGGCTAAACCCAGATGAGCTGTGAATTGGGTATATCCCTGGGCTTAAACACCATCACCTCTGAGAGCAGCCATACTTTGTGGGTGTATTTGCATAAAAACCGTTAGATAATGAAAGGCTAGTGGCCATCTGTTTGAAGTCCTATTAAATTAAAATCTTTCCTATTATCCTAGTGTTTTATCGTTAATAGTTAAACACTAATATGACTGCTTGAAAACAAGTTAGCCAATGTGTGTCTAAATGGCTCAAGTTCCTGTTGAGATCTATTAGATTTACAGTAATCTTTAATTTTTTTTAAAAAGTAATTACTTTAGAATGGGTTATCTGTGTTGCTGTCCATTTCGACATGTTGCCTAGTAACCTCTTGCGGTGTGCTAGTCTGTTCTGTCAGTTGCAGCCTTTTTAAATTGGTGGGAGTAGAAGTCTGTGGCAGTCAGTGGCTGCCTAGCTGAGCAAAACCTTTTAGTCAAATGTCACAATTTTTATAATGGCTGAGATCAGAGGTGGCCTTTGAAACAGTACAGCAAAGCCCAAGAGTTTCAGGGCTCCCACATGTCCTACCTACATGTATGTACACTTGCCCAGTAGGTATCTGCATATGCTTGAGCCTTTCTTTCCCCCCGTTTATGAAAGCCCTTACTCGTAGGTAAATTAGCAGAGGCAGCCAACTGCTGTTTTTCTCAGAGGGGCAGTATATTTTCAGGCCCTAGTCGGAAGGCCAGAACAGTCCTGACCCTCTTGAAGATTAGAAGACCAGGAGGAGTGAAAGAAATACCATTTCCTTGGTGAATGGAAATGTTTTATTATCCAGCTATATAACAAAACTGGCACTGCAATTATATGCAAAGAAGTTTGTGCATGGGTGGTATGAGATAATAAACTGTTGGGAAGGAGGCATGAGGAACATGAAGTGACCTGGTGTGGAGTGGCACTATTGGTCCATCTAATCCAGTGTCATTGGTCCTGCCTAGGAGCAGGTCTCCAATCAGAGATTTGTTCACAAGGAGGTGCCAGGGATTGAATCTAGGATTTTGTGCCTTAAAAAAAGGTGTGATCAGCCATAGATCTATGACCTCTTCACTTGCTCTAGAAGGTAACTCTAGAAAGCTACTGTGTAAGACTGGACACAGCTTTGAATGCCCAGTTTGCTATGAAAATTTGCTGGGTGACCTTAGGCCAATCACAGACTGTCATTCTAACCTACCTCACAGGATTGTTTTAGGATGAAATGGAGGAGAGAATGTGAGCTGCAGATCCCGATTGGGGAGAAAGGCGGGGGAGAAATGAAGTAAATAACTCTACCACCTGTTTAGTGCCATGACATTAAAGGCAGGTTGTGATGCCCAAATCCAAAGCCTGGGCTGATTTTGTGTTGTCTGTTCCGCTACTGCTCTGGGGTGTTCTGTATAATTGAGGTTAGTAGTATAACCTCAGGAGCAGGTATAAACTAAAGCAAGAGTTAAGTGTGATAGGTGGAGAAAGTGGAAAGGGAAGGATATTTTGTCTTAGGTCCTGTTCATGAGAACATCTTGAAAGAAGGCTAATGAGTTGGCATTCTTTAATTTTAATCTTTTAGGCCTGCTTTAATTGCCCAGCCTGGATGGATAAAATTGATCCAGCAGCTGTTTGGCAACACAATGGCATTCTGACGTTGGTTTTTTTTTTTTGCATATTTTTTGGGGGGGGGCAATAATCTCCCTGTCTGCAGAAAAAGCTGCCATATGCTTTATTTTGCTATAGGGTCGGGAGGCTTCCATGGGGTGGGGGTGGGGGAATGCAACTAAAAGTGTAAAATCCTATTACCTCCCAAAGAGGGGCAGTTCATGAAAAGCTTTACCACTTGAGTATGTACTTGACACATCTCCCTGCTCATGGCTTGAGCAGTTACAAGTAGGTCAAACCCAAGGATTTCAGCTCTTGTGAGTATTGACTTAGGGCCATATAGTACACTTTAGATTTATCTCCATGGTAAGCCATCTCTTTGATAAAGACTTCACGCTGACCTGCCATTTTTATTATATGCCCCAGGGACTTCCCTCCTGTGTCTTAACGGCCTGCCTTTCTCACACCAGGAGCAGAAATAAGTTAACTGCTGTCAGCTAATGCTGCCATCCCCCGGGCTGGAGGTGGTTCCTGCTCAAGTTGGCCTCATGTCTATGGAATGCCTTAGATTTAAGAGTGTACCTGACAAATGAATGAATAAAGATTTGATTAGGGGTATTTTGAGTTGTGGTTTTCAAGAAACCTGAGCACCATTGTACAGCCCCATGATCTGTGGCATATCATTGAAAAGAGGGATCTGCATACCAGTCTGAATAATTTTGCCTCTAGAAAATGCTGGCTATCTTGGAGCAGTGATTGAAAGACACGGGCTGGGGAGTGAAAAGTATCTTTCGATGTGTAAACTACACACAAATGGAGTTAAGAACATCACGTATGAGAACTGTAAGTGAAAATTTCTTTATATACAAGGGAGAAAACATTTGGCTCTTCTATGTCTCCAGGCAACATGTTGAAAGTGTTCCATCCTCCGTATGATTCTCACTACTGAAATGGGAGCGCAAATGAGCAGCTTTCAGCAATTCACTTTTTAATACTAAGGCTTTCCATACTAGGAGGGGGACTTCAGGCTTGTCTTGTACTTGGTCGAAACAGAAAGCCATTGCAGTTTGGAAGTTTGATAAAATGGGGGGGGGGATAGGCTAAGAGCTGTGGAGCCTCTTTATTGGACAAAAAAAAATACCATAACGAATACCAGAAGAGTAACCATTATTAGTATGTTGTAGCAAAACCAAAAAAGTAGTCTTATTCATTTATTATATTTATACCCCACCCTCCCTGCAAGCAGGCTCAGGGCAGCTTACAGAAATGGGTACAATGTACCTAGTCAGCTTAAAACATTTAAAACAGTTTAAAACAGTAAAACCAGGGGTCCGTTGGAGCGGGAGCGCACAGGAGCGCAGCTCCGGGAGTGAGGAGCCCAGGGGGCGGGCACATGACCAAGCCCCGCCCCCTCCTCGGCTTCCCCAAGCAGTGCAGAGGTGCAGCGCCCCGGGGAAAGCCCTGCTAGGGTCTTTATCATTTTTAATGTTTTGTTTTAATATTGATAATTTTATCATTGTTCCTTTTATGACTGTGTGCTGCTTTTCCAGAGACTTACTCAAGGTGGCATTTAAATTTTCTAAGTATACCATTTTTTATCTGGGCACATGGCACATAAGTACTGGAGAAATTTTACCAACCCTTCAGCAGCTTCCACCCCATCAGTTTGGTGTAGTGGTCAGGAGTTGGACTCTAACCTGGGAGAACCAGGTTTGATTCCCCACTCCTCCACATGCAGCTGTTGGTGTGACCTTGGGCCAGTCACAAGTTCTCTCAGAGCTGTTCTCTCATGAGCAGTTCTCAAAAGACCTCTCTCAGCCCCATCTACCTCACAGGGTGTCTTGTTGTGGGGAGGGGAAGGGAAAGGGATGGGTGGTGCACATGTCCTGGGTATCTCAAGTCTACTTGAAACCTGGTGGTTTCAAGGGAGCAAGAAGAGAATGAGGGTGTGTTCTTTACACTTATTTTTATTGCACAAAGTATTGGATGGGGAAGGGAACGGAGGAAGAGCAGGTCAGTTTCACTCACCTGTGGAGTGGAGCCTGAGGGGTGGGTGTTGCCTTCTGACACACTTCCAGTATGTTGGGGGTGTGGCATATGCAAATGAGTTATGCTAATGAGTTCCTGCACCTCTTTTTCTACGAAATGACCCCTGAGTAAAACAATCATACAAATTAAAGTGCTTGCAGTACTATACAGTTTGTTCATTGTAAGAGAGAGTAGACCTTAGAGCATAGAGGCCGCCACTACGCCTTCCTTGCCGCCGCCGAGAGCCTCCCCCCCCCCCCGACTCCCCTGCACTTCCTCCCTCAGGTTATCAGGGCAACGTGCCCAGCGTAATGGCGTCACCCTGGAAGTGATGTCATCACGCCAGGCACGTTGACGGGGCGTCACTCTAGCAATTGCCCCGAAACTCTATGGCACCACAGAGTTTCAGGGCGATTGCCAGAGCATCACCCTGGCAACGTGCCCGGCGTGATGACGTCACTTCCGGGTGATGCTATTACGCTGGGCACGTTGCCCCGATGGCCCCGGGAGGGAGTGCAGGGGAGCTGTGCGGGGGGGGGGGGGAGAGGCTCACAGCAGCGGTGAGGGGGGGGGACATCCTCCCGGCATGCACATGTGCTTTGCATGTGTGCGCGCAAAAGCCCCGGAAAAATTAAAACTTGACGCCCCTGCCTTAGAGCGCGCTATCAAATGCACACTTCAGCGATCTTCGTTGATGTCATTGTGAGACTAACAATATTTATTCATTATATCATATCCTCAATTTGTAGGTGTTTTAATGAAAGGAGGAGAAAATAAAGATCTGACATGAGATTAACCAGTTCAGGTTGTCGGTTCAGAGTCCCCGGAAGATATAAGCCAGATTTAAATTTAACCACTTAACATTTAGCTTGTCTCTTTATGCAAGCCTAGCATAGTTCCTCATCCCTGACGATGCCCACATCAGCAATGTGTGAGTATTAGTACTAGCTGAACTTAAAGAGTTTTGGAACAGTTTCGGAAGACGGTAGTTTAGTTGTAGGGCACATCCCAGGTTAAGTGCCCAGTGGCTTGTGCGCAGTCACGCCATTCCAAAGGTAGAAGGGCACTTTGATCTTTGGAAGAGTAAGTGGCAATTTAATGAATTCTCTCTGCCCTAACTTTGCTCTCTTTACTATTTCTGAAGACCCCAACTTTGGTCATAGAATCATAGAATGTTAGAGTTGGAAAGGACCTTGCAGGTCATCTAGTCCAACCCCCTGTACTCTGCAGGAGCATAGCCGAAAGATAGCCCTACATCATATCCGAAAAATGGTTGTTCAGCCTCTGCTTGAAAATGTCCAGCAAAGGAGCATCCACTACCTCCCGAGGCAGTCTGTTCCTGCTCAACCACTCTTACAGTTAGGAAGTTTTTCCTGATATTTAGCCGGTATCAACTCCCTTGTAATTTCCACCCATTAGATCTAGTTTTGCAATCCAGAGCAAGAGAGAATAGATCTGCTCCATCTTCTACATGACAGCCCTTCAAATATTTGAAGTCTGCAATCATGTCCAGTGTTCCCTCGAAACTGAGTTAGTATGAGCCAGCTCACAGTTTTTTAGCCTTCAGCTCAGAGATTTTTGTCTTAGCCCAGGAAGGATGGCTCCAGAGCAAACTAATTTATACTGTAGCCAAATCACTTACTCACAACTTTAATGCCAGTAGCTCACAAGGTAGAATTTTTGCTCACAAGACTCCACAGCTTAGAGTGAGCATTGATCATGTCCCCTCTAAGCCTTCTCTTTCCAAGGCTAAACATACCCAGCTCTTTCAGCCTTTCCTCGTAAGACTTGGATTCCAACCCTCTCACCATCCTGGTTGCCCTCTTCTGGACACGCTTGAGCTTGTCAACATCCTTCCTAAAATGTGGTGCCCAAAACTGGACCCAGGACTCCAGGTGAAGCCTGACCATAGCAGAATAGAGTGGGATGACCACCTCCCGTGATCTGGACACAATGTTTCTGTTAATGCATCCTAAGACTGCCTTAGCTTTCTTCACAGTCACATCGCACTGCAGGCTCATGTGTAGCTTGTGATCAACCAGTACACCTAGATCCCTTTCACGTGTGCTGCTGTCAAGCCAAGTCCCTCCCATTCTGTATCTGTGCCTTTGATTTTTTGTACCTAAGTGTAGGACTTTGCACTTATCTCTACTGAAATTCATTTTATTTGTCTCAGCCCACTGTTCTAGCCTATCTAGATCATTTTGAATCCTGACTCTGTCTTCTTCAGAATTAGCGATCCCACCCAGCTTTCTGTCATCTGCAAATTTGATAAGCATCCCCTCTATGTCTTCCTGCAGGTCATTTATAAAAACATTGAACAACACTGGGCCCAGGACCGAGCCCTGTGGCACTCCACTCAAGACTTCCCTCCACGTAGACACAGAGCCATTTATGAGCACTCGTTGGGTACGACTTTTCAACCAACCATGAATCCATCCAATGGTTGCACCATGCAGCCCACATTTAACCAGCTTATCCTCAAGGATATCATAAGAAACTTCGTCAAATGCTTTACTGAAATCTAGATACACTATGTCCACAGCATTGCCAGAGTCAACCATTCTAGTAACTCAGTCAAAAAAGGAGATAAGGTTGGTCTGGCATGACTTTACTATTGGTCCCTTTACTATTCCTGAGAGACTACTGATCCCCAGGAATAAATATTTGAGGGGCTCAGTGGGCTGCAGTAGGAGAGTCCCACTCCTAGAGATGTAACAGTTTGGGACATTTTGAAGCCATGAAAAAAAACACAATCCCCCCCTTTTGGGGGGGGGGGTACAGAAATTTTGGGGAAAACTGAAATATATACAGCTAGGAGTAAAGCCCGTTGTGGGAAGAAATACAACAGGCTCTAGAAGGTGAGTGTCCCGGCAGTGGCTGGTGGAGGGGCAGAGAGAAGGGGAAAACAGAGGGAGGCAAGCCATGTTTATTTCCTTCTGCTTAGCTATAAGGCAGGGCTGTTTCAAGTCCTTTTGCTGCCCCAAGTGGGTAGTATGGGAAGACAGCCTCATGGTAACAGGTATGGTTCCCTCCCCCCCTGACTTATGTTGATTTGGGGCTATGCAGTGGCAGCTAAGGGAGAAAAGCACCTCCTCCTACGCCATGTCTTCTGGGTTCCAAGGGTCTGGAAAGCGGTTCCATAGCCAGTTAGAGGGTTGCCAACTCTGGGTTGGAAAATACCTGTACATCTGAGGGGTAGAGCCTGGGGAGGGCAGGGTTTGGGATGCGGGGGGAATTCAACAGGGTATAGTGCCATAGAGTCCACTGCCCAAAGCAGCCATTGTCTCCAGGAGAACTGACCTTGGTCATCTGGAGATCAGTTGTAATAGCTGGAAAATTTTCTGCAGGGGAAATGATGTGCTGTGGCTAGGGAACATGGTGATTTCTGGGAGATCTCCAGGCCCGATAGGGAGATTGACAACTCCAGTCGGGCCTGTAGCTAACATGGGGCCCACAGGGTCCGGCCCCCTAGCATTTCTTCTTGGCTCCTCCCTCCCAGGCTAGCACCAAAGTACCTCAACTTGCTGCCTGTGCCGTGCTGCCTCCGACCTGGCTGCCAGACCCCTGAGCGCCTTGGCTGCTTCCCCACCAGCCCCGCTCCACACCCAGCCAGCGACATCCAGAACAGCGGTTGCAGAGGTGGCGGCAGTTCCAGCAGCAGGCAGTGCCTGGCTTGCTCAGTGGTGTGGTGGGTGGGCAGGTGGGCTTACTGGGCTAGCCCGAGTGAGTGGGCTGGGGAGAGTGTCCTGCTGCCTCTTCCCACTCCCACTGTCAGATCGCTTTCTTCCCCCTTCCCTCCCAGTCCCCCTCCTGGATGCTGCTGCTGCCCACTGCTTGCTTCTCCCTGCCTGGCTTCACAACTTGAGCAGGTCTGCAGTGCCCCGGGGGAGAGAGGACGCTGCGGCTGCTGGGCATTGCCCCCTCTCACTTGCCCTGGAGTTGGGTGGGTGGGTGCAGCGCTGCCTTAGAAGAAGGCTGGCTTCTAAGGAGTTTCACTAATTAACTTTGATTTAATTAGCTGGTGCCCCCTCAGGCCCCCTCCCCAAAATATCCCTAGCTATGGAGCTGACTCCAGCGACCGTTTAAGGGATGTATTTTACCTCAGGACTCATTCAATGAACAGCAACAGCAAACTGTTTGGAATGTTAGAGGCAAAGGCCAAGCAGGCCACATATGCAAATGACCTCTGTGTTCCCACTGGCTATGGGGGGGGGGGGGGGGGGAGGCGAGACAGGCAACACAGCCAGTGGATAGGGACAGCTTGACTGACAGGTCAGGGAGCCAAAGGCTGTGGAAGTGTGTGGAACGTTGAGGAAAGAGTCACACGAAAACTCAATTACATAATAAGGAGAGATATGCTGTCCTATCAAACCTAAACCAAGTTTACTGCTTTAACAACATAAAATGCATCATTTATAACTTGCACATAAAGTTGCAGTGTTTGATAATATTTATGGAATTTAAAAGTTATAAAAGCCTTAGTTTTCTACAAGCAAAACTGCAAATATACTCAATACTTGAGGGAAAACTGCAAGCTGATGCCCCCTATGCTTTCTTAGCAATGTACCTAACGTTGGCTATCTGGTTAGAGAGAGCTAAGTTTTCAGTTAAACTTTCAGAGTGTTCCTCTGAGGCTTTGGAGCAGTTTCTCCCCCACCTTCTTCTGAACTTTTTCCCCTCCAGCAAGGTAGGGCAAAAGTTACTTGCTACCCAATTTGTGGGTGTCCTGTCTCAGAGGTTTGAGGGAGAGGTGAAAAGGTCAACCACAAGTCAGGTCAAAAGGACAAGTCATGCAACTGTTGAGAAGCAAGGAAAGCCCTGCATGCTTCCCTTTTGATGATTAGGTATTATTCTAGGTCAGGGAACCCCAACATTTTTGAGTCCATAGGTACCTTTGGAATTTTGACTTAGCGTGGTGGGCACAACTTCAAAATGGCTACCGCAAAGTGGCTTTCTCAGGAGGTGGAGCCAGCTGCATAATGGCTACTGCAGCTTACCTTCAGTCACACAGTAAAGATCTTTGCTTTAACAAAAGGAGGGGAAAATAAAGTTCTGAGATGAGATTAATCAGTTCAGATTGCTGCCAAAACAACATTTTTTTAAAAAAAAACCACACAGCCAATCAAATCTCCAGTAGTCAGTCAGAAGCCTTGCTGGGCAGAACCTGCCCTACCTAGGTTCTAAAAACACTTGGTGGGTGCCAGGAAAGGTGTCAGAAGGTTCCATGGTGGCTGCAGGCACCACATTGGGGACTTCTAGGTGCAGAAATGTATCTTGGAGTTGTGTCTACAGCATGCCCACCTTGTCTCTAAAAGCTTTTTGCTCATTCAAAAAGAGAAAATATTTCATAGCTTTTTCACTACTCCCCAAAATTTTCCAATTTTTCTTTTAGAAAAATTGAAAACAAATGCCACCCTTTGAATCTCTACTCACTTTGTGAGCATATCTTGGTAGATACAAGGCAACAAAATGGTAATTTCTATGGGAGGGCTGGAAAAGAACAGTGGCCCTGACCTCGGGGAGTTGGTCCTATTACTGGAGTGGATACTAGGATTGGTGGACCAAAAGTCATATTAATCGGTATAAAGCAGCATCCTATCTTCATACGTGATATGCTTTGGAAGCTTTAAAAAGAGCTACAAAAATACCAATGAAACTTTTGCTCTAGGTCGTGGGTTACCAAAGCCCCAAATAGGTACTTTGGTATTATCACCAAAGCCCCCAAATAGGTACTTTTCAATGAGAATTTCAGAGAGTAGGCATGAATTCTCCTAAGTGCAACTGCCTGTGTCTGTTAGGTGCCACCAAGTTGCTTCCGACTTGTGGCAAGTTGGCAACCCTATGAATAAATGACCTCCAAAACATCCTGTTGTTAACAGCCTTGCTCAGGTCTTGCAAACTGAGGGCCCTTGTGGCTTCCTTGATTGAGTGAATCCATGCAATTTCTCTTATAGCTTAATAAATCACTGCTTTTTACAGAGGATATGTTTGCTCCACTGCTTCCTCCAACAAAATTAATGGCCTGCATTATCCCCCTTAACCCCATTTTCTCTTCACAACAACACTTGGAGGGAGGCTGGGCTAAGACAGGATGAACTGATCCTTCACTATGTGTGCGGGTGTTGAACCCTTATCTCCTTAGCTCTAGGCAAACACTTCCTGTTTTGATTTTATTTTAAAGAAAAAATTGAAAATATTCTTTTCCTAAATTGTGGGGATATGAAATATAGAATATTCCCAGTGACAGTAACAGACTAGAATCCAAATGTATTTTAAAAATAAACACATTCAAATCTTATCAGTTTTGTGACCAATCCAAATTTAAAAGCATTGATTTCAAGGGAGCACCGTGATATTCTTTTAGCAGTGGTTCTTATTATTGTTAAGTGATTATTGGTTTGATTTTATATTTGGGTTATGTGCATTTTTGGTTTGGAAGGAGGGAAGGGAGAAGCAGTTCTTTTTTTGGTATGAGTTGTAAAGCCCTGAGTCTGTCAAAGGCACCACTGATGGGAGAGCAAACTCTAATCTGTGGTTTTACGTGACCTACAAGTCACATGACTGATTTAAACACATGCTGGGTTATTCTCCTGTGGTGAGTAGAAACTGTACCCAGGTAACCTGAATGGAATCTTTGAAAAAGCTGGACATTTTGTTCCTGTTAGGTTCAAATGACTGCCATTCATATGTCTGTACTGCCGGGGGGGGGGGGGGGGAACAGGGACGGGACTTTATTTGGAAGTCTGAATTAATAAAATAAAAATTCAGCCCTTTCTTTACTGATATGTGAATGCTGTAGTAGAAAACATAATGCATAGATTCAGGGGGAAAGTGACATGAAAAAAACTTGAGTCATATGAGTGACGTGTACTTAGGAGCCTACAAAGAAGGTTGTGTTCTTGTCAGAGAGTACATTAGGCAGCAGGAGTTAATAAATTCTAGAAACTGATTCATCCCAGCCAGATATCTAAAGCTGAATGGCTTATTTTTTTAAAAAATCCCAAATCTCTTCCTTGTTGGTGGTGACCTTGAAATCTGAGTGGTATCAGATTGTACTGTTCATGTTTACCTTGTCCATGTGGCCAGCTTGGTTAAAATTTACTTTGGATGATAAATTTTTGCCCTTTGCATCAAAGGGGAAGAGAGAAAGACAAACATTAGAACACTATGTGTATAGTTTGTGCATGTGTGTGCCTGTGCTAATTAAAGTGGGTTCTGCCAGATGCTAGTAATGCTAGGTTTGAAAAGTGGACAGCTGGAGAGGGAATCACAGAACATACGAGGAATGAAAACAACTAGAAGAATCTTGGATGTGCTGAGCCTCTATCCTCTTATATACTGGGAAATCTGCGTGGACACATAGGAATCTCTCCTTATATATAATTGAGTAGTGGGGTGGCACTTTCTGAACATTCCACATACGCCTAAATCAGTTGGCTCCATGATGTGTCACTCAGAAGCTGTCCCTATCCACTGGCTGCGTTGCCTGAGTCTCACCTCCAACATTCTAAACAGTTTGCTGTTCCTCTCCCCCCCCATAGCCAGTTGGAACACAGAGGTCATTTGCATATGCAGCCTGATTGGCCTTTGCCTCTAAGATTCTAAACAGTTTGCTGTTGCTGTTGGGAGTCATTGAATGTGTCCTGAGGTAAAATACATTCCCAATCTTCCCTTAAACGGTCACTGGAGTTGCCAATCTCCCTGTGGGGCCTGGAGATTTTCCAGAAATTACCATGTTCCCTAGCCACAGCACATCATTTCCCCTACAGAAAATTTCCCAGCTATTACAACTGGTCTCCAGATTACCAAGATCAGTCCTCCTGGAGACAATGGCTGCTTTGGGCAGTGGACTCTATGGCACTATACCCTGCTGAAGTCCCTGCGCACCCCAAACCCAGCCCTCCCCAGGCTCTACCCTTCACATTTATTTATTATTTATTTGTTTAGCTTTTATCCTGCCCTTCCAGCAAGGCCGGCTCAGGGCGGCTTACAACAATGTGGAATAGTAATTCCATACACAGTAAAAATTCATTAATAAAAGTTTTTAAAACAAAGTATAAAACATATAAAAGTGCTAGTAGTTATTCCTCAACATACAGCCAGCTTTTATTATAATTCCTGTCAGCTGGTCACAGTACTCAGTGTTTGGTACTTAGGTCGGGCAATGATTGAAAAGAGGGGGACCCAGCAGGTCGGGTTAACTTATCGTGCACTGTCCGATGTCACAGGGGCAGTAATGGTGGTAATAATGGTGGTAAGAGTGTTGTTAGCAGTGGCAGCCCCAAAAGCCTGGTGGAAGAGCTCCGTCTTACAGGCCCTGCGGAACTGTAACAGGTCCCACAGGGCCCTGATCTTCTCTGGGAGCTCGTTCCACCAGAATCTACAAGTATTTCCCAACCCTGTACCTGGCTCTGGAACCGCTTTCCGGACCCTTGGAACCCAGGAGACATGGCATAGGAGGAAGTGCTTTTCTGCCTTAGCTGCCCCTGCATAACCCCAAATCAACATAAGTCAGGGGTGGAGGGAACCATACCTTGTTACCATGAGGCTGTCCTTCCATACTACCCACTTGGGGCAGCAAAAGGACTTGAGACAGCCCTGCCTTATAGCTAAGCAGAAGGAAATAAACATGGTTGGCAGAGGGAAGGGGGGAACAGAGGAAGGCTGGGCTGGAATTTCAAGGGCTACTGAGTGAGATTGGTCCCGAGCAGTAACTTTGTGGCTAATGGGGGTTTCCAAATTCTGTGTTTCCCACCAGCATGGGTAAAACAATGGTTCTGGGCATTTGTATATGCTTCCAGGGGGGAACAGTAACAGAAAAGGGGAGGTAGATAACCCTTCTCCCACACACTGCTTTGTCTCTGCAACGCCTCTTCCTCTAAATTGCCAAAGACTTCCAGGAACCCTGAATAGAAGAAAAGCCTCCAGAGGGTATGGATGGAAGAGAAGAGGTGGTGCCTAGGGGAATGGGCATATGCCTACAATTTTGTGTATGGGTGGCAAACACAAGTTTGGGTATATTATCTTCACTGACAGGCAAAGTCTGCATTGAGACATCACTTGACACTGATATCAGTTAGACCTCTATGCATACCTAGCTTCATTGCTATGCGTTGCTTTTGCTCCTCCTTCTGTAGAGAATCCTGGTCAGAACTGAACTCTTGTTAACTCTGATGTACAAGTGGAGGCATGCAGCTTCAAACAAACAAACAAACAAACAAACAAACCCCAGCCTCTTCAGAATCCCGGTTTGTATTGGGTGGGGGTACTGACGCCAGTTAACCCAGATGCCTCTGATTGTATATCATTGGTAGCTGGAGTTAGTTTCCAAATGGGGTTCTTCATGAAAGAAAATGGAGGGGGAAATGAGGCATGTGCTGTGTCAAGCAGGCTGTGTAAGCTTAAAAGGTCAACTGACTGCTACCATAAGGGCCTGCCACAACTCAGCGCACCCCCAGTTTTGTCCAACCCTGGGAAACTTTGTTCCCAGTGTTGCAGCCAACAGCTTCACAGAACATGAATGGTTTGAAATGGTGTTTGGAAGGAGACGTGGCTCCCACTGGTGTTTGGGGTGGGGAGTTCCAGGCATAAGGATGGGAAAGGTGGTGTAAAATCTTTGGACATCTGAGATTGCCAGAGTTTGTGCTGAATACAGAAGGAGGTGGGAAGCTAGTACAGGATAATTTCTTGCATGGTTTGATCAGTGAATGAAGGGGTCCATCAGTCATACATGGGGAGGAAGGACATCCAAGTGAACTTCCAGGTCTGTGGAGCCCTCCCTCCATAGCTGTGATTTTTGTTGTGGTGGTAACCATGCACAGAATGTCTTAATTGTGCCAATGAGTATGTTTCTGGGGCTGCAGTGTCCAGCCACTGGCTGTGAAAATTGCCGTCTTCCAAAAGTTTGCTCTGGACCTAGGTTGCTTGAGGATCACAACCTCAGAGATCTCAGACAACCAGACTGAATTTTTAAAAAGAAATAAAAAACAGAGAAGGCCTTGTTTTGGTGGAAAAGCTTGGAAATGAACCAGAGTTCAAGTCTCAAGGATATTTGTCATTTTCACTTCCCTGCCAGCTGGAGCCCAGCGTGTGAAGGGAAGGGAAGATCCTCTGTTTGTGTGTGTGTGTCAGTGACCTTAGTTGCCTTCCAGGAAGACCAATTTGATGATTACTTGGAAGTCTTTCCCCACCCACACTGTGCACAGTCAGGGAACTGCTTGTGCCGGAAGGGATCTTTAAAAAGTCATGAGGTCTTTTCTTCCCAGGACGTGAAGATTTTTTGTTCTATTTAATGTCTTTGTCTTAGTCTTAGTCTTAGTCCTAAAGGAAGCTCATGTTGGCTTAGCGACAGTACTTCTAGTAGTCTCTTCCCCAACCCATTATCAAAAATGGAAGGCCAATGGTAGAGTTTTAGGCTGTGCACAGGAGCCAGGGTGGGTTTGTTTGCTGTCCTTACTCAGCAACTACCAAAAGAGTCAAATGAGGATGGGAGTGATCACCAGGCCCACTTCTGTGTTTGCTCTGAAGATTTTATAAAATGAAAGCAAGAATTTAACCTTTCTGTATGGACAAACATGTATCTGTTTTTGGCTAAATGTAAGCTTTGTGTATATGCGCCAGGTGTAGAAAATGCTATAATGCAAAGATTTTTCAAAATTCATTGTAGCCCACCCAGCAGAACAGTTGGATGGCAGGAGTTCTGAAGTCACATTATTTCCCTCCTCAAAAAAAGGGATGCACTGACTTGCTCAAGATTGGTGTCCAGTACCACTTTATTTCCAAACTAAATCTGCTTTGACAATCATGTCCTCAGTTCTGTACCCTTGCAGTCCCAGACTTGGAATTAGCTTGTTCT
Organism: Lepidodactylus listeri; assembly: GCA_029233225.1. NCBI lineage: Eukaryota > Metazoa > Chordata > Lepidosauria > Squamata > Gekkonidae > Lepidodactylus > Lepidodactylus listeri. Next base: position 6,631,638 of record JARCFY010000020.1, on the reverse strand, counting down.
TTGTGAAGCAAAGCCATGTTTCTTCTTTTGTAAAAGGCATTTCAGTCTCAGGCTTTTCATGTCACATACAAAGGCTGACAATATGAAAGAGAATTCTGAAGAGAAATGGAATATACGTTGCAGTTAATGGGTTTGTGTTTCGCATTAAGGACTTGTATAAAGCAAGGCTTTTTTGTGTGTCCTGTGTGCTGTGCTGACTTCTGGACTGGGGCGGGGGGTGGGTGGGGGAGCAGGCAGCAAATCTTCAATGAGTTCCCTCAGGCAGCAAGAGGCAGAGGGGGATTATAAACACAGCCCGTACCAGAGTCCTCTGACCAGATGGCTCATGCAAGCAAGTCAAGCTATACACTGAACTCTCTTTTTAAAAATACACAGAATTTCACTTTCCAAGTTTCCATAGAATAGTGATGGGCAAAACTATGTTATGTCCACTTTCCCCCTTGCAAAGTAGCATCAGGACAGTAATTTGTGGGTGGGAGAAGAGATGAGCACTCCTCCCCTTACCCTGCAGATTGCCCTGTCCTGGCACTTCTTCTCAAGTGGTGGCAGATCCAGCCTAAATGATGGCTTCATTACTCTTTGTACTGGACTCTCTCACTCCCATCCCACTTGCCCAGTCTTTTGAGCTACCTACACAGTATCTTGCTTCTAAGCTCTGCTTTATTCCAATGGCATGCTGGGTGTGCCTAGTTAAGACTTAAGAGGAAAGCAAAGATTCTGCTCTGATCCTTGCTGAGGTAGTTAACCTGCTGCCTCAGTTTGCAGTAGTCTTCCATGCTCCGCCTCCAAAAGAGTCCTTGCACATAGCACACCAGTGCATCAAGAAGAAAACTCCTAATCTAGCTGTCTTCCTGGTGTGCCACTTCTTCTGAGTGCAGGTGTGTTTGTGGTATCATGTCAGCCCTTTCCTGAAGCACTACATACAGCCTGAACAATTTGATGATTTCATTACTTAAACCTGTGCAGTGCTTTTCTTTAAAGGTTTCATCCAGCTTCCTCCAACCTTTGCATTGAGTCTTCTCACTCCCAGGGCCCTGGCATCTTTTATATATTTATTTATTTAGGTGTTTTTACCTCTTTTTCTCCACAGCAGAACACCAAAGGGATTTACAGATATGTACTTTAAATAAGCAAGAGTGCACAAGTTCTATCTTCGGTTGGTTCTGGGTCCCCTGGGCTGACTCACTTAAGGATACAAGCTGTGAGAGACAGGCCGACAGCCATGGGTGAAGATCCCTTTGGTTCTTGCCCATCAGTTTGCACCTCTAGCCATGCCTAGGCTTTAGTACCTGCACCAGAAAGGAAAACAGAATTTCAGCCCAGATCTAGTGCAGCAAACAGATATGTCCCTAAAAATTGCCCTCTCTTGACTTTCTTGCCTTGCTTTTCCTCTGGAGCTGCTAATACGTGAAAATGCTTGGGGTTTACTACAGAGAAGAGGTTTTGGAACTAAGATCAGATTAGGATCTATTCAGGGGTCCTTTTGTAGAAAAAGAGGTGCAGGAGCTCATTAGCATAACTCATTAGCATATGCCACGTCCCCTGACATCACCAGAAGTGTGTCAGAAAGGGAATGTCAGTTTCAGCCCCATTATATCCTATGGGCCATTGAAATCAATGGCAAAAACTCATAGGGTATATGAGGGGCTGGAGGAAAGGGGGTTTGAGGGAGAGGCTCCAAACTTGCAAGGTAGCTGCTGGGGCCTCTCCTTGAAATACCCTCTAAGTTTCAAGAAGATTGGACCACGGGGTTCAATTCTATGGGCCTCCAAAGAGATTGTCCCATCCCCATAGAGAACAATGGAGGGAATGGGGGCAACCTGTTTGGGGACCTGTAGAATTGGCCCCCCTGGTCCAATCTTCTTGAAACTTATTGAGTATTTCGAGGAGAGGCCCCAGCAGCTACTCTGCAAGTTTGGAGCCTCTCCCTTAAACCCCCTACCCTCCAGTGGCTTTTAAAGTTGCCGCCGAATTTCGGCGGCAATTCAGCGGCAAGCTGAATCAGATTAGAGAATCTGATTCAGCCCGTGGCTGCCCTACTGGCCAGTCCTGAGCTGGCGGAGCTTTGCTCCTCCTCGCTCCGGCTCCAACGGACCCCTGGATCTACTATTTTATGGTTTTATACCTTAGCAGAGATATAAATCCAGGTCCCCACTCAAACTTGTCTCTAGTGGCCAATACTTCTCTCTCTCTCTCTCTCTCTAATTAAAGGCTTTGATATCAGTAATTTTGATGTCTGGCTAACTACTAGTTGTCTTTCTTTCTCTTTCTCTTACAGATGATGAAGTTTGCTTGGGATAACTACAAACGATATGCAATGGGGAAGAATGAACTGCGGCCCCTCACGAAGAATGGACACATTGGTAACATGTTTGGTGAGCTGAGTTTCAATTTGCTTTCTGTTTCTTTTTAAAAGAGTGCAGGAGGCAAAGTCTTTTGACCAGAAAAGCTAGAACAGTTTCTCTCCTCCCTAAATTTTAGGGAAAAGAATGTTCATAGCATAACATCAGGGTTTTTAAAATTTTTGCAAGAGTTAGAAATATAGAACCCATTAAAGTTAGTTTAAAAAAAAACCCTCTGAATTTCGGCATGGACTGTCTAGCCTCTTTTGCAGATTTTAATCTAGAATACCTCCTTTGATAGATGTAACCTAAAACAGGGCCAATTAATTGTCATTCTTGTATGGTGAAATATGGCTTATGCAATGCACAGTGGCTGTGAAGTAGTTGTTTGACTGGCTTAGCAGGGATTTGGCTGTGCTGTGAAGCCCATCAACAGCTGTAGTACAGAAGAACCTGAGCACTGCTTTGGACTTTGTTCTGAGATCGAGGAGGGTGTGTGGGAGAAAAGTGGGAATGAAGTGGACACTGGTTTCAGTTGTATATTTTTTATTTTATGTTGCTTACATTGATATCCTGCCTTTCTATCCATTCAGGGCCTCCAGGGCAGGTGACAAACAAGCACAGTAAAATCACGTCATGAAATCAATTAAAAACCAGAAATCAATTAAAAACACAAGAGAGAGAATATCAGGGAGGAAAGAGGGATTGTTGCGGAAACGCCTGACAAAACAAAAAAGTCTTCGCTTGGTGGTGGAAGACTGTTTATTTATCAGATTTGTATTCTGCTCCCTCTCCCCAGAACAGGTCTCCAGGCAGCTAACGACATATAACATACAACAAATAAAACAGTATAAAAGATGCAATAAATAAATTTTTAGAATATAAAGCGATTAAAAATCTATCATGGTTGAATCTATAAACTATTAAGCAGGGCAGGATGCATGGATGGTGAAGCCACAACTGAAGCATAATTTACCAGCTGCTTGATGGATTGCAGTCACCCAAAGGCTGCCTGAAAAAGCAGCTTTGCATGCCCTGTGGAGCCCTAGGAAGGTCCTGCAAAGCACACACCTCTCTAAGCAGCTGGCTCCACAGGACAGGGGCCACTAATAGAAGGGGACAGACATATCCCTGGGGAGGGAGTTCCATACTTTTGACACCATGAGCAGGAATGTACATCTGAGGTTGCTTCATATGAAGGCTCTGAAGGGCAGAGGAATTCTGCGGGTAACCACAGGGCTCCCCGCCTCGCTGAATATGGGGGAACTTTTGGAATTCTAAAATATTGGGAAGTTTCACAAAATGTTAAGAGGTTCCAAGCAAAGTGCCCTTTTATGATGAAGGCAGCTCTTTTGGCGTGCGTGTTTCTTGCAGACCCAAAGCTGATGCCTCTGAGGCTCTTCTGAAGCATCTCCTGTTCCAGTAAGATGAAGGGAAAGCCATGATTGGCTCCTTGTGGTAGAAGCAAGTGGGTGCCAAGAAATACAGCAGGGGGCACCCTGGTGCCCCTGAGCTAGGGTTGCTAGGCCTGCTAGTTGTCATGGCAGGAGAAAGTAGGGGAAGCCCCAAATCACTGTGGTGAAGACCATAGAAATGTGTCTGGAATTCCTAAAGTGCTGACATCATTTCTGGGCTCAGAGGCAATCTCCCCATGTACACACACTCTTTCTCCCACCACAACGATCAGAAAGCATGTGAATAGATTAGTGGGCAAACACTTGCCCACTGCTGGGGGCAGGCAGATGGCAACCCTACCCTGAGCTGTGGGAGTTTCCTTCAGGATGGTGCTGAGATCCTTCATACCAGTGGTACCAAGATAAATCAGACAGATCACAACGTAGAGCTCATCTACACCCTCTTGAGATACTGGTAGTGACAAAGAAGCAATAGTTCTCTACTATTGCCTCTGCTCAGAGCTCTTCCAAGGGAGCTTTTCTGAATTGGAGTTGGGATTGTTAATCTCTCTCCACATTGCTGCTGTTTGCTGATTGGGGAACAATTGGGAGATCCACTCATGGATCTTCTAGCATCTCTTCTACTTTGGCTCTCAGTTTCAGACGCAATTTGGGGAGGGGTGTGTGCACACTAATGAGAAGCACCAGCCGAAAACTCCTTTGGGCATGAGGAATTGGTTGCCTGGCTCTTTGGATTTCATCCTCTGCTTCGGACCCTGCGGCCAAGCAGTTCATCCTGCTGAAGCACTGCCATTGCACTCCCAGAGCCTCTGTAGACCTTCGTATAACAGGAATGGGGTGGACAGCTCCTTTTCAAAAAGAAATCTGAATTGCCGATACTGTATCTGAAACCACAGCATTCATCTCGATCTGATGATGCTGCTGTTACCGTTTTGTCCAAGTTTCAACTCTCTCTAGCCAAGCCTTTCCTCTTGTACAGCTCTGTTGTTTGCTGGAAAGGTAGCTCTCATGAAATATTGAATATGTGAATCAATATTAAATGCTTTGCTTTGTGTGCTTAGTGGTTTGTATAATTTTCTCTTTAGTGGATTACAGTGTTTTGAGTAACTTGGATACTTGTGCTGCGTAGGCAGTGGACGTTGTCTGTGTCCCTCTTTTCTTCATTCTTTCCCACTCTGCTTCTCTGAACCTAAGCTGCCTCCTTTGAGATCTCAGCACCTCAAAGTCACCAACTTTTGGATAGATTGATTTGACTTTAAAAAAGCTGGATAAAGCAAGTCGTCCTGACTAGCCCTGGATAGCTGTCTATAGATAGGACTAAATTATGCAAGTATGTCAGGAAACTGCTCAGCCCAGTCTGGTTTGTGCACTGTTGCTGAGGCAGAATTTAGGTTGGGGATTTCAGAGGGTGGTGCTTGTCATGTTTGCTTCCATCACTTTTCCATGGTACCTCTCAAGGACATGGACAGATTGTCAGGAGTTCTGAAGATTTTCATAAGCAGTCTGTGTCTTACCCACCTGGTTAGGCCTCTCTTGTTTGTGTTGGTTCACTTAGGTTGCTAGTTCAGCTCATTTGCAGACCTTTGGGTGTAGGGGGATTTCCATCCTCAAAAGTCATCGTCTCTGAATGTTGTGAGAGCAAGAGTCCTATCTCAAACATTCTTGTTCTGGGAAGTTACTGATGGTGTGGTGGCAGAACAATTTCAGTTTCCTGGATGATGCAACTTTTCTTGGCTAGTTTCAGGCCTCGGTTTCATTAATCTGTATCTGGAGGAAAGAAGGAACCGTTCCATATTGGTTGTCTTTTGATGGGTTTGAATAGTGGATGGTAGGTGTTACTGTTCTAACTCTGAAGGGACTTTGTTCCCTATTATTAAGACAATCTAAAAATGACTATTGGGGAGAATGTCTCTTTTGTCCCCTGACTCCTCCTTGTTGTTTAATAAGAAGCCACCAGGAAAGATGGTCCAGAGCTCTGGGGCTAAGCATTGTTGATCACACCCAGCTCTACATTTAATTAACTAAGCAGCCAGGAGGAGTGGTCTGGGCTCTGAACCAGTGCCTGTAGGCTGTGAGGTGCTCAGGTGGCTGAAGGCTAACAAGCTGAGGGTGAATCTAGGCAGGACTTGCCATTTGGATGGTTGGATGTTCTGGGAATGAGGAGAGCTACAAGTGATTAATGGTGTGTTGGAGGACATGTGTAGCTTGAAAACGTTCCTGTATCTCTTATTACATAACATTTTTGAAATGATTGTGAGGACCATCATCTTTAATCAGTTGCACTTCTTATGTTGATTTACATAATCCCCTAAGCAATGTGAACTTTGCAAACAAGTTCTCTATGCTTTTGGAACCTGTGTGATTTACTACTGTAATGCATTCTAAGTGGGTCTGCCCTTGAAGATGGTCCAGATGTTGCAGCTAGTATGGAATTCTGCATTGGTGTTTTGTCAGGATAGGCTGAAAACACATCCATCTGGAGCAAACACATGATTGCAGTGTGTTTCTACATTTATTTCAAGATGCTGTTTTGAATATCAAAATGCTACGTGGTCTGGGACTGACATGTCTCACAGAGCACACTCTACGCAAGAGAGCCAATGTGCCTGCCGAGGCCCTCTCTAAGAGCTGTATTCTAGATACTGTTATTCTGGGACATTAAAACATTAGCAAGAAATAGGGCCTTCTCTGTGGCTGGACCATTATTATGGAACAAACCTTGGTCTGAGAAAGAGCGGGAATGCGGACCTTGATCCAGGTGCCTAGAGCCAGCTCTGACAGGCAGTCTCATCTACATTCTTGCAAGATGTCACAGTTTGATGTTTTTAACTGTCCATTTCCACCATCCCGTGGGTGGTATTACTGAGTGGAAGCCCAAGCACAGTACTGTGGGGAAAGTGCCCTTGGTTCTTTTTCCTCCTCCCTCAAAGGTGCTAGAGAGAAGCCCATTGATTATCCGACCAAGCCTTTCAAGCGCGCCTGTCACCACAATGGCTGCCATTATACAATAGAGTTCTTATTCTGCCTGCTCCCTGTATCTGTCATATCTACTTATTATTCTGACAAAACATTTTAAATCCCTTTATCCTGGCAGCGTTTTATATAGTTATGGGGGTAAGGAGCTGAACTCTGTTCTAAGGGTGCATCAACAAAATTTATCAAGGAAGGTTTGATATGTCAAAATCTGTACACCAGTGCTGTTTTTAGATGTTAGAGACTACCCCCCTCCCCCTCCCCTGAAAATACTTTGAGTGCACTGTGCTGGCAGCCAACAAGATCAATCTTGTGACTTATTTCCCACTGAAGGAAAATGACACTAGTCGTGCTCTTAAAGCCAAAACTTTGTGTTTTCCTCATATCTCTGTGTTTTCTTGCTTACTTAGTTCAGAGCCTGCTCTGCCCTGAAGGCTAGAAAGGGGTGGCAATTTAACCACATGAAACTTCTGCAGGAGAAGGATTTAAAATGCCATTAAAAACTGCCCTCCCTTCCCTTCTGGCTTAACCAGTAAGCCTTTGCAGTCCATCCAAAGAGGGTGAATCTAGGCGCTGTCTCATGAACGGTGAGGGTGGGGGCCAGCGGAAACATCTCTCTCTGCATCCTTGCAATCTGGCACAAAGGTGGTGTTCTTAGAGAATGGAATACTTAAAAAATTATACTCGTTTTTGTTTAGGTAGAACGAAGCTTGTTTGATAAATTGCCAATCTTGTTGATTGTTTTCATTTGTCATTTTCTGTAATTCATGTTTTACATAGCTTACTTTTGTAATGGCCTTTGGCCGTGTGCAATGAAATCTACTACTGCTACAAGTCTCTGATACCAAGATTTTGTAGTATTTTTTTTTCTCCTGAAAAAAAGAACGAGTTTCTGTCACTTATTACAACAATACTGTTGAAAGGCTGGTGAACTCTACAAAAGCAAGAGGAAGGCTATCAAGGTCAGAGCTTGTATTAGAGCTTGCATATGACCTTGCTCAGTCTGCATCATTTTATTCATTTCACGAAGTACAACTTTTCTTAATGCCTCATTTTAGATTCGGGGGGGGGGGGGGGTGGGATGTTGAAGGATGGGGCCTAAGCAGTTCTGGCTACAAAGCACCTTCTAGATTATAAGTAAAAATTACTTTGTGAGTTGCTTAGTTTCCCCATCTCTCACACATCTAACTTTCCAGATTGCATTTAGTGTTTAAAATCAATGTATCTGGAGTTTGGTTTAAAAGCCATGCAGGGTCTATCAAAGGAGCTTGCATACAGCCGGCATCATGTTCAAATCAGGTTGGTGGCCGAAGGATGTGCATTATTGTTGTGATGGGAATCCCTGGTTCAAGTGCTTGGCTTACAGGTGTGCTAACGCTTGACATATAGAAACCACCAGCTCTGATTCCAGTGGAAAATTGGCTGTGTTGAAGCCCGTGTGGGTAAGTTTGTTGGGGGAGGCACCCCAAACATCATCAATGTCGTTGTTGTTGCAGCTTGTCACCTCCTCTTAAATTTACACATCTTTGTCAGTCCCTGCATGCTTCTTTTGTACTGAGTCTGACAACTGGCACATCTGCAGAAGTTTGATGGCAAAGATGTTGATGTGTGGAGTCTAAAGATGTGAGGGATCTTCTTCGTGGTCTCTGTGCATCACACCTCTGGGATTAAGTGCGCCTGCGCCGATCCCGATCGGTAATCTTCAAAGCCTAACGGATTTTCGCGCCAGCTCCCCGGTCACGTGCACGTCCCACTGCGCATGACCCGGGGAGGGGCACGAGGATCCCGCCAGTTCTCTTCTGACCGCCGCGTCGTGAGGATCCCCTCTCCGCTTCGGTCGGTAGCTAACTTTCGTTTTTTCCAACTTGGAAAGGCCTTTCGGACTGACTCTTTTCGTTTTCCTGACCTACGGACTGTTTTTCTGGAGTCGCTTTTGGATTCTCCTCTTCCTACTCCCCGCCCGGCCTATGGCCCAGCGTTGGGGTTTCTTTAAACGTTGCCTTAATTGTGGGAGTAAAATCGCTCCCCCAGACAAGCACTCCCTTTGCTTGCTGTGCCTAGGCGAGTCGCATCGTGTCGATTCCAGTTCGAGTTGCGCCGCGTTCTCCAAACAAACTCGTAAGAACCGGGCGGCCCGACTCAGAGTGGCTCTCTTGGAAGCAGCGTTGTCACCGAAGATGTCCGCAGCCGACGCCTCGACAACATCCCCATCGGCACCGACGGGCCCGACGTCGCCACCGATGCGAAGCCCCTCCGGTACCGAGAAGTCGGCACCGAAAAGACCCCTCTCACTGCCATGAACTCCCGCTAAGAAGCGTAAGGAGGGCAAAGAGGGTAAGGGCAAGCTGAAGTGCAAAACCTCGAGTGCTTCGTCGACGCATCCTGCATCCGACATGACCCAGCACGGGTCTCCGCAGCTTGACCCTCCAGGGCGCGAGCGACCCCAGGGCAGCCCCGCCTCCCCGATGCCGCGACCCATCCAGCTCACAGATTCGGATCCCGACATTGAGCTGACGCAGATCCCTCACAGCAGTCCTGAGACTGGGCCCGACCCGCTGCCGGCACCGAAAGGTGAGCGAGACTGGCGCCTCCCTCCATCTTCGGTGCCGTGGGACGTCCGTCAATGGCGATACCTGTATGGTTCCTCCTACCCGCCACCTCCACAGTGGTACCCGGCGGAGTGGGATTGCCAATCGACGTCGTCAAGAGTCTCCCGATGCCGAGATCCCCTGGCTCCGACACCGACTCCGATACTGAAACCGATACCGAAACTACCAATGCCGATACCTACTTCGCCCGATGTCGACCTCCCTCCCTACCAACCAGATCCGTCGACCCCTATGTCTCCCTCCGAACATTCCGATCACTCGATCCCCGAATCTCCCGAATCATCCGATGACGAATCTCCCATCCAGCCGTCACCATCCCCTGATGTGGCTGAAAATTTACCAATCTCTCCCTCCGAAGACGTGAAATCCTATGGAGAGCTTATCAAACGAATGGCCCATTCCCTGGCACTCGCCACGGTCCAGCCAACCCCTACCGCTACCGATGCCATCTTCGACATCGTACAGATGGATACATCCACCGCGGTAGCGTTGCCACTAATTTCGGTGCTCTTGAGCACTGCCAAAGAATCCTGGGGCCACCCCTCCTCAACTCCAATCTCCAACTAGAGATTAGACCACATGTAAAGGCTCCAAGAGCCAGGGGCAGAATTCTTATTCATCCACCCCAAGCCCAATTCGGTTGTAGTGACCCCATCGGCCAGGGGCCGTAGCGGACATTCCTCCCCCTTGGACAAGGAGGGACGGAAATTAGATTCTTTCGGGAGACGATTTTATTCAGCCGGTGCACTGGGCATAAAAATGGCAAACTACACAGCCTGCATGAGCAGGTACCAATACTCCCTATGGGAGCAGATGACACCACTTCTGGCCCATCTTCCTGAGGATAAGCAACGCCTTGCTAGGAAGATCCAGAGGGAAGGCATGGAGCTAGCAAAGCACCAGCTTAACGCATCGAAGCATGCTGCGGACGTCATGTCCAAGACACTCACTTCAGCAGTCGCCCTTCGTCGCCACGCCTGGCTGAGGTCGACTTCGCTTCCACAAGACACAAAGTCCTTGGTGGAAGATCTCCCTTTCGAGGGTGAAGGACTATTCAGCTCCACGACGGACACAGTCCTTCATGATTTAGATAAGAGCATTAAGACATCTCATAACTTGGGTGTCTCACAATCGAGACAACAGAAGCAGAAGACATGGCAGAGATCTTGGTCCAAACAGCAACCGCGAAGATCTCCCACTGAACCCCAATGGCAGAGACCGTCGTCTACTGCTTATCAACAGAAACCCTATGGCCACAAGCCACGATTCCCGTCCGCTTGCGCTTCCAAGGCTAAGCCACCCAAACCGAACAAGCAGAGTCTTTGACTCCCCCATTCGCTCCGATCTTCCCACCCGTCTATCACCCTTTCTACCAGCATGGCAACGTATCACGACAGACAAATGGGCACTGTCAGTCGTAGCAGAGGGCTACAGAATAGAATTTTTCCAGATACCACAAGAATCGTACTTCGTAACCACCCCTCCCTCCGACACCCTATCGTCGGAAGTCGAAGCCCTCCTCTCAAAAGATGCCATAGAACAGGTACCAACAAACCACCTTCAGTGGGGGTTCTACTCCCGCTACTTCACGGTCCCAAAAAAGGATGGTGGACTTCGCCCCATATTGGATCTGCGGAACCTCAGTGCGTTCATCACCTACAAGAAATTCCGCATGACCATTCTACAGACCATCCTACCGCTACTAGAAGCCAACGCATGGATGGTGACGCTGGACTTAAAGGACGCATACTTCCATGTGACGATCCACCCGTCGCACAGACCATACTTACGCTTCGCGATCGGTCCGCGTCACTTCCAGTACAAGGCCCTACCCTTTGGCCTCTCTACAGCTCCTCGTGTCTTCACGAAGGTTATGGCAGTAGTAGCGGCACATCTGCGACTTCAAGGTGTCCACCTTTACCCCTACCTGGACGACTGGCTTCTAGTCGCCCCCTCTACGACGGAACTACAGAGCCACATCTCTACTACCCTTCGTACCCTAGAATCACTAGGGCTGACGATAAACCTCAAAAAGTCCATGCTTACCCCTTCCAGACGGGTTCAGTTTATCGGAGCTATTCTGGACTCCCTGCAATGCAGAGCGTTCCTACCCCCCAACAGAGCAGCGGATATAGTCTCCCTTCTCCTGTCTATCCAAGAGACCAAGGAGGCTACAGCCAAACAAATCCTTCGCCTGCTAGGCCTGATGGCCGCGACAACAGCAGTAATCCCCTTCGCCAAATTGCGGATGAGACCACTGCAGCTTTGGTTTTTGAGGCGTTTCCGCCCCAACTTCCACTCCCTCTCCAAACCATTTCAGATATCAACCCAGGTCCTAGAGACCCTGAATTGGTGGCTTGTGCCCCAGAATTTACATTCAGGTGCACCTTTCCGGCTTCCACCCCCCTCAGCGACCGTCACTACGGACGCCTCCCTATGGGGCTGGGGAGCTCATCTGGACGGTGTAGGTGTGGGCGACAGGTGGCACCCCTCTGTGGCACACAACCATATCAACTTCCTAGAGCTGTTGGCAGTTCTCTACGCAGTGAGATCTTTCCGCCAATCCCTGTCGGGGAAGACGGTGACTGTCCTTACAGACAACACCACCACCATGTTTTACATCAACCGCCAGGGTGGGACAGTCTCCCGTGGACTTTGCCGGTTAGCGATAGAGCTTTGGGACGAGTGCCAGGCACTAGATATTCACCTGGTAGCGACTCATCTCCCAGGACTACTCAACGTCCAAGCGGACTTCCTAAGCAGAGGGGGAGCATCCCTACACGAGTGGGAACTGAACTCCCTCTACCTGACTCTGATCTTCGACCGTTGGGGGCATCCATCCGTGGATGTATTCGCCTCTCGAGAGAACAAGAAGTGCCACCTATTCTGTTCCAGAGCAGGAACGGACCCGACCTCTCTCGGAGACGGTCTCCTCTTCCAGTGGACGGGGAAATGATTGTACCTATTTCCCCCGATTCCTCTCATACCGAGAGTAGTCCACAAACTGTTGACAGAGCGACCATGGGCAATTCTCGTCACCCCATGGTGGCCGAGACAACCCTGGTTCCCCACGCTCCTCAGTCTCTCACGAGGGACGTATCTCCATCTCCCGACGGACCCAGACCTCCTAGGGATGCATGGGGGCCGGGTACTGCACCACGATGTGCCCAGACTGAAATTGACAGTGTGGCTGATCCAAACTTAGGGTTAGAATCACGCATTGCTCAAGTTCTACTGAACTCACGCAAACTCTCCACTCGACGTTCATATGAGTCAAAATGGACTAAGTTTTTAACCTTCCTGGCGTCTGTGGGACGGCCCTCAGTCCCCGCCGGGCTTAAAGATATTTTTGGTTTCCTCCTGTCATGTAAAGACAGGGGACTGTGTCACTCATCTATCCGAGTTTACTTGTCAGCCATCTCAGTCAATCATCCTAAGATTGATGGCTATTCGGTGTTTTCCCATCCAACAACGAAGCAATTCCTCAAGGGAATGAATCGCCTCTATCCCCCAGTGCGGACACCAGTCCCGGCATGGGACTTGCCCCTGGTTCTCACTAAGCTGATGGGAAAACCCTTCGAACCCATGGCCTCATGCAGCCTTCAACTCTTGTCGTGGAAGGTTGCGTTTTTGGTGGCCATCACGTCTACTCGACGCGTGAGTGAGCTCTCGGCGCTCCGTTGCGACCTACCGTACTTTACGTTTCATCATAATGCAGTCACTTTGGCTCCAGATGTTGCTTTCCTGCCTAAGATAGTCTCGGACTTTCATATAGGGGCGGATATCACGTTGCCGGTATTTTTTCCTGGTCCCCAGGACCCAACGCAACGTAGTCTACACACTTTAGATGTCAAGAGAGCCCTGTCTTTCTACTTGCACCGGACAAAATCCTTTCGCAAGTCTCCAGCTCTCTTCATTTCCTATGCCTTGCCCAGGCAGGGACAGAAACTGTCGTCTCAAAGACTCTCGAAGTGGATAGTTGAGACGATAAAACTCGCCTATCTTCTGGACAAGAGGCCACTACCGGCGTCCCTCCGGGCACACTCCACTCGAGCCGTGGCTACTTCCACAGCATTCCTCAAGGGCATTCCCCTGGGAGACATCTGCAATGCTGCAACGTGGGCGTCCCCTCACACGTTTGTGAAGCACTACGCCCTAGATGTCCGCATCCATCAGCGTACTGTGGTGGGCCGTGCAGTTCTGCAAGCAGCTCAGATGTGAGACCTCCAGCACCCACCTCCAGGTATGTGGTGTGTTTATTGCTCGCTATTCTCCCAGAGGTGTGATGCACAGAGACCACGAAGAAGATATACAGGTTGCTTATCTGTAATTGGAGATCTTCGAGTGGTCATCTGTGCATTCACACCACCCGCCCTCCTTCCCCTCTGCTTTCGGTCTCCCTCACCTTTTTTTTCTGGGGGCTGTTAGCAGCGGTCAGAAGGAACTGGCGGGATCCTCGTGCCCCTCCCCGGGTCATGCGCAGTGGGACGTGCACGTGACCGGGGAGCTGGCACGAAAATCCGTTAGGCTTTGAAGATTACCGATCGGGATCGGCGCAGGCGCACTTAATCCCAGAGTTGTGAATGCACAGATGACCACTCGAAGATCTCCAATTACAGGTAAGCAACCTGTATTTTTGTTTTTTGAGATCTGCAGTCAACCTCCCTTCTGTGCTGTGTGCAGCAGAGCATGTGCTTGTCTAACCTAAAGATAGTATGATAAAATGTTCTTGAAAAGCCACTGAGTGTTTAGGCCAAAGCTGCGCCCTTCTCAAGAAGGTAGAAGAGATTCCCAAAATGTTTCGTGGTTGTGTTTCCATGATGAGATGTCATTAAAGCTGTCATCTGATTTAAAGAAACTGTAGTCAATTAACTGTATGAGATTAAATACTCCATACATTGCAAACAATGGTTCTGAAATTTTTACACTTAATGTATGCACATTTCATAGTAGGCACCATCTTGGAAGAAGTGTTCTTTTCATGAAGGAATGCTGCTTCTGGGACAGCATTTATTAACTGTGGGTTTTATATGTGTACTAGATGGACCCTGTTCAGGGTGGCTTTCCATCTCCCCTTTTCTCTTTAGCCCCTCCTTTCCAAAACTCTTTTTTGGCCTTCTGAAATCAGCAAGCTGCTTGACAATTTCTAAGGTCACTTTAGATTGTTATTAGGATAAAACAAGTGAGGACCCGCAAGAAACTTGCAGGAGCGGCTATCCCATTCCCCCCACCTCTACTTCTTCCCCTCTCCTACTTCTCTCACACTCTTTCTCCTTCCTGCCACCCCTTTTCTTACTCTGTCTCTCTCTCCCCTCCATGCTTGTCCCTTCCTTTCTGCCCCCACCCCATCACTCTTCCTGCCTCTGTCACTGTCCCAGCCTCCCACCTACTTCCCCCCCCCCCCCAGCAGCAGTGGCAGCAGCCACTCTCTGGTAATCACAATGGATTGTGCAAATACAGAGATCAGTTCTTCTTAGGGTTGCCAGCTCCATGTTGGGAAATTCCTGGAGATTTGGGGGTGGAGCCTTGGGAGGATGAGGTTTGATCTTGGAAGTGACCTCAGCAAGGTATAATACCATAAACTCCACCCTTCAGAGCAGCCATTTTCTCTGGAGGGGACTGATCTCTGTCATCTAGAGATCAGTTGTAATTCCAGAAGATCTCTAGCCCTCACCTGGAGGCTGCCAACATTAGTTCCCCTGGAGGAAATGACTGATTTGGAGGGTGGAGTCTGTGGCATTATATCTGTCTGCAGTCCCTCCTCGCCTCAATCCCCATCATCTCCAGGCTCCACCCCTCAAATATCCAGGATTTTCCCAATTCCTACCTCTTTCCCACCCAACAGCCAACCTACCTTTATCTGGCCCTCTGTCTTCAGCTTTCCGTCTCCTTTTCCCCTGCAGCTTCTACTGAGAAAAACTATGATCTTTCTCCATAGTGGGGACTAAAGCAGTTTACATTATTTTCTCCTCCTTTTTATCCACACAACCCTATGAGGTAGGTTAGGCTGAAAGTATGTGACTGGTCCAAAATCACCCAGTGAGCTTCCACAGCAAAATGGGGATCTAAACCTGGGTCTTGCAAACCCTACTCGAAAGCTCTGACCATTATACTACACTGACTTTCATAGGGTGGCTGCTGTTTAACAGTAGGAAGCAGCCAGGCCGAGTTGAGTCATGCAAGGCAGGTGGTATCAAGTCACCCTGAGGGTGCTGCTAGGCCTAGGTTTGCCAGCCTCCAGGTGGGATGTAGAGATCCCCCAGAATTACAACTGAACTCCAGACAACAGAGATCTGTCACCCCAGAGAAAATGGCTGGACTCGGTGGCATTATGTCCTGCTGAGGCCTCTCCCCTCCCCAAACTCTGCACTCCTCAGACTTCACCACAGAATCTCCAGGAATTTCCTAACCTGGAGTGGGCAATGCTAGTCCCAGGCCTGGCTCCAAAATAGGTCTAGAAAGTACCCTGCCCCCTTCCCCTGCCTTTTTAACCCAATCCCCCTGCTATGCATACTGCAGGAGGAATCCTCCCCAATCTCAGCTCCAGTTCTGCTTTTGCTTCCTCCCCCCCCCCCCCAGTCTGTCTCTCACCGTTGATGCAGTGGGGCCTGGAGTAGATCCCTGTGGTGGCCATTTCAAACATTATTGGAGGGGAATTTGGTGCAGTCCCCATTAGGGGTCCTGGCATAGACTCGCCAGTAACCAGCCTGTTGTATTTTCGCTTCAACAGATGTGGGAAGTGCTATCAAATAGAATGGGGGTCACATCTTCTAGCTACTCTATAGTAATTTTGCTGGCTACTACTGCTGCTTTACAGTTGCCGCTTGCTATACTAAAGAACAAAACATATTTTGAGCTATGGTAGAAATCCTTTAGAGGAAATCCTTTCTATTTCAAAAGGTCTATAAGACCCTGCATTTTAATTTTTTAATTTAAACTTTTCTCTTGGTGGAAACATTTGTTCAAGCTTTGGAAATTTGTGGCATACCAAGCCAAGCTCATCCCACCTAGGGAGCCTAGCAGGGGCTTGACAAACCACCTAGGTTTTGGCTGAACAGATGGTTTATTGAACACCTGGCAGGCTGCAGGCCTTAGTGGGTTAAGTGCATTGATCATAGATCCGCAATTTGCACAAGCCTGCTGTAGCTCCAAAATATGTTCTGCTTCCTTTCTGTTCAATACACTTCCTTTTGCATTTATTACTGGCTAGCTCCTTTCTGATCTTCACCTTCAATTTTAGAACCTCAGGATTGAGCCCTCGTAGGAGTTGTGGTGAAGATGACCAAGAAACAGAAATATTGTTTACATGCTCTGGAACTTAACAAAAGGCTGGGGTATGAATTGAAATGTTGTTTCATTATGCAACGCTTGTCCAAGTGTGATTTCACCACACCACAAGAGTGACCTAGATAAAAGTCCTGCATGTCTCATTAGCAGTCCCCTGAGCCAACTGGTCTCTGTCACCAACCCCCCCCCCCCCAATTTCCTATGTCATCACATCTAGCTGTGTGGTGATTTTTTTTGCAAGTAGTTAAAGATTATCAGGAAACAAGCTTGAGTTAATTAGATGTAATGTACTTGTATATAATGCAGGGACAGGTAATTGGATGAGAATCTTAATTGACACCACTGTACACTCAAGAAAGGAAATGTCAAAATCCCTGTATCGTCTTGGGTGGGCAGTCAGAGTCTGTGATTCGCTTCTCAAGCTCCTACAGTTGCTGTACCTCAGAGCGTCCTTTTCTATGAGTGATCGAAAGTTGTTCTCCATTTGCATACCAAATCTAGCCTCACTAACCATCAGGTCCCACCTTACATGGAGCTGGTTTGCACGTTTTGCAGAAGAAATCCTCTCCCCCCACTTGCAGCTCTAGCAAAGCAATTTTCATCATTCCTGGAAAGCAATAGCTTGCTAATCCCTTTTCCTTAGAAGTCGCACAGCTCCAGACTGAATACTGCTTTTGAAAAAGCCCACTTTGCTTTGTTTACCTGAGTCTTTTGTTGCTTCACTCACAGCAAACCTGCTTTCCTTGACTCATCTAGGTTCCAAAGTAGTTCGGTATTTGTCAGATGATTCCTATCTGAGCTGACATTTATCCTAGATCAATTTTTTACCCTCTTTCATCTGTCAAGGGCAAACAGGGAACATCATTAACTGGCCAAAAGTTACATACCAGGCATCACTTTCTCATTCTCAACTGAGGTGAGGATCTGAGTTTCCTCTCCAGTTCTTGAATCTGGTCATTAGCAGAGCATAATCCTGTTGCCTGCTTCTGCTGTGAGTCCCTGCCTTTGTTGAACATCCACACTGTTCTGTCTCAGTAAACGGAAGTTCATGTTGTATGCTGAACTTCGATCTCCCATGCTGTTATATAATTCAGTAGCTGTAACAAGGATCCTGTACTTTGTCTAAAGTTGGCTGTTCTTGTACAGGTTATAATAATAAATGTTGCCTTGTTTCTGTTCTTGGAACTCTCCTTGTTTTATCCTTTCAGCTTCTGTAGCCAAGAACCAGATTATACATTGCATTAGCCAAGGAGCTGCCAATCCTTGTGTTGAGTTTTCCACCCCTGGCCATATCACGCATACCGTGCACCTCAGGGCCTTGATGTCATTAGTTTTCCCTGTCTCTACAGGAGTTAAGTCATTGCCATGGGTAAAGAAGTTCTCAGCTTGATGGCAACTCACAGTGAGTTATTGTAAGCAATATGGGCAGGAAGTGGGAAATATACCAGTGATATCAGTCTTCATGGCCAGACCAGCTCCCTGTATTTGCACTAGGCTCCAGCACACTGGGTTGACACTTTCATTGAGCTATCTGCTATGATCCCAGGATCTTTTCCCCCTCTCAGTTTCAGCAGTTTCAGACCCCATTAGCCCATGCTTGTGACAGGATGAGATGTAACAGGATGTAACAGGATGAGATGTAACAGGATGAGAAACTGAGGATACCCATTTGTGACAAACTTCAAAACTATTAAATTAAATTCTGCCACAAGCAAAATAAATTTGCCATTTGCTAATTTAAAACTTTAAAAAAAAAAAAAAGTGTTCTGGTCAGCGTTGGCAGAAATTGTATGAGCACCAGGCTGTGGACAGCTGCACCCAAAGATTTGTTTGTTTTTATTTATTTACTTCATTTATATCTTGACTTTCCCCCCGATGGGGACCCAAAATGGCTTGCATCACTCTTCTAACATCACTCTTCTAATACACCTAAATAGTTTTGTGTCATCTGGCCAAGTTTGCAGATGACACCAAACTATTTAGGATGGTGAAGACCAAGGCTGACTGTGAAGAACTGCAGGAGGATCTTCGCAAATTGGGTAAGTGGGCAGCAATGTGGCAAATAAAATTCAGTGTTGGTAAGTGTAAGGTGGTGCACAATGGAACAAAAAAATACCAACTTCAAGCATAGGCTAATGGGGTCTGAAACTGCTGAAACTGAGAGGGGGAAAAGATCCTGGGATCATAGCAGATAGCTCAATGAAAGTGTCAACCCAGTGTGCTGCAGCAGTGAAAAAGGCAAACTCTATGTTATGGATTATTAGGAAAGGGATTAAAAATAAAATGGCCAATATAATAGTTCCCTTGTATAGATCTATGGTGCAGCCTCATTTGGAATACTGTGGACAGGTCTCGTCACTGTATCTCAAAAAGGACACAGCAGAGCTGGGGAAAGTAGTGAGGTGGGCAACCAAGATTATTAGGGGGCTGGAGACCTTCCCTATGAGGAAAGGCTGAAGTGAAGAGATGACTGAGGGAGGATATTTTTTATAAAATGATGCACAGGATGGAAAGAGTTGAGAAAGAACTTTTTCTCCACCACCCAAAATACTAGAATTCAAGGGCATCCAATGAAACTGATGGGCAGTAGATTCAGGATGGACAGAAGGAAATACATTTTTACCCAAGGAGTGATTAACATGAGAAATTTCCTGCCAGAGAATGTAGTGATGGTCACAGGTATAGACAGCTTTAAAAAGGGGGTTAGACAGATCCATGGAGGATAGGTTTACTCGTGGCTACTAGCCATGCTGACTGAAGGGAACCTCCATGTTCAGAGGCAGTAATCCTCCCAGAACCAGGAGGCAACATCAGGGGAATGCCTTAGCCTCTAAACCCTGTTATTGGCCCTCCAGAGGAATTAGTTGGTTTCCGTATGAGACAGGATACTAGACTAGATGGACCATTGGTCTGATCCTGCAGAGCTCTTTGTGTTCTTACTAGGAGTAAGGCCCGTTGTGGGAAGAAAGACAATGGGCTCTAGAAGGAAGCTCCAGCTGAGTGTCCTGGCTGTGGCTGGTGGGGTGGCAGAGGGAAGGGGAAAATAGAAGGAGGCAAGTCATGTTTATTTTCTTCTGCTTAGCTGTAAGTTTTCCCTCTGAGGTGGAGGACATCTTGGGTGATTCCAACCATCCTATCAGGGAGAGGCAGGAACTAAATTTTCTTCCTCTTCCTGTAGAGTGGGAACGCCCCCTTCTCAGTTCTTTTCCTGCCTCTGCAGGGTGAGGTTGTTTGTAGGCTTTGCCTCCAACCCTTAGTCAGTTAGGATAGATCCTTTCTCCTGTTCTTTACTTCTTGATCTTTCTGTTCCTCCTTTCTAATTTCTTGTAACCGAGAGGGAACTTAGGGGCAGTTGAAACAGCTGTGGAACCCTCTTTCTGCCTTTCTATTTCCACTCTCCATTTTTTGGCATCATGCCAGGAAGATCGACAGACGGTTTCCTGTTAGAGATGGAGCCCGATCGCATCATCATGGAGCTGGCCAGGGACCTACCCGGAGCCGGCATGACCTTTAGGCTTGCTGCAGCTGCTGTCAGGTGCTGAATGACCGCCTGCTCTTCAAGCGTGCTTCATGCCACCAGGATGCCAGATCCTGGCGGAGGCAGTCCCTTAATTGTGCAACTCTTGGAGGCGAGTCAGGAGGGCTGTCTGCTGACAGCTGTTCCTCCTCAGCTGTTCCTGATATGGGTGGCGATGGCAAACTGTCTGTTTCAGATGCTTCAGTAGGCCAGGTGTGGATTCCTGTCGCCAATGCCCATGACACTATCCCCTCCCCCCGGCCCCCCCCCGGCAGAAGGGCCAGGTTTCCCTGGGGAGGCATCGTGGAATTGTTGTACCAGGTTGGGGGTGTGGAGGTTGGTAGCAGGTTCCCAAGCTCGATCTCCAGGGCCACAGCCCTCCCAGTCAATGAGGTACTGAAGACCCCCACGATGGCTCCAGGGGTCAAGGAACTGGTGAACCTCGTACTTGTCCTCACTGCCCACCCTTACTGGTGGCGGTGGTGCCTGAGGAGGGGGTCAAGTGGGGTCTGGAGGCGCAGTTGGAACCAGCAGGGAATGATGGAAGACCGGGTGGATGCGAAAATGGGGTGGTGACTGGAGCTGGAAGGCGACGGGGGTTGATCTGCTCCAAGATTGGGTAGGGCCCGATGAACCGGGCATCTAACTTATGAGAACAGCCGGACCATCATAGGTATCGGATGGAGAGCCAGACATGATCTCCAGGCTTGAGCAGGGGAACTTCCTGCCGTTTTTGGTTGGCCGCCAGCTTGTATGCTGCCTTGGCCTGCTGGAGTTGCTCATGGAGCAAGGCTTGGAGCGCATAGAGTTCCTGCAGGTGGGCTTCAGCAGTTGGGACATTTGTGGGTGATCGGTCTGTTGGAAAGAACCGGAGATGGTACCTGTAGGTTGCGGCAAAGGGTGTCACCTGTGTGGATGAGTGTACCGCGTTGTTGTAGACAAACTCCGCTAAGGCCAATAGAGGAGCCCAATCATCCTGCTGGTAGTTGGTATAATAGCGCAGATACTGCTCTAGAAGTAGCGTTTGTGCGTTCTGTCTGTCCATCCATCTGTGGGTGGTACGCCAAAGATAGATGAACTCGGGTACCAAGACCCAAGTGAAGAGCCTGCCAGAAATGAGAGGTGAATTGTGACTCTCTGTCGGAGACTAAATGAGCTTGGGAGTCCATGCAATCGGAAGATGTGTTGGAGGATCAGTTATGCCGTTTCCTGGGCTGTGGGGATTTTCTGACGGGATAAAATGGGCCATTTTGGTGAAGAGGTTTACTACAACAAGGATGGAGGTATGGCCTTTGGACCAAGGGAGTTCGGTGATGAAATCCATGGACACGGTGTCCCACGGCCCTGAGGATGTAGGCAAGGGGTGCAGCAATCCTGAGGGTTTGGCTGGAAGGTCCTTAGTCCGTTGGCAGACCTCACAAGAGCTGACATATCGGGTAACGTCTGAGTGAACCCAAGGCCACCAGAAATGCGTTGTTCTATACTGGCCAAAATGTCCAGCGGGCAATGAGACATGGGTTAGCTGCAATATCTCCGTCTGAAGGGGTACAGGTGGCATGTAGGGGTGATTCTGGTGTAGCAGGAGGCCATCACAAGTGGTGAGCTCCCTGGATGCGCTGTTGAGCCCAGGGATCGTGAGCTTGGTTGGTGCAAATGTCTTCTGTCAGAGTGGAGTAGGTCCCAGTGGCTGCAAAGACTTAGGGTGGCAGAATGGGTGCAGCAGGGGCTTCTGTGGCTAAAGCAGGGGCATATTCAGGTTTGCGGGAGAGTGCGTCGGCTTTTCAGTTCTGGGTGTGCAGCACATAAGTGATACAAAAGTCAAACTGTGAGAAGAACAGAGAGAAACGGATCTGCCATTGGTTGAGACGGTGGGTTGTCTGGAGGTGGTCTAAGTTGCAGTGGTCCGTGAGCACTTGTATCAGGTGGCGGGGCCCCTCGAGATGGTGCTGCCAGATCTCGAAAGCAGCTTTGATGGCAAGCAGCTACCTCTCCCAGATGGTGTAATTTCTTTCTGCCATGGTCAGCTGGCAGGAGTAGTACGTACAAGGTTGTCGTGGCTGAGATGGGTCGTCGCATTGGGAGAGGACCGCTCCCAGCACTACATTGGAGGCATCAGCCTCTACAGTGAACGGTAGATGGGGATTGGGGTAGCGCAGGAGTGGTCCAGTGGCAAAACAGGACTTCAGAACTGAGAACGCTTGGTCAGCCTCGGGAGTCCAGTGGAAGGGCTCTTTGGGTTGCAGGAGCCTGGTCAATGGAGTGGTCATGGAGGCATAAGTGGGGATGAATTGCCTATAGTAATTGGCAAAACTGAGAAATCATTGTAGGTCTTTGCTGTTCCGGGGTGTCTGCCAGGTCAGGACTGCCTCCACTTTCTTTGGGTTCATCAGGACCTCTTGTGGCGACACAATGTGGCCAAGGAACTCAAGTTGCATATTTCCAGCTTTGTGTAGAGACCATGGGTTCATAAATGCTGGAGGACTTGATGGACATGCTCCATGTGTTGGGCGGGGTCACTGGAATAGATCAAGATGTCATCTAAATAAATTATGATGAAATGATCAAGGAGGTCCTGGAAGATGTCGTTCATTAGACGCTGGAAGACTGTGGGAGCATTGGTCAATCTAAACTGCATTGTCAGATACACATATTGGCCGTAACGAGTCCAAAAAGCCGTTTTCCATTCATCACCCGGCCGGATGCATACCAAATTGTATGCCCCACAAAGATCCAGCTTGGTGTATATTTGGGCCCCCTTGAAACAATCCAGAAGCTCGGGAAACAGGGACAGAGGGTACTGGTCGCAGACAGTGATTTTATTCAGGGCCCAGTAATCATTGCCGAGACGGAGTTCACCGCTTTTCTTTTTTACAAACAGAACTGGGGCTGCCAATGGGAATGTGGAGAGTCGGATGAATCCTCATTTCCAATTTTTGTTCAGGAAGTCCTGTAAGGCTGCTAACTCTGGTTCTGACATGGGGTATAAGCGCCCCGCCGATAGGGGTGCCCCTGGTACCAGATCAATGGCACAATCGTATGGTTGATGTGGGGGAAGCTGATCTGCTCCCTTTTCCTCAAACACATCAGCAAAGTCGGTGTACTTGTGAGGAAGCTGAGGCAAGCTGGCTGGAGTAGCCGCGGACAGGGCAGAAGGCGGGTTGAGATGTGGGCAAGGATCCTGGAACCGTAGTTCCTGTCGTGCCTAGTCCAGGATGGGGTTATGCGTCATCAGCCATGATAGCCTCAGGATAAGCAGAAATCGAGGCATACAGGCCACGTCAAACTGCAGTTGTTCTTGTTCTTGTGCTGGAATCTGATGCTGCTTGACAAAGGCGGTATCAATGAAACAGCGGGCTGCCCCAGAGTCCAGCATGGCATACGCAAGGCAGCAGTCGTGCATCAGGTAATCGTAGCTTAACAGGCACCAGGAAGGGACCCTGGTCATTCATAGAGAGTTTGGAAAACCCAGCCAGTTGCCCCAGGTCGGGGCTAGTAGGCCAGTGTGGGTCTAACACTTTCTTACACTGTCTAAAAGCCAATGTGCGGTATAGACTTCTTGAATAAAAGCAATACTCCTGGTTCTTGTGTGGGTCAAGTATTACTCCTTAACCTCTGTGAAAGCTTCCTGATTAGGCTTGTTCAATGGTCTGGGCAACTAGGAGGCTGAGCAGAGCAACTCTGGTAGTGTCAAAAGGGGGCTTTGCTACTCTTGACCACGCAGGAGAAAGATCGCAGAGTCCCGTTCAACAACTTAATTTTTTGTTTGTTTAATTTTCAACTGTGGAGGTTCAAACACTGAGAGGGACTTTTTCCTTCCTTCAAAATGTCATGTTTCGATCCTATTTGAGAATTTATCTCACCCTAATGTTTATACCAGCGGGCATTGCTGTTTTGTTTTTTCAAGTCTTTCCCTTCCCATCCAATAATGAATGTGAGCAACCATTCAAAGGGGGGGGGGGGAGAGAACCAGAAATAGTGGAGCACATTTAGACCTTCATTAGGGTTTTAAAAACTCTTTCTCTCTGTAAGACTTGTCTGTGCCTCCAGCTCTGCTCTCTTTTTAATTTTTAAATTCTGCATATAATGTTCCCTTTTCTACTCAGGAAAAAGAAAGTCTGCTAGATTTAAATCATTTTAAGAGGCAATGCATAGCAAAGAATTAAAGGTAAGCAGGAATGGATTCCCCCCCCCCCCTGGGTAATTTATATTTTCTTGTCAGAATAACCCATTCTCTCAAAATCTGGTAATTCTCTACTACACAGCCTTGCTGTTTAAATGAATTTCCAACAGATTAATAAGCATCAAAACTAATCATATGACATTAGCTTTAAATGTGACTATTCTTTTCTTTGTAATAATCAACAGCATCAATGTTCAATTTTTCCATTTTTTTTATGAGCCCCCTTGCGGTCTCCTGTTGAAATACCACTGTTTTTTTACCATTTACTTAATTTAACCAAAGTAACCCCTTCAGTTCCTGATACTGCATCCTATGCAAGATCTTGACAGCTGCATCTTACACAGTTTCCCTCTCTTGAGGTCAAACTCGGTGAGAGGATGGAAGTTCCATGAATGGCTTTCCAATGCATTAATAACAGCTGTGAGGCCCTGGTTCAAACCAGGACTATGGGGCATATTCCATTTCCAAACCTCGTAACACTCCCCCCATCCCTTTGCTGTTGGTTGTACTGGAGGAAGCATGCAGGTGATTTGTGTATTTCCCTAGTGGGACAAGTTGCAGTTCTCCAAGGCATTTTAAAGGGAAGGGGAAGGAGTTAAACTCTTGATATTCTGTTGATCCAGAGTGGATATTGCTAAACAGTAGCTGGTTTCTGGCAATTTTAAGAAAGGGCTGGAGATCCATTCACAGGTCTTCCAGAGTCTTGTCTTGACATTTAGTCGAAACTTAAAGGCAAAAAGGGCATTTTCAGAGATCTCTTCTGTTGCTAGCCAAAAAGAAAATGGGGGGGGGGGGGGAAACTCCGTATGTTCAGCCTTGTCATTTCCACACTTAGGCTTCCCTCTGCCAGTCCAGCTCTCTGCCATGTGGGCCACTTGCCTGCTCTTTTAAGGCTTCAGTGCTGGAAAGGGGAGGGAATTCAAGGTTTACCCTTGCTCATTGGTGCTTGGAGCCAAGACCAGCCTTGCCTCACTGGCCTCTCTCTGATTTTAAAGGCCAGCCTAAAGGGGTCAGTCCCCTCACAGCTTCCTGGCTTTCATGAGTTACAAGGGATATACTGTTCTGCCAAACCTACAGTCAGGAAACTCACTGAGGAGTGTTGTATTTTGGCAGAGTAAAAGCAATAATGCAGGACACACATGTACATTAGCTTAAAGAAAGCGTACTAAGAAATTAGGAAGGGTTTCATGAGAGGATAAAAACAATAAATAGTCTAACTGACTAGCTACGTCTTATCTAATCACTGGTTACTCCATGATGGATTCTCTGTTCTGATCCTCCTAGAACAAAGGAAGGAAGAAGAAACCTGCCAAATGCATAGGTGCAAGATCTCAGGTAACATCACTGAATTATTGATCAACCAATAGCCAGACTATAGGTCACTTCATTATGAATATGACCTCCCTTTCTCTGGTGGGAAATACATGCATGGCGTTTATTGGTTCTAGGCCAACTAACTAAGCATACACAAACAAACAAGTTAACTCTTTCATAACTGAAGTAATTGAACTTGCAGATTCCAACAAGGAGAGCCACATAGGTGTATGCAATTTGCCCCCATCGAAATCTTCGGTGCCACTGAATCAACCCCCAAAGCAGGGTGCGAAGCCTAAGCCACCATTGGCACTGAAACAATTGATACTGAAGCCTCTGACACCAACTCATACACCGGACCAATCAGACTGCAAACAGCCATCCGCAAACTCTGCCCAGGAGTCAGGCGATAAAGAATTGGATCGAAACTCCAATACCGAACCATCACCAACACCAAAGGTGACAGATGACCTCCCCATTTTGCCCACAGAGAACCTAAAATCTTATGGAGATTGCATCAAATGCATGGAACCACTGACCCTTCCTACGGTACAACCACCTCCTATTGTTACCAACACGGTCTTTGACATAGTTCAGATGGACACATCTACAGCCATCGCTTTACTGATGACTTCCGTACTTCTTCAGGCCATCAAGACCCCATGGCCTCATCCAGCATCTACTCCTATCTTGTCTCACCGGATAGACCACATGTATAAGATACAAGAAACTGGGGCGGAATTCCACTTCACGTACCCCAAACCTAACTCAGTAGTGGTCACATCCTCCTTCAAGGGCAGACATACCCACTCATCACCTCCTGACAAGGAGGGAAAGAAAACAGACTCAATGGGATGCAAGTTTTACTCAGCAGGTGCCCTGGGCATCAAAACCTCCAACTATGCTGCATGCATGGGCAGATATCAATATTCCCTCTGGGAACAACTCTTCCCATTCATCTCATCCTTGCCTGAGGACTCAGCCCATCAGGTAAAGCATCTGCAAAAGTAGGGTGTGCTGCTGGCAAAACAGCAACTGAATTCGCCCAAGCATGTACTAGATGTCTCAGCTAATGCTCTCACTTCAGCCATCACTCTAAGGTGCCACTCTTGGCTCCGCTCTACTGCCTTACAGCAGGACACAAAAGCATACATAGAAGACCTTCCCTTTGAAGGTGATGGACTCTTCAGCTCCACCACAGACACTGTCCTCCAGGAACTAGATAAGAGTATCAAGACTTCTTGCAACTTAGGGAGATCTTCCAAGCTCAGATCTTGGAATTGTGAGAGTCTAAGAGATTTCAAACTGCAACCAGAAGTTCTTAACCAGAAGATTCTTTTATTGTCAGTGGATCTTATAGTCATTTACATGTCTTGAGTCAGTAATGGAGGGGTGAGGGTAGAATGGGTACAGTTATAGTGTATTCAAACAGGATAATGCAAAGTGAAACCTCCAATCACCACACAGATAAAATTGTGCTCAAATATACTGGACATTACTTCCCAGGCTAAAAGAAGGAAAAATTACAGTTAGCTCCTGGAAAAGAGAAGCGGTTGAGAAACGGCAAAAAGCAACAAACTCAAGGTTAGGGAGGCACAGTGCGATAAGCAGCTGAGAGTGAGAACAGAGGAGACATTCCAGTGGAGGGGGTCAGAGGCCCAGTGGTGAGGAGCAGATGTGCCACTTCCGGCCCGGGAATGGCAGCCATAGCTGACATACTGCCCTCCCAAAGACCCCAGTTACCCCCCAGGTTTCAAAGGGTACATTTTATGGAAGGCACGAAGCTTTGCAGGAGCGTTTACATGCACAGAATCAACCCATTCATTATGCTCAGGACCAAAATCACACCAATAACTAAGGTACAGTAGCCGGCCTTGCTT
The DNA here is from genome assembly GCA_029233225.1 of Lepidodactylus listeri. NCBI lineage: Eukaryota > Metazoa > Chordata > Lepidosauria > Squamata > Gekkonidae > Lepidodactylus > Lepidodactylus listeri. The sequence goes on along the minus strand of JARCFY010000020.1, from coordinate 6,604,121 downwards.
ATATTTAGAATCGAGGATCTGGTCCACGTTGAAGTGAGGTTCACCCCTCTTCATCAGAGGAGGAGGAACTGGATGTCGGGGTCTCCACTCGTTTGGCCTGGGATCTTTTTTCAGGAGGCTGAAATGGAAGACCGGGTGAACGAATTTAAGCGATTTAGGCAAGTCAAGTTCAAACGTGACATCAGTAGTTTCTTTATCACAGTGAACAGCCCCACATATTTCCAGCCCAATTTACGGCTGGGCTGAAATCCCTTAATGTTCTTAGTAGAGACGTAAACAGAATCTCCTGGGGAGAGATCCCAGCCACCGCCCCTCCCTTTGTCCGCATATTTCTTATAGTCAGCCTTGGCGGCCTCTAAAGTCTTTGCAATAAGTGGCCAAGAGTCACGCAAGGAGTTCCACCAGTCCGCAAAACCTCTTGGTCATGGAGACGCTGGCCCCAATGATGGAAGAGGAACACCCTCATAGTTCCCCACCGCCATGAAAAGGGAGACTCCAGTAGAAGAATGTACAGTGTTATTGTAACTATATTCCGCAAATGGAAGCAAGTCCACCCAGTCATCTTGCTGATAGTGTAGCACCGCAAAAATTGTTCAAGGATTTGATTCACACCTTCCGTTTGGCCATCAGTCTCTGGATGATAAGCGCTGCTAAGAGCGGGTTCCTGTCAGCTATGGCTGTCATTCCCGGCCGAGAGGTGGCACTTCACTCTTGTCCACGTCATTCCCTCACACCCCCATCTATGGAATGTAGCTCGACTCTCACCAACAGTGGCTTATCTTGCTGCGCCTCCCTAACCTTGAAAATGTTGCCTTTCACAGCATCCTAGCCGCTTTTCTTTTGCAGGTGCTAACTGTAACTCTTTTCCCGCTTTAAGCCTGGGAATGAACCGTCCAGCATATTTGGGTGCCTTTTTCTCTATGTAGGGATTGGAGGTTTCACTTTGCATTACACTGTTTGAATACACTATATCTGTAACCCCTCTGATCCCTTCCCAGTATTACTGACTCAGGACGTGTAGACGACTATCAGATCCATTGACAATAAAAGACTTTCTGGTTAAGAACTTCTGGTTGCAGTTTGAAATCTCTTAGACTCTCACAGAGAATCAGTTATCTTATTTTGGAGAGATTGCTCATTCCTGGCCATGTCGTTGGAAGATGGTGCCGAACCTCCAACCATAACTAACTCAAGATTACTGGTGCCCACAGACGAGGAGCTTATCGTGGTGCCTACTCAGTAAGAAGAAGAAGCTGTCCATCAATACATCATCCCACTCCAGCTTGGGATCTCCCGCTGGTCCTTGCCGGACTTTTGGGTAGGCCATTCTAACCCATATCCACGTGTAGCCTGCAACATCTGTCTTGGAAGACTGCTTTCCTGGTTGCCCTGCTAGACGGGTAGGGGAGCTGATGGCCTTACGTTGTGACCCTCCTTACCTGGTTTTTCATCATGAAGGTGTTTCCTTCACTCCGGACGTCAGCTTCCTCCCCAAGATCATCTCAGAGTTCCATCTCCAAGTGGACATTGCTCTCCCGGCATTTTTTCTGTCTCCTTGGGACAACTCGGAACACCATCTCCACTCTCTTGACATCAAGAGAGTGTTATCATTTTACCTGCATAGGTGTCAAGGTTCCAGTTTGACCATTGTCTCTTTTCCTTTACTTTCATTTCTTCTCATTGCTTCACTGTTCACCTTGCCATGCTGTAGGGGGGAGGGACATTCCTAAGGGGGGGAGTATGGGGGATGCTTGCTTGTAACTCGTAGCCATAATTTTTCCATTCAAGATGTGCCCCTTGGCTTCTCATGAGAATGACCTTGGAGACTCTCTCGCCGGGCACCATAGATAGCAACCGTATATCTGTCAGGCTTGGCATAGTAACACGGTATGAGTGGGGTGTGCGGTACCTTGAACCTTTTCTATGACTTTGGGGTTTTGGCATGCTTTTGGCATTCCTGACAAAACACCAGTCTTGAGTGAGCATATCTCTTAATAAATCTTTAAACAAAGGAACTGGAGAGTGTCTTAACTGGGGATCTGCATATTGTCAGGAATCCTATATTACTCTTCACCCACAACCCCATCCCTGCTGGTATGGGGAACAGAGATGAAGACTCCGGGGCGGGCACGAGTACTGGGTCGGAACCCAAACATCCCGCGCACAACCCTGACAAGAAGGGAGATGATAAGACTACAGGTGCCAAGCCAAATAAGCACATCCTCTTCAAACACCCCAAGCCTGACCACTGGGAAGATCCACCATGGTTGGTGAGCACCCCCGGATTCAAGGGAACCCAGGGCCGCATTGACCGGGAGAAGCACCGAGTGTCCTGCACCTTTCGTAATGACCCCAAACTGGGCAAGATGAGAGAGGAGTGGAAAAAAGTGGCTGAGAGTGAACAGGAGCGACCCCCAGTGCCCCACAGACTTGAGTCGGAAAGAGAGCAGCCACACGATGCACTAGAGGTGACTTTCAACGGCAGCCCTGGGAAGCTAGCATTCTTCAACAAAAACCAAGAGGGGGTCATAGGTATCCATAGGAAATTACAACAAACAAACAACCACTGTGACATAAATGACTAGAACATTTTATCAAATTTACAAGATTACAAGGAATAGTTCAATATACTCTCAATAAAAGTTTACAACATTACAAGGAAAGTCCATAATACTCAGTGAGCACCCGGATATAAACTCATTTCATCCACATCTTCCTCAGGAGTAGTCCTATTGTATGGAAAGGTACCAGCCTCTTGAAACAGTTCAAAGTTTGTTAAAAGCAAACCAATGCTTAACTTCTTCTTTATTTTCTGCATTTTAACATGGAAGAAATCCATGGTATTTTAAATGAAAGGCAACATGACGCTGAATGGAATATTCTTATTTTTTAAAAGATTTTGATAAATTCTTAATTAATTTTTAAGAGTTTGTTAGAACTTACTTCTGGTTCCATTGCAAGTGTTTATATTAGGAGCAAGCCCGTCTTGTCTCGCAGGTGCAAGAAACCTCCTATATTGTGCTGGCTAAAATGCTCTCCATGAAAGAGTTTTAAATTTTATGTAGTAGCAAACCAGTCCTGGCTAAGAAGCCTTCAGTTTTGAATGTGGCTGGCAAAATGCTCTCTACAGCAAGCTGAACACCAGGCTCTATAAAGAAACTATTCTAATTAATTCCATGCAACTGCATGTTGAACATCTCTTTCTTAAAGCTATAGCATATTAATAAGATTGTTGAAGGGCTGAACCTCTAATAATATTTCCACTTTTAAAATTCACTTGTAATTAAAATAGTATCTTGAAAAAGATGAACTGGGCTCAATTTTGACTTAATTATTATATTTTAAAATAGATGCAAACTCATCATCTTCTATAGGAGAGTTAAACCATTTGCCCAATCTTCCTCAGGAGTAGTCCTGTTGTATGGGAAGGTATCAGCCTCTTGATATAGTTCAATGTTAATTAGGTTCTGGTTCCATTGCAAGTATTTGTATTAGGAGCAAGCCAGGCTTGTCTCTCAGTTGCTAGAAGCCTCCTATATTGTGCTGGCTAAATTGCTCTCCATGAAACACTGTTGAATTTTATGTAGTAGCAAACCAGTCCCCAATCCACCTGGCTAAGAAGCCTTCTAATTTCGAATGTGGCTGGCAAAATGCTCTCTACAGCAAGCTGGACTCCAGATTCTAGTATTTTATTTATTTATTTATTTATTTCGACTTATATCCTGCCTAGCCAGCAAGCCGGCTAACTATACTGTGCTCGTTAAACTTGTATCATTAAATGGTCTCTCCAAGTATACAGTTGAAATTACTATAAACAGGCCCAGTCCAAATGCATGCTAAAGTTATACATATATATCAATTGTATGTCAATATCCCCAATAGAGACAGGAAAAACCAAGAGGGTGTCACAGGTATCCATAGGTAATTACAACAAACAAACAACCACTGTGGCATAAATGACTAGAACATTTATATGTTTTATCAGATTAGCGTTCGTCACCATCCAGATGCTAGCGTTCTTCACCATCCAGGTGTGTAAGATGCTCAGAGAGTGGGGCCACGTTCAGAGAGTGGGGCCCCACACCTTTGTGAAGCACTACACCCTCAACATCTACATCTATCAGCGATCCCGAGGGGGGGGGACACGTGCAGTGCTACAGGTAACATGTGTCTTAGTCCCTTCCAGCACCTGCTTACCTGTAATTGGTGATCTTTGAGTGGTCATCTGTGCATTCACACCACCTGCCCTCCTTCCCCTCTGCTGGTGGTCCTCTCTCCTTTGTTTGAGGCTTCTTGCAGGAGTCAGAAGGCACTGGTGGGATCCTCATGCCCTCCCTTGTAGGCCTGCGTGGTGGAGCCCCTGCACATGCCTCGGGGGTAGGGCACAAAAAATCCCTTTTAGCTTTCTATTTACTGATCGGGATTAATGCAGGCACACTATATCCTAACAGTGTGAATGTACAGATGACCGCTCGAAGATCACCAGTTACAGGTAAGCAACCTGTCTTTCCTTTTGTTGAGTTCAGTTTTGAATACATTTCAGTGCAGACAGCAAAAAAAAAAGCAAAAAAAAAGAAAAGAAGCCAAGATGGACTGACCCGCTGGATTTAGCCAGCAAAAAGATGACTTTTTAATGAGATGTGCTGAGTTGTTTCCAGAGTAGATATTCGTCCTTTGTTTTCCAACAGCTTTTATACGGGAGGGGGAAAAGTCACTTGAATACTGGGGAAATAGAACTAGGGAAGATAGAACTTTTTAAAATTTTCAACTTGTTGCTTATAAAACAATGGAGCAAGATGCCAACAGAATTTTCAGAATCTCCTAACTTGGGTATCTTAAAGAAAAATCTTGTCCGAAGTTGGAAAGCTGAACTGGATATTCAGTAAGATCTCATCTGAGATTCTCACTATCATTGACAGGGAAGGTGTCTGTATATATCTCCTACTACCACAGAGATAAATGTCTGAACCAGATAATGTGTGCTGTATGAGACTGTATTAAATGGTAGTTGTGTCTTCTCCACCCCATCCCTCCCACCACCCTCATTTGCATATTGGGAAGATGATACACATGGCAGTCCTGGAGAAACAAGACCTTCATGCAGCTATTCACACCTCATGTAGAGCATGCTTTTCCTCATATATAATTAATCTTCACATTTAATGTGGTTCTCCATCATAAATCTGAGAGGAAACCATCATCCTGATTTTGGGTTCATCTTTCATTACCTCTCCTGAGTTCGGTGCTTTTCCTCTGGGGCATTTCCAACCTCATGGAAGAAAGATGCAGTCCCTGGCACTACTGTCACCATGACCAAATCCTTCTGAATATTATTCACTGGGGGAGGGAGAGATTGTCTGGAGTGGCAGCCTGCTTGCTTCCTCTTCTTGTCACAACACATCTTCCACTGCTTTTGGAAACAAGCCCTCAGAGTTGGAGGATGTGCCCCTTCCTTTTTGATGCTGAAAGCACAATTCTCTCTCTTTTCAGCTCAGAGGAATTAGCAGACTCTGTTCATTAGCAACTAGCTAAGGTGCTTGAAGTCCATGGATAATTGTTTTAGATAGAATGCGGGTGCTCATTTGGATGGGCCTCGTGTGGAATTGTATGGATCCTTGGGGATACGTGTGGCAAAGAAATAAATTGTTCTACCTGCTAGCCAGTGTGCAGTTAATTTTGCACTCTGAAATAAAGCAGGCTTGAGGGCCACTGCCCAATAAAGACTTCTAGTGTTCCTTGTTTCAGTTTGTGCATTTTGAATTGGTGCAAATATTTCTTATCACAAATCCTCATATCTGTTTGGGGATGCATCCATCGTTGTGATGGACCTGGTAGGTACAGAGGGACGTCTGTTGTTTTTCCCTCGAGAAGAAGGCAATCTAAACATATAACATACTGCATCTTCTTCCAGGATCCTGCTCATTGGAGTAGTAGAACTCAACAGCACTTCCATGGGCAGTGCCCTGCTCTCCATGGGAGTGAGTGGAAACCATTTCCTTATGTGACAGAAAATAAAGAGTAATATCATTGGCATGGGGAGTGGGCCAAACCTGTCCTCTTGTGATGCTAGCCATTTAAAACCAAGACTGCTCTTATTTATGTATTCCACTCCTGGGCTGTATTTCATGATTGCACTAGAGTGGTGGAATTTTCTGTTGACCGTTCACTTATATTGAGGAACGTAAAGAGGTGTTGATTGGAGGGACTCTTTTGAGTGAGGAGCTAAATTCACTTTTGGCTCTTGCTGGCCCCAACCACTGAGAAACAAGGATGCTGGTATCTGTATAAACCTATCCTAGGTTTAGATTCTTGGTTACATCAAAGTGTGACAATATATGGGATTACTTAGATTTATAAATGGACAACAGGAGGACTAGCATTTATGTATTCATTGTGTGTACTGCACATGATGTTAGAAATGGGACTTAAATGGGTGCCAGAGATTCTGAATTAGCATTTTTTGGGCCTGATCTCTGTTTGGCCAAAGAAACAGAAAAGGTGTGAGTCAGAAATGTGTAACTTTCTAAGATGCAGTCCTGCAACAGCATTCAGGTCTGCAACCCAAAAGTCAAACTCTCTGCCATGGCTATTGGTAAGAACTGCTAGTAAAATTGACAGTGATTGCACTGTGTGTAGGCTGGTTCTCATTGCACAATACTGGAAGAATTGTGATTAATTAGCTCTGCCTGGGAATTTAGAGGGATGAGCTGTTGTTGACGAGGCAAAACAGATTGAGACGTCTTACTGCCAGCTGTCTGGACAGATCTTATTAATGCTGTCTTTCCAAGATTTCTCCTTGGTGAAATGAGAAGTGGAGCATCTTTGTGTGTCTCTTCCCAAAAGCCTCCAATCAGCTTCTTCAAAAGTTCTGCTGACTTGGGAGTCTGTAAAACTGGGGAAATGGCTTGCAAGTGATGTGTGACAGCAATGTCAGATTAACCATTAAGCTAAATACACAAAACTGGAGGATTCCAGCTCCATCACCAACACCCACTTGCCAATTCTGGATAAATCAGATTTTGCAATGACAAAAAGAGTACGCAGCATGTGTTGATATACATCCATTTTACATATTGTCATTAATACTCTCATTTTTATGTTCAGCCTCAAAGTTATTCCTCAGAAGCTATGAAAATATATATAATTTTTTTCTAATCATTGCCATTTTGTACTCCTTGTGTTTTCCTCCAGTAAGAGGATCACAATATAATCCTAGACAGAGTCACACCCTTTAAGTCCATTAAAGTTGATGGGAGTTAGAAGGGTGTAGCTCTGCTTAGGGATGCACCTTTAATTGCCTTGTGTTGTTAATCCCCAGACTACAAGTGTGTTGTTTTTTAAATTTCAGAATTTAACTATAAAGGTGAAGTTATGTTCACTGAGATCCCAGTTGAAATGACGGGAGAAAAACAGGCCACAGGGTTGTCCAGTCTGTTAGGGGAAACCCTAAATATCCCATAGCTTCCTGAAGATTTTCTTTCCCATCTTTTCTTCTTTCCATCATATTAACAACCAAGTTGGCTCAAGTACAAATTGTGTAATAAATAAAGCCAAGCTAAAATTATAAAACAATTCAACACACAAAAAGCAGTAAACCAAAGTCAGCAACTAGAAGCCACACGCTTAAAAAACAAAACAAAAGCCTTAAGCCTGAATAAACCTGCCCTTTCTTGCCACCTGAGTGCAGGGTCAATGCAGATGGCTTCAGCAGAAAGGCCAGTTTATATGAGGGAAGGTGATCTCTTGATAAATCCTTAGCTGCTTTTATGCTGATATAGCAGTTAGAATAAATTAGGACTGGTTTATTATTTCCACTTCCCAGATTTTGAGATGGGGAAAAAATGCATTGAGACATCTGAACCTCCTCATATGGAGAACGTTATTAAAGACAGAGCAGGCGGAGCAGCCCAAATAGTCCCGTTAATCCTGGGCTCAACAGACTTCTGGTTTTCAGTGTGGTGGCAGTGGACCAGCTCCGGGGAAGCTCCTGGGAAGCTGTGCCAGATTGCCAGATTTGGAGGGGGTCCAAAGTAATTGGAAACACCCCCCCCCCCGGATTTCTGGAGAGGAGCCCAAGCAGGGGGCTTGATCTTGGATTCTCCGGACAGGACAATGAACAGATCGAGTCCTAGATCGCCCTGAAGTACAATCCGAGCGAGCACAGCTGTGGACTCTATAGCTGAAGAGCCATGACTACCAGAACGAGGGGAAATAGTGTTTTTGACTTCATCTGGAACATTAACTTTAACACCGCAAGTACTCTATAAAGCACTTTTATTAGAAGAAATTTGGATGTTACAGCCCTTTTAAAGAGACTTTTAAAAAATTGGATGGGTGGAAGGGTTTTCTCCTCCCCCCCGAAGCGGCTTTTCAAAGAACTATACAACTTGCTATTTGGAGAGGTTTTTAAGAGCTGGATGAGTAGGAAATGGTAAACATCTGAGATCACTCTACTGATACAATACCCTTTTTTTACTGGGTTTACCGTAATGTTCTAGACTTTGGGAACTTTGGGATATGCTCAGTTTTTAATAAAGCCTCCCTTGGGATTATAATTCGGACTCTTTTTGAAGATACCCAGTTGGATTACAGTTTATTCTAACTCTTACTTGGAATATAAATTAAAGACAAGGGATTGTATTGTCTGTTATAAAAGAAGATGGAAGAAAGAAGAATAATGAAGAAAAGGAAGATGATATCGGGAGGTTTGGACCTTACTTTCACTTTCGAAACATCACTTCTGTTTTTAAGATAGGTTTTAAAATTGAAACTGTTATGTCTTTGAAAATCATATGTTGTTGTCTCCAAGGTATAATATGAGACGAGTGTAGTGCAAACTTGATAGCTTCGTTTTTTTGTAATTATACTGATTGGGAGGGTGATTATGGGTAACTAAAGGAGACTTCTATTTAATAGAACAATTTTTTTTTACAGTACAGAGGTGTATATCCATTTAAAGTTACAATGCAGAATGTTGATAAGAAAGTGAAACCCCCCCTCCTCAACTCCATCTCCTGGCCAAGGTAAATCTGTGATGGTCAGCTTGGCACAGATTTCAGCAAAAGATCTACAAACTTTAATACAAGATGCTGTAACTGCAGCTGTTAATCCTATGCAAATTAAACTGGATTCTTTGTCACAACAGATAACACAGCAGATGACAGAAGTACAAAAGCAACTCATGGAAAATAGGCAGGAGATATCCACTTTAGCCAAAGCAGTAAACCAGATGGAAGACAAATCTGAAAATATCCATTTTAAAGTAGAGAAATTAGAGGCCAAACAAAACTCTATGTAGGAGTCCCTTATTAAGCTATAACTTGATAAAGCAGCATATATTTTAAGATTCCAGAATGTACCAGAGAAGGAAGATGAAGATTTGAAAATTGAAATGGCACAAGCACTAGCAGATTATATGGGTGCAGAGAACCTAGGTGAAATATACAATGAAATTGATGTGGCTTACAGAATGAACTCTGCCTATGCAAGAAGGCATGGATTACCAAGAGAAGTGTATATGAGATTTAACAAAAGAACAATAAGGGATGCCATTCTTAATGTAACAAGAGAAACATCTTTCCAAATAGAAGAGACAGAAATAAAAATCTTTAAGGAGATCCCCTGGAGAATAAGAGACAAGAGGAGCGAATATACAGAATTTACAAGTACCCTTAGAAAGAATGGAATTTCAGATAGGTGGTTGTTTCCAGAAGGCCTTCTCTTTACTTATAAAGGAAAAAAGATATAGAATAACTTCTACATTCAAAGTGGAAGAATTTATTAAACTTCATGGTGACGATTTGAAGATAGAGGAAGAACAAACAGATACCAACAAAGAACAGCTAACTGATTCACGAAGTGGTAAAGAATTCTATACAATGGTTAAAGCAGTTTATACAAACCAACAAGCTAAGATCTTATTAATGTGATTTATCACAAAACATTGAGATTCAGAAAGGAACTAGGCAAGGTTGTCCACTTTCATTATTATTGTTTATATTTGTACTTGAAATACTGAATGATATGGTCAGAGAGGATATACATATAAGAGAAGTCAAAGTAAAAGGGGGGAATATAAACTACAAGCATTTGCAGATGATTTGGTATTTATCCTAGAAAATCCATTGGACTCAATTACACAACTATTGACAGCATTGTTGAACTATAGCCAGGTGGCTGGATTGAAGATCAGCATGACCAAGACAAAAACACTAACCAAAAATATGACAAGAGATCAAGTGCAACAGTTTTAAAAGAAATCTGGTTTTGAATCACAAAAGAAAGTAAAATATTTAAGGATAAACATAACAAACAGATATAGCTCTTTGGTGAACAATAACTATGAAACTCATGGTAGAAATTTTAAAAGATTTGGAAAAATGGAAAAACTTACAAATATCTTTGATGGGTAGAATAGCTACAAAAAAAGATAAATATTCTTCCAAGATTGATCTTATTTCAAACAAGACAAGGCCTTCAAAATCAACAGTACTTCAAAGAACTTGATACAGTAGTGACACAATTTATATGGCAGAACAAATAAAATAAAAATGAAAGCCTTCCGAGATGCTAAAGAAAGAGCTGGATTTTCTTTACCAGATTGGACTCTATACTATAGAGCAGTGGTATTGATGTGGTTAAAAGATTGGATTATGTTAAATAACTGTAGGCGCTATTAACTTTAGAGGGCCATGACCTACTATTAGGCTGGCATGCATTCATGCGGTATGGAAAATCAGATATTCACAATTATTTTAAGCATCTGATTAGGAAATCACTATTGATAGTATGGGAAAGCGTTAAAAGACTATTTTACATTAAGATTCCTAAATGGGTTTCACCACTTGAAGCTTTTACAAATCTTAACTTACTACGAAGAAATATGTTGTTGAGATATGAGGACTTGTTGGACAATCAAAATGAATTAGAATTAACAGAATGACTTATAGAACAAGAGATTGATGTAGGTTGGTGAGAAAGGGTTCAAAGAGAGTCAAGATTTGTTAAAGATAAGCCATTGGGCTTTTATACAAATATAATGGCAATAGATAAGGTATTGTTATATGCTGATGACAAAATGATTAGGAAGTTGTATGTAATAATGTTAGAAGATAAAACACAAGATGAAATAGTCAAAAACTGTATGGTTAAATTGGCACAAAATCTGGGTCATAATATTGATTTAGACCAATGGTCACATGTATGGAAAACAAATGTTAAGATTACTAAACTGACTCCATACAAGGAAAATATATATAAAATGTTTTATAGATGGTATATTACCACAGATAAATTAGCTAAGTTTTACCTGACCTACCAAACAATTGTTGGAAATGTAAAGAAAATGTTGGTTCATTTTTTCATATGTGGTGGACATGTGATAAGGTTAAAAAATTAAAGTTGGATACATGAACTTCTGCAAAAAGTGTTAAAAACTACTGTATCTTATACACCAGAATTGTTTTTATTAAATATATTTCCAGAGAAATACAAAAAACAAGACTTTTATCTTATCATACATACTGTGACAGCGGTAAGAATATTATATGCTAAATACTGGAGAAGAAGTGAAGTTTCTTCAAAAGAAGAAATTATAAATAAAATATTGGAAATAGCAGAGATGAACAACTTGACTTTAATTTTGAGAGGATTTAATAAAGAAGACTTTGAGGATTCATGGTCAAGGTTTTATAAGTGAGTAGAAGAACATAACATATAAATTTCCCAGACGTATAACTGTAAAAAGAAATAAAAACTATATATTTAATTGTGACTAAAATATGTATATCAAAACTATAGGTGACAAAAAATAACTCTTTGGTTACAGTACGATGTTATATCACTATGTTTAAAAAGCGATATAATGAAATTTCACCAAATATGTATGTATGTTGGTATGTTTATTGTTTGTCTTGTATGTATGAATTTTTTTAAAAAAAGATTAATCCTGGGCTCAACAGAATTTGGGAGCTAAACCGGATTGGCCGCAGTCAGTGCTTGGGTGGGAGACCACCAAGAAAGGCTGGGGTTGTTATGCAAAGGAAGGCAATGGCAAACCACCTCCACTCATGGCTGGGGTCACCATCAGCTGGTTGTGACTCAACGGCACATTTTTCTATTACAGACTGTCATTACCCCTGCGGGTTGCCACCTTCTGCTGCCACCACCCTCAACTTGGGGTCTCTTGAGAAGGCCCAGGGGTGCCCTCCCAAGCCCCACCAACATGCCCCTTTTGAAACCGAGGAACATAGGTGTGATGACCAGGCAGAGAACAATTAAACAAAAGGGTTTATCAATACAATACTGGGGCAGGGAAAACAGGACAAGGTGCTTTAAAATCAATAACAGTGTTTAAAGGCAAAATAAACCGAATCTAACATGACTGACTGTTTCACTTGACTGTGTACTACTTCAAGGTCCACTGCCCTTATAGACCAGGCCGGTGCCTGCACTCACTCTCTCCCAAGGGAGGGATCTTTCTCCCAGCCCAGACTGTCCCCTCAGCTGGACCCTGAGTGAGGAAAGGCTGCAGTGCAGAAAAGAACGCCATTTTACAGTTCACAAAGTTTAAATTCAGGCTCCTCACACAATCCCTGAACTCCCATTGGTTACCACCAGGGCTCCGTTGGGGCCGGAACGAGGCGGAGCGCCGCCCCGCCAGTGAAGACGCTGGGGGGCGGGCACATTACAAAGCCCCGCCCCCAGCAGGGCCGCCGCTGGGTCGGACCCCCTTCCACCCCCCCGCTCAATGTACCCAAGCCGGCGGCAGGCCGCCGGCTGGGGAAAAACCCCTCTCCCACTCCACACCCCCGCGCAAAGAAACTCCCTCCCTCCCACCCACCCACCCCGCTCAGTGTCCCCGAGCCGGCGGCAGGCCGCCGGCTGGGGAAAGAAAAAACCTCCAACCCACCCCCGCTGGCTGGGGAAAAGAATCCTTTCCCACCCCCCGCGTAAAAAAACTCCCTCCCACCCACCCAGCCACCCCACTCCATGTCCCCGCGCCGGGGAAAGGATCCTTTCCCACCCCCCGCGTAAAAAAACTCCCTCCCTCCCACCCAGCCACCCCACTCCATGTCCCTGCGCCGGCGGCAGGCCGCCGGCTGGGGAAAGGATTCTTTCCCACCCCCCACCCCCCGCGCATAGAAACTCCCTCCCACCCACCCCACTCCCCATGTCCCCGCGCTGGCGGCAGGCCGCCGGCCGGGGAAAGGATCCTTTCCCACCCCCCACCCCCTGCGCATAGAAACTCCCTCCCACCCACCCCACTCCATGTCCCCGCGCCGGCGGCAGGCCACCGGCCGGGGAAAGGATCCTTTCCCACCCCCCACCCCCCGCGCATAGAAACTCCCTCCCACCCACCCCACTCCATGTCCCCGCGCCGGCGGCAAGCCGCCGGCCGGGGAAAAAATCCTTTCCCACCCCCCCCCATGCAAAGAAACTCCCACCCCAACCCACCCCAACCCACCCCAACGCACTAAAATCCTTTCCCACCCCCCCACGCAAAGAAACTCCCTCCCTCCCACTCACCCCACTCAATGTCTCTCTCTCTCCCCCCCACCTACCTACCTACCTACCTTCCTGTTCCTTCCCTCCTTCATTCCTTCCTTTTCTTCCTTCTAACACACTTCCAGTGATGTCAGGGGGGTGTGGCCTTCTGACACTTCCGGTGACATCAGGGGGTGTGGCATATGCAAATGAGTTATGCTAATGAGCTCCTGCACCTCTTTTTTTACGAAAGGACCCCTGGTTACCACCGTCGCTAAGCATTATGGGGATTGTAGGCTGTCTGCTTATCACTCCCACACAGGTCTCTCCTGTGCCTAGGCCTCACTAGGCCTGTCCCCCAGCCCAGCACAGATCATGACACAGACTTTAGAAACATAAGAACATAAGAGAAGCCAATGCTGGATCAGGCCAGTGACCCATCCAGTCCAACACGCTGTCACACAGTGGCCAAAAACACCAGGAGCCCTATATACAAACAATTTATATATAGTTCTTTCTTACCATTTTTGATAGAACTTTCGTTTTAAAATGATCTCAGTTGTCAAATATGGCTCTCCCAATTTTATTTATTTGCTTGTTTTATCAGATTCAAAGGCAGCAAGCAATTCAATACCAAGTTGGAAGGATATAAAATGTAACAGCCCAATTAACAAAGTTAAACAATGTTAAAAACCCACCATTTAAAAACGCACTGATTTCAGATTAGAAAGTGCACATAGTTTTAAAACACATAATTAAAACCACACAATTTAAAAACATTCAGGCATATGCATACGTGCCCTCCCACAATGCTGCCAGTTCAAATGTGACTATTACATTTGTGCCTTTAGTCATCTTGGCTTTGGCAGAAGGGGTTCCATAGTTACGGGCAAGCAAGTCTCTGTACATCTTTGGCAGAAGCATTTGATGTCATACGGGGAGGGTACTGTAGCATCCAGAGGGTACTTATCAATCTTAGTTGCCATGGTGACACATAGAAAGACATCCACATAAGTGGCATGCTTTCGTTTGTTTCTGGTTTTTGGATTTTAATATTGGAGCATTTATGAGCTGAGGTGGACAGCAGAGCATGGGGGGGAAAGTGAGGTGCGGGGGCAAGGAATAAGTACTGACAGTTATACAAGAGAAGCAGAAGGCTGCCAAGGTATTTATTATTGCTGTTACTGGCTCTGGCAAAGCAGCTGTTCTCCTGTGCTAGTAAGAGCCCTGCTCTCTTTTCTGATTAGTTCAATAGGACTAGAAACTTCAATTTTAAACGAAAATTGAATGCAAGGCTTCCAAAAGAACAACTCTTTGCACCAGATTCTAAATGGGAGAAAGCAGGCACATTGCACCATCCTCAGCACACTGTCATTATCTGTCTCTGACTCTTTTGACACCGATGTAAGAAAGCTGTAAGATGTACAAGCTGATTGAAGTGACTGTCTGCCTGACTGAAGGTCATACTTGTGTGTACGTGATTTCTGCATAGATACACGAAGCCACTCTGAGTCAGAATTCTGTCTGCATTGCTCGGAGTGAATCAGTACATCACTTCGCTGTTATAGTAAATGGGGGGGGGGGGGGGATAAAACAGAGCCATGAAATGTTGTCTTTTTTCCCAACAACAAATTCAATCCAGTGACTCCATCTTCAAAGTGCAGAAACAGGAGAGACGTAGCTCTTTTGTTTTTATGATTGTGGATAGGCGGCTGAAGAAGCAGAGATCTGGTGGCAGTATAAAGCAATCAAAATGAACAAATGGGTTAATTCCCCCCCCCCCCCCCCCAAGTTCTGCCATTTCTTGAGTCTGTCACACAAATGAGAGGCAGTGTATTTGGAGGTGGGGAGGCATAATGTTTTCTAGAGCTATTGTAGATTTGCATGTGTCTCTTAACTTTTCTGTTATAAGGATGTAAGAAGAACCTCACTCTGTCAGGCTAAAGATACATCCAATCCAGCCGAATTTATCCTGGAACTTTTGAAGGCCATAGTTGTCCTCCTGAAGACTGTTCTCAGCATCCAGTATTCAGACATCTTTGCCCTCTGAAAATCAGCTCTCATGTAGCTATTTGAGTAATGGCTGTGGATAGACCTGTCCTCTCTGAATTTGTGTAATCCATTTTGACAACAATCTAAGCCAGTCACCATCACTGTTTCTAGTGGTAGTGAATTCCATAGGGTAACTACTCATTATATGAAGAAGCACTTCCTTGTTTAAATACAGGTTTCTCACAGCTTACATTTGACAAAAAGCCAGAAATGTAATTAATTTCATAATGAGGAAAGAAGGCTTTCTTTCTTCATTCTCACATCCCCCTTATCTGGCTTATTTCCCCTACATTTAAAAATCCCCAAGAGTGTTAGCCTGTAGGATCACACATAAAGCGGTCTTATCCTGAATCAGACCCTTGATCCATCAAGTTCAGTATTGTCAGGTCAGGCTGGCAGCAGCTTTCTAAACCCTCAAGTGGAGGTCTTTCACATCACCTTCTATCTGATCCTTTTAGCTGGAGATGGTGTGGAGTTCAGCCTGGGACCTTCTGCATGCCAAGTAAATGCTCTACCACTGAGCCATATCCTCTCCCCTAAGATTTGCCTTGTTAATAGGCTACAATTATTTATTGGGCCAATAGTCAGGTTATGAAGTCCCTGACCCCAAAACTGTTTCACGTCATTTCCCCTGTACTTCCAATACTGTTTCCACATTGAGTACAGACTTCCACAGATAAGATCACATAATTTATATATTCAGTCAGATACCACTTAGCAAATGGGGAGGGGCTTAAGCTTTTATATATACAATACTGGCATCATACATCTTTAGTTAATAATGGGTCAGGATTACCAAGCAGGCAGCACACTTAGATGTACAGACTTGAGATACTGCTGCACAATGTTAAACACCGATGAAAAATTTCAAGGGAGATGTGGAGAAGAAAAATTATTTAATATTGGTAACCACGGGGAATCTCATTAACTTGAGACATTTAGGTTTTATTTTTTGTCTTTATATTGCTATGCGAAATGTAAGATTTCATGAATTTGAACTTATAATCAAGATATAACTAGTTTGACAGAATATCTGTGTTTAATGTTGGGGCTCGTCACATATTAAAAATAGTGTCATCAGTAATTGTCCTCAGTAATTCTTCTAATTTCTATGCCCTACTTTAAATAATTTAGTGTTGGTGGTGTTCTTTCTTATGGATTGACTAAGTGGTTCTAACCCAAGAGCAGATAATGACAATGGGGAGGGGAACCTCCCAACAATCGTTTTTCAATAAGTATTTGCTAATATCTTCTCATACACTCAACTTTAGCCAATCAACTTCTTAAAAAGTCTCTGCAATGGTTTCACATTTCCTGAGTCTGTTTTTAGGATCTGATCTAGTGCACACAAAAGAAAATATAGAATAGATATAAAACAATTACAGAGCTCTGGTGGTTTCAGATGCGACTTGGTACCATGACTGCCTCATTATGCAGGCAGCCTGATTGTCTCTACTAGCTATTTCTTTTCCAGACTAATAACGGATGATGCAGTGGCTGTGTGGGGAGAGAGTTAACTCTTTCTCCATGCACTATTTCACCCATGATAATTTCCCCTCCCCAAGAGCTATTTGCCATGGTAGGGAATTTTACTCCAGCTTGGGGGGCGGGGGGGGGCAGGGAGTGATTTCTGTGAGGAAAACTCTGAGGGTAATGCCCTTGCACTGTGGCTGTGATCCAATTCAGGCTCTTAGCTGTACAGCTGCTATTATTTGTCTGAGGGAGAAGGGCACCAGAGCTAGTCATGGATCTCTTGGACAATGTATGGTTTGCCCCACATATTACTGGGTTGCACGCCAAATCTCCCTATTTGGAGATGGAATCCCCAGTCTTTGGGGGATCCCTGGAAAGCTGGCAACCCAAGGGTCTGGCCTTTCCTTGCTTCCCTGGGCTACCCCCTCCCTTTGGTATTGTGCAGAGCGGGGGAGACTATGGGGTCAGAGCACAACACAGATTATTAGCCTGTATAGAAGAATTTATTTTACTATTTACACAATTATGGAGCACACATACACACACAGTAAATGAATAAGGCACAACTGTAGGAGTAAGCACATACTATGAACCAACAGGGCATAAATCAACAGGGGTTAAACACAATCCTCCCTGGGTGGGCTGGAGCCTGTATTGATGGTGCCCCACCCCTTGGGACATTCCCTCTTTTCCCGCACTTTTTGGCCCTGGGGCCGCTGGGAACTGTAGTCCAGCAGATGAGGAAGCCCCATTCAACCCAGTGAGTGAGACCCCTGCAGGCCCCTCTCTGGAATTACAGCTCAATTGAACCTTATGGAGGAACATTTTAAACAAACCACAGACAGCAGCCATCTTATAGACACAGGTAACTGCCATCACTGACCTATTCAACAAGATATTAGAAAACCAACCAACTCCACCAACGGAATCAGACGAAGATAATCGTCCTTCCCAAACCAAACAAGGATACCTCTCAAACTTCATCATACCGACCAATATCGCTTCTTAACTGCTATTACAAGCTTTTCGCCTCAATTCTCGCAGGGAGACTCTCCAAGGTTTTACCCTCTTATGTACATTTAGACCAGACGGGCTTCATCAGACAAAGAGACATCACAGACAACATACGAAAGACTATCGATATTATCCATCATTGTCACCTAAGAAGAATCAAACCCTCTTGTATCCTGTCCGTAGACTTCCAAAAAGCCTTTGATACCTTGGAATTCGACTATATTCATTGCCTGCTTGAATATATAAACTTTGGATCTCAATTTAAATCAGCTTTACACTGGATATATGCTTCACCCTTGGCCTCCTTAAATATCAACTCTAGATCCTCAAATTTCTTTAATTTATACAGAGGAACAAGACAGGACTGCCCTCTGTCGCCGCTCATATTTGCGATGGCAATCGAACCACTGGTCACCTCCATTCGGCAAGAAGCGGCAATACAAGGCATAACAATAAAAAACAAACAGTATAAAACAAGACTATTTGCTGATGATATGAACATCTACATCGCAGACCCAATTACTACGATTCCTCCACTATTTCAGCTCTTAGAGGACTTTGGGAAGATTTCAGGTTTATGCATAAATCAATCCAAATCCACACTATACCCTGTCCTCCTAGATCAGTGGTTCTCAACCTTCTTAATGCCGTGACCCTTTAATACAGTTCCTCATGTTGTGGTGACCCCCAACCGTAAAATTATTTGTTGTGTTGTCTAAATGGCTTTGACAAAACCAATAAAAACATTATTTTCTGTCCCATCTATACAAAATCTTGCCTGAACCAATATCTTATGTCCAACCATTATTCCTACACTGGATTGGAATCAGTTCCTAAAAGTTAGGTTCCAATGGCAATCAGCTTGCGTGGGGCCCTTTCCTGCCGGCGGGGCGGCCTTGGACGCCAGCCGGCGACCCCTGTGAAAGGGTCGTTCGACTCCAAAAGGGGTCCCGACCCACAGGTTGAGAACCACTGTCCTAGATGAAGACTCAACTAAATTTGTTAAAGAGAGGTATTCCTTTATGAGGACCTCCCGCTATTGGCAATATTTCGGCGTTAAAATCCCCTTAAATTTAAAAGATTTAATCACCCATAACCATACGCAAGCAAACGCCCTTATAACATCTCAACTAAAAGCATGGGACACAAAGTTGCTGACATGGCTGGCTGGAACACATCTCAAATGTCAAGTCATTTATATTACCGAAATTCTTATATTATTTTAGAGCTCTCCCGATTCAAATCTCCCCAAAACTCATGGCTCTCTGCCAAAGAAATTTGCAAAATTTCATTTGGAACTATAAAAAACCTAGAATCCGTTTTCAAGTTCTTCGTAGAAATAAAGATAAAGGGGGTCTTGCCGTTCCTGACCTCAAAACTTACTACCAAGCTACTATACTGGCAAATCTGACCAGACATTACCACAGCGACTACCAGGCTGACTGGAAAAACATAGAGAATACATATCTTAGATCGGCTTCCTTCCAAGAAGCACTTTGGAACTTACCTTCTAAACGCCTTCTTCCGAGAACCCAGCATCCATTCCTCTCAACGACCTTCCGAGTGTGGGATACCTGCAAGAAAAAATTGATAACATCAGACTCACCCATAAAGAGCTTCCTCCGCCAATCCTGGTTTCAACCAGGCTTAAACCCTCCGTCATTTTGCGAGTGGGAAAAAGCCAAGATCACTAAATTCATAGACATCAGCAACAAAGGTACGATGCTTAGTAAAGCAGAACTGGACATTAAGGCGAACACACGCCTACCCTTGTATAAATATTTGCAAGTGGCACACCTCCTTGAATCTCACAAACGGAACCTAAACTTTAAAAGAAAACTTAACTTCTTCAAACGATTATTAATATCTAAAGCCTTTACTAAAAAGGGCCTGATTTCAACATTCTACAGCTATTTTATACAAGATTCATCATGTCAAACTACAAGGCTTCAAACCAGTTGGCACACCGACATCGGATACGCTTTATCGAATGACCAATGGGAAGCGATTTGGGACTCAAATATATATAAAACCAAGTCCACCCCAATACAACTTCAAGCCTTAAAAACTTTATTTAGATGGCACATCACACCTGCAAAGCTATCACACATATACTCAACACACTCACCAACGTGCTGGAAATGCCAAATCTCTACTGGGACCTTCTACCATGCTTGGTGGTCCTGTCCTCTCATAGTTACATTCTGAAAAAAGATTCTCTCAGAAATTGAACAGATGCTTGAAGTCTCTATTCCTTACGACCCGGCTCTGATTCTGCTCAACTTATGGCCTAAGACAAAGATTCCCAGAGAAACAAGAGAATTAGTAGAAGTCATTTTAACAGCAGCTAAACATACATTAGCAGTCAACTGGAAAAAACCCTCCAGCCCACCAATTTCCACATGGCTAGCCAAGGTATAGGACTATTTTATATTTGATAAAATAACTGAAAGAACAGAAAATCTTTATGGAAATGACAACTGCAAAAACCCAACGCTCAAATGGTACCCTATCATCAACAAATACTCTGAAAGTAAAGATGCGACACTCCCAAAATCTTGGGCAAACAACTCCTCCATATATCTCTTTTTATAAGGAGTAAACCCACCTTTTCTCAGCTTAGTTCCAAGATTGGTCACTGATGTCCGATATAAACAGTAGTAACTCTAGAGTTAACCTTAGTTTAATGTGACGGGAATGTTTAAGAGTTGCTGTAATATAAGCCCAGTCTTTAACTTTGTATTCCAATATATTATTAAGTATCTCCAATATGTAACACATTCTTTACTGCTTGTACCCTTTGAATCCCTTCAATAAAGGAGAAAAACAACAACAACAAAAACCCTGCCATTTCTGTACACCTACCAACAGCCTCTGAGGTAATAGTCCCACACAGGAGGGAAGCAGGAGAAGCATCTTCGTCAAGGGAGAAAGCCGTCTGCCAGTAATTCTGAGAGGGCACAGTGGCTGAAGGAGTGGGCGGGGAAGAGGAGCAGACCCAGCCCCCAGCCAATGGCATGCGAGTACTCACAGCCAGTGGATAGGAACAGCTTCTAAGGGACAGGTCAGGGACCAAAGGCTTTGGGTGCTTGTGGAATGTTGAGGCAAGAGGGACACAAAAACTCAAATATTATAATAAATATTGACTCTCTAAGAAGCAGCCACCTCCCACTTCAGGTATTTTAAATGAGTACCAGTTTAAGCAGAGTATGGTAGTGGCTAGTGTCTCATGACTAGGATCTGGGTTCAAATATTTACTCTAGCATGAAAGCTCACTGGATGCCTCTGGGCTAGTCACAGCCGAACTACCTCACAGCCTAACTACCTCTCAGCCTAACTACCTCACAGGGTTGCTGTTGTGAAGATAAAATAGAGGAAGGGAGAATGATGTTATAAGCCATTTTGGGTCCCCATTTGGGAGAAAAGCAGGGCATAAGAATCTAAATAAATAAATTGCTCCAAGCAGCAAAGATGTCATGTAGTAAAAAACTGCGGTTTCCCTTCCCCCTTTAAGAACAAACAGCAGCTCTGCCGCCTGCTGCTCCTGTGCTCTCTGGCGGGGTCTCTGGGCTGGGGAGCCCGGATGTAGCTTTGTGAAGCTCGGTGCCTTCTGGCAGAAGCGGCCAAGAGCTCCAACCGAGCCCCAACTCATCCTGTGGTCGGAGGGCACCAGCCCAGCAGGGAACCAATTATCTTGGGGGGAGGGGGCACAGTTCCAGGCTCCCTCCAGCTGAAGAAGGCTTGCTTAGGCTAGCAGCAGGTTGCTATGGTGGAGGCGAGGAGAAGGGAGAGACGCCGAGAGAGGAGAAGGAGGCTGCTGCGCCTCGGCTCTGCCCTGCAGGCAGGGGAAGCATCACTTCACCACGAGCCTCAGCGGAGAAGGAGAAGGAGGAGACAGGCCAGGCGTGGCGGCAATGGAGAATGGAAGGGAAGGGAGACAGCTTGGCTTTTGCAAGGGAGGGGCGGCGCCAGCAGGGCAGCAGGCCAGCACAGCAATGTCCTCTTAAGTGGCCGCTCTAGGCAGCTGCCTGAAATCCGTCTATGATGGTCCAGCCCTGTTTGTTGGAGTAGTACTGCAAACTATGGTTTGCTGATTTGGGTAAAACTATGGTTTGCCAACATGTAGGAAGTGTGAGAGGTTTGCAAGTGGTTTTGAGGCAGTTTGGACAAATTGGTGAATTATAGTTTTCCTGCAGCCAACCAGCTGCTTCAAGTGCTCCATGATGCTTTTATACCATGGGCACCAAGAGCGACTGATTTATGCCATCGGAGTGATCCTTTGCCCATCTCTGGCATGAGCTTACTGTATACTGGATTGAAACCAACCACTGAGCTAAAATTCATTATTTTAAATTCAGTTTTTAAATTTTAATCTTGCATGAATTAATGTTTAAACAAATTAATGTTTTATGGAATTGTTTTATTGTTTTATGGCGTGATGTAAGCTGCCCTGAGCCCACCTGCGGGGTAAGGCGGGATAAAAATAACAAAAATAAATAAATAATAAATAAATATGTGCAGTTTGGCCATTTGAAAATGTTGCGATGGCCCAGGTGGGACCACGGCATGGTGGGACCACGGCACTCTTGTCCCCTTCTCATGTCTTCAAGTCCCAAAGCAGCTGGGGCACTGTCTCAGCCCTTGAAAAAGCATATGAGAGGGGGTGAACAAGATCACCTGGCCCTGACACACCCTTGCAGCATTTTTAAAATGGCTGAATTCATCCCTAAAATGGCACTGGTGTCCATGGATGTGACCCCTTACTTCAGCCAAGGAATGTTCCCAAATCTGGGCCCCACCAGAAGATCTTAATTCACAGGAAGTGTATGTTGGTGAAGGCATTCTCTAAATCCCCAGCACACTGGACATCAGTGGGATCCAGCACAAAAAATCCACTTGCCTAGAACTTTTGCGCAAGCAGAAATGCAAGATGAAGAACACAATAGCCAAATATTATAGAAGAAGAAGAAGAGATTGGATTTATATCCCGCCCTTCACTCACTTAAGAGTCTCAGAGCGGCTTACAAACTCCTTTCCCTTCCCCTCCCCACAACAGACACCCTGTGAGGTAGGTGGGGCTGAGAGAACTCTTTCCCAAGCTGTCCTTGAGGGAACAGCTGGTCCAGAGCTATGGCTTGCCCAAGGTCATCCAGCCAGGTGCAAGTGGAGGAGTGGGGAATCAAACCCGGTTCTCCCAGATCAGAGTCCGTGCACTTAACCACTACACCAGACTGGCTCTCTTATATCCCCACTTGTGTTTCCTCTTCCACAAAACCTTGTGCAATCAGTTTCTGGGTAATATAACATATAGCACTTGGTGTTGCATGGCATCTCGAGCAAGCAGAACTACGCTAAGTGTGTTTGCTTCCTCATGCATTGCTGGATCAGAAGCCTGTGTGTATCGGGGTGGCGGGCAGCCGGGGGGGGGGGGGAGATTATAAATCCAAATTAAATCAATATGCCCAAAGTAGTTTTTCTTTCCTGTTTCTTTTTATAGCTCCCCTGCACAGGCCAGACATGGGTTCATTTCCCATTACCTGTCACAAAAGCTAATTCTTGGGCTATTTTGTCTTTTTTGCTTGCACAGACAATGACTCCATAGAACAGAAATGGAGTTAAAATGAAACGTGACCCTTCTGTGGATGAGACTGCTAATGTCTTTCAGTATCTAAAACATTGCAGCATTTCATGAAATGATTTCAGCCGAATGTTAGCAGTGTACAGCCATGATAAGATGAAAGGGGACAATTACAGAGCTTCCATCTGAGCAATTTCATTTTCCCGGGGGGGGGGGGGACCATAAGATATATACACTGGATTTATTAGTTTTTGTAAAGGCTTGGTTTAAACTCACTGAAAAGTTCACATGAAAAGAAGAAAAAATCACTGAGCTGAGCTGTTTCTTGGGCAGGGAGGCGGCAAAGGGCGGCAAAAGTTCTAGGCAACACACAAATGAAAATAAATGCTAAATCTAGCCTTTGACCAAAACTTCCACTTTCATTGTTAGGAATAGCAAATGTCTGCTTTTATTATGTTAGAAAGGGGCTGGAAAGCTACAGTCATCTTTATATAGAGTATCTGCTCCCTTTGTGACTCTTCACACCACCAGGTCGCTGGAAATTAAGGAGGGCTGTTGCAGTCTTGAAAACGAATGCATGTAGGAAGCTGCTGTCACACACAGTCAGTCCACTGGTTTGCCTTGCTGGGAGCTGCCTGTCTTCTCCAGCTGGCACAACCTCCCCAGGGTCTTAAGCAGAGGAGAGTCTTCTCCGGCAGCTGCTGCCTGAGATCCTTTATTTAAAGGCAAACAGAGGTGTCGAACTCATTTGTTACGAGGGCCGGATCTGACATAAATGTCACTTCGTTGGGCCGTGCCATGCGTGCTATAAAATGTAACATGAGGTACCAGAGATATAAACATTATAAAGATTATTTCAGATGCTGAATGGTAATAGCAGGCATGATTGGATTAGGTGTGATATGCAGAGGGGAAGTAGGTGTGGAGATATCAGCATTGGTAATGAGACAGGAAACCTAGGTTTCAATTCCATCCTGGAGGATTCAGTCCAGGAGGATGCAGAGAATAAATGGACATATATCTGACATTAGAAACCACAACATTCAGTTGCTGACCTAAGAGTAGCAGTGCTCTTACAAAGGAATTTAAGAGGAGATTAGAAAGAGAGACTGCTGAATTGCAACTGATAATGAAGCTCAAGACAATGCATCCTCCTGGACTGAGTTGAGATCTAGTTTTCCTGTCTCATTACCAACATGTGCTATTATAATTTGGTATCTGAAATCACTTCACTCTCCAAAATATAAGGACCAATCCTAACCAGGGTCTTTTTGAAAGAAAATAAATCCACATAGGAATAGAAAAAACCATTTAAAAAACGAACAAACTCAGAATAAGCCAAAATAATTTCTTAAACGTAAATTGTGCTTGTCAGAAGAATCCATCCATTTATCCTCCCTCCCTCCAAAGAAGTGTGCTTGCACACAAAAGCTTATACCTGGAATAAAACATAGTTGGTCTTAAAGCTGGGACTCCAATTTTGTTTTCTCTCTCTCTCTTTCTTCCTCCTCCCTTCCCCCCCAAAAGAGGAGAAAACAGAAGCTGTGTGTGTGAGAGAGAGAGGGAGGGAGGGAGGGGCAGGCAGGCAGGCTCGTCATTGTATCTCTCTGGCACGAAGCAGCCACAAGGCTCTCTCTATCGCTCTGTGTGTGTGTGAGAGAGAGAGAGCTGGGGGGAGGCAAGAGGCAGGAAGCAAACAGCCACTGAGAGAACAAGCTAAAGTGCAGCTGCAGGAACAGTCCTGGGAAAGGAAGCAGGAGAAGGAAGTTGCTTGGGGCCAATTTTGAGCCTTGTGTGGGCTGGATCCGGCACACAGGCCACACATTTGACACCCCTTCACTAGGGCTTGAACCAAGGACCTTCTGAATGCAAAGCAAGCTTTCTACTTTTCTGACTTGGTTTTAACAAACCTGCACATGCTGCTAGTCCAGGTGTTTACTTCTCCCCACCCAGGTTGCTTTCTTCACATACTCCTTTCTCCATAGTGGGGACCCAAAGTGGCTTGTGTTGTTTTCCTCCCCACCATTTTATCTTCACAACAATTCTGTGCAGTAGGTTAGGCTGAGAGTGTGTGAGGCGCCCAAGGTCCTTGGATTCTGGGTCTCCCAGATCTTCATCTGATTATCTAACCACTATATTATACTGGCTTACTTACCCACTTCTCCATCAATGCCCATCAATGGGAGCTTTTTAAAACAATGAAATAAAATAAAAGTGTTCTTTTCCTGTTCATGCTTCTTCCCCTGAGTGTGTTCACAGCATCCATTTTTATTGTAAAGTTTTAATTAATCAATTAATGAAAAATATTTATATACCCACCTTTCTCCAAAGCATTTCAGAATCTAAGGTGAGTAACAACGATTAAAAATTCAATAAAACATCAAAACAGCCCACATAAAAATACACTAGAAAACCCAATCTAAAAATACCTTATAGCTCAAGCATCAGAGTGTTCCCCCCTTTGCTTACATTTCTCAGATGGTCTCTGGAACAACTCTGTCTTAACAGTTAGCCAAATTGCCGTATCTCATTATCAGATATGGGGAATATTGTTGTTAAATGGCAATAGATAACTAACGGGAACAATAACCTATAAAAACCAGCCAAGGGAGGCTGTTAAGCATGGAAGCAACAAGCTGAAATCCCTCTGATCCTGCATCTGATCCTGCCTCAACCCTGTGACTCTTTGGACCGTCTTGCTCTTAAACCTGCTCGTGAGTAACTCTTGGATTCTCAGACCTGCTGTATGGACTGACCCTTGGACTAGACTCCTGACTCTGTGCATAACCTTGGACCAGATGTTGACTACATTTCTCGAATTGGTGCTCTTGCCTTATTCGCTCCACACTCTGACAGTGTGCCTTATGTCTTGCCTGGCTCATGACACTCTGAGTCCTCAATATCAATTCAGAGAAATGTGGTGACATCACAAGGAGATGTGTGTTCACAGCAGAGGCAGCACAGAGGCTACTGGACAAATTTCCCAATAGAGCAAAGCCTAAGAATATAAAACTGCTCCAGGAGGTGGATCCCTCATTCAGATCTCCCACAGTCTTGACACTAGGAGACATTATGCAAGCCACACTCTCCACACCCCCAGTTACAGTATAGGAGGGATAACAATACTGGCCTGACTTACAGTGGTGTTGTACAGATTGCAGTGATCATTGCATGAAGTGCTTTGAATGCTGAAGGTGCTACAGAAATGTCCAGTGTTCTGTCAGGCATCTTTCTTCCTTACGTAAAGACTTTACTTGACTCAAGATTGAAGGTTTTAAAGAACCTGAGGAGGTCTCATCCATTGTGAGCCCAGAGAGAATGCACATCTTATCTGCTTCTGCTTGCACAGGGTGATGACCAAGATGGCATCTGTTGATTCTGTGCATTTGCAGGGGGTGAGGAGAAAGAATAATGCATGGCATAAAGCTCTGGCAGATGTCATCTCTCTGTACCTCTGGGACAGAGTCATAGCAGTAAGCAGAATGAAATAAATAGTTCTCTGTTGTGTCTTCCATTGTCTCTTCAGAAGTGCAGTGGAGGGCAGGGAGTCAATACTGGGCTGCTCACTCACCTTGCATTACCTGCTCTGACTGGCAGAGGCCTTTCCCAGCCCTTTGCCCAACAGCCTTTTAATCGAAGATGCCAAGCATAGAACCTGGGAGTTTATACATGCAAAGCCTGTGCATTTTGCCCTTTGAACACTGAATATCTAGGCCAGCGTCTTGAAGTAAATCAATGAAGGCAGTGAAGCAGATCTAAAATTATAGCAAAGTATATGTCGGTATTAAAATTTGGCATTTCTTGGCTCTGAGCCCTATACTTGATCACCTGTAAACAACTCTGTAGGGGTGTGATTGTACTGCATCAAAAGCATTTTCCACTGTGGAAGTTTGTTTCAGTCTTGAGCCGGTTCTGCAGTTTGCACAGCTGACTAAGAACATAATCCCAAACTGTACAATTAGAGAGAGATTAAAATTAGTGGAGCCTGCTACCACTTAGAAAACTTCTCTTGCTCTGATTGTGGGCCTTGACACAGATAAGAGGATGGGTGAGGGGTGGATACCAGATTCAGAGCTGTGAGTCTGCTGGACTGGAAACAAACAAACAAAAACCCTTTGAAGTGGGGTTAAGTACAAATTTAGATTTCCAGGTTGTAGGTTCGCTGCCTTGTTAAGCTCATGGCTGCCTGTGTGACTGTTAAGAGCCAGTAAATGGTACATACAGGTTCAGTTATGCAAAATGGGGAGGGATGGTAGTCCAGAGCTGCTTATTTTGCATAGTTTATCCAGAGCGACCTAATTTTGCCTTTCTTGATGCAAAATCTTGATTGCCTGAGACAGGGTTCCACAACATGGCACCCGTAAGGGCCATGGTACCCACCAGTATTTTCCTTAGCACCTGCCAAGCTGTTTAGAAAGTGAGCAGGACTTCTTATTGGCTGGCTGCCCTCATTCAAAGAAGAGGGTTTTTCACAGTGGAGAATCAGGAGAACTGGTAAGCGCCTGGGCTTTCCTTAGTCAATGTGTGGTTCCCTTCCCACCCCCCTCAGTCTTTCCTTCTTCCCAGCAAGTATGAGGGGAGAGGTATCCCATTTGGCTGTTCCTCCTGTGACAGCCATTTTGGATTTGGTGCACTCCACCCACTATTAGAATTTCAAACGTGTCTTCAAGTTCAAAAAGTTTGGGGACTTCTGGCCTCAGGTATAGGAATTAAGCCCAGAATACACACAGCCCTGGCCAGATATACATGCTGGCCTTTGTGGCTGTATTAATAACCAAGAACCTGCCTATTTTTTTCTTTTTTCTTTTTTTTTTGCTCCTTTTTTTGTTTTTACCTTGAACAAGGCAGCCACTCGGATCAAAGCAGCTGAGTCTTTGAACTCCATCCCCGGGAACGTCACCAGAAGAAAAGGTTTCTTTGCCCAGCATCCTTGACCTGTCTCTGGTACCTCTGTGAAACCTCAAGAGGTGTGATGAAATGTAGTACGGTGATAGAATCCTTCTGAGATGAAGCAACTTGTTCAGTTCAGCCAGTCCCATAGAAACAGCATCCTAATTTTTATTCCAAACAGGATTTCAGCACTAATTTTTGTTTTGACAAATGCAATTTGACATAAGAACAGTGGGAGTCGGGGCTTTCATTTTTGATCTGGCTTTTAAATCACTCTGATCTGAATTCTTGTCTCGCTTCCCATCTCACCTTTTCAGTTGTAAACTCTGTTATTAAAGTTAGCATCAAAAGCTGTTTGCAAACTCTGCTCTGTAGCATTTAAGTGCCCTGTTATATGCAAGATTAAGTATGATGGCTTTTTAATGACTTACGCTGTTCACTTTGAACATAGACAGAGAATGGATTACTGTATACTTTGCGCCAAGCAGCCCCCCTCCATCCCTCTGTTCCTGGTTGGGATTTTGTCCCACAAGAAACTCCATATGGGGATGTCTGGTACAGACCCATTCAGAGCTTTTGGACCCTTTCAGTGCTAGTGAAAAGATATGAGAATCTGTCTGTCAAGTTGGTTGTTTTGCGTGTGTGTGTGAAGCTGCGGAGAGGATGAGAACAGGAGCAGAGAGCTTTCCTTATATATAATTGTGTTTTCACCATGGACTCTCCTGAGGATTCCACACGCTTCCGAATTAGTTGGCTCCCTGGTGTGTCACTCACAGGGTGTCCCTAGCCTCTGGCTGCGTTGCCTGAGTCCTGGCCACAGAAGTGCTGCCCATCAAAACTTTCCTCAGAAGATGGTTGCTTCGCCGTGTGGAGAGATCCTCCTGGCTGTTCGACACAAAGTCCGAGGGGGCCTAGGGAATGGAAACCCAAATCCACTGATAAACGCCCAAGAGAATGGTGCATAATGACTGGAGTAACCCAGATTAAGATTGATGAGCCTTTAAAGCACTGTTTCGGACCAGTCCCCTGCCCTTTGCCGGAGTCTGGCCAGCCTGCCGGGTGGCGCATCAGTATGCTGCCCTGCCATGGGGGTAGGACTGGGGGATGGGGGGGGGAGAGAAAGAGATGGAAGGGAGGCAGCCTAATGGACCCTCTTGCCTTAACCCCTGTGGTCCCAGAGGTCCCTGTTGCAGGAGCTCCTCTGCCTGGGGGTTTCAGTGGATGGTCAGAAAAATGCAATGGGGGGAAGGGAGGGAGGCAGAAAAGCCCCCTGCTTGCTGGAAGGCAGCTCCGAGGGCAGGATTGTGACTTCAGGCCAGGTGGAGGGCAAAAACCAGCAGCCCCGTGGGGGGGGGGGAAGATTCACCTTTGTGCCAGCTTGGAGAAGGAGCGAGAGAAGGAGGAGGGCCCGACGGTCTCCAGGGTAGCGGTGGGCCTCCCTGCCAAGTTCCCCCAGGTCAGAGCAGCCTGCATGCAAAATATCCAAGGAGATCTGCTTCCCCCCCCCCCCCAATACACTGCCAGGAGACCTTTGGCTTCTGCAAGACTGGTGAGGCGAAGGGCAAAGCGTCGCCTGGATCAGGCCCTGTCCAGGCTGGCTTGCGAGGGCAATCCTGGCTGCCCCGCCTTCACTTCTCCAGGAAGTTTGTGTGTGGCGAGCTTCCCTCCACCGGCAGTCTCACCTGCCCCTTGCGAAGGCGCAGGCTGGTCACTCAAAGTGTCATTGTCATCATCATTGTAAACCAAGAGCCAGCTGTTCGAAAGGGGAGAGTCGCCCTCTTTCCCTTGCGTGGCGTGTGTGTGCACTCTTTATAGATATGCCCAGATCCATGCAAAAAACCCAAACACACAAGCCCTGCTCCCTTGGCATAGGTCCTGGGAGCAGAGAGAGAGAGACAGAACATTTGCAAAGATCTTCCCTCCCCTCCCTGGAAAGAAATCTTGCGGGCAGGCCAAAAGTTCGGAGCAGGTGGTAGGGTATCAGCTTCTGTGACTCACTGCTCACTTCTTCAGTGAGATTGTAAACCACTCTGAGAGTCCTTTGGGTATAAATCCAATCCCCCCCCTCCTCCTGTTCCTCCTCTTCATCTTCCTACTGCAACAGACAGACTAACACGGCTACCAGTCTTGATGGACAGTAGGTTCAGGATGAACAAAAGGAAATACACAGAGAGTGATTCAAATATGGAATTTGCTGCCAGAGGATGTAGTGATGGCCCCAGGAATAAACAGCTTTCAAAGGTGATTAGATAAATTCATGGAGGATAAGTCTCTCAATGGCTACCATTCATGATGATTAAAAGGAACCTCCACATTCAGAGGTACTATTCCTCTGAATCCCAGAGCCTGGAGGCAACCTCAGGGGAAGGCCTAAGGGAAGACCAAGGGTGGTGTAGTGGTTAGAGCATCAGGCTACGATCTGAGAGATGCAGGTTTGGATCCCCATTCTGCCCAGGGTAACCTCAGGCCAGCTGCGCACTGTCAGCCTAATCTACCTCGCAGGCCTTCTCCCAGAGCCTCTTTCTAGAGTCCATTGTATTTATTTCCACAACGGGCCTTATTCCTAGTAATGTGCTAAAAGTGGGAATGCTGAAAATGGTTGAAAAGAAGCAGCAGTTTTCAACATTGCCAAGCATGACAATGTTATCACAGGAAACTTCTTTACCTTGAGTCCCACCCACCCATCAGTCCATCTAGCCCAGTTATTGTTCACTCTGACTAGCAGTGGCTCTCCCGGGTGTCATAAAAGCATAAGAAGAGCCCTACTGGATCAGCCTAGTGGTCCATCTAGTCCAGCATATTGTTTCACATAGTGGCCAACCAGGTGCTGTGGAGGCCCACCAACCAGGTCATAGAGACCAAGGCCCCTCCCCAATACTGCCTCCTAGCACTGGATTTCAGAGGTTTATTGCATTAGAATGTGAAGGTTCCCTTAACTTGTCATGACTGATAACTGTTGAATCTATCTAACCCCCTTTTAAAGTCATGCTCCTTTTTGCTGGTGATTTGGGGAAAGATTCCAGCTCAGGACACTCTACATGCCTAGAATGTGCACTGTCACTGAGCCATGCCTCCTCCTCAAGGCTGCCAAGTATATTTTGGCCCACCCCTAGACATGCTTGCCTATGTTCAAGTGGGAATCTTGTCTAGATTAGCTCTTGTTCTGACTCTAATGCTAGGTACCAGGTTGTGATGGCCTCGAACTGCAGCAGAGTTTTCCTCTCCCTTCTGTACCTTCTCTGTCATGTTCAAATCATATTGTCTGTACCAATCAGTACAAATGTGAATTGAAGGATGGGATATCGAAGCACTCCCCCTTTGTCTCCCTCAACCCGTGATTACTTAGTACTTCAGTGGCTTGATTGCATGACAGACTTACTTAAACCTGTTAGTGTCCTTGACTGTGCAGCTTGACATGAGCCTTCCAAAGTATTCCCCCAATAGCCCACCAAGCACACACTGTACCTCCTAATGAGCCTCGGGCAGCACATTCCTTGTTGCCAAGCCATCCCTGCAGTCAGCCGACCCGGATGCCATTGCTGGGCAGTCTCAGGAGAAAAGGCCAGGCTGACAGAAAAGAAATCAAAAGTGACGAGTGCTTATTAGCTGGTCCAATTCAGGGTTTCTTCCTGGCAGGGCTGCTGAAGAGGGAGTCTAGAGGGAAGAGGGAAGCTTCTAGTGCTTTGTTCAAAGTAATATGTGTCGCTAACATTTGTAAATGCAAAACATGCTCAATGTTCATGGATCCATAACAGGTATCCAGTCAGTGTTAGCTTATAGGGATATTATCCAGCCCATAGTATGTTCAGTAACAGCCCGGCACAATGCTCTTTGATGGACTCCAGGGCAAGACTCTGGTGTTAAGTGTGGCTCCTCAGTTGAATGCCTGGTGGAAGAGCTCCATCTTGCAGGCCCTGTGAAATTGTAGTAAATTTCGCAGGGCCATATCTTCAGGGAACTCGCTCTACCACTGTGGAGCCACTACAGAAAAGGCCCTAGCCCTGGTCATGGCCAGCCTGGCATCTTTAGGGCCAGGGAGAGCCAGGAGATTCTGTGTCCCTGAATGCAGTACTCTCTGGGGAACATATGGGGAAGGGCGGTCCCTCAGGTATGCTGGCCTCTAACCATAAAGGGCTTTATAGGTATTTTTTAAAAGAAAGAAGAAAAAAGTATACTGCCAAAAAGATAAACTTACATTTATTCAAATAGATCCAGTTCACATTCAGGTTGCAGTCGAAAGAAGAGAAAGAAGAGAAAGAAGCCTAATCTAAAGATTCCTCTCCCTGTCCCAAAGGGCCAGCTCGTCTGGCATCATGTGTGTGGGAGTATGAGGGCATTGCACCTACAGGAGAGACTTGCAGAGACACGTGTCTCTATGGAAGGCTGTGTGAATGGAGAGTGAGAGAACACAAGGAGAGAGAGAGAGGAGGGGTCAGAGGGCAGTTTCCAGGTTAAGACAAAGAGAGGCATCCCATTCAAGGAGGTAACACCTGTCAAGAATCTCCAGTCCAGGGGATCCTTGGTATGTGGAGGCAGAACTTAAAATTACAAAACAAACCAGGGGTAGCCTGCCACGAGTTCCTTTGTCTACCCATACAGTCAGAAGCTGAGGGGCAAGCTTTCAACCTTAATGGGATTAAGCAAGAAAGTCAGACCTGCAAGGTTGGCCACTTGCACAATGAGTTTCCACTAAAGGTTAACCAGTAGGTGGATGCTTTAAGTCTAAGGTACTAGAATTAGACTGAAGCACCTGAAATACAGAGCAACCAATATAATTTTATTAAAGATTGCAAGAGTATTTCAAAAGGAATAAAGCAACAAGTAACAAAACAGGAAAGCTACATAGTAAAGTTCTAGCTACACAGTACAACCTTAATTCATATTTACCAGACGTTACTCTTCTTGGTTGAAGTTAGACAGTGTTACAGGTTTCTTTGCCTAAAGACGATTGGTCTGTGTGTGTGCCAGGCAAGTGCCTGTCCTACAACAAGGTTAGCCCATCGCCTTGGGATAGCTGAGGCTGGCAGCTCCAACTGCAACTAACCACAATGAACAGAATTGCTAAACTTCTTAAAGTCTAGGATTTGAACAGGCTGGGGCCCTTTAGCCAATCCAAAACGCAGACTACCAAAGCTATCTTGACATGGACCTGTGACAGGAAATGGCTCAGAAGAGAAACAGTTTATGATGGGATGCTTCCCTTCTGTAATGTAAATCAAAACCTCAAAAGAAGGAGTGAGGTGTTGTTCAATGAACAAATGGTGTTGCTCCATTTGTCTCTGTTATTCAAAGGCACAAAGTTGACTTGCCAACTTTCCCATGTCAGCAACCGATGTTTCCCTTCAACCCATAGTGCATATTAAGCCTGAGTGATGTTTGATTAAAGAACAAGGAACTGAGCCAGAGGTCCAATTCCTTGACAACACCCATACACACTTAGAGTGATGTAGTGCCCCTCAATGTCCAGGCATGCTGAGTCGCTCACTCCAGCACTCCCTCTGGACTTTGTATGCCATCGACATTCACAATGTTCGGGTTGTCCCGCAGGCCTTGGTATTTGTTTCTTGGTAACAGTTTGGTAAATATATCCACTGTC
This sequence comes from Lepidodactylus listeri, assembly GCA_029233225.1. Classification (NCBI taxonomy): domain Eukaryota; kingdom Metazoa; phylum Chordata; class Lepidosauria; order Squamata; family Gekkonidae; genus Lepidodactylus; species Lepidodactylus listeri. Next base: position 6,570,033 of record JARCFY010000020.1, on the reverse strand, counting down.
ATTTTCTCAGTCGGACAGTAGTTCAGCTTGACAACTCCTTGTCCCTGCAGGACCCTTACATACTAGTTCCTGATTCTTGTGAGCTTTGTCCACATGCTGTTCCTTTCTGAAAGAGAGAGGAACTCTGGCTATCCTCTAGAGATAACTCTGGTTATCCTCTAGAGATAACTCTGGTTATCCTCTAGAGATAACTCTGGTTATCCTCTAGTAGTTGAACTGGCAAAGGTTCCTTAATACAAAATCCTCCAGTAACGTTATAAGCCACTCTAATTCTCTGCATGCTTTGGAAATGGATACAAATTCTGCTTCAGTAGATAAGTGGGCAACAATTTCTTGCCCAATTTATAACACCACATATATATATATATATATATATATATATATATATATATATATATATATATATATATACACACACACACATATGTATTCTATATGTATTTCTATATGTATAGAAAAATACATAACCACTAATGGACCTTAGGTCTGATCTTTCTCCAGCCGGGTCTGCATCAACATATCCCAACAGTGTGGGGTTATTAGTTGTTGGCAGTCTCAGTGTAGTGTGCAGTACCCTTTAAGTACTTCATCACCCTTTTAACTGCAGTCCAGTCCTTTGTGGTGGGTGTGCTAACTTTTCTGGATAATATATTTACAGCTGCTGCAGTGTCAGATCTTGTTGTCATCACTAGGTATAGAAGCTTGCCTATGACAGCTCTGTAGTTATTGTTGTCTGGCAGAGGTTCATCAGGTACCTTTTCTTTGTAGAATCCTGATTCCATTGGCTTGGGCGTTGGATTGATACCTTCCAGGCCCAGGTTTTGCAGTAGTTCCAGTATCTTCTGCTTTTGACTAAAAAGATAATTTCTGTTTGGTTCCCGTTCAGTCTGCATTTCCAGGTAAAAGTTAGCATTGCTTAGGTGTTTGACATCTACTTCCTTGTTAGTTGGGATATAATCTCAGCACAGTCACTTTGATTTTCATGACAAATAATCACATTATCAACATAGGTCAGAATAAATGTCCATCTTCCATCTTTGTGTCTACTGTAAAGACAGGCGTCAGCTTTGCCTTGTCTGAAGCCCTGATTAAGTAGCATCTTGGTCAGTTTATCCGACCATACTTTTGCAGCTTTTTTAAGCCCATAAAGCCCCTCTTGAAGTTTACAGACTAGATGTTTATTCTTTTCATCTGTAAACCCAGGTGGCTGTTTCATGTATAATTCTTCCTCCATTTCAGCATGTAAGAAGTCAGTCTTAATGTCTAAGTGTTCTGTCTGCATGTTTCTGGAAGCTGTGGTGCTTAGGAGCATCCTAATTATGGAACATTTTACAATTGGTGCAAAAATTTGGTCGTAAGCTGATCCATAAATTTGAGAGAATCCTGTTGCCACTGGTCTGGCTTTATATCTCTCAACATCATCATTTGCATCCTGCTTAGCCAATGGCATTCTTACCCTTAGGTAGTTCAGTGAGAGTCCACATGTTGTTCTTATGCAGTGCATCCATTTCTTCTTGTGCTGCTTTCCTCCACTTGCTTGCTTCTGGTTCAGGCACTGTAATTCTGCCCATGATGTTGGTTTGTGACGCCTTTGTGAGGTGGGGTAGATTCTCAGCTGGAACTCCCTTGTTGGCCCATGATGATCATCTGAGACCCAGGGTCTCATCTGCCTCTGCAGCAGTCTCTGGCTCCCCTGATGGTTCAGGAACTTCCGCCTTCACCTCCTCTTCCGGTTGAGCATCTGGTTGTGTCTGCGCTGTGACTGCATCTGTTGGCTCTGGGCAATACACCAGCAGCTGGTTTTTGTCACCATCTCCCTGTGAATGGTCATCTGTCACAGCAGTCTGGTTGTTTCTTGGTTGCTTATCGAACTGCACCACTCTGCTAGTAGTAATTTGGTTAGTGTTTGGATCTAGAGTTCTGTATCCCTTGCTCTCTGAAGGATTGCCTACAAAGATGCCTTCTTCAGCTCTGGGTTAAAGTTCAGATCTCTTTTCTTTTGGTATATGAGCATAGGCCTTGGATCCGAATACTCTAATGTGTTCTAAGCTTGGCTTTTTGTTATGCCATAACTCATAAGGAATTTTCTCTGTGGCTTTGGTTGGCAATCTGTTTTGCAAGTAAACTGTGGTCATTGCAGCTTCTCCCCAGTGCCTGCAGGGAAGGCCTGAGTCAATTAGCATGCATCTGACCATGTCTGTTGTAGAATGATTCTTGTGCTCAACAACCCCATTCTGTTCTGGTGTGTGGAGTACAGTAACTCTGATCACAAATCAGTTTATGGTTTTTCCTTCAGCAAATAACAGATGGTCTAACTTGAAAAACCATCAATAAAAGATAACAACAGATTAGTGTCATTTCCAGTTGATGCTGGTTTGATAGGCCCAACATAAGTCAGTGTGAATTAGCTCAAGTGGTTGCTTAGAGCATCTCTGACTTTGGGAATAGAAGGCCAAGCTGCCCTTACCTTTATACAACTTACACACTTGATTATCATTGGCACACTTGCTTATATTGATATCTGTTAACAAGTCCTTTGTAGTTTCAAGATGGCTTTTCAGTCATGGTGAACAAATCTCCTGTGCCAAAGCTCTAGGCACTTCTGGTCAGTAGTTGCCTTGGATGTACAGGCCTTTAGTTCCTGGCAGTCTAGCTCAAAGACCATTTCTGAGAGCACCTGTGGAATATAGCTCACTTTGGCGTGAGACAGTAGATACGTTATTCTCAAAGTGTATGGCAAATCCTTTTTCTGAGAGTGTGGGCACACTTAGCAAATTTGCCTTTAGGTCAGGAATGTATAAAACATCATCTGCAGTAATTTCATTTCCACCATCACTTATTTGGCAATTTAGTGTAATTTTTCCTTTTCCTTATATGGCTAGGATCTCCATTGGCTAGGTGCACTTTTCCTGAAGCAGTTGTGTCCAGTTCATGAAACAATTGATATCTGATGTCATATGTATGGAAGCACCACTATCAATTAGCCAGGGCTTGTGATTTTCATTTGTTTGTGTTAAATGAGATACAAAGTAATTAAACTGCTTTCTTTGGGAGAAATCCTTCTGTCTCTGTGTTTGAGTGTGAGGTTGCTTGCTGGTGCTAGTATTTGCATTTCTATAGAACAAGCATTCCCACTGGATATGACCTGGCTTGTTACAATTGAAGCACTAAAGGACATTTCTTTTGTCTTTGGGGTTGAGATTTCTGTGGTCAATTGGCTTAGTTTCTTTCCCCTTGACCTGACCTCTCAAACCATGTAATTTGAGTCATTCTTGCTTTTGTGCTGTTCAGAATAGCCCTTTTGTTTATGATATTCAGCTCTTATCAGCCTCAGAACATCTTTCAACTTAGAATTGTTTCCATTAAATGTTGGAATGAATGCAGAATAAGATTAATTAATTAATTAATTAATTTCTACCCTGCCCTCCCCACCAAAGCAGGTTCAGAGCAGATTCAGGTAGGGAACTTAAAAACAGTCCAATATTTAAATCCTCATCTAACACCTATGCTGTCTTGGCTGGTGACCACTGAGACGATAAGCTAGAAGCTGGAGACACGAGCTGAAATCAAGGTCAGGAACAAAGCCAAAGGTTGGTTAGCCGGGGAGTAGTTTCAAGATTGCAGGTTTCCAAGGGCAAGGAGCAGCTACTGCACTCAGAAGCAGGTCTGATTATGCAGAGTTGTTATCGCACTGAAGCAGGTGCACTGAGAGGTTTTGAACAGATCCTTCCTCCCCCGGGGTGTTGAGTCTGCAAAGGCTTACAACTCCTCCCATTGCCTTTGCAGGAGCTGCAGCCTGGCACTCGTCCTTTGCTCCTGCACAGTCAGCCTCTGACATGCCCTATGCCTGGGGCACTCAGGAGAACTAGGTGGGGAGTCTGGCCTTGGGGCGTCTGCAGCTGGGGTTGCTGGCCCAGGCATGGCCTCTCCTTCTGGCTGCACCTCTCATGCAGCTGCTGGGGACTTCCTCCTCAGGTACTGTTGAAGGTTCTTCTTCTGGGATGACTCCAGAGGAGGCTGAGTTGCTCCCTGCCTCTTCCTCATCTGAGAAGGAGTCAGCCTCAGCTGGACCCATACCCACAACAGCACCTTACCCATAGCTGCAAGCTTATCAGTTAGATTTAGTAATGTTTCTGTATTTGTCTCTGAGTTTTCTTGTAACCTAATTGAGAAAGGTTCTCTAAACAAAGAAATCTTGCTATCCTGGTCTCGCTCTCCATAGACCTTTCTTAATGCTTCAGTCATCCCTTTTGCAGTTTCTTGTCCTTTTGTGTACACCAATTGGGAATTACACCAGTGTACTTATAATCAGATTTTGTGGTTTACCATCTCCATTCTCCCATCATCTCATTTTCAGATCTCAGAGGTTGTAGAGCAGTTAATGAAAAATTAGCTTTTTCCTCTTTGAGCTGGTACTGAATTCTAAAAAGCCATGCATTGAAATTGTCTCTGCTGAGTTTCTCTAGGATTGCATATTATTGGACCATAGTTTAGCAATTCAAAAGGAAGAGGGAGAGAGAAAAGGTTTCTTCCTGTACTCAGAGCTTAGGACCAGCCATTAAGCAAATTCCCAGAGTCTTTTGTTCTTGCCAGCTTGCAGTGAAGCCTTGTAATTGCTCAAGCGAAAGAAACACAAACAAGAAACATTCCTTTTTAACTTTAAAATTCCCTCTGGGAACCCACCCTATTGGGATATTTGGTTAATACAGCAGAGTTTTGCCCAATCATAAAAGTGTTGTGATACTGAGTGCAGTAAATAAATCTCCCAAGAAGTATGTTGCAAAAAAGGTAAACTTACATTTATTCAAGTAAATCCAGTTCACATTCAGGTTGTAGTCAAAAGAAGAAAAAGAAGCCTAATCTAAAGAGTACATTCCCTATCACAAATGGTCAACTTGTCTGGCATCATGTGTGTGGGAGTATGAGGGCATCGTATCTACAGGAGAGACTTGCAGAGACATGTGTCCCCATGGAAGGCCATGTAATAGGGAGTGAGAGGGCAGAGAGAGAGAGAGGAGGGGTCAGAGGGCAGTTCCCAGGTTAAGACAAAGAGAGGCATCCCATTCAAGGAGATAACACCTAGACACAGAGTGATGTAGCGCTCCCAATGTCCAGGCATGCTGAGTCATTCGCTTCAACAAAAAATAGGTCTGGAACCTTTATTGCTTGTATGTTTTCAGGCATATCTATACATTTTTATCCCACCCTTCCACCAAGGAGCTTAGGGCTACATACATAGTTCTCTTCCCATTTTATCATCAGAACCACCTTGCAAGATAAGCCAGTCTGAGAGAGTGTGATTGGCTCAAGGTCACACAGTAAGCGTGGTGGAAGAATGGCAATTTGAATACTCAACTTCCAGTCCTAAGCACTAAGCCACACTAGCTCTCACTACCATGAGGACTAGAGGCTTGCTCTTTTTATTTAAAACATGAAACAACATGTTTTCTGGAATCCCATGCTGAATCCCATGTTCCTCAGCTATAGGACTGCAGTGGGGAATTCTGCATTAATTTGCAGGTGTGTATATTGGAAAAGTCTGTTTTGAGTTCTGTATTGCTAGCTGTCTCCTCATTCTACCTCTGACCTCATTGATTTACCACCACTGTTTCCTATCTATCTTTTAAGAATGTGCAAAGTTACTTAAATGGATTTAAAAACATAGAACTAAAAAGAAAGTGTTTCAGGGAAGCAGAGGGCAGGCACTGTGAGGGACAGAACTGCTGCAGGACTAACAACAGCAGTGCCAATGTTTTCTTTTGTGCAGAAGTTTTGAAGGCTTTTGATGCCAGCACCCTCTCCTCTTGGTTTTACAAACTTGCTTGGATAAATGAAAGGGACTGCAGTCTATACTGCTGTATGTAGCTTATTATAAGTAGGATCCTAGTTATGTAATTTCTTTACGGCTTAACGTGTCCTATGAATACTTACACTACACTTCAGTTGTTTCTGGTGGTTTGAATTTCTAAATTTCTAAAATCCTAGTGCATTGTTTATTGAATGTCCCATTTTGTCGATCATACTGACTCACTGTGTGTAATCTGCCTTGAGTCCCTGTGAGAAAGGTGGGTTATAAATAATGTAAATAAAATAAAATTGCTTCTAGCAGTGGTAATTTGATTTGCCTCAGTTTGCCAGTTCTCTTGACTGAAGTGCCATAAATACCCCAGTCTTCTGTTTTCCGCTGCTCTGGTTTGTTCCAGGCTAACTTTAGTTGACAATTTGGGCTCTGGCCCCTGAAAGCTTCAGCCAGAATAAATCAGTTCGCCTCTTTAAGATGCCCTCAAAGCTCTTTGTTGTGTTTGTGGAAACAGACTAGCACAGCTACTTCTCTGGAGTCAGCTGGCTCCGAAATATGCCAGTGCCATTTTGCCATTGTTCTGCCCCAGTGCTGTCCACTCAGCACCTTCCACAGGAATTGCGTTGAAAAAACGTTATGTGAATTTCTGTAAAGTAGATGGAACCGAGCAGAGATGTGTGATAAGCTTTCTGGGTGGGTGGACAACTAAATAGAACTGCTTTGTTTTGCTCCATTCTTTGTTACCAAATGAATAAATGAAGCAGAGGCCTTAGGACTGCATGGCACCAGTTCTCCATGGAAGTGAGGTGTGGGTAAGGATAGCCCTTATTACTGCTACTACATGAAATTGCTTCTTCTCTGGTCCTTCCCCATTCCCCCCACCCACACACACAGCTGAAGGACACAAATAAAGGCCTTATTTAAAGATCATTGATTCCACCATATCCTTAACTGTTTCTCCCCTTTTCAGGAATAATAGCATGAGGTTTGCTAGATTACTGGGCCTCTCCCATGGGTGCCCAGAGGCTATTATTTTAGCTTCTGGGTGGCAGTTCCTCCTCATGGAAGACTGGGTCATCTTTGGATCAGGTGGGGTGGGGGGTCCCTCAGCTTTTCCAAGCCAGTTCTCCGTTAGCTCCAGTCTGAGTTCCTCAGTTCAGCTTTTTATTTTCCCCACTTTCTCTCTCTCCCTTTTCTGTTCCTAGTTGTGCAAGTCAGGCCTAGGGGGTAGAAGGGCAATTTCCTGGGAGGGACGAGACAGGCAACTGGTCATGGTCTGTCGCTTCCTGAGCACCGCATGAAGTTACCAAACTACAGCAGTATATACTTCATGCCTAAATTGCTCCCGTACCCCAGAGAGTGGGCTTTCGGGCATGCTGCAGGAAGGGCAGACAACTGAACAGAGCAGCCTCGTTATGCTCCTTTGTACCACCGTCTCCCTTTTCCTCACTGGCACCAGGAGAGGGCAAACTGTTTAGGGCTCCTTGGGACAAATTTCTTTTCTTCTCTTTGAAGCAGGAGAGGTCCAGGTGTGCCCTCTGCTGTGACCCCCAGCTATCAGCCAGCAGCATGCCAGGCCTTCCCTTGAGATCGTCTTGAGGGGGCGCAGTGGCCGGGCAAAACACAGCTGCCACCTTACTTCTCCAGGGGCGGAGGTATGATAGATCCGGTTGTCAAACTATACATTAGTAAGATAACCTCAGCAATGTTGTATGGGGTAGAGATTTGGGGTTGGGATGAGCCACTGCGGTCTCTGCTAGAGATCGTGCAAAATTATTTTATGAGGCGGATTCTGGTTTTACCCAAAGGCTCACCCGTGGCACTGATGAGGGCTGAACTGGGTATGGTATCTTTGGAAGCCAGGGTAAATGTGAGAATTCTTTCTTATTGGAGGAAATGCTTAAAACGTCCCCAGGATATCCTAGGTGTCCGAAGTTTTATATTGCTTTTGAAATCCTCCAAAAGATTGGGTGACCACCTGACCTCTATTTTACTAAAATACTCAATTCCAGACGATATATGGGACAGTGAAAGTCCAAAGTCCAAATTGAAGGAATGGGTATTTAATAAGGATGGGCTTTTGAACCGCCAAGCGGTGGTAAGTTGTCGTACAGCCCCCTTGTATAGGATATTTAAAAGAGATCACTGTAGGACTGATTACCTCGAGAAATTAACCACTCTTGATCTAAGAAGGGCTTTTACCGCCCTAAGGTTTCATGCCATACCTTCAATGGTCTGTATTGGCCGCTTCTTGGGCTCCCCTCCTGTCTCTAGAATATGTCAGTGTGGCGTAGGCGAAGTGGATGACGTCGAGCATTATATTATGAGATGCTCTTGGCATGAATCACTTAGGCAAAGGTTTATTTACCCCATTATACCTTTGCATAATGGAATTTCAGATCTGGACATGACTGTTTTTTTGCTCTCTGATAATGACACATATATTACCAGCAGAATGGCTTTGTTTGCATTGGTGGCAAAAAAGATAAGACTAAGTCTTGGATTTGCAGCAAGTTACTGAAGGGCCTATCCCATTTTGGTTTATAATGTCTGTTGTATTTTGTTTTATCTGTTTTATTTTGTTTTGTTTTGTTATGGCCAATGGCCAAGACAATAAACTTGACTATGACCTATGACCTTGGAGGATCATGGCCTGTCCAGCACAGCAGCTGAGAAGCCAGCAGAGCCTCAGAGACACAGTGTAGTACTTTGAGGGTCACAAGTCCCTCCAGTCACACCTGTTTCCGTCAAACATAAGTTCTAGGGAAAAACCGAAGGCCAAATTGCATGTAGAATTGGGGGTGCATGATTGGGCCTCCTGACTTGTAATTTAAGTTCAAAAAGAACTGCTTGATCTGGCGGGGATTGGCCATTTGGATAAAGACAGTGCCATCTGAAGCAGAGTTTTGCACTTCTAAGTCTGTTGGCTAAGAAAGGTGTAAGTCTTTTCCCACATGTGTATACTGTATCTCTAAAAAAAAATATGGGTCTAATTTCTTTCAAGGAAACAGCATGCGGGGAGTTAAATCTAGAATTTAACCAGAAGGGACTCTTTAGTGCTGTGACAAATTATACACTGGATCAATTCCAGAAGCAAAAATCCACCCATGGGAATTGTCCCTAACATGGCTCATCCAGAGAGATGAGGGCAGCCATTTTGGTGGTTGCATCATTATTTATCCTTTTGCCCTCCAAATGACTGAGTTTCCTCATACTTTTCAAGCCCTCTTCCAAGAACCAATCCAGTTCTCACCTCTCTAAATCATCCAGACGTTGTCTTTGACTCTCCATCAGGCTTCCTGATGATGGTGACTTCCTCCAGCCTGGGAATGCATCCCCAAAGGAAATCAGGTTCTCATCATTAGCTACCTTGAGTGAAAAGGAAAGGCAGGGTATAAATATTTTAATAAGTCATATAAAATCCTCATCTATCTAGGATACACTTTTAACTTCACCCCTTAGGTTTTCTTCAAGGTCACTGCTCCAAACCTAGTTGATTTTGTCAGAAATCAGCTTTCTGGACAGTCTGTAGAAGGCGACTTGAACAAGTAAGCCAACATTTTTTTTTTTTTAGGAAGTGCTGAAAAATCATCATAGAAGGAGGAAGAGATGCTCCATCAGGCACCGTCCTGCAGGTTTCCAATGGAACCTTTCAGATGCAGCCCTTTTTGAATGCTGCCGATGTTGTGCTGTGTAGCATGGAGGCAGCCAGGCAGGCTAATAGTCATTTTAATCCACACAGAGGGGTTGTTTGAATATTGTTTTGAATATTTCATTAGAAAAGGGGCGTAGAAGTTTAGTAAACAAATTGCTGAAGACTCACCCAGAGGTTACAGTCTCTCAGAGTTTTTGAAGCATGAGAATGGTGGTTCTAATCCATAAAAGTGATTCATCAAAGTTAATTAAGCTGGAATGAAATAACTCTGGGATGCTGTTCTGATCCAGGCAGGCATCTCCAAATTGCCTTCTGCCTGGTATTGTCTCTGCTGTGCCTTAACCAAGGCTTTTAAAGGTTCTATTTCCACACACGCCCAGCTGTTTCTAGGTTTCCACCTGTACAAGTTTATACATTTGATCTTTTCTGGGGCAGCAGCCATTTCTTTAGGGATCTTGCCCTACCAGCATGCAGAATAAGTTAAAGCATTGTTAAATCTTGCTGCTGGCATTTGAAGGAAATTGCTATGATACATTCCGTAATTCCACATCCTCCAGCTTCTCCAACTGGAGGAATAGTTCAAAGTCATTTTGTTTGAGGCAAGCTAGTGAGTTGAAGCACCCAGCCTCTTGTCTGCAGCTGAATGCAGCTCTTTTCCTGATGCTGAGATGCATAGAATAGCTATGCCTGATAAGTCTGAATGGAACAGCACTGCTGGAATTAAAATCATTGTGTCAGCTTCTGAACCGTTCTGTAGTTCTCAGTATAAGAGAGCTCAGTGTAAAAATGCACCACATGATGAGTCCTAGGAAAGAGAATGGCCTAGCTTCACATATAAGCTTGCCAGGGGATAAAACTGCTGGGTGTTGGTAGCCAGGATGGAGACCTTGGGTTGTGGGTAGAAAGCATGTTGGTAAATCTCAGTGTGCAGCAGCAGGGGAAAAGGCAAGATCAGTGTTGTATGAAGCAATGCTACTGGCAGTTCCTAATCTTGCTCCTGACAGCAGTGCAAGCTCCGTGGTATCTTGTTTGCTTTTCCTGCCGAAGGTCTTTGGTTCAATCTCTGCCGTCTCTGGCTAAGGAACTCCAGTAGCAGGGATCAGAGATGAGCTGCCACATGGACACATGAAACTGACTTCAACTGAATCAGTCCCCTGGCCTATCAAGGTCAAGGCCTTATCTACTCTGACTGGCAGCGGCTCTCCAGAGTCTCAGGTCAAGGTGTTTCACATTACCTACTGCTTGTTCCCTTTAAATGGAGATGCCAGGGATTGAACCTGGGACCTTCTGTATGCAAAGCAGATGCTGTGTCTCTGAGCTATGGCCCTACGGCTGCTGGGCACAGGAGACCATCCCAGATGACATGGACCAGTAGTCTGTTGGCATTAGGCAGCTTTAAGTATTCGTATACATTCTTAACAGTTCTTAACACCTTGTCAAAGCTACATTTGGAATGCGGTGTATCATGTTGGAGGTTTTAAGTATCAATTGGATACCTGCTTCTCAGGGATATTTTTGTTGTAGTTCGTGTGTTGGCAGAGGGTTGGACTAGATGACCCTTGTGGTTCCTTCAAACCCTGAGAATAAATAAATTAATAAATCCTGATTGCCCCATCCTCAAATGGTATCTTAGCACTGTAAAAAGTATAGATAAGAGCAGCAATGAATTGGCTTTGTAATTTAGATGAGTAAATGTTGAGAACTAAGGGTTTTCGTTCCCAAATAATGAACAATGTGGAAAACTTGGTTGGTGTCTTTTCACTCTCTTTGATAATCTCCCAATGAAAATTATTTCCTGTAAGCTCAGTTTAGACTGAGGGAGGAACTTCTTCATACAATGTACGATTTTCATTTTTGGAACTGACTAATCCAAGATGTGGCAGTGGTCTGTAGGTAGCTTTAAGAAAAGATTAGACCCATGCCTTGGGGTGACGTTATCTAATATACTCAAGTGCTACATAGCAATGAAATGTGACTAAATATGTTAGACAATATCTTGAATGGAACTTCCATGTTCAGAGGCAGCTTACCTTAATACCAGGTACAGGAATCAAACGTGAGAGGGTGGCAACCACCTTTTTGGTATGCTTATGAACACAGCATGAAGATCTGCCTGGCTATTGCTGGAAACACTGCAGGAACAACATGGATGTCTTTGTGTCATTTCTTCATACAATGATTGGATTATTCAGTTGCTGCCAATGGAGAGAGGCGGCACAATTCCCTGCCCTTGGAGGCAAGCCCTGAACAGTTACTCTCCCCGAAACATTGCTGGTGAGTTCATTTTCTCACTCCCTCTCCCCCCCCCCCCCCCCGGCCATCAGATCACAGCTGAGTTATCATGACCCCTTAGGGTTTTCAAGGCAATAGGTGATTCGCTATTGCCTGCCTTGGTGTCGTTACCCTGGTATTCCTTGGAGGTCTCCCATCCAAAGCCAAGGCCCGACCCCGTTTAGTTTCTGAGATCTGATGAGATTGGGCTAGCCAGCTCTAAATCCAAAACCTTTTTTCAGCTTTGAAAGTTGTCCTTCCAACTTTAATCCAGACAAAGAAGTGTCCCTTAGTTATGGGGACCGTTTGAAGGTCCTCTTTGTTTAGTGCAGATTTCAGCAGAAACTTCCTCAACACAGAGGTTACTTTGGGGGAGAGAGCTTTGCAGTGCTTTTCTGGAAATGTTTTGCCCCATCTCTGAGTTTAACTCAGAGCTGTTGCTATAATCTTGAATGGCTGTTGTTCTGCTACAGTTTATGGATATTTGTTAGAAGCCACTCAGCTAGAAACGCCCCAGTCCCCCTGTGAAAGGCTGAATGTAATGTAACAGTATTCTCCTAAAAAAATTTTTAGGGGTAAACCATTCTGTCACATACAAACATTTTTACAGATCCTGTCAAAGATGATGCAGAAGAAAGGAACATGCTGAAAGTCCCCTTGTAGAAAACACCAACCCTCCAGCTGTTGATTCTTCGGACATGAAGCGCTTGAGGAACGCTTTGTGTGGTGCAAAGAACAGTCCTTCAGTGAATCCCGTCTTCTGTTGTGTACAATACACGGCAGCAGGGAAGGCAAAGCCATTCACCATGCTGGATAAAAGAGCAAAGCCAGTTCCTAATCCCTCAGCACATTGCGTGTGTTTAAAGGCATTTACTTTATATAGAAGCCCTTTACAAATTCAAACAGTATTTTCCCCACTTCATTTCAATTAATCAGTCTGGCAAACTGAATGTTGTTTCTCATTCTCTGCTTAGTTGTGGGGTAGGGAAATCTTACTACTTCCGAGAGAGAGAGAGTTCTTTATTGAAGGGCTTTGTGAATTGTATTGTCAAATTAAATCAAGCCCATTAGCATGTTACTTTTGCAATATCACAGTCATAGGCTGTGCCTCAGGCATTGCCCGGTTGGGATTGTGTGGGGCTTCTCTCTCTATCTTTGACATGGTCTCTGTGCTTCACACCTATGGGTTTACTGCGCCTGCGTAGAAATCCATCGGTATTGTAGAAAGCTTTAATGGATTTTCGCATTTTTTTAATGGAATTTTAATGGATTTTCGCATTTTTTAAAAAATCTACTACTGTCTTTGTTTTTGGGAGCGGGGGTTCTCTTGGCCTTCTGCCCCCCCTTGCCACCTGAACTGCATGGCGAAAAAGTGGGGCTGCTTCAAAAGGTGTTCCTCGTGCGGCAGCAAACTCGCCACCCCTGACGGACACTCCCTCTGTCTTCGTTGCCTGGGAGAGGGCCACCGTCCTGATTCCTGCGCTCATTGCGCTAAGTTCTCCAATCAGACTAGGAAAAACAGAGCAGCCCGTTTGCGTGTAGCCCTGCTGGAGTCAGTGCTGCTTCCTACCTCACCAATGGACTCCGCACACCAGCCCAAGATGCCGACGTCGACTGCCGATACAGCCCTGTTGGCGTCAAAGGCCATGTCCGACATCGTCAAACCGACGTCAAAGCACCCGGCTCCTACCCAGTCCACGGCTTTGACACCATTAAAGAAGAAAAAAAAGATAAGTCAGACAAGCAGTACAAGGGTTCAGAGGCAGTCACAGGTAAGCCCCCCAAGAAAGCCGCGGCGCAGACGTCTACAACTACTCTGCTGCCTCCTGCCTCTGCCACACCTCTGAGTCTTGAGGTCGCGGTACCGGCTGCTCCAGGGGTCATGGAGCCCCCGATCATTCATCTCCTCAACTCCTCAATCAGGCAATTGAATGGACTTCCACCTGATGACATTCTGGAGACCCAGGATTTTTTTGAGTCCAACCGAGATTTCGAGATGGCGGTCTCTGTTGAAGGCAGAGGGATAAGCCAGTGGCGGTTCGGTGTCGAATGGTTGAACATGGTGACGATGATGCTCGGCGGTGAGCAGCAAGATGGAGCGATCAGAGAATGGAGATCTCAAGGTTGATCTCTGATGCCGAGGTCGAAGAAAACCCACTCCATCTCCACTCCACCTCCTCTGACAAAGAGGGCAGAAAATTAGATCCTTTTAGTTGACGTTTTTATTCAGCGGGAGCCCTGGGGCTCAAGACATCCAATTACCGTATTTTTCGCTCCATAAGACGCACTTGACCATAAGACGCACCTAGCTCTGCTCAGTGCCGTGGCTTGGGAAAGGTGAGGGGGGTTTAAGACGCACACACTTTCCCCCCCACTTTTTTTGGGAGAAAAAGTGAGTCTTATGGAGCAAAAAATACGGTATCTCACTTGCATGAGCAGGTACCAATACGTCTTGGGGGAGCAGCTTTCACAGACCATCACTGCCCTTCTGGAAGAACACCATCTTGCTGCTCGCAAGATCCAGAAGGAAGGTTTGGCCTTGCCAGACAACAGATTAACTCGTCCAAACATATTCTTGACACATTCTCCAAAACCATGATGTCCACAATCGCTCTTCGTTGTCACTCCTGGCTCTGCTCCACCACTCTCCAGACTGACACCAGGGCCTATGTGGAAGATCTCCCCTTTGATGGCTTGGGATTGTTCCATTCCACCACTGACTCTGTCCTACAAGAAATGGACAAGAGCATTAAAGCCTCCCAAACCTTGGTGTATCTTCAGCCCCCCGGTAGTTCAAATCACACTCTTGGGCTAGACCTTGGTCTAGGAGGTCTTCTAGCAGGAGCTCTCTGGACCGTTTCTGGCGTCCTCGCACATCACCTTCCACCCAAAGAGTTCCATACACTCCGAAACAGAAGTTCTCACCAGCCCAACAATCCGGCCGTACCAAGACATCAAGGCCACCCAAGCAGGGCCTTTGACTTCTCTCCAGCCATATTTCTGCCTACACGCCTGAGCCCCTTCCTCCCTACCTGGCGTCTCGTGACCACAGACTCCTGAGTGCTCTCCATCATCACCCGTGGGTACCTGATCAAATTTATTCAACTCCCACCGTCATAGGTGGTTGTTTCCACTCTGCCGTCAGACGTCCTTCTCTGGGAAGTCTCCATCCTGCTCTCCAAGGACGCCACAGAACAAGTGCCCACTCAACAACAATAGACGGGTTTTTACTCCCAGTACTTTGCAGTACCGAAGAGGGACAGTGGCACCAGACCAATCCTAGACCTTCAGGGGCTGAATCAATTCATCAAATACCATCGCTTCCGTTTGGTCACACTCCTCTCCATACTTCTTCTACTACGCAGGCCTGCCTGCATGGCCACGATCGACCTCCAGGATGCCTATTTTCACTTGACCACATGTTCCCCACATTGCAGATACCTTCACTTTGCGATCGGTCAAGACCACTATCGATACAAAGTACTTCTGTTCGGCGTCTGTACGGCTCCAAGAGTCTTTACAAAGACTATGGTAGTGGTCGCAGCCTTTCTCCATCTCCAGGGAATCATCGTCTTTCCCTGTATAGATGACTGGCTTCTAGTAGCAGACTCCAGAGAAGCTCTGCTCAGAAACATCGACCTTACATGTGCCCTTCTGGAGGACCTAGGCCTCAAAATCAACAGAGACAAGTCACATCTCTCTTTGGCCCAACATGTCCAATATATAGGAGCCGAACTGGACTCCATGACTCTTTGGGCCTATCTTTCAGACGACAAGGCACTGCCAATCGTTGCACTTGCCCAGCAAATCTGCTCCCAATCCCTTTCCACTGCCCTCACCATACAACGCCTACTAGGCTTCATGGCAGCCACGACTGCGGTTCTAACTTTCCCGAAGTTCTAGATGCACCCCCTACAGTTGTGGTTCATCTGTTCTTTCCATCCACACTCTCAACCATAATCCCTCCGCCTCTCGCCACCCATGGAGGTCAGAAACTCTCTAGTGTGGTGGACCTGGAGGTTGAACCTCATTCAAGGGGCCCAGTTTCATCTCCCTGCACCACGGCTGACCCTGACCACCGACGTGTCCCAGTGGGGTTGGGGAGCACACCTCAGTGGCTACAACACAGGCAGAAGATGGGATCCCCACCTTTTGTCCCATCACATCAACTATTTGGAACTACTGGCAGTCCTTTTTGCCCTCCGCACCTTTGTACCACTACTCAGGGGTCGATGCGTTGCCGTTTTGACTGACAATACCACTGCAGTCAGTTACATAGGCTGACAAGGTGGCACGGTATCCTGCCACCTCTATCATCTAACCATTCAGCTCTGGGACTGCTGCACCGACAACGACATCTTCCTCCGAGCCACACATATCCCAGGCTCCCTCAACATATGAGCAGATCTCCTCAGCAGGGGCCAAATACGATTTCACGACTAGGAACTTCCCTGGACCTACCTGCGGCCAGTTTTCTTACACTGGGATTTCCCAGAAATCGACATTTTTGCACCTGCAGCAACAAGAGGTGCCCCATGTTCTGCAACCAAGGGGGAATCGATCCTCTCTCCCTCAGGTACGGACTCCTTTACCCCTGGTCATGCCACTACATCTATATGTTTGTACCCCTCCGTTTACTGACTCAGGTGGTCCACAAAACCGTCCAGGATGGGGCAAACTGTACTCTAATAGCCCTAATAACCCTGGTTCCCAGTTCTCCTCTCCCTAGCCAACGAGAGATATCTCCACTTTCTGCCACAGCTGGACCTCCTTGGGATCTCTGACACCCCTCTGCTACACCACGACATCCCATGCCTCAAACTCACGGCTTGGAGGCTCGTTCCTTCATCTTCTTCGACCGTGTAGCCAGTGTTCATCCTAAACCCCCGCAAAGCCTCCACACATAAGTCCTATGCTTACAAATGGACACGCTTTTGCTCTTGCCTCTTGCACGACGCTGTCTCACCACCTTCTGCTGGCCTGCCTTGGATCTTCAAATTTCTGCTGTCTCTGGCTGATGCTGGATTTTCACACTCATCGCTAAGAGTGTATCTGTCAGCCATTTCTGCATTCCACACCAGGGTTGAAAACTTCTCCATCTTTGCCCACCCGCTCTCCAAATGCTTTCTAAAGGGCCTGTTTCACCTGTACCCTCCTGTCAAGGCACCAGCCCAGCTGTGGGACCTCCCCCTGGTACTATGAGCACTCACCAGGAGACCCTTCGAGCCCATGGCGACTTGTGACCTTAAACTTCTAGCATGGAAAACAGCGTTCTTAGTCACCATCACTTCGACAAGAAGAGTTGGTGAGCTTCTCGCCTTCAGGCACGATCCACCGTTCCTCTGCTTCCTGCCTGATGCAGTTCGACTGGTACCTGATCTCTCCTTTCTCCCCAAGATTGTCTCTGAGTTCCATCTCCATTCAGAAGTTATTCTTCCAGACTTCTATCTCACGTACATGTCTTCTCCATATGCTAGATGTCAAAAGAGCTCTGTTATTCTCCGTGCATGCCTGGAGGCACTGGGTGCAAAAATGTGTTAATGCTTTCTACAATACTGATGGATTTCCATGCAGGCGCAATAAACCCATAGGTGTGAATGCACAGATGACCACCCGAAGATCATCAGTTACAGGTAAGCAACCTGTTTTTCTCTCTGTCTCACTCTCTGATAGTGTCTTGTGAATGGTCCCTGGTGCTTGGAGCTGGTACGCTCTTCCCACTCATAGAAAAGAGCATAAAAATCACATAATCTCTCTATATTATAAAGCCAATTTGGGGTGGCACATAGGATGCACTCCCTCAGCTGTAGGCTGAAGGAGCCGCCACTCACCCCGTGGACCCTGGCCACTGGCCGACATGGTGCCAGGCTGAATGTGCCCCACGATTCAACCATGCCATAGCATGGTCCTGCCCACAGCAGCAGTCATCGTCAGCCAAGGCCAACTGCAGGTAGCCGGCCACTCTGTGATTGGACGGGGCCCAGCATGCTGCCGGGGGGGCAGAGGGTGCTGGAGGTGGCCTGCGGTCCACCATTACCTGGCCAGGCAGGAAGCCAAAGCCACCCGGCTGAAAGTGCTGAGCCCAGGCCGTCGGCAGAAGGAAAGGAGGTGCTGTCGATGGAGGCTCCTCCCCACCCCAGGCCAGCTGTGTGCGGGGCTGCTGCTGCTGTGATGGCGGTGCTTCCGGGGAGTCTCCAGGGAGGGCTTGGGGCTGTGCCTCACTCCTCAGTGACGGAGTCACCGGAACACCACAGCGCCTGCAGGGTGTGGGAGGGGGGAGAGGGATCCGGGGAGCCCTGGCTGTGGCCCCAATGCCACCGGAGACCTGTGCCACGGAGGCACTGGCCTGCCAATGCAGCCCACAGCCTGCCATGGCACCTGTGGGGTGTGTGGGAGGGGTCCGGGGAGCCCTGAAGTCCTGGAGACCTACGCCGTGGAGGCACTGGCCCGAGCTGGCCCAGAGCCTGCCGCAGTGCCTGCTGGGTGTGGGAGGGGGCGGGGAGAGGAGTCCGGGGAGCCCTGGCTGCAGCCTTGACCCCGGAGACCTGCACCGTGGAGGTGTTGGCTTGCCGAGCCGGCCCAGAGCCTGCTGCTGTGCCTGCGGAGGTGGCCCATGGCCTGTCACGGCACCTGCGGGCTCTGGGATGGGGGGAGGAGGGGTGTGGGGTGCCCTGGCTGCAGCCCACAGCCCGCCGCTGCAAATGGGGGGGAAACGCTGACCCCAGGTCTTGCTAGAGCCTCTTGTATTATTTCCACAACAGGCTTTGCTACTACTTATTAATATTGCAGAGTCATTAGAGCTGATAAAAGGAAAGGCAGGCTCTGGCTGATGCGATGCTGTTTTTCATGATCAGTTTGTTTTGTGCACATGAAGCACCCACCTTTTGGGGGGCAAACTGGTAGTCTGGACTGGGCTGGGGGGGTGTTTTTTATCCATTCAGGATGTAGTCTCCTCCCCAAGGCAGACCTTAGCTGACCAGGCAGAGTTTTTTCTCTGTCCACGCAGACTTGGAGCTGGGGAATGAAGAGTTCATAGAGCAAGAAAGATGAGCCAGAACCAGAAGCAGTTGCTGAACTGACTGACTGAGTCTGAACTAATGCTGGTCTGTTGCCAGCATAGTTTCAGACTATGTTGGAGCCACAGCATGTGCCTTTTTAAAGTATGCAAGACTAGTCTCTAAAACTGGGAGCTGCTTGCTGTCTTTATGACTCAACATAGATCAGAAGTGGGTCAGAAGCAGGAGCCACAGGTCAGGCAGTTGCTGTTCTTCTGGAGAGAGCGCTGGCCTGGACGGACGGGCTTGGATGTGTCGGCCTGCTTCTTTCAGAGAAGCGGGTCAGAAAGGAAGCATTCTTATTCATTCTAAGCAGCAGAGCAATCCAAAGAATTATGCAGCAGCTGAAAAGAAAGCTGAAAATGCCCCTTAACAAACTGACTTTTGGGCTTACAAGTCCTTGTTGTAGGCATTTCCACCAGTTCACTTGCTTAACAGCTACAACTGTCGCTGGACCCTTTTTATCTTATATTGTTTGCCCAGTAGCCAGTCAAGTTTAAGATCCAGTAGCATGTGCCAGCATCCTAAGGAATCAGTGCTAAGACCCAGGCAGCTACATGTCCAGATGACCCAGTGGGCTGCTTGGATGCCACAAGCCCCCAGGAGCACAGCTGAGACCTTGCTCTCGACTGACGGCAGCATGGGAGGAGGTAATGGGTGTCATTTGTACCTGCTGTCACCTCCCAGGTGTATGTTGCTGCCCCCTGGATCCAAGGCTAGCTCTAGAGGCCATGGCAGTACCAACGGTGCTTCGCGTTCTCTGGGACCGTGGTAGTACTGGGGAGGGGGCACACCCATCATTGCTTTCCAGAGCCACACAGCAGTGCTACCAAAGGCCCGAGGCGAGTGCCAGAGGCACTGGCAGCCCTGCAGAAGACCCTGGTGCTCCCAGTTGGGGAGGTGCAAGGGATGGGAGGGAGGTTATGGGTGTGGCTGATGCCTGTTGTTGCCTCCAAACCTGCACCACTTGAGCTGCAAAGGGGCTTAATCCAGCCCTAAAGAGACCGGTTGCAGGTCCCAGCAGGACTGGAACAGGAGCTAGTGGGGGTGCTGGGGCAAACCTATGAGAAGGGGTCACAATGGAGAGAGCCAGGAGCAAACCACTGAGGGCCAGATTGTTTTGCTTGTGTGTGTCTGTGCTGTGGGGGAGCCGATCCTGAGTCCTTGATACGTGTCCCTGTGTGACGTGTGAGGTAAAAATGTTCTGTTACGTATGCACCTAAAATATGTTACGGGTGCATCTCTGCTAGGAGCCCTAAGAATGACCAAATTCCCACAAATTGTAATGGCTGTCTCTCCCCCAGCTCTTGATGCATTGTGTGGACTCTGTGTACGTGTAAGTAATCTTTTTTTTTTTAAGCTGGGCAGTAAAAACATGCAGTTGGGTTTGTGTGCATGCTTTGTGCAGTCCACAATGTGCTGACGAGCTCAAAACTGTCAGTGGCTTTAGTACTGGAATAAACCAGGAGGTCTTAAAACAAGAAGTCATTAAAAGAGAATCAGCACCGAATTGGAAAGCTGGAAGGGCAAATGGCAATGCTCCGAAGAATGCAGCTTACTAAAAAGCAAGGGAGTTAAAACGATTTGTGTTGAAGTCCTCCAGCTCTTGTCGTTCTTGTGTCCTGCCCTTCCTTGTGAGATCCCAGAGCAGCTTCTGTGCCGGCTGCAAGAGTCTCCCCCATTCAGGCAAAGAGCTTCCCAGGCTGACTGTTGCAGTAACCTTTTTCCTTTGAGTAGAGATGTCCTCTTAGCACATAGCAAAAAAAGTAGGAACAGTAAGGCTGCTAACTGGCTGCCTGCTTCCTCTGTACAGTGACAGATGTCACAGTACAGGACAAAAATATCTGTTTTAAGGCACCATCTCAAAGTCTCCTGTGTGGGTCTGGGAGGGGGAGGCGGTTCAAGTGTACAATAATTAGTATCATATGGCAGCGTGTGTAGTATAGCCAGGCGATCCTTAGATTGTCTGGCAGCAAGAAGTTCTAGCACTTTTAGCAGTATGCACCACTAGGTGGCAAGCTAGACTTGTTTTGAAGGGAAGAGACGTTTCAGAGGTGGTTTGCCACTGCCTGCCTCTGAGTCACTCCCTTGGTTTTCCTTGGAGGTCGCCCATCCAAATACTAGCCAACCTTTGGCATACACCACCCCCAATGCCCCTATGTCCACTTCTCTTCACAGTTATTCTGCGAGGTGGATCAGTATCAAACTGAGTTTGAGAGCTGAAGCTCCTCAAGGCTGAACTGGGCTTTGTGCTCTCACTGAATCTCATTTTGCCAACTTCAGAGCCCCCCTCCCATTTGAGGGTTATTTCTTTATATATGCACTGACTTTCTCCACCAGGGGAACCCCAAGGCAGCTTACATCATTCTCCCCTCCTCAAGTTTATCCTCACAACAACCCTGTGAGGTAGGTTAGGCTGAGAGAAAGAATGAGTGGCCCAAGGTCACCCAGCAAACTTCCATAGCAGAATGGGGATTTGAACCTGAGTCTCCCAGATCCTAGCCCAACACTTCAACTACTGCACAGCACTGACTCTTCCTGCATAGCTGAAAAGTTAAATTACTCAGGCTGGGCCTTCAGAACTTTTAGCTTGCAAAGCTGAATGAATCCTATTGGTCATCTAGTGTGGTTGTTGACATACATGCACACATGCATACACGTGCTATTTTTGCAGTCCCTGGCAGGCAGAAAAGGGAGGGGGTCAACTGGCTGCGGGAGGGCGGATCAGAAATCCTTTATATGGAAGTCCTGGCAGTCGCGATTGAATTATATACTTGCTGTGCATGTAAACTGTTGCCCCCTGCTGGAGAATTTTAATAACAAACAGTCTAGGGGAACTTGAGGGGAACTGTACTCATAGCAAAGCCAGCGATGCTGTTTTTTTGACATGTGCTGTTTTGGACACCCGAAGGGTTTGTTTAGAATCCTGCTGTTGCCTGCTGATGTCTTCTCTTGCATTTTTATCAGCTCTGGAAAGCTGTGAGTCATTTTGCACTAGAAATGTACTTTTGACGTTCGACAGCACGAACGGTATACCATTGTGAGAGCTATCTGATCTTGGGCATCATCTAGCACAGTGAGAAAGCTGTCCCCTGCCTGTGCTGGGCAGCCGTGGAGAAAGCAACACTTTGTCCAGAAGGATCCTGGGGGCGTTGTGTGTGTTTGATGCAGACCAGACATTACCCCTCCCATGAACAATTGTTTTCTCTTAGGAGGGGGGGAGGATCTAGTTTAATGCCTGCATGTTATCTGTTATGAACTGTGGGATGAGAAGTGGTGGAAATGCTGTTTTGTCCAATGCACTTATTCTTCTAAAATCTTATTTATAGATAGCAGAACAAATTAAACTCAAGCATAGGGTTGCCAGCTCCAGGTTGGGAAATTCCTGAAGAATTGGGGACAGAAGGGGGACATCAGTGGGGTACAATGCCATAGAGTCCACCCTCCAAAGCAGCCATTTTCCCAAGGGGAACTAATCTCTGTAGTCTGGAAATCAATTGTAACTCCAGGAGATCTCCAGGCCCCACCTAGAGATTGGCAAGCACCAGATTCCAGCTTCAAATCATCATTTTGATTTGAGGTGGGTGGCTGGCTACTCCTCTGAACTCCTTCTCTCTTTTTAAAAAAAGCTGGAGATCTGTGCTCACCGGCTGTTCGAATATGCCCGTTTTGTCCACCGCAGGATGTTAGTCCTCATGGTTAGTCCTCATGGTTCAAATATGTGTTCCATCCTTCTTGTGCTCTTTCAGCATAAACCAGTGCAGTGTGGAGACTAAATGTATGAAAGGGGCAAATCTGATCCCCTGAAGCAGAGCTTTCTGAACGTGCCTGAATCCTAGGTGACACTGCCTTCTGCTGAGTCAGATCTCTGGTTTATCAAGGTCAATGTTGTTCTCTCAGATGGACCATGACAGCTCTCCATGGGCACAGGTAGTTGGTAGGTGGTGCTGTTTGACATTTACACCTCAAAAGCTCTCCGGCCAGCCCTGTGTTCTTTGCAAACCAGGCTCCCTTGCAGCGGTCCCACATTTGGCATTCAGTGTCTTGTTCAGCCTATGCGTTTCTCTCTTAATGTCCTGGCATTCCATTTGATAATCCCCAAAAAACCAGAGCAGGAGTTCTTCAGAACAGTCTGGATCCAGAAGCGAGCATCTGTTGTAGCTGGTTTCCCTCACAGCACACTGTTTGCTTTTCGCAGACATTAACACATTGCCTTTATGTAGCTAGCAGAGCTGAAAGTTGCCAGAAGGGTTGCGAGCCAATTAAACAAGGGAGGGTGTTTTTAGTCCCTGAACGGTGCTGCTTTCATGGAGTTGGTTGTAGATGTAAAAATGCAATACTTAGAACCCCCAAGGATCACCCCCCCTCCCCCCATGGGATATAGCATCCCTGTATCCTATGAAAAGAGGCCTTTGGCAAAACTGCTCCCAAAATCAAGGCATGTCCCATTCCTCTGCACCACTTGAGATTTGTTTCAGGGGTGAGGAGGTCCCCTTGTCCCAGGGGAGGGTCTTTCAGCCCATTTAGGATGTCGAGGGGAAAGAAGAGGAGCCGAACCACTCCTGGTACCAGGCTGTGCTTCCCTAGCTGGGCCTGCCCTGTGCCAAGACCTCTTTGTCTAAGCTGGGTTTTCATTCCCATTGGTTGATTGATTAATCAGGCCATTGGTTGATTGATCAGCATGCTCTTTAAAATCACAGGTCACAGACTGAACACCTAGTCCCAACATGGGATAGAAAATACTACGTATCTGAAAGGGTTTTGTTTTTTTTTAAATGATGAGTTCCAGTTGAAATCTCAAATGTAGGCTGCATTCAGACTATTATAAACTTCAGTTTCTTCATGACACAAAGGATCTGGGAACTCCTTAGGCTCACACACTCGCTCATCCTTCCCCTAAGCCCAGAGCTGAGACTTCCTCTAAGCCATGGCTTGTTTCTTGCCCACAAACTGGGACTCTAAACAGGAATGAGTCCCAGTTTGTCAGCCAGGACCAAACAGCAGTTTCTTTCAAACTGGAGAGTCTCCAGTCTTGGCCCCTTGTATTGGTGGTGGTGGTGGGGGATTTTGTGGCCTGTTCTTATCCAGCCCAAGCCAGAATTTGTTTGTAATCTCTGAGAGCTGAACTGTATATTATGTTTTGACACGAGCTTGCCATGGGGAGTTACCAGCCCTACTGCAGCTGTGAGTCCCCAGTGGTAACTCTTGTGTAAAAGCACCGTAGGGACCCAATTCAGACCAGGATCACTGCACAGGTGGAGGAGAGTCTCCTGCCTCTCACTTCCGATGCCCAGGAGTTGCCGCTGAAGATTCACAGCTTCAGTATGATGAGTCCCCATTGGCAGCTCATGTAAAGTGTAATGTGTAGTTTGGCTCTGAGCACAGCCTTAAGAGAGTGTGTATTCTCCAGTCCCTGCTGCACCCCCACACTGTCTGTGAAACCTCCAGCTTAACCTCTCTGTCTTCAAGCCCAGCTGAAGTGAAGCTTTTGTACTGGCAACTGCATTTGCTTACATTCACTCTTTGTTAACTTTGCCGCTTGTGTTTCCTCTGTTAGCCTTGTGTCTCCTTCCACCCACCTCTGGCTGTGTCACCCAGACTTTTGCATTGTACTCTCTGCAGGGAGGGAGTCTGTTTTGTTGTTGTTTGTGGAACTTTGTAAAGGGCATTGTACATCAATGGCCCCATCTCAATATTTAACAAGAACAGTGTCAATACTAAATTCCACATGTAAGCCGCCGCCACAAGAGAAACAAAATGCAGATCCACTCAAATGGTCCTTGTTTTCAATTGATGTAGGAGGTCTCCGGGGAGCCACAGTGGTGGATGCTTTAGATACTCTGTACATGATGGAGCTGCAAGAAGAATTCCAAGAAGCCAAAAATTGGGTGGAGCAGAGCTTTGACTTGAATGTGGTGAGTCACTCTTTGAATATGTTTCTCTCTGCTGCGAATACTGCCTGCTGTGTTTGAACCCTGAAGTTCTGACCTCAGGTTGGTCTTTGTTTTTCTCTTTTTGGGGGGGGGGTACAAATAAGCTGGAAAATAGAAAATATATATTATGCTGGGAAGCAAAGAGCTGAAACATTAAAGAGGCAGTGCCTATGAATCTTCGTATCCTTTAACCACAGAACTTGGTAGCTGGCTAAAATCCAATCAGTGCCCAATCAGGTGTCATCTTTTTCGGTCTCTTGTGCTTTCACTGCTTGGCAGCGTTAGTGGATTGGAAACCAAGAATGTGGGTGGGGAGCTGAAATCTAAGGACTTGGTTTAACTTGTAATTCAGACATGCTGCGAACTGTATGGGCTTTATTATAATGGGGCCCCCAACAGCCTTGCTAGGTAGGTCCTGATTATTACCACTTTATGGGGAAAGTGAGGCCAAGTGAACAGCTTGCCAAGTAGCACAGAACGACCTTAAGTTATGGTATCAGTGAGACCTGAACACGAGCCTTGCACAGCCAGGCTTAACTTGCTGCCTACTGGACCACTTTGGCTCTCATAGGAGCAAATAAGTTTACTTTTGTTATCTGACAACCAGAAAATATTCCTCATTCTTCTGCTTCAGCAAATTGCCACTAGAAAATGAAGCTGATACGTAACTGTGTGTAATTTGGTGCAGTCTTGTGCGTAAGAAAGGCTTTGTTATATTAGAAGATAATTGGATGCATTAATGCCTTTAGCTGCTTGGCTTTTCCAAGTTGAGGAGGGAGGCTAGTTCTCTGATTCTTTGAAAAACAGCAGCTTTTTCCTTCTGTGGAATATATGAAGCTGCTTTATAGTGGTTGGTCTACTGATCTGTCTGGCTTAGCACAGTCAAATGCCGCCAGTTGTAGCTCTCCAGGGCACATTTATTTATTTATTTTTATACCCCGCCCTCCCCACGAACATGACTTGCTCCCTTTTAGCTTAGAGCAAAACTGACCTGCAAACGTTTATAGAGCCAACAAGTGTCACTAGTAAATATTACATCACCAGGTGCTATGCCTTAATCTGTTTTCCCCCACCCAAGATTCATTACGTTGGAAAGGGAACAAAATGAGACCTGAACACGAGCCTTGCATATCCAGGCTTAACTTGCTGCCTACTGGACCACTTTGGCTCTCATAGGAGCAAATAAGTTTACTTTTGTTATCTGACAACCAGAAAATATTCCTCATTCTTCTGCTTCAGCAAATTGCCACTAGAAAATGAAGCTGATACGTAACTGTGTGTAATTTGGTGCAGTCTTGTGCGTAAGAAAGGCTTTGTTATATTAGAAGATAATTGGATGCATTAATGCCTTTAGCTGCTTGGCGTTCCCAAGTTGAGGAGGGAGGCTAGTTCTCTGATTCTTTGAAAAACAGCAGCTTTTTCCTTCTGTGGAATATATGAAGCTGCTTTATAGTGGTTGGTCTACTGATCTGTCTGGCTTAGCACAGTCAAATGCCGCCAGTTGTAGCTCTCCAGGGCACATTTATTTATTTATTTTTATACCCCGCCCTCCCCACGAACATGACTTGCTCCCTTTTAGCTTAGAGCAAAACTGACCTGCAAACGTTTATAGAGCCAACAAGTGTCACTAGTAAATATTACATCACCAGGTGCTATGCCTTAATCTGTTTTCCCCCACCCAAGATTCATAACGTTGGAAAGGGAACAAAATGAGGAGAGGCTGAAGTCTGCCCGCCCTCCTCCTTCCGACCTGTAATGAAGCGTGACCTGGAAGCTTTCACAGGGACTGGGGTGTCCTGGGGGGCTCTCTCACTGGCCTCGCTGCAATTCCCTGCTTTGGCCAGAGTTGGGGAGGGGGCGCCGACTGAACCCCACTGGACATCTCTCAGCTCCCAGGTTCAAGAGCTACTGCAGGCTCAGTCCTGAAATCTTATGTAACCCCCTTCCCGGGAAGGTAGTGATAACCCACCCACTAGTCTTGCAGCATTGGGACCACAAGGCAGGGTGCAAGCAGAGTGGTGGCACATCCCAGTAAAGATATTCCCAGAGTAGTTAGCTCACTGCAGGGGATTCACCTGAGACAACCAAAACGATGCTTTTGGAAGGGGGATTGGGAGAAAGAGAACTAAGGTTAATCCCCTGGACCTTGAGGGTGTGGTTCCTTCTGACTGACCTTGGATCTAGTGATCAGACCGACTCTGAACATGAACAGAACTCAGTGGCAGTCCTAAAAGGGCGCTGTACTGGGCACAACATCCTGCTGCACAGCATCAGGCTCTTCATTGGGAGAGATTCAGGGACCCCAGAGAGGGAGAAAAGCCCATGGTTCTGTCTGAAGATGGGGAAGGAAAAAGAAATGACTCTTCTGAGCAATAACCATAAATGAGGCATCAGAATGAAAAATCACTTGACAGCCTTGGTAGGCTGATCCTGTACTTTAGTGGCTAACAAATCTAATGTAGCATAGACTCTGCTTTGTCAGAAGCATAAAGTAGTCCAGAAGTTACAAGGCAAATGCCTGTGGGAATAGAGGAGAAAAATGTGTCCAGATATGCTATGAGGCTTTTAGCTTCACAGTTAGTCTGAAGAAAGATGTCCAAATTTTTCTTCTACTTATTTATTTATCATTTGAATTTTTATAAACCGCCCTCCCCTGAGTACACAGGGCTCAGGCGGTACACATCAAGAAATAAAAAGCTTTCATAAATAATAAAACAATTTAAGTAATACATAAGGTTAAATAACTAAAACAATCTCAGATGGTGCAACATTCCAGTTGTGTTGTTGCCTCGTGGGGAAGGTGGAGAAAAAGCAGGAAGGGAGTGCCAGACAGATGGTACCCAGGGCTGTCTTCAGCCAGAAGCCTGGCGCAACATCTCTGCCTTGCAGGCCATGCAGAACGGCATCAAGGGCATGGGTGTGATTTGCCAGAGAGTCCCACCAGGTAGGAGCCAGGGCAGAGAAGGCCCTGGCTCTGGTTGAGGACAGCCAGACATCTTTTGCACCAGGGATCGCCAGAAGCTTTTTCTCTGCAGAGCGTAATGCTCTTCGGGGGACATAGCAGAGAAGACAGTCCCATAGATACGTGGGCCCCTGATTGCTCAAGGCCTTAAAAGGTCAGTACCAGAACCTTGAACCTGACTCGGTACTCCACTGGAAGCCAGTGCAGCTGGCGCAGCACAGGACGAATATGCACAGTCCATGCTGTTCCTGTCAGGACCCACACCGCCACATTCTGGACCAGTTGGAGTTTCCGGGTCAGTCTCCAGGGCAGGCCAGCATAGAGTGAGTTACAGTAGTCCAATCTGGAGGTGACCACCGTGCCACGTAGGGGTGTGTGTGCTGTACAGAGTTGTTTGACACCCACTCTCTTTACCCAGGGAGTCCCAAAGACTGTTTGGGGAGAGGAGAAAGAGGCACTGACAGAAAATCCTTAGAACCCTTATTAAAATTACAATTCTACAGATTTTTTGCAAAAAGCTGTAACAGTTAAACTGGTATAAAACCACTGTGACTTTCCTCCCCCTTTTAAATATTTGTGTGTATGTGTGTGTGTGTGTTTGCGTTCTTGCCTGGAAGTCACGGTTGACTTCTGGCAACCCCTACTGGGGGCCTGGATGTTTTTCAGAGAGGTGGCTTAATTAGCCTGCCTCTGCATCCTGCCTCTGGTATTTCTTAGAGGTCGCCCTTCTAAGTAGTTGCCAGAGTCATCCTTGCTTAGCTCCTGCGATTTGATGAGATTGGGCTGGCCTGGGCCATCCAAATAAGAGCAAAACCGCTGGGACTTCGTAGTGTAGATTCAGGTGGGGTAGCCATGTTGGTCTGAAGCAGCAGAACAAAGTTTGAGTCCAGTCGGGCACCTTTAAGATCAGCAAAGTTTTATTCTCACGGTATAAACTTTCGTGTGCAAGACACACTTCTTCAGTGTAGATGTGTCTAGTTTGAGAAGGGTTTTTTTTCCATGGAGTACTATAATAAATACCCATAGTTTATCGATTTGCAGGTAGTGGGGGAGAGTATGTGCCAAACACATAATCAGCCATGTGATGTTGTGACACCAACTCTGAAACTTTTTCAGCAGACTAGATAGATACCGGTTAGTGCGAGGCTACTGGCAAGGCACTACATAAGATTCAGCCTTGACTCTCCAAGACAGCACATCGATAGGCTCAACTACCAGATCTCTGGAGATTTAGACATGAGGGATCTATAGGGAATGCCTTGCTCCCAGACTGCCCTGGCAGGTATCTCTGTGTGGCTACTGCCAGGAGCCAGACTGCTGAACTGGGTCGGCACCTGGACTTAATCAAGCGTATGCTATGTGAGTGCTAAAAATGCTAATTCTAGAGCCACGCCACAGCCCTTGCAATGTCACTAACACTTCTTTCAGAACAAGAGCAGTGACTGAGGCTGCCTCTCCTCAGAAGGAAAGCATTTTTTTGGCAGGGCAGGGGGTGAGGGGAAGATGACCAGCACAGACTTGCAAATGGGCAGTTACTTCTAATAAATCTGACTGAATGCCTTCAAGTTTGCTATGGGATAGGTGAGGAGACAAAACCAACAGGGATCATTGATCGGTGTTTTCGCAAAAGCTGTTCCTTCTGCCCCATCCGTTCCTGCAGATCAATCTGCAAATTTAAGAATGAACCTTGTAGGATAGGCATTTGATGTAGGAAAGACTGAATCTACATTAAAAATTAGTGCAGTAGATCTGTATTAGCATTGTTGCCTGAAGCCAGAATTCATAAATTGGGGGGGGGGGGTCTTATGAAAAAGAACTGGATGATAAATACCTTCATATCTTCTTCGTGGTCTCTGTGCATCACACCTCTGGGATTATGTGCGCCTGCGCCGATCCCGATCGGTAACTTCAAAGCCTCAACGGATTTTCGCGCCAACTCCCCGGTCCCGTGCCGACTCCACTGCGCATGACCGGGGAGGGGCATGAGGATCCCGCCAGTTCTCTTCTGACCGCCGCGTCGGACTTTCCCTACGTTTTTCCCGCCGCACGGCCTGTGGCCCAGCGGTGGGGGTTTTTCAAACGGTGCTCAAAGTGTGGCAGCAAGATAGCCCCTCCGGACAAACACTCCCTGTGCCTCCTCTGCCTAGGTGAGTCGCACCGGGTGGACTCTTGCTCGAGCTGCGCAGCCTTCTCGAAGCAGACTCGAAAAAATTGTGCAGCAAGGCTTCGCGTGGCTTTACTGGAATCGGCCTTGTCACCGAGAATGTCCTCTTCCGAGGTCCCGACTTCACCCCCACCGATGCCGACAGGTCCGGTACCGTCGCCAGCCAAGAGCACCATCGGTACCAATAGGAAATCGGCACCGAAGAGACCTCTCCCTTTGCCCGATACCCCTGCTAAGAAACGCAGAGAAGGCAAGGAGGAGAAGGGCAAGCCAAAGCACAAAAAGTCATCCAGTGCTTCGTCGACGCAGAT
This sequence comes from Lepidodactylus listeri, assembly GCA_029233225.1. Lineage (NCBI taxonomy): Eukaryota > Metazoa > Chordata > Lepidosauria > Squamata > Gekkonidae > Lepidodactylus > Lepidodactylus listeri. The sequence goes on along the minus strand of JARCFY010000020.1, from coordinate 6,539,882 downwards.
AGCGCCTGACACAGCCCAGCATGGGCCCGAACGGCTTGACCCTCATGGCCGCGAGCGATCTTGGGATAAATCCCTCTCACCGACGCCACGGCCCATCACTCTGATGGACTCTGACCTCGATATCGACCTTACACAGGTCCCCAGAGATAGTCCCGACGCCGGAGTCGACCCACCACCGAGGCCGAGGAAGGACAGAGTTCCACGTTCCCCAGCTCCCTCGGTACCATGGGATGTACAACAATGGCGCTACCCTCTACGGGTCCTACCCTCCTCCACCCCAATGGTACGCCGCCGAATGGGATCGACAATCCACATCATCTAGAGTTTCCCGATACCGGGACCCCCCCTCGGCCCCGACGCCGCTACCGGCACCGACCACGCGGGAACGAACACCACTCGAGGTCGAACCCCGGACCCTGCCTATGTCCCAAGAGCCGTCGAGCCTGACTCCCCTATCGCCATCGGACCACTCGGCACCGGGGTCTCCTGCTTCATCTGACTCGGAGGACGAGTCGGTTCCGCACCCCTCTCCCGATAAACCGGTCACTGACGACCTACCAATCTCTCCCTCTGAGGATGTGAAGACTTATGGAGAATTGATTAAAAGAATGGCACACTCACTGGCACTGGCCACAGCTCAACCGACACCGACAGCCACGGACTCCATCTTCGACATAGTTCAGATGGATACTTCCCCAGCAGTAGCACTTCCACTCATATCGGTATTGATGAGTACAGCCAAAGAATCCTGGCCTCACTCTTCTTCCACCCCTATCTCAAGTAGACGTCTGGATCATATGTACAAAATCCAGGAACCAGGGGCGGAGTTTCTGTTTGTTCACCCCAAACCGAATTCGGTGGTGGTAACCCCTTCTACCAAGAATCGTAGCGGCCACGCCTCCCCACTAGACAAAGAGGGACGGAAACTGGATGCTTTTGGAAGATGTGTTTATTCGGCAGGTGCAATAGAATTAAAAATTGCAAACTACACCGCCTGCATGAGCAGGTACCAGTACTCGCTCTGGGAGCAGATGACGGCACTCATAGCTCATCTCCCAGAAGACAAGTTGCGGGCGGCTAGAAAGATTCAAAAGGAGGGCATGACCCTGACAAAACATCAGCTCTCAGCCTCCAAGCACTCCGCTGAGGTGACATCCAAGACGCTCACATCAGCAGTGCCCATCAGACGCCACGCCTGGCTCTGGTCAACCTCTCTCCCTCAGGACACTAAGAACTTGATTGAGGATCTTCCTTTTGATGGAGACGGACTCTTCAGTTCTACAACAGATACCGTACTCCATGAATTGGACAAAAGCATGAAGACATCCCGCAGCCTGGGAGTCTCGCAACCTAAACCACAAAAACAAAGAACGTGGCAAAGGTCATGGCCGAAGAAGCAACCGCAATGATCTCCCTCCGAACCCCAATGGCAGAGATCTCCACCTACATACCAGCAGAAGCCGTATAGCCATAAGCCTCGCTTCCCGGCCGCATCAGCCCCTAAGTCGAAACCTCCTAAGCCAAGCAAACAGAGTTTTTGACTCCTACCCACGCTCCGACCTTCCTACTCGTCTGTCACCTTATCTAACAGCATGGCGTCACATCACCTCGGACAAATGGGCCCTCTCAGTCATCGCCGAGGGATACAGAATAGAATTTCTCGAGATTCCAACAAAGTCTTACTTTGTCGTCACCCCCCCCATCCGACACCCTAGTCACCGAAGTCGAAGCTCTGTTAGCCAAGGATGCAATAGAACCGGTACCCACCTCCCTCCTCCAGCAAGGGTTCTACTCCCGATACTTCACAGTACCAAAGAGGGATGGAGGGCTCCGACCCATCCTAGATCTTTGGAACCTCAATGCGTTCATAATCTACAAAAAATTCCAGATGACGACCCTCCAGATCATCCTTCCACTAATAGAGGCAGGTGCCTGGATGGTCACATTAGACCTGAAGGATGCATACTTTCATGTAACTATTCATCCCTCTCACAGACCTTTCCTTCGTTTTGCTATTGGTACCCACCACTTCCAATACAAGGCCCTCCCCTTTGGTTTGTCGACAGCACCACGCGTCTTCACAAAATTGATGGCAGTAGTGGCAGCCCACCTGCGTCTACAGGGTGTTCATCTTCACCCTTACCTCGACGATTGGCTTCTGATCGCACCCTCTCCAGAGGATCTCCAGAATCATGTTGCGATTACATTACACACTCTGGAGACCCTGGGTCTGACGATCAACCTAAAAAAGTCCATGCTCATCCCTTCCAGACGAGTATAATTTATCGGAGCTATCCTCGACTCTGTACAGTGCAAGGCTTTCCTACCTCCCAGCAGGATAGCGGATATCACTTCCCTCATCGAGACTCTGAAAGGAACCCGAGTAGCAACAGCAAGACAGTTGCTCCGTCTCTTAGGCCTTATGGCCTCAACCACTATGGTTCTCCCCTTTGCGAAACTTCGCCTGAGACATCTGCAACTCTGGTTTCTCCGCCGCTTCCGGCCCAGTCTACATCCCCTCTCCAAAAGATTCAATCTTTCGGACCCAGCGCTACAGGCCATGGACTGGTGGCATGCGCCACAAAATCTGCAGACTGGCGCCCCCTTTTGTCGCCCTCCCCCGTCAGTAACCATAACAACAGACGCCTCTCTATGGGGCTGGGGAGCCCATCTCAAGGACCTGTGCATAGGGGACAGATGGGACTCGTCAGTAGCTCACAACCACATCAATTTCCTGGAGCTCTTGGCAGTCCTATATGCTGTGAGATCTTTCCACCACCTCCTGTCGGGAAAGACGGTGGCCGTCCTCACGGACAACACGACCACCATGTACTACATCAACCAACAGGGGGGATGTACCCGCAGTCTTTGCCGCCTGGCGGTACAACTATGGACGGAGTGTCAACTATGGGACATCTACCTGGTAGCGAATCACCTTCCGGGCCAGCTCAATACACAGGCCGATTTTTTGAGTAGAGGCGGGGCGTCTCTGCATGAATGGGAACTCAATCCCCTCTACCTGAACCAGATCTTCAGCCATTGGGGTCAACCGTCTGTGGACGTGTTTGCCTCCAGACAGAACAAGAAATGCCCTGCTCCAGAACAGCGGATCCAATGTCCTTAGGAGACGGCCTTCTCCTCCTCTGGACGGGGCTACATGTCTACTTGTTCCCTCCGATTCCCCTGATACTGAAAGTGGTCCACAAGCTACTGGTGGAACGTCCGCTAGCGATACTAATCACTCCCTGGTGGCCAAGACAACCTTGGTTTCCTACCCTTCTTCGCATTTCCATGGGCACCTACATACATCTACCAGCGAACCCCGACCTACTCTGGATGCATGGGGGTCAAGTCCTCCACCACGACATCCCCAGGCTGAAGTTGATGGCATGGCTTCTACGACCTCAGAGATAGAGGCTCGTATCGCTAGTGTTCTGCTCAATGCTCGCAAACCATCCACACGCCGCTCTTACGCAGCAAAGTGGAAAAAGTTTTTATCCTTCCTTGAATCGATAGGGAGGCCCTCCATTCCATCTTCTCTCAATGATATTTTTGGTTTTCTGTTATCCTGCAAGGATCGGGGACTGTGCCATGCGTCCATTCGGGTTTATCTGTCAGCCATTTCGGTAAACCACCCGAGGGTTGATGGATGCTCTGTTTTCTCTCACCCAACAACGAAGCAATTCCTAAAGGGACTATATCGCCTCTTTCCATCGGTAAAACTTCCTGTCCCAGCATGGGATCTACCCTTAGTTCTTACTAAGCTGATGGGAAGACCCTTCGAACCGATGGCGTCTTGTAGCCTACAGCTACTCTCATGGAAAGTAGCTTTTCTTGTGGCTCTGACTTCAGTAAGAAGAGTGAGCGAACTGTCAGCGCTTCGCTGTGACCCACCGTATCTCATTTTTCATCAGGAGGCCGTCACTTTGGCTCCTGATGTCACGTTTCTGCCCAAGGTGGTATCGGACTTCCACATTAAAGCGGACATTACGTTGCCGGTGTTCTTTCCTGAACCCCAGGACTCGACACAACGTGGCTTACACTCGCTTGACGTCAAGAGAGCTCTTTCTTTTTATTTGCAGCAGACAAAGCCGTTTCGCAAATCCCCAGCTCTTTTCGTCGCTTATGCCTTGCCCAAACTGGGACAAAAGTTGTCGTCTCAGAGACTTTCTAAATGGATCGTAGAGACGATTAAGCTTGCCTACCTCCTGGCCAAAAGGCCTTTACCGGCGTCCCTGCGGGCTCATTCCACTCGAGCCGTGGCTGCTTCTACGGCATTCCTCAAAGGCATTCCCCTGGGAGACATTTGTAATGCTGCTACTTGGTCGTCCCCTCACACGTTTGTGAGACATTATGCTTTGGATGTCCGTGCCCACCAACATTCTGCAGTGGGCCGTGCAGTTTTACAGTCAGCTCAGGTGTGAGAACCTCAGCACCCACCTCCAGGTATGTGGTGTTTATTGCTCGCTATTCTCCCAGAGGTGTGATGCACAGAGACCACGAAGAAGATATACAGGTTGCTTACCTGTAATTGGAGATCTTCGAGTGGTCATCTGTGCATTCACACCACCCGCCCTCCTTCCCCTCTGCTTTCGGTCTCCCGTACAATTTTCTTGGAGGCTGTTTGCAGCGGTCAGAAGGAACTGGTGGGATCCTCGTGCCCCTCCCCGGTCATGCGCAGTGGAGTCGGCGCGGGACCAGGGAGTTGGCGCGAAAATCCGTTGAGGCTTTGAAGTTACCGATCGGGATCGGCGCAGGCGCACATAATCCCAGAGGTGTGAATGCACAGATGACCACTCGAAGATCTCCAATTACAGGTAAGCAACCTGTATTTCTGTTCTTGCTTCATTGCACTGGCCAACATCGTCTCAGGGCTGAGGGACAGAAGTGCCCCTTTGGGTGCAGCCTGCATGAGGGGGAAGAACCCATTGTAGCATTTGCTTTTTAGTAATAGTAGACTGAAAAGATAATCTGTTAGAAGCTGGCAGGACCACCATGCTCCAGGGGCTCTGTTTCAGAGAGGTGAGGGAGCTCAGCAAAATGCTTTCCAGCGAGCCCCCACCCAGGCCTGTCCACGGCACAGACAGAGAGGGCGGGCCAGTGGGTGGTGGTGGCTGTTCCTGGTCACTGTTCTTCTTGCTCAGTCTCCTGGGCAGATAAGCAGCTGCTATGGCATATGGAAGCTGCCACTCAGTCACCTGACTGCTGTTTCTGTTTGGTTGGCAACTGCCCTTGCTTGCTCAGGCAGGTGAGTAGCCAGTGGTATGCACAGGGGTCCTTTCATAGAAAAAGAGGTGCAGGAGCTCATTAGCATAACTCATTAGCATAACTCATTAGCATATGCCACGTCCCCTGACATCACCAGAAGTGTGTCAGAAAGGGAATGTCAGTTTCAGCCCCATTATATCCTATGGGCCATTGAAATCAATGGCAAAACCTCATAGGGTATATGAGGGGCTGAAGGAAAGGGGATTTGAGGGAGAGGCTCCAAACTTGCAGGGTAGCTGCTGGGGCCTCTCCTCGAAATACCCACTAAGTTTCAAGAAGATTGGACCACGGGGTCCAATTCTACAGGCCCCCAAACAGGTTGCCCCATCCCCTCCATTATTCTCTATGGTGGGAAAAAATGTTAACTTTTTTCCTACCATAGAGAACAATGGAGGGAATGGGGGCAACCTGTTTGGGGGCCTGTAGAATTGGACCCCCTGGTCCAATCTTCTTGAAACTTGGTGGGCATTTCGAGGAGAGGCCCCAGCAGCTACCCTGCAAGTTTGGAGCCTCTCCCTTAAACCCCCTACCCTCCAGTGGCTTTTAAAGTTGCCGCCGAATTTCGGCGGCAATTCGGCAGCGAGCTGAATCAGATTAGAGAATCTGATTCAGCCCGTGGCTGCCCTACTGGCCAGTCCTGAGCTGGTGGAGCTTTGCTCCGCCTCGCTCTGGCCCCAACGGACCCCTGGGTATGCAGCCAGAAGAGGAGAAACAGTCCTGTCACGTCACTTAGGGTGGGGGTGTGCCATGTTGAGGGAGGGCAGAGAGGGGAGTAGCACTGATATTTTTGGTAGTTCTGATGCCACCAGCCAAATCTTTCCTCATTCTTCTTTACAGCCTGCTTAGGTACAGCCTCCTAGGATGGGTATCCCCTGGCAGGCATCCTGAGTCAGGTTCCTTGTTGTTGTACCTGACATCCCCTTATTAGGCAGGGCATCCTGCAGCCACTTGGATGGAACCTGGCTGCCAACAGGCTCTAAGCTCAGATAAGTTTCCCTGACAACACCATTCCCTGCTCCTCCTTGAGGAGTTCTTCTGCAGTGGCTCTACATTCCACCCCCTGGTTTTCAGGGTGCCATATCTGGCTTCTTTAAATACATTCATAAGATAACCTAACAAAACCTAACAAAACCAATCTTTGTGTTCATCTGTAGTCTTATTTTTTTGCAGGGTATCAAATCCACAATTCAATTCAAAGCTGATATTCCATTAACAGTCAAGAGGGTGTGCTTGCCATTGTCTTTTACATGTGCCCATCAGGCCAAGATTGTACACTTAACCAGAAGGTATCAGCCTTTACACTTTTGCAGTTTCTTTCTGTCAAGGCAAACAGAAAGATCAGAGTCAGCTATTAATACCCAGTAGGTCTCCCCTGTCCCAGCAATAATATTTCACCGGGTAATTGTGGGTTGATTGGGGCACTGTAGGCGTACCTTGTGGCCTACTGCTAGATTAGTGGACCCAAAGCCCCCTTTCCACCTCACCATTGCTGGCTTTCTCATAAACCCTTCCCCACCCCTCTGGGGTGGTTCGTGGTATCAGTTGCATAATATGCTGTTTAAGCAATTCATTTACTCTCTCCATGAGCTCTGATGCCTGCAGATGAGGGGGAATGTGACATACCCAATTAATATTCCATTCAGTGGCCCAGTTCTGCACATCACCCCCACTGAAGTGGCTTCCATTGTCTGACTAGATCCCCATGGGAAGTCCAAATCGCCAGGCTAGGAGTTCTTATCCTCTGATGGTACCCTGTAGCATTGCCCAGTCCACCAGGGTCAAACAGAGTATATCTCCAAGCCCCAAACCTCTGGTGGCAGCCTGTTGCACCTGGACTGCATGAGTCAAATAGAGCACGTCTCTGAGCACCATCTGGTAACCTCCAAGACCAGAACACAAGAGGAACAAGCATTCCTTTGGTCAGACTTCTGCCACAAACTCCCAAGTGGTATCTCAGCTATAGCACCAACCTGGAGCTCAGAGCGTTGTCTTTCCTGTACAGGGCCCGGTGAAAGAGCAGCTGGTACTGCTGTTTTGGCTGCTACCAAGGCCTTTGGGTGTGGTTCCCCATTCAAAGCAAGACTTTTTACTGGTCACCACATAAATAGGGCAAAGTATTTGGGCTAAATTGGCAATATGTTGCCTCCAATAACCCATCAGCCCCACAAATCTCTGGGCCTCCGCTTTTGTTCTTGGGGATGCTAAAGCAGCAATTGTATCCCAATAGATGGTTAATGGAAAGTAGGGGTGTTGGTTTCCAGGTATGGCTCCCTTTACTAGCACCACACCTGGAGACCTACCTCTCCCTATCCCAGAGGTGTCAAACTCATTTGTTATGAGGGCAAGATCTGATATAAATGTCACTTTGTCGTGCAGGGCCTTGTGTGCCATAAAATGTAATATGAGGTACTGGAGGTATAAATTTTATAACAATGGTTTCAGATGCCAAATGGCAATAGTAGGTGTAATTGGATTAGGTGTGATAGGGAGAGGGATAGTAGGCGTGGAGATATCAGCATTGGTAATGAGGCAGGAAACGTAGGTCTTGATTTGGTACAGGTGGATTCAGTCCAGGAGGATGCAAAGAATAATTGGAAATAAGTCTGAAGAAGTGAACAGTGACTCATGAAAGCACATAGGTAAAGGTTTCCCTTGCTCGAAAGCCAGTCGAATATGACTCTAGGGATGCGGTGCTCATCTCGGTTTCCAAGCCGAAGAGCCAGCACTGTTCAAAGATGTTTCCATGGTCATGTTGCTGGCATAACTAGACATGGTGCATGGAACGCTGTTACCTTCCCACCAAAGTGATACCTATTTATCTACTTGCAATTTCTTGCTTTCGAACTGCTAGGTTGGCAAGAGCAGGGACCAGAGATGGGAGCTCACTCCGTCATGCAGCACTCGGGTCTCGAACTGCTGAACTACTGACCTTCTGGTCTCCAGTTCAGTGTCTTAACCACTTGAGCCACTGCAGCTCCCGAAAGCACGTACCCTACCACAAATTTTGTTAGTTTTTAAGGTGCTACTGGACTCTTACTCTTTCTATTGCTGTTAGAAACCACAACATTCAAAAACCAGTGGGGGGACATTTTAACCTTCCCGGACACTCAGTTGCTAACCTAAGAGTAGCAATTCTAGGAATTTGAAAGAGAGATTAGAAAGAGGTACTGCTGAATTGCTACTGATAATGAAGCTCAAGACAATGCATGTGTGAGACTTTAACCCTCTATAATCCGTGCGTTTAACCCTCTATAATCCGTGCACAAGCGCAACCCCCCCATCTTTTTTCTTTCGAAACAACACGAGCGGCAAAGGGGGATCGAGCTGGTCTAATGAACCCTCTTTGTAGGTTTTTGTCTATAAATTTGCGAAGTTCTGCTTTCTCGAAGGGGCTCATCGAATACAGCTTCCCTTTGGGCAATTTTACCCCAGGCAACAGTTCGATAGCGCAGTCTGTATTTCGATGGAGAGGAAGCTCATCGGCTTCGGTTTCGCTGAAAACCTCCGCTAAATCCCGATATGCGGGAGGTATTTGTAACAAATCCTCTGCTGCCAGACACACTTGTGCCTTGGAGGGCTCGATACCCCACGCTGTGTTCTAAGTGTGCTGTTGGCACGCAGGAACTATCCACCGAATTCTTCCTTTACTCCACATAATGTAGGGATCATGTCCGCTCAGCCAAGGGCTGCCGAGCGGAGTTATAACAAATGCCCGTTCTTCCCAATGCTCCCCACAGGATGGGTTTCGAAGAGACAAGGCTCCTTCATCTCTGACCCGTCCATCTGGGTGAACTGTAAGGGTTCTTCCAGGGAATTCACCTCCTCCCCCAGACCATCGACCACCAGCGGGCTAATGAGGTCACGGGTACACCCTGAGCCTATTAGAGCCCATACTCGCATATGAGTTCCGATCTGGGGGGCTACAACTGTTACAACAACATATAACAAAGGGGCAGAAGAGCTCACCACTTTCGGCGCTGAGGAGACGGGGACCTGTTGCTTTGCGCCTTTCTGCACAGGTCCCTCTTGTTTCCCGCCGGCGAAGGAAGTTCCACGGTCACCACTTTGTCCTCCTCGGGAGCAGGCTCAAGCTGCAAGGCTCGTGGTTTGGATCCCGGGATCACTTTCAGGGGTCTAGGGGTAGTGGGAGGCATCATTTTTGGCGTGGCGGCGGGGCAGGATGAGGTGTAGTGCCCGGCTTTACCACACCGCATGCACAAACCCTTCTTAAGGTGCAGTTCACAGACATCTTTTAATGGCCCCTTTGCCTTCATCTTCTGAGCTGAGGGTCCCGATCCCTTGGGACTCTCCGTCTCTGCTCACATCTTTATCAGTGTGAAGCGCGATTCGGCCTCTTCAGCAGCCCGGATCCAGGCTGCCAAGGTGGTGGGTTGACATTACGTAACACAGTCTCGTACAAGTCCAAATTCAACCCCTGCCGGTAATTTTCCACCAACACTTCTTCAGGCCAACCCCTTATCCTGGCTGCAATCCGTTTGAATGCTGCTGTATATTCATGGACCAAGCCTCTCCCTTGGGTGAGCCTCCTCATCTGATTCCGGGCTTTTTCTTCACTCATTGGGTCTTCGTACTGCCTTCGAAGGACCCACATGAAGTCTTCAACACAATCCAGTTCCGGCCCAGGAAGGTTGTGGAGGCTCACATACCAATCAGCAGCTTCTTCTCGCAAACGGGAACCAATATATCCCACTCGGTCAGCCTCATTCAGGAAGAGGTGGCCCCAGGTTTGTAGGGTTTGTAGGCTTCAATAATAAAAAATTGAAGTTTTGCCGGGTCTCCATTAAATGAAGCGGCCAGTAGTTCTTGCGGTACTGGCCGGCAATCTACAGGTATGAGGGATCCTGCCGGCCCCACTGGAACCAGCTGACCTGCAGGGATCTGAACTGGCAGCGCTTGACCCCCGGGGGCCCTGGCTCCCGCCACCTGAGCGTCTACCACCCTCTGGACAATCCCCGGTAACCCCTCCAGCTAGGCGGTCATCTCTCTCTGCAACAAATTCTCCATCATTTCCATGCAGCGATCCACATGGGACCAGAAGTCTCTGAACTCGGGTCTCTTTGGATGGCGGGAGTCACGGGATCGTGCCCCTTCTCCCAGTTCTCTGCTCAGCTCCGTCCCCAAGGACCCCCCTTGTCGGGAGGGGGTCCAGGTCTCTGTTGGTTCCATTCCGAATTGGGTCCACAAATACTGAAGGCCCCTGGGTCAACAGTCTACCCATGGGGTGGTGCGAGGAGGTACGACATCCTCCTCCGTGGATACAGGGACCACCGTGTCCCCCGAGGTTGCCGGGGATTCACCACCATCTTCCGACATAGTCAGGAATGGTGGGGCTTCTCTAGAGAGAAAATGGGATTACTAACTCTCTGCGAGACTTCCTGGATGAATTCACCCCACACAAAGGATCTTGAATAAGACTTTCTTTATTGGGGGATTTTCTTCAGGGTACATTTGTTGAGTTAGTAATGGGGTTGGATAATAATGTTAGGATAGATATAGTGACTGGCATACAGACCCCCCCCCCAATCCCTGCCCAGGGATAAATCCCGCATAAAATAGTTCCAAGGGCTAAAGAGCGGGAAGACGGTAATAGATGGCATCTGCAACAGAAGTTAAAAACATACACCATGTCTATGTGAAGCTACCAGTAACCTTGAATAGAGAAAACAACCCTGTGAAGCTAGCAAGCGGATGATAACTCCTGTGAAGCCAGCAAGCAAGGAGGAGGGAGCACATTCCAGCTGGGGCACGAGGGGAGGAGTGGAATCGTCTCATGTAGTTCAGTAAATCCCATCTCCCGCCCGGGAAAGTGGCAGGCATACCTGACAGCATACTCCTGGACTAAACTGAGACCTAGGTTTCTTCTCTCATTACCAATGCCTGCTATTGTCATATGCCATCTGAAAGCACTTCACTCTCCAAGATATAAGGACAGATGGACTCACATTCCTGCTATATCTGAAGAAGTGAGCAGTCACTCATAAAAGTTCATGCCCTTCCACAAATTTTGTTGGTCTTTAAGGTGCTACTGGACTCTTGGTTTCTTCCACTAATAAAGAATGCCACCTGTGCTGTTAGGTTTCTCTACCCCATCTGTCTGTCTTTCTCTGTCTGTCTTTCTCTAGAGTGCTCACACTGGCTCTTTCCCCCCCTCCCCCCTCCCTCCTCTCTTTTTGAAGAAGTCTGCACACACACACACACAAAAGTTTACACCTAGAATAAAACATTGTTGGTCTTTTTAAAACAGCCACAGGACTCTGTTTCTCTCTCTGTCTCTGGCTCTTTCCTTCCCCCTGCCTCCCCAGAGGGGGAGGGGGAGGAGCCCTCACCCAATTGAGGAAAGGAGGGTTTGGCTTTCTTTCTCTCCTCTGCAAAGCAGGAAATGAGAGAGACTGGACAAAAGCAGCTGTGATAAAGGAAACAGGAATAGGAACAGGAAGCAGCAGAGAGCCACTTGCTCATGAGCTGGCTAGGAGCCCTGCAGGGACTGGATCCGGCCCATGTTGGACACCCCTGCCCTATCCCTTAGGATAAGGAATTTTCCAGGCTGGATCCTGATGCCATTCATCCTTGGTGGACATCCCCCTTTAGGTAAGGCAGTAGGGATGATGATGCCCCACATTTGGGACTTTTCCTTTTACTTGCTTTTGCATTTTTCCATATACTGTAAACACATAGTCTTGGTTGAGAACCCATCAATAACCTCAGTTGCTGTGTAAACATCTCGACTCGATTTACCTTCTTCTTTTTTTGCACACCTGTGGATGTTTACCTGGGACAGAGGCTTAAGCCGCATTGCACAGGCCCTGACCCTGTCTTAGGGCATATCCCCTAACTGACAATTTACACAGATGAAACAAAATAGGCACGTGAACACATGAAGCTGCTTTATACTGAGTCAGACCCTTGGCCTACCAAGATCATTCATTTACTCTTAAAGATATGTTGGTCAGGAGTACACTTAATGAACATACTTCAGATAATACCCTGACAGTGGTTGGGCACAGTCCACAAGGTTATTTTCCATGTGACAATTGTTTTGTTTGTGGCCTTTGCCTTAAAACCAATGTATTCCAAAATTCTTCAATAACCCAAAGCTATTATATTAGATCTTTTGTCAATTGTAACTCTAGAGGGGTCATTTATTGTGTACAGTCCCCGTGCAATTTGTTGTATATAGGAATGACAATGCGGCCGGTTAAAGTGAGAATATCTGAACACAGAAGATGCATCAGACAGCAAAGATCACTGGCTCCGCTTGTGATGCACTACATGTCCTTGGGACATACAGATAAGGACTTTAACTTCTGGGTCACAGGCAATGTTCTCTCTTGTGAGCAAAAATTCAATTTTGTGAGCTACTGGCATTAAAGTTGTGAGTGAGCGATTTGGCTGCTGCATACATTAGTTTGCTCTGGAGTCAATCCTTCCTGAGCTAGGACAAAAACGTGTGAGCCAGAGGCTAAAAAACTGTGAGCTAGCTCACACTAACTCAGCTTAGAGGGAACACTGGTCACAGGAAACCTGCACGTGCACTCTTCACAACAAATTTGACTTTTGAAGAAAAGGGAGTCCTTCTGGATCTTCATGTTGGATACTCTAGTGCCAAGAGGTTTGAATGAAGACGTTGATTTGCTGTGTGTCTGATGGACTTGGTTGCTTTTGGGGACTGAGGAGTGCAAGTAGGCTGATGCAATTTTCCTCTCCCAGGTGCTGCTGATTACCTCTGCGTCATTTTTTTCTTTCTCTCTCTTGTTGCATCCCATTTTCCCTACCCCCACCCCCTGAGTGTATCTGAGCACTCCATTGGAGCTTTGAGCATTGCTGATTGGGCCTAAGAAGGTAAATACGGTGCCATTTAGTTTTTTCCAGTTAGTAACAGTCATCTACTCTGACAGGCAGCTGCTCTCCGAGGTATCAGGTTGAGGTTTTTCAGATCACCTGAACCTTTTGACTGGAGATGCCAGGGATTGAACCTGGGACCCTTTGCATGCAAAGTAAATGCTCTTACACTGAGCCATGGTCCCATCCTGCCCACAGACCTATAGCACGGGAGTGACTAGGGTCAGGGGAAGTTCTGCCCTTGCCACCTGAAGTTAAGGAGGAAACAGAGGGAAGAGAGGACTGGAAGTGGGTCAGATGCAGAATGGTAGGACAGAGTGGGAATGGGCATCCTACTGTTGTCTCTGCTTAGTGGCTTTGGCAGGGTTTTGAAACCTGGTGGTAGTTGTTCTTTATGGACAGCAATGTACCATTCTCAGGCCTGGCTGCTTCCAGACTGGGATTCTGCCCCCTGGGGGACCACAGCATGCCCACATATTTGGTGGGGGGAGCTTCCACACAACACTGTGCTCATTCTGAGCAGAATGCGCATGGGGGGCGCCAGTTCTTTTGCTCCCGCTTAAAGGGAAGCAGCCGGGTTGTTACAGGCAGAGGCTCCAGGCGGGCGTTCTGCCCCTGAGGAACTGCTGCCTCTCTCCAGCAGGGGGACAGGGAAATACTGTGGCAGTGCAGCGTCATGGAGAGAAGCGCATGTGATTAAAGGTGAGTTTTCTAATTTTCGAACAAGAAGACCAAGCAGAGGCCAGACAGCTCTCCAGAGGAAGGCAGTTCCGCGCCTGAGGCAGTGTAATGGCTGAGGGGCTGAGCTCTGAGGGACCTAAGTTGATTCTGACTCTCTGCCATGAACTCATTAGGGAGCCTTAGGGTACACTCTTCTTTCTCCTGCCCTCAGCCCCTATCTGCAACATGATAATAATGCTAAGCCACTTTTTAGGGTTGTCGTGAGGATATCAGTATAACAATGCATGAGATGTGCCATAATTATTGCGAAGTGCTATATGAATGCTAAATGTTAAGGTTTTCCTAAAGTAATTCTATACACACACCCCAGTCCCCAAATCTGAGCTCGTTCAGGTCTTTGTCGTGTGTGTAATAAGAGGAGAGTTGCCTGTCTTTTCCCCCAAGCCACTTAATGGTAGTGGCTCCTGCTGCCTTTTTTAAGGATGTCTCCTTCTTATCACTGAAGTAGCTGTTCTGCCTTGGGGGTGGGGTGGGGGTTGTGTACCCACGTGCACACATGGAGAGGAGCTGATATTTATTCAGAAAGCAAAACTGAATTGGCATGCAAGATTGGACTTCAGGAGCACATTTTTGAAAGGCACAATTTGACTGCAATTGCTTTGACATTTCACTGATCCAAAGCTGGATTAGTATAGAGCATAACTTGCTCCAGGTAAATGGCTATCTGAGAGACTCAGTCGTCCACATTAGCGAATGCCCCTAGAAAAGCCCACCGAGGCCTCCCTCGCTGCCTCTGGCTCTCCTAAACACAGCTAGTTGAAACCACCTTGCTCTTTCCAGTGGAGCTGTTCCCCAACGTAAGCATGGTTAAAATCACTGTTCCCGTGCCGGTGATGTGTCTGCCCCTTATGAAACATGGAGGGGGCCAGGCTTTGGGCACGGCTGGGTGTCCCTGTCTCCCTTCTTCTCTCCCCTGCCCCTTCATAGCCTGTGTTTTCACCCCATGGCTTTTGACCAGTTATGGCCAGCCTCAGTTCTCCAGCTGTGAAAACAGGAAAAAAATCCTGCCTTCATAGGGCTGTTGCACAAATAAATTAGACGAAGGCTTTCACATTTAAAAAATGCTACATAAGTAATAAGAAGTGGTAGTAAAGGCCATTTCAATCCACACCTGGCCATGATGTGGAGATTTGGGGCATGGTAGCAAATTATGGGCATGTATCTTGTCCCCTCTTCAGGAATGAATGCTGAATGGGAATGAGAGTCTCTGTGTGTGTGCAGGTCCGTGCCTGAGAGGTCCACCCATAGTGTAGTGGTTAGCATGTTGGACTAGGATCTGGGAGACCCAGGTTCGAATCCCTCCTCTGCCTGGTCTGCCGTGGGATCTTGCTGGGTGGCCTTGGGCCACTCACAGACGCTCAGCCTAACCTACCTCACAAGGGGATAAATTGGAGGAGAGAAGAATGACGTAAGTCACTTTGGGTCCCCACTGGGGAGGAAGTTAGGAGGTAAATGAAGTATATTATAAATACTCGGGAATGTGCTCACCTAGGTTCCAATTGGCGCAAATCGGAGGGTCACTCCTGCAGCCCCTGCACATATAACAACCCCACACTGGGGCCCTGGGTGAATTATTTATTGACGTACTTTATTTATAGCCCATCTTTCTCACTGTGAGACCGTGAAATTACATCGTGTCACTGTAAAGTAATGGCATCCAGTAGCCCAAGGCATACCATAAGCAACTCAGTAGGACTAGGATTACAAATTAGAAACAATGCTAAAGAAGTGTTATATATGATACATCAAGCAGTACAGAAAATGGAATTACAAAAGTAGAAAGCAGTCTAGTAAGAACCAGATCATACATACATATATCATGGATAGTGTGGCATAAACTACGGTGCACCAACTCTAAACGCAAAACGGGGCAATACAGGGGATGCTGTCTGCCTCCGCAAGCAGAACACCCCTATCTCCTTCTCTCCTGGTTTCCTTTCAAATGTATGATGTAACATGGTCATTTGAAAGTTTCTCCACCCCTGCAAGGTGGAGACAGCAGTGCAGGGGTTTGGAAGCAGAGAAATTCTCAACTATGCAGTATCACATAATGAGAGGTTGCTAGACTTTATTTGAGGAGAGGGCAGGAGGAAAAACAGGGCTTCTGGGTTTTGGCAGCAGGCATGCGTCCTCCATATCATTCAGTTCTGCTTTACAATTTTGTAAGTGTGAAAAAAAAAATCCTTAGTACCACTCTCCCATAGCATGTTCTTACCTTTTTATTCAATGCCTAGTCCGGAACCAAATCCTTTTTTGTTCTCTGCAGAATGGTGAAGCTTCCTTGTTCGAAGTGAACATCCGCTACATCGGAGGGTTGCTGGCTGCATTCTACTTAACTGGCGAAGAGGTATGTTCCAGCACATTTCGCACACAGGGTGTATTTCTGCATAAGAAAGCCAATCTCCCCAGAGAGCCCTGCCAGCCAAGCCCTTCAAAACGATCCCCCCCCCCCCGACTCAACAAGCTGAAAACTAATTTTTTTATGAATATTGAAATGCTGATGATGGCTGTTAATTAAGTCTCACATAATTACCTTGCCTGGCTCATCATTTTGTATAGATATTTTCTCCCGTGGACAATTTCTCCTAGATAGCTTTTCAGTTTGGTACATTGGTCCCTTGCTGTGAAATACGTTTGCTGTGATCTTGGCCTTGCATTCAGAACTTGTTAATTTCTTGATGCTGGAAAGAGGAACTTTCATAGGCCCCTCAGGGTCACACTAAACACTGCAGTGGGATAACTATCGCTTTTAGCAAGGGCTGTTCTCAGCTGTATTGCCAAAAAGTGAAGAACCTCCATGAGCATTAATACAGCCTGACAAGGCCCGTCAACCCCAGTTTTCTGCACTCCGAAAGGTCCCCCACCATCCAAAAGGCCCTCTACCAAATAACACCCACAACTCTGTACAAAGTGGGGGGGGGGGGGGCTTAAAGAGCTGCATTTATTAGGAGGAAGATGTACGGTATGTTTTCAGAGTTGTAGTCAGGAGGCAGAAGTACATTCTGTCTGGCTGACGCGAACACTCTGGCAGGAGCCAGCATGGTGTGGTGTGGTGTGCTTTGAACTTTCTACCCTCAGAGAGTCCCTTCCATGTTTGTTCACTAATGAACCACTCCCTGCGCATCACAGACTGCTTTGCTGCGCTTTCCGCAGAACACTCTCAATTGATCCAGGGTGCTAGCCGTGGATGTTTGGGTCTGTTGTCGCTTCACTGGAAGCCAGCGTGGTAAATACTTCTTTACTCAACAAGTGAATAAGATGAGGAATTCTCTGCCAGCGGATATAGTGATGGCCACAGGAATAGATGGCTTTAAAGGGGGATTAGACAGATTCATGGAAGATGGCTCTCCCAGTGCATACAAGCCATGGTGACTAAAAGGAACCTCCTCTTCCAGAGGCAGTCAACCTCTGCATGCCATTGACCGGGGGCAACATCAGGGGAAGGCCTCAGCCTCTATGCCCTGTTGTTGGACTTCCAGAGTAACTGGCCAGCTACTGTGTGAGACAGCAGGCTGGACTAGTTAGACCCCCGGTTTGATCCAGTAGGGCCCTTCTGATGTTCTTACACTGACAGCAAGAGGTGCCAATGGCAACCAAGCTGTATTTCAGGCAGGGTGACTGCTTTCCCCCCAGAAGCTGTTTTCCCTACTAAACTTTTGAGAAATCCTGTTTGAAAACCACAGTCTGCAGTGTGGAGTTGCCTTGAATCCAGGGAGTCTGGCTTCAGGCCTATGTCCAGTCATGGATTCCGTGGAGTTTCAAGTTTGAGCTTTGGCAGTGAGTAAAAACCCTGAGACTAAATGGCAGGTTGGATCCAAACAACTTTTTTGCTTATATTATTTATAGCCCACATTTCTCACTGAGATGCAAGTTGAATTATCCAGTGCAAATCATAGCAGTCAATAGGATGAGACATCTAATAAGCAATGTAATGGGACTAGGATTGCAGAGGTCTGCATAAGTATTAGACATTACATGGTTAAACAATGCAGAAAATGGTATTATATAAGTAGAGAACAATGTGAGAGCAAAATAATACATACAACCAACAGATAATGCTTGCTAAATGCAGTGGAATAGTCTATAGTCTCATTCCCTTTATTAAAGCACCTTCCAGAACTATTCCATTATAGCCCTATAACTTTTATTTAAAAGCCCTCTGGAGCACTGACTCAATCCATACAACAGCCCTACAAAGCAAAACCCAGGATGGTTACTGCATTGTATGGGAGTGCGGGTGAAAAAAGGAGGAGAGGTCCCCTCTGCCCACCAAAAAAGGCTGTGGAGATTGTGTGACATGGATGCACAGAAGCCACGTGGCACAGGGGCTGTTAGGAGGAGGGGGGATAACACTGAGCGAGGGGGGGAAACTGGCTGGATACAGCCCCAAGTCAAATTAAACCTTGCCCCTTGTTAAGGGGATGACAGAGAGAGAGAAAATATCCTTACAATCTTTTCTTATAAAGGTCTTCTCCAACTGTTGGGAGGGGCATTTGAGTCCTACCCAGAGGGTAGTCTCTGGGCAGCCATCTTCCTTCTACTCCAGTAGTACTCATTCAGTGGCTCAGGAGTCACATGTGACTGTTTCACATACCACTTTTGGACGTCCTGAGCACTGTTCCCTCATAAGGCAGCCATCCCATGTTTCAGGAAAGTAGGCAAAGGTGGTATTAGTATTTGATGGTGTTTGTGACTGGTACATGGTTTCTACCTTGACACAGCTACCACCAGAGGGCCAGGTAAGCTGCTATCCTCCCTGAGTTGTAGGCCTCACTCCAGGGATACAGTAGATGTGTCCCATTTGGTTGATGCCAATTGTGAATGCATCTCTCCACAAGTCACTGAGTGAGTACCACTGTTCTGTACAAAGCAACAGTGCATTCTTTACTGCCCCAGATACCCTCTGGGAAAAGCAAAATCAAAGCAGGAATATTGTCTTTGGCCTGGCCCTCTTGTTAGACAGGGTGAGGCAGCAGGCTTTGGAGTACAGTCAAAGAGTAGCAAATCATGAGTAGCTTAGATTATTATTATTTTTTCACATTATAGCCTGTCGTTTTGGATTTAGTGCCTTGGGTTGTGTCTGGTCCTATGTACAGAGTTGTCTGGTTGGCTCACATAGCTAAATTGTATATGAACAATAGAGACCTGTATTCATATATATGGGGGCAGGGAGCTTTGCAGCATCTTAAAAAGCAATAGGTTTATTATGGCATCAGCATTTATGGACCAGAGCCTACTGCCTCAGGCACATGAAATGTTTTGTAAGGTGGTAAATATATGCGCACTCATGCACATGGGTATGCAGGGGAAGATGTGAACAGTGGGATCATGCACTGCAAGAGATACCGTCTGTAATGCTTCCATGCAAAACTCAAATGTATGCAGCAGTAATTGGCAATAACATAATCTTCCTAGCTGCGCTAAGCTACTTGAATACCTTTTGTGGGTGAGAAAAGCTTGGTCTTTATGAACACAGTCAAACTTTCTGATCCACACCCACATGAGAATGTTTGCTCTCTCTTGCTTTCACACAAACTTGCAAGTGTACATTCCCTCTCCCTTTTTGGTCTTTCTTTCACTTTGCCTTACCCACAGACGAACTTGTTAATGGCAAGATTCCCTGACTGTGAAGATGGGTTCCCACCAAGTGTGTAATTAAAAGATGGGGCCCTTTCCAAAATCTAAAGGGTAAAAAACCTATTAGCATTTAAAAGTGTTGCCACCTATCCTGTCCTTCCCATTAAGTGCAAACACTCTTTGACTTGTAGCTTAATGTATATATTTGCATCCCAGTCCAAAGGGAAATGCTGCCACATATTCCAGCCATGAGGCACTGTCTGGAACTCCTCTGGTGACCCAGGGTCCCTGGACTGATTCGGAGGACAGAAGACACCTCCCAAAATGCAATTTAATTGAAAAGGTTTGAAAGCTGAAGAGTGTGGCTTGTGTGTGGGGGTGGGGGTCATGGTCTGTCAGAGAAATCCAGCTTTAGTCACAGCCCTGCTCCAGCCTCCAAGGGAACAATACACCAAAGAAGTCTCCTCCTTAAGAGTATATGTCTCAACTGCTTTCTAAAGGTGATGGCAGCCTCTAGTCCAACAAAGATTAATTTCTGCTACCAAAATGAATTTTGCTGAGCAATAAAATTCCACTGCAGTACAGTTCCGCCTTATTCTCCCAGTGTGTTCCCAAGTACTGGCAGAGACTGAATATATCACATATTTGTGATGATAGGTGTAGAGAGATCAAAGAAATTGCACAAAACGCCCAAGACGGAGAGAAAAGCAAATGGCAGGCTGCTCTCCCACTGATCCAGATGGGAACCTGTACCAAACCAGTTCCAAAAAATAAGAGTTTTATGCAAAAGTAACAGCTTGACTTTGTTTTTAGAGAAACCTGGTGGATTTGGAACTGTGAAGGTCTTCCTTCCCTTTTTGCAAGAGAGAAGTAGTTTTTTCCTCATAAGTTTGTTGTCTCAGCTTGCTCAGTTAAAATTATTGAGCAAAAGCTAATGTCCAATTGCACAGATGACATCAAACATGGCAGGGAAAACTTAAAGGATTCTGAGAGGAAGGAAGGAAAAAATGTGTATGCAAAAGAGTTTATGTTTGAAATTTTGGGTTTCCTAAAAAAAAAAAAAAATGTGATAGTCTTTGGCTTTGGCCAGGGGGTCTCTAAGAAGGGTGCTTGCCTCCCACCACTTTATGGAGGCAGCTTGGTTTTATGTACAGTTGGCAACTGACCTAGTGGGCAACTGACCTTTCTGCTTCCTGAACCAAATCTTTTCTAGCTAAGGTTGCCAGCCTCCAAGCAGGGCCTGGAGTTTTCTCAGAATTACAACTGATCTTCAGACTACAGAGTTCAGTTCCCTAGAAAAAAATGGCAGCTCCTGCAGATGGACTGTATGGTATCACATCCCACTGAGTTCATTCCACCTCCTCAGGCATTGCCCCCAAATTTCTGGGAGCTTCCCAAGATGGCGCTGACAACTCTATTCTAGCCCCAAGGCCACTGAACATGTGGGAAGTCCCATTGACCCAGCTCTTAGGGCCAAACTAGGCTCTGAAGATCCATGACTGGTTGTCTCCTTGGGTTTTTTGGAAGATGGATACCCATAGGGAAGGAGGGAAAGATTGGATCAGGGCTACAGCATCAAGGAAGAGAGAGCTAACTCTTTCCCCTGCATACACCACACATAAAAACACTCACACCCTGTCCCAGAACTGACATTTGCTGTTTGGGAGAAACACGCAGATACCTGTTTCAGAATTCTGGGTGACACTGTGGACTGCAGTAGAGGGGCTGGAAGTAAATGCATGTCCTCCATTTCCTAAATAACTTTACCAGGCTTCTTTGATCACAAATAATTTTGTGAGTGCAGATTACTGTTGCTAGCAATTTGTCTTCAAAAGAATCAGAAGTGATTTGCCCCTTTTCTGACATCCACAAATGTAGAAAAGGTATGTGGTGAGGGCTGGGTAATTTACAAAAAAAAAAAAATTACTCTCAGATTTTGGGATTATCTAGAAACATAAAAAATTAAAAGAAGGCGAAGGAGACTTCCTAACCCCAGTCCTGTTGCCTGTGTGTCCAGATGTGCCGGCAAGTCACAGCCAAATGGCGACCTCAGCAAGGGGCTTCCAGGGCCAGAGAGACGCAGTGGTGGTTTGCTGTGGCCTTCCCCTGCAGAGTCTCCCTTGGTGATCTCGCTTCCAAGCACAGTCCCTGCTTCGCTTCTAAGACCAGGCTGTGTACCATGCTGCCTTCCCTTCTCTGTTGCCTGAAGAGGCAGGAATTTTACCCAAAAGGCCACGAACTGCAGATATATTTTCAGCTGATCCCAGGAACTGTTTGGAATGTGCTTAGAGCATCCGCTCCCTCCCAGCTTCTGTCTTCTCAAGTGTGCCTCATCCTGCAATCACCTCCTGCCTCTTCCCAGCCAAAAAGGTGAACTTTGCTCTCCCACCACACTTTCCTATGCAGAATTACGGCAGGCCTTGCCAAGGCGGTCACAGAAGAATACATGGGGGGCATCGTGAGCCGGCTTCTCCCCGTTGGCCACCGATCAGGCAGCAGGATTTGAAGCTGAAAGCTCTGACTCGAGCCTCCTGTCTTTACTCTGATGGTTAAAGGAGCAACTCTGACGGCTTAAGAGGTGGAAGAGCCATGCTAAACAAGGAGATGCCACATTTTTTGTGTCAGATGCAGAGAAATATTTTGTGTGATCCTCTTCATCTTCCATTTTCCCAGATAACACAGGACTTGCCTGTAAAAAGAAATTACACTGAGGGAAGGTGCAGGAGGGAAGAGAAAGATGTAGGCCAATGATGGGTAGGGAATTTATTGCAAATGAACTACTTGCTCTGAGCCAGAAGTCTTCACGGCATTCGGCTGTTGAGACAACACACAGACGAGTGGGATCCTTTCTTTACTCATTAAACTCTGCCCTGACCCCTGGCCTGCATACCCACAATCTCAGTTGCACCCTTCCTTTGAAGAGTCTAGGAGCCCTGCTGAGTCAGACTAAAGTTCCATCTAGCTTCCTGTAGTGTTCAACCAGATACCCCCTGCAAACTGACAATCAAGGCTGGCAGGCATTAGCCCTCCCCATCTATTGGCACTGATCCAGTTTGGTATAGTGGTTAAGAGCGGCAAACTCTATTCTGGAGAACCAAGTTTGATTCCCCACTCATTCACATGAAGCCAGCTGGATGACCTTGGGTCAGTCATGGTTTTCTCAGAACTCTCTCAGCTTCATCTACCTCACAGAGTGTCTGTTGTGGGGAGAGAAAGGGAAGGCAATGGTAAGCTGCTCTGAGACTACTTGGGGTAGTGAAGAGCAGGGTGTAAAAACCAACTCTTTGTCTTCTTCATACTGCCTCTGCACCTGGAGTTTCTGTTTAGCAAAAAGCCACTGATAGAAGAAGAAGAAGAAGAAGAAGAGATTGGATTTATACCCCGCCCTTCACTCCCCAAGGGAGTCTCAGAGCGGCTTACAAACTCCTTTCCCTTCCCCTCCCCACAATAGACACCCTGTGAGGTAGATGGGGCTGAGAGAGCTCTGAGACAACTGCCCTTGAGAGAACAGCTGGTGCCGAGCTATGGCTTGCCCAAGGACATCCAGCAGGTGCAAGTGGAGGAGTGGGAAATCAAATCCAGTCCTCCCAGATTAGAGTTCGCACACTTAACCACTACACCAAACTGGCTCTCAGACCCATCCTTCTTTTATACCTGTCTGATCTTGTTTTACCACTAATGTAAGGACATCTGAGATCATTCCCAAGTTTCGTTAACATAGTTTTCTGGAGGTGGTAAGCCTTGTCTTCCTGGGCTGGTGATATGCTAGGAGAATTGGTTCCCCTGGGGTTTATGCTTGTTTCTTTAATCCTGATACCACACTCATAATGGGTTTTGTAAGTTTACCATACTGGGAAGACAGAGCACACCAAGAACAATGATCCATTTGTCAAACTGTCTTGGACATGATCTCTGGTCATAGAATTCCAGCACCGCACTTCCTGTCATTGAGAACTGCACCTTTCATCTCCTTCTGCATGATTTTCCACTTTGATCTAATGGTGACAACCACAAATTGGACCCATTCCCTATTCTGAGCATGGATTTTTAAACTTGGTAAACACAAATGAGAAAAACCCCATGTGCCACATTGCAGTTATGTTAGAAAGGTATATTTATGACCTATTTATTTATTTGTCTGGGTTGCTGGCCTCACATAGATCCCAAACTAAGGAGACAGGTTGCAGGGGTGGGACTAACCCCCTTGAGGGATCCCCATTCAGGAAGTTGAGAGCTGGCCATTGCGGGTGCCAACAGTGAAGACATACCAGGCCATAGCAGGAGGGTGGCTACTGTTGTCAGGGCAACTGTCTGGAATCCTAGAGTGACAGACGGGCTGCCAGGGTAATAGAGGGTGGCCCCGGAAAGCCAGTCACAAGGGAGGGGCAGGACTGTGAGGTCTACACAAAGCTATTTAAATCTCAACCAGGCAAGGCCAGGGAGGATCCCCAAGCAGCTCTAGAAAGAGATTAAAGATGTTCTGCGTGGTCCCTGTGCAGTCCCAAACATGGTTGGGCTCCTGCGCATGACCTCAAACAGAGAATATTCCAGAGCTTGCCTCAGGAAAACTTTTTGGCGGGCTCTCTTCCCACCCTGGGGAGCAGACACGCACTGCACATGCCTGGAGCGGGGGAGATAGCCACCTCCCACTCAGTTCTTCTTCGACTGCCTTCACATTCAAACTTCCACAGCGATCGCTCTTCATTTGCCTCCGCTGAGTTTCTTTTCCTGATTTCTTCTACTAAGACTGTTTCTTCATCTTCTTTAACTTCTTCGTCTTTCTGTTTTTTTTAAAAAAATTGCTATTTACTTCACCCCTTTTCTCTCCCCTTCCCCTCCCTTTTCCTGGTCAGGAAGGTGTTTGTATGGGCCGCACCTTACTCTTTAAGAGTTGTAGGTGCTGCCCTGCTAAACTCCCTTCTAACGATGGTCATGATCTTTGCTTAGTTTGTTCAGGCGGATTTCATCAGCTTGACTCCTGCCCTCGTGCTAAGTTTACTAAACAAGCCCATTGTAACAGGGCGGCTCGCCTCAGGACTATACTTTTAGAGGCTGCGCTCCATCCCACTATGTCTTCTGCAGCTTCCCACTCCTCCCTCCCTCAAAAACAAGGAGATTCTGTGAAGTCTGTCAAAAAACCTCGCAAATTGAAAAAGCAGGAAGATAAAGACTCTTCCATTTTGAAATCGAAACCCTCTGCTTCGATCTCGACTCTGAAGCTCGATCCTGTTGTGATTTCGGGTCTGTCAACATCCATGGTGGTTTCAAGGATCACAAGTCCAAACCTCATCCACCGATTTTGACACCAAATGTATCAAACGGATCACCTCATTTCTGCTCAGCATGCTAAGTGTCCATTGCCTAAGTCTTCAGGATCTCATCATGTCTCGCCTCATCTTGATAGACATCGGTCTGTATCTCGTGATTCCCAACTGCCTATCCACCTTTTGGATGACAGGGAACACTTTATGAGGAGTCGATCTGGCTCACCTTGATCACACTATGGTCATTGGGGCTATGACTACCATAGATCGCTCTCCAGATCTCAATCGCGATCCGATTACCGAGCTTGGTCTCCAGATCTCAGGCATTGGAGATCCTATCATCTGGATTCCTACTCCAGGTCTCCAACACCCCGTTGTGACCATTACTCTGACAGACGTGACCACAAGTCTATTAGACGTCACGCTTCTATGCCTTGCAGTAGACACTCCATATCGGACCCTTCGGTGCACTCCCTTGGTCATGAACAGCCCCCTGATACTTCACCTTTAGCAGACCCACTGAAGCATTCTCCATCAGAACCTCGGTATCGACCTGCTCCTGATGTCAGGACACTCATAGATGTGTCACAGCACATCCGTTCTCCTTCTCCTGATTCGGTTTCTGACTGTTCTGTTTCTGGTGATGTAGATCCCAATGTGCTCCTAGTTGAAGTCAAGTCAAGTTTATTAGTATGGTCAAGCGACCAGTCAATATAAAACATTTCCAAAGGGAATACTGATATAAAATACACAATAAATACATAAAATTCAAGTAGATATTTTAAAGGGCATTAAAACAAAACAGGAGCAGCACAATGTATCATTAAAGCGGGAACAGAATGATGCTAATTTATCATTAACTTACTATCTAGGATACAAGTTTCCTCTTCTTTAATGCCAGGAAACAAAATTTTGCCACAGCTAAAGATACCCTCTTTCCGATCTTCCAACAAAAAAGTTAAAATCCTTAATTCTGCAAATTTCAAATGAACATCCAAAGGTTTAAATTTGGACAACAATGGGAAGATCTCCTGGTTGAAGATGATTGCCCTCGCTCAGGTTCTCTCTCACCTATGGAAGGCCCTAAAGCTCATTTGGAACTTAAAACCCAAATGGCGACTTCCCGTCAAGTACAGGGCACCACTGATACTCCAGCGATTACAGATGCAGTCCACAAGTTGGTGCAAGCCGACCTGCCTCCATCTACAATTTTACCTTTGCTCCCAGTCCATTTGTCTGCTCTTAAAGAGTCCTGGGACAGCCCAACTTCAATGCCTCCTCTATCGAAACATTACGATGCAATTTATAAGATACAGGTATCATCTGGAAAGTTTTTGTTTAATCATCTGTCACTGAACTTGATGATTATCCACTCTTCCTCCAGATCAAGGCAGCCCAGGCAATCACTCCCTCCGGATCGTGAGAGTCGAAAAATCGATAATATTGCTAAATAGACCTATTCTGTGGCTGCCATGAAAATTAGGATCGATACCTATCTCTCCTACCTATTTACTTATGCCTTTAATGTTGCTACTGCTGTCCATCCAGTCCTCGACATCGTTCCAGAGGAGGCAGGACTACGCTTTCTGCAGCCTTATCAGAGATTTGTACTATCTCCAAACAGCAAATAAATTCCATCCGTCACACAGTTAACTGTTCATCTGAAGTGCTGACACGCATAGCTAAGAAATACATCTGTTCAACCAGATGTCAAATTCAAGATAGATCTCCCCTTCGATGGCGAAGGTCTTTTTCATTCCAGTATGGACGAGACCTTAAAAGCTGTAGATGACAACAGGAAGAAGGCTAGAAACCTAGGAGTACCCACTTCTTTTTTATATAGTATTTTTATTGATTTTCTACATTTACAAGCACTAAAACAAACTACAATACCTAAAAAGCTAAAAACTACTCTACCCTAAAGTATACAGAGACCAACTTCTATAACAGTTATAACTCATTCTGTTCAATCATTGCAAGAATAGTAAATAATGGAAAACTCAGGCATTTTATATTCAATAAACTACCCTTATCTTATACAACTAAAACTTAACTGGCAAAAAAATTCAAAAAGGTACTAGCAACAAATATAACTTTTTTAACATAAACAAGATTATTTTTCTTTTGGTCTTCTCTTCTTGTTTCTCTTGGGTTTAGGTGCTGCAGCTCCCAAATCTCCATCTGATTCTTCATCTGACTCTTTCTCTCCATCAGAGTCAGAGCTTTCCAGACCATATGTGCTTTCCTGTTCTTCCAAAGAGTCTGTGGATTTTTTCTCTTTCCCTCCTTTGCAGTAAACCAGTATCCACTTCGACGCCACAACAGCCTCGTTATCATCTGTGGAAACCTTGCTACAATAAACGCCAGCCTTCCCCTGCTGCCCCCTCACATTGGAGACACAAACCTTCAGACTCCCATCAAGTCACCCAAAAGTCCAAGCCTTCTACACCTAGGAGACTTCAACTTCCCAAGCAGTCCATTTGACCAACTCCGCCATCTACCACCTCCTCCTTCTGTTACCCTTTGTCAGAATCTGCTGATTCAGACAAGGTTTTCTGGGGCTTGCTGCTATGATTTCTATTGCTTATGTACTGTCTATGGTAACCTGTATCTGCACCCATTATGTATCCATGCTTCTTGCTTCTAGTTGCCCCTATGCCTACTATGTAACCCTATCTTTGGCCAGTATAAATGTAAGCTATGTGACCCCAGGTTTATGACTCTGACCAGGCCTGGTCTGTGTAACTGTTTGCCCGGGAGAATGACAACTTCAAAGTATGGGAACAATGGGCCTCTCACACTCCTCCCTCTGCATTCCATTCATCCCGGCTGGGATGCCAAGGGAGGACAGAGACCATCTCTTATCAACGTGTGAAAGCCTTGAGGCCAGCATTTGTTATGTGAATATGGTTACATCTAAGGGGTCTGGTTTGGGAAGGGAAATTTACAACTTAACACCTCACTTTCTTTCCTGTGGGAAGCAAACGGCCAGAGACCCTTTTTGCCCGCCGTTTTTCCCCTTTGGTGATTGGTTACCTATGGGCAATTCAAATTGTTCTGAAAGGTATAATAGACCTGCTTCTGTCATATGCATTATCTCTGACAATGATCCGAGAACCTGTACCAATGTAGAGATTGGAAATAAAGAACTGTGTTTCATCAACAAAGATCTGATCCTTGACTACTTTGAGCAGAAGTCTCACACCCTTCCTGTTCGGACCCGTCTTTTCCCCTTCATTCCAGCATGGGAAGCCATTACCACAAACAACTGGGTCCTGACCATCGTACAGGTGGGGTACACCATAGAGTTCATTTCGCCCCCAACCCTCCATCACTTCATCGTCACGCCCCCTACGCCATCTCTCCTCCTTGAGGTCAACACACTGCTTGAGAAGGGGGCCATCGAAGTTGTGCCGGAGGCACAACGGACTCTAGGCTTCTACTCCAAGTACTTCACAGTCCCCAAGAAGGACAGTGGAATTCAGCCGATCATGGACCTTTGAGACCTCAATCAGTTTGTACGCTGCAGGAAGTTCCGAATGGTCTATCCTTCCTCTCCTCCCAAGAGAAGGCTAGCTGGCATCCATCGATATGCAAGATGCTTACTTTCACATTACCATTCACCCTCAACATAGGCAATTTCTTCACTTTGCGATTAAAGCCAATCATTACCTGTACAGAGTTCTTCCGTTTGGGCTCTGCACAGCATCACGCGTGTTCACAAAAATGATTGCAGTTGTAACAGCAGAACTCCATTGACGTGAAGAAATAGTCCACTATCCCTGTATTGCCGACTGGCTTCTCGTGGCTCTGTCAAGAGCCCAACTTGAACAGAATCTCCATTACACACTCACTCTGCTTTGTGTCCTCAGCCTTTGTGTAAACCTCACCAAGTCCGCTCTCCAACCTACCCAGAATCTACAATTCCTCAGAGCTCTCATCGATACCAATCGAGAGATGGCCTTTCTCCCAGAGTGCAAAGCCCAAAGCATCATGTCTCTGGTCTCGATCTTCCTTCTCCATCCTGAACAGTCTGCTCGCTCTGTTATGAGGCTTCTGGGCTATTTCGCATCAACAGTCTTTGTCATCCAATACACCAGACTGCGGATGTGACCTCTGCAACTCTGGTTCCTTCGGAACTTCAATCTTCAATGACAGCAACTGGACACAACACTCTCTCTTCCTCCAATGGTGCTTTCAACACTCAACTGGTGGACTCGCCAGCAGCATCTCCTCTCCGGCATGCCCTTTCGCCACCCGCCTCCGGAGATCTGCCTGTTGATGGACACCTCCCTCTGGGGTTGGGGAGCCCAGTATCGGACTCAGTCCACAAGAGGAACTTGGACTCCTCGAGAGAGGACACTCCACATCAATGCACTGGAACTTTTGGCTGTTCATCGAGCTCTAGTGTCTTTCCTTCTCGTGCTTACCGGCAGGGTGGTCCAGGTTTCTTCAAACAATGTGGCCACGGTTTTTTATATAAACAAACAAGGTGGGACCACCTTCGTTTGCCTGTGTCAAGCTGCTATGGCTCTCTGGAATTGGTGTCTTCGGCGCTCAATTTTGATATCGGCTATACACATTCCCGGTGTCCTCAATGTGGATGCCAATTTCCTTAGTCGCGCTGTTCCTCAGGAGCATGAGTGGTCTCTGCACCCAAAATACCTGGAACGTGTGTTTCACTACTTCGGACGACCAACAGTAGACAGCTTCGCGACTTCAGAGAATGCCCAATGCCCTCTCTTTTTCTCCTGAGGCTGACTGACAGCCTGATCTCCTGGAGATGCCTTCCTTCACAAATGGAATGGGACCCTTTTCTACTTTTTCCCTCCCTTCCCTCTGATATCGAGAGTTCTCCACAAGATTGTGGCGGACACCACCTCCTGCATTCTGATCACTCCATGGTGGCCTCGGCAGTCCTGGTTCCCATATCTTCTGCATCTTTCAAGAGAACGTTTTCTTTATCTGCCTCCCGAACCCAATCTCCTATCTCCAACCTTTTTCAAGCTCACGTCATGGAGGATCCTTCAATGACTTTCCCTCCTGTGGTTGACAAGGTGCTCCTAAATGCTCGAAAACCATCCACTCGCCATGCATATCAAAAGAAGTGGTCGAGATATGCAACCTACGCTGTGCAAAACTCCTTCAATCCATCTCGAGCATCTCTAACAAATATTTTCTCATATATTGTCTCCCTGAAGGATTCTGGCCTTGCCTATTCCTCTTTAAAGGTCCACCTAGTGGCTATTTCAGCACATCACCCCTTGGTTGATGGTGCTACAGTATTTTCGCATCATCTCACCAAGTCTTTCTTGAAAGGCCTGCTTCACCTCTGTCCACCTCGGAAGCCTGTAGTGCCATCCCAGAGTCTTTCCTTGGTCCTTGTTCAACTGATGGCCAAACCATTTGAGCCGATGTCTTCCACGGATCTCCGTTTACTGTCTTGGAAGACAGCATATTTGATTGCCATTACCATGGCTCGACATGTGGGGGAGCTTACTGCCTTTCGTGTTGATCCTCCTGACACTATTTTCCATAAAGATAAAGAGGTTCTCCGACCAGACGCCACTTCTCTTCCTTTGTCTCCTACTATGCACTAGACGTTCGGGCTCGACAGGATACTGCTTTCGGCCAGGCGGTGCTTCAATCTCTATTCACATGAGTCTTCTACTTCTGCAATAGTAGCTATATGTCCTAACCTGTTTCTTGCTTTCTTTCAGCTGCCAGCTCTCTCCTCCATCTGGTTCAGCTCGTTAATCACCCATGTGTGGGACTGCACAGAGACCACGAAGAAGATAAACAGGTTGCTTACCTGTAACTGATGATCTTTGAGTGGTCATCTGTGCAGTACCACAATCCCACCCAGCCTTCCCCACTGCTGGCATCTCCTAATCACTTACCTTTTTTGATGGGATTTACCGGTAGCAGTCGAAGGAACTGAAGGAATCTCTCCCCCACTCCAGGCATGCGCAGTGCGTGTCTGCTCCCCAGGGTAGGAAGAGAGCCCGCAAAAAAGTTTTTCTGAGGCAAGCTCTGGAATATTCTCCTTGAGGGTGTGCGCAGGTGCCCAACCATATGTGGTACTGCACAGATGACCATTCAAAGATCATCAGTTACAGGTAAGCAACCTGATTTTTTTCTACCCTTTTTTCAGTGTTCAAAGTGGTTTGTTAGCACTACCAAAATATACAAAAATCCCGTGATCTGTTCTGTTAGCAGAGGCCCTTTCCTCTGCCACAAGGAGACCTTCCCTCATCCAAGGCACTCTTCTGAGCATCTTGCCTCATGGGAAGGGCTCCTTCTGCTGGGGAAAAGCACCTCTGCTAGTGGAGCAGGTCTGCGGGATCCAGCCAACTGGTGTTCACTTGCTCCAGGCACATTTTTTAAAAAAACACACATGGATTGTAAGGTGATCCACTGTAAAGTCCCTCTTAGGGGCTGCACATCTGGAGATTGATACTGAGAAATCCCGTGTAGTTTACATTGCCAAACAGCTCTTTTCCGAATAGCTTTCTCACTCCATCCTTCCTCTCTTTCTCCACACAGGTCTTCAAGAATAAAGCTCTAGAACTGGGAGAGAAGCTTCTGCCAGCTTTTAACACGCCAACGGGTATCCCGCGGGGAGTCATAAACCTGGGCAGGCAAGGCACATGTTGTTACTCTGTTCTCTTTATCAGATGCAGCACTCAGAATGTCAGAATAGCCCCACCAGATCAGACCAAGGGTCCATGTAGTCCAGTGTCCTGTTTCCCACCAGGTGCCTCCAGTGAACTCATGAGCAAGGCAGGAAGGGCTCCAGCCCTGCAGGGTATCCCCAGCGATCTTATATTTATAGGATCACTTTAGCACAGCCAGGCTCTGCTGAAACTGAACTGGATCAGTTTTAGCTGCATCTGATCCCAAACTGGAACTGAACCAAAGCGTTTACTAGTTCAAACTCTTGAATGTGTGCACTTCAAACATGACCTTTTGCTCAGCCCTCTCTTTTGAATCATAGCCTTTAACTTTTTCCCCCCAGGTGGAAATTGTTTCACACGAAGTTGCCTTGTGTACTGAATCAAAAAAATGGTCTGCCAAGTTTAGGTTTGCCCACAACGACTGCCAGTGGTTCTGCGGGGTCTCAGACAGAGGTTTTGCTCATCACTTGCTATGTTCAACTGAAGATGCCAGAGATTGAACTTGGGACCTTCTGTGTGTAAAATAAATGCTCTGTGGCTATGCCACAGCCCCTTCCATGCCCATGTCTTGTGTAGCTCTTCTTTATAGGAGTCTCACCCCTCCTTTCAGGAGTAAAGTGATTGACCCCCATTATGGTAACATACTCAGGTTCAGGCATACATAAAACTATTTTTTTGAATTACCTGTGTTCCAGTCCCATATTTCTCTGCTGTTTCCCCATGCCCAGTGATGCCCACAACATTCCTGCTAATAATAAATCCAGGTTCTGCATACTTTGGGAAGTCCTCAAGTATGCAGAAAAACGTGGCTTTGTGAATTAGCTTCCTCCCAGTCTACGAAGAGCCTGATGAGTATGCTGCAGGAGGCAAGGAGTGCTCAGAACGGTTGAGGGTCAGTTAAGGGGGGGGGGGGATGTAAGGATAGTAGCCTCTTTAAAGCTCTCGACTTTTGGCAGTCCTGGAGGGGGGAGAGGTTGGGGCTGGAGGAGACTGAGAAGAATTCCAAATCCATCATTCCCCCTGGACACCGTGATTTCTTGTAGACTGGCGCTTGTGCTCTATGCCCTTGCTGGCTGTTGGGGGGGACAGGACAATCCCCACCAGAGAAAACAAGGAAGTAAAAAAAACACTGCAGCCTTTTCTTTGTTTTCACTGACGAAGGATTCTGGGGCCCTGCTGTGAGACTCGTTCAGTGAGGAAGCAGAGAGTAAGTCCAGAGCCGGGTGGGGATTCTCCAGCAGTAGCAGCCGGTAGTGGCTGTTAACAGCCCCAAAGAGGCTTCATTACATGCCTGCAGCTTTTACTGAAGTAGCCCTCCCTTTCCATCTGCCCTCTTGCTGAGAGGCAGGAGCAACATGTTACATTCACCCCTACAGCCAGGTTGCCCTCCCCAGGTATAGACTGAATTCCTAGAAAGGGCTTCCTTGACCCATGGTGCCCACACTGAACAGGTGATAGTGTTTCATCGTGAAATAGCAGGGAAAGCTCTCAGTGTGGGAGATTTAATTCTTCCAGAGAAGGAGGGACTGCAGCTGCCCCTCCCTTCCATGTGCCTTTTTTCTGATCCGTGGGCTTTTTAAAGAATTCATCCTGGACTCTGTTAGGAAAGGAAAGTACAGCCAGGGCACAGGCTCTGGTCAGAAGACCAGCAGCTGCTTGGGCGCTTTTGCCTCCTCCCTTCCCCCAAGAACAGCAGAACAGTGGCCAGCTGGCCTGTGAGCAGTTGCCAGAGGGTACCAGCTATTTTGGGATAGTCAGTGGAACAATTCAAGGAAAGCTCTATTTCCCTGTTCTCTATCACATCTCTCTTTTAAAATGTAGCCTTGTAAGGTGCCAAAAGGGTTATATAAATCCACCAAGCCTGAGAATTTCAGCTTTCTTTCTTCTTTTTTAAAAGTAAGTTTCTAGCCCTCATTGGTTGGAGAACTAAGTGTGAAAATTAAATTCTAGCCACACAAACACCTCTGTATTTTAGGATTCTCTTTTTTGGCCAGTTCTGGAGAGCCTGTAGTTCAGTGGCAGAGCACCTGCTTTTCCTGCAGAAGGTCCCAGGCACCTCTCAGGTAAAGGATCCTAGATGGGCTGGGAAAGATCTTTCTCTGCTGGAGACCTTGAAGAGCAGTTACCAGTCAGAGGACAAAACGTTGGGCAGCGGGGACCAGCAGTCTGACTCAATATATAAACCAGCACGGGCTCTGTGAATTTGCCCCTGTTGGTCTCATCCCATGGAAACCAATCCATTTTCCTCTGCACTAAGTAGTAAAGTTTTATGACAATGGTACCCTTGATGATAATGGACCAACTTGTGTTTTTAAAAATCAAGGTGAATCCTACTTTCCTTCAAGTACATTTTCTTATCTCACCATTCCTCCGAGGAACTCGCAGGAGCCTACCTAGTTCCCTGTTTTCTCCATGCAACAACTGAGGTAGGTTAGGGTGAGAAACCGACTGGCCCAAAAGTCATCCAGTGAGCTTCATGGCAGAGTGGGGTTTAGCATCTGGATCTCCCCGATCTTAATCCACCCCTTGACCCCTAGGCTGCACTGTCTCTCATCCCATTACTCCTCTCTCAACCCTTTTGCAGAACTTACCCAGAATCTCACTGTCAATCTTGGTTAACATCTAACAAATGGAAATATTTGGAGGTTTTTTGGAACTTTTGCAGCCTCCGAATCACAATAGGTCCTGATTAGAGGGTACGGGAGACTGAGAACGTCACCCCAGGAGGATGAAAGAAATCATTTGGCAGCCAAGCAGAGGGGGGCAGTGATCAAAGGGAGGAAAATGGGAGGAAGAGGAAATCAGCCCCTGCCTGCTCGGGAGATTTTTTAAAAAACCCAAACCTCGATCTTTTAATTCTTTTAGTTTTTTATAACTAGGACCTATTATTCAAGGCAAACTGAGCAAAGGTTTATGATCCAACAACTCTCTTAGAGCTTGACCCTATTAATCTTCCTTTAGCTGCAGTGATGGAGAAAGGGGATTGCTAGGCAACCACCACCTAAATACTAAAAAAAAAAAACCACCCTGAAATGCTGAGCCCCAAATCTGTGGCTTGTGTTTGTATGTATTTGTTTGCTTTGTTTCTGGAAGACCTCCAGTAACTTTACATAAAAGAAAACAGACACGTAGCGCAATTCTAAGAATGCTTTCCTAGGAGTAAGCCCCATTGAGTAGGATTCTGAGTAGGTCTGCTTAGGCTCCTGGGGGCAATCCTGAACAAAGTTACAGCCTTCTAAGCCTGCTGAAGTCAATGGAATTGGAATGGGGAGAGCGTGCCTAAGATGGCACTGCCAGCCCCTTGGAAAGTTCAAGTGTCATGAGACAGCTCTGCAACTCGTAGTTAAGACCAGGAGGAAAGGGAAGGCATTGATTTTAGTTTCATGGCCTTCTAGTGTCCTGGCTGCACTGGTGGACCTCCTGATGGCACCTGGAATTTTTGGCCACTGTGTGACGGACTGGATGAGCAATTGGCCTGATCCAACATTGGCTTCTCTTATGTTCTCTTACGTTCTCTTATGTTGTTATAGCCTTATTTTAAGCATAAGATTTCAAAAGCTGCCTTGCTGCCTATAGCAAACAAACAATGCAGGTTTACTCTGAAGTATTCAGTGGAGCTCACTATTGGGAAAGTGTGACTAGGATTTGGCTGAGAGTGGCCAGGGCCAGCTCAGCGAGCTATCCCAATAGATTCCTAAGGCACTATTGTCTTAAAGGCAATGTGGGTGAGAAAGCCCATGAGAACAATCCAACACTCACAGAAGACAGCTACATGCCTCTGGGAAATGCATGACCTGGCCGTGAAAGCACAAATAGCCCCCCTCCCCATTTTACCCAACAACTGGTATTCTGAGGCACACTGCCTTGGCGCCCGAAAGTTCCATTCAGCTATCAAGACTAATAGCCACTGATAGACCTAGATCGGTTCTGCTGGCGGTATAATTCTGCCACTGAAAATGTCACCTCCCCCCCCCCCCAGTTCTCTGAAAACAGTTGACACTTTTTCAGCAAAAGGGCATTAATGTTTTGGTTTTTGGTTTTTTGGAAAAAAAACATTTACCAGCAATCTTAGTTTACCATCTGGTGTACAGGCACTGTAGCGCCATCTTCTGTCTCCCCCCAGCTGGAGCAATACTCCTTTGCCCTCTGTGTGTGTGTGTGTGTTTTAACTTTCAAGAAAAATGTTTAACAGCAGTCTGCCACCCTCAATCATGCTAATCAAGAGATCTCAAAATCAGGCCCACATCTCTCCTGAAATGAAAATCGCTTGAGCTTCTCTTGAGCTGGCAGCTGTGGAGGCTATTTTCAGATCAAGCCCTAAAGATATGGGTCGCTGCACAGAAGCTGGAGAGGCTGAGGTGGTTTTAAAAGGCTGCAATCAAGAATGCTGGGAGATGGAAGCAAACAAGTCAGAAAGCAGAGCTGAAGAAAGTTTTGGCCTCTGGTACAGGGCCGTAGCTAGGATCTTTTTACTTGGGGGGGGCATTTAAATAAGTCGGGGGGCACCATGACAAGAGCGACGAGAGAGTAAAAGTTTTAAAAAGCGATTGGGGGGGGGAGGGCTGGAGTAGGGAGCAGACATGCCATGTGGCGTGCCTTGCCCACAGCCAGCAACAGGTACACTGCTGGCAGGGTGACAGCACAGTGCAGCTGTGGCACACATGCAAAATGAAATACTTAGGACTCACTGCTTTCTTTCCTGCCCTTACAGTGGCATGAGCTGGAGCTGGGGATGGGCATCTGCGGGCAGCAGCATTTTGGCAGAATTTGGCAGCCTGCACCTGGAATTCCTGCACCTTTCAGAGTTATCGGGGAATGCAGTATATGCTGAAAAGGCAAGTACTTTTCTGTTCCTTGCATGTCCTTCTTGCCACCCCCAGAGATGCAAATTTTCCAGGTAGGCTCCCCCCCCCCGCCCAGTGTTCCCCTCTCTCAGCACAGGGAAAACAGAAATCTGGTATGTCCCCAGGAGAGTGTTACGCTCCTTCGATAGCAATCTGCTGGTGGTCCCTGGCCCCAAAGAGATCTGGCTGTCCTCGACCAGGGCTTCTACATGACAGCCCTTCAGATATTTGAAGACTGCAATCATGTCCCCTCTAAGCCTTCTCTTTCCCAGGCTAAACATACCCAACTCTTTCAGCCTTTCCTCATAAGACTTGGATTCCAACCCTCTCACCATCCTGGTTGCCCTCTTCTGGACACGCTTGAGCTTGTCAACATCCTTCCTAAAATGTGGTGCCCAAAACTGGACCCAGGACTCCAGGTGAGGCCTGACCATAGCAGAATAGAGCGGAACTACCACTTCCCGTGATCTGGACACAATGCTTCTGTTAATGCATCCTAAGACTGCATTAGCTTTCCTTGCAGTCACATCGCACTGCAGGCTCATGTGTAGCTTGTGATCAACCAGAACACCTAGGTCCCTTTCACATGTGCTGCTGTCAAGCCAAGTCCCTCCCATTCTGTATCTGTGCCTTTGATTTTTTGTATCTAAGTGTAGGACTTTGCACTTGTCTCTACTGAAATTCATTTTATTTGTCTCAGCCCACTGTTCCAGCCTATCCAGATCATTTTGAATCCTGACTCTGTCTTCTTCAGAATCAGCAGTCCCACCCAGCTTCGTGTCATCTTCAAATCTGATAAGCATCCCCTCTATGTCTTCCTCCAGGTCATTTATAAAAACATTGAACAACACTGGGCCCAGGACCGAGCCCTGTGGCACTCCACTTGAGACTTCCCTCCACGTAGACACAGAGCCATTTACGAGCACTAGTTGGGTACGACTTTTCAACCAGCCATGAATCCATCCAACAGTTGCACCATCCAGCCCATATTTAACCAGCTTATCCTCAAGGACATCATGAGAAACTTTGTAAAACGCT
Organism: Lepidodactylus listeri; assembly: GCA_029233225.1. Classification (NCBI taxonomy): domain Eukaryota; kingdom Metazoa; phylum Chordata; class Lepidosauria; order Squamata; family Gekkonidae; genus Lepidodactylus; species Lepidodactylus listeri. The sequence continues at coordinate 6,502,613 of JARCFY010000020.1, read as the reverse complement.
TTACTGAAATCTAGATACACTATGTCCACAGCATTGCCAGAGTCAACCATTCTAGTAACTCAGTCAAAAAAGGAGATAAGGTTGGTCTGGCCTGACTTATTCTTGATAAACCCATGCTGGCTACTACCAATTAACTCATTCCATTCAAGGTGCTCACAGACCGAGTGTTTAATCATCTGCTCTAGAATTTTTCCAGGTATTGATATCAAACTGACAGGACTGTAATTTCCCGGGTCCATCTTTTTTCCCTTCTTGAAGATAGGGGCAACATTAGCTCTTCTCCAGTCTTCCGGCACAACACCAGTACTCCAGGAAATCTCAAAGAGAAATCACATCTGCAGTTTCTTTTCACACCCTGGGATGCAAGCCATCCAGCCCTGGAGATTTGGAAGTATTTAAGGCAGCTAGATGCTCTCTAACCATCTCCTTACTCTGGACTGGCAGTTCCTCCTTCCTTCATTTGGCCTGCATTCTTCAGTTTGTATACAGCTCGCCTTATGGTTAAAGACTGACACAAAGTAAGCGTTAAGTAATTCCACTTTGTCTTCATCCCTTGTTAAGGCTTGACCGTCTTCCCCTAGCAATAAGCTTACCCTATCCCTGTACACAGACATAGAAACCTTTCTTGTTATTTTAGCATCCCTCGCAAGACTCAGCTCCATCTGCACGTTAACCTTTCTGACACCATCCCTACAGATTTGAGCCTGCTTCTTGTACTCACCCTCAGTAATTTGTCCCTCCTTCCATTTCCTTTACACTTCCCTTTTTAGTCTCAGCTCTTCAGAGAGTTCCTTGTTCAGCCACTTCAGCTTCATTACCCATCTCCCACCTTTCCTTCTCACCAGGACAGTTTGCGATTGTCTTAAGCACTTCATTTTTCAGCAACTTCCATCCTTCCTGTTCAGATTTCCCCTCAGCATTTCCAGCCATAGAATCCTACCTAATATTTCTCTTAGTTTTTTTAAATCAGCTTTCCTGAAGTCCAGGATATGAGTCCTACCATGTCCTGGTTTCACATCCTTCTCTATGTCAAATTCCAAGCTGACATAATCACTATTCCCTAAGGATCCCACAACATTCATCAACCAGTTCTTCCCTGTTAGTTAAGATTAAATCCGGGATAGCAGATCCTCTGGTTCCCACCTCCACCTTCTGAGAGATGAAGTTGTCTGCAAGTCTATTCAAGAATCTGTGCAATGCCCCATGTCTAGCAGAGTTAGATTTCCAGCAACTATCTGGATAGTTGAAGTCTCCCATAACCACTACATCCTGTCTCTGTGAAAGTTTAGCAAGCTGTTGTAAGAATGTCCCAAAGAATATAGTCCACAACAGGTCTTGTAAATAAAAGTCCTTTACTTGCAGAAAAGATTATTGGAGTCATACACTTCTTCTGTTAGTAATGAATTGCTTTGGGTTACATGCATTGATATACTAAACTCATAAAATGGCTGCAGGTGTTCTACCAATCAGACTACAATACTTTAGGCGCGCAACCAGAAAGAGTAGCAGTTCCCACAGAATACGCGGGAAACCCTTTTCTCAGGGAAGAATCATACTTACTTTCCAATATTTGAAGTTCATCCTGTTTATTTCTCATATGCTGTGCATTAGTGTAAAGACATCTCAGATTACCGACATCCTTAGGTCCCTTCAAATTTACCCAAAAATTACTGAACTCATCTCTCTCCTGTTCATTTATTCTTTGGTCCCTCCCTTTCTTGAACTTAGTGTTGGGGATGCTGCACAACATCAGGCTTTTTCTTCCCTCCCCCGATGGCTTCAGTTTAAAGCCCTCCTGGTCAGGTTCGCAAGTCTTCCAGCAAATACATTCCTCCCATTCTTTGTAAGGTGCACCCCATCCATTGCCAACAGTCCCTCGTGTTGGAGGTACATACCATGGTCCAGGAAGCCAAATCCATCTCGACGGCACCATCTACGTAACCAGCCATCCACCTCCAGTATCCTGTTCTCCCTTCCAGCTCCATGGCCTTCAGCAGGTAAAATGGAGGAGAACACCATCTGTGCCCCCAGATCTTTCACCTTCTTGCCCAGAGCCTCGTAGTCTTTGGAGATCCATTCAAGGTTTCCTTGGGCCGTATTGTTTGTTCCCACATGGATCAGCAGGAACGGGTAGCGGTCAGAGGTTTTGGCCAGCCTTGGGAGTCTCTCAGTCACATCTTGGATTCATGCTCCAGGGAGACAACAGGCCACTCGAGATTCCCTGTCTGGTCTGCACACAACTTCTTCCGTACCTCTCAGTAGGGAGTCACCAACCACCACTACTCGTCTCTTTCTCTGTGGGATAGCTGGGTTCCTTCTCTGCCTGCGTGTTTGTGTGTCAGTTGCAGCCTTTCAGTCTCGGAGTGTGCTATCCTGATCTTCAGCCATCAGAAGTGGCTGGTGGTGATTTTGCAGCTCCACTGGCTGCAAGTGTTCCCAGATTATCTTACTCCTCAAAGTCACATTCTTCCACTCACCCACCTCTTCCTTGTTACTTCCTTCCTTCCTCGTGCTTAGGATTTCCTGGCTCCTGCTGTTCTCTCAGGAGCCCCTCTTCTGTCACGTCTAAAAACCTTTCTCCCTCCCTGATGTTCCTCAGTGTACAGATTTGTGCCTCAAGTTCTCCCACCTTCTCCTCAAGCATTCTTAGAAGGTTGAACTTGCAGCATGTATGATGGATTTCTTGGCAAGGCAGAAAAGTGATCATGGCGCCACCCTGACAGGTCACCGGAATAGATCCTTCTTTATCCATCTCCCTAGGAGCAATGCTATCTTCTACAGCCTTCTACAGCCTCCAGGAACTTCCCTCAAAGTCTGAAGTAACCTCTTGTTGTGGTGATGTACCCTGAAAACGTTGAGACTGACCAAGTGGCGACCTTGCCAGCAGTTTTCTCTCCAGAACTCAGCAGCAGCAGCAGCCCTCTTCTCAGGTTCTTACAAGGCCCCCAAGCAAGACCCACAGGCAAGGAGCAGCCCTTTCTTGCAGAAGCCCAGCGGAGCCCAGCACAGTAGGGGGCAGGGCTTGCAATCAACAGCACTCCACAACAACTCACTCAGCCTCCAACAACCCCCAAAACACAAACAGCCCCAATCAGAACATAAACAGAACCACTCTCTAGCAGGCTACAAAGGACCCAACTCACTCTCAGCTTCCCACACAGCAGCTAGGAGGGCAAAGGAAAAAAGACCAAAAAAACCCCTTACCTTCTAGCAGCAGCTCACCATGTGCTTTCTGTTCTGCTTGCTTATTTGGTGTGGTTTTGTGCCCTCCTTCCTCCAAGGAGCGCAGGGCGGCATACATTGTTCCCCGCTTCTCCAGTTCATCCCCAACAGCCCTCTGAGGTAGGTTAGGCTTAGAATGACTGGGCCAAGGTCATCCAGTGCAGTCCCATAGCAGAGTGGGAATCTGAACCTGGATCGCCTGGTGTGAGGACAGATGGGCCTCTATGTCCACTGACACCCCCCCCCAGTGGCAGAAGGGCAGAAGGCTGCCTCCTCTCCTCTCCCGCCTTTGGGGGGGGGCAGGCAGGCTGCCTCTCCCTCTTTCCCTTCTTGGGGGGTGGGGCCTTTCCCCCAGGGCTGTTTCCCCCTCCCAGTCTACCTGCCTGTCCAAGGCTCTCTAACCATTGTCCTATGACTGTCAAGCCGAAATTTATCTTACTGTTTTGAAAACATAAAATGCATTATTTGTAATTTACTTAGCATATAGAATGTTACTATTTGGTATATTTATGAAATTTAAAATTATAAGTGCCTTAATTTTGTTAAGTCAAAATGACAAATGTACCCAATATTAAAGAGAGAGGCAAACTATCGTCCCCTTTGCTTCCTCAGCAGGCTCTCATCAAAGCCACCCCCCCTTTTGCTGTTTCTGCCCCCCTCCCATGTCCCTCGGACACTTGTATCCCCCAGGAAGGCAGGGCAATAGGGTGTTTATTTGCCAGGTGCTGGGTGTCTGCCTCACAGTGAGGGGCACAGGTTGGCCTTGGGGGGGGGGGGGATAAGAAGGGAGCATAATCTGGGGGCAGCCTTTTAGCATCTCCACTAGACTGCCAAACAGGCACCATGCGCCGCTGTGCTGATCCACCCATGACCTCTTGGTGGTGATTCAGCCTCAAGGGATGCAGCTCTCCAGGCTGCCACAGCCCGTCGCTGACATGCTACCCTGGGGAGCTGTTCGCATTGGGTCCGCATTTCTGAAGCTAAGAGCCAAGTTAGGCATCGGGGCTAAGTACCATGGCTTATGCCGCCAGTTGCATGGAGGAAGCTTTGAGGCTGTCTGTCAGTCAAAGACAACAGTCCTGTTTGTGCTGTGGCCTAATCAGAACCCCATGGAAGGTCTCACTTGGAAGCTCTTGGAAGATCCTGTTTCTCGAAAAGACAGTACACTCCCCACACCCACTTTGATAACACCTAGTTTTTTACTTTCTTTCGGTGAGTGGCTGTCTTGCAGTGGGCCGTATCCACGTGGAGAGGAAGCTGGAGTATTGCCATCCCCTCTCCTGCTGTAGAAAGAATTGTTAGTATCCCTGAGTAAGTGCTGAGACCCTGGATGCTCATTACTTAGGAGGATACTGACACTTCCTCCTTCCGAGGATTGCTGGCATTTTTGCTAACTCTCAGATTTTCTTTCCGAGGCTTCATTCTAGTGGTCCTGTAACCATATGTGAGCGAAACTCCGCATGCCAGTGGATTCCATCATTGGCTCACATGCATACGCGTGCCCCTTCCTTCAAAAAGCCCACACGGAGAGAGACTAATTGCTCCAATTAGAATTGGAAGCCACTTCCAAGTGCGAGAGGAGCAGATCCATTCAGGCATCACTTGTAACATGGAATGCTCCCAACTGTGTTCTCCTTGGGTTTTCAACAGGACAGCCTGAGAACAGTCTGTTCCCAGGGTATATCTGACAGTTGCAAAGCAGCCATGGGGGGGGGGGTTGGGAGGGGCTCCTGGGAGGGAGAGGGGAGAACAAGATGCAAAGGGCTTGCAAGAGGGAATCTCTCACTGGGACAAAAGAGAATCAGGAGAGAGCAGGGCCAGTGCTACCATAAGGCAAGGTTAGGTGACCACCTAGGGGCACAGAACCCTGATGGGTGCAGAGGCCAGCAAGCGGGGTGAGGACGATGGGGAGAGCAGCCCTGACTACAAGCAGGAATCCTCGTCTTTGTGTTTTTCATTCTTTCTAAAATGCATTTACGTTTGAACATTGGTGAGCACATGGGGGGGGGGGGGGCTCCAGAAGGTAGCCTCGCCTGGTGTGCATAAAAGCCTGGCACCGGCCCTGGGAGAGAGACACAAAAGTAGGTGAATGAATGAAAAGTTGGAAACTGATGAAACGGAATAGATAAAATAAGGAATGAATGGGCAGAGTAGTGTAAAATGGTTACACAAGACTGATGAGGTGCACTGATGAATAAGCAGGGCTGGCTGGGTGGGAGGAAGATGTGAAAGGAAATCGGCTGGGTAGGAAAGGCAAAATTAGAAATAAAACTGGCTGGTGGAGAGGAATGAAAGCTTAGATTCAGATAAAGGGCCTTATTTAAACCTCAGATTCACCCCCAAATCCTTGTTCCTGAGGTATTGTGTGATGTATGGGGAAGGGCTGGGTGGTGGTTGATGCTTGCTTAAGGCTTTTCAGAGAGGCCAGTTAAATCCCTGTTCCTGTTATCAAGCCAAGCCAATCAATAAGAGGGAGAACCTGCTCCGTAATGAATTTGCCCACCGAGGATATGCAATATAGCTAGAGCCAAGTGACAAAACAGAGCACAGGAGGAGGTGGTTGTGAATAGCCATCTGGATGGAAATGGGTTTCCAGAAAAGCAGATGAACTCATTAGCTCACAGCCAGAGACTTTGGGGACTTTTAACGTGTTCAAACGTGTCATTAACCTGCCCATGAGACTCCATGGAAGTCGGGGGGAGGGGGAGTGATGAATGGGCAAAGCCAAGCCAATTTTTCAGAAGATGAAGAAGAAGAGATTGGATTTATACCCCGCCTTTCACGCGGAGTCTCAGAGCAGCTTACAATCTCCTTCCCCTCCCGCTTCCCACAACAGACGTCCCGGGAGGGAGGTGGGGCTGAGAGAGCTCTGACAGAAACTGCCCTTTTTCAAGAACAGCTGTGCCAGAACTACAGCTTGCCCAAGATCATCCAGCAGGTGCAAGTGGAGGAGTGGGGAATCAAACCCGGTTCTCCCAGATTAGAGTCCGCGCACTTAACCACTACACCAAACTGGCTCATCCCAGCCCTGATGCAGGTGAAATGTTAACCCTGGTTAGCTCTAACTATGGCTTGGTGTCTTTAAAACCAGTTGGAGAGGCTTAGAAATACTGAATCCTAGAGATAGCTAATGATGTAAAATAAAAGATGCAACAGTTAATATCTGAATTTTTTTTAAAAAATGTATCAGAACATGGACTTGGGAAGACCATCGAGTTGGGCATTGTGGGTCTGCCTGTTATGTTTACAGAATATCATTTGATGCACTTTAACCCCATCTTAAGGGATATCAACAGAATTAGCACTTCATGATTTTATGATTTTAGTGTATGAATTGTTTGATTGATTTTATGCATTTTATGTGTTTTAATGGTATTATACCAATTGTATAAGCCACCCTGAGCCTGGGGGGGGGGGGGGAATAAATTGAATTAAACGAACAAACAAACACCAGGGAGAGAAAAACCAGCCAACAGCAAATCTCCTCTAACAGCCAGATCCAGGTGGGGTCAGCTGTGTTGATCTGAAGCAGCAGAACAAAGTTTGAGTCCAGGGGCACCTTTAAGACTGACAAAGTTTTATTCAAGATACAAACCTTCGTGTGCATGCACACTTCCTCAGATATACTGAAATGGAAGTTAAGAGTTCATACATATAGGCAGACGGTGAACAGCAAATTAGTATACAACATAATGAAGATGTTTTAACAGATAAAAAAGACCAAACAGGAATAACAAGCTAAGTTTATACGGTCACCAGTTATTTGTATTTAGTTACAGGGGGGAAACACAGTGGAGCAAATAAATATGTTAAAATAGGAGACTGATGTGTAAATGTATCCTTCTTAATAGTGGAATGCTAAGAGTAAATAGCTCAGATCCTGTTGTTATGCTCCACTTGTCTTCTCTCAAGCATGTAGGTAACTACCAGCATACTTTTCTTTGAGGTAGGGTGAATGGTTGTGCAGTGTTATGTCTCCTCCATCAGTTAAAACATCTTCATTAGGCTGTATGTTAATTTGCTGTTCCCCCTCTGCCTATGGGTATGGACTGTTAACTTCCATTTCAACGTATCTGCGGGAGTGTGCATGCACACGAAAGCTCACACCTTGGATAAAACTTTGTCGGTCTTAAAGGTGCCACTGGGCTCAAAACTTTGTTCTTCTAACAGCCAGATGGTAATATATTCATAAACCCTGGTTAAAATGTACTGGCAGTATACAGAGCTACTTCTGTCACTGCACCTGGACCTGTTTTTAGCTCTGCTCCCCAGGCTCCCTCCATGTAGCCTCTGCTCCCCTCTCTGTTTCCTGCCTGAAGTCCCCAAACTCTTGCCCCACAGTTTTCCTGTTTTCCAGGTCACACCCTTGTCTCTTGCTCCCTGTGTGCTGCTCATTGTTCCTTTCCTCTGTCCTTCTCCCTTAGTTCCTGCTGTCCCCAACTAGTCTACTTCCACGTGACTTCTCCCCCACCTCCCCCGCAGACAGGTGATTAGGATCCTGTCCATCAGTTAAGATCAGCATCAGAGGCCAGCATGTAGACAGGAGTGCTGCTTCCTGATCTAATCTTGTCTGTCCTCAGAGGCGAGGGGGAGGGGTGGCAGGACATTTTCTGTGCTGGATTACCTTCCCCACAGACTTGCCAACTTCTGGGCATTGTGAGGTGTCTTTTACTCACACAGGCATTAGGCTGGATGAATTTCCTGAGCTGCAGGTGGTTTTTTTCTTTTTGCCCGCTTAATTTTATCTGATGGTTTTTATTAGAGATTTTCCCATTGTTTATTCACTGCTTTTATCTGCTTTTTTATGCCTTGTTTTAATTTTCCCAACAAATGACAAGCATGTCTATAGAGCCAATAGATTACTAGCATGACTGGGCATCTTCTCCTTCTTAAAAGGGTTTTGGGAGGGGGGGGATTGATTTTTTTTAAATGTATTTTTGAATGGATGACTATAATAGGTCTTATGTGTCTCCTACCTTTCTTTCTGGCCTCCCAGGTGATGAATATCCGCAAAGTCCTGAACAGAATTGAGAAACCACAGGGGCTCTATCCCAACTTTCTCAGCCCAGTAACTGGGAACTGGGTGCAGCGTGAGTATCCCCACCTCAGGAACTAATGGTTGAAAGGCCGTGTATAACTAAACCCAATGAAACTATCAAGACTTGTCCCTCAGGTCGAGCTGGAGAAGCACAGAGCATCCAGCCAAAGACAGTATTGGTGGACAGATTAAAACCCTCAGTGATGCTAATCAAGGAGCTTGTTATGCAGAACTAATAAAAAAAGAGTAGTCTCCCGTAGCCAAAGCTCCATTCCCCATCAACTATCTCTTAAAATCCTGGACTTAGAAAGAGGGCACCTTAGGCCCCTGTATCCCAAATTCATCCAGCCATTTTAATCTTCAGGGGACTGCTCTCTCTTTGTGTACGTTGCGATGGTTTATCCTGGGGGTCAGCTGCAGGGTGAGGTCCAGGCATTCCCATGGGTACTGGTGTTGCCCTGGCAGAGATCCAGCCTGACCCCTGAGGTTTTGTAGACCTTCCAGGTGGAGGGGAGCCAATGAGCACCCGTGGCGGGTACACTGATTCTGGAGCCTTTATGCCACCCATGTGACTTTCACACGAGGGTTTTTCTGGACCTTTGTGTCCAAACTGCAGTAATTCAGGGAGGGGAAACATACAACATTATGCTCCAATCGTTACTTTCCCTGTCTTCAGTGAACTTTTTCCCAAACCTGCTTTGCTACAATCTAACAAACAATGCACATGACTTCCACCTTCCCTCCCACAACATTTTTCTTTGCTTCCCATGTGTTGCTTGGAAGAACCCTTAGTTTGTTCTTGATTAGGCGGCTCTTCTTATTAAAAGTATTTTAAGCCACTCCTCATTCTGGTAGTCTTATCTGTGGACCCAGATATATAAACAAGACCAAAGGAGATGTCTGTCAAGTTCTTGGGAAATAGAGAGTGCAAAAGGCCAACAACGGAGACAGAAGACTAGAAAAGTGTTAGCAGTATGAAGGGGCGGAGAGGTAATGAGGAGTGGATTGGGACAGTAAAAGAACCCTGGAGCAAGCGAAAGTTTGCCCCTGCAACACAGAATTTAACTGGTTTAGTTCTGTAATACAGATATGCCCGATGAGGAGCAATTTAAGTTCTTGAAAGCAAAGCGTGAAACTGTGCTGTGGACAAGGAGGCAAGGGAGGACTCATGTTTCCTTTCAGATCTGTGCTCTCCATTGTGAACTCCTGAAGCTGCCTTCTAGTAGGTCCTTCTTGTCTACTCTGATACACAGCAGCTCTCCAGGGTCTTGGGGGGGGGGGTCTTTCCCATCACTGACTACCTGATCCTTTTAACTGGAGGAGATGGGATTGCACCTGGGATCTTCTGCTTGCGAAGCAGATGCTCTGCCATTGAGCCATGGCCACTCCCTGACTGCTTCTGCAGCAGGAGCAGCAGCCTTTATCCCCAAAATGCTGTTTCCTGTAACTTGTTTGCTACTTGAAGTTTGTGTCCCAAGAAAGAAGGCAGTTCTTTCTAGCACTGCAGAGAAGTTAAATTGAAGGAGGGCAGATGGAAAAAAGATTTGAATGAATATATGCAGGGCAGTGAGTCTCCACAGAATTCAGCATCAGCTGTCATTTGGGAAGGGGGGAGCAAGTATCTTGCCATTACTTTGTTGCTAAGTACAGGTATAAAGAGCAATAAAATCCAAACCTGGCAAATATGAGCATAATACAGTACACAAAAATAACCTTTATAAATGCAAAAACAGGAAGCTCCCAAGAGCCTGAGGTAGAATCCCAAGAGCCAGAGGGTGATTGATGGGGGCAGATTTCTAGCGGGGGGGGGGGGGGGCAGTGCCTGGTAGGAATCCCTGTTCCTCCCAACAATGACTAGAAGCCGTATAAGTTCAACAAATGAAATAACTATGCGTAAACTTGCTTATAATTTGTGCAGCTCTCAGAACTCTGTGTTTTAAGGCACAGAATTTGGGTTCCCCGTTGGGTAGAAGTTCTGTTCATTTTAGCACCAAATACTTTTGGGCAACGTTTTGTCCTTCTTTTTTATAAGGGCCAAAGCCACCCAGTCAAAAGTGCCACTCTCTGTTACGGAGAGAGTGCTGTTTCCGCAGGGAATGGAGACCATCAAAATCCCCTGCTGGGACTGAACTGTTTCTTGGCAGAGAAGGGTTCAGAAAGCATCCCTGGGAACGGTCGGTGCAGATGGAATCCATTTCTGGTGCTCTTGATTCACAGGTTCATAGAGGAGCCCCAGTTTAGAACCATTCCAGCTCCTCTCCTCGTTCAGTTCAACGTACCGCCGGTGCTCGTGGTGTGTTCCCTCCCCCACCCCAGACTGACTTCTTGCTGCTGCGCTGCTTGTTGTCAGGGTTGGCTGCATTTTGAGGCATGGGGGGAGGTTGCTCTCAGGGCTGGATTTCAGTGTTTCTGATAAGCTTCATGGCAGGTAGGAAACAGAGAAGCCAGCAAATCAAAAAGCTTCACTGAAATCATGCAGAGACAAGTTTACAAAAACTACTTGCGGGGGTGAAGGCAGGGGTGGACTGGCCATTTAATTCACAGGGAAATTTCCCAGGGGACCACTGCCCTACAAGGGGGGCTGGTGGCCCAGAGCAAGCCGCGCCAGGCCCCAGCTGCTTCGGCCAGTGTCACAGAGGTCACGTGGCTCCAACCATCAGCAGCAGCAGTCATTGGGGTCAGCTCACCAGTTGCCTCCTGTTGTGGGGGGGGCTTCTCAGACCGGCTTTCTCCCTTGGTCCACTCCTGTGTGAAGAGGTAGCGAAGAACCTTTTTAGGGGTGCGAGGACTTTGTAAATAACATTCTATAGAATTTTTATATACTGTAATTGAATGGGGGTGGAGGGCAAAGTGAGAAACAGGAAATATCTTTCTGGTGGGGAACACCTGCTACCCCTTGGAGTCTTCCCTAATACCTCAACCTCCCTTTCAAATGAAAAGGCATTCGTTAATGAACAAACAGGCTCAGGTGCCTTGTACTTGCATCTAGGTCTTAAATAAATTTGTTCTCTCCCCCTCTCTTGGAAAGATGATTTGTACATCCTTGGTTGCCTTGAAGAATCTGTGCTTAATTTTTTTTTTAAATATACCCCCCCTTCCCCCGGTGCACTTTAAAGTTATAAATCTGTCTTACACTTTTTCAGGCAAATTCTCCCCAGGCAGAAATCTGCTGCTGTCAGGCATGACTGTTTCCCATGGTGGTTTGCGTAGCATGTCACAGAGCAGTCTAGTTTAAACAGGTAGCCTTGGAAAATCTCTGTCATTCAGTATTCTGGGCACATTGTACACCTGGCATTGTAGCTCTGTTTGGTCCACCACCACCCCATCAATCTGCTAAGGCTGTCTAAACCTCCACAGGACTTGAGTGTATCACTGCAGGCAAAGCATCACAACCGCAACATTTAGCCAGCCTCACCAGCTGCCAAGACATTTTGAACCTGCAGTTCCATCAGACAGCCTGGCTTTTCCACAGTGATGCTTTACATCCAGGGCTAGTTCCGTTGTTATCTGCAGTTTTGTTTCTCCACTGGAAGGAGAATGGAATGGCTGATATGGATATACAGTAATAAGCAGAGCTGTGTTGCTTTTCTGGGGTAGTACAGAAACGTTACAGAATTTAGTACTAAAGTGGACTGTAAGTGAGGGTTTGTCTCTTAACTTCAGATTTCTAGCCCTCAGTGATGTGATGGTGATGGAAAAGTCAATCCCAGTAAAGTCTCAGAAGCCAGAGGAGTTGCAGGGTGCAGTTTTCAGTATCAGAAATTGGGGTTTCAGGCCATGTCCATAACTAGCAGGTGAAGAGTTAATTCTATGCAAAATAATAATCATGCACACTTAATTTATGCTCATGTATATCTAGTTTCAGCAGGATTCTGTAATTCCCTTTGAGCATTCAAGGTGGCTCATTGTTAAAAAAAATGACAATACATTATTAATAATAATTAAATCATAACAGTTAAAGCAATAGCGGCAGCATTTTAAAAACATTGCTAAAAATGCAGCACAATTTACATAAACTCAGGAAACTGTACAATATACCAGGTATCACAGCTACGCAACCACTGCAGAGGCTTTGTACAACAGAAATGATTCTCTCAGCTTCCTGAAAGCTGGGGGAAAGGTAACTTGACAAGAAATTCAGCAGAGAATGGGTGGCCCCTAATAAGACCCTGCTTTAATAACCTGGAAGGGCCCCTGGCTTAATCTTCTCTTCAACCACAGAAGTCACAAGGCAATGCTTTATTCTTCCTGCCACTGCAGACCATGTTTCCATTGGCGGTCTTGGAGACAGTTTTTATGAATACCTGATCAAATCATGGCTGATGTCAGACAAGCAGGACACTGAAGCGAAAAGCATGTATGACCATGCACTAGAGGTAAGAAAGGAATCTGACTTTATTGCTTCGGCTGCTGTGTTTCTGGAAGAGAAATTGAAAGACCAGATTGTTCCAAGGATATCTTGCAGCACTTCAACCACTGCAGGGCTTGGATTCAAACTCTTACCCAGGGCTATTTTGGGGCAGGAATGCGCAGGAACAGAGTTCAGGCTGGCTCCTAAGTTGGCCACGCCCACAGCCAAAACCTCTGGCATGCGTGACTACAGAGCACGCTGCCCTCCCCATGTTACACAGGAGGGAAAGGCAGCATGTTAAAATGCTGTCTTTCCCGCTGGGGAACCCCTCCCGATTTCCTTGTCTATTTCACTCCCTGCCAGTCAACCGCAGAGGCTTTGCACAACAGAAATGATTCCCTTTCCTGAAAGCTGGGGGAAAGGTAACTTGACAAGAAATTCAGCAGAGGATGGGTGGCCCCTAATAAGACCCTGCCAGTCAGTTGAGAGTGAAATTGACAAGGAAAAGCCTCTCTTTGCCTTCCCTTCTCTAGCTGACATGTTGCAGCTGGAAAACAGCAGGCAGGGAGCCCAGGCATGTTGAAAATGCCTTTCTTTCCCTCACCGATCTGGGGGAGGGAGAGAAAGGCATTTACCCATGCCCCTCTGCATTTCCCAAGTCTCTCTGCAAACATGGAGAGGCTCAGGGAAGGAATGGGGCATGTTTGCCTGGCTGCCCTCAGTCTCCCCAGCCTGCGCACCTTGGCGGACTGGGTGGGGAGACCGAGGGTAGCCAGACAAACATGGCCACTTTCCTTCCCAATCTTTCAGGGGGGGGGGGGGTAGGAGACTAGAAAGGCACTGCTGAAGCGCCAGGGATCTTTCAGATCCCAGGCACTTCAGTACCACCTTTCCACGGCCGTCTGGTTCGGGGGGAGGGGGCGGACTAGAAAGGCAATGCTGAAGTGGGGTGGAAAAGCTCAGGGGGGGAAGAGGCAAGCTTCCATGCCCGCCCTGTGCTTTCCCAGCCCCTGCCTAATATGCTAATGAACTGTGCTGTCAGGGGGTGTGGCCTAATATGCTAATGAGTGTCTGCTGTTGGGTGTGGCCTATTATGCTAATGAGTTTTTGCTGGGCTTTTTCTACAAAAAAGCCCTGCTCTTGCTTGAGCCAGGAAGTCAATCACTCATCTTTCAGCCTCGGCATGAAGGCAGCAGTGAGCTTTTCCCCCCTTCTTTTTTCTGCTTTTTTTTAAAAAAAGCGTAGTGGCGGCCAGTTTGCTGCCAACATCCATTTTCTTCTGTTCCAGGGTGAACTCTGGAAAAACAAACTCAGTTCTGAAAGTTTTCAGTGTGGTTGAATTTGAACGGAATTTGAACGGAAAAGCCTGCTGTGCAGGGTATCTGTTGGCTAGCACTTGTGACATCACATCACACACATACAAAGCCTAAGAACACACATGCCCATGACCTTTGGTGAATAAAAATAAAATCCCACACCTACCTGATGCTTGGGGGAGGGGAACAAGACTGGCAGCTGGTCCAGCATTCCGTTTGGTGAAGCGTGTGCCTGGGATGCACAGTTGCTCCGCAAAAGACCTGCTGTGTCTGCACTTGAACTTTGCCGTCAGTCCCACCTCCTGTCCTCTGTGTCAAATGGGACCGTAATGATTTGCCTCCCAAGGCGGCTAATGATAATGAGGGTGAAATGGACTGGGAAAAGTCTTCATGTGCTGTAAACATCACAAATGCTGGTTTTGTTTTTTGTTCTTTGCTATTTTTTTTACATTGCCAGTTGTCCAGAATAAGTTTGCAAAAAACTGACCAGTATGTATATATCTAAGTTAAACTGAATCTTGCTGCTCATGGAGGAGTATATATTTCAGCATCCATTTCCTTCTTCCTTGATAATTGTAGGCCATAGAAAAAAACCTGGTGAAGAAGTCTGCTGGTGGACTGACGTATATTGCCGAGTGGCGAGGAGGCATCTTGGACCACAAGATGGGTCATTTGGCTTGCTTCTCGGGTGGCATGATTGCCCTGGGAGGGCAGCACGCAGCGGAAGAGCAGAAGCAGCACTATATGGATCTGGCTGCAGAAATAACACGGACCTGTCATGAGTCTTACATACGTTCAGGTAAATGCAAAATCTGTTCTAAGAAGAAGATCAATGCAAACTTTGGCTGCCTTAAAATGATCAGTCAGTCTCTTTCAGCGGCAGAGCTGTGCCTACTTGGCCGGTGTGGGCTCCCTCCAAGGTGGACGCACTGCCTTGCCCAGATAGGCCGGCTGCCTAGGATTTATTTGTGTGATGCTGTCAGTCTGCTGTATAGAATGAGTACAGCAGAACATGGGTTTTCTGCCCTAAGGGGCTTCTATTCTTCTTGTTATTATATTTGTATAGGTATTTTTTGAAGAATAGCAATAATTTGTTCAGCCTCACAATTCGTGGAAGACATAGAAATTATCCGTTCGTGGGGAGGGCAGGATATAAATCTGAAAAATAAATAAATAAAATAAATACAGATGCTCAAGCAGGAAGGAAACTCATTGCTTTCTCCAGCAGCTCCTGGAGTCAATTTTTTCCGAATAGCTGCCTATTGGAAATCTAAACAAGGATATGACCAGAACAGTGACTGGCTTTGCTTTTAGGTTCACTGGAAGCCATCAGAGTTGTTTTGGATGGTTGTGCTGCTGATTGAAGACTGGATGTCGGGGGTGGTCATTAATTTTCCTGTCAGTGTTTTATTAAAAGTTATGGTTGAGTTTCCTTCTTGCTGTTTTCATGTATAATGCAGATCTTTTATATAGGTCTGTTTGCCTTTGAGCAATAGAAAATGGACTGTTTCTAACATAGAGCAGAGAAGATTAAAAGAAAAAGAGGTCGAGGGTGGACAACAATCCTAGAAGAGAAGGGTAATATACCTATTCAGAACTGTACAGCAACTTAACTATCACTATACTTGTACAGGCAGTGATTTTGAGTTGTTTGGATACATAGAAATCAAAGCCAAAAAAACCTGCATTGTAGGAAAATCGTGCTAGTGCTAACATAAAGCATAAAAGGAAATTTTGCCCAGAAAGCATTGGGTTTAAGAAGGTCTCTTGCTAGTTTCAGTTGAAAACTCCATTTTGGTATTTCGTTTACTTCATTCATACCCTCACCTTTCTCCCCAACGGGGACCTAAAGAGGCTTACATCATTCCCCTCTTCTCCACTGAATACTCACAACAACCCTGAGAGGTAAGAGAGGGCTGAGAATATGTGATTGTCCCAAGGTCACTCAGCAACTTCTGTGGCAGAGGGGGGATTTGAACCTAGGTCTCCTAGATCCTAGTCTGGAACTTTCATCACTACATTACTCTGAGCCCAGATCCCAGAAGCTTTACACTCTCAACTTCCATTGGTGGCCATTTAACTTGCCAGGAAAATTCCTGGCAGCCAAGAATGAGCAGAGCCAAGACCCAGCAGATCCGCCAGTGCTGAAGGCTTTTTGGCAGCAACTGTGCTCGGTACCAACTCACCTGTTGCTCCTCCTGTACTGCCAACCTGAGGCAATGGGCAATCCAGTTTCTATTGTTACTGACTCTGCCGACTGAATCTGAACTAAGTGACCCCCACAATCCACATCTCACCTTTCTGTGAGCAGGTTCACAAGACATACTTATGTTGTGCCTGGCTTTTTTAAACAACTTGGATATCTGACCTCCTTTTTCTTAAAATACATACATAAAAGCAGCTCTCTGGAAAGGATAAGGCTCCCCTGTCTCTGTATTTTGCCAGGGGATCTCTAGTTTAGGGGGATGTGATTGATTCGCAACTGATGTATGGGACTGGCTTGCAGAGTTCAAGGATATCAGCCATGCCTCAGTGGGCATCCTCAGAGGCTCCTGCGACAGGCAGCAGTTTGCAGAGGGAACCACCGAGAGCAACAGCAGTACTGAGCACTTGGACCTGGTGGAGTCTTGGCAGGTTCCTGTTGAATCACTGCTGCAGGTCGCTGCCTGTTCTTTCTGTACAGTAGAGATGGCTTTGCTGTCGGTTTGGCATCTATTTTTACCAATTCAGTTTGATGAGGAATCTGGCTTTTCTTGCTGCAGATTTGGGATAGTCCTGGATTGTGTGTGTGTGTGTGTGAGAGAGAGAGAGAGAGAGAGAGCAAAACAAAACAAAAGAGCCCTAGGCAGCAAGCCCCTCCTGGGTAAAGTTGGCAAACGTAGCTGTTTTGTATATATTTGGTGTTACACCAGTGTTTCCTACAGCAATCGTGTAATGTGTGAAGGGACAAATGGATGGTATTCACAAATGTGTAAGCCCTGACCTGGATAGCCCAGGCCAGCCTTATCTTGTAGGATCTCAGAAGCTAAGCAGGGCCAGGCCTCTTTAGTACTTGGATTGGAGAGGTTGTACCTGTGAGGTTGCCATACATCAGCTGTGACTTGAGAGCAAAAAAACAAAGAAAGACCCACACAAAACACAAATGTGGCGATCCCAGGTTCACAGAAGCTCAGACATTTGTGTCTAAAGAGAAGGTACCCACACTGGGCGCGTGGAGGCATCAGCATAATTCCAGAATGCACGCAGCAGCCACAGTCTCCATGGCAAATATGGAGTTGCCTTCGTTAACATCCCTATCATCGATTGCCTGCTGTTGTCCTGAACTCCCACGATGCCAGGTGGAGAAGGCGATGCACTGGCTGGTTTGACTGGTCCCACTGGGATGTTTCCAGGGCCTTCTCTCTCTGAAGTTAACTGCTTTAGAACTAATGAAATATTCAGCAGTTCCCAGAGCTCTTAGACACCTGAGCCTTTTCCTGTGGGATCAGATGGAAGCAGCTAAGCACGCGCAAAACGGGCTCAGAGCACGAGCATGGAAAGGACATTGTCAGGCACCAGGGAGACTCAGAGTGTCCTTTTTTGCTAGGCTGAAGGTCGGAAGCAGCTCTAGGCTGTTGCTGCTCTGGGGGCTGTTGGATCAAGGTGGCTCCTTCCGGTTCCTCACTGGCTGGGGGAACATTTTGCCCCATGCCTTTTGGCTCAAGCTTGGCTCTGATCTCTTGTGCCCCAGGGCAGATCAGAAACAACGCATCCTGCTAACGGGTGCTGTAGAAATAAGAGACAGGGCTGGCGAAGCCCTCATAAAAACAGGAGTGGCAGAAAAACTGCCCACTCCCATCATTGACTGGGGCTCAGGATCAACCCCAGTTCCCTGAGGAGCTCTGCTGTTACGTTTAGTATTTTACTATTAAGGTTGCGCTCAGATTTGCAGGAGGAGGGAGATTTCTGATTCTTAGTTGCCAGTATGTTAGTGTGCTGTGTATTGTCTGCTGACGTAAAGATTAATCGATACTTTTGCTTCTCAGATGCTCTGAACATCAAAGTTCCCGGCTCCTCTGAATGCCTTTTGTCTTCTTTTGTCAGATTCCAAGCTGGGCCCAGAAGCCTTCCGCTTTGATTCTGGCACTGAAGCAGTGGCCACCCGGCTCAGCGATCGCTATTACATTCTGCGCCCCGAAGTTGTTGAAAGTTACCTGTACATGTGGAGATTGACACATGATCCCAAGTACAGGCAGTGGGGATGGGAAGTTGTTGAGGTATGGTCAGCCACCAGGAATCCTTTGCTAACTCCCTCCTCTCCTTCCCTAGACAGAGGAGTGCGTCTGTAGTGAGATGGTTGGTACTCACATTTGCTGTTACAGCCTTGAGGTGCCTGGTGCCTCTTGGAAGGATTAGGAGACAAGGTACCATGGCTGATCTTTCACATGACTGGTTACCTGATTCTTTTCATTGGAGATGGCATGAATTGAACCTGGGACCTTTTGTGTGCAAAGCAGATGCTCTCCCACTGAACGACAGCCTCTCCCCAAAGCATAGCCCCTCCATTAGTTTTGGTGCACAGATAGCTGGGAGATGCCCAAACTGCTAGGAAAACTTGAAAATTGGATATTGATACATTACTCCTCCAACAGTTCAATCCTATGCAGAGTTACTCCAGTCTAAGCTTATTGATTTCCGTGGGCTTCGACTCCAGCGACTCTCACATTAGCTAGAAAGAAGGAAGAGAGTCCACAACACCCTGATCACTGGAAATATTGGGCAGGGGATGGGGAGACGTACATGTCTCCTTCAAAACACAGGACTCAAAATCAGTCCCAAAAAAGCATACAGTCATTCTAGTAATGCTTTTACATTTCTGTGGTGAAACACTTACATACTTTGCTCTGGAAACTAGAATGGAAAACTGTTTCATTTTTAAAAACCAAAATGGAGTACTAGGGTGAGCCAGTTTGGTGTAGTGGTTAAGTGTGCAAACTCTAATCTGGGAGAACCGGGCTTGATTCCCCACTCCTCCACTTGCACCTGCTGGATGACCTTAGGCAAGCCATAGCTCTGTACCAGCTGTTCTCTCAAGGAGCCCCACCTACCTCACAGGCTGTCTGTTGTGGGGAGGGGAAGGGAAAGGAGTTTGTAAGCTGATCTGAGACTCCAAGTGAAGGGCGGCATATAAATCCAGTCTCCTCTTCTTCTGGGGTGTTCACCTCTAGGTTTTTTTCTTCTGTGCTCTTCTTGCCCAGGAAAAGTCCCAGCCTCACCTCACTTTGTAACATCTCCCTGCTCCTGCCTGTCTGGTTTGCATTTTGTATCATCGGCCAAAGGGATTTACACTTCATGCATCTGATTAAGTGAGTCCCAAAAACCAGACAGCATAAATTCTGTTAGTATGTAAGGTGCCATCGGTCTCCTGTTTTAATCCAGGCAGACCCAGAAGCTTTTATGGTTCTTCCAGGTCACCCAGGAGCCAGTGGCTGGGTGGGCGGAGTCACTCCAGAGCCCAGGGAGACTCCAACCTGCAGCCCTAATAGGCTTATTTCCTGTACAGTGAGAAATCTACTCTGAGGGGTTCCCCGTTGTAATCCTGACATTCCTGATTGGGCCACTACTGATCACAGAGCTATGTGCTCACTGCCTTCTGATCTATTTGAGACCGTCTTACTCAGATCACTGCCAGAAAACCGTAAAATATTTTGGGAAAGGTCTTCTCAGTGCCTATTGTTGAAGGTTATTGAACTTTGGATATGATGGAAAGCGCCATTTGTCAGAGCCTCCCCACCCCCAGTTCTCAGTCCCTCAAGACCAACCTGTTTTCTAGAGTAATTGTCAGATCCCCAGTTAAGGCACTGGGCCACAGCATTACCATGACAACCCTGACAGATGTACTGTGTCTTATCTATTCTAGCCTGGCAAAAGAGTCTCCAAGGCCAACTCTCATGAGAACAGGCCTAGGGGTACGACTTGGAAGAAAGTTTTGGCTGCATGAAGCGGGCATTCATACACCCACACTCCCCCCTTAGGAATTCCCTCCCCCCAAAGCATGGCGAGGTGAAGAGTGAGGCAGAACGAAAAGAAATGAAACTGAAACTACTGGAGCCTTGACATTCTGCCCCCCCCCCCCCCCCCAGCTTCTTCAACCTCTGGGTTTTTTAGGATGAAGTTTATGGAAAGTTTGGATTAGGCGGGAGGCCTTAACATGTTTGGCTTCCGCACATTCTGGATGTTCCAATCCGAGATAATACAACCTCCCTCTCTTCAGCTTAGAATCCAAAATAGCCTCCACCACCTGGTGGGGTTTCCCGTCGACCACAAGGGGGGGAGGAGCTGAAGGATGACGAGTCCTGGATGAGGGTCCAGGGTCTCTCTTCAGCAGACTGGAATGAAACACAGGATGCACATGATGCACATTTTTGGGCAAATCAACCTCTACAATCACTTTATTAGTCACACAAGTCACTTTGAAAGGACCAATGTATTTCCACCCCAGTTTCCTGCCTTGTTGCACCCCCCCCCCTTAAGTGCTTGGCGAAAATATACACAGTCACCAGGGACTAGGTCCCACTCAGGACCATGATGCTTGTCTGCCTGACGCTTTGGCTTTATTCAGTGTCTTTTGGAGGGTTTCCCACCTGTTCGTCAGGGTAGACCACCAGACTTGAGCATCTCCGGACATTGGCTCATTTAAATCCAAAGTTGGCAATGGACCCCCCTCATAACCATGGACTGTTTTGAAGGGGGACATGCTGGTGGAGCTGTGCACAGAATTATTATAACTATATTCAGCAAATGGCAGTAATTGCATCCTGTTGGTAGTTGATGAAACATCTGAGAAACTGCTCCAACACCTGATTGGTACGCTCTGTTTGCCCATCTGTCTGGGGATGGTAACCACTACTCAGACCCTGCTCCACTCCAAGGATCTTTAATAGCTCCTTCCAGAACTTAGCAACAAATTGAGACCCCCTGTTGGAAATTATCTTCCTGGATAATGTGTGCAATCTAACCACATGCTGGAGGAACATCCAAGCTAACTGCTTAGCTGTAGGCACTTGCTTGCTGGGGATAAAATGCGCCTGCTTGGAAAACAAGTCCACCACCACCCAGATGGCTGTTTTACCCTGGCTAGGTGGGAGGTCCATAATAAAATCGATGGAAATCACCACCCATGGTCGCTCTGGGGTCTCCAGGGGTTGTAAGGGCTCCGGTTCCTCCCCCCCCCCCACGTTTGCTCATGATGCAGGTTTGACATGATGCCACATATGTTGAAATATCTCCCCACATATGGGGCCACCAGAATTGCCTCTGTATAATGTCCCAAAAATTTACTATCATGACCCATAGACAAAACTTCCCCCGCAACAATTCTGGGATGAAGACTTTGTCTCCTCGGTACCAACACCCATTGACCTTTTTTAATTAAAGTTTCTTCCTTTTCAATGGCACTCAGGTCTTGCGGGGAATAGGCAGCTTTCAGCTTTTCAGTCCAGTTGCCCAGCTCCCGTTCCCTTCCCTTCTTTGCTTGAGCTCTTGTTGTCACCACCTCTCCCAACTGTGTGGGTGTGAACATAGTGTCTATGATCTCATCACGCTGGCTGGTGTGTTGCGGTAGGCAGGACAGAGCATTGGCCAAGAAATTAGACTTCCCAGGGAGGTGCTTAAGGGTGAAACAAAACTTAGAGAAAAACTCCACCCAGCGCAACTGTTTGGCATTCAAGTGGCAGGGACTTTTTAGAGTTTCTTAAGTTTTTACTATCTGCCCATACCTCAAAAGGGACCTTTGCTCCTGACAACCAGTGTCTCCAGGTGGTAAGAGCTAATTTAATTGCTGCAGCTTCCTTGTCCCAAACAGCCCAATTTCGTTCTGCCCCAAGAACTTTTTTGAAACATACACAAAGGGGTGTAGCTTTCCATCAGCACTGGTTTGCAAAATTGCCCCCCCATCACAACATCCAAAGCATCCACGAATAATAAACTGCTTAGTTTCATCAGGGTTGTGAAAGATGGGCTCTGAAGTGAACAGCTCTTTCAACTTCTCAAACACATTTTGGCACTCGGGTGATCAATCCAACTTGCAGCCCCCTTTTGGCTCTTGGGGCCCTTCCCCTTGGTCTTTAATAAGTCTATCTTAGGCAAAGTCACTTGTGCAAAGTTGGGGATGAAGGGATGGTAAAAATTAGCGAAGCCTAAGAACGATTGTAGTTGCCTCCTAGTCCAAGGGGCTTCCCACCCCAAAACATCCTGTACTTTCTTAGGATCCATGCCAAGTCCCTCCTTCGTGATGCAGTACCCCAAAAAGTCTATCTCTTGCTTATGGAACTTGCATTTGGACAATTTTGCATAGAGGTGGTTGTCATACATGGCCATCAGGACCTCTCTGACCAATTTTATGTGTGAATACAAGTCATTTGAATAAATTAACATGTCATCTAAATAAACAACCACCCCTTTGAACAGGTGCTCATATAACCATTTATTAAGTTCATGAACACCCCTGGGCTCCTACTAATCCAAACGGCATAACCAGGTATTCGATCTTCCCCAATGAGGTATTGAAGGTGGTCTTGGGCTCATTGCCTTCTCTTATTTGCTCACAGAAGTAAGCATCTCTCAAATCCAGCTTAGTAAAGATTTTCCCTTTTGACACTTCTGCCAATAGATCTTTGATAAACAGGAGGGGATGGACATTGGAAGCCGACACTGCATTTAGTCCTCTATAATCCGTGCAAAGTCTGAGCCCCCCGTCTTTCTTTTTCCTAAATAGTACAGGCGCAGCGAAGGGGGACATGCCTGGATGAATGAACCCTCATTTCAAATTTTTATTTACGAATCTGCACAACTTGTCTTTCTCAGTTGGGCTCATAGTGTACAATTTCCCCCTGGGCAATTTGTAACCTGGCAAGATTTCGATTGCACAATCAGTCTTTCAATGAGGCGGTACTTCATCAGCCTCCTCCTCATCGAAAACCCTGGCCAAGTCTCTATATTCCCTTGGTATGGCTTCCATCTCATCAGTGGCTAGACACACACATTCAGAAACCAGGCGGGGCTCCACCTCCCCATTCCGGGTTCCATTGATGCTCCTTGCACCGTAGATCTAAGAAAGTTAGAGTCTTCACACTCCAGTGCACATAGGGGTCTTGGGCTTGGAGCCAGGGGCTGCCCAATACCATGGGGAAACTGGCTGTTGGGTGTACTACAAAAGACCTCATCTCCCAATGTTCTGACACCCCCATAGGTAACTCAACAGTCTGATAGTGGTATGCTTGCATAGTGGTACTGGCCATTTGGGAAAACACTACTGGCTCTTCTAATTTGTGAGCCTTCGCCCCCAATCCCGTAACTAGTGTGGGGTTTATTAAATCCCGGGAATACCCAGAGTCTATGAGAGCCCTGACCCACAATTGGGTCCTCTCCTTGGGGTTTAAAATAGTGACAGTCACAATAAAAAGGGAGGAAGAGGATCTCACCAATTCTCACGCTGGGGTATTTCGGACCTGCTGGTTGGCACTCCTTACATCAGGTTCCGGCCTTTTCCCTGTCCCTGTTGTAAGCCGCTCTGAGACTACAAGTGGAGGGCGGGGTATAAATCCAATCTCCTCTTCTTCTTCTTCTTCCTGCGGTACATCAGCACCACTGGTGGAAGGGCTCTCTGAAGTCACATATTCTGCGGCCTGCAACGCTCTAGGGCAGGGGTGGGCAATTGTTTTGGCTCGGGGGCCACTTTGTGGGAGCGGAGGTTAGTGGAGGGCCGCACCTTTTAAAATGATTGCATTCATTACTTAACTTTGCATTTCAGAAAAGGTTTAAATTGTATCATACAAATCAATAAATATAAATTAAATAAAATAGTGGGTAGTTTTATTCAATTTATTTATTGTGCTAATTTCGTATCATCTATAGCTGCAAGCACATTTAATTTTAGAATCAGTTTAATGAGACAAATGTACCCTATCACACTTTTCTACAATTTTTTTGAAATCAGGAGTGAGATTGCTTGTTGAGATTTTCATCACAGCCTGCAAGTTAATGTCTGTCAAAGAGCATCTATACTTACTCTTGTTAATCTTCATGTCTTGGCGGGCCGCATGTGGCCCACGGGCCGCCATTTGCCCACCCCTGCTCTAGGGGACTTAGGGTGTCTCCCGGGTAGCTTGTCCTTCTTCTTTTGGTGGTCTTCTTGCCATTCTCTCTCCTTGTTCTTGGACTTTGCGCAGTCCGCCATGAAGTGGCTACTCTTCCTGCAGCACAAGCAGAGGCCTCTCTGCAGGCAGTTCTCCCGCTTCCCACCGGATAGCAGTCCTCTACCTCGAGTCACCCTTTGGGCCCCAACCCCCCTTGCCAGCGTTTTAAACTGGTAGAGCCTCACCAGATTATACCGATTCTCGGCCTCGCAGACTACCTGGACCCAGCCTACCAGCGTCAGGGGGTTGTCTTGAGCCAGTGCCTTCTCAAGGACCACAGTGTTAAGCCCAGCTTTGTAGAATTTGATTAATAGTTCTTCTGGCCACCCTTGTAGCTTAGCAGTCGTAGCTTTGAATTTATCAGAATACTCCTGCACTGATCTTGCTCCTTGACAGAGACCTCACAGACGGGTGCGGGTTTTCTCCAACTCCAGTGGGTCCTCGAATTGATGGCACAGTGCTTGCATGAAGGCATCACTATCTCATAGCTCTGGGGCTGCCACATTGTAGAGTCCCACCAACCAGTCAGCAGCTCTTTCTCAGAATCAGGACCCCACATAGTTGACTCTTTGCTTGTCAGTAGCAAAAGTATGGCCCCACTCTCTGAGCATCTTCCTCACCTGGATGGTGAAGAATGCCAACTTCCCGGGGCTGCCATCGAAGGTGGCCTCTAGCACATCGCGAGGGCACTCTCTCTCAGGCTCAGGTCTTTGAGGTGCCAGGGGACACTCCAGCTCCTCCTCAGCTACCTCCACCTCAGATTCTTTGGAGGCCTCCTTCTCTACCAGCTCTTTCACCAACTTAGGGAGATTCTTCACCAGGAACTAGAGTCCTTCCTTTAGCTCCTTCACCTCGGACCGAAGGCTTGGCTGGCCTTGCTCAGCTCCCAAGTCTTCCTCCCACTCTTCCCTCATCTTGCCCACTTCTGGGTCATCATGAAAGGTGCAGGATGCTCGGCGCCTCTCTCGGTCCATTCTTCCCCAGGTTCCTCTTAACTCCGGGGTACTTGCCAGCCATGGGGGGTCTTCCCAGCCATCAGGCTTGGGGTGTTTGAAAAAAAAATGCCTTTCAAATGCATATTGCCTCCATAAAACCTGAATCAAACTTGTAAACCTGCTCAGCTTTATCAAAAATCACTGATTATGATGGATTAATTACTCATTCACTGCTATGTGTTTTGAAAGAAATTTGACTTTCATTTCCTCTCCCACCCCTCCCCCCAACAAGGCACTCGAGAAATATTGTCGCGTAGAAGCTGGTTTCTCTGGGATCCGAGACGTTTATACCACGAACCCAAGTCACGACAACATGCAACAGAGTTTTTTCCTGGCAGAGACATTAAAGTAAGTTGCTGAGGACTGTGAAGATCTTTGGACAGAAAGAGGCAGTTTTCCCTGCTTTTTGTGTTGACTTGCCAGGGATCAGAAAGTTCAATCTGGAGCCTGGTTTACACGTACTGAAGAATGAGGTGGTTGGATGGACTGCACCACTATAGATGGTAGATTCTAGTTCCAAAGACTCCTTCGCATAAAAAACTCCCTGGCAATAGAAAGCTAGCACAGCAAGGAGAGAGCGTCTCCCCCCCTTTTTCCTTGCTGTGCTGACTTTCTGCTTGTGTGGATATTTTTAAAGCATAGGGGAACATTCCAAAACAGGATCCTCCACTTGTAGTCTAAAGGGGTAGAGTCTTTCCAAGGACCTCAAAGCAAGCATAATGCACATCGTGTGTATTTAGTTATTTATTTCCTTAACTTCATATTTTTCTTGATGAGTTTCAAGGTGGATTACAGAATGTAAAACATCCAGACAGTGCAGTAAGACTAGGATTACAGAATTGGGTAACAATGCAAATGAAAAGGGAAAAATGTTTAGGATATGACATACCATAATAGAAAAAGTGGGCAATTAAGGTACTAAATAATTGTCATGAATATTACTAGAGTATGCAGAGATATTGCACAGAGAGGCTGATTATGATGAGGCTTTTTTTACGGTCTTGTCCGGTCATTAATCATACTTTGTGCTTATCCTGAACATTTCTTCTGATTTGGGTTAGATGTCTTTTAACGCCTGGCTATCAGTTCTTGTTATCAGCAGAGCAATGAATGCAAGTAGAAATCCATTATGGTATCCCAGTGTGCATGATTTAATGAGAGCCCTGCAAGATTAAAGAACACTTCAACAGTGAACGGTTGAGTTCACATTGAGGTGCTTAAATATTGTAATCAAATCTTGTTTGAGCAATTTAAATAAGATAAGCAGACGGCAAGTGTTTGCAGAGGATCCATCTTTGTGTAAAAAACCCGACCCTCCAACCTTTTTCTGTGTTTCATACTAGAGACAGTGTAAGGTAAAGGTAAAGGTTTCCCTTGCTCGAAAGCCAATCAAATCTGACTCTAGGGATGTGGTGCTCATCTCAGTTTCCAAGCCAAAGAGCCAGCACTGTCCAAAGACATTTTCCGTGGTCATGTGGCCAGCATGACTGAATGCTGAGGCACATGGAATGCTGGTACCTTCCCACCACAGCGGTACCTATTTATCTACTTGCAATTTCTTGCTTTCAAACTGCTAGGTTGGCAGGAGCTGGGGCCAGAGATGGGAGCTCACTCTGTCATGCAGCACTCAGGTCCCACCTTAGGTGAAAAGTGTCAGACATGGAAACAGGAGATTGAAGAAGTTACAGTCAACCAGTGTGTTTATTTTTTTCCTCAATGTGCTACCTTCAAGGAAACCTTCCACATGAACTTGTCTGCTGAGGAACCTGAGTGTCCTGCAGAGAATTCTGGGACCACGTTTAGGGGTACACGCATGATTCAAACAGGCCACTGGCAGAGCTGTTTAGCCCTCATCATCACTCAGCATGAACTGAGAGTCCATCCAAGAACACACCCAACCATACTCTGAAGCAACATAACAGTAGCTGTTGCTAGATCAGACCATTAGCCTGTGTACTCCAGTTTCCAACTGTAGCCAGTCAGGTGCTGTGCAAGGAAGCCTACGAGCAGGGCAGGGCCGGATTTAGATGAAGAGAGGCCCTCGGCTACTCCACTTGGGAGGCCCCTCCCAATCTAGAAGAAAATGGAAGAGTGTTATAAACAAAACTGAGTGAAGCCAAGGATGATGACAGGTATTTAAAATTCTGCAATTCACAATTTCTCCTCTAAAGGACATAAGATGTTATTGTTAAATACCATAGTGATAGAAAAAAAATGCAGAAATGTTAAAATTAACACTGAAAAACTTTTGCAGTAACTGAACTTTGCAAACCTTTTGTGGAATAAGCATTATTTTTTAAGAAAATGAAGTTGTAATGTTATTCTTAAAAAAAAAACAACCTTGAGTTTGCAAATTATATTTCCTGGGAAGTGTAAATAATATAATCGTGATTACTTGACAGTGTGGCACTTTCAGAATCTACTTTATGTTGTCATTAAACAGTCAGTTTTAAAATACATATTAAGAAGTAAACTACAACCATCAAATACAGTAAGACTAAAAATATTTTTTTCTAACCCTCATAACAAAATCATCCAAAACGTCTTCAAAATTTGTTTGTCTAAGTTTGTCACTTTCAATGTACAGAATGCTCAGTGCAGACAACCTCTCTTGAGACATTATGGCCCTTAATTCATTTTTAATTCTTTTGAGTCTTGAAAAACTCCTGTCTCTCAAGCATAAAGCTAAGAAATAGCCGCAAGATTGCTTCCACATTAGGAAAGGCCATCTGATTTTTCCCTTATATATAATTTGATAATAATGAGATAATGATAATGAGACAGAGAGTGCTCTTCTGTAAGCCTATGGCTTTGTCTCACATACAGGTAAAAGTGCAAAAGTTCATCAATAAGTTTCAGGTCAATATCTCCTGGATACACTTCCATCAACAGTTCAACACCTTGCTGAATTTCTTGCTTAGATGCTGTCAGATTAGCAAGAATGGAAAACAATTGTGCAACATCACTGTACACAGTACTTCTTCTTTTTAAATTGGCTTCAAGTGCATCTAATATAGGAATAAAGGATTTTATCCTAAACTTATCTCTTGAAGAAAGTGCATCTAAGGCATCAGGTGCACTTCTGTCATTTCTTTGCCGTTCCCTTACTCTTTACCACCTTGTTTTGTAGTTAACATTTGGCAAGGTGGCTTTTGCTTGTTTCTCAAGCTCATCAAAATCTTCTCTAATTTTCCTTAAAAAAATCCAGAAGTGAACTGTACAAACTTACACAAGAACGCAATAACAGGTCTGATTTCTGAAGGGCTTTGCTGACCTTGTGAAAATGACCTAGCACACGGGTCCACAAATGCAGCATAAACACAAATCCCAGTTCTTCCATTTTCTGCCAAAGATTGTTAGCTTGAAGCCTGGTCTCCCCCTTCCCATTAACGTCAGAGTACAGATGCCTTAGGATATCAGTGATAGCACTGTAACTTTCCAAAACAGCTTCTGTAGCTTTTGCATGCACGTCCCACCTAGTGTCTGACAAATATTTAGGCACTTTAGACTGAGGTGGCAAAAATTATCCTCTTCGTGGAGGATGAAAAAAAGGTATAAATTTCATTGATAATGCCAAAACAGATCACTGCATCAAGGCAGCAATCCACAGCTGAACAGCCCACCAGATTTAAAGATTGACCTGTGCATGGAATAAATCTTGCAAATTGGTTTTTTTTAATGATTTTTTGCTGCATACTGTTGTACTTCCCAGCCATGTTGGCAGCGTTGTCATAAGACTTCCCGTGGCATTTTCTAAAGTCAATTTCAAGCTCAGTAGTGAAATAGTTGAACACTAAATCAGCCATGCCTTCATCTGAGTGCTCTTTTAGATCAAGGAAAGTTAAAAATCTCTCATTTGACAAACCATCTTCAGGTGATACATTTCTGATAATTAAAGTCAACAGATCAGTATGTGAAATGTCAGGAGTGGAATCTACTGAAAAGCTGAAATATCCAGCCTTTCTCACATCAGCCAGAATTGCATCCTTTACTTTTTTTGCCATGAGTTGAATCATTTCCTTACATACAATTTTTGACAAATAAGAGGGATTGCCTGATCCAGAATGTCCATACCAATTGATATGAGCAAGTAAAAATGGATCAAATTTTGCTCATCAGAATCTAAAAGACCAAGATAATTGCCATTATTTGGAGATCCAAAGTGTTCATTTTCTCCTCTGAATGGTAAGCCTCGTTCTACAAGAGTGCATATTACAGCAATAATTCTCTCCATGACATGCCGCCAGTACTGCTGTTCTGCTTTTATTTGTTCCTCTCGCTTGGAAGTTAATGTTTGCCCTCGCTTTCTTGTTAGGTAGGCCAACATGGCATTCCTATGCTTCCCTGAGTTTTCATGAGTTTGGATAAGAGGGGGGGGTTTGCCAGTAGCTAAAGCTGTGGAAGAAGATGAAAGGTTTGGAAAGAGTTTACAAAGAAAACAATAAATCTGGCCTTTTGAGGGAGAATATACAAGCTACTCTTGGCTATATGTTTCCCCATTTGCTTTTGTTGAATAAAAAAGAACTTTTGTGCAAAACCTGGACTGCTTTTTGTATACTCACTTGGAATTTGAAAATGGTCCATAATGATGCAGAACTTGAGAGGGACCCCTCTCTACCCAATAGGATACTTCCTTAAGTGATAATCCTGACCAGAAACCAACATCTGTTACAATAGATCTGTGTTTGGCATTATCTTTATCTGCATCTGGAACACCTTGGACTTGGCCTATCTTATCAGGTGTGAACGGCAAAATCTGACTATTTACATTATTTTCTTGTGGCTCTTTAGCCTCTCCCTGTCCAGTAAGTGACTCTTGAATTAGTTCTATATTTTCAGTTTGAGCCAGCATCGTGATAATCAGCTTCATCAACCTTCATGATAATCAGCCTCATAATCAGCTTGCTGTTCCACATCCTGCTTCACTGTTTCTCTTTCAGGGAGGTTTTTGTCTGGTTGCATGCTAGTAGTTGGCTCAGGCTGGCTAGCTTCACTGCTGGCTCTTGTTGCTTCAATGAGTGGTTGATGCACGAAAGCAGTGATTGGTCTTAACTTCACTGCCATAGCATTTTCAAGTCTCTGTCTCTTGCGCTAGCTAGCACCACTTTCAAGTCTTTTACTCATGCTCAGATTAGAATCTAAAAATAAAAAGTAAAATTAATCTTCAACTGGATAAACACATGGATCAGACGTCCATCAGTGGCTACTGGCACAAGGTATAGATGGTTGCTGCTGTATGGTTACAGAATTCAGTTTTCCACTGTGGCAAAACAGGCGCCCACCCTCAGCTGTGGGGGACTGAGTAGCCGGTTTGTGGCTCATGAGCCCCGCTTCACCTTCCCACCTTCTTGGTGGGCTTCTGTCACTCTTCAGTAGTTGCCACCACTCACTGACTTCCCTATGCCTTTCTTGAGGGGCAGTGAGACCCCTCTGGCTGACTCCTGGGGTTTGGAGATGAGAACCCCTACCTATGGGTTTCTCCTGGAGTGTTGGCACCTGCACATTTTGGGCTTTTTTTCCTCCCAGGACCCTTTTTAAGGCACTGGTAGTGTACAGAACGGGGGAGACTCCGTGGTCAGAGCACCAGACTGGGGTTTTAAACAAAGCACAAAGATTTTATTGACTATTTACAAGTAACAGGATTTTAAACACAAAAAGGCACTTTAAATCAAACACAGAAAGGAAAACACCACTGGGTGGGCACAAATAAAATAAGACAAAATGCAGTTCCTCTGTCCCTGAACTGATCCCCATACTTATTTTCCCTTGGGATGAGGTTCAGTTACCAACCCGCAGCCTGGCCTCCTGCCTCCTGCAGGTAGTTCTGGATCCCTCCGAGGACCCCTTCCCACTGCTGCCTTCCCTGATCCCCAAGGCCTCTCTCTGCCTGTGGGAAATCTGCAGCAAGAGCCTCCTGGCCTCTCTGAGGGTTGCAGGATGACTCCCCCCTCCCAGGCTGGCTGGAGCATTTATATCTTCTGACTCCGCCCCCTGGCTTTCCCGCACTTTTTGGCCATAAAGGCATCTGGGATGTGTAGGCCTACCCTGGAGTTTTGCCCTACTTCCCAGGGTGGGTGGCCATTTTAACTAAACAACCTAAACTAGAGCAAACACAAGATGGAGTCTATTCTGTCACATCCAACAAGCCAAACCTATAGCACAACATCATTTTCCAAGCTAAACATTTTCAAAGGTTTATAAACTGCCAAAAGGATTCAAAATAATTTTCTCCAAGACACATGCAATTAGGAGGCTTGAAAATGATGCAAAAACATAGGTTAATAATTAACTATAATTTCTCATCTAATAATTCCAGCAGCAACAAACACCAGACTCCCATCCAACGATCAACACTAGCCATTTAAAAGAGCCAACTGCCAAAAACTGTTATATAAAATAAAACTTTGATTAGATTCTGCAATGGCTTTAGAACAGTTAATCTACTATTAATGTATGAAGCAGTATTGTTCGGATTTATTGGTGTGACAATTGACACCATCAATATTTCTTCTTATATCCAAGAAGTTCTGAGAAAGGGGTTGCAAGGGCATGCTGCAGGCACCGACAGGGCTCTGTGTAGTGTGGAAGACAGACTTCCCTGCCTGGGAGGGGTGAGGCCAGTGACAGTCACGTGTGCTTGCTCTGTTCAAGCCAAGGAGGAGGGACAGGATGTAAGGGGACATGGGAGAGCTTGCTTGCCTGGTCTATCTGCCCCAGCCACCCCACTCACACTCTCCCACGGATTAAAGTGCAGCACGTACCACTACTGACCTGACCCTTGAGCTGGGGAAGGCTGTGCAGCTGGTTGTTGACTCTGGACTGCTGGCTCTGGAGTCTGTACTCTGAACAGTGGCACCAGGGACCTAGAAGGGGCAGGGCTTGTCAGTCCAACCCCTGCAGTCTCATCAGGGTTGGCCTTAAGGCAATTGGGCCTCGCAGGCCGCTCCTAAGGGGGCCCCCGCACCAAGGCAATCTAGATGGATTTTGTTTATATCTCTAAGATTCTGCAGACTTTGGCTGTGAACTGGGGCCCCACAATTTCCAGTTGGGCCCCAGAGTTTCAAATTGGGCCCACTGGCTGGCCCTGAGTCTCATAGTTGCTGGGCCCGAGTTGCCCTGCCCTCACATGAAGTCTTGGGTTTGCAATTTTGGGAGATGGGAAACTGCCCACTGGGGGGGGGGGCAGGGCTGTGGATGCCCCCTAGATTTAGAGGCCCTAGGCTTCAGCCTACTTAGCCCACACATAAATCTGGCACAGGAGCAGGGCCCATTGGCAACAGCCTTTCCCTGCTGGCTACTGCTCAGCCAATCAGAAGCATTCTATCTCTGAGCCTGAAGGGTCTCATTCAACTGTCATGGCTAACTCTCAGCAAGAGACCTGCCCGTCTTAATTTGTCCAAGCCATGTTGCCGCGAATCACCTGTGGTGGGCAAGCTGTCTTTCAGAGAAGTATGTCTGCCATTATTGATCTTACTGAAAAAGCCATGACGTACTTCCAAGGAATCCCATACAATCTGAAAATGACTGGCTCAGTTTGCTTGGCAATCCTTCCCGGCACACCATTGCCTGAGACAGAACAAGCCGTTTCCTCTGGGCATGCCTTGATCGCTCTTCTCCCTTGGCCGCAGATATCTGTACCTTCTGTTCTGTGAAGATGATGTGCTGTCTCTCGAGGACTGGGTGTTCAACACCGAGGCCCACCCTCTGCCAGTCAACCACACAGACTTTGTCCTGAAGACGAGTGTGCAGTAGACACAGCCGGCTTCCACCGTGGGGCTCAGCGGGTCACTTCCTCTCTCTCTCTCTCTCTCTCTCCCCCCCCTCCCCCTCTCCTTTTCAGTTTGTTTTTCCTTTCCAATAAAGGAATGTGTGATGTTCCCGGAAAGGTATTTTGGGGGCATTCGTCCAATTCCGGACAGCATTTTATCGGGGAGTCTAAAAACTGTGAAACAAGCACCTTGAGTTTTTTTCCTCTATGAGGAACCTTACTTAGCCTGGTAATGAGACATTGGTTATGGGCCATAATAGAGAATCATGAACATGGCTTTCTACAGAGAAGTTATATGGAGCTCACTGTACTCATGTGGCCAAAGGATCTGGAGTTTGCCATAAAACAGACATGTTGTGTTTTTGGTTTTTGGTTTTGGTTTTTTGCCATTCTTTGTCTCTCCCCCATCTGCTTTTTAAAAATATAACATTGATTTTTGTAATCACTTGTATCACTTATATTTTCAAAATCACATGCATTCTAAATGGACACAGTGCCATCACTGGATCAAGAAGTGTCTGCTAAATCCTGAATCCCAAGCATCTTTTCTATATCACGCTTTCTTTTTTACCCCCTGTGCTCTTTAAAACAAAAATGTTTACTGTCAGTTGCATCATGTGTGACTTTGCTTTCTAATGTTGGAAGTTTTGGGGGGCTTGGGGGAAGCATTTGCTTTTCTGTTTTTCTTTGGTTTTAATTTTCATTTGGAGCTTAAATATTACAAGGCACTTGTAATGATTTTGTTTCTGTACTACTCAGAAATGTGAAATAGAATAAACATTTCCTGTCTGATAAGAAGAGCGGCTGGATTTCTGGGTTCTTTTTTGACACAGAATGTTTAAAAGCCAAAGGTTTGGAAACTTGGTGGCACAAGACCCAGCCAGTCCTCTGGTGGTTTTGCCACAGGAGCTGATGTAGGGTTGCCAACCTCCAGGTGGGACCTGGGGATATCCCACTTTTACAACTGATCCCCAGCGGACAGAGATCAGCTCCCCTGGAGAAAATGGCTGCTTTGAAAGGTGGACTCTATGGCATTGTACCATGCTGAGGCCACTCCCCTCCCCAAACCCCACCTTCTCCTGGCTCCACCCCCAAAGTCCCCAGGTATTTTCCAACCCGGACTTGGCAACCCTAAGCTGATGAGAAGGCATGCCCCACTCTATGGCTCTGACACAAAGGGCCCTCACGCACGAGGGAGGGACTGGTGCAAATGGCGTGGGGTGGGTTGGCTTCAGCAGCCAGCTGGGAATGCAGGGACGCAGAGGAGAGGGGGCAGCCAAAGGTTGCCATGATATGGGAGTGCAGCACATGGCAGGAGGAGTTGCCCCTACTGACACGTCTCCCTGCTATTTTTTTTTTTTTTGCCATATGGCCACCCCTGGGGGGTTTTAGGGCAAGAAACATTCAGAGGTGGTTTGCCATTCATTGCCTGCCTCCACATCATGACACTGGTATACCTTGATGTTCTCCCTTCCAAATACTGACCAGGGCTGACCATGATTAGCTTCTGAGGCCTGATGAGATCGGGCTAGCCTGGGCTGTCCAGGTCAGGGCTCTCCCTGCTGTACAATCCTTCAAAAAAGCAACTTTGACAGCACTGAATCATCGCTTACAGCCGCGCTGGTCAAAAAGCAAAAGCCAAAAGCACCATCCTTGTCATACCTTTATTAGGACCAACCCTGTGCAAGCTTTCAGGTTCCTCCGAACTCTTCATCAGGCCAGATGTTACAGAAAAAAATTAAAGGGGGAAAACATTTGTTTTAGGTCATCAAGATGATCTTAAGATCATCTCATGCCAGGATTTGCTGGAACCTCTGACAGGCAAAGAAGACTGAGTTTCAAGTTGCTGCTGTGGAGTTTAATAGTTGTATTGCCTTTGGCTTTTATGGCCCCCGGCCAGCAGAAACTTGAAACCCAATCTTCTTTGGCACAAGAGTCTTGAGATCATCATGATGACCTGAAATATCAGCTTTTCCCCTCTTTTTTATTTATTCATTTATTTGATTTCTAGTCCACCCTCCCCTGCAATGCAAGGCTCAGGGCGGATTACAACAACATGATAAAATACAGTCATATAATAACAATACAATAAATTAATCTAATATCAGCAGTTACTGAAATCTAACCACAATGTCATTTGTAATATCATTTATGGTGCCATTTAAAACTAGTATTCCTGAGTCAGTGCCACATATGTGCATGTAGATGGTATGTAGTAATGTGGGAGTAAGGAGACAACTGAGTATAAGATGGGAAATTGGGAGGTCAATATTGTTAAATCTGCACTGCCTCAACCTGCCTCAAACAAGCCTGGCAGAACACCTCCATTTTGCAGGCCCTGCAACGCTGCATTAAGTCTTGCAGTTTTGGAACATCTGGCCTGATTAAGAGTTCTGGTGAACCCAGAAAGCTTGCACTCTGCTATGTGTCATTAGGTTGGTCCTAATAAAGGTATGACATAGATGGTGCTTTTCAGCCAGTTCTTGGTGGCTCGTGGGGTGCAAAAGGCCTTAGCAAGGCTCCTGCATACCTGGAGGAATTGGTAAGGGCCTTCTACCTAGCAAAAGAAGGACCTCAGAAAAGGTCTGTCGATGGTTATTAGCTATGACATTCAAATGGAGCATTGCTGTGGAAAGGCAATATACTTGGGACAAAAACAGCATCATGTTTATGTATTTTTGTGAGCTTTGCACTGATTTTTTAAGACCTCAAAAAGTCCTCTGATGGTGTGAGAAGGAAAATGGTGTCTGCAAAGGGCTGACGGCAGGAAACTGCATAGAAAACTCACATGAGGAAGATGGATAACTGAAGTGCATATTTGTATCATATTTTGTCTTTGTATCAGTGATGAGAGCAACAAGAAGGATCTGCACTATGCAGAAGCAATCCCTATCTCCCAGACCCTGAGCTTTTGACTCCAGAAGCATGGGGCTGCTTATGTCAACTATCTAGTTTTAGAAAAGTGCATGCAGCACAAGCTGTAAAGGCTCTCTTCTCAACAAGTGCAGAGGAAAAACAATCACAATGCAAGGATAGCGTAGGCAGACATGGAATTTTCAGCAGGCATTAGGCTGTATCTAGCACAGGGGTCAGCAGCCTTTTATAATTACAGAGCCAATCTGTGTCAAAATTCAGAGCAAGAGGTCAACAAAGCGCCAGTGTGAGAGAGCCCATTTGCACAGATGAAACTGTACATGATGATAACTGGCATGAAGTTTCCACAGCCCAACCACTGGTTGTTGTGAGTCCTTTACTAGGAAATGGAACAAATGTTGTCTCCCAACAGGAGCACCTTGCAAGACTGCTCTAATGCATTGGCATAAATCCACATGTGGTTTGTTCTCATAGGCTCCTGTTCCCCTCTATCGTTTTCAGAGAAGCCCTTCAGTCCCATAAGAATCCTTCTCTTCCCTTACCTTCAAGGTTTCATTCCCTTTTTTTTTTTTAGAAGTGCTGTATCTGGGTCCACCCATACTGGGTCCACATGTGGCTGCAGAGCCATAGGTTGCTGGCCTTTGTCTAGCAGAGAGATGCCAGTTGACACTGAGGTTAGGTCCTGCCCATCTTCAATTATTTCATTTCAGGGTTACAAAGAAGACTTTTCCTCTGCCACTCTGAATCATTCAACCACTGTGAGATTTTAGATGTGTTCATGTTCTTTTTTTCACGGACTCAGTGCTGTGCGGGGGGGGGGGGGGGGGGGGGGGGGGGAGGTCCAAGCAACCCGTAAAGGACAAAAAGATTTCATTTCTAATTCACACCTCTTGCAGCCCCGAAGGGAAATTCAGCTGTCAGATGGGGACTTTAATTTCATCCTGGGGATAAGAGGCTGACAAATAATCTTCTCCTGGAGGGAGAGTTTGTTGGTAAGTAAATGCTTTGGGAGTGAATCGTCCTGTGGAGAGGTTTTGTTACTAGGGAAATAAGCTTAGCCTGAAGTAGTTTTACAGCAGATTAAAATATGCTGTTCCTGGAATCAAAAGCTTCCTTTTGACACAAACTGAAGAGTGTCATTCTAGCTCTGTGGATTTTTTTTTCTTAATTTATAATTTTGATTGATTTTTTTTCACACAGTCAGGAGAAGAGTGTACACCATCCCACTCCAAGCCTGTCCTAATCCAAGTGGTGCGTAGCTCCCCAATATGACAGTCAGTGGGAGAGACAGACAAGTAGATACCAAAGGGGGGAGAAACAGGAGGGTAGAAATAGGGGGGTTGGAGAGGTGTGTGTGTTGCTCAAGGGGAGCTCAGTGGAAGAGGATTTACTTCGCAAGCCAAAGGCCCCTCAGGTTCAATCCTCAGCATCTCCAGCTAAAAGGATCAATTAGCAGGTGATATGAAAGACCTTTGCCTGAGACCCTGGAGAGCCACTGCCAGTCTGAGTAGATAATACTGACTTTGATTCAGTATAAGGCAGCTTCATCTGTACTTTTCCTAGTTTTTCGAAGTTTCACTTCTATGCAGGTTTTCCCAGTGTAAGAAAGCAAGAGCTGTTGTTTCCCAGTGCCAGGGACTGAACAGATTATTGAAGAAACATGATATAATAGATTTATGGCAGAGTGGGGAGGGACCAGGCCACAAACATCTGGAAAGTGGACTGTCCTTTTAGTGGTTAGTCTCTGCCACAATGCCCCTACAAGCCAGCATCTGGGGGTCATTCTCCTCACTGAGTCATGGTTGCAAAACCAAATCTAGTTTCCTCCCTGCACAGCAGTGTCTGTTTAGAACTCAGAGGAATTTATGAAATCAGAGTATTTGAGCATGTGCAGAGCATTTTATCATCCTGGCTGCATAACCACATCCTGAGCAGCACAGATTCAGAAGATTTATCATTTTTATTTACTCCATTTGTATACTACCGTTCTCCCCAGTGAGGTTCCAAAGCGGCTTACACCATTCTGGGGCAATATATGGAGCCTCTCAAACTTGGCATAACCTGAGAGCCTCAGTGGTGTTGCTGCTTCAAGTGAATGAATGCACAAAGAGTTGCTGGATCAAACCAAAGATCCACCTAGTCCAGCATCCTGACTCTCAACGGTGGCCAAGCAGATGCCTCTGGGAAGCCCACAAGCAGGGTATGAGAGTGAATCACCCTCCCCAACTTGCACCCAAGCAGCTGATATTTGGAGATACACTGCCTCTGAATATGGAAGTTCCATGAGTACTAATAGGTCTATCTGCCATGGATGTGTCTACTTCCCCTTTAAATCCACCTAAGCTTGCCCTGACCTGGATCGCCCAGGCTAGCCTGATCCCGTCAGATGTCAAGCTAAGCAGGGTTAGCCTGGCTAGTATTTGGAAGGGTGACCTCCAAGGAATACCAGGGCTGCGACGCAGAGGCAGGCAATGGCAAACCACCTCTGAAACATCTCTTGCCTTAAAATAAATAAATCCACCTGAGCTTGTAGCCATCAGTATGTCTTGTGGCAGTGAGTTCCACACATTATCCATTGTCTGAAGAACTATTTTCTCCCATATTTTTGTGAGTATTTGTGTGTATATGCCTGGAAATCATGATGATTGACTCCTGGCGACCCCTAGTGGGGCTTGGACATTTCACAGAGGTGGCTTGCTATTGCCTGCTTCTGCATCCCAGCCCTGGTATTCCTTGAAGGTCTCCCTTCCAAGTACTTGCCCGGGTCGGCCCTCCTTAGCTTCTGAGATCTGATGAGTCTGGGCTTGCCTGGGCTATCCAGGTCAGGGCTTATGTCCTTCCATCTTAATGGTTTCATAATAAACTCTCCAAAGCCTCCAGTTATTTTGAGCTGAACTGCAAAACGCTGCATCAGGCAGGTGATTCTGATTTCACTGCTGGGGAAAAGGGATAGACCTAAGAGATCAGAAAACCCTTGGTATTATTAGTTTCCCCAAAGCCAGCAGAGAAAGCACTAAATCTTCTTGAATTTCATAGGCAGGGCGTGGGAGACAGTGATTTATGGAGAAAGATTACATGAACGTAATACCTATCGCATGGGCAAACAGCTAGCCAAGAAGGGATGCGACATTCATGCCCAAGGGCCCAAAGAGCGCAAACATCAAGGCTGGAGAGGGGATTGTTTTTAGGGTGATAAGAAAGCAGTATAATCATGAGGAATAATTGGAGGAAATTAATCAAAGGCTGGTTAGAGACAATTCTTTTGGCTCAGTGGCAGAGAGAGCCAGGTAGTTGAAATTACTAGGGGACTCCAGTTGGGGCATACAAAATGGATGATTGGGAAGGAAGTCATTGGAAGGATGGCCATGGTAGAATACTACCCAATGTGGAATGGCTCCAGAGGCCTGACTACACAGTACGCTATTCCTGAGCCAGTCCCTAGACCCTCTGAAGCCAGTGGGTGCTGGTAGTTCTCTGTTGAAGCTCAGATTAATCGGTTGCCAACGCCTGGAAACGTGGGTATTGGGTACTGGGTTCCTTGCATAGATTAGTCGGACGATGACGTAGCAAACAGTATTCTTTATTGGTACACAACTGGTATGCAATACCGGCCATGAGGGCCAACTTTATACCATACAGTCCACCCTCCAAAGCAGCCGCTTGCTCCAGGGGGAACTGATCTGTGTAGTCTTGGGATCTGTTGAAATTCTGGGCGATCTCCAGGCCTCACCTGGAGGAGGAGGAGGAGGAGGTGGTGGTGGTGGTTATTGAATTGCCCATCCCTCCTACTGCAGGGCTCTGGACAATGTACAACAGTGAATAAAAAAAAAATCTACAATTAAAATACAACAGTGCCAATAAATAAGGTTAAGACTCCAGATGACAAATTGAAATGACTCCCCATTCTGGACTGCCCAGCTACTTCACGGGCAGGGGAGGAAGAGGGACGACTGATCTG
The DNA here is from genome assembly GCA_029233225.1 of Lepidodactylus listeri. Lineage (NCBI taxonomy): Eukaryota > Metazoa > Chordata > Lepidosauria > Squamata > Gekkonidae > Lepidodactylus > Lepidodactylus listeri. The sequence goes on along the minus strand of JARCFY010000020.1, from coordinate 6,462,916 downwards.
GAGAGCAGAAGAGGGTGCCAGCGAGAGTGAAAGCTGTTGCTGTCCTCAACCAAAGGCCTGGCGGAACATCTCTGCCTTCCAGGCTCTGTGGAACTGCATGAGGTCCTGCAGGGAGGGCCCTGGTGGTGTTCGGCAGAGAGTTCCACCATGTTGGGGCCCTGGTTGAGGACAGCTGGACACCTTGGGGGCTGGACACCACCAGTATGAGACTTCCTGGATGAATTCACCCCATACAAAGGTTCTTAAGCAAGACTTTCTTTATTGGGGATTTTCTTCAGGGTACAGGTGTTGAGTTAGTAATGAAAATGAAGACTCGTGTTAGAATAGATATAGGCCAGGGGTGGGCAAACTTGCTCAGCATAAGAGCCACCTAGAACAGGGGTGGCCAAACTTGCTTAATGTAAGAGCCGCATAGAATAAACATCAGATGTTTGAGAGCCACAAGACATGAACAAATATTACCTGCTTTTATTGGAAAATAAGCAAATATGCTTTTTATTAACATTAAATGAGACTGCCAAAAATAATAACAAAAGGGGTAAAAGCAGATATTGATAATGATATTAATTTGTCCAATGATATTTGTTTGCTAATGATATTTAGCTTCCCCAGCTGCCCTGCCGGGAGCCACATAATATAGGTGAAAGAGCCGCAGTTTGCCCACCCCTGATATAGGCTGTCAAGACACCCTCGGCATACAGACCCCCGGAATCCCCGCCCAGGAAAACCCCCGCATAATACAGTTCCCAGGCTAAAGAGTGGGGAGACAGCACCTACAACCGAAGTTAAAAACATAAAGTCTGTGAGAAGCTACCAGTAACCTTGGAAGGAGATAATGACCCTGTGAAGCTAGCAAGCAGATAATAATTCCCGTGAAACCAGCAAGCAAGGGGGAGGGAATACATTCCAGCTGGAAGCTGCTCAGAGGAGGAGGGGACTCATCTCATCCAGTTCAGTAAACCCCATCTCCCGCCCAGGAGAGTGGCAGGCATACCTGACACACTGCCCCCTTGAAAACCCTTTCAACCCCCCGGTTTAAGGGGATACAGTCTATGGAAGGCCCGAATTTTTGCAGAAGCATTAACATGCTCAGAAGCAACCCATTCATTATGCTCAGGGCCAAAGTCTTTCCAACTAATAAGATAGTAAAGGTGGCCTCATTTTAGTTTCGAATCGAGGATTTGGTCAATTTCATAGTAGGGTTCCCCACTCTTCATCAGAGGAGGGGGAATCAGATGACGAGGTCTCCACAAATTCGATCCAGGGTCCTTCTTCAGTAAGCTAAAATGGAAAACAGGGTGAACATGTTTAAGAGACTTAGGGAGTTCAAGTTCGAAAGTGATAGCGTTAAGTTTCTTTTTCACTTTGAAAGGCCCCACATACTTCCAACCCAATTTACGGCTGGGTTGCAATCCTTTGATGTTCTTTGTGAACAAATACACTGACTCCCCTTCTTCCAAAGTCCAGCCAGGGTTTCTACGTTTGTCTGCCTGTTTCTTATAATCAATTTTGGCCACTTGTAAAGTTTTTGCAATAAGCGGCCAAGATTCATGCAAAGAGTTCCACCAGTCACAGGGGCATGGGGTGGCAGCGTCTAGTGTAGGCAATGGAACACCCTCATACCCCGTGTTAGCCATGAAGGGGGACACCCCCATGGAGGAATGTACAGCGTTGTTATAGCTATATTCCGCAAAAGGTAATAATTCAACCCAATTGTCCTGCTGGTAATTAGTATAGCAACGGAGGAACTGTTCTAATATTTGATTAACTCTTTCGGTTTGTCCATCCGTTTCTGGGTGGTAAGCACTGCTTAATGCTGATTCGACCCCCAAGATGACCAGGAGCTCCCACCGGAGGTTGGCAACGAACTGAGACCCCTTATCGGAGATAATCTTCTTTGGAATTCCGTGTAGTCAGATGATGTTATTCATAAAGCTTTCGGCCATAGCTTTGGCTGTGGGGAGCTGCTTGAAAGGAACGAAGTGGGCTTGTTTGGAAAATAATTCTACAATCACCCATATGACTGTCTTGCCTTTACTCGGGGGAAGAGCTGTAATAAAATCCATGGAAAGGACCTCCCAGGGGCGAGAAGGAGTCTCAAGCGGTTGTAAAAGTTTCCCACCCCATCTTTTACTCATTAAGCAGGTTTGGCAAGTGGAGACATAGTCCAAAACATCTTGTCACATATGTGGCCACCAAAATTGTCTCTAGTAGATTTAGAGTCTTTAAATATCCAAAATGACCTGCCAGTTTGGATTCGTGTGCAGAGTGCATGATTTTCCCCCTTAGGGTCTGCGGAACTACAAGTTTAGTGCCAGGATACCAACAATCATTAGCATTTTTTGTCAGATTGTCAAGGCTGGCAAAACAGGCTTCCTCCTCCTGGCTATAGGCTTTTGCACATGTTACAATCCAGTCTGACTTTGCAAGGTTTGGGAGGTTATGTGTTTAGCTGCGGGTAATCATTACCCCCCCCCCCCCAGCTGCTCAGGAGTAAACATGGAATCTATGATGGGTTCTTTCCGACAATCGTATTGGGGAAGGTGTGAGAGAGTGTCAGCCAGTGAATTAGACTTCCCTGGAAAATGCCTGAGAGTGAAATAAAATTTGGAAAAGAAGTCAGCCCAGCGCAATTGTTTGATGTTTAACGTGTGCTGAGTGGGAAGGGCTTCGAGGTTTTTGTGATCAGTCCAAACTTCAAATGGGACCCTTGCCCCCTCTAGCCAATGCCGCCAAGTGGTGACAGCAAGGCGGATGGCGGCGGCTTCTTTATACAATACAGTGAAAAACACAGTAAATTACTAGCAAATGAAAAGTTACTGTTTAACGCAGAATAAATACAACCAATATAATTGCCCAACAGGGTCTATGTCTCTGTTATACAGAATATCATCAAACAAATACACATGATTTACAAACAAAGAAAATAACCAATGTAAGTTGCCCAACAGGGTCTATATGTGTAATAAATGACCCACAGGTCTATAAGCAAACACATAAGTCTTTCTTATACAAAACACATAATCTTCAGACGAAGGACGAAAATGCCGGCTTTGATCCTTCGTTTCATCAGGAGCTTCTTCAGCTTGCTGAATATAAAACATACATGTCACCACTCCCAATGTAAACTACTCCAAATACAATTACAATTATTGATTGTTTCCTTTTACCAACAATGCATATGCATATACTTACAACCTCCTCTGTACAAGGAATCCAACTGCTATTATATTCAATTATATTCAGATGATTATTCTGTAAGAAAGATGCCACCATAAGTTATTTCCATGAATTCACACTATTTAAAACCCTAAAAGTGCAAACCTATACTTAGAAAAGCTCACCCCAAAACAAGAGCATCACTGGGCAACCGATCAACAGGGCCACAGCCTCACCTAGTCGGCACGCCTTAACAATCAAATACTCCAATACCCCTATATACACAAACACAGCATAGTATTTAAAGGGGCAGGAGATGCATTATGCTCACCTATTTCATAAAAAAGAGTTGAATTCAATTGACTGATTCAAACCATAAGGATGCTGACTGCGCAAACGGAAGATCCAGAATGCCTCTCTCTGTCTCAGCTTTCTCTGCACATCGACCTGATTAAACTGCCAGGAGAGAATAACCTCCAGAACTAAAAATCTAAAATCATTACAGGTGTGCCCTTTTGCCATAAAATGCTGCACAAGAGGCGATTCCACTCTGCAGTTTCTAATGCAAGATCTATGCTCAATCATATGGGTCCAAACGGCCCTAGACAAAATCCCCACATAAAAAGGGGGGAGGAACAACCACATTTCAAAAGATACACAGCCCATTTTGTAGCACAGGAGGAGAAGGAACATAACAAATAATCACAATGCACTTCAGGGATATTGACTCTCGTGGTTTGCCACACCAAGGGGCAGACTCCACAATGCCCACAGGATGGTGGCCTTTAGGACCTGCAGACATGTCTATAGGGCAGATTGCCAAATCTGAGTGCACTAAGAAGTCTCTAAGGCTTCTGGCTCTTCTAAAACCTATGAATGGTGCATTCTCACATCCCGAGATCTCCTTAACCACATGCCAATGTCTCAATATGATGTCTCTAATCTGAGAAGACAAAGGTGTAAAATCAAAAGCACAGCTCAAGGATCTTTTTTGCTTAATGTGTGCTGTCTCTTTAAATAGTAAATAGTATAGGCTTCTGTAATGTACTATGCTCTGTGTAGCAACCAGCCTGCCATGTGCTCCCAGGTTATGGCGCCCGCCGCATGGCCAGAGCATATGGTCAGGCAGAGAGGGGAGCTTGAATCTGGAGGAACAATAGACGTCCGGATTGAAAGCCTCCACCAATGTGGGACCTAGGTTCTCCCTGGGGAGCCAATGCAATCAAAGGCTCCTCCAGGGAACCTATGACAAACATGCGCATATGTTAAGCCCCTATCAGGTCTTTTGGGTGCAGCCGGAGGTGTGGCTCTGGCCAGCATATAATGAGGGCCCTGGAGCCCTGGAAGCATGCTTGTTCTGACCATCTACTAGGCATGCTGAATCACTCAATAAAGGCTTCATGATTTCACCATTCCTGGTCTCCTGAGTCCAGAACTCTTCAGCTTCTTTATCCCATACTGCCCAATTTTTCTCTGTCTCCCCAATTTTTTTAAACATATGCTAATGGGTGTAATTTCCCATCGACTCCCTCCTGCAAGATAGCCCCCCCCCCATTGCCACATCGGAGGTGTCAACTTGCACAATGAATTGTTTGAGTTCGTTCGGGTGGGCTAAGATGGGCTCGGAAGTGAATAGGGATTTCAGAGTCTCAAAGGCAGTTTGGCACTCCAATGCAGTCGTGCCCCGGGTTTAACTGCTTCGTCCCCACTTCCCCTTAGTTTTGAGAAGCTCCATGAGAGGGAGACTACATTTGTCAAAGTTATTGATCAATGAGCAATAAAAATTGGCGAATCCTAAAAAGTTTTGAAGTTGCCGCTGGGTGCAGGGCACTTCCCAGTCACTGACAGCTTTGATTTTTGTAGGGTCCATCTCCAGCCCACGAGGGAAAATGTGGTAGCCCAAAAAAGTCTATCTCAGTCTTATGAAAGTCACATTTAGACAACATAGCAAACAGTTTGTGTTCCTTAAGGGTGGTGAGTACTTCTTGTACTAACTGTATGTGGGATTTTTCATCTGGAGAGTACAGTAAAATATCATCAAGATAACATAAGACCATTGAATAGGTGCTTGTGTAACACTTCATTAATTAGGTTCATAAAAACGCCGGGACTGCCCCGAACACCAAATGGCATGACTAAATACTTGAACTGACCCAAGGGGGTGTTAAAAGCGGTTTTGTATTCATCACCCTCCCATATGCGAACCCTGAAATAAGCATCTCTAAGGTCTAGTTTGGAAAATATTTTCCCCTTAGCCGCCTCTGACAACAGGTCTTTGATGAGGGGCAAAGAGTAAGCATTTGATGCGGATACTGCGTTTAGCCCTCTATAATCAGTGCACAAGCACAAACCTCCATCTTTTTTCTTTCAAAACAGTACTGGTGCGGCAAACGGAGGTTGGGTTGGCCTAATGAATCCTCTTTGTAGGTTTTTGTCTATAAATTTATGGAGTTCCACTTTCTCAGAAGAACTCATTGAGTACAGCTTCCCTTTAGGCAACTTTACCCCAGGCAACAGTTTGATAGCACAGTCTGTAGTCCGATGGGGAGAAGCTCATTGGCTTCAGTTTCGCTGAAAACCAACGCTAAATCCCTATATGCGGGAGGTATTTGTAACAAATCCTCTGCTGCCAGACACTTTCTCCCTGGGCGGCTCGATGCCCCAAGCTGAATTCCAAGTGTGCTGTTGGCACGCGAGAGCCACCAACCGGATTCGTCCTTCACTCCACATAATGTACGGCTCATGTCCACTTAGCCAAGGGCTGCCAAGCACCATGGGGAATTGGGCATGTGGTGCTATCACAAAAGCCTGTTCCTCCCAATGCTCCCCTACTCCCAAAATCACTGGATCACTGGCAAGGCTCTTTCATCTTGGACCTGTCCATCTGAGTAAACCATAAATCAGGCATACCTGACAACCAGCTGATTGCTATCTGAAGAGCGTAATACTCTCCTGGGGACATACCAGAGGAGATGGTCCTGCAGATATGTTGGCCCCTGACCACTCAAGGCCTTAAAGGTCAACACCAAAACCTTGAACTTGACTCGGAATTCTACAGGAAGCCAGTGCAGAGGTTGTATGTGTGCCGTCCATGACATTCCTGTCAGAATCCGCACTGCCACTTTCTGTATCAGCTGAAGCTTCTGGGTCAGCTTCAAAGGCAGGCCAGTGTAGAACAAATTGCAGTAGTCTGGTTTGGAGGTGACTGTTGCATTGATTACCATGGCTAGGTCAGAATGCATCAAGAAGGGGGCCAGCTGCCAAGCTTGGCACAGATGAAAAAATGCCAGCTTGGCAATATGCACGACTTGGGCCTCCACAGTCAAGGAGGCATCCAAGATCATGTCCAAACTCTTGACTGACTGTACCGGTGTCAATGGTGTCCCATCTAGAGTAGGAAGTCTATGCCCCAACCCTGAAGCTCCCCCCCCCCAAAGCACAGAGCCTCTGTCTTGGTAAGATTCAGTCTCAGCCTGCTCTTTTTAAACTACCCCACCATGACCTCCAAACCCACAGCCAAATTTTGCAGGACGGCAACTAGGTGGCCATCCAATAACAGGTATAGCTGGGTGAGGAGCTGTGTATAGATATTGAACAACTTCGGAGAGAGAAGCACGCCATGTGGGATCCCATATATTAAGGGATGCCTAGAGGATCTCCCAGTGCCATGCTCTGTCCCTGACCACGGAAAAATGAGGTACACCATTGAAGGGCCACCCCACAAACTCCCATGACAGTGAAGTGGTGGGTCAAAAAATCATAGTTGACCATGTCGAATGATCTAACAACAGCAGCAGTGCCAAGCCGCCTCGATCCAGCTATCTGCAGAGATCATCTATAAGGGCGACCAGCACTGTCTCCATCTCATGGCCAGGCGGAAGCTGGACTGGAATGGATCCAATGCCGATGTGTCATTCAGGAAACCTTGGAGCTGCTTGGCTACCACTCTCTCAGTCATCTTACCCAGAAGTTATAAATTTGAGATTGGGCAGTAATTGGCAGGATCAGAAGGATCCAAAGTTGGTTTTTTAAAGAGCGGCATGACCATAGCTGTGAGGCTTCTGCCTTATGCAGTCAAGGATCAGACCTTTGTTGATTAAACAGAGTTCTTTATTCCCAATCACTACATTACAGGTCCTCGGATCATTGTTAGAGATAACATATACAATAGCAGCAGGATTAATATACCCTCCAGTACAATTTGAATTTCCCATGGATGACCAATCACAGAAAAGGAAAAACCGCGGGCTAAGGTCCTTTGACCGTTTAGCTTCCCACAGGAAAAAGTAAAGTGTGAAGTTGTAAATTTCCCTTCTAAAACTGGGCTCTTCAGATGTGTCCACTTCGTGCATAACAAATAGCTTGCCAAGGTCTTCTCACAGCGATAAGCAAAGTTCTGTGTCTCCGCAGGCAGGGAGGAAAGGAATGCAGGGGGAGAGGGGGGAGAGGCCGATTGTTCTCAGGTGTTACAGTCGCCACTCTCCTGGACCAAAAGGTTACATTGACCAGACCCACCATAAGCAATAAACAGAGTGCAATAAACCAGAGTCAAAGGGAGCATGATACAACATGAAAGTGATAGCAGTGAGATACATGCGGACTGCTAGGCCATGTTACATATGGAAGGAGTACAAAAGCATAGTATAGAAACCAGTACAAAAGCATAGTATAGAAACCTTTGTTAGAATCCTTGGATTCTGACACTAGCCTCCTGGAGACCCTCTGGCTGGCAGGACAGTTAGGTTGTCAGGCACACAGATGTCAATTTGGACTGGGACTGTAGCATGCCAAGAGGAGGAGGAGGCTTAAAGCTCCCCCCCTTCACAATTTTCCCAATGTGAAGTGACCTCAGAGGGTTAGGTACAAACAGTTTGTCCGCAGCTTAAAAAGGGGGAAGAGAAAGGCGCCTTTAGCCATCAAAAAGGCTATGCTGGGGGTCATGGGAGCTACATGGGGAAGAGCCATGTGGGATGGGAGCTGTAGTAGGGTTGCCAACTCTGGGTTGGAAAATTCCTGAAGAATTGCAGTAGAGCTGGTGGAGGGCAAGGGGCAAGGGGTGGAGAGGTCAGGTAACAGAGCATTCTAGAATGCCATAGAGCCCACCTTCCAAAGCTGCCATTTTCTCTACGGAAACCAACCTCTGTTACCTGGAGATCTACCATTCTGGGAGATCTCCAGGCACCACCTAGATGCTGGCAATATTAAGGAGGGGAATTAGGTGCGATTCAGTGTGTGTGGGGGCATGGGCGTCAACTACGGGGGGGCTCGAGGGCTCGAGCCTCCCCCGAAATTTCCCGGGGGGGCTCAGCCACCCCCAGCAAAATGCTCGCCCAGCCGGCCGTCGCTGCCTCTCCTTCACCCCCGGCCTGCCCTGCCTCCCTGAGGCGGGGGGGGAGAGGCGGCGGGGACATAGTCGTGCGCGCAGCAGTCCCGGCCAGCTGGCCGCCGCCGCCGCCACAGGTCTGCCTCCCTGGGCCGGGGGGGGGGGACGGAGCGGTGGGGACATAGTCGTGCGCGCGCTTGGGCGGCAGTCCTGGCCAGCTGGCTGCCGCCGCCGCCGCGGGTCTGCCTCCCTGGGCGGGGGGGGAGCGGCAGAGACATGGTCCCATGCGCACGTGCGAAGCGCGCACGCACGAGAGAGCCCCTGCCCCCCCCCAGGGATTTAGAAAGTCGACGCCCCTGTGTGTGGGGGGGAAGCTGTCTGGATCCAAACCAGAGAGCTTCTATGTGCCCTGTTGTGGAAACTTAATATGTAGCTCTTTAGCACAGGCACATTTCTCCAAGGGGGCCATTTCAAGTGGGGAAAATTGTGTGTGTGGGTGTGTAGACTTCAATCTTCTCTCCCTGCACCCCACTGTACCAACCAGAAATGGCTCCCATGTGCCTCTCAAGATGTTGATCAAGCACTTATACAAAGAGGTGCTGGTTTATCTCGATATCGTGATATATTCAAAATATAAGGAGTCACATGTGCAGCTAGTCTGAGATGTGTTGAAAGCCCTCTATGAGAACCACCTGTTTACAAAGCTGTCAAAGTGCAGGTTTCATAGGGAGGAGTTGGACTTCCTTGGGTACCGCATTTCCAGGAAGGGCCTGGGCATGGACCCGTGCAAGGTTCAGGATGTGGTGGGATGAGAACCCCCTCAGACAAGGAGGCAGTTACAATCATTCTTGGGGTTCGCCAATTTCTACCACACGTTCATCCCCAACTTCACCCAGGTCACCCTACCCCTTATGGACTTGTTGAAAACAAAGGGGAGGGAGCCGGAAAGTAAAAAGCTGGCAGTAAAGTGCAATGGTCCTCCGAGTGTCAGCAGGCTTTTGACTGGCTAAAGCAGTGGTTCTCAACCTTCCTAATGCCGCAACCCTTTAATACAGTTCCTCATGTTGTGATGACCCCCAACCATAAAATTATTTGTTGTGTTGTCCAAACAGTTTTGACAAAACAATAAAAACATTTTCTGTCCCATCTATACAAAATCTTGCCTGAACCAATATCTTATGTCCAACCATTATTCCCACACTGGATTGGAATAAATTCCTAAAGGTTAGGTTCTCATGGCAATCAGCTTGCCTTCCTGCGGAACTAGTACACTGAATATGAATGTTTAGGGTTGCCAACCTACAGGTGGGGTCTGGAGAACTCTTAGAATTACAACTGAGCTCCAAACTACAGAGATCAGATCAATGGCTGCTTTGGAAAGTGGATCCAAACCAGAGAGCATTATGCCTTGCTTAGGTCCCTCCTTCCCTGAAACCCCACCCTCCTCAGTCTCCACTCCCAAATCTCCAGGGATTTCCTCAACCTGGAGCTGGCAACCCTACTTCACTGGCAGAAGAACCCTAGATTTGTGGATGCACTGGACTCTTTCTCTGCAGATGTCCCCTAAAGTCTCCCAAGCAACAGTGTTCTGCCAAACAACAATGGAGAGAGAGAGAGAAAGAAAAAAAGAAAGGTAGGTAGGTAGGTAGGTGTGGGGGAAAGAGAGAGAGAAAAAGGAAGGAAGGAAGGAAGGAAGGAAGGAAAGAAGGAAGGAAGGTAGGTAGGTGGGGGGGAGAGCCTGTTGCTGCCTTTCCTGGGCTCCGGGCTCTGGGCTTTGGCGTGGAGCCCAGGAAAGGCAGTGGGGGGGAGAGGCTGTTGCAGCCCAGGAAAGGCGGCTGGGGGGGGGGGAGAGCCTTCTTTCCTGGGCTCTGCGCTTTGGCACGGAGCCCAGGAAAGACGGCAGCGGGGGTGGCTGGAGCCTTCTTTCCTGGGCTCTCTGCCGAAGCGTGAAGCCCAGAAAGACCGGAGGGCGGCTGGAGCCTCCTTTCCTGGGCTCCCCGCCGAAGCATGGAGCCCAGGAAAGACAGCAGCGGGGGCAAGGGGAAGCGGCCATTGCCTTACCTGCTGGCTTCTTTCTCCTTGTGGCCCCACTGAGGGCTCCAGCCCCAGCCAACCCCTGCTCTTTGCCCTTAAAGGGAAAGCTCCCTTTGAGGGCAAAGAGCCGGGAGGCCAGACCTCGCGCTCGATCGAGCACGGGGCCCTTTCCTGCTGGCAGGGAGGAGCAGGGTGGGCTTGGACGCCAGCTGGCGACCCCTGTGAAATGGTCGTTCATCCCCACCTCAGAGCCTATTCTTCATCACTCCGATGAAAACAATCTGTTTGTGGTCCGGGTGGATGTGTCTGATGTGGTTATGGGCGGACATCCTGCAGGGAGGGGAGGATGGTACACCCACTGGCTTATGTGTCCAAGAAATTCTCAGCCATAGAAAGGAATTGGGCGGTTTGGGATAAAGAGGCCACTGCCATGAAGCCTGCGTTGACTACCTGGAGACATTGGTTGGAGGGGGCCTGGGGGCTTTTTGAGGTCTGGACTGATCACAAAAACCTGGAGGCATTACAGACCCCTTGGTGCCTAAATGCCAAACAGTTGTGATGGCATTTCCTTGCGAATGCTCTGATGCCCTGTTGTGCCTCCCCCAACATGCCAGTCAATGGGAGGAGGCGGTGGACGCGATGTTCATGCCCACCCAGCTGTGGGGAGCAGTGCTGACACTCAGCCATGCGAAGGGGGGGCTCTCCGACTTCTGAGCCCTGGGTGGAAAAATCTAAGGCTGCCTTTACCGAAGCAGGCAAGGAGGAAATAAGAGACAAGGAGGGTGCCCTAGAGCGGCAGGAGGATGGCTGTTGGCACTGTCAGCATAACCTTTTTGTGCCATGCTCTTTGAGGGGGGAGGTCCTCTCCATGGGACATGACAATAAGCTGGCTGGCCATTTGGGGTACCTAAAGACTCTGCACCTCATCCAAAGTCAATCCTGGTGGCCACGCATGCGGGGCAATATCTCTCAATACATGTCCTCTTGCCAAGTGTGCCTAATGGGTAAAAGGCGGACTGGGAAAGCACCATGTCTGCTGCAGCCCCTGGAAACCCCTGAATGGCTGTGGTCGGTCATCTCAATGGACTTCATAACTGACTTACCCCCCAGTAAGGGAAAGACTTACCCGTTCAAGGCGGTGCATGGGTACGAAGGGGGGCCCCTGCCCACAGTGGTCATGGAAGAGCCTTTTAAAGTATTGAAAATTATTAATAAAGTGACTGTGGAAGTGGAATTGACCAAGACCTTATGTCTGTTCTGTTTTCCATTTCAGTCTACTGAAGAAGGATCCAGGACCCTTGAAATGGAGGCATTGTTCTGCAGCTCCCCCTCCCCTGATCATGGATGGGGAATTCCACCAGGAGGTGGAGGAAGTATTAGATTCTAAAATCAAATGGGGACATTTGTACTATCTCATCAAATGGCGGGACTTTGACCCGAGTCACAACAAATGGGTGCAAGAAGACCATGTTAAGGCCCCTAAGTTGGTGTGGACTTTCCATAAACAGCACCCCCTCAAACCAGGGGGGGGGGGGTGAGTGGCCTTTGGGGGGGCAGAATGTCAAACTTGGTGTCTCGTTTGCTATAAAAATCAGTGTTGTGGGATTGCTAGAGCTGGAATTCCTAAGGGTGTGTGTGTGTATCAGTATGGGTACACATGAGAACGGCTTTATTGTAGTGGCTAGGCAACAATTTTCTAAGATGCCTCCCTTCCCTGGGACGAAGAGCAGCAACTTTGAATGCTGTTTTTTCTTGCTCCACAGTCATAATGTAATGGTAGTCTCGCAGGTGGGGGCTGAAGCCTGCGAAATCTAGGCAGGCTGAATGTTGGATACGATTGGACTGGACCCCGGGTGGGGGCTTGTTTGAACCTTGTATAACTTTGGGCCTTGGTGCCAGAACATTAGTTCTGGCACAGAGAAGTCTTAGCTTGAATCATCTTTACTACTCAATAAACAAATCACTGCCAAGAGAGTGTTGTTGAGACTTTGTTCAAGAATCTGACATCTGTCTCCTTACAAGCAATACTCACATGGTTACCACTTATCTGGTCTTCTGCTCTCTGGCCTGAATATCCCAGGTTTTATTAAATGGGGTGAGAAAGACTCTGACTGGAGCAGACTGACCCTATAAAAATGGCTGCACTATAAAGAGAGCATGAAATGGGCATCAGGACAGGGTGCATGAAAGGATAGGGACAAGAGTTTTTTCCCACTTTGGCTTCCAAACAGGAGTTTTTTTTGTGTTTGTTTTGTTTCTTTAGTTTCTACATTGAATTTTGTGACCTGTCCTTTTTCCCAGGTATTCTGTGTTGTCAAGGTGCTAGTCCTCAAACCTGCCTTGGTCTGATCTTTTAGGAGAGAACCCAGTGCAAACATATTAACATGCAACCTCGATTGGATGGTGTACATTTTCCAGCCCACCTTCCCAGCCTCGGTTTCCTGCTATCATCCCCTCATGGGCCCCATTTTCCCAGCAGTTTTTTCCTGCTGTGCCAACTGAGGACTTCAAAAACCTGGCAATTGCTATAGCACTACTGGGCTATAATGATCTCTTGCCAATGATCTAGTTCACATTTTAATACAGCCCTCTGCATGGAGAAAAGGACAATGGAAGGAGAGGTGGTGGCAGGGTGCCATGCCAGCAGCAACAACCACCTCCTCAAGAAGACCCAGTGCAGTGCCAGTGGGCGGCAGGCATGGAAGGGAAGATGGACACCCTATGTGGAAGGGCTTCTGCCACTGTGACTGTCTCTGTATTTGCTGGGGTCAGGAAAGCCACGCAGAGAATCTTCACTGTATAAGAAAAGCTGGCGATAAGGAACGTATTTCTAAAACTGGACATGTGAAGAATCCCTGCACCAGGTGTAGTCATTTGTTTTGTCTTTGTACAATATGAGGTAAGCAGTTTGCCTTTTTGCCCCTTAGATAGTGCAAGCTGTGTAGTTTCCCAACCGAAAGCAGCTGCATTCTGCCACGTGGAAATTCAACAGCTGCAATTTCCTTCTTGGGATGAACATCAGCTTTTGGGAAATGAGTTTTTGAATGAGACCAACTGATTTTAAACTGTCCATCTATTATTGCTGGCAAACACTGAAATCATGACTGCTGGCCAGGGTAGGAGTCTCTTTTTTTTAAAAGGCAACATCCCAGGCTCTTCCTGTGCATAAGGACAATATGCATGTTTAACTCTTGAAGTGAACACTGGAGTGTAAACTTTGGACTTCAAGGCTATTATTAGGGGATATGTGAAAGCCCCTTGTGACTTTCATTAACCCTATTCTGTTGCAGCAAAACTGTACACAGAGCCAGCAGTGTAGTGCATAGAGTCTTGCACTAGGATGTGGGAGACCCAGGCTGGAATCTTAAGAACATTAAGAGGAACCTGCTGGATCAGGCCAGGGGTCCATCTAGTGGAGCATCCTGTTGTCAGAATCTGCTGATTCAGACATAGTATTTTCCCAATTCTGACAGTTGTGCCTTGTTCATTCTCTCTTGTCATATCTTATTATTATGTATGTCTTTAAGGTTACCATGTATGACTTTGTAGATGCCATATTGTAGTGCCTGACCAGGCCTGGGTTTTTGTAATTGTTAAAGCGGGAGGGTGACACCTGCATTGTATGGGAACAATGGGCCTCTCACACCATTTGCCTCCGCATTCCATAGACCCGGCTGGGACTTCAAGGGAGGATGCGTTTCATCTCTTATCACATGCAAAAGCCTTGAGGCCATGGATTGTTATGTGAACTGGTAACATCTGAAGGGTCTGGTTGGGATGGAAATTTACTGCTTAACACCTCACTTTCTTTCCTGTGGGAACCAAACGGTCAGAGCCTCTTTTTGCCCGCCGTTTTTCTCCTATAGTGATTGGCTACCTATGGGTAATTCAAACTCCTTGGAAAGGTATAATAGACCTTCCTGTATTATCTGTCTCATCTCTGACAATAATCCGAGAAGCTGTACTAATGTAGAGATTGGAAATAAAGAACTCTGGTTTACCAACCAAGATCTGATCCTTGACTACTTTGCGCAGAACTCTCACAGATTGTCAGAGATCTGTGACTGGGACTTAGCCGTTCCTGACTATGTCGGACGACGGCACGATTCCCACCCCTACTACCCCCGAGGATACACCAACCACCCCGGTGGACCAGGGGAACGGTGGTGGAGGCGGCGGAGGGGAGCCCGAAGTACCGGTGACTACGATTCAGGGGGCTCACTACATCCCGCGCCTACCTCCTCTTCAGAGCGTGACCCCGAAGTACGCCTGGAGTCAGTTCGGTCGTGGGACCGTCGATTCCTGGGTGCACGATCGGAAAGGGGCACGGGTTTCGTTCCCGGGTGATCAACTCGACCGTGGGAGGCTGAGCTACCTGGGAGAAGACCGCGAGCCGATCTACGGAGGAGATCCGCGTCGCCCATCCATGGAAGGAGAGAGGACCAGACCGTATGGGCCCGATCCGTACCGGGAAGACCAGATGCAATCCCTCGACCGGATGATGGGAGATTTGCGGTTCCAGCTTACCACCGAGCTGCGAGAGCTGGCCCTCGATCTCCAGTATCAGTTTCGGGATGCCATGAGGGCTATGCAAGAGGCCCTACCAGCCCCCACGACAGGAGTCCAGTAGCCGGCGGTGCCTCCCGGAGGAGTTCCGGCTCAAGCGCCGCCACCCGGGCAGCCAAGGCAGCCGCAGCAAGCTCCCCCGGTCGTCCCTCCGCAGGTGCCGGCCCCCATCCCCGCACCCGTCCCGGCACCAGCAGGGCCGATCGTTCGCCCGGCCCCCGCCGACCCGTTGACGGCTACTTTCGATGGGGACCCCGAGAAGTTGCGGTTTTTCCTGCTGGAGATCGAGCGGTTCCTAGACAGCTGGGGACATCTCTACCCCACCGAGAGGGAGCGGATTGGCTACATAGGGTCCAAGCTGAAGGACACCGCCAGCGATTGGTATGTGAGCCTGCACGATGCCCCCGGCCCTGAGCTGCGTTCGCTGAACAACTTCATGTGGGCCCTCCGACACCAATACGAGGATCCCCTGGGAGAAGAAAAAGCCCGGAACCAACTGCGGAAGCTGACCCAGGGGAGGTCCACGGTGAGGGACTACACCGACAAGTTCCGGCGCATCGCTGCCAAGATCCGCGGCTGGCCCCAAGACCTCTTCATAGAAAAGTACCGCGAGGGTCTCAACCCCGAGGTATACGAGGCCGTCTTACTAGGGGGTCGGCCGGGAACGCTAGCCACCTGGATGAGGGCAGCCGCAGATGTGGAAGAGCACTTCACCCTCATTAAAATGGGAACATCAGCTACAGCTGCAGGCAAGGCGATGCCGAGGGCGAAACCGAAGCCCAACGTGCAAGATATCAGAGATGCCCACTTTAAACAGGGGCTTTGCATGAGATGCGGGGAGAGCGGCCACTTCGCCTCGGCGTGCCCCAGAGGAGGAGGAAAAGGCCCGAAGACCTCCACCCCGGTGGCCGGGAGCACTCCCAGCAGAGGGAAACCACCGTTTAAACCTCGGGCGTTGCAGCTGGAAGGAGCAGCGAGCGAGCAAGGGGAGCTGGAACTGACGGAAGCGCAGATGTCGGGAAACTCCAACGGCCTGCAGTGAGCGGCGCAGAACTGCAGGTCCCCCGCCAAGATGCGCCATCTTCGGTGAGCATCCCTGGCCCCTTGTTATATATGGTAGTGACTGTAATGACCCCGGGGATGGGAACCCACGTCCGGGTCCGTGCCCTAATTGACTCTGGGTGTGCTCGGGACTTAATTAGCCCTTTAGTGGTGGAAGGGTTGGGACCGAAAGTCACCCCGTTGAGTGAGCCGCTCAAATTCACGCAGATGGATGGCTCGGAAATGAAAGAAGCGTGCGTGGCTGAGACTGAGGGTTTGATCGTGGGAACGGGGGAGCATTGGGAGAAGCGAGCTTTTGTCATCACCCCTAATACCCAATTCCACATGGTTTTGGGGAGTCCCTGGCTGAGTTCGCACGATCCCTACATCAAGTGGAGTGAGGGGAAAATCTCCTGGGTGGACGACAAGTGCCAGACTCACAGGTGGGACCCAGAGTGGGGACTGGGGCCACCCCTACCCCTCCGGACGGCCGCCCTCGCCCTAGCACCCGCCGCTGTCCCTCGGGAGTATAGGGATCTGATGGAGGTCTTCAGCGAGACCGAGGCGGACAAGCTGCCCCCCCACAGACTGTCGGACTGTGCCATAGAACTGATCCCGGGCGAGAAACTTCCCAAGGGAAAGCTTTATTCCATGAGCCCTCTAGAGTGGGAGGAGCTAAGGAAGTTCCTAGACAAGAACTTGGAGCGCGGGTTCATCCGCCCTGCTAAATCCCCCTTCGCTGCCCCCGTTTTGTTCTGGAAAAAGAAAGACGGGGGATTACGCTTGTGCACAGACTACAGAGGATTGAACGCGGTCTCCGCTTCTAACGCCTACCCCCTCCCCTTAATAAAAGACTTGCTAACGGAGGCGGCCAAGGGAAAAGTGTTCACTAAGCTGGATCTCCGAGACGCTTATTTCCGGGTGCGCATAAGGGAGGGGGATGAATTCAAGACCGTGTTCAACACCCCGTTGGGACAGTTTGAATACCTGGTGATGCCGTTCGGTTTGAGTGGCGCTCCGGGGGTCTTTATGAGCCTGATCAATGAAGTGTTGCACAAGCATTTATTCAAGGGGGTGTTATGTTACTTAGATGATATCTTGATCTACTCTACTGATAAGAAAGAACACGTGAAACTGGTCCGGGAAGTCCTTTCTACCCTGTTGAAAAACCAACTGTATGCCAAATTGTCTAAATGCGAGTTCAATCGCGAGTCTGTGGACTTTCTGGGGTATCGCATATCGCAGAGGGGTTTAGAGATGGATCCTGCAAAAGTGGAGGCGGTGGTCCAGTGGGAAGCCCCCCGAACGAGGAAGCAGCTCCAAAGCCTCTTAGGATTTTGTAACTTTTACCGGACCTTCATAAAAGACTTTGCCACAGTCACCCTTCCCCTCACAGACTTGCTAAAAACTAAGGGGAGGGGTTCGGAGGCGGGGAAGCCCGGGGAGAGAATTGCCTGGAATGGGAACTGCCAGAAGGCGTTCGAAACCCTAAAAACCCTTTTCACCTCCGAGCCCATTTTAGCTCACCCGGATGAGACTAAAGAATTTATAGTCCACGTAGATGCATCCGATGTGGCTATGGGGGGGGCCATTTTGCAGAAGGGATCAGATGGAGAATTGCACCCCCTCGCGTATATTTCCAAAAAATTTAATGAGACGGAAAGGAATTGGTCAGTTTGGGACAAGGAAGCAGCGGCTATCCGGCTAGCTCTCACTACCTGGCGGCATTGGCTGGAGGGGGCGCAAACCCCGTTTGAGATTTGGACTGATCATAAAAACCTTGAAGCTTTGCGCACTCAGAGGTCTCTGAATGCGAAACAGCTCCGGTGGGCTGATTTCTTCTCAAAATTTAACTTTGTGTTGAAACATTTCCCTGGGAAGGCCAATTCCTTAGCTGACGCACTCTCCCGATTGCCCCAACACGAGAGTCTGAAAGAAGAGGTGTTCGACTCCATGTTCTCCCCCCAGCAGCTGGGAGGGGCGGTAACCACCAGGAACCAAAGCAAACGAGCTAAAGTGGAAGTGGCATCGGGTGATTGGGGAGGGGAATACTCGCCCGAGGAAATTGAGGAGTTAGAGACTGTGACCGAGTGCTCCCTGGGTGAAAATCAATGTCGGTACCATGAAGACAAATTGGTGGTGCCTAGAAGTAAGCGGAAAGACATTTTATTGACTTGTCACTCCTCCAAACTAGCTGGACACTTTGGGTTCCTGAAAACGCTCAATTTAATTCAGCGTCAGTTTTGGTGGCCGCGCATGCGCCGGGATGTCTCAGATTTCGTCTCCGCTTGCCAGACCTGTTTGATGTGTAAAAAGCAGGGGGGGGGAAGTCCCGGGGCTCTTGCACCCCCTACCTACTCCTTCTCGCCCTTGGGAAGCGATAGCTATGGACTTTATTACTAACCTACCACCCTTGAAGGGGAAAACTGTAATCTGGGTGGTGGTAGACACGTTCTCTAAGCAAGCCCATTTCACCCCTTTCAAGCAACTGCCAACGGCAAAGGGGATGGCCAAGGCTTTCTTCAATCAGGTGATTAAATTACATGCTTTTCCCAAGCGGGTGGTATCCGATAGGGGTAGCCAATTCGTTGCCAACTTCTGGCGGGAGCTTTTAAAGCTCATGGACATAGAGCCTGCTCTAAGTTCGGGTTACCACCCAGAAACCGATGGACAGTCCGAACGAACTAATCAGATCCTGGAACAGTTCTTGAGGTGCTACACCAACTACCACCAGGACAATTGGGTGGACTTACTGCCGTTTGCAGAATATAGCTACAATAATGCGGTGCACTCCTCGACCGGCGTCTCTCCTTTCATGGCCGTCGGAGGCTTCGAGGGGAAGCCTCTGCCTACAATCGAAAATGCTTCCGATGCTTCTCCCACGGATTTTAAGCGGTGGTGGGCGACATTACAAGAATCGTGGCCTCTGATAGCTAAGACTTTAGACCAAGCCAAAGCGGACTACAAAAAATATGCGGATCGTGGTCGAGCTGTGGGTTGGAATCTCCAACCTGGGGACTCAGTCTATCTTTCCACAAAAAACATACACGGTTTGCAACCTAGCAGGAAATTAGGATGGAAATATGTGGGCCCATATAAGGTGTTGCGTAAAATTTCAGATGTGTCTTTTGAACTGGAACTGCCTAAATCACTGAGTTCTGTGCACCCTGTTTTTCATTTCAGCCTGCTGAAGAAGGATCCTGGGCCGAATGCGTGGCATCCAGTTCCTCCAGTACCTCCTCCACTGATGAAGGGGGAGGCACCCCATTTTGAAATATCCGATATTCTTGATTCTAAAGTGCGTCGGGGCCGCTTATATTATTTAGTTAGATGGCTCGACTTTGGCCCGGAGCACAATGAGTGGGTTCGTTCTGAACATGTGCATGCTCCTCAATTAGTTAGAGCTTTCCATAAAAAAGCTCCTGATAAGCCCGGGTAGGGGTGTTTATCGAGGGGCCAGTGTGTCAGAATCTGCTGATTCAGACATAGTATTTTCCCAATTCTGACAGTTGTGCCTTGTTCATTCTCTCTTGTCATATCTTATTATTATGTATGTCTTTAAGGTTACCATGTATGACTTTGTAGATGCCATATTGTAGTGCCTGACCAGGCCTGGGTTTTTGTAATTGTTAAAGCGGGAGGGTGACACCTGCATTGTATGGGAACAATGGGCCTCTCACACCATTTGCCTCCGCATTCCATAGACCCGGCTGGGACTTCAAGGGAGGATGCGTTTCATCTCTTATCACATGCAAAAGCCTTGAGGCCATGGATTGTTATGTGAACTGGTAACATCTGAAGGGTCTGGTTGGGACGGAAATTTACTGCTTAACACCTCACTTTCTTTCCTGTGGGAACCAAACGGTCAGAGCCTCTTTTTGCCTGCCGTTTTTCTCCTATAGTGATTGGCTACCTATGGGTAATTCAAACTCCTTGGAAAGGTATAATAGACCTTCCTGTATTATCTGTCTCATCTCTGACAATAATCCGAGAAGCTGTACTAATGTAGAGATTGGAAATAAAGAACTCTGGTTTACCAACCAAGATCTGATCCTTGACTACTTTGCGCAGAACTCTCACACCTGTCTCACAAAGCAGCCAACCAGTTGCCCTGGAGGGCCGAAGCAAATAGGGCATAGAGGCCGAGGCCCTCTCCCCTGGTGCCGCCTCCCAGGACTGGTCCTCAGAGGTTTGCTCCCTTTGACTATGGAGGCTCCCTTCAGTCACCATGGAGCCACTGATAGACCTACCCTCCGTAATCTATCTAATCCCCTTTTAAAGCCATCTATGCTCCATGGTGTTGCAAAGAGTTGGACTTGACTGTGCGACTGAACAACTACAACATGCTCCTGGCTATCAGTGCTTCCACAGTCAGTGAATTCCAAACTGCAACATTTAATTACTTGTTGAGTAAAGAAGGAAACTTTTGTCTATCCTGAACCTATTTCCCATCAATGTAATTGGGTGCCTTCAAATTCTAGTATTATGAGAGAGGGAGAAAAAACTCTATCTACTTTTTCCACCCCATGCATAATTTTATAAACCTTTTATAAACCTTTGGGCTTTTATAAACCTTTCCCTTTAGGCATCTTTTTTCTAGACTGAAAAGGTTCAGACTCTCCAGTCTTCCCCACAGGAAAGGTGCTCCAACCCCTTAATCATCTTGGTTGCCCTTGGGTGTACTTGGCCACATGGCTGCCCACTCACCTAATTAAGAGAGATTCCTTGTAGTTCATAATTCTTGGCTTTCCCCATCCTGAATACTTTGATATCATCTGTAGACTTGGCTACTACATTGCACAGCCCAATTCCAAATCGTTTATGAATAAATTAAAAAACACTGGCCCCAATACTAAACTTTGACGGGCCCCACTGCTCTCTTCCCTCTACTGCAAGAACTGTCAATTTATCCCTACTCTGCTTCCTGACATTTGTCCAACTTCCAATTCATGACAGGACCAGTCCTCTTATCCCATGAGGGCTAAACTTACTCTGGAGCCTTTGGGGAGGTACCAGTCCCCACTCTGACCTAGAAGGGCCAGTCATATACGGGCATCGTAACCTACCCCAGAGGGTTGATGCGAGGATAAAACAGATAATAATGTTAGCTGCTCTGGGTCCCCATTGGGAAGAAAGGTGGGATATAAATGAAGGAAATAAATAATGCAAAGAGCACAGCGAACCTTTAATCCCCAGCTGGCCACCAAGTATGCAATCATCACTGAATGCCCCTCAAATAATTGTTCTTAACATCAAATCAAGCTCCAAATGATTCTCAAATATACAATAGCTATTCAAAACATGAAATACAAGAAATACAATGGATAGATTAGGGATTTAAAGCAGTATCTAACATTTAATATTTAACAATCCCAAAAAAGACATCACAGTTCCAAAGGATTGAAAAACATGATCTCCAAATGTCCCTAAAGCAAGTAATTCAGTTCTTAAGACTTAAGATAAAGTAAGCTGCAATCAGCAAGTAAATCCAGTCCTCAAGACTTGAGAGAAACAATAAGAAGTGAACTGCAGTCAACCCATTCTCCGGACTGTTCAATGAGTTTTCGATCCCTTCATCAGGACTCACATAAACGGGAACTCCCAAAGAGACACAGCAACAAGAACTTTCAGCCAGTAATGCCTCCAGACTGTCCTATTGTACAGTAATGTCTCTAATGTAAAATTATACACAATGGATGTAAGCATCAAAATTAACTTGCCAATATAATTTGACTTGCCAATAAAGATTAAATCTTACCCAAACTGCCTTATTTTTCTTTAATCATGATGGATGCGTGTAGCCTTACTCTGTAGGTGCCCTCCCCTCTAAATGAATGTAATGTCTTTTTGGGAACGTATCTCCTAATACTTAAAGCCCATCCATGTCTTCCAGGTGCAAATTAGCTAATCAGTTTAACAGTGGTGTCAGTTAAAGGGAAGCAGTAAAATCTACACATGCAGTGAGTTCCAAGGGTTCACATGCTCCTAATTTAAAGATAAACTCCACTTCCATTTGTAACAGAATCTTTTGTACATTCTCTTTTCTAAAGGTGTTGTTTTGATGCCTGTAAAGTACACAACATTTTATATCTTCTGCACTGTGCCAGTGTTGAGTCTGTTCATGCCAATGTTGAGTCAAAGGTGTGTCCCTAACGTCATTAGCAATTTTGGAGCAGTGCTCCAGGACGCGAGTTTTAAATGCTCTGGTACGGATCCCGATATATATTTTTTTACAAGGGCAGAGGATGACATACACAATATTTTTACTTGAACATGTGAAATAATGACAAAATTTAACCCCATAACCATTAATTGGATTAACAAATTTTGTTATTTCCATGGTATATTTACAATTAGAGCATCTCTTACACTTTTTTGTCCTATGATCTTGTGAGGAACTGAAGTTTTCCCCAAGATATCTGCACGCACTAATATGTTTTTTATATTGTTTCTCCGTCTGAATCCACTTAGGTGTGTTTGCACATCCCAGCAGATCTGAAATCATATGCCAGTGTTTTCTAACAACCCCAGCTATTTTGGATGCAAGATTAGAATACTGTAAACCCCAAGTTACAGATGTGCCATGTCTTTGTTCCTTTTCCTTGAAGAGATGACTGCGATCTGTTTTTTCAGCCCTGTTTTCAACTGTCCTAATAATGTCCTTTGGATATTCTCTATTAATCAATTGCTGACGTAAAATGAGTTTTTCTTTAAGAATCACTCAAAAAACTAGAATTTCATCTTGCACTTAAATATTGTCCATATGGGAAACTTTTTCATAATGTAATGGGATGAAAAGAATCGTATCTCAAATAGACATTCCTATCTGTTGGTTTCCTATATAATTTTACAACAAGTAAACCATTACTGTTTACTACCATTGAATCCAGAAATGCTATTTCTTTCTGATGCCACTTACCCTCAAATTTGATGGTGTCATGTAAATAATTTGTCCACTCAATAAATTCCTCAACAAATTGGCCATTTTTAAAAATAAAAAATAAATCATCAATATATCTTTTATATTTAACGATCTAATTAAAAATGGGTTTTGTCGCTTGTCCAACCCCCCCCCCCCGTTTTTTAAAAACACGAATAAATTCACAGTGCTTGGAGCCACAGGGCTCCCCATCACGACTCCACTCTTTTGCAAAAAGAATTCTTGTCCAAACCAAAAATAGTTTTTCCCCAAAATTAAATCTAAAATTTCCATGAGAATAAATTTAGGAGGGCTTTTATTGGATCTAGTTTCTAAGATATCTTCCACCACAGATCTTGCTTCATCTAATGGTATGTTAGTATAAAGTGAACTAACATCCATAGCAAGTAAAACATTCTCTGGTGGTACCTGTTGTAATTCCATCAGACTGATTAAATGAGTAGTATCCTCAATGTGTGTTTCCATATTTTGAACAAATGGTTGTAAAATTTGATCTAAATAAATGTCCAATGGTTCCAAAACTGAACCTATGCCAGATACTATAGGTATCCTGGGAGGTGGCATCCCCGTTTTATGGATTTTGGGTAATGTATAAAAAAATAGGAACCCTAGGGTAAGACTGTATGAGAAAATTGACTTCTTTTTCTGTTAACTATCCCATAGAGGGTGCATCCTGAACTAGAATGTTTACTAGTCTCATCATGTGTTCAGTGGGATCATTTTCAGGCTTTTCTTTATTGGTCTTTATGGTCCAACAGGTTAAGTGTCATTTTCATATAATCTTGACTATCCATAACAACAATTCCCCCTCCCCTATCTGCTGGTTTTATAACTAGCTCAGAGTCATTAGATTAAATTTAATCTTTAGTTAGATTAAATTTAATCTTATTTTTATGATGTTGTTCCAAGGTCCGAATATCTCTTAAAACTAAATTTTCAAAAGAAGTGATTAATGGATCAGTAACTACTGGAGTTCTCTGGAGAAGACCCTGATGTTGGGAAAGATTGAAGGTCAAAGAAGAAGGGGGCGGCAAAGGATGAGATGGTTAGGCAGTGTCATCGATGCAACAAACATAAAATTAAGCAAACTCCAGAACACAACAGAAGACAGGAGGGCCTGGTGTGATGTGGTCCAGGGGGTCAGGAAGAGTCGGACTCGACTGTGCGACTGGACAACTGGAGTAAAGGTAGATTTTACATTTATTATTATAATCCAATTCCATAGATATTCCAAAAAACATTTTCAATTTTAATTGTCTAATAAGCTTGAAAACATCAACTCTGGTAGTGAAAGGGTCATAAGTGGCAAGAGGAGCAAATCCCATGCCAAGATTCAGTACCCTTTATGGTATTGAAATCTCAGCTGGAAAGGTTAAAGACGATGTTCTCTGTTGGTTTCTTCCCAGAAAATATTGATTTTGCATTTCTTTGTTTTTGCTCTTGTATCTTTTGTTTTTGCCTAAAAAAGGCATTTCTGTTTCTCTCCTCATCTGATGCAGTCGAATCTTCATTAGCACCATTTTCAAAATTAGAGCTATATCCATCTGCCCAAGATACCTTCTTTCTATTGCTAGAAAGGAATTAATTTCTGTGGTCCAAAAGCCACTTCAGCTGCACACTTAATGGCGAGTTCAGCTCCCTTGACTGCAAAGGAGCTTACTTCTGAGGAAGCCCATCTAATATTGCTGTCCATTCCAAGCCTGTTTCCCCAGTCTAATCCCATTGATTACGGTCAGGGGTCATTTCGAGCAGGAGCTCGGGGGAGCGCAGCTCCGGGAGTTGGTGCCAGCCCCCCAGCGCGGGGGCATGCCTGCTTGTGTCATGGCTGCATGCCTGCTTGTGTCATGGCCGCAGCAGAATGACCCCGTCCCCTGGAAAGGTCCTTGTCCCTCCGACCAGCCTTCTGAAGGCTTCAGCCACCACTGAAGCTACCCTCCCAGAATAGTGGTATTTCTGAGGCTTGGATTAGTAGCTGTCCCCCCTCTGCCAGCTCTTTCTTTCCCTTTCTCTCTCTCTCTCTTTCTTTCTTGCCTTCTGACATACTTCCAGTGATGTCAGGTGGTGTAGCATACGCAAATAAGTTATGCTAATTAGCTCCTGCACCTCTTTTTCTATTAAATGACCCCTGATTATGGTTGCCAACAGGCCTTTAGCCAGTTCCTTTAAGAGAGGTTTAAAACAGTGTTCCCTCTAAGCTGAGTTAGTCTGAGCTAGTTCACAGTTTTCTAGCCTCTGGCTCACACATTGTTGTCTCAGTTCAGGAAGGATGGCTCCAGAAGAAACTCATTTATGCAGTAGCCTGATTCCAATGATATGGCTGAATTTATCCCGTTATAATTTAAGTTTATAAATTCGATACACCTCTGTAATGGTTTTAGGGTTAACTATTTTCTACAAATTTTGGGACTGTTTTATCTTAATGGGAATTGTTTTTAATATTTTATGCCAATAAACAGTATTTGTTGTTGTTGTTATGCAGTAGCCAAATCGTTCGCTCACAACTTTAATGCTAGTAGCTCACAAAGTAGAATTTTTGCTCACAAGACTCCACAGCTTAGAGGGAGCGTTGGACCACTTATTAAGCTTTTTATGGATAGGAGTATGACTTACAAATGTTGCTGGGAAAGAAAATCTCGTACACAAATTGTATTAATTCAGGACTGCAGACCAGTTATTTTATACTGCATCAAGCTGAAATCTGCAGAAAATGTAAAGTTAGAGGTGCAGGCATGTATGTAATAAGCGACCAGAGCCACCTTAAAGAAGAAGAAGAAGAAGAGATTGGATTTATACCCCGCCCTCCACTCCCCAAGGGAGTCTCAGAGCGGCTTACAAACGCCTTTCCCTCCCCCTCCCCACAACAGACACCCTGTGAGGTAGGTGGGGCTGAGAGAGCTCTGACAGAAACTGCTCTTTTTCAAGGACAGCTCTTGTCAGAGCTATGGCTTGCCCAAGGTCATCCAGCAGGTGCAAGTGGAGGAGTGGGGAATCAAACCCGGTTCTCCCAGATTAGAGTCCGCGCACTTAACCACGACACCAAACTGGCTTAAAGTGGTTGATTTGCTCAATACATTCATTTCTAAAGAATTTACAAAAATATGCCATGAGCAACGTATTCGGAGACACGCCTGCTTTCACAAATACCGGTAACTTCAACGGACGGAGGCGGCTGAAGGACAGCAGGGCAACAGCGCCATCCCGAGCTGAGTTACGCCCGCCTAAAACCGTCTGTTTAGGGCGGCAGCGAGTGTGGAGCGTCCCTGTGCGGGTCCCTTCGTCAGGCGGAGGGAGTCCCATTCCGGGCGGCTGACTGTGGTCTTTCCCCGAAGCCAGAGCCCGCCGGCCGGCCGGCCAGCCGTGTTGGTCTGAAGAGGCGCGGCGCCCTGAGCGTGCTGTGCTGCTGCGGTGCCGACCAGCACGGCTGACCGGCGGGCTCTGGCTTCGGGCTGCTGCCCGCTCAAACCGGCCCCGGCCCTGCGCGCCAACCCCCCGCTGCAGCTGTGCTCCCCTCCGGTCCCGCTGGAGCTGCAGCCTCCAAGAGACCGGCCGAGCCTCTGTCGCTAGCTGCACTGGCGGGAGACTCCTGCCGGGGATCCCTCCGCGCAGACGACGACGGAGGGAGGGAGGGAGGGAGGGAGCCTGGCCGGCCGGCCTGCCTCGGCCCAGCCCCAGCCCAAGCCCAGCAGCGGCGCCGCCTGCCCCTCTGGCTCCTCCCCGGCCGCCTGGGCAAGGGCGAGAGGCAGCGCGCGGTCCACCGGCCCAGGCAGGCAGGCAGGCAGGCGCGATGAGCCGCCCAGGAGCGGGTAGGCCGCCCGGGGCCCCGCCGCAGGGCCAAGAAGCCGAGCAGGAAGGCGGAGGAGGCGGCGGAGGCGGCCTTCCCCTTCCCCGCCTGGGCCTGGCCTTGGCGCTGCTGGCGGCGCTGCTGGCCGCCAAGTGTTACCGGGACTCCGAGGCGGCCCGGCGGCAGGTACCGATGCGCGGGGGGGGGGGGGGGGCGAGAGGGGCCCCTGCGGCGGGCTGAAGAGCTGGGGGGGGGGGACCGTGGGGAGGCCGGGGGGGGGGGCGGCCGCGGCAGTGGAGACTGGAGCGGAGTCGGGGGGCCCTTGGGGGGACTGGGGGGGGGCGAGAAGGGCGCTGGGGGAGGGGGGGGGGCTGGAGGCGTTCCTGGGGGCTCCTGTCTGTTTCAAGGTCGCCAAGCTGAAAGTGAGTTTGGGTCCTTTTGTTTTTAAAAGGGAATTCCTCCCGCGCTTATTCCTGGGAGGGAGTTAATGGGGCAGGGGGCTGGAGCTGGCGAAGGAGCTCCCTTCTTCTGGGGATCAGTTGGGGGGGGGGGGCGCTAGAGCCTGCCTTTGAATTCTCACCCGGGGATCTTTTACTGTTTTCAAGGCTGAAATATAGTTATTGTGGTGCTTAGTGGACTGAGGTAGCTAATTACAGAAAAACGGTATGAGAGTAAGGGACTTAATGGGTAGGGCTGGGGGTAGATGTGGTGGTCTCATTGTGTCCAGGAATACCTGCCTTAAAATGCTTGATGCCAGGGCTTTTTTTTGTAGAAAAAGCCCAGCAGGAACTTGTTAGCATAATAGGCCACACCCAACAGCAGAAACTCATTAGCATATTAGGCCACACCACTGAAAGCACAGCTTGTTAGCATATTAGACCACACCCCCATATTACCAGAGGAGTGGTCATCCAGCCACACCCACCTTTTGCTTCTTATTGTTTACCTTGTTTGTTGTCAAACCCAGGGCTTTTTTTGTAGTAGAATTAATTTGCATGTTAGGCCACATACCCCTGATGTAGCCAATCCTAATGAGTTCTGCTGTTGGGTGTGGCCTATTATGCTAATGAGTTCCTGCTGTTGGGTGTGGCCTATTATGCTAATGAGTTCCTGCTGGGTGTGGCCAACTCAGGAGCCAGCCGGAACTCCGTTCCTGTGCGTTCCTGCCCCAAAATAGCCCTGCTTGATACCTGGAGGAAGTGGGACTACTTAGGGACTCCTTAGCATGGCACGTGTGGGGAAGAACTAGGTTATCTTTCTTAATCTGTCTCCTATTTTGACATATTTATTATTACACAGTTTCCCCCCCCCCCATTAAATCCAAGCAAATGGTGACCTGGCGACCCTATATACTTAGCTTGTTATTGCTGTTTGGCTTTTGCTTATGTCAAAATATCTTCATTGAGTTGTATGCTAATTTGTTGTTCACCTATGTAGAGGCATCTTTCTGTATATATATATATATGTATATATATATGGGCTATTAACTTCCATTTCAGTGTATCTAGGGAAGTGTGGGTGCACATGAAAGCTCATAGTTTGAATAAAACTTCATTGGTCTTAAAGTGCCGCGGGACTCTAACTTTGTTCTAGGGCAGCAGTAAGCACCTTCCCTATGAAGAAAAGCTAAAGGGTTGTCAGTGTTCCCCCCCCCCCCTTAGAAAAAAGACATCTGGGGAAGAACATCAGAGATCCTTAAGGTAACCAGTAATTTGACCCTGGCTTGAGGGGGGCGGTTGTGGTGGGTGTGGGTGTTCAGGGAGCTGCCTGGTTCTTCTGGTTTGGTCTCAAGGCTGTAGAGAAGTTGGGGGTGTACGGCAGAGGAGTGCTGAGCAGCTGAAAGGGTAATGGGCTCCCATCTTCGACTGGGGAAGTGTTGTTGTTTGTTGGCTGATGGAGAGCAGCTGATTCCTTGGTGGTTTGTTGTTGGATTTCTTGTGTGGCCGGCTGATTTTTTTTAAGCCACTTGCTGGTATGGAGGCCATTTTTCTGTTCGGAAAGAGGAGAATTTGGTTCATGCAAAAGGCAATGAGTAAGACACATGCCTGA
Source organism: Lepidodactylus listeri (assembly GCA_029233225.1). Taxonomy (NCBI): domain Eukaryota; kingdom Metazoa; phylum Chordata; class Lepidosauria; order Squamata; family Gekkonidae; genus Lepidodactylus; species Lepidodactylus listeri. The sequence continues at coordinate 6,434,023 of JARCFY010000020.1, read as the reverse complement.
TGAAGGGAGCTTTAGCACTCAAAAGCTTATACCTTGAAACTCTTGTGGGTCTCTAAGGTGGTATTGGACTAAAATCTAACTCGATTCAGGTGGGTAGCTGTCTTGGTCTGAAGCAACAGAACAAAGTTTTGAGTCCAGTGGTGCCTTTTAAGACCAAAAAAGTTTAATTTTGGGTATAAGGTTTCAGTGTAGTTCTGAATAAGCTTTTATGTGCATGCACGCTTCATAGCGTAAAGTGTGCATGTACACGAAAGCTTATACCTAGAATTATACTTTGTTGGTCTTAAAGGTGTCAGTGGACTCAGACTTCATTCAAATGTTACTGTCATACTGCAGATCAAATGGCTACTCTCTGAAATGATCTGTCCACCACAAAGTCCCTGCACACTATGGACCCGAACTGAACCCTCCTGCCTGTCTCTGTGGACACTCAGGATTTGTAGTGCTGTGAAGGGAAAAGTGGTAAGACTCCCTCGTGGAGAATTCTCAGCACTTCATCAAACTGTACTTCCCAGAATGCTTTGCCTGGAAGCCATGACAGTGACACAAGTATAAAGCCAGTGCAGATGGATCAGGGCAACTTGCCCTTTAAGAAGCAGCACCCTATGGGCAAGAAATGCTTTTGAAGAAGCACTGCGCTTCTTGATCCGGTGCCCAATGGTTGGCAGTGCAGCCCGTGAGAAAGGGGGGGGTGCTTTCCAGGTCTCCCTGGTCTCTTCCTCCATCCTTTCACACTGCAGTGGCTTGCAGGGCTCCCTACTCCTCTTTTGGTTGCCTGACTAGGAACAAGAGGATCAGCTGCTCTCCTATGATGGTTCACTGGCTCAGTGATAATCATCTCATCTTGTCTGTGATTGAGGGAAAGAGAAACTATGCTGGACTGAAAAGTGGCCAGTACAGTCTGCACTGGGAAGCTGGATCTACACTGGAGTGCATCTGATGCAGATTCGGCACCTCATTAAAGGCTCATTAAAGCCTTTAAAGGCTCATTAAAGACCTCCTTAAAGGCTATGCTGCATCCTGTGCAGACTGCAAGGGACGGTCTGCTGGTGCTGCAGCCCCGCATTCGTGGCTCTCCTGAGCATGAAGAAGACAGGGCTCTTAAGAGCTAATCAGAGGATCTTCCAAAGTTGTAGTGAACTGGCCAGTTAGAGGTGGTGTAATAAAAGCTCAGTCTTGTTGTATGAAAGCCGCGTCACAGGCTGGGAGGGATGCATCAGAATGCTGGCAGGTTCTGAGTTCTGGTACTGGTGATTCCTTCTGTGGGCCCTGGCGGGACCCTGCAAGAACACTTCAAATGAGGTTTCTGGCGTATCTAATCACGCAGTTCTTCCTAAGGAGCAGCACTTCCATTTGCACAAGAGGGGTGTGTGATTTCTGCCCAGTCCCCCTGCCCACTGCAAACATTACTTTGCTTGGTATATGGTTCCTGAGGGTCTGTTGACATTTCAGGAGCTCCGTGGGCTGCAGCAGGATGGGGAAGCAAGGACAGTCCTGCTCTGTAAGACCATGGGTGGTCTTACAGTACCCACCAGTGAGGAGAACATTGCACTGGCAGGAGTTTATGTTTATTTGGATTTATATCCCGCCCTCCCCTTGACAGGCTCAGAGCAGGTTCCAACAGTATAAATACACAAACCGCATTAAAACACAATATAAAACACAATACAAAATAACGTCACTCATATAAGCCATACAACTCTAGTAAAAAGCCAAATACTTTGGTGGTTGATGGTACTGAATTTAAATTTTCCAGAGATCTATGAAATTTAGGATCTCAGACCCCGGCCACAGATGGGGGACCAACCCAAGGAAGGAGGTATCCACTGCCTCAACCAAAAGCCCAGTTGGAAGAGCTCTGTTTTGCAGGCCCTGTGGAATTGTAATATATCCTGCAGGGCCCTGACCTCACGCAGGAGCTCATTCCACCAGACAGGGGCCTGGGCCGAAAAAGCCTGGGCCCTGGTCGAGTCAAGTCAGACGTCCCTGGGGCCAGGGACCACCAAAAGATGTTGATTGGTGACCTTAGTGCTCTATGGGGAGAGGCGGTCTTATAGGTGTGCTGGCTCTTGGCCATATAGGGCTTTGAAGGTAAGCACCAGCACCTTGAAATGAATCTGGAATTCCGTAGGCAGCCAGTGCAGGTCGCGCAGCACTGGGCGGATGTGTGCCTGCACAGGTGTCACCACCAACACCCGCGCTGCCGCGTTCTGGACTAGCTGCAACTTCTGGAGCAGAGTCAAGGGCAGCCCCATGTAGAGAGAGTTACAATCATCCAGTCTGGAAGTGGCCATTGCATGGATCACTGTAGCTAAGTCTTGGGAGGTGAGGTATGGGGCCAGCTGCCTGATCTGCCTCAGAGGGAAAAAAGGCAGACCTGGCGGTGGCAGTGACCTGGGCTTCCGTGGAAAGGATGGAACTCCATTACTCGTTCAAGGCAGAAGCTTTGTTGTGTGAATTCACCCTCCTCTGCAGATGGAAGAGATTCTGGCCACGGATCCTTTTTGTAAATGGTATATCTTTTTTTTTCTGGTGTTGTTTTCTAGGTGACGATAAATCCAGATTTGTTCCTAAGTGATTGACTCCCAGTAGCTTTACCTAGTGCAAGTTCTTGGCTCTGAGAACCTGGCGGAGCAAAGTCTCCGGCTCCTTGGCTTCTGCCTCTTCTGAATGCAGGCGTCAGGCCTGTTGCCAGCTCTTTATCTGCCTGATGCTGTCTTGGATCTGCCCTACAAGGCACTTGAGTGCTCTTTCTGTCTGTGAGTGACCAGAGCAAAGCCTTCAGGGCAGCGTTAAGCATCCTTTTAGGCTAGCAGGTGGCAGATGGAAAATAATGGGATGTGGAGTGGCAGGACCACTAATGGCACACAGAACCGCTGCAGCTGGCATCAGAGAGGGAGGGGACTTCATTCTCCTTCCTCGGGCCTTTGTGCTGGGCAGGGAACAATGTTCTCCCTCTGTACGTGGGAGATGGCAGCGTGCAGAGTGACCCTGGGTCAGTGAGCTGTCTTCCAGTCTGCGAACATAGTAGAGAAATCGCTGGAAGGCATTCCCTTCTCTTTTTGTTCTAATTGTGGATTGCTGAGGATCACTCTAAAATTCTCAAAAGGGGCTGAAGAGAGTAAGGATTTTTGAGCCTCCCAACAGCTGTGAGCTGGACACAGTTGAGTAGGAACTTCTGCCTCCTGAGCCCCGTGGAAGTGGAAGGCATTTCACCCACTGATGGGCTGAGGAAGGCATTGCTGTTGATGGGGCTCATACCACAAAAAAATCCTGGGGGGTTTCTGTCCAATCTTTCCTAAACTCAGGGAAGCCAAGCTGGGCTGGAGTCAGCCATGTCAGGCATTCAGGGGCTTTGGAGATAAAATTTTTGCTGTTTCTTCTGCCTCTTTACAGATACCATCCTTTCCTTCTATTTCTATCACTCTTCTCTCTCGTGCTACTCCCAAAACATTGGTTAAAAAGAACAAGCTTCAGGTGGCTCAAATGGAATGCCCATTATTTTCAGTTCCCAGAATTCAATACACAGAAATTGAGTGTTCTTGATGCAGTCGCTGAAAAGTTTTTGGTATGGATGATGCACTGCTGTTTTCTTGTATTGGTGGTACCTTCCATACCTATAAACATCTTCAGTTACTGTTCAGAGGATGAAAAACGAGTTGGGACAAGCCCAAAATGTTTTAGGAAGAAAACCCCCAGTGGCCTTCCAACCCAACTCAGACATGCCAATTAACGTGAACTTCATGCCCCCAGAAGAGTCTTGTGTGTGATCTTCCTTTGAAATGAAGGGAAGCCATGCAAGGGTGCTACTTGGCTTATGCAGGTGTCCTTCCTAGGGCATAGCTTTCCCATAAGCGGTACTGGTCTTTCTCCAACGTTGCTCTATTTTATTGGTGTTAAAAATGTACCGAGACAGCCACCACTGCTCTTAAGGACTAGTTGGTTCACCTGTCTGTCATGTCTTTTATCCCACCCTTCCTTTAAGGGGCTCAGCACCATATGTGGTTCTCTCTTCCCCATTTTCAGTTAATTCCTTCTCTTAATATTTTTCTTCCATTAAATGAGGATGAGACGCCAGTTCCTGGCCGTCTCATCATTTCTTCACAGTCTGTTTTCACTTCTGTGGATTTCAGTGGAAAATAGCTTGTCTGCTTTCACTTCTGTGGATTCAGACAACTGTGTTTTATAGGAATTGTCACCAATAATTCAGTGCCATCCAGTAACTGTCACCGACTGTGTCTTTCCAGTGGCATTCTAGGTTGTCTGAAGGGGTTCAGACTGTGCCAAACAATCTGACTTTTCTCTTTTGCAGCAAGAGTGTAGCTTTAATTTGAGATTGGGTAAGCTCAACAGTGAGAGTTATATGTGACTCTAACCTTCATGGTTCATGTGCTGGGCTGGTTACATAAGCTATGCTATGGGAGCACAGTCATTCTCCATGGTTCAGTAGCCAGCCTTCAGCCAGTTGTCTGCAATTCTGCAAACTACCCACAAGCCTGGTGTGAAGAAATGCATTTTTTCTTTGGAGATTTGAAATGGGCAAAACCTTCACTCTGAGTTTTAAAAAGTTTTTTCCTCTCTCTACACAGGCTGGGGCGGGGAGTCAGTTCAATGGCTTTCCAGGCTCACCTCAGCTTCCTCTTAAGTAATGCTAATACGTCTAGATAGAGACAATAGAGGAGGGTCCTTTCAAGCAGGGAACAGAGATTTGGAGGAATTTAAACTCGAAAGGCTCTGGGAAAAGTTTCTCTGACCTGGCCAGTGGGTGAGGAAAAGAAAGGTGATAAAACTCAGGGGAGCAAGGAGGAAGGTCTCCTTTGTGCTGAGTCTGTCAGAGCAGACAAAACTCTTAACTGAGGTCTGGAGGAGGCAGCCATTAGCTATGTGCTGGCCTGAAGAGCTGGAGAAAGCTACATGGTAATTGCAACTCTGTAGAGATTTATAACATTCTAAGCTGAGGAGCCTGCCCCATATTTTAACATCTGATAAGGCATGTATAGAGAAAGGGGCAGAGGAATTGCATTTTACCCATTTCTTTTGAATCCCTTGCTCAGTCTGGCGCGCTGTGCTAAAAGTATGCTTGTGAACATTTTCTTTTCAATAAATACTTTATAACTTTGGATGCTGGTAGTGGTTCTCTGTACCACATAGACCTCCACCGTCTTGGACACGCTATTTTAAAAAGAATGCCGGGGGAAGGAAGTCAGTTGGCAAGTGGCTATTCCTTCAGGGGCACACAAGGCACTCCTGTGGTGACCAGGCGCTGGGCAGCAGGAGACACAGAGGCAAGACCTCAAAACCTGGAAGGGAAGGTGGGAGTCTTGACCCTCCCAGCGGGCAATTCCTTACAGAGGTCAGGTGGTGGCAGTAGCTATCCAAGAGAAAGAAAAGCCTTTCCAGGTGTTAGGAAAAACTTGGAGGGCAGGGTAGGCCCATTGTACCACACCTGGATAATTTGGGGACAGATTTTGTGACGCATCCTGGATCTCTGGATGTGATTCACATGGCCACAATATTATTTGAAAAATAAATTGGATATGAATGATTTGGATAGGCTTCCTTTTAATTTTTTTAATTTCTTGCAAAGTGAAGACTAAGACACACAAGCAAGTTTCAGCTCTGGCTATGCAGTGAGTCCAGCGAACAATCAACGTAGCAGTGCAGCCAAATGGTCATAGAATGGCTCTGCAGGGAGAGCCAAGTGGAATTGGTTAGCATCATGATGTCATAACATTTACTGTGCGGCCACAGATTGGCTGGGATCGTGAGAGGAAGAGGCTCTGCTGAATAAAGCAGGAAAATGAAACAAACAGTTGCCACGAGAGATGTTGAATGGGTCACACTTTGGAGGGAGTGTCCTGGGTCTTCTCAACATCCTCTCTTTTTTACATACTGGAAAATATTAGTCCAGGTTCATTTGGTGCTGCTCTGACATTGGAGGAGCCATGTGTCTCAGTGGGAGGGCATATGCTTTGTGTGCAGAAGGTCCCAGGTTCCATTTCCAGCATCTCCAGTTAAAGGATCTTGGGTAACATGAATTGGGAAAGCTCTTTTTCAGCCCTGGACTTGGCCAACACCAGTCAAAAATAAACAATACTCAGCTAGTCAGAAATAAACCATACCAACCAGTGATATGAGGCACGTTCATGCAGTATGTATCTATTCCTTATGTCTTCTCCATATGCTTCTTTAATCTGATGAAGTAGGTTCCTGCTTGCAAATGTGCATGCCAGAGAAGCCAGGTAACTTTCCAGGTACCATAGCAGAGTGACTGTTCTTTGAACCCGCCTGGTTTAGAATGGGGCTTCTTTTCATTAACTTTCACTTACAAATCACTCATTTGTCTGTTTCCCAATCAGGAGATGGCTCTGAAATCTCTGGGGAATGAAGGCCTCTTTCTCTTCTCCTCCTTGGATACTAACAATGATTTGTACATCAGCCCTGAAGAGTTCAAGCCAATTGCGGAGAAACTCACAGGTAGGCATTTAACACCTTTAGAGCACAAAGATCTAATCGATATTCCTTGGAAGGCAACTTCTCTAACCTAGCCGTCAGACCTGAGCTTGTCTAGTCCTGATGTAATTATTGCCTGTATATTTGGTTTGGACTCTTTTCACCGGGGGGGGGGGGGGGGGATGTTCTTCACTAATCCCAGCTCTTTCTGTCCCAGGAAACTCTTGTCATTCCAAATTCTGAAACTGCCCTCATCCCTCTTTTATTATCACTGTTTTCTGGATGTGCCAAAGAACTAGTGTTGGACCTTCAGAAACTTACCCAGTAGTAAAGCAGTGGTAAAATTCTAACTGGAACATAAGAAGAGCCCTTGTTGGATTAGACCAAAGGTCTGCTTAGTCTAGCATTCTGTTTCCTACAGTGGCCAATCAGATGCCTTGGGGAAACACACAGCAATATACTATGCATTGTAAATGATCATGCCAAATTATTTTGTTGGATGTGCATCTATGAGCATGGGACTGGTTTGCTCCTGAGCTGGCATATCATAGGTGTCAACTATGGAGGGGCTCGGGGGCTGCGACCACCCCTGAAATTTCCCAGGGGGGACAGAGCACCCCCTGGCGAAATGGGGCGCCCGCCCACTGCTGCGCCTCCCCGCCGCCATGCCTTCCTTGCCGCCGCTGAGAGCATCTCCGCCCGACTCCCCTGCCCTCCCTCCCTCCCGGGGGCCATCAGGGCAACGTGCCCAGTGTAATGGCGTCACCCAGAAGTGATGTCATCACACCGGGCACATTGATGGGGCGACGCTCTAGCAATCGCCCCGAAACTCCATGGCACCATAGAGTTTCAGGGCGATTGCCAGAGCGTTGCCCTGGCAACGTGCCCGGCATGATGACGTCACTTCTGGGTGATGCCATTTCGCTGGGCACGTTGCCCCGATGGCCCTGGGAGGGAGTGCAAGGAAGCCAGGCGGGGGGGGGGGAGAGAGGCTTGCGGCGGGGGGGGGCATCCTCCCGGCGCATGCGTGTGCTTCGCATGCACGTGCACAAGAGCCCCCCCCCCCCCGGTGGCATATCAAAGCATATCGGCTCAGGCATGCTGCTGAGGCTACCTTATCCATCTACTACACCCATCCTCTGAGAAGGTACAGTTTTCCTGCCTGTTTTATCCTCCCAACAGTGAGGTAATTAGCGTTGAGATAAGCCTCAAGTCTTCCAGCTAGTTTTGTGGCTGAGTAGGGGTCTGAACCCAGATCTCTGTGGTCCTCATGGACTTCTCTAACTCCTTTCTTATATGAAGTCTTGCTGTTAATTAAATAGCTGAGGTCTGTAGGCTTCTTCACACATGACATTTTATTTGCATATAGAAGGGAGAGGGGAATGTTCAGTTGTTTACATCCCACATGACAGTTGCTCACGGGCCTCTTTGGCTATGTGTCCATAGGATGGGAAGGCTCTCTCTCTTGAGGACCATCCCACACTGAAACAGATACATTGAATGCTTTCATTTATTTAGATACTTTTTACCTGCTTTTTACACCAGTGGGGATCCAAAGCAGCTGACAAAACACAATATAAGATAAATGGGGGGGGGGGGGGGGGTGTTCCTGGGACATATGACTACCCCGGGCCATTTGCACTGCTTTTGACAGTGTGATGATTTTTGAGGGACTCCCCAGCTTTAGTAAAAGATTGATCGACTTCAAAAACACCAGCTAATAACTAGCCAGTAGCTGTTCTGAGTGCTTCTGGGAGCTGCTGTTTAGGGGACGTAACAATATCAGCCAAGACACTCTTTTGCTTCTCGTTTTCAAACTGTGCCATCTTCAGAGCCAGTTTGGTGTAGTGGTTAAGTGCGCGGACTCTAATCTGGGAGAACCGGGTTTGATTCCCCACTCCTCCACTTGCACCTGCTGGATGACCTTGGGCAAGCCATAGTTCTGGCACAGCTGTTCTTGAAAAAAAGCAGTTTCTGTAAGAGCTCTCTCAGCCCCACCTACCTCACAGGGTGTCTGTTGTGGGGAGGGGAGGGGAAAGGAGTTTGTAAGCCACCCTGAGACTCCAAGTGAGTGAAGGGCGGGATATAAATCCAATCTCTTCTTTTTCTTCTTCAGCTCTCTTTTTTGGTATGTGAATGCCTTGCCTCTTGGTGGTTCCATGTGAAAATCTTTTATTGGGGCACACAAAAACAAAAGATTGTGTGTGTTTGTATGTGTGAGAGCTAGCTGCAGCATGTAATGGCTCTTGGTTTAATTCTCTTTGCTCAAGCTCTAGGCCAATTTACCCAATGAGAGACCACTAAGCTTTCTGTGTTTTTCAAAGGGCTTACGTCCCAGACACATCTTGTAGAAAAGGCCGCTTTTCCTAAATCTTTAGTTCCTGTTGTCAGACTTGTGAAACCACAGGCCTTGTTTTTTTGGGGGGGGCTTAATGGGAATTCAGAATGGCTGAAGAGATCTAGCTCTGCACCAGTGTGGCCCAAACCGTTGCCCAGATTTAAGGCAGCAGCTCTGATCTCTGAAGTCTTGTCTTGCACTTGGAAACTTGAGGTTGCCTTTGCCTCTTGGTTACTTGGAGAACAACTTGGGCCGTCTGTGCTCGTAGTCTGTGTGCATATGAGAGCGGAGCAGATGAAGGTGATTGTGAAGTGACAGTCTGGCTTCTGGTTGGAAGTCTGGGGGCTGATTTACCTCATTTATACCCCACCTTTCTTGCCAAAGCAGCTTCCATTGTTCTCCTCTTGTCCTGTTTTATCCGCATGACAACTCTGTGAGGTAGGTTAGGCTGAGAGTGCATGACTGGGAGCAAGTTTCCATGGCAGAGTGTGGATTCGAACCTGGATCTCCCTGACACATAGCCAAGACAGCCGCCGCGTGAGCATTGGATGGCTGTCTCCCCTTGGCGAGGGTGATTGTGTCTGTGTAAGGTCACCATTAGGCTGTTGGGCGGGGTAGACCAAGGGAGATGTTTCTGTTTTCTTTTTAAACTGAGCCCCATTGGCCTTCAGTGCAGCTCAGCCCACCCGTGCAGAAGCCTGGTTCTCGGCTGGCTTCTGGCTGCTTGGTCCGGACCCCTGGTTCCTGTGGGTTGTGTTGTGAGCTGAGTGTGCAAAGAGGCAGCGGCCCCTTGTGCTGCAGTCCCAGATTTCCCCAGTCTGTGTTCTGACTGTGCCTTATTGGTAGGTGAACAGTCCCATAAAGCAGATTTTCTAACAGCTCAAACTCACGGTTTGGGGAGAGTAATGAAGTGTGTGCAAGAAGCTGAAATGGCTCAGGGGAGATGGCAGATTCCTGCAGTGCTGAGTGGATGCCTGAAAGACTGGATGGGGTAACAGACAGAACTGGTAAAATGAGACCCTTTGGAACTGGGTCAGGGTAACATTCTGTGACTGTTGCTCTGTTCAGGCATTACTTCCATCTCTGCCCTTGAGGAAGAGGAGGAGGTGTTGGATCCCAATGGAGAGATGCTCTCTGTGGTCGCAAAGTTCCAGCCTCTGTTAATGGAAACCATGACAAAGAGCAAGGACGGGTTCCTTGGAGTGAGTATTGCATTTAAGTGGGCTACAAATCCTAACTGGTGGGTTAATCAACTAAAGTACCAGTTGAATAATCTGTAGAGGACTGTTTTTATCAATGGACCTATAAGTTAATGGGCATTGTTGTTTGTTGTCCTGTTCGTCCCCCCCCCCCCCCCCTCTTAAAGCTGTTTTGATTCATTTGTAATACTGGAATAGGAAAGGGGGAAAGAACACACTATACAGTGTGTATCGGTGGCTTGATCTAGACATGATACCAAAACTATGGTTAATTAACTTTTGAGGTCTGAATTGATGAGCAGTACTTGGGCCTCACCAAGCAAACCAGAATCAGAAACCATGGCTTGTGCTAATTGTGGGATTGCTGTGGTGTCGGAATTGACAGTCCTCCCTTAACGGTTGTTGCTCAAACTATGGAGTTCTCAGCACTGTGGAAACAGGAGTATGGAGAAATGGGAAATGAAATCACGTCAGTTTTTAGATGGCAGTTTGTTCATATGTTTGGAAGCTGTCCCCATGACTTGGGCTCTGTGTTATGTATAATGACAAACCACCAGGGTAGGGTTGATCTGAGCCAGTTAGCCTGTGTGTGTGTGTGTGTGTGTGCCCGTGCCTGGAAGTCATGGCGACCTCTGGTGAGTCCAACTGGGGCACAGAGGACATTCAGAGGTGTGGCTTGACAGCCGGCCTCTGGCCTCCCAGCCCTGGTGTTCTTTGGAGGTCTCCCATCCAAATACTTGCCAGGCTCAGCCCTGCTTAGCTTCTGAGATCTGACGAGATCCGACTTGCCTGGGCTATCCAGGTCAGGGCAGCCAGTTAACTTTTGATTATTGAACTATAAGTTTTATATTTGTTTATTGTTACTTATTGTTTGTATTTTTAGTGTAAACAAGTTTGGCAATATGCAGTTATTAAATATAATCAGGTTTTTTAAAGGTAGCTGTTTAACTGAAAATTCTTTTGATCATTCTACACTTAAATAGTGATTTAGCATGTTGCCCACAAGAATTTTACTGTGATTTTAGGGGAAAGGTAGCGGTGATATACAGACCTTGAAAATGACTGTGTGAATCAGCATGCTAGATCCCAGATTCAGGTTATGGGCTTTGGGATGGCCTAGCACTGAATAATGAACACTGCAGTTGCGAGCAGAGCAACCGTTCCTTCCTGGGAAACTGCTCCCATTGTCCAGTCACTCACTGAACTGCATCACAGAGGCCTCAGGCCTGCTGAATCAAAACCAGTTTCTCAGGGGGGTTTACTAATGAATATTCCTGTGTCTGCAGATTTCACACGAGGCCCTTTCTGGGCTTCGTAACTGGACGGCTCCAACTTCCCCTATGAGCACGATGCTTGCCCAGCAATTCAAGGCCTTCCTCCCATCAAAGAATAAACTAGAACTGGGTGATCCCTGGTGGATAATTCCCAGTGAATTAAACATTTTTACTGGATACCTTCCCAATAACCGTTTTTACCCTCCAGCTCCTAAGGGTAAAGAGGTAAAGTTCTCTTTATTATTAAACACCAAGCAGTTCTATTATTTTATTTATTTAATGTATTTTATCCAGCTTTACTCCCCAGTGGGCCCCCAAAGTGGCTTATGAATTTTTTTTCAAACAGAATATAAAAACAAGCAAACATGAGAAAGTAACCAAGACATCCTGGGCTGATGTTCACCAGGTCAAACCAGCTGGTCAAGGCGATGGGCAAACAGCCCCTTGGCTCATGTCCCAGCCATGCCCAAGTTAGAAATACATGCAGTGGGAGAGAGAAAATGTTGCAAACTGGTAGCTCTCTTCCCTCAGTTCCCCCTCCTGCCACAAGTGTGCCCATGCTTTGTTTCAGGCAGGTTTTCAAGGTACATCAGTATGAGCATTCCCAGTCTGAAACATTGGTTGGGGTGTCTGGTAAATGGCACACTTGAGTAGCACCTGATTCTCTTCTCCAGGATCTCAGTCTAGATGGCAGGGGGCTTTGTTATGTCCTGGACTGTGAATAGTTGGTTTTCGGTTTGAGGGCAGGAAAAGGGTACCTGCCTTGCATGCGATATTTTGAGCACAGTGCTCTCTAAATTGGAGTCCAAGAGAAATATTGTGAATCAATGCAGCCAGAGAGAAAAGCACAGTGGGGAACGAGCAGATCAATTTCTAAGCCTTGGCTGGAAATATTGGCTATGGTGTCCTAAAGTCCAACAGCACCTCTATTACTGTAAGAAATATTTAAGACAAGGCCATAAATTATTGAAAGCGGCCAAGGAAACAGTGAAGACGACCCTCCTTTTAATCAGATCCAATTATTGAACCCAGCTCTTATGTTCACTGATTGTCTTCTTCCCACAGGTCATCATTCACAAGCTCTTGAGTATGTTCCATCCGCGGCCATTTGTAAAAACCCGCTTTGCTCCTCAGGGAGCCGTCGCTTGCATTCAGGCATTGGCTGAGTTCTACTACAAGATAGCCTTCAGGTAAAGTCCCATGCTGGTGGGGAGAGAAGGGGGGAGTTGCTGTCAACATGAAGGGCTGCAAATCTATTTCTTTATGAGAGTTTCCACTTGCCCCTCTCTAAAATTTACTCAGCAATGTTATCTTAATCCATTATCAGAGATAATGAATAACAACCAAAAAACATTTCACTTTATTGCCACCATTCTATGCAGTGCCCGACTCCGTTCTGGGAGAACCAGATATCCACTCTGTCAGAGAAACTGACTGGGTGACCTTGGGCCACTCACTCTCAGTCTAACAAGGGGCTTGTTGTGAGGATAAAATAGAAAAGGGCAAGCCACTTTGGGTCCCTGTTTGGGAGAACAGTGGAATCTAAATAAATGGCACAGCCAGGGACCTATTCTGTACTTTAACTACAGTGCCAGATGACTTCAGACAGCCCAACTTTCAGAGAAATGCCCACCCTAATAATTTGGCTTTGCACGTTATTCAGGAGGTCAGGAGTGTAGGGAGAATTCCTGATTTCCACAGGAGGGCCTTTTTTCTAGGTTATGCCCATTTTCTAGATTATGCCCATTAGTGAAGGCTGCAAAGGTGGCAGATGCTGTTCTCACCAGTCTGCAAGAGGGAATTTTTCCATAGAACCCCACTCCACACAGTGGAACTGTTGCAGCGAAAGAGTTGGTCCTGTTGGCTGCTGAGTCGCAGGTATGAAGGGCTCCATAGGTAGTAACCAACACCTTGACCTGAACTAAGAAGCTAGCAGGCACCCAGTGAAGCACTTTCAGGACATGTGTAATATGTGAATGGTGGGCAGCTCCAGCTAGTAGTCGAGCTACATTTTGCACTAGCTGAAGTTTCTGGACTGCCTTCAATGGCACCCCTGTGTAGAGTGGATTACAATACTCCATCCCTGAGACTACTGAATTCTTTTATCAATTTGGAGGGAGGGAGCAAAAAATGTACAGCAGGTGGAAGCATTTTTTCCTTGACCCTAGGGTATTCAGCTTCGTTCAGGACTGGTGTGGGTGAAGGAATGGCTGAGGGCCTAATGCTGTTGGGACAAAATGGTTCCCAGGTGTGTAGTATTGCCCTGAAAGAGGAGGTGGGCCCAGAATAGTTAGGGTGAGCTGCGGCATGTGTGTTTGGGAATGGGAGTGGGGTGGGAATGAAATGAGCCCAGGGAGATAACAGTGACCAGCTTGCATAGCTGCAGTGCTTTCCTCAGGAGGACTCAGCAAGTCACAGAATCTGGCCAGGCTCATTTCTCCCTGTGGTGTGTGAAATACAACAGCTGTTGTGCCTCAGTCTTGGTGGATTAATATTCCTCACACATGGCAAACCAGTACCCTTAGTAGGGCAGGTACCAAACTATGTGATGCAACAGTATCAGTGGCCTCCTGAACTGTGAGTCTCTTCCTAGTGTTTCATGGAATAGAAACCACAAACCGGTTCCTCAAAGCAGCAGCAGAGAACGTTCTCCCCCCCCCAATGCCTTTAGGTGGCACCAAAGTTCCCCATGTGTTGTTCCTTGAAGCTGGGGGGGGGGGGGGGCTGGGTGGATTGCACACTTGCTTTCAAAAAAAATCTCACTGGTAGGGCAAACTTAAGCAACTAGTTAAAGATGTGTAACAGGAGCATTTGCTGTCATGTAATAATCGAGCAGTAGCCTTATTTGGTGAGTTCCCTATCCTGCCTTTGAAAATAAACTGCAGCCCAACCTAATTTCTACATTACTGTCATGGTGAGATTGCATGGTCAGCCATGCCATTACATTGACAATGTCTGGAGCTTCCTATCTTCATGGGCTGCTTGGGTCATGGGTCCAGAACCCCACTTCTGTCAGGGCCCCTGAATGCTGACATGGGCAGTCCACCCAGGATGAGGTGCAGAATTTCAAGGATGACCAATGCAGTGGTGCTCCAGCGGCAACCAGTCATTCCTGAGTGGCACCCAAGTTAGTCTGTTGCAGCAAAAATAAACAGAAGCCAAGTGGCACCTTAAAAGACCAACATAATGTATTCAGTGTATGCTTTTGTGAATCAAAGGAACTCTGTGTCAGGAAAACATAAGCTGGAATTCATATTGTTTGCCTTCTAAGATGCCACTGGACTTCTGATAGTATCTAAATTAGTCTTGAGGTCACTGTGATGGTTCCATCTTCCTTGAGAATATTCTAGGCATAAAGCTCCTCCCATCCACCGGTCCTGTGCTAGCTGAATGGCAGGCCAGAGCATTGTCATGGTGACACCATTCAAACATAGGTATGATGGCATAAAGGTGGGTGCATAGCCTGCTTCCAGGATGAAGTCCCAGGTTGTGAGACCAGCTGTGGAGGAAGCTGCTGCCTTGGCACACCCTTAGAATCTTAGTGGAAAGGACAATATGGAGTACTGAGTCAGCCTCTACAGCACGAACCTTCAGGGTTTCTAAGCAAGGGAGTGCTGGTAGAAGCAAAATACATTGGGCACTAGAATATGGTCCAGCACAAAACCCTCGCACAGTTACATCCCACCCAGGCCTGTCATCCATGTTCAAAGACAACAAAACACTCATTGCAACTGTCGACCACACGTTGAAGTCATGCACTCGGCTCCGTTGCCTTTGTTAGAGAGCACCTTGGCTGATTCTTGTCTCTTGCCCAGGATCCACGCTGAATTCCAACTCAATGAGCCGCCAGATTTTCCCTTCTGGTTTTCTCCTGCCCAGTTCACTGGCTATATCATCCTCTCCAAAGACTCCTCCCATGTTCGAGAATTCAAGCTGGCTGTCCCTAACAAAAGGTAAGGGGGAGCTTCTATCGGCTGGTCAGAGTAGAAATGTGTATTCGGATATTCCTGAGCCAAAAAATATTTCCAAAAAGTACCTTATTGGTATTTTCTGGGTATCAAAGATTTTTCAGGATCCAAAAAAATGGGTCCTGAAAAACCGTGGGAATGTTCAGAAATACCTGGGCAGATGGGAAGCTGGCATTTGCAGGCACTCAGGGCTCCCCCCCCCCCCCCCCCCGGGGCTTGGTATCAGCCTGCCAGACTGCTTTAGGTAAGGTTCTGTGAGTTTTGTTTGTGTTTGGTTTTTAACAGTTCATTCCTTGCTGGAGTTGGTTGGTGTCAGGTTGGGGGGGGGGGGGGGGGTTGGTGGATTCTTGCATTTTACGTTGAGTTTCTAACATTTTATGTAGGTTGAGAGTCTCATCTTTTACATAGGTTCAGATTGTTGCATTTCATGCAGCTGCAGAGTCTCATGTTACATAGGTTCATATTCTCATGTTTTATGTAGTTCAGGTTCTTCCATTTTATAATGGTTAGGTTCAGCAATAGCTTCCAATATCATTCCTATGAGGGAGATTCTCAGGTTTTAAATTTTTCATGGAGGAAGACAGCTGGGGGCACCTTGTTCAGGGGCCCATAGAATTGGATCCCTCGGTCCAATTGACTTGAAATGTGGGGGTTATTTAAAGGAGAGGCACCAGCAGCTGCTGTGCAATCTGGTGCCAGTACCTTTAGAAACACCCCCAACCACCCAGAAAGATTCCCCATAGGAAATACTGGAGCTGAAAAATATCAGAAACCTGAAAGAAAACTCTGATCCAAATAGCATACCAGTATTTGGAAACTAGGAATACTGATATTTTTTGGCTCTAATATATCTTGAAAAATACAGCTGCTGTTGTTTTTGCTGTACGCTCTAGACCAGAATCAAGCACAGGAAGTTTCCATTTATGCAATGTGTGCCAGCATGACAGGTTGTATTGGTTTGCTTAGCCTAAGAACAGAATCTTAGGGTTTAGTTACACGTGTTGTTCACTTCTGGAATAGAACTGGGTCTGCTGCCACTTCCCTTTGAAGTAGGCTTAAAGCTTCTCTTTTCAGTGTAAACAGCTTGTGCTGAACGTTTGCTTTTCACTGTACTGGTTTTTCCCTCTAGGTCTCTTAATGTGGACATGGAGTGGCTGTATGGAGCTCGAGAGAGCAGCAACATGGAAGTGGATATAGGATACCTCCCTCAGGTCTGTAACTAGGCGGTCATTTCGGCTTAGAGATGTAAAACTTCTGGAAATGCTGAACCCATGGAAGAAATAAGTAGTGTTTTTTAAAAACAAAAGAAGCAGAAGCGGAGGGGGGAAGTTGAAATATGCAGTACTTCCTATGAAACTTAAATTTCTTTCACTGATTTAAGAAAATAACATGCATCATTTATAACTTAGTGTATAGAAGTATACTTTTGAATTCTATCAGTATGCCAAAATAGTGCAAATGTCTTCATTTTCTACAAGAAAGTTTAATGCTGGGTTTTAATAGCTTTTCACTTGTTATATTTTTAAATTATGATTTATTTTGTAAACTTGCTCCAGTAGGACCCCTGGAGAGATGGCATAATTTTTTTCTGAATAAGTAGATAAATTGCGTGTGCGATTGCAAACTGATTTACTCTATGCTAGATATTTGCCATTTGAGAGATAGGAAAAATACAAGTTGAAGGTAGAAAATGAACAAGAAAGTGTATTGTTTAGATTGGAACTCTCTCATACAATCACAGTAGGTAGGACTGCTAGCATATAATATGCCGTCAGCACAGGTTTTTGCTCCCCCCCCCCCATCAGTGACTGATGTGGTCCTCATGTAGACTAGATGAGAAAAGGATACCCAAATATGAAAATTCCTTCACTTGTTGGATTTCTTCTCCATTCAGCATCCATCTGAACACTGAAGGATTCATTGGGGGAGGGGGGAATAACTAGTTTCATTTTCTGGTAGTTTATTTTCAGGATTTTGTCATGACCCCTTGTGGGTTGCCACCTTCTGCCGCCGCCACCCTGGACTTAGGGTCTCTTGAGAAGGCCCAGGGTGCCCTCCCGAGCCCCACCAAAATGCCCCTTTTGAAACCGAGGAACATAAGGCGTGATGACTAGGCAAAACTCTTAAACAACAGGGTTTATTTAAACAATACTGGAGCAGGGAAAACAAGACAAGGGGCAGTAAAATCATTAACAGTGTTTTAAAGGTAATCTAAAATGAATCTAACACAACTGTTTTTCCTTAACTGGTACTACTTAAGGCCTACAGCCTCTTCTACCAGGCCTCCGGCCTATACTCACTCCATCCCACTGAGGGACTTCTCTCCCTGCCCAGACTTTCCCCTCAGTTTTATTCTCTGTCTGAGGAAAGGCTGCAGTAAAGGGAAAAAGGACCGTTTGTCAGTTACACAACTAAAGTTCCCTCCTCACATATTTCCCGAGCTCCCATTGGCTAACACCACTGCCAAGCGTCAGGGGAATTGTAGGCTGACAGCCCTCTACCCACAACACAGGTCTCTCCTGAGCCTAGGCTGCACTAGGCCTGTCTCCCTGCCTGGGACAGATCATGACAGCCTTCTTTAATACAATATTCAGAGAAAAATTTTATGATCTCTGCAGACCAACTCTCATCCAAGAGAGCAGAGCAGTATCATTGGCATAAAGCAGAACGGGAATACTGCAATTAGCCAAATGGGATGGATGATAAAGCTCATTAAATACAGTTGAGGGATCTTTCATATATAGGTTGAGCAAAAATGAGGCCAAGAGGCAGCCCTGCCCTAACCCCTTTATCGAGGTTAAATCGCTCAGTTGGCTCACCACCATAGCCACAGCAGGCCTAAGCTGTAAGGTCTTCATGAAGTTGCTGCGTGAGCTATAGCAGCCTTTTATCAATTGTGGTGTGTCACAGCTTTCCCCACAGTCTTGTTCTAGGGATAGTATCGACAACTGCTTTCAAATCAATAAATCTTATGTAAAGGGTGCCATTTTTGAAATTAGTGTATTTCTCTGTCAGATTATACAGAACTAGACAATGATCTGTTGAACTACCCCTCCTGAACCCTATCTGCTCATGGCCCACAATGTCCCCCTGTTCAAGCCAATCAGTTAAGGTGTCCAACAAATATGAAGAATATAGTTTGACCAACCAAGATAATAAGCTGATTGGATGGTAACAGCTTGAGTCCAAGCGCTGATCCTTTTTGAAGACTGGAACTATTATTGTGTGCCTTCAAAATTTTGGGATTACCTGAGACATGTTAATTTGTAAAAACAGTGGAGACAAGGACATCTGCCCACCAAGGTGGGTTTAATTTGAATAATTTGTTTGGGGTAAGGTCTGCTCCAGGAGCCTTCCCTGAGCAGAAGCAATGGATCAAGCTTTCAACATGAGAAGGTCATCTCAGGCCAGTCCTGAAAAGGGCCATCAGGTTCAAGTATCTCAGAAGTAAAAAAGTTCCCTAGAAATAACAAACAAGTTTTTAAAATATGACTCCCAGACTTCTGAATGAATACAGAAGGGAATGTCGCCATGAGTTCTAGTGCCCATGTTAATAATTGCCCCAAATGCCTATTGGTCATTAGTTTTTATAGCCAAAATTAAGCGTCCCCAGTTCCTACGTAAGTTCTCCTCCTCCTCCTCCTCCTCCTCCTCATGCTTTATTAGATCTCTGTAGTATTAAGATCCAAGAATTCCCTCAGAACAGGTATGGTATTATTGCTCTTGAGCTCCCTACATTTTCACTGTACTTCTCTTTTGATCAAACCGTGTACTAGAATTCTTGAGGGCCAGTGACCTCACAAAAGGAACACTATCAGGCATAATTTTAGAGTGCAAGGGCTTGAAGAGGGACAATAACCTATACAGGATAGTGAGAGAGCTCCTAGCTATGTTGGATCAAAGTAATGATCTCCTTAAAAATAATACTTCTGTAGACGTCGTCATATCTTAGTCCAGGTGAGCAGTATTGTCATTCCAGCGGATCTGATATGGGGAGTTTTGATTCTGGGACACACAGTGTTGCCTGATTACAGAGAGTTGAACATAAGGCATGTTCATATGCAGTACGATAGGGAGATGATTACTGCCCCAAAAGGATGAAACTCCCAGGAAGTTAGTCAATAAGGTGAGATCAGGACAACTTGAGCGAGTTTGGCGACTTGGGTGAGTTTGGTAGTGTGCTTGTGGTGAAGCTTCAAGAGGATCTTATAGGACGCTTATGAAATCCTGTGAGGTGGCGGTGAAGACTGTAAAGAGGGAATTCTTTTCAGCCTCCATTGCATCTGCTAGCTCACACCCAGCACAGTTGTGTAGGGTGTGACTTTGACTTCCCTCACAGAGAGGAACAAAAAAACTAGTAATTCAGCCATTAGCTGTGAGGCATTTGCAGGCTTCTTTGCAGATAAAGTCTTGTTGCTCCACCACAACCTACCCACCAATGTTGATACAGTTTGTGAACTGGAGGCTCCTTGGCCACCTTTGGATTCCGTTCCCAACAACTTCAGCCGGCTCTCCTCTGCTGATGTTGACAGGATTTTCGGTGCTGTCAGACCAACCACATGCCTCAAAGATCCGTGTCCCTCTTGGCTGGTGAAAGCCAGCGATGAGAGGATATGGGGCCCAGTGATAGACATTGTTAACCTGTCCTTGGAAACTGGGATCTATCCAGAGGGTCTGAAAGAGTGTGTGGTAGTACCGCTCCTGAAGAAGCCATCTTTGGATCCTAGTGATCCTGCCAATTACTGCCTGGTTTCGAATTTATTGTTTCTGGGTAAGGTGATTGAGAGAATGGTAGCTGAGCAGCTCCAGAGTTTTCTGGATGATACATCGGCAATGGATCCATTCCAGTCCAGTTTCTGCCCTGCCCCCGCCAGGGGATGGAGACAGTGCTGGTCGCCCTGAAAGATAATCTCTGCAGATAGCTGGATCGAGGTGGATTGGCGCTGCTGCAGTTGCTAGATCTGACAGCAGCATTCGATACAGTCAGTTGTGATCTTCTGACTCACCTCCTCGCCAGTGTGGGAGTTCATGGGGTAGCCCTGAAATGGCTTACCTGGTTTCTCTGTGGTTGGGGACAAGGGTGGCACTAGGAGAGAGGGTGTCAGCTAGGTATTCCCTCATATGTGGGGTTCCTCAGGTGGCAGGCCTCTTCCTGATGTTATTTTAACATCTGTATGCACCCCCTCACCCAGCTGGTGCAGAGTTTTGGGCTGGGGTGTCATCAGTGCGCTGAAGACACCCAGCTATATCTGCTACTGGATGGGTGCCTGGATGCTGCCTCACAAATTTTGGCTGCAGGTCTGGAGTCCGTGGTGGGATGGCATATTCCCACTCTTGATGGAGTGCCACTAGTACCAGCGCAATCCATCAGGAGTTTGGGTGTGATCCTGGATGCCTCCTTAACTATGGAGGCCTGGGTCATGAATATTGCTAAGCTGGCTTTCTTCCATCTACTCCAAGCTTGGCAATTAGCCCCTTTCCTGTTGTGCCCTGACCTAGCCACTGTAATCTATGCCATGGTCACCTCCAGGCTAGACTACTGTAACTCACTGTACTTTGGCCTGTCCTTGAGACTGACCCAGAAGCTCCAACTGGTCCAGAATGCGGCAGTGCGAGTCCTGACAGGAACGCCATGGATGGCACACATACAACCTGTGCTGCACCCGCGACACTGGCTCCCAGTGGAATGCCGAGTCAGGTTCAAGGTTTTGGTATCAACCTTCAAGGCCCTGAGTGGTCTGGGACCTGTGTATCTTCGGGACAGCCTCCTCTGGTATGTCCCTGGGAGAGCATGATGCTCCACGGAGAACAATCTACTGGTGGTTCCTGGCCTCAGAGGTATCCAGCTGTCCTTGACCAGAGGACGGACAGCCAGCCTGGTGGAACTCTCTGCCAAATACTACCAGGGCCCTGTGGGACTTCATACAATTCCGCTTCCACCAGGCCTTTGGTTGAGGACGGCAGTGGTTTCTGTCATGGCGGGGACCCTTCTCTCTCTCTCCATTGCTTCGCTTTGGCCCCTTCCTCGCACTGCTTGCAAGACGGTAACACAGTCCAGAGTGGGCTTATGAAGAAAACGATAGATGCCGTCTGAAATCGTTAATTGATTGTTGTTTTTTTATTGATTTTAACACTGTTTTTAACTTTGTTGTACATCGCCCAGAACACTGTGTATGCAGGGATTGGGCAATTTTTAAATCCAAAATATAAATAAATAAAATAATCAATAACACTAAGTGTCTTGAACCCGAGAAGGTATTATCCTTGCTTGGATCAATTCTCTGGTGGCCATTCAAAATCACGAAATTCCTTTGGACAGCAAAAGTGGCCAGCCTCAAGCCGTTAGCATTTATTATGACATCTTTCGATGACTGAGAAAACCACCAGGGACTAAGGGAAATTTCATTCCTAGGACCATACAGTTTTTTAATTAAATGATCATTGTCAGCTCCTATTCTTGCATTAAAATCATCCACTAGGAGGAATGAGCTGTTTGAGAAGTGGCTTTTAGTTTTATTGAATATTTCACCCAGTATCATTCAGTCCATGTGAAGTTGTAGATGGCATATATACTGTGAATAAAATGATAGAATGGGACCCCAGTGTTAACTACTAAAACAAAATCCTGTGCTATAATCATTTCAGAATCATGGATGGGCAATGCCATAGAAATTAGACATGCTGGCCTGCCTTGGGGACAGCCCAAAGGGACTTTTGATGCACTCTGAAAGAAAGCTAAATAGCCAGGAAAGTTTCCTAAATAAATATAATATCGAAAGAGAATAACACCGTCCTGGTGTCTTCACTGGTAACCTTGGAAGACCAGCCTGCCTCTTTCTAGCTTAACATTCTTGTGGAAGGAGATAATCAAGCTGAGGGCTGGGTAATTCGGTCAGTATTGGAGTTAACAGAGTGGATTGTGACGGTTGGTTCCAAGGGAACAGAAGAAATTCCCACTGTCTTTCTAGACAAGGCATATGCAAATAACTCTTTATGTGGGGTTGTTTCACGAGAGGAATTTTTAGCTTGGCAGGAATTTTATACGGTTAGATTGGGGCTGAGTTTCCAATTTTAACAATTTGTTGTTAGAGCTCTTCTCTATAGGAATGAGGTGAACTGAACTGCTCTTACCATTGCCTCCCTGGTTGTTAGTAATCAGCTTCACATTTTCATTAAGATTCTCTAGCCTGTCAGTGATGTTGATCTGTCCCACTGCGCTCGGCTGGAGTCTGCCCTGTCTAATAGCCCATCATTTAATAAGTTAGAAAATGTGGGAGAATTTTTTAGGGTCACAGTTCCTTATTATTCATGAATGAATTCCTAGTTGTTGGGATCAGGCTTGAACATAAATCTTTTTTTACTGGGGAAGGTTCAGTTAACGGTTGCGTACACCGCCTGGGGTGATTTTATTCCCCTTTGTTGGTTGTACGAGATTTGCTACAGGTTTCTTGAAGTAGGGTTTCATGGGGAAAAGTAGCAGAAGAATGGAAACATCTTTTAGGGATAATTCCATATGAAGAGAACCACCATTATTTGGTAATAATCAAAGCAGGAATAAGGGGGAGGGAGAAGATATAATTGTAAGCCTCTTTCTCTAATGGGACCAGGAAGGACCTCAGAAATTTCCAGTTTAGCATCTCTGGGAGAGCCGTCAAGGAGAGAAGCCAGGTGCTCCCCAAGGCGCCATTTCCCTCTCCACTCAATAATTCTAAGGCTCTAAGCATCAGAGAGGTTCCTGTAAGCTTCCTAGGTGGTATTTCACAGCCTCTCTGTGAATTGCTTTGAGTTACCGGGGATAGGTACTAGAAAGAACCTGATGTAAAATATTACCCCCCCACCCCCAAATTGATGGAAAGGGCTTAGTAGCAGGCACTGATTTTATGATAAATCCTTTCTAGAGTCTTAGCAATTAGAAAAGTCTAAGAGGCTGGAATCTGAAGAGGGTCTTTCTCAAGGCGAAAGTCCTTTTCCTCACTGAGTAGGTCAGGAGAGGGCAATGTGGAATTAGTTTACACAGCAGCATAGCGTTGGGAGCGAGCAGTGGAACTGAGGAATTAGTTCCTAGTTCATTTGCCTCTGAGAAAAAAGAGTTATCATGTAAAGGCAAAAAACGATTACTAGTTTTTATATTATAGTCAAAGAAGGTACCCAGCTTTCTTTCTTTGTTATCTGGAAACCAACAAAAGTCAGAGGGACAATTTCATTTCACTCATTCCAAAAGGGGGGAAAGGAATTTTGAGTTTCCACCCTAAATTTCCTAATTTTCCATTGGAAAAACTGGGAAAGGCTGAGGACCTTCTCATGCTATAAATTTTGTAGTAGAAAAACCTTGCTGAAGTGATTTTTCTCATTTTGAAAGAGAAAATATTTCACAGGAGTAGCTCAAAGAGGCTTCTTCAGTTAAATAAGAATACTATTAATACAGAAGAGAAGAGATTGGATTTATATCCCGCCCTTCACTCACTTGGAGTTTCAGAGCGGCTTACAAACTCTTTTCCCTTCCCTTCTCCACAACAGACACCCTGTGAGGTAGGTGGGGCTGAGAGAGCTCTGAGACAACTGTCCTTGAGAGAACAGCTGGTACAGAACTATGGCTTGCCCAAGGTCATCCAGCAGGTGCAAGTGGAGGAGTGGGGAATCAAACCCGGTTCTCCCAGATTAGAGTCCGTGCACTTGGTGGTTACGTTCTTATTAGATCTCATAAGATTGGTAGAAGAGAAACTAGAAAATACTGTTTTATTTCATTTGTTTTATTTTATTAATTTATTTTTTGCTTGAACTTGTTGATTTCATTTGTCTTGATTTTGGAGAAGCAAGACTGAATTCTTTCCACTAGGCAGTATTTCGCTTGTAGCATAACCACCTTCTGTTAGGAATGACAAAATATAATATGATGTTTTTAAAACAAAACACAGAGCAGTGTTCCCCTTACCTTTCTGAAGTTACAACTCCCTGTCATTTAATTTTGTGACATACTCCCATGCCCAGTAGGAAAAAATGCACTTGAAACTATACTCAGTCTCAAACAGAGCAAAACATTTGAAGGGAAGAATTGCATTTAATTATGTGAGGAACAATAGCATTCAGGTAGTATTGCACTTGAAATTATGCATGCTAAATAAATAAGGTTGTCCCACCCCCCCACCCCCCCGGGAAGGGCTCCATTCAGCTCTAGAGGCAACAGAAAAGATCCCTGGGGTTTATTGTTCTGGAAATTGTAGGAGCAGGGGGTATGCTGTGTGGCTCTTTTTAAAAACTAAAATTAATTTTGTCCTGATAACATGTAGAGAAGCTTGCAGCTTCCTTAGGGGATACTTAATGACATGCTGGGGTGTTGTAAATCTCAAGCTGACATCTCTGCTCAGAAGCATCAAGGTACGCAGGTTTCTGGCCATCAACCACTTTGAAGGTGCTAACCGGCACCTTGAATTGAACCCCACAGTTGCTGCGCAAGCATATGAAGGTGGCTTCTGCGGTGCCTGATCACTGGTCTGGCAAGGTCATTACTGTGCATTCTGACCAGCAGTGGCTCTCCGGGGCCTCAGGCAGAGGTCTTTCTTATCACCTCCTGACAAAGCTACAAGAGGATGTTATAGGATATTTATGAAATCTTATGAGCTGGTGGTGAAGGCAGTGAAGAATGAATTCTTCTCTGCCTCCATTGCATCTGCTAGCTTTCACCTGGCACAATTATTTAGAGTGATTCGGTCTTTGACATCCCTTACGAAGGGGAATCAAAAGAGTAGGAATCTGTGAAGCATTTGCGATCTTTTTTGCGGATAAAGTCTTGGCTCTCCGCTGTGGCTTGCCTGCCGGTAAGTGAACTGGAGGCCCCATGGCCACCTTTGGATTCGGTTTTTGCCAACTTCAACCTGCTCTTTTCTGCTGATGTTGACAGGACCATGTGTGCTGTCAGAACAATC
This sequence comes from Lepidodactylus listeri, assembly GCA_029233225.1. NCBI lineage: Eukaryota > Metazoa > Chordata > Lepidosauria > Squamata > Gekkonidae > Lepidodactylus > Lepidodactylus listeri. The sequence continues at coordinate 6,408,868 of JARCFY010000020.1, read as the reverse complement.
CCATGCCTCCTTGGTCCATGCCCCTTGTGGTGGGTAAAGACTGGTGATGAGAGGATACGGGGCCTGCTGATGGATATTATCAACCTGTCCGTAGAAACAGGGACCTGTCCGGAGGATCTTAAGGAGGCTGTGGTTATGCTGCTCTTTAAAAAAGTCAACTTTGGATCCTTCTGATCCTGCCAGTTATCACCCAGTTTCAAATTTGTTGTTTCTGGGCAAGATAATTGAGAGAGCGGTAGCTGAACAGCTCCAGGGTTTTCAGCATTCAGTCCATTCCAATCCAGCTCCCGCCCTGGCCATGGGATGGAGACGGTGCTGGTTGCCTTGACAGACGACCTCCACAAGCAGCTGGATCGAGGCAGGTCAATGCTGCTATTATTATTAGATCTTACAGCAGCATTCAACACGGTTGATTACGACCTTTTGACCCACTGCCTCGCCGACATAGGAGTACGGGGGCTGGCCTTACAATGGCTTACCTCATTCCTCCAAGGTCGGGGACAGAGAGTAGCACTAGGGGAAAGTGTGTCCTCCAGAGATCCCTTATAACATTTGGGGTCCCTCAGGGGGCACTTCTCTCCCCAGTGGTGTTCAGCATCTACGTGCATCCCCTCGCTCAGCTGGCGTAGAGCTTCAAGCTGGGGTGTCATCAATATGCTGATGACACTCAGCTGTATCTGTTATCGGATGGCCACCCAAATATCGCCCCAGGAAATCTGGCCATGGGCTTGGAGGCCGTGGTTGGGTGGTGGAAGCAGAGTAGGTTGAAACTGAATCCAGCAAAGACGGAGGTTCTGTGCCTGGGGAGGGGGACTTCAGGGTTGGGACACAGGCTGCCCGCTCTTGATGGGGCACCACTGACACCGGTACTGTCGGTCAAGAGTCTGGGAGTGGTTTTGGATTCTTCCTTGAATATGGAGGCCCATGTCACGCACATCGCCAGACTGGCATTTTTTCATCTTTGCCAGGCTTGGCAATTGGCCCCCTTCCTGTCGCACCCCTACTTAGCCACAGTAATCCTTGCAACAGTCACCTCCTGGCTAGACTACTATAACTCACTTTACACTGGCCTGCCCTTAAAATTGTCATGGAAGCTCCATCTGGTCCAGAAAGCAGTGGCATGAGTCCTGACGGGAACATCACGGACGGCACATATTCACCCAGTGCTGCGCCAGCTACACTGGCTCCAGGTTGAATACCGAGTCTGGTTCAAGGTTTCGGTGTTGACCTAGAGGGCCGTGTGCGGTCTGGGACTGTCTCCTCCGTCATGTCCCTCGAAGAGCCTTACCCTCTTCAGATAACAACTTGCTGGTGGTCCTCGGCCCTTAAAGCTATCTGGCTGTCGGTCCTGGCCCCAGCCTGGTGGAACTCTCTACCCAATAGCATCAGGGGCCTCATGCAGTTCCACAGGGCCTATAAGGCAGAGATGTACCTCCAGGCCTTTGGTTGAGGGCAGCAAAGGTTTCCATCATAGCTGATACCCTTCCTGCCCCAGCCACTTTCCATATCTGTTTTACCCTTTTCCTCCCTGCCCGCGGAGCAGCCAGCTTATATAAAATAAAATAAATAAATACCTGAACCTTTTAACTGGAGATTCCATGGATTGAACCCAGGATGTTCTGCATACAAAGTTGCTGCTGACCTGCTGAGCCATGCCCCCTCCACAAAGTTGCAGCCCATCATCCCATCCTTACAGTTAAGCAGCAGATCAGAGCTTAAAACCCAGTCTATGTCTATATTATCTATATCTACTATCTAGTCAACTAGGAAGCTGTGGAACTAAGCCAGCTGGGGAGCCATGCTAAGAGGATAGGTTTATCGTTGGCTGTGAGCCATGCTAGCTGAAGAGGGCCTCTGAGTTCCTGATTGTCAGATGCTGGGGAACAGTCTGCAAGGGAGGGATGTGGTCTGTGTGTAGACTTCCTTGTGCCATCTTATTACCTGCTGCTGGAAACAGGATGCTGGACTAGATGGCCCACTGGTGTGACCTAGGGTAGCCGCTCTTACATTCCAGAGACTCGTGCGTTGTCAGGAGTGTTGAAACAGTTTATCTGCTTGTTGTCTCATAGATGGAGCTGGAGTCTTTGGGGCCATCCATCCCTTCTGTTATCCACGATGAAAATGGGAACGTGATTAACAGCAGAGACCCTGAAGGGGAACCAATTCAGTTTATATTTGAAGAGATCAGTTGGCAGCAAGAAATAACTTGGGAAGAGGCAGCCCACAAGCTGGAAGTTGCTATGTATCCATTTAAAAAAGTATGAGAACCTTCCCATGGTGTGGGGGGGGTAGGGTTGGATCATGTGAACAGCACCCCCTCCCATGCCACCCTGGTGGAAATGGCTCTTCAGTCCTGGTGTGTCAAGGAAAGCTCCTCGTGCTGGAGGGGAGCACCATCCTTAGTGGGATGGATCCTCAGGAGGCCTCCTGGGTGGCTGAATTATTCTGTGAGTTCCCTGGTATGGAAGACATAACACAATGAACCTCCCGATTTTATTTGGAGCCTGCAAAAATGACCATGTTTTTCACTTTGTTATTTGCAGTTTTATCCAAGACACAGTATTCCTTAAAATGTTGATATGTTGATGAAGAGGTTGTGTGAGGTCATGCCAGAAAGTTGTGATAGAGCCCAAATCTCTTGGGCACAGCTGGAGCTTTAAGAGCCCCGTCACCCATCCTTCCTCTGTTGTGAGTCTCTGGTGCCGTTTTTCAAAACAGACGTGCACTGGAGGTGTTTCTAAGAACCCTCTCAAGGCAGAGCATACCGCAGTCTCTAAGCTAATGGCCGTAACTGCCTTATCAGCAGGAAACATGCAAGCCCCATGTGGTTCAGCATCCAGGAACAAAGAGTGAATTTGTATCATGAGTTAACGTTTCCCTGCTGGCACCTGGCAGTATTGCTCCTATCTAATCTATCAGTTGAGGGTCGAACAGAGGAGGAGCCTGTGGAAAAACTATGCCATTTGGTGAAATTGTTGAGCATCACAGATGGTTTTGAAAGGAGATTAGACAGATTCATGGAGGAGAAGAGGTCCATCAATGGCTACTCACCATGGTGACTAAAGAGAGCCTCCACATTTAGTGGCAGGAAGAGGAAGAAGAGTCTCAGAGATCTCTTTCCCTTCCTCTCCCCACAACAGACACCCTGTGAGGTAGGTGGGGCTGAGAAAGCTCTGAGAGAACTACTCCTGAGAGAACAGTTTTGAGAGAACTGTGTCTGACCCAAGGTCACCCAGCTGGCTGCATGTGGAGAAGTGGGGAATCAAACCCGGTTTTCCAGATTAGAATCTGCCGCTCTTAACCACTACACCAGACTGGCTCTCAGTAAACCTCTAAGTACCAATGCAAGGAGGTAACATCAGGGGAAGCCATTTGCCTTTATCCCCTGCTTGAATGCTGGACTAGATAGACGACTAGTCTGATCCAGCAGGGCTCTCCTTGTTTTCTTATGGTAGCCAATTTTGTAAGAAGACTGGGTTTCTGTAAAGGAGCCTTCATGTAAGAAGGGCCTTGCTGGACCAGTTTAATGGCCCCTCTAGGCTAGTATCCTGCTTTTCAGAATGGCCAGACAGGTGCCCTTGGAAAGCATACAAGAGCAGGGAACAGAGGCCTAAGCTTGTCCCAGGAACAGGTATTAAGAGCTATTGAACATGGAGGTTCCATTTAGCCATGATGGCTGCAGTAGGCATTGATGGGCTTCTCTTCCTCAGTCCTAGTCTAAAGCCATCTAAACTAATGGCCACGACTGCCCCCGTTTTCTCTCTTCTATGCCTGTAATGAGCCAAAGGTTTTTTGTAAGGTGTGTTGGCCTTGTAAAAAAATGGTTCACTCCCCCTCATGTGTCCCATTTTTCTTTCTGAATCTAACTGAGCAACTATCCGTTTTTAAAAATGACTGCACCAGCAAAGTTAAGATTGTCTCATTAGAAAGGTTTGCTCAGACCGTGCAGACCCCATTGAGCTCTGTGGTTAATGGTTCCATGCGCTGCTCCGGGAGCACAAATGCTGGCGACAAGCCCCGCCCCCATGCCCCTCTCCAGAGTTGCGCCGCTGCTTTCCATTGTATATGGCCCCATAGAATACAATGGAAAGATCGCGCCAGAAGGAAGAAGCCCTGCAGAGGAGGGGCCCCCTGCACCGTTCCTAGCTCACTTGTCTTGGCGCATGAGCTAGGAAGGGCCCGGGGGGGTTGCAGAGAGACATTTAAATGCCTCCCCCTGGCTTCCTCTGCCCATCCACTGAAGCAAGCGGGCAGAAGAAGCTCTGCAGAGCCCCCCTCCTTCCCCCCCGGCACCGTTCCTAGCTCGCCTGCTGAGGCAAGGCATTTAAATGCCTCCCCATGGCTTCCTCTGCCTCCCTTTAAGTGCAGGGAGCCAGCCTTGCTGGGGGTGGGGGGGGCTTGATAAGGGGGGCCGCAGGGAGGTGGTGGCGGGGCTTTGAGCGGGGGGAGGGGAGGCCTTGGCAGGCTGGCTGGGGAAGAGGAGGAGAGGCTTTTGAAGATGCCTCCCCCCCCTTTTCGCTTCCCCTCCTGACATCACTTCTGGTGATGTCAGGGGGCATGGCATATGCTAATGAGCTATTATGCTAACAGCCTGTTTGGTATGCTAATGAGCTCCTGCAGCTCTTTTTCTACGAAATGACCCCCTGTGTATATGTAATATTCACACATTTCATAGACCTGTCTTCCCATGTGGGTACCAGCCCTGGGGGGCGAGGGTCTGTCAGGAGCTGCCTGCCATGTGTACCCATCCCCTTAATACCAACAATGTGCTGTCTTATCAGAAACGTGTGACACATTTTCTGCCCCTGTTCTTCTGCTTTCAGGTTTCCTACTTCCCTTTTACCCAAGCTTTTGGAAGAGCCAAGTCTGAGAGCAAACTGGTGCACTCCATACTGTTGTGGGGAGCGCTAGATGATCAGTCATGCTGAGGTGAGAGGCTGCTGTGCTGTATTTCACACTTCTCTGTATTTTCAGTGGTGGAAAGTGCCAAGATGTCACAGCTGACTTATGGTGACTCCTCATGGGGTTTTCAAGGCAAGAGACAAATAGAGATGGTTTGCCACTGCCTGGACATTAACTATTGAAACATACAATGCAAATTTTGCATAAAAATAAGTTTTGGGTTGGGGTTTTGGGGTTTTTTTTTAGAGTGAGATCTTTGCTATGAGGATGATAGGAGATAAAACTCCAATAAAATGATGCTGTGTATTTCCTCCATGCTTGCCATCCAGCTCACCAGTTTCAAGACTGTAGCAATATACCAACAGCAGCAAAAGCCTACTTGTGTTGGTGGAGGGGTGGTGGGCAGAAGGAAAAATTGTGCCAGGCTTGGGCAAGGGGGTGAAGAAATCCACACCTTCCCATCTGCACTTTCACAGGCCCACTTTGGGTACCACAGATCGTACCCAAACAGGTTTTGGGAAATCCAGGAAGGTTGGAAGTCACATAATGTTACGCGGAAGCCAAAATAAAATCTGAAGCACTGGGGTGGGGGATGAGAATGCAGAGTAAGGGCTCCATTTGGAAGTAGTCATAAGCAAAACAGAGATTCCTGCTCCGAGGTGGTGGTGGGGGTAACGCAGGGAATGACATGGGTCACACATGCAGATGTGGTGGTGAAGGGGTGAATCCGAAGGCTTCGTGGAAGAGGTATGTTTTGAGCTGGGGCCTGAAGGAAGAGAGAGAAGTGATGCCACATAGGTGTTCTAGAAGGGCACTGCAGGCACAATGCCAGTGGGAGAGAATGGCAGGAGCCTTCTGAGAAAGGCAATAGGCTTAAAAAGCAAAGGAACTGTCACTGCTGTCCTAAGCAGAGTTACACCTTTTCAAGCCCACGGACTTCAGCGGTCTTAGAAGGGTGTAACTCTGTTCAGGATTGCACTGTAGGTCCCTCTTCCCCATCAGCAATTTTGCCCCAGTAGTGGGCTGCCACCAAAAGTTCTTTAAGCACTTCGTGTGATGCTGGGTGCTCTGAGCTGTCACCACAAACCCAGTCCTGAATGACAGCAAAAAAAGACACGAGGCAGATCATGCACCTCATTCCATTTTAAAAGCACAAATTATAGGCCTGTGGAGCCTCAGTTTGGCTTGAGGCATGCAGGAAAGGGAAAGGAGTTCAGCCTTTCTAACCTCCACTTGGTTTTACCATTTGAAACTGAACACCCTACTCTGTGTCAGTTCGCACTGGCATGGGTAATCGTCTTGTCATGATCATTAAGGTTGCTGAGTTATATGTATCAATACGTGCTGTGTTACCCTCAGGTTTGGTGATCTATTAACATTGCTTTGTGTTCCAAGGTTTCTTTCAACCCCTTTAGGTCCCGCCCGGGAGATCGCATCAGTGACCCGACTCCCACCTTTGGAATGCGAGCCTTGCTTGCCTGCTTCGCTTTGCGCATGCTCATTACTCATTTGCTTTCCTTCCCTTCCTATCTCTAGCTGGCTATTTCTTGGCTAACGACCTTGAACAGAAGAGCCTCCTGTTATGTGTTACATGAATCACAGGTGTTATGTATTTCTTTTGCTTCGTTTTCTCTGGGAACATTTTCTCCAAAACCCTCAACAGTGTTTTTTCCTGAGAACCTATTTTGCCGCGCTTTCCTTGGGAACATTGAGCCAGTATACTTGGGCGCCAATAATTCTCACTATTGATTGGTAGATGGTAGGCAGGCCAGGTTTCATATCAAGTATAATTGTAATGGCATTTCTAGGCTTGGGCGTTACTAAGAGGAAAAGTGTTTGACCAACATGATCTTTTCTACAAATAAAGGACTTTCTACTTAAGGAGACCTGTTGTGGACTATATCTTTTGGCCCACTCTCACACTCTGTTGCTAGCATTTTAAAGAGAAAAAAATCCTGCATCTCCCCTATCTTTTAGGGTGCTAATTATAAAGTGAAAAGACTGGTTGTGAATAGCAAAACTAAGTGGAAATGAAGGATTTGAAGCCCTCAAGTTCCACTCTCAGAAGCAAATTGAAGTTATGCAAGTTTGAGCCAAGGGACCAGGGTTCCTTCATCCTGCTAGTCTTTTTTGGAGTCCTCAGTAAGCACATCCTCCTCTCTGCCCACTGTCTGATCCATGCCGAGAGTTTACATAGTAAATATTCTTCTGGGCACTCGTCACACGAAGTGGACATGCAGTGACGTTATAACTCATTAAAATTTTCCAAATCTGCTCTGAAATTGTCCCAGGAGCAGATTTTTCCTGATCTTGCTCTCATCTTTCTTTTTCTCTCCGGCCAGGTTCAGGACGAACTCTCCGGGAGACCGTCCTGGAAAGTTCGCCCATCCTTGCTTTGCTAAACGAAAGTTTCATCAGTACCTGGTCATTGGTGAAGGAGCTAGAAGACTTACAGGTAAGCAATTTGGTTCCTGTGAATTCAGGGATAGTAGGAGGTGCCACTTGGACACAGACGTTGAAGCAAACCAAGAATGGCAAACCTGTTAAAGCTCCAGCAGCGTCTCTAGCAGGGTCCTTTCTAGAAGAAGACTGGGCCATCAAGTTGCAACATCTGCATAGGTACAAAGGGGACCAGGAAGGAATTGTTCCAGGGTGGAATTACTAGTAACCTCCCAAGATCCTGTCATATGCCAAATGATATTTTACTGATATTAATTTCTGGTCCAGAAGGTGCCTTTCAATAGCTGTTCAATCCAAGCCAAAGTGTCCTCAGCAAAATTGTCCCTTTAGCAAAGAGCGGTATCTGTGCTGTATAATTGTATTGTATCAATGCGTTGTGCAGTAAGCCAATTGGTTCCTCATTGCGTGTGACCTCTGAAGAAGGCCCTAACAGGCTGAAACAGTGTCAGGTCAAGTCCTTTGGCCCTTGTGTCTATATGATTTGGGGATCCTTACATGAGGTGTGATTGGGCCCCTATATGTTTTTTAAATCCTTTACAAATAAATAGACATATTTTTACATATTATTTATACATTAAGTTTTAATTGTTGGCCCTCTACTCAGTTTGGCTTACCTTTTCAGATTCTAGATCCTAGTTTTCAGGGTTAAGTCTGTTTCCCTCCGTTGTTCAAAGTAACCCACCGGGAGGAGCCTGTGCAGGGGAGGGAGGGGTAAAAATTAGACGGATGGACAGACGACGACGAAGGGATCTTTGGCTCTCAAAAGCTCGTACCCCTGCCCAGATCTTGTAGCCTCTAAGGTGCTCCTGGACATGAATCCAGCTGTGCTAAAATGTGCAAAAAGTTTTCACACATTCAGAATGGTGGGCCCCCACTCTCCCCCCCTGAGCAGAACAGGGATCTGACTACAGATGCTAAATGTTCGCCCCCCCCCCCCCCCAGCCATTTCTCTCCTGCTCTGGTCAAGCTGATTCCAGCTGGCATTTCACTTTGGCATCCTGGGGTCTTTATTTACAACCCCCCCCCCCAGAAGATCTGCATTTCTGCTTGCGTCCCCAAATGTGTTGGTCTCTAAGGCACTGCCTGGCTCAAATCCAGCTGTGCTAAAGTTTGCAGATTTTCAAGTTGGGGGGGGCCCTGGGGCCTTGAGCTTTACAGTTGCCCTCTCTTGAAGCCATGACAGCTAGCCCGGCTTATGTAGATCCAGAGGACTTAGCCGTGTTAGTCTGTTTCTGCAAAATAGTAAAAGCCCGGTAGCACCTTTAAGCATAACAGACTTTATTGTAGCATCAAGGACTTAAAGGTCATCGTAGTTAAACAGAAAAACTTCAGAACCAAAATCCAACGGGTAATGGTGGGCCAGGGAATACCAGTGCTCCTGGGAGGGTGGAATATAGCGGTGGGACCAGGCAGAAATGGAAGGGAAGGGGGCAGAGAAAGAGAGGAGCTTGGCCACCTTCCAGCCTGTGTCCCATCCCAGAGGTGGCAGGCAGTGGGGTGAGGATTAAAAACCCCACTCCGACATTGGTGTTATGCAATGCCAGGTCCATAAATAATAAGGCCTCAGTACTTTGGGACTTCCTGCTGGAGCAGGATGTGGATCTGGCGTGTGTGACCGAGACCTGGGTGCAAGATGGGGAGACAGTTGTTCTCTCCCAGTTGGCTCCTCCTGGATTCTCGGTCCTTCACCAATCACAGACTGTGGGGTGGGGGGGGAGGAGTGGCTCTGTTCATTTGGGAGGCTTACTCCTTCAGGGTGCTTCCGGCGCCAAGGCTCACAGGCATTGAGTGTGCCAGTTTTGTGTGGGAAGCCAGGGAGAGTTTGGCTGCTTGGCTGGTGTACTGACCACCCAACGCACCGGCCAATAGCCTGTCATCCCTGGTGGAGGCCATGGTGGGCTGGGCATTGGAGCACCCTAGACTGATAGTCCTGGGTGACTTCAATGTCCATGCTGACAATGCGGCTTCCTCACAGGCGGTGGACCTGGTGTCATCCATGGCAGCGCTGGGACTCTCCCAACATGTAATGGCCCCCACTCACCGAGCCAGTCACACGCTTGATTTGATCTTTGCAGCGGGGGTTACAGTGGACTGGATTACTGTAATGGCAGTTCCATGGTTGGACCACCATGTCCTGAAGGCCCGAGTGAATGTGTCACTCCAACCCTGTTTGGGCAGTGAGCAGATTTTAGCTCACCCACAGAGCCAAATGGATCCTTTGTGGCTTCAAATGGTTCTTCGGGATCCAGTGCCCCCTGGCGGCTCACTAGATGAGCTAGTCGAGGACGGGCATGGCCGACTTTCAACGGCCATCGGCAAGATCGCTCCCAAGCACCCTCTGCCCCCTCGCTCTAGGCTGGCTCCCTGGTATACCCAGGAGCTGAGGCTGATGAAGCAAAGGCTTAGACGGCTAGAGAGATGGTGGCGGCACCCCATCGAAGGGTCAGGAGTTTGGGAGTGCTCCTGGATGCCTCCTTAACAATGGAGGCCCAGGTGGCAACCACTGCCAAGGCAGCTTTTTACCACCTTCAGCTGATGAGGCAGTTGGTTCCCTTCCTCAAACGCAATGATCTGGCTTCAGTGATCCACGCAATGGTGGACTCGTGGTTGGACTACTGCAATGCTTTCTACATGGGGCTGCCCTTGGTGCAACTCTGGAAGTGGAGCTGGTGCACAATGCGGCGGCCAGGCTGTGGGAGCACATCCAGCCTGTGCTGGTCATTGCAGTAGCTGCCAATAGCATACTGGATTCGCTTCAAGGTGCTGGTTTTGACCTTTAAAGCCCTTTATGGTCAGGGACCTGCCTACCTGAGGGACCGCCTTTCCCTGCACCTTCCCCAGAGAGCACTGCGGTCAGGTTCACTAAACCGCTTGGCTGTTCCTGAGCTGAAGGATGCCAGGTTGACATCGATGAGGACCAGGGCACTTTCTTTGGCAGTTCTGACCTATTGGAACGAGCTCCCACAGGGCTGTGAAAATGGAGCTTTTCCAGCAGGCATTCCAATATGAGCTGCATCTTATCAGCCACGCCCTGTGTCAACCTGAAGTTAGAAGTTACCAGAGTGGTAGCACCGCTGAATGTGTTCTTAAATGCATTTTATTATATCGCACTGCCATCAACTGTTATATCAACAGTTATATCAACTGTTTTAAATTGTGTGTTATGGATTTTACATTGGAATGTAGACTGTTGTACTGATTTTATGTAAAATGCCCTGAACCTGCCTTGGTGGGGAGGGCGGGGTAAAAGATGAATGAATGAATGAATGAACGAACGAATGAATGAACGAACAAACGAACGAACGAATGAATGAATGAATGAATCCAACTCATGGTAACCCCTTTCTCGGGGTGTTCCAGGCAAGAGATGAGCAGAAGTGATTTGCCATTGCCTTCCTATGCATAGCCCTCTGTCTTCCTTGTTGGTCTCCCATGCAAGTACTGACCGAAGCCAGCCCTCTTAGCTCCTGAGCCCAGACAAGTTCAGGCCAAATTTGTCTAACTGGGCTGCTCTCCTTTTTAGATACTGTAAAAAAGTGGGGCTGATGCTGTTGATTAAAGAACATTCAGTTAATTACCTGGGTAAATAAACTTGAATATAGCCAAGAGTGCCACATGAAGAGATTGTAAGATATTGGAAGGTGTGTGAAAGAACTTAATAAACCAAAGTTACCGCAAGTTGTTAAAGGAAAAGTTATCTTCTAACATTTCTTCAAAATCCCTTACGGTAATCTACTAGAACCAAATTAGCCTCCCCCCACCCCACCCCCAAAACAAACAAACACTTTCTCCAGTTATAATGGGCTCCTACCAGTTAATCAAATTTAAGGATTAATTTGCCAGTTCAAATGTACAGCACTTAGGAAGAGTCAGACTGTATTTCCTTTTATTTTAGCTAAGATGCCGTTTGAGAGGTGATCCAGGGCTCATGTGGCTGCATTATACTTAGAGAATTCTTTGACTTTGGAATCATAACTGACCAAAGAGGAGTATTAAAAATGTGAAATTTCCCCCCTCTTAAACTGTGCTACTTCATACCTTCATGGCGTCTCCTGCAGATAGAGAAGGTGGACTGTTCTGTAGTGTTTCATTCCATCCACTGTGTTCTTTTTGTGTGTGTTTCACGTTGATCGCTTCATTAAAAGAGCCACATGGTCAATTTCAATTCAGGTGAATGAAACACTGCACATATTAGATGTTTTGGGGTTTAATACCCGTTATGGTGAAAACCCGCATTTGACAACAGCAATTTTATATTGATATGACAATTGAGATAAGGAGGGAGTTTTAACGTTTTTTTAAAAAAAATCTCCTAGAGATTTTGAAGCATTACATTATTCAGAAGTCTGTGAGACCTCTTGGAATTAGCATGGGTGATCTTTACAGACCTCAGATATTCTCCCCCAAAGGATAAAAAATATTTCATATATTTTTACACGGAAGTAATTGTTGAATTCATCATTTTTTAAAAAAACAAACAAACTGTGGCTTAATTAATTTATGTTCAAAATGAATGCCATTTATTTATTCATTCATTCATTCATTCATTCATTCATTCATTTATTGGAATTTATATCCTGCCCTCCCCGCCAATGGCAGGCTCAGGGCGGCTCACAACACAGGTTAAATTACAATCAATTAAAATAAACACTCCGTATTAAACATTAAAAATACATCCCAAAACATTCTACACAAGATTGGCAGCATTTCAATTTTACCCACAGCAGCATTTATGTATAATCCCTGTGTGACCACACACAGGCTGACAGATAGAATTGCCAGCAGATGGAACTGGCAGATGGAGCTGGGCCAGGGCTGAGATGTTTGCCCTGGGCGGCCCCTACCTAAAGGCCTGGTGGAAGAGCTCCGTTTTACAGGTCCTGCGGAAGTAATGTTTTTAAGTTAAGTAATTGTTTTTATGTAGTTAAGTAATGTTTTTAAAACCAGCATGCTAAAAACATGCATTTATTTTCTATAGGCCAAGAAAGAGAACGAATTCAGCAGCAAACTTGCAGAGCTGCACCTTGAGAAGTACAGTTTCCCCGTGGAAATAATGATCTGCTTACCTAATGGCACTGTGGTATGACCCTACCTTAATTTTAACATCTCAGTTCTGTCTGTCCGTCTCTCTTTCTTTTAAAATAGTATTATATATAATTGAGTAGCGGGGTGGCACTTTCTGAACATTCCACACACTTCTAAATTAGTTGGCTTCATGATGTGTCACTCAGAAGCTGTCCTTGTCCACTGGCTGCGTTGCCTGAGTCCCGCCTCCAACATTGTAAACAGTTTGCTGTCGTCCCCCCCCCCCCCGGCCAGTCGGAACACAGAGGTCATTTGCATATGTGGCCTGATTGGCCTTTGCCTCTAAAATTCTAAACAGGAGTAATTGAATGTGTCCTGAGGTAAAATACATATCCCAATCTTTCCTTAAATGGTCACTGGAGTTGCCAATCTCCCTGTGGGGCCTGGAGATCTCCCAGAAATCACTGTGTTCCCCAGCCAGAGCACATCATTTTCCCTACAGAAAATTTCCCAGCTATTACAACTGATCTCCAGATTACCAAGATCAGTTCTTCTGGAGACAATGGCTGCTTTGGGCAGTGGACTCTATGGCACTATACCCTGTTGAATTCCCCCTGCACCCTGCCCTCCCCAGGCTCTACCCCTCAAATCTACAGGTATTTCCCAACCCAGAGTTGGCAACCCTGTACCTGGCTCTGGAACTGCTTTCCAGTCCCTTGGAACCCAGAAGACATGGCATAGGAGGAAGTGCTTTTCTGCCTTAGCTGCCCCTGCATAACCCCAAATCAACATAAGTCAGGGGTGGAGGGAACCATACCTTGTTACCATGAGGCTGTCCTTCCATACTACCCACTTGGGGCAGCAAAAGGACTTGAGACAGCCCTGCCTTATAGCTAAGCAGAAGGAAATAAACATGGCTTGCCCTCTCTATTTTCCTCTTCCCTCTGCCGCCCCACCAGCCACAGCCAGGACACTCACCTGGAGCTTCCTTCTAGAGTCCGCTGTATTTCGTCCCATAACGGGCATTACTCCTAGTTCATATAATAAAATTAATTGTTGTTCATATACATATTGTTGTTCATATACATATTGTTCATATACATAAATTTAGGATGTGCAAGAAAGTAAATACCATTGCCCCGGTTCTATATAGTTGCAGAGAAATGGCTATGTCCAAATTCGTTTTGTGCTTTGCATGAGGATTTTTTCCCAGCATTGGTGCACTATTATATGCATAACAACATTTGGGTACAAATGAATTCTAGAACTGAAGCTGTTATTGGTTTTCAGGATGCCACCTGTTTCATTGCTGGCTTTACTTAATTATCAGATTGTCAATTTACTAAAAAACTATCTGATAATAAATTTCTTAGTATCGTATACAGCTAGTATAATCTGGACTAGACATTAGAATAATTCTCCTTCATTGGACAAACTTACAGAAAAAACTGATTATACAGCATTGGGAAGGAACTCTCTGGTCTCATTCTTGCAGAAATTGATTCTTGTTAATAAATTATTAGCGTGTGTATCCAGACGTCATCAAAATAGAACTATTTCCCTTCCTCTTTTATTAATTAGTGATTTCTGCTTTGGATCCCAATTACCTTCTTCTCATATAGTTGCAATAGGAATTAAGCATCCAATATGCATTTTTCCTTCTTGGGTCTGAAAAGCCATCTCATTGCACTAAGCAAAGCCGCTGCAGCTAATTGAATGCCGTTATGGCCTGCACTGTCATCCCTCCTCGGCAGCAGTCTTTTTTAAAAAATTCCTGTAAGTCGTTTAATGTGGCATCTGCTGCCTTTGTCTTTAAGGGGAGAGCAGCTGCTGCCAGACTGAAATGGTATTGCTTTCCTGGGAGAAAAGAATCTGTTTGTGGATCTCTTGCTTTCCTAAAGGTGTCCCTCATTTTGCAGGTACACCACATCAATGCCAATCACTTTCTGGATATTACTTCTATGAAGCCCGAAGAAGTCGAGAACAGCATCTTCAGTTTCTCTGCCAGTTTTGAAGATCCCTCGACAGCAACCTACCTCCAGTTCCTGAAGGAAGGACTTCAGAAAGCAAAACCACTCCTGCAGAAATAACTCGAGAATGCTGCTGCAGATCACCAAGGATACCAGAGGTCTTGTTTGCTGGCACTCCTGTTCCTCTGTCCTGTCCAGCAGTGTGTTGTGCTTGAACAAGAAGGCTTGGGAAGAATACAGAACAGCAACAACTGTAGTTGCACACATTTTTCTTTTGAAGGAGCTGAAGTTGCCAGACTCGTATCAACAAGTTGGTGGGACTTATGAGTCCTCAAGATGCCTGTGCTAGAAAACTGGGGACAGTGCAGCACAAAGGGGGGGATGGGACTGGTTCCCAAACTGGGGCATGAGTGAAGGGGTTGGGTCTCAAGCAAAGACTGAACAATCACCTTAGTCAAAAGTCTGAGTGGTGCAGCTGTGTTGATTTAGAAGTCAGAGGCCATCTTTTTGCACCAGCTCTGGAGTCTGGTCTCTTTTGAGGCTCTTAAATTGCTTGTACAAAGCTGAAGCTTCGTATTTTAGAACTCTGCATTGGAAAGTCCTATTTGACTTCAGTAGGTCACTGTGACAGGTGCATTTTGAGATCAGAATACATACTGGCAATCCTAGTTCAGAAGAGAAGTCCTGTGTGTCACTTACATTCCCACTCATGTTAAAAAGGGCTGTTTCATAACATAGGGCAGGGGATCCCTTAAATGCAAAGGCAGTGCAGATGTCTCTACTGCAATTCAAGAGGCTTGTATGGCTTGCTTACTATTGATGGAACGCTTCTGCCATTAAGACTGGAGCCTCTTGGCCAGCAGCAGGACGTCCCAGTGCCCTTGCCTGGTGGGGCTTATGGTTGGCAGGTGGTTCCCACCTTGAAACAGCTGCTGCCAGAGGAACAGTCAAGCCGTGAGCCTCCTCGAGATGCAGGCCTCATGCCAGGGATGAAAGTGGCTTTTCCAATTGACGGTAATCATTAAGGTGTCTCTCTTTGAGCCCCTGGAGTGAGTACCATTACTCTAACCATTTTTCTCCCGCTGCCCCCGACCCCGGAACCCTGTCACCCTGAAAGGCCCTATGCTGCCTTTTTAAAAGAGTATGTTTCTGGCTGTTGTTGTTGGGGAGGGGACTTAAAAACATTCTGGTGAATGCCATAGTGGGGCTTCCTGTAGTCGCAACCCCCCTCTTCAGCTTCAACATGCTGGTAGCTCCATCTTGCTGAGGTTTCCTTTTCCGTTCAGCCAAATAGAATTAAAACCCAAATATGTTTACTGAACTGAAGGAGATGCACTAAGAACACTAAATGCCCATGTCTGTCATTCTTCAGATCTGTTCCGAGTTCAAAAGTAAGATCTTTTTTCAGTTAGAGATTTTGGAATTTGTTTTTAAACCAGATTTCTAACCCTTCAGGCTTAATTTGGGGATGTTGATGCATCCCTGGTCAGCAAGTAGTCCTGGTGAGGGAGGGTGAAAGGTGATGAGTAACCCGCTGTTCACCGTAGCAACTGCCACTGCTCCTTTTATTAACTCGTACTTTTGGGATGGACTTGGCCTCCGAATGCTGAGCCTATATCTCTGTCACATTTTTATCCTATCCTTTTCCCAAGAAGCTCAGGGCAATGTAAACAGTTCTCCCCCTCCTCCATTATAACAACCTTGTCAGGTAGGTGAAGCTGAGGGAATGGCCAGCCCAAGGTGTCCCAGGGTACTTCTGAGCTGAGGGGGAATAGGACCACAGGTCCCCCCCCCCCCCCCCCAGTGCAACACTGTCACCATTAAGCTTGCCACCGGTAGTTCTTAATTTTCTTCACTCAAACAAGAAAATACCACTTTTCTCCCAAGCAGATATGATGCAAGCAGAGTGCATTCACAGTGATTTGTGTTATCCTGTTGTGAGACTGCAGAGCTTTTTGAAGTCCTGAGTTTTTTTTAAAAAATGAATGAAACATTGGCAGGCAAAGGGTTAATTTGTGTGTAATGTTTCTAGTCCTCCAGACTCTGTCTTGCCAGATTTTGCCAGTTTGTTCACATCATGGCAGGCCGAATTTTGCCTGTACCAATAAGTAACTAATTTACTCTGCACATACATTAGGAGGAGGGAATGAGAACAGGCAATTTCAATGCTTGGAAACTTTCTGTATGAACCGAGGCTGTCTCTGCAAACAGAGGATCAGTGAGAGGTGTCCAAGCTGTTCTGCAGATTTCAAAAGGGAATGGTCAGCTTTTGGTCTGGATGCCAACCTGGGGGCCTTTCCCAGGCATTCTGGTTTTCCTGCAGCGTGAACAGCACTTCCCCCCCCCCCCTTTTTCCTAGTCTGCCCCGTGGACATTGCTTCAGCCAAGGGCTGTCTTTTGTGTGCTTCTTCCTGTCGTTCCTGATCACTAAACAGCACTCCTGGACAATAACGACTCCCACTACAGCTGTTGTTCCTGTTTCAGTAATACAGAGCAGCTCCATTCTGTGTCAGACCATTCATCCATCTCTTCCTAGCAGTATTTATCCCAACTGGGCAGAGAATCTCAAGATGAGGTTTTTCCCAGAACCTGCTAACCCAAGATTGTTTTAATTGGAGATGCAAGGGGCTGAACAGTAGCATCTTCTTCATGCAACACAAGGCATCTACCACTGAAGACGAGCCCCATTTGCTGTTGGGATGATGGTTAGTTTAGTTTCAGAAGGCCCTATTGGGTGGTGCCTGTGACATCACTGGAAGGCATAATACATGTCTTTCCTTACCCCTCTTAGGGGTGCCATTGTAACCTCCCTCAGTTCAGAAACACAGTCTCTGTTCCGTCTACTTTCTTGGATGGCATGCTCATGCTTTTTAGACCTCATGCCCATATCTTTTGAGTAGTGTTGTTGGAAAAACACGGATAGACCTTACCTCTTTCACTGGCAAGGGACAGGTGTTGATTGCTGTGTGTGATGCAAGTAAAGAGCCAACAGATGAAAACAATCCAGTGTCTCCCTGGGAAAAGATGTTCCATCCAGAAACAACAGGCCGTGCAATACCCTTTATTGAAACTAACCGTAATGACACACTGCAGCACACAAATGTTCAAGTACTCCAGAACTCTTAATCAGGCTGGATTTGGTTTTGGTGACATTCTACACAGGATTC
This sequence comes from Lepidodactylus listeri, assembly GCA_029233225.1. NCBI lineage: Eukaryota > Metazoa > Chordata > Lepidosauria > Squamata > Gekkonidae > Lepidodactylus > Lepidodactylus listeri. Next base: position 6,391,344 of record JARCFY010000020.1, on the reverse strand, counting down.
TACACATTCTACACTAAGCTTGTTCAGGTGATGGCATAAAACATCCCCTCCCCCTCTTTAATACCCTGGCTGAATAACAGTGCAGTCCTCGTTACAAATTCATGGCTTTAGAACGGCTTGTTTACTGTTCGGTGTCATTTTGGTTAGTCTTAATAAAAGTTATCACAGGGCTTTTGCTCTTGGGGGTTTTTTGGGGGGGACCAACACATACCTAGAGCTTCCATCCAGAAAGACCTTAGAAGAAAAAGCCCAATAAGCGTTCTTGTGTTCTTTTTAAAAAAGCGTTCTTTTTTTAAAAAGTGCCGCATTTTTCATATTTATATTCCCTTTGTATTTCAATAATTTTATAGGTATTTTGATAAATCTTAAGAGAAGGAAGTTGAAATAGGCGTTTTCCTCCTGAGTCATCTGTTCTTTGTGATGGTCTGGTCTTAAATCATGGACAGATCAGGCCGGATTTCTGACAGTTGCTGTTTGGAGGGAAAGAACCCGTGTCGTTTCATTCTCTTTTTCTTAAAAAAAAAGAAAAAAACACTTTAAAAAAGTTTGGGTTTTTTTGCCATAAGATACTGTACATTCTATGTTATATTGGGAATGTTTCAGATCTAATCAGTGTTACTAATTGTGAATTATAGTAGAAATGCTGTGCTGGACAGTTAATGTAGCACTACTGAAAGGGTTTCAAAGAAAATACAGAAAATATAAGGCTAATAATGTGCTAGCTACATTTTTTGTAAAAAAATTTTTTTTAAAAAACCTGGCTTTTATATTTATATATGTATTGTCTTAATCTGGGGCATTCCTTCTTTGCCCAAAATCCATATGTACTGTCTACTTTGAAATTGAACATCAGTATAAGTGGTGGTGATCATTCAGTGCAGTGCTTAAAAAGTATATTTTTAAAGAGGCTTTACATATTTGAACAACCAAGGGCACATTGCACTAGCTACCTGTAGCAACATACCATCCAGTTTAGCAAGCATTAGCTCGATGTTTTAACAAAACCTCATAGGTATATTCTTGTATAGTGTGGCCTCAGTATTGCTGTCTTGAAGAAGCCATGCTCATTGTTTTTTTCAAATAATAAAAAAATTGAAAACTCAGATTTGTGTTCCTTTATATTTTGAGAGGCAACAATTTACACCATCATTGCAAAGGGAAAGGAAGGACAAGAGTGAAATAATAGCATATGCTGGAGGACACATATTAACAAAATTGGTATGCTGCCTTTCTGCCTTTACAAAGGCCACTATTTAAAACATACAAATTAAAAACACATTTTAAAACAATTAAAATCAACACATGTTAAAACAATTTATAAACAGTTAAAATACATACAAAACATAAAAACAGCAGCTGAAACACTTGTTAGGAAGGAGAGGTCAGTGTGGGAATGCTGGGTGCAATAGAGCTTCACCCACGGGCAAAAGATGGCAGTGGAAGGGGACAAGGAAACCTCCCTGGGGAGAGAGTGACAAGAGTTTTGGGTATGTGGTGAATAGAGCTTGATAAGTCATACAAAGCTTGACTAAATGCCAACACCACCTAAAAGTCCTGTATATTGTTAGTTTATAAGTGTCTGTAGCTGCCTCTGATCTCTGGATGGTAAATTAGAAGGCATGTTTCTGGAATGGCCTTTGCCCTAATGTAGGAAAAGACTTATTCCCCCCACCCCGTTTCCCTATGAGGATCAATCCTAAGTGGTGTGAGAGTTCTGCTCAAAGTAGTCAAGGATCAGATCTTGGTTGGTTAACCACAGTTCTTTATTTCCAATCTCTACATTGGTACAGCGTCTCGGATTATTGTCAGAGATGAGACAGATAATACAAGCAGGTCTATTATACCATTCCAAGGAGTTTGAATTACCCATAGGTAGCCAATCACTATAGGGGAAAATTGGCGGGCAAAGAGGTGTTCTGGCCGTTTGGTTCTCACAGGAAAAAGAGTGAGGTGTCAAGCTGTAAATTTCCTTTCCCAAACCAGACCCCTCAGATGTTACCAGTTCACATAACAATCAATGGCCTCAAGGCTTTTGCATGTGATAAGAGATGAGAGGTATCCTCCCTTGAAGTCTCAGCCGGGGCAGCTGGAATGCGGAGGCAGGGATGTGAGAGGCCTCCTTGTTCATATACTTTACTGATGTCACCCTCCCGCTTCACTTGCTATAATCTCCCGGTCTGGTCAAGCAGTAGAACAGTAATACATAACAGTTACAAGCACAAAACTAAACATAGAGCTACTTATAAGGTACAGGCATGATTAATATAATGTCTGAATTAGCAGATTCTGACACACTGGCCTCCTCATAATTAACTTCACCTGGCTTTATCAGGAAACATTTTATGGAAAATTCTAACTAGTTTAGGAGCATGCACATTTTCAGAGCGAATCCATTCATTGTGTTCAGGACCAAAATCAAGCCATCTAACTAAATAATACAGTCGGCCTCTACGCATTTTAGAATCTAGAATCTCAGTTATCTCGAAATGAGGGGCCCCCTCCTTCATCAGTGGAGGAGGAACTGGAGGAACTGGATGCCATGCATTCGGCCCAGGATCTTTCTTCAGCAAGCTGAAATGAAAAACAGGATGCACAGAACTCAGTGATTTAGGCAACTCCAATTCAAAAGACACATCTGAAATTTTTCGTAACACTTTGTAGGGCCCTACATATTTCCATCCCAGTTTTCTACTGGGTTGTAAGCCATGTATATTTTTAGTGGAGAGATAGACAGAGTCCCCACGCTGGAGATCCCAGCCTGCTGCTCGGCCCCGATCCGCATATTTCTTGTAGTCCTCTTTCGCTTGGTCCAGTGCCTTGGCTATTAATGGCCATGAATCTTGCAGTGTCGTCCACCAACTCTTAAAATCTGGGGGGGGGGGGCATTGGGCACATTCTCAATGGTGGGCAACGGTTTTCCTTCAAAGCCTCCCACGGCCATGAAGGGGGAGACACCCGTGGAAGAATGCACAGCATTGTTATAGCTATATTCCGCAAATGGCAATAAATCCACCCAATTGTCTTGATGGTAGTTGGTGTAGCACCTTAAAAACTGTTCCAGGATTTGATTAGTTCGCTCGGACTGTCCATCGGTTTCTGGGTGGTAACCCGAGCTTAGTGCAGGTTCTATGTCCATCATTTTTAGGAGCTCCCGCCAGAAGTTGGCAACGAATTGACTGCCCCTGTCGGATACCACCCTCTTAGGAAAAGCGTGTAATTTTATCACCTGGTTGAAGAAAGCTTTAGCCATCCCCTTGGCTGTGGGCAATTGCTTGAAAGGGGTGAAATGGGCTTGCTTCGAAAACGTGTCCACCACCCCCCAAATGACCGTCTTCCCTTTCGAGGGTGGCAGATTAGTAATAAAGTCCATAGCTATCGCCTCCCAAGGGCGAGAAGGGGTAGGCAAAGGATGCAAAAGTCCCGAAACCTTCCCCCCCCTCTTTTTGCACATTAAGCAAGTCTGGCAGGCCGAGACGAAATCGGAAACATCCCGGCGCATGCGCGGCCACCAAAACTGACGTTGAATTAAGTTAAGCGTCTTTAGAAACCCAAAATGCCCCGCTAGTTTGGAAGAGTGGCACGCTAGTAGCACATCCTTACGCTTGTTTTGGGGCACCACCAATTTGTCCCCATGGTACCAACACTGGTTTTCCCTCCTTGAACATTCAGCTAGTGTTTCCAGTTCTTCAACTTCCTCGGGAGCATAATCCCCCCCCCAATCGCACGCCTCAGTGTCCATCTGGGTTCGCTTGTGCTGGCTTCTAGTAACGACTGCCCCTCCCAGCTGCTGGGGGGAGAACATGGAGTCGAACACCTCTTCTTTCATACTCTCGTGTTGAGGCAACCTGGAGAGTGCGTCAGCTAAGGAGTTGGCCTTTCCGGGGAAGTGTTTTAACACAAAATTAAACTTTGAAAAAAAATCAGCCCACCGCAGTTGCTTCGCATTTAGTGATCTCTGCGTGCGCAGCGCTTCTAGGTTTTTATGATCAGTCCAGATCTCAAACGGGGTTTGCGCCCCCTCTAGCCAATGCCGCCACGTAGTGAGCGCTAGCCGGATAGCCGCGGCTTCCTTGTCCCACACTGACCAATTTCTTTCCGTGTTGTTAAACTTTTTTGAGATGTAAGCTAGGGGGTGTAGCTTCCCATCCGGCCCTTGTTGTAGAACGCCCCCCCCCCCCCATGGCCACATTGGAAGCATCTACATGGATTATGAACTCTTTGGTTTCGTCTGGATGGGCTAAGATGGGCTCAGAAGTAAAAAGGGTTTTTAATGTCTTGAACGCCCTTTGGCACTCCCTATTCCAGGCAATCCTCTCCCCCGGCTTCCCAGCCTCCGTCCCCCTCCCCTTGGTTTTCAGTAAGTCCGTAAGGGGGAGGGTAACTGTCGCAAAGTCTTTTATGAAAGTTCGATAAAAGCTACAAAATCCTAATAAGCTCTGTAATTGTTTTCTTGTTCACGGAGCTTCCCACTGGACTACCGCCTCCACTTTTGCTGGGTCCATTTCCAACCCCCTCTGAGAAATGCGATACCCTAAGAAGTCTACTGATTCACGGTGGAACTCGCACTTCGACAACTTAACATACAGTTGGTTTTTCAGCAAGGTGGAAAGGACCTCTCGAACTAGTTTCACATGCTCTCTCTTATCAGTAGAGTAAATCAAGATATCATCTATGTAACATAACACCCCCTTGAACAGATGCTTGTGCAACACTTCGTTTATCAAACTCATAAAGACCCCAGGAGCGCCACTTAAGCCGAACGGCATCACCAGGTATTCAAACTGTCCCAATGGAGTGTTGAATGCAGTCTTGAACTCGTCCCCCTCCCTTATGCGCACCCGGAAGTAAGCATCCCGGAGATCTAGCTTGGTGAATATTTTTCCCTTGGCCGCTTCGGTCAATAAGTCTTTTATTAACGGGAGGGGGTAGGCGTTAGAAGTGGAAACAGCATTCAGTCCCCGGTAGTCCGTGCACAGGCGCAGTCCCCCGTCTTTCTTTTTCCGGAACAAAACGGGGGCGGCAAAAGGGGACTTCGCTGGGCGGATGAAGCCGCGCTCCAAATTTTTGTCTAGAAACTTGCGTAGCTCCTCCCGCTCTAAGGGGCTCATGGAGTAAAGCTTTCCCTTGGGTAGTTTCTCGCCCAGGAGCAGCTCTATGGCACAGTCCGACAGTTTGTGGGGGGGTAGCTCATCCGCCTCGGTCTCACTGAAAACCTCCATCAAGTCTCTATACTCCCTGGGCACCGGGGAGGGGGCGAGGGCGAGGGCGGCGGGTCGGGGGGGAGAGTTTGGCGGTCCTGGACCCCACTCCGAGTCCCATCTGTGCGTCAGGCACCGGTCATCCACCCAGGAGATTTTCCCTTCACTCCACTTGATGTAAGGGTCGTGCGAACTCAGCCAGGGGCTTCCCAGCACCATGGGGAATTGGGCGTTTGGGGTGATGACAAAAGCTCGCTTCTCCCAATGCTCCCCGGTTCCCAAAATCAGGCCCTCGGTTTCAGCCACGCACTCTTCTTTCATTTCCGACCCATCCATTTGGGTGAATTTTAGGGGCTCAGCCAGCGGGGTGACTTTTGGTCCCAACCCTTCCACCACCAAAGGGCTAATTAAGTCCCGAGCACACCCAGAGTCAATTAGGGCGCGGACTCTCATGTGCGTGCCCGATCCCGGGGTCATTACTGTCACTACCATATATAACAGGGGGCCAGGGATGCTCACCGGAGATGGCGCTTCTTGGCGGGGGACCTGCAGTTCTGCGACGCTCACTGCAGGCCGTTGGAGTTTCCCGACATCTGCGTTTCCATCAGCTCCAGCTCCCCTTGTTCGCTCGTGGCTCCTTCCAGTTGCAGCGCCCGGGGCTTGAGCGGGGTCTTCCCTCTGCTAGGGGTGCTCCCCGCCACGGGTATCGAGGTCTTCGGCCCCTTTCCTCCCCCTCTTGGGCATGCTGAGGCTAAGTGGCCACTCTCCCCGCATTTCATGCACAACCCTTGTCGAAACCGGGCATCTCGGATGTCTTGCACACTGGGCTTCGGCTTCGCTCTCGGCACTACTTTGCTGGCCGCTGTAGCCGACGTCCCCATCTTAATGAGGGTGAATCGTTCCTCCACGTCTGTCGCCGCCCGCATCCAGGTGGCCAACGTCCCCGGGCGGCCCCCCAGTAGAACGGTTTCATAGATTTCCGGGTTGAGACCTTCTCGGTACTTTTCCATGAAAAGTTCCTCGGGCCAACCATGAATCTTGGCCGCGATGCGCCGGAACTTATCGGTGTAGTCCCTCACTGTGGACCTCCCCTGGAACAGCTTCCGTAGTTGGTTCCGGGCCTTTTCTTCTCCCAGAGGGTCTTCGTATTGGTGTCGGAGGGCCCACATGAAGTTGTTCAACGAGCGTAACTCAGGACCGGGGGCATCGTGCAGGCTCACATACCAATCGCTGGCGGTGTCTTTCAGCTTGGATCCGATGTAGCCAATCCGCTCCCTCTCTGTGGGGTAGAGGTGGCCCCAGCTGTCCAGGAACCGCTCGATCTCCAACAGGAAGAAACGCAGCTTCTTGGGGTCCCCATCGAAAGTAGCCGTCAGAGGGTCGGAGGGGGCCGGGCGAACGATCGGCCCTGCCGGCACCGGGGCCGGCGCTGGGGCGGGACCTGGCACCTGCGGAGGGACGACTGGTGGGACTGGCTGTGCCGGCGGCCTCGGCTGCACGGGCACCTGTGGCTGAGCTGGGACTCCTCCGGGAACCACCGGCAGCTGCTGAACTCCTGTCGCGGGGGCTGGAAGAGCCTCTTGCATGACCCTCATAGCGTCTCGAAATTGGTACTGGAGATCGAGGGCCAATTCTCGTAGTTCTGCGGTGAGTTGGAGCCGTAAATCTCCCATCATCCGGTCTAGATGTGGCATCTGGTCTCCCCGATACGGATCGGGCCCATACGGGCCGGTTCTCTCTCCTTCCATGGGCTGGCGACGCGGATCTCCTCCGTAGATCGGCTCGCAGTCTTCTCCCAGGTAGCTCGGCCTCCCTCGATCGAGTGGATCGCCAGGGAACGAAACCCGTGCCCCTTTCCGGTCGTGCACCCAAGAATCCACGGTCCCACGACTGAACTGGCTCCAGGCGTACTTGGGGGTCCCGCTCTGAAGAGGAGGTAGGCGCGGGATGTAGTGAGCCCCCTGAATCGTAGTCACCGGCACTTCGGGCTCCCCTCCGCCGCCTCCACCACCGTTCCCCTGGTCCGCCGGAGTGGTGGGGGTATCTTCGGGGGTAGTAGGGGTGAGGACCGTGTCGTCGTCTGACATGGTCAGGAACGGCTAAGTCCCAGTCACAGATCTCTGACAATCTGTGAGAGTTCTGCTCAAAGTAGTCAAGGATCAGATCTTGGTTGGTTAACCACAGTTCTTTATTTCCAGTCTCTACATTGGTACAGCGTCTTGGATTATTGTCAGAGATGAGACAGATAATACAAGCAGGTCTATTATACCATTCCAAGGAGTTTGAATTACCCATAGGTAGCCAATCACTATAGGGGAAAATTGGCGGGCAAAGAGGTGTTCTGGCCGTTTGGTTCTCACAGGAAAAAGAGTGAGGTGTCAAGCTGTAAATTTCCTTTCCCAAACCAGACCCCTCAGATGTTACCAGTTCACATAACAATCAATGGCCTCAAGGCTTTTGCATGTGATAAGAGATGAGAGGCATCCTCCCTTGAAGTCTCGTCCGGGGCAGCTGGAATGCGGAGGCAGGGATGTGAGAGGCCTCCTTGTTCACATACTTTACTGATGTCACCCTCCCGCTTCACTTGCTATAATCTCCCGGTCTGGTCAAGCAGTAGAACAGTAATACATAACAGTTACAAGCACAAAACTAAACATAGAGCTACTTATAAGGTACAGGCATGATTAATATAATGTCTGAATTAGCAGATTCTGACAAGTGGTTGTTCAGGAACAAACATCATTGAATCCAATGAGACTGACTCCCAAGAAAACGTGCCGGGGGCCAGAACCTGCTGACTGAGCCAAACTTCGTGTATTCTCACCGACTAGGGTACAATTTTAACAGCCGCCGTTATCTAAGTGTGTTATGACACTGAAAAGGAACAAGAGATCTGAGAAAGGGGATGCCCAATAAAGCATGAATTTCTGGCGGCGGCGGGGGGGGGGGGGGGTAGCCCTGTTGGGTCTGTTGCACCAAAACGGAGCAGAAGTCTGCTGGCGCTTTAAAGACTCCCTTCTGTTACAGCCCAATGTTTTGTCAGTCAGGCGCATGAGAATTTCTCTCCATTGCATCTCAGAGAGAGAGCTCTGCGTCAGGGAAGCTCATGGTGGGGTAAACGCCGCCCGTCTTTAAGGTGCCGCTGACAGGCCGCCCGTGGCGAGGGGCCGCGGTGTGAGGAAGAGGAGCTGGCCTCTGGAACAACGAATGGCCCGCCACGCGGACTCCTTAGGCGAGGCTGCCCACTGGCATTGCTGCTGCCCGCCGCAGAGCAGGTCGGCTCATCTCGCCGGGGTGCGTTGATCCTCCCGGCCCCCTGGCGCCCCGCAGAGGCCGCCTGCCCACCTCCCCCCCCCATCCCGACAAACGCGCGGCGGCGGCTCCGGAGCGGGATTCCTGGCGCCGCCGGCAAAGGCGAGACCGGGCAGGGGCGAGAGGCGGCCGGGAGCAGCGGAGCACACTTCGCGGGGGGGGGGGGGGGGCGGTGAGAGCAGACACCCCCCCCCCGCCGCTGCTGCTGCTGCTGCTCCTCCGCGACCGGCCCCCCCTCCGCCACGGCCCCCCCTCCGGAGTCCGCCCGGCTTCATGTCGGCGGCATCGCCGGCTCTCTCTCTCTCTCCCCCCCCCCCCGGTTAGGCGGCCAGGAAGGGGCGGGGGCGGGGGCGGGGGGGGCTTTTCTGCGCCTGTCAGCGCCGCGCATGCGCACTGAGGGCGGGTGGGCGCCGCGGGACTGCTGGGAAGCGGCTGCCGGATCCTGGGGGCTTCTTCGTCTCCTTCTTCTCCTTCCGCGTCCGGGTCGGCCCCGCGAAGTCGGAGGGCATCGGTCGGCCGGGTGGTCTGCCGGTCGGCGGGCAGGGAAGGCCGGCGAGGGCAGCGCGCAGTGGGCGTGGCAGGTGAGGGGGGGCGAGAGGGGGGCGGTTCGCCTGGGCCCCCCCCCCCCTCCCCCGGGCGCTGGGTGACCCCGCGGGCCGCCATGGTTAGGGAAGAAAGCGGCGGCCAGCAGGTCAGGGCTGCCGCCTTCCTTAGGGACAGTAGTGAGGCGGAATAGGTTACGGCGCCCTCTGAGCAAGTGCAGAGCGCGTTTCCTTTTAATCATGACGAAGTCGCCCCCGCCCCTGCTGCCCGTGTGTCAGGGTTTTCTGTAACGTGAGGGAAAGCTTCCAGGTCAAAGCAGCTGCCTAGCATTTTTCCCTGGGCAAGTTCCAGCGTATTGAGTCCGTTGCAATAAAAATTAATGCATGCATAAAAAGTAAGCGCTTAAGTAAACTTTAAAGCCTAGCAGCATTTATTCCAGCGTTAGTTTTCGTGTTTCAGAGCTCACAAACGGAATTTTCTCTTCATTGCATCCTCTGAAGAAGTGAGCTCTGCCTCATCGAAGTTCATGCTAGTCTTTAAAGTGCCACCTGGACTTCTCTTACAATGGATTAACACGACTACCCCCTGAAAAAAATTTGTCTTGATTTTTAAAACTCCTTTGTTATAAATTTTTACTAATATTCTTCAGTACAGATTATCAACACAGGTACTTGTGTTCCTTGCAGTGCAGTCTTGTAAAAAATTATGCCAATCTGAGCCCACTGAAATTGACAAGTTTAGCCTGCAGTAACAATGCACAGGATTGCATTTAAGTCTTTTAAGGTGCTGCAGGTCATTTTTAAAAAACGTAATAAATTGGTATATGAAAGAGAACAGGGAGTGGCTGCTGTAATAGGAAGGGTGGTGTTAATGGAGTAGGATTGGGGAGATTAGACTGAACTGAGGGGTTTGTATGCTAAGTAAGTAGTAAGGGGTATTTTTTTCTTTTCATCCTATCATGCCAGTTATTTCCATTTTGTAAAGTGAATTCTTCCTTCCTCCATTCTCTCTTGCACTCTTGCTCTCTTCCCCTCCTCACATTTAATTGTCTGTTGCTGAGAAAATGTGTAGCAGTGTTCTTGAGAGGGTGAACTCGTTTTGTGGTGGGGGAGCCACAACTCATAATCTTGCTTAGAGAGTAGGCTGTTGATACCAGCTAAGCCTCTGCACATTTACTCAGGGAAAAAATTCCACCACGGTCAGTCGGCCTTGCTTCCAAAGTCAGCATATATGAACTTGGAGGCTTGGTGGTGTTCTCTCTGTCTTCTTTTTTCTCTTCCTCCGCGGTGGAAACAGGAGTGAGTGGTGCCTTATGGCCATTCTTCTTGCAACTGTGGTATACCTTTAATTTATTTATTATTTTACTTTCTCCTTTCTTGTGTTCTTTTTGCATGCCCTAAACATCAGATGTGTCTTTGGATTCATAATGCACTGCAGTCTTTGAATTGCAGAAGTCTTCTATATCTTGGGCTGCAGACTTCTTGAGTGGTGGTATGGGGGGGATCACCAGTGGGGGGGCCCTGGCACCTTCATATTAGTCCAGCAAGGTTTTTTTTAATCTCTCTCTGAGCCGTTTCTCCTTGTGCTGCCCAGTTCTCTGCTGTTGAACTGGTGGTGGAAAGTGCTGTTAAGCAACCACCCACTTCATGGCAACCCCGCAGGGTTTTCAAGGCAAGAGATGCACAGAGGTATCAAAAGGTGGTTGGTGCTGGGGGCCTGCTGTAGAGCCCCTTGGCCTTGGACTTGTGGGCTCCTGCAAGGTTCCATCTTGTCCCGATGCTCCTTAACATCTGCATGAAACCACTGGGTGAGGTCATCTGGGGATTTGGGCTGGGGTCTCACCAATGTTCCCTCTAAGCCGTGGAGTCTTGTGAGCAAAAAATCTACCTTGTGAGCTACTGGCATTAAAGTTGTGAGCAAGTGATTTGGCTACTGCATACATTATTCTCCTCTGGAGCCTTCTTTCCTGAGCTAAGACAAAGATGTGTGAGCTGGAGGTTAAAAAACTATGAGCTAGCTCACACTAACTCAGCTTAGAGAGAACACTGGTTCTCACCAATATGTGGATGACACTGAGCTCTGTCTCGCGTTTCCAGATGATCCCAGGGAATGGATGTGGACTAATAAACTGAAGCTTAATGGTGACAAGATGAAACTGCGACTGGTGGGTGGAAGGTCTGACCTAGGATTTAAGGTGCTACCTGTTCTGGTTGGAGTTGCACTCTACTTGAAAGAACAGATCCATTGTCTAGGGGTGCTGTTGAACCCAGGCCTACTGTTGGATAAGCAGGTGGCAGCTGTGGCCAAGAGTGCCTTCTAACGAGCTTTGTCTGAGTAGCCAGCTGTGGCCTTTCCTGGGCAGAAAAGGTCTGGCCACTGTGGTACATGCCCTGGTTACATTTAGATTAGATTACTGCAGTGGGCTCTACCCCCACAGGGTTGTTGTGAGAATAAAATGAGGAGGGAGAAAACTGTGCATGTTGCCCAGAATTCTTTTTTTTTTCTCTCTTGAGGAAATCTGCAGTGCTTTGAGGAGCAATGGGATAAAAATGTACAGGAAAGAAGCCGCTTCTTCAAATTTGAACCAGTAAATGAACTTTCCCTTTTGTTCATCCAGCACTGGATGAGAAACACACAAGGAATAATCTCTTAAATTCAGTTCTCAGCACCTCTTTGGATTTCCTTAGATGCACATTTACTAGTAGTAAAATTTGTTAGGCTGTCAGTGTCTCTTTAAATGGAGTTGTTTGGCAATTATACTTAATCTAAAAGAGACATTCACCTAGGCTTGGCAAGGGAGCTGTTGTTATTTTGGTAGAGGTGTCAGAAAATTAACATATGCAGATGTTTTTTGGGGGTGAAGTTTTATTTTTCATGGGAAACTATATGTTTGCTTCATTGTATACCAGGTGTGTGTGGGGGGGTCCTTCGGCACATATAGCCTATTTTTTTCTATTCCCCATCCCTTTCCCAAGCACACAACCATACCTTTGCTCTCTTTGCAATGTAAATGGAGTGCTGGTTCTTTTTCGATTGAGATAGAAGAAGAAGAAGAAGAAGAAGAAGAGATTGGATTTATATCCCGTCCTTCACTCACTTAAGAGTCTCAGAGCGGCTTACAAACTCCTTTCCCTTCCCCTCCCCACAACAGACACCCTGTGAGGTAGGTGGGGCTGAGAGAGTTTTTTCCCAAGCTGTCCTTGAGGGAACAGCTGGTACAGAGCTATGGCTTGCCCAAGGTCATCCAGCCAGGTGCAAGTGGAGGAGTGGGGAATCAAACCCGGTTCTCCCAGATTAAAGTCTGCGCACTTAACCACTACACCAGACTAGCAGCCGAGTTTTCCTTAGCAGTAGACTTTAATCTGGGATCTGCAATTGCTGACGTTGTAAAAATCCTGCTTTGGCTCCCTTCTCTTTTTGACAAGCTGCAAGCTCCTGTGGCAGTCGAATGCTTCTGTTATACTCTGTAAGCAGCTGGTTACAAATAATCTCCCGCTAAGTGGCTAAGTGACTTCTCAAAGAACCTTTCACTGTTATGTGTGTTCTAGGTTAGCTGAGCTGCAATGCCAGGGTCACACCAGAGACTTGGCTTCCTAAGGTTTTCATTAGATTTGTTGCTGTTCAGCAAGTGTCTTGACTGGCTTTCTTACTTTGGAAGGTTTTAATGCAGTAAAATGAAGCATTGTAGAGGAAGGCATTGTCCAACACTGTAGAAGAGTCTATTGAAAAATCTTACTAATTGTACGTGCACATGAAAGCTTATACCTAAAACTTTGTTGGTCTTAAAAGTGCCACTGGACTCAAACTTTGTTTTAGTAATATTGCTGTACAAGAGCATCTGCTTTACAATTATCATCTTTTATGCTTATGATGTAGTTGGTTGTTCCCCTCTTTTATGTGAGTAAACTGAGGCTGGGAGCTAGCAGTTGATGCAGTATCAGTACCAGTGATGTGTTTATTTTATTTTATTTTATTTTTGAGATTTATATCCCGCCCTCCCCGCGAACGGGCTCAGGGCGGCTTACATGGGCCCAAGGCCTAGTCAGACATTAAAACCTATAAAATCAATAAAACATTCAATAAATACAATTAATACATATAAAACTTCCATAAATATCCCTTCTGATGGCAACTTGATGGCAGGTCCAACCCCCCCCCCCCCATGCCCGGACCATACAGGACCAGGGTTACATCACTGATGTCAAGTGCCTCTTTTTTGCTCAAGAAAAGCTATGTATAATCTGTGTGACATTCTGTTTTGTAGCTGTTGTTGGTAAAAATAAGACAGAAGCCAGTGGGGCTGGGGGGGGGGGATGTCGTCTTTTGATTATTCATGCTTTGCTGTCTGCCTGCATATCATGCACATTCATAATTCCTCCCAGTAAGTGTCAAAAGTAGGCTTTAGGAGCCATCCTTGTTTTGAGGGGTTGGGAAAAATTAAGTGGTTTACAAATATGCTACCAGGACAAATCTCCAAAGCAAAAACAGTAGGTGTCCAGTAGGAGACATGAAGCAGGTGTGTACTGTGTCAGGTCATTGACCCGTGTAGCCCAGTATTGTCTATTTGGATTCATAGCAGCTCTCCAAGGTCCCAAAGCAAGTTCTCCTCTGGTTCTGAACACCTTTAACTGGAGATGCCAGAGGTTTGAGCCTGAGACCTTCATAAAAAATTCGTGCTCTGCCATTCAGCCACACCCTCATCCCAACTTGGTGACCTGTGACTGGTTGTGAATATTTTACATTGCTCTTCTGGTGTATTGTAGGAATTGAATAATCATTTACACCAGAAGCAGAAAACTGAAACATATTTCACAACACATTTCAAAAAGCTGGGCATATATATGTGAAATGCTGCACTTGGCTGAGTTTGTATCTGCTGCTGTTTTGAAAACTTAGTATCAATGTTTAATACTCCATCTTAGTACCTATGTCTCTTTAAGTACTTATATTTTCCTTCCTCAGAGTAAGCAAATCAACGCTGGTACAGCTACAAAGTTTTGGACCACTGATATTCTTCCCCCCTTCATGGTGAATGCAACATCAGACAGCAGTTTCTTCAACATCAGGAATAGCTAAGCCCCTTCAGGTTGTCCTGTAAGTTTCAGGTGGAGGAGGGGGAACATGAAAAGGGAATGTCATATTTCTGCAGTAGCTTTCATAATCTGTGGGTTCTGTAATTCTCTTATTTCTGTTTAACTGGTCAAAAGGGTAACCCATACTGTCATTCTAAACAGATTTACACCCTTCTAAGTCTCTCGAAGTCAGTGGGCTTGGAAGGGTGTAATTCGGTAAATGAGGCCTTGAGAAGGGAAAGACAGGAACCACAGCTGCTGCATCCTGTCTGGAGCCAACTGTAGGGGAGCCCTCCGTCCAGCTTTTCAGTGATGGGGGGGGGGGTATTGTAGGGCAGGAAGCAAGGTCAAATATACTTCTATCATATTTGAAGCTCATCTGAAGCTCATTGTTCAAGGGAACTACCCTGTTGCTTGCATACTTAGTACTGCATTATGCTCCGGGAAAAAGAGCATTCTGGTAGTGCCCAGCCTGAGAGAGATCTGGCTGCCCTCAATGAGGGTCAGGGCTTTTTTGGCCCTGGCCACTACCTGATTGAACTCTCTGCTGGAGAATATCCATGCCCTGTGGGATTTACCCCCTTTCTGCAGGGCATGCAAGGCACAGATGTTCTGCCAGGTATTTGGTTGAGGACAGTGATGGGGCAGTATAAAATCTGGCTCTCTCACACCCCCCCCAACCTCTGCAACCCCCTCCCCCTAGACGGCCTGTGGAAATTAAAATCTCTCTTCTGCCATCTTGGGAAGTGTATTGTTTTATTTGCTGATATGTTATAGGTATTTTAAAGTTGGTTTTAACTTGAATTATTCATTGTACTTGCTCAGTTGTAAGCTGCCCTGAGCCCTGCTCGCAGGGAAGGGTGGCCTAATAAATCTAATTTAATAAATAATAAATATTATAGCAACGAAACATTTTTAAACAGTAGCAAAATCAGGACAGTGGAGCAAATTGTCAGAATCTGACATTCCCCGAGTGGGAGGTGGTTTCCCTGACCCAGTCTACGTCACCCGCTCAGCCAGAGGGCTCATTACTGCTGTTGAAACTGTTATCTGCTTTACTGATGCATATGGCCTTGGGTTGTTGTCTTACTCTGTATCACTAACACAAAATGTGTTGACTACTATGGACCATTAAGAATAAAAAGGACTTTTAATTCCAGAAGGCCTGGCTTATTGGCTCTGTAAGGGTTCTCACACGAATTACCATGGGAAATCAAATGCATTAGAGTTGATGGAGGCTGTGCACTTGCCAGGAATACTTTCTGCAGAGTGCATGAATGCTGTGTTTTTGGACAACACAATTTCTAGTTTGTCTTCTTGGCCCCAGAGTCTGGAACAATGAGGTGGCTAAATAACTACCTGTTATATAACTAAGATTCTTCATATGAATGATATAGCTGTTCAGTCCCTTTAAAGTTAACAAATACAGAACTTGCCCAAATTTTAGTAACAATGAACAAACAATTTTTTTTTCTAAAGTTGCAGTACTATGAAGCTGCTGAATGATTTGCGGAGCTGCAGTTTTGGCTGGTGATTTACTTGTACTTCCTGTCTGGTCTGAGATGGAAGAAGACTCAGTAAGTACAGTGGTAATAACAAGATATTCTGGGAGAACTTTGTAAACTTTTGGTTTGAAATCTCACTGATCTACACAATACATTGAAACTGTGCCTCCTTCAATTAGCTTGTCCTTCCAGGCCCTGTTTCAGTACCTCTTCTTGGGGGAAAAACTTGACAGATTCCATCCACTTTAAGTAGGAGTAAATCCATCTAAGTTTTTTGGGCATTTTTAAAGATGGCACCTCTCCTTTTGTGTTCAAAATATGTGTGAGGAATCTACAGTTTTCCTGCTCATAGATTCCCCTTCCTCAGGCATATGCTGAAAATGTTTGGCGTTTTTGACTAAAGTGTTCACAAGTCATGAAAAGAATCCCCCAACTTCTGGAAATTTTAAGGAGCTCTGCAAAAGTGTTTGCTATGTGAGGTGGGATGGGAGGGGGGGTGCTCTGCAGAGTACAGAATGTGCCTTCATTCCCTATGTGATCATCACTTGGGCTTCTTCTTGTACCACAGTATGACCAAAAATAGGGAACCCTGGCCCAGTTTCCTCAATATTTTCTCCCCCCTCAAACACCTCCTAGAGCAATGGGACTGGTCCTCAATGATGATGTCATATAGCCAGATCTGATTGGTCCAATAAGCTGCATGAAAAATAATGTAGAATTGTAAGAGACAAACTGGCAGGTGGCTGAGGAAGCCCCAGAGAATGCTGAGGTGTTATTTATAGTACCAGCTGTTCACAGATTTTCTTAATGGGTTAAGCAGATGTTCAGTCTATTTTTTTTTTAATAATTTTTATTGATAGTAAAAGTTTCAACAGGATACAAAACTATAAAACAATCATTAGATCTTAACAGAGCTAGCATGAAAACAAAAAATAATCCAATTATTTTAACATTAAGCTATAATGATTGCATTAACTAAAGAACTAAATTCGTCATTTTGTGATAAATATTGAAGAAAAGGGAACCATATTGCAACAAAATTGGATTGATAATTATCATCATTCTTTTGCTTTAAAGATTCCGTAATTTTATCTAACGTACAGAGTTCACAAACCTTTAAAATCCAGGTATGAACTGAAATAACTTTAACACTTTTCCAAAATCTAGCTATGGTCATACGTGCAGCTGCACACAAATACTCTAACAAGATCTTTGTACATGCCATACAATCTAAATTTGGCCAGATATTCAAAACCAAAAATTTAAAATCTAATGAAACTTTAACCATAGTAATATCCTTAATAATTAAGACTACTTTTTTCCAAAATTGTTGAATTAAATCACATTGCCACCAAACATGCTCATAAGTGCCCTTGTTTGTACTTGATGCCTACCTGAAGAATATGTAAAATCCCTAGCTGATGGGTTGCATCGTCTCCACAAGGCCACATATCCAAATTTATCTAAAAGAACTGCTAATGGGGTTTTTGTATTTTTTTTTGTTTTCAACCATTTAGTAGATCTATCCCACTCTGATCCATAATATAATTCAAATCTGCCCCAATAATAATACTGCCTTTTGCAAATAATTGTAATTTTCCCAACACTTCCTGTAAAAAAGGTATTTGGCCATCATTGGGAGCATATAAAGAAACTATTGTAACAAACTCCTCATTTATTGTGCCTGATACAAAAATATATCGACCTCTAGGGTCCTTTTGTAAAGCATGTAGTTTAAAATTAACTCTACTAGAAAACAAAATGGCTGTACCTCTAGATTTAGACATGCCGGCTGCATGATATTGAAAAGGAAACTTAATAGATCTAAAAATATTTTGTGTACCTTTCTTGAGGTGTGTTTCTTGTATGCACAAGATATCTGGTTTTAATTATAGCATAGCAGATTGAACTCGTTGTCTTTTGATTATGTTGTTCATACCTCTTGCATTATAAGTAATTACTTTCAAGTTAGATGCCATTTCTAAAAAATCTTGGACTATAATTACAAAATATAAAACTTACATAAAACTTAAGATTTGGTTTCTTCACCCTTAAAATATTCCTGTACTTTACTATAGTAATAATCGTCAATATTATATAAGTATGGCTGGACCTGACTGAGAACTGTTGAAACTTTAGACATATTATATAAAACTCCTTACTACCACACCAAACCCCTTCACCAAACAAGAAACAAAGAACAACAACAAAA
Organism: Lepidodactylus listeri; assembly: GCA_029233225.1. NCBI lineage: Eukaryota > Metazoa > Chordata > Lepidosauria > Squamata > Gekkonidae > Lepidodactylus > Lepidodactylus listeri. Next base: position 6,373,502 of record JARCFY010000020.1, on the reverse strand, counting down.
AAAGGGAGTTCTGCCACAAAGGCCTGAGGAGACCTAGCTCCTCCACAGAGAATTCCCTTAGTTCCTAAAAATAAACCCAAAAGATTAAACCATACCCAAACCATCTAGGGGGCACAGAGGTCGTCAAGAACCCCCACCCTCCCTCCCTCAAGTAAGCTATAAACTTATATAAACCTATCTTAATAAACCTAACTATATAAACTGACTAACTTCTATCACTTGTACTGTTATAATATCATTAACTAGAACATTCAAATATTAATAACAGAGAAATATATAAAAAAAAATAGTCTGGGCCATACAGAAAACCAAGAAGCATCATCAAAAATCAAGTTTCCTGTGCCCGAACTGGGATCTTAGACCATCTTATTGGAGACGTTTGAAAGTCCAATTTTCTTTTTGTTGTTTTCTTCTCTGAAGAGTCCATTTTCACTTCTAAGTTGAGTTGTTGTAACATATACTGTCCAGCATCCAAATCTTGAGCTATATAAGAGATTCCAGAATGATGAACTTGGAGAGATTCTGATGGTAGCCATCTATATTTTATTTCTGCCTCTCTCAGCTTTGCTGTTATAGGCTTCAGTGCTGAACGAATCAGTAGATGTTCTTTGGGTAAGTCCGGATATACATTTATTTGAGAGTTCTTATACTTAAGCGAACCAGCTTGCCTTGCTAAACGCAGTATAGTTTTTACTGTTCTAGCATCTTGGAACTCTACCAAAATATCTCTAACACGCTTCTGTGGAGAAGTGGCTATAGGGCCAATACGATATGCACGTAATATCAAAGGTGCAATTCTGTCTTCTGGACTCAAAATCTCTGTTAACCAGCTTGCCATGAATGAAGACATTTCTGTATTGCCTTCTTCTTTCTCCTCCAGACCCCTAAATTTAAGTGAGTTCTGTTTAAGTTTGGACTCAATCATAAGAATTTTTTCAGTAGCCCAATCATCCTTTTTTTGCAAGTATTGCACTTCCCCCTGTAACGTAACACTAGCCTCCATTGCCATGTTCGCTGTTTGGGCAACTTGCTGAAGGGAATTAGTTATTACTTCTAGCTGGTCTTGTATGGGCTTAAACTTAGTGTCAATATGCCCCAAAATGTCAGCTTTTAAGGCATTTATAATAGCTACAAGCTTGTCCTCCTGTGGCTGTGAGGCAAGAGCCTCCATATCAGCCGGTGCGCCCGCCATCTTAAGCTTCGGCTCAAGTGAGGAATCTGCTTTCGCTTTCGCAGCCGTCTTATCAAAAAATGCTGTAAGATCCGATTTTTGTAGATTTTTAGAAAGCTTCTTTGTTCCAGTACGTTTTTCCATACCTTAGAAGTCACCAGTCATTGGATTCAAGCAGGCACGTAGATATGTGAGGGAGAGGGGTCCGGAGCCTCAACGCGGTGCGTCCGCCATCTAAGACAGCCGACGCCACGCCCCAGATGTTCAGTCTATTTCATAAAGAATGACTGTCACAACTTCAGCAACTTTAAAAGTTGGGTCAACATGGTAGGCTTCCTTGGTGATGAAGATTCAGAGTTCTTCCTGCATCGTATTACTCTATCAGGTTTTTAAAAAACCATCTATAATTGTGTGTTTTGAATTCTTCAGGCCCCATAAGTTCTTAACTTTGATTCACAGAAGCTCATGAAAAGTCTTCTTACTGATGGGGGGGAGCCAACATAACAAAACATAGGGGGAAAGGATGCATTAATTTGTCTGTGTGCTTGGCACAGGGGTCTGGTGGGGGCCACATCTTGGTATAACTATTGCTTCTCCCATTGCCTAACATTTAATTCACCAGGTTTCTCCCCACTCAGCCCCACTTGCATTCCAGCTTTGAATTTTCAGTTCTCTATCTCCCATTGCTCTGTGACCATGATAAACACAGCAACAAGTCTGCAACTGACTGCTTTGTTTATTGTTCTCTGAACTGGGGCCAGTCAAATGCAAAAAATTAAGAGGCATTCATTTTTTAAAAAAAACAGTAATTGTTATTAATGTACTAGTTGAATTCAGCTTTGTTTATTATTATTACAATCCGAGATCAGCAGTCTAGAATATCAACAATACGTAATACACATTGGATGCATAAAATAGATATTTTATACAGAAAATATACAACTAATGGTAATAATAAAATTATTAAAATACTCATCTTCTGCCTTGTTGAACATGCCAGAGCTCAGAATCTCGTTACCATAAGGGTAGTTTCATTAAAATGATCAGCAAGAAGAGACGTATAAAAATCATTTCATCTGCCGGGGTATTTGGACAGAGTTGGAGTAGTGTACGTATTCTGAATGTCCTGGTAAAATCAGCAGTGTAAGAGGACATGTTCAGTTGTTTCTGCCATTCCAGACTGGTCTGCGTAGAGACATTGTAGATATGGAATATGTGCATATCTCCCTTTAAGAAGGGCAGATGGAAGGACATTAAAACTGGCTAGAGTGAAGGTTCTGCCGTGTTTGGGGAATTCTAATGTACAAAGGTAATTAGGAAATGATTATTGTACTAAATAATATCGTTAAATATTTTGTCAACCCTCAGACTATCCCAATTTGGCAGAACAAACCTTGTGGCTCATCACGCAGCTTTGTCAGAAGGATCGGGACAAATCTGCCTTTAAAACCGTGTCCTAGAGCAAGCTTTCAGGTAAAATGGTGCATTTCACCCTGTGGAGCTGTAAATGGCAGTTACTATTGTTCAGCCATGTGCATTGGTTAAATACAAAAATTGCTCTTTAGTGCAGGAGGGAGGTATGCCTGGAAAGGGAAACCTCCCAGTGGTTCAAGGTTGCCTCTGCCACTTTCAGCCCTGTTTTTGGGAAGGTTTCCTGGATGTGCCAGGCTAGCCCAATCTCATCAGACCTCAGAAGCTGAGCAGTGTCAGCCCTGGTTAATATTTGGATGGGAGACAACCAAGGAAGTTTATGGTTGCAGTGCAGAGGAAGGTCATGGCAAACCACCAGACCAACTCTGTTTGTCTTTTGCCTCGAAAACCCTGCAGGGTGGCCTCTTGTCGGCTGCAACTTGACAGCAAAAAGAGGCTATTTTACGGTTTAATGTGTAGTTGAGTTGATATCTCTTATAATACAATTAAAATAAAATAATAATTATTAAAATGTAGTTGAGTTGCAGCAGTTACACAGTTTATATGCTCTGGTGCAAACCAACTCTCTGTTGCCCTTTAAAAATATATTGTTGATTTTGCTCTGATGGGTTTTAATTTTTATCAGGTTTGTATTGAATTTCTGATTTGCTTGCATTTTATTGGTTTCCTTGTTGTTGTTTTTTCTGAAGGGTTTTATTCTTCATGCTGCTGTGTAGCTGCTGCTTCTGTTTTTTTTTGTTTATAGATTCAGTGTGGTTAAATATCACATGTTGCCCTGTATACCCTGATAGAAGGATATAACTGAAATGCAGTAGATAAATAAAATATATACTGTTACATTGTTTCTTGTGTTAACTCAAATCTTTGCACAAACACAAAAAATGTAGCTTAGGAAATCAGGTGCATCTTAGAGACACTTCTGGATAGCTCTGATATCTCATGAAAGCAAAAACTAGCAGTGCCCCCCAAAACCCTGGCTGTGCACAAAAGCTTACATTTATTGGCTAGCGATTACTGGGGACAAAACACCAGGCTGAGGACCTTGGCTGCTTGACCACCAAGAATGCCCTTATTTATTATTTTATTTACAAAAGTTATGATCCACCTTTCTGCTCTCATAAGGGCCACCAAGGCAGCTAACAAATTAAAATCATACATAATAACATTCCATTGTAAAAACCATTAAAATCAACAAAACACACATCATTAAAGCAAGATCCAGGTAGTCAGCCATGTGGGTCTGAAGCAGCAGAACATATTTAGAGTCCAGTGGCACCTCTAAGACCAACAAAGGTTTATTCAAGGTATGCGCTTTCGTGTGCAAGGCACACTTTTTCAAATAATTAAAGCAATTAATACCACAGCTAAAACACAGATTAAAAAACATAAAATAATAATGGCGTGTGTGTATAAAGTGCAGATACAAACCACGATATTATTCTCAGGACTGTGAAAACCAACAATAAGATTTTAAACTGGCAAAGTTAACTTATGAATATTTTGAGTTTTGGTCACCCTAGATAACTTGGAAAATCAGGCTGTGCATGACCTACATTTATCAAACTTCTAGAAGATCTCAATTCCCTGCCTCTACTGAGCTATGGCACCAAGGTTTTCTGATCCACTTGGTGTTGGTATAAGGAATCACTAGGCTTGGAGGAGTAGAACCTAACATTTTATCAGCTGCTCCATTTGTTGAGACAGGCTTTCAGGAAGACAGTGAAGCAGTTGGTTCTGTGTTTGACCGACTGCCTCACCTTCCTCTAAACACTTGGCTCTGTAGCCACAGTTTACAGTGCGGCGTTTTTCTTGATTCCTGCTAAAGCATACAGATACTTTGGGAGTTGAGAATTATGTATGTAAATCACACACAGAGTAGCCTCTTCATCATAAACTTGAACAACGAATATATATTGGCACTTGGGTTTGGCTGAAATTTGTTTTCAAGACTTTCTAAGAATGGATCAAGCCCTGTGTTGATGCCTCAGAAAAATAAAGAGTATGTCCATGTTTGTGCAAGTTAGCTATGGTCCATAAATGACTTTTAGTATAATGGTGCTGAACAAATCCATATGTCTCCTAGGGATATAGATTTTGTTTTTAAAAAGCAACTTTTTAACACAGTCAGAAAAGTTATTGTTTAAACGATACAGGGAGTGTAATCAACCCTGCAGATCTGCTGTGTTTTTCTCTTGACTCTCAATAACAGATCCCTCCTCACCATTGGCCTTGTTGTTTAAACATTTTACAGACAGGTAAATGAATTTTTAATCATTTAAACCATTTAATAATTTACATCCTTAATGTCTCCCAGATTCACAAGAAGTTGGTTTATAATGTGAAAACAAACTTTTGTGGAACCACTCAGTAATTTTATTTTTTCTCTCTCTTCCACACCACACTTTCAAGGCTCTCCCAAATGTTTCAGATCTCTATTTAAATGACACCCCCCCTGTCCCCACCCTGGCAGATGTTGCATGGATCGCTTCAGATGATGAAGAAACATACGCTAGAGTCAGGTACAGCATTTCTTCTTTCTGTTCTTGGTGCCTGTTGACTTCACCTGCTGGCTAAAAATTGGGCAGTCATCACAGCCGGTCTGCTGTCGACCCTCCCACCACAGTATCTTTTTCTGGGTATCTTTTTCCCCAGGCTTCAGGGGAGAAGCAGAACATACTGCAAGGTTCAGAAGCCTGTTCTTGGATATATTTAAAGAATTGTTTTAAAAGCATCTTGATTTAAAGCAGCTGCTACAGTTACTTTAAAAAACCCAGATGTGTAGTAACTAGTGATTATAGCTGCTCCAGAGAAACACTCACGTTTGGTCTGGAACATGGAGGTGGAGGAAATGCCTTTCCTTCAGTGGATCCCTCATGAAGAAGTGATAAAAAAGTTAAAAATAAACATGGATTGACTCTCTCATAAAATGCTGTTGTAGTGGATTTTTGAGTGGAGTGAATCGTACATGGAAAATAGATCTTTTGAGGCGAGAGGAACAGCACAGACTCAAGGGTTACAGGTTAGGTAACATAGGTCGTGGCCGCACGAGCGAGATAAGCCGGACGGGAAGCGATGCAAATTTGCGCAGGTGCGATTTGCACCACAGTTGCGGGGTCACACAGGTCCATGGACCTGCAAGGGCAAACCGCTGCTGCGTGATCACATGCAACTGCAGGCGACTTGGGGCGGGGGGTTCCCAGCTGTTTTCAATGCACTTATTCGCTGAAACAAGGGATCAATGAATTGCCTCTCCACCTAGGGGGTCGCCCGATGATGCGCATACCGGGATGGGGGGAACCTCCCCCAAAAGCCCACTCCCCGAGGCCACATGTTTGCACTGGCGCGATCACACAGGGAAAGGCCATTTCTGGGCCGTCACAAACCATTTGAGACTGCCTTGTCACTAGTAGCTTTTTACGCCGATTCCCCACCAGCTCAAAGAGGCTTACGACAGTTTGACGACGGCTGTGGGACACTTCCCAGATGTGCTAGTGTGATCGCGGCACTTTGAGCCGGTGGGGAATCATTCTTCTCGCGTCGCAAATGGGTGCGGATGATCGTGCCCATAGATACTTTATAGGGTGTGTCAGGCAGCTGGATGAATGAGGCTGAGTTGTACACTCTAGTACAGCAAATGCATCTATGGGAAATTATTGTTTAAAGTAGCAACGAGGGAAGAGATAATAGAGCCAGTCTGGTGTAATGGTTAAGAGTGCGGACTCTAATCTGGGAGAACAGAGTTTCATTCCCCACTCCTCCACATGCAGCTGCTGGTGTAACCTTGGATCAGTCATAAGTTCTCTCAGAGCTGTTCTCTCAAGGGCAGTTCTCAAGAGAGCTCTCTCAGCCCCACCTACCTCGTAGGGTGTCTGTTGTGAGGAGGGAAAGAGATTGTAAGCCGCTCTGAGACTCCCTTCGGGTAGTGAAGGGCGGGATATAAGTCCAGTCTCTTCTCTCTTCAACTAGTAAGCATGGTATGATACAACAACTGTGGGTGCTTTTAAAACTTTTACCTACTGGGTTGAGTTTTATTGGTATGTTTGCGTTTCTGAATTCCAGGACAGACTCTCGTCCTCTAAAGCACAAGTGGAAGCCCAGTCCATTCTTTGTCATACAGCGGAATGCCTCTGTCCCAAACTTGAGAAAGCAAGAAGAAAAGTTGTTGTCTTTGAAGAAACCAGGTTTACCTGCCTTGAGTCGGACCACAGAACTCCAGGAAGAGCTGAGTCATCTGCGGAGTCAGATAGCGAAAATTGTAGCTGCAGATTCTGGTAAGAGGAACACAGGATCCTGATGCTTTCAGTGACAACGCCCTAAACTCTAATATTGGAAATTAGCGCTATTACAATGCCAGCAGGATATGGTATAGCAGAAAATACCAAGTCCCAGTGTTACAGCAGGAAGTTTGATGGGTGGAACTGTAAAATGAATTGTTTCCTAGCCTTAGTAGAAAATGAAACTTAACCTTCCACAATCCTATAAACAAGCTAGCAACTTGAAAATTACACTTCGGGATTTGCAAACACAAGTGAAAGAGAAGGGTTTGGGAGAAAATACAATTCATCTTCTAAACAATGCTTGCCCACTCACTGGGAGTTCTGTTTTGGTGCTTACTAGTAAGTTGGCAGTTGAACTCCCAGGGGGTGAAGCCTGGAAAGCACAGATAGCCTGCTCTGTGTTCTGGTGAAGGAGCAGGGCAGGGGGGCGCTTCTGGATGAGACCTTCAGGGACCTACTAGAACAGTCCCACTCCTGTGCTGACAGCTCCTCTATTTTTGTGGAGATTGAAAGTCTCAGTGTTGGAGGGCATCAGGCTGAGGAGGAAGGATGTGATCTCTTAGAAGAGACCCCTTCCTTGGATGATGAACCAAAATCCTCCTGTACCAAGGATAACCCTTTGTGGTTGAGGGGAGATTGGCTTTTGGTAATAGGTGATTCAGTTATTAGGAATATAGATAGTGGGGTCTGTGACAGGCGTTCTAACTGCATGGTGACTTGCCTGCCTGTTGCAAAGGCTGTGGACATTTAATGCTATGCTATTTAAAAGATTTATACCCCGCCCTTCACTACCCAAGGGAGTCTCAGAGCGGCTTACAAACTCCTTTCCCTTCCCCTCCCCACAACAGACGCCCTGTGAGGTAGGTGGGGCTGAGAGAGCTCTTTCCCAAGCTGTCCTTGAGGGAACAGCTGGTACAGAGCTATGGCTTGCCCAAGGTCACTCCAGCAGGTGCAAGTGGGGAATCAAACCTGGTTCTCCCAGATTAGAGTCCACGCACTTAACCACTACACCAAACTAGAGAGGAGAGTGGTTGTGACACACACTGGCATCAATCACTGGGAAATGTTGTGTTGTGGTCTTGGAGAAAAAATTCAAGTTACTAGGCAAAAAGTTGCTCTGACCTGGATAGCCCAGGCTAGCCTGATCTCGTCAGATCTCGGAAGCTAAGCAGGGTCAGCCCTGGCTGGTATTTGGATGCGAGACCTCCAAGGAATATCAGGGTCATTACATGGAGGCAGGCAAGTTCTTCTTGTCTGTCCATCTCCTTCAGTATTAGTTACTATCTACCTGCGCACATATGTGGAGTTTACCCAGGAGCAGAAGTATCAGTTGGCGCCATTGATTGTTATTAGACTATTATTACTGATTGATGTTTATGGTTGGGTTTTAATGATTGTTTAAATTTATGTTTTAACTATTGTATCTCATTGTTTCATTATATTGTGGTAACCCACCCTGAGTCTTGCTATGCAGGGGAGGGCAGGCTAGAAATTAAATAAATAAATAAATAGCCCAAGTCAAAGAAGTTATAAAAAAGCAAAAAGCCTTCTTTTAAAAAGTGGAACGTCTGCCTCAGTGAAATGAACAAAAGGGAGCACAGCATCTGGTTAAAAAAGTGTGGGTTACTAATTAGGCATTTGAAAAGAGAATTTGAAGAGCAGATTGCTAAAATCATCAAGACAAAAATAAGTGTTTCTTAAAATATATCCAGAGCAGAAAACCAGCCACAGGTCCATCAGTGGCTATTAGCTACAAGGTATAGATGGAACACTATGTCTGGGGCAGTGATGCTCTGTATTCTTGGTGCTTGGGGGGGGGGCAACAGTGGGAGGGCTTCTGGAGTTCTGGCCCTGCTGGTGGACCTCCTGATGTCACCTGAGTTTTGGCCAATGTGTGACACAGAGTGGTGAACTGGATGGGCCATTGGCCTGGTCCCAAATGGCTTCTCTTACGTTCTTATGTCAAGTCAAGTCAGCCTTTATTGGCATAAATTAGAAAAACAATTTCTGCATGTTAAAACCCGTTATAAACACATATATAAAAATTCTAAAAGAACCTTTGGTGCAACTTTAAGACCAGACAAAGAAACTTGGCCACCTTCTCCGTGGTGTCCAGACTGGAATCTCTTAGGAGTCTATGCACCTTGAGTGCATCAGAACAAGCACCCATACTAGTTAACAGAGAATGTAAATGTGTGCTCCTTAGATCTACATACAAGTCACAGTGCAGAAGCACATGAGTAATTGATTCCACACAGCTCTTTCTGCATGGGCAATAACTGGCCAAATGCGAAACCTTGTTAAATCTGCCATATAAGACGGCTGATGGCATAGCATTGCATCTGGCCAGGGTAAACGCTCTGCGTTGCTGGGGTACCTGCAGAGATGTTAGGTATGAGGCTATCGGCCCTATTGGAAGGGGAATCTCAAAATTCAGAGGGGAGCAAGTTCTATTAGCTATGCTGTATAAATTTTGTCGCTCCGAATCTAACAGCCTGGTTTTAATTTGATGAAATGCGGCAGCAAAAGGCATCATGGACAGGGTTTCCAAGGAGAGACCCAGTTCATTGATTTTCCCTTCAATGTACGCTGACCAATAAGAAAGGTTAAGCTCGGGGAGCATAAGGTGTATAAGGCTCCCCTGTTCAAAGTTATAATGGAGGCAGAGCCAATATTTGAATGTTAAAAGCCACGCCAAAGTCTCCATCCGAGATGAACCAGTTTCCAAGTATATAACAGCGTTCGGTACACAATTAGGTAGGGCCATAATTTTCCGCAAAAATTTGGATTGAACACGTTCAATGGCGAGGTCGAAGGCTCTAATCCAAAATTGGGATACCATACAATAGCTGGGAGCTAACTTTGGACCTGAAGATTTTAATTGCGGCTGGCACAAATTGGTTGCCCCTGCAGTAAAAGAATCGAGCTATGGCCGATGCACTAGCACTGGCAACCTTCGCCACACATTTAGAAGAAGAAGAAGAGATTGGATTTATACCCCGCCCTCCACTCCCAAGGGAGTCTCAGAGCGGCTTACAAACTCCTTTTCCCTTCCCCTCCCCACAACAGACACCCTGTGAGGTAGGTGAGGCTGAGAGAGCGCTTTCCCAAGCTGTCCTTGAGGGAACAGGTGGTACAGAGCTATGGCTTGCCCAAGGTCATCCAGCCAGGTGCAAGTGGAGGAGTGGGGAATCAAACCCGGTTCTCCCAGATTAGAGTCCCCGCACTTAACCACTACACCAGACTGGCTCTTGAATGGACAAATCAGGGAGTGGTGCCTGCCTCAATACCTCATTTTCCAAAATGGGAGGGGGCCTGAATTATCTATGATATGGTGCAGCCTCATTTGCAATACTGCATGGCGCTCCAGTCACTGTACCTCAAAAAGGACATTGCAGAGCTGCAAAAAGTTCCTGGGGTGGGGTGGTGGGAACCAAGGTGATTAGGGGGTTGGAGCACCTTTCCTATGAGGAAAGGCTGAAGAGTCTAAAACATTTCATTCTAGGAAACGAATGGCTAAGGCGAGACATGACAGAAGTTCATAAAATTATGCACAGAGAATAGATAGAACTTTGTCTCCTTTTCCCAAAATACTACAAGGCAGGGGCATCCAGTGAAGTTGGATGGACAAGAGAAAATACTACTCTACACAAGGGGTAATTAAAACATGAAATTTGCTGCCAGAAGATGAAGTGATGGCTAAAGGCCCCAAAAGGGGATCAGACAGATCCATGGAAGACAGGTCTAGTCATGGTGACTGAAGGGAACCTTCACATTTAGAGGCAGTCAGTCCCTGAAAGCAGGAGGCAACATCAGGGGAACTTGGCCTTGGCCAGAATAAATGGCTGGGGCCCCTGTGTGAGACAGGATGCTGGACTAGATGGACCTTCACCGGTCTGATCCAGCAGAGCTCTTCTGATGTTCTCATGAAGGCCTCGGCCTCTGTGCCCTGTTGTTGGTCCTCCAGAGGAACTGGTTGCCCACTGTGTGAGACAGGATGCTGGACTGGATGGACCACTGGTCTGATCCAGCAGGGCTCTTCTGATGTTCTTATGAAGGCCTCGGCCTCTCTGCCCTGTTGTTGGCCCTCCGGAGGAACTGGCTGGCCACTGTGTGAGATGGGATACTGGACTAGATGGACCTTCACTGGTCTGATCTAGCAGGGCTCTTACATTCTTATGGAGGAATAATGGGAAACTTGTCCATATTTTTATCTAAAATTTATATTTTATATACTTCAGATTCAGACACCTTTAATGGCATAATAGTATATAGCAGATTTTAAAAGATACATTTAATTATTGTATATAGTTATACCATGCACTTCTGAGAAGGAAGGCATGGGAGGAGTCCTGGTGGTGGGCAGAGGAGGGTGCTGGGCACTTGCAGCCTGGGGCCTCCCAAAATCTGCCCTGCTCTTTGCCCATTGATGTGCAAATAACATGGCCCTGTAAACTAGTTGAGAGTCTTGGCAATCTGGTATTGTCTGAGGTGTTTGAATGGCTTTCATATGGCTCTGTAGTGCCAAGCAACTTTTGTTTTTTAAGACCATACCCTTTTTGAAGCACGATGTTAATGCCTTTTGCTGGTCATCTTTGGTTGCAAAAATAGTATGGCTTATCTAATCCTCTCACTTGCCTTGTGTATTCTTTTGCAAAGATTGCTTTCTCCTTCTCCACTTGTCTTTTGGAGATGCTGTGCTTGGGCGACTGACTGCATACTGGCTGACTGTTCCCAGCCATTTACATCTATGAACTGGCAGGACTTGGTTGTTGTCAAAATTAGTAAATTACAAGTGGAGATCCACAAGAAACTTGTGGGATGGTTATCCCATTCCTCACACCTTTGCTTCCTCCCCTCTCCCCCTACTTCTCTCACACTATTTCTCCCCTCTACCCCCCTTTTCTTTCTATCTCTCTTCCATGCATGTGACTTCCCTCTCTTTCTGACCCATCATCACTCTTTCTCTCTTTCTGCCCCTATCACTCTCCCAGCCTCCTCCTTGCTTCCTCCCCCCCACAGCAGCAGTGGCAGTGCTCTGGGGATCACAACGGAGCTCCCAGCTACAGAGATCAATTCACCTTAGGGCTGCCAGCTCCAGGTTGGGAAATTCCTGGAGATTTGGGGGCGCAGCCTTGGGACAGTGAGGCTTGGGAAGGCAAGCAGCTTCAGCGGGGTATAATGCCATTGATTCATCCCTCCAAAGCAGCCATTTTATCCAGGGGAACTGATCTCTGTCACCTGGACAGCAGTTGTAATTCTGGGTGATCTCCAGCCCTCATCTGGAGGTTGACAATGGTAGTTCTCATGGAGGAAATGGCTGGTTTGAAGGGTGGAGTCTATGGCATCACACCAGTCTGAAGTTCCTCCCCTCCTCAAGTCCCACCCTCTCCAAGCTCCACTCCTCAAATGCCCAGGAATTTCCCCACCTGGAGTTGACAACCCTATTTCCTTCCCACCCAACAGCCAACCTACCTTGATCTGCCTCTCTGTCTTCAGCTTTCCATCTCCACCCCCCTCCTCCGCAGCCTCTACCTAGGAAAATTACAGTCTTTCTCCACAGTGGGGACCAAAGCAGCTTACATTATTCTCTCCTCCTTTTTATCTGCACAACAACCCTGTGAGGTTGGCTAGGCTGAAAGCATTCGACTGGCCCAAAATCACACAGTGAATTTTCATAGCAAGACGGGGATTCAAACTTGGGTCTCCCAGAAATTACTCTGAAGTTCTAACTGCTACACCACACTGGCTTTCATAGGGTGGCTTCTGCTGAACAGTAGAAAGGAGACAGGCTTAGTTGAGTCATGCAAATCAGGGGGGACCTGGCAACCCTAGACTGCGGCCAGGCCTAGGTTGCCAACCTCCAAGTGGGACCTGGAGACCCCCCAGAATTACAACTGGACTCTAGACAGCAGAGGTCTGTCTCCCTGGAGAAAATGGCTGCTTGGAGGGTGGACTCTGTGGCCTTATATCCAGCCGAGGCCTCTCCCTTCCCCAAATCCTGCCCTCCTGAGAGTCTACTACAAAACCTCTAGGAATTCCCCAGCCTGGCACTGGCCAAGGCTCCCTCTCTCCCTCAAAGGCCGCAAGAGGCCTGGAAAGGGCCCTTCCCCCACCCTTTTACTGACAGAGCCAGTTAGAAACACAGACACACACACACACACACACACACACGTTCTATTCTCTCACCGTTGATGCCTGGAGTTAGATCCCTGCAGAGGCCATTTCAAAAGATTTTGGGGGGAATTCAACCTTCCCTGAGGGTTTTTTTTCCCACTTTTTGGATTTTTCTGCAGTCCCAGAAAGGCCCTTGAGACTGTAGAAAGAGCTGTTGGGGGGAAGTGAGCCCTCTGGTGGCAGAAATAAGTATCCACACAAAAAAACCCTCTGGGAAATAGTATAAAGACAAGTGGAGACCAGCAAGAAACTTGCGGGATGGTTATCCCATTCCTCACACTTTTGCTTCCTCCCTTCTCCCCCTACTTTTCTCACACGCTTTCTCCCTTCTGCCCCCCTTTCTTACTCTCTCTCACTCCTCCATGTGTGTTACTTCCTCTGTCTTTCTGACCTGTCATCATTCTCTTTGTTTTTCTACCTCCCCACCTCATCACTCTTTCTCTTTCTGCCTCCCACCTCAAATCCCACCCTCCCCAGGCTCCACCTCTCAAATGTCCAGGAATTTCCCAACCTGGAGGTGGCAACCCTATTTCCTTCCCACCCAACAGCCAACCTACCTTTCTCTGTCTTCGGCTTTCCATCTCCACCCCCTCTCCTGCAGCCTCTACCTAGGAAAATTAGTCTTTTCCCACAGTGGGGACTAAAGCACCTTACATTATTATTTTCTCCTTGTGGTCTGCACAACAACCCTGTGAGGTTGGTTGGGCTGAAAGTATGCAACTAGTCCAAAATCTCCCAGTCAGCTTCCAGCGCAAGATGGGGATCTGAACCTGGGTCTCACAGATCCCAGTCTGAAGCTCTGACTGTTACATCACAATGGCTTTCATAGGGTGGCTGCTGATGAACAGTAGCAAAGCAGCTGGGCCTAATTAAGTCATGCAAATCAGGTGGTATCAAGTCACCCAGAGGGTGCTGCCTAGGGATGCCAGCCTCCAGGTGGGACCTGGGGATCCCCTGGAGTTACTGCTCATCTCTAGACTACAGAGATAACTTTCCATGGAGAAAATGGATGCTTTGGAGGGTGGAGTTTATGGCGTTGTACCTCACTGAGGTCCCTGTCCTCCCGAGGTTCCACCCCCAAATCTCCAGGAGTTTCCCAGTCTGGATCGGGATCTGCTGCTGGTAGCCGGGGGGGGGGGGGGGTACTTGGCAACCCTAGACTGCTGCCAGTAAAAACCCTGCTTTTTACTGACAGAAACAGTTAGAGCCTCCCCCCCTCCCCCGAACATTCTAATCTCCTCACAGTTGATGCCTGGAGCGGATGCCATTTCAAAAGGTATTGGGGGGAATTCAACGGTTCCTGAATTTTTTTTTTACTTTTCGGATTTTTCTGCAGACCGAGAAAGGGGGTCTGACTATGTAGGAAAAGCTGTTGGGGGAGAGTGAGCTCTCTTTTGGCAGATATAAGCATCCACACAGAAAAAAAACCCCTCTCAGAATTAGAGTATAGATAACTGTGCAACCAAGATTTGAGCTTCTCTGTGTGTAAAAGTCTCTCCTGAGCCCAAAGTGGATCCTCACTCTTTGGCTAATCTTGTATGTTCCAAAACTAGCAGTTTGCATCTGAAGTAAATTTTTTCTTTAAAGGTGCATTTTAAGGAACAGAGAGTAACATGGTGATAGCAGTTATTTCTAAGTGTAAGGAAAAGTTAGTATGATAAAATGCTGCCCCCCTCACCCCCCCATCATTTGTATAAATAGACATGTCAGTCCAACTTATTGGAGGTAGGTGAAATAACAATTTGTGGTTTAATTAGCACTGATGAAACTGTGAAACACACAAATCCAGTATCCTAGAAAAGTTAGTCCATGTCCTTTGAAATCTGGAGTAATCAGTGGGCATGGCTATTTAGAAACTTTGTTGCAAGCAGGACTTTTTTTGGATGTGGCCTTGATACTGTGTTGCTGGAGCACTTTTTTGCAGATTTTACAGGAATTGAATTCTTCTAACTCCTCTTCATGGCTGTAAACATTGCTTCATTACAGACAAAGTCTGAGTGGGTTTTTATACCATGGGGGGGGGGGGGGAGTGGTAGCACTACATTTCTAATTTTTTGCTCTTTTATCAGATGTATGCCACCTGTAGCATTTTAAAAAACAGACAAATGAATGAAATGTTATGGGTGAAATTTCACACAAATTTCCATGCAACTTCCGTTCATATGTTGTTTGATAACTGTGGTTTCAAGCCACAAAAATTCTAAACAGCTATGCCCAAAGTGCTAGAACTTCTGCATTCTAGTGTTTAAATGTTGTATAGAGAGGAGCTGGATTTCAATAACTGGCTTGCCTTGTGTTCTTATTTTTTGAAGCTACCAATGTGCTACCAATGTGCAGGGTGCTTTAGAGCTACAAACAAAAATGGGTCCCTGCTTGAAAGAGCTTTACAGTCTGAGAAATCACCATGAAGGAAGCAGTCAAGACAGGGTAGGAGTCTCCAGGCGGGAGTTGGGAAGTTATACAGAATTCAAAAGACACCCCAGGATGGAATGAAGCCAATCACAAATAAACAAGCAAGCGTGCCTAAAATAATGACCGTGGGTTCCCAGGGGAATAGGAGCATCCAGGCACCCAGGTCAGACACAGGCAGGCATAGAGATAAGACAGAGAGCAAGGATCGAAAGTTAAAATACCAAGAGACAGCTGTCTTCAATACAGGCTTCACCCAGCCTCCATCACCCAACCCCCACTCGCCATGGCAGCATAGCTGGCAGCTGAATATTTTTTATAAACATTTTATAGTGGCTATAGTTGGTGAAGTGACCCATTGAAGAAGAAATGCTTTTCTAACTTGTTTGTAATATGCATTTTTGTATCTGTTCTCATTTTGTAAAGTCTCTTGGATGAATCAGTACTTAAAAGAAATATAACCCATTTCCACACTGTACTTTTTTTAAAAAATTGTTCTCTTTTGCCGTTTATATCAACTTATTTTCTTGCTGTGCTTTAGCCTACATTTTCTTCACATGGATTTTAGCATGGTCTGGCCTTAGACGCCTTTGTGCCATGAAACTCTAGCCTGGCATCCCTACCGTTCTTTTCATAAAGAGTCCTGTGAGTCTTCAGATACTAGGGTGAATGAAGTCATTGGTTTCTGTCACCTGCTGTCAGGTTCCCTGTCATTTATATGCTTTCTGATTTGTTTTGCTTTCTCCCGGCTGGGGAATGGCGACCCAGTGCCTTCTACGTCATAGTGCTCTCTGTCGCCCCCTCCTCCTCCTGTGCTTCTCTTAATCTGACCCGGTGAAGTGTAACGTTGGATTGTTTATGTAATAGCAGAGCTCCAGATGGCTGAATGTGTGGGAATCTGAAGTTGGAATTGTGGGAGGGAGAGCTGGGCCGCCAAGCCTAATCAGGGTGAACTGTGCGCCTTTTTGCTGAGAAGCCAATGGCTAGTAATTTTCCCGCTTTACTGTAGGTGCCCTGATTGGTGCTAATATTTCTCCTGCTGTTTGAAGGGTGTATAATTCATAAGCACAAGTATCTCTAACACTGAAGCTGCAGACTGCAAGACCATTAAGAATAAAAGGACTTTGTTTAACACTGAGGCCTGGCTTATTGGATCAGTTCCTCACACCTGCTCAGTTAGTTTTTTGGATGAGAAAGATAAAGCTTTCCTGGATACCCTCAGTCGTAGCAGATCTTAGATTGGGAGTGTGTGCTGTTGAGCTAGTATAGTTCCAAAATTAGCATTCCAATATGCAATTACTTTTTGACTAATTATAGAAATTTGTAAAAAGCAATGTCTAAATTTGCCATGAAATGATTAGTGATTTGCCTCAGCAGTTGACCAAAACCAGGTCACTGCCATTCTTTCTTAGCTGCAGCTATATTTCAATTCCAGAGTTGTGCCTATACAGTTTGGTGCTCAATGAATCTTTGCATCACTACACTTACAGTGAATTTCTGTGCTGAATTACTGCTGTTTGAACCCATTGATTTCAATGAGCTCAGACTGCAGTAACTCTTGCACTGGATTGCACTTCTAATGTGGTTGTGCTTCCCTCTGGCCACTGCCAGATGAGGTACTGAATGCTCCACTGAATTGGAGCCACACTAAATTGGAAATTTCCACTAATTCTGCCTTCCTGCTGCAGACTTTCCTCACATCATCCCTCAGGTTCCCTATCCTAGGAGCATCATTTTGTGGAGATCAATGGACAGCAGTGGGGAAAGGAAGAGGCAGGACATTTTCCATTCCGTTGATGGAAAACTTAATCTGGATCCAGGCCATTGTGTTCTTCAGTGCCTAATAGATATTTACACTGGATGGAATTGGTCTGAGTTTAGATCTTATTACAATAATTTGTATTAGCAATGGACATTCTCTGTTCCCTAAAATCTAATCACTACCATCTGCATCAGAATTTGATTTCCTACTGGAAGGTTTGTTACAACTAATGGTCTGGAGAAAGAAACTGTGTTTACCTAAAGGAAGTGCACCCATCCTTTAGACTTCTTTCTCTGTATGATCTTACTGCACTGGAACACTATTCAGGAATGACCAGTGTTGCATTTGCTGCTCCATATTCCTCCCCCCACAAGTGCCCCAAGGAATAATTCACTCTTTGGAGAGATACGTTAAATTGTGACAGTCATGGGAAGAAAGGGTTAAATTCCCTCTTCCCTGATCTTCAGTGTAGTCACCCGGGGCTGCCAATCAGCATTTTAAAAAATCTGATTTGACCCCTAGAGTCAGGGGGCAGGCCTATAATATGGGGGTTTCAGGGCCCCCCCCCCAAGAGTTGGTCAAGACCCGAGCTTGCCTTGTGTTCTGCTGCACAGAATGTAAATAAACAAAACTCTGATTTGGCACTAGGTTTACATCCATGTGTATTGTTCTCTTTTTTTCAGCTTCCTCTTCATTAACGCCAGATTTATTATCTCCAGGGAGTTCAAATGTATCTTCTCCCTTACCTTGTTTTGGATCCTCATTCCAATCTACAACTTCCTTTGTCATTAGTGATATAACAGAGGAGGAGGCAGAATTAGAAAGTCCAGAGCTTCCATCTGTTTCCTTGCTTTGTTCTGCAACCTCTGAATGTTGTAAAGCAGACCCAAAGGATTCCGACGATGAAGATTCTGTGTCTCTGTCAAAGGCCAGCAGTTTTGCAGACATGATGGGCATTCTTAAAGACATTCATAGGATGAAACAGAACAAAGACTTGTAAGTTTTTCTTTTTTTCTTCCATCCCTAAATGTCTTGTTTCTTTTCTGATTGGAAGCTTGCTGCTTGCTTTGAAGGTGCATCTACTGGTCTTTAGAGATCTGATGAAGATTTTGAGTTCCAAAGTGCTTCTGCTGCATTGCGAGTCCTCACAAGACATATTTTTAAAAGCCTGCCCCTTACAATTTGGGGACTAAGTCCACAAAATTTGATAAACAGCTGATGGTTTGTTTAGCTTGTCTGCCTACACTTTCCTGTTATGGCCATTTGTGAGCCTAAAAGAAAGAACTGATTTTGTAAAGCTTCTCTGTCCATTTGTAAGCAGTTCATAGTTAGTGAGGGTGATTGGGCTAGTGGCTATTTGCAAGCCTGCCTTACGTAAACCACCAAGAGGAAAGGCGGTGTGCATATTTTAAAATTTTTAATAAATATATATCTAGGCTTTTCTTTTGTGGCTGCGGGAGCCTAAAGCATTATTCTGAAACAAACACTTTGAGTCATCGTTTCGGCAGCTGAAGCAGACGTAGGGTGGTTAAAAACAGCGAAATGTCAGAGATGCTGCCCCATCTTTGGCTGTCTGTTTGCATCCCATTATCTCCAGATGCCCTGTTCATTTTGTGCATTGCCTGTTAGAACCAAAAGATCCATTAAGCATTGTTCTGTACATGAATGTAAAATTCTGGACTTTGATCAACTGGAGTAATCAAGAGTTCTGTTGACTTGTAGACAGAAAGACTCCATAGCCTTCTAATATGTAGCTGTGCTAGTGAGATGGGGATGTTTGCCAAGGAGTTCGGACATTCTTGCCTCTTCTGTTCTGGAAGTTCTCTTCATTAAGAGCATAATTTAAATCATTGCAATATTGCTTCTGAATTTAACATACAACTGAATTAGAGGACTGTCATGCTTGGCAGTAAGCAGCTATGATACTATGGTAGCACTGAATTAAAATCTATATTATAGTTATGTTTGTATTGCCAGCTTATGTATCACTTCCATTTGTTCCCCCCCCCCTCAGTCTTTACACTAAATTTTAAGCAGAAGGCAGAATCCCTAAGACCTTCTTTCTTTAATCTTGTTGGAGGCCAGAATTGGACTCCCTTGGCAGAAGTGGGACTAGCGGTTTACATGATGGTACTGCAGGCTCTCTTCTGAATTGTTGATTTCAGACTTATTCCATGTCCATTTTTCCAGAGTCACCTTTTTAGGCATGGGGGGAGGATCTTTAAAGAAAGGGAAATCTCACAAAAGTTTTATTAACATTTTTATGTAGCAAGAATTAGCAGAGACCTTACAATTTCAGTTCATAAATAGTATTTGTTTTACTAACGACTTGGATCTATTAAAACACTGGGGAAACTGGGCAACTATGATCTGTTCTGTCCAAAACAGTCTGCATTGCAGCTATACCAGCAAATGTGGGTCACATTTTGTGCAGATGATAGTTATTCCTCTGAATAAGCAAAGCTTTTCAGAGAGAACCTGTACTGCAAATGCTTCATAGAAGCTAGATCCTGACTGTTGGAGGTGAAATGTCCATGTGCTGAGGGTAGGACTTTGACACTAAGTGTAAGAGCGTGAAAGAGTCTTTTTGGATAAGACCAAAGCTCTGCATAGTCCAGCATTTTCCCACAGCAGTCGGACTTCATGGAAACCCACAAATGGGGAATAACAACGACAAACCTACCTCCTCTATTTTCCCTCCAGCAATTATTATTCAGGGGCATACTACCTTTGGAACTAGCAATTCTATTCAGCCATAAGGCTGGTAGACCCATCCTCCATGGAGTTGTCTAATTCCCATTTAAAGTCAGCAGCCATAATCACCACATCTTGTGGCAGTGAATTCTGTATAAGTTGCATCCTCTGTAATGTGCCAGACCACCACCACCACCACTGACAGGTCTGTTGGTGTTGCAGGCCTGCTAGTGGACAGGAAATGTTTTCCCCAGATTTGGTTGGGGGGGGGGGTTACACAGTACAGCAGCCTTGCAAAGGCAAGCCCAAGTATAGGTCTAATCCACACCTGCATAGAAGACTTTCTGGGAATCCTTTATAAACCGCCTTGAGTTCCTTAATAGAAGAAAGAGAGGAAATAAATGCCCTAATTTCTTTCTTAAAATTTTGCTCTCCCCTTTATAGCAACAGCAAGCATCCTCCCTCTTGGAGGAGGTCACATCCTCACTGTTGAGCAAGAAGTCCAGGCAATAAGTGTGCGTGTTACAGATTTTGCAGAATCCATATAGGGCTGCAACAAAATTCTTTTATGCAGTTGAGACTAAACTTTACAGTGAAGTCTCCAGCCAAGTACTCCCTTCTAAACCCATGGCTTAGAAGAGTATATGTTCAGGATTAAGAGCATCTTATTGCTTTGTGCAAAATAGTTGATGTATTTAAAACATTTTTATCCCACCTTTTTTTGCAAAGGATTTAAGGCAGTGTGCTAAGGCTCTCAAATGAGAGATCAGAAGATGTCTTGTTAACAGCTTTATCCTGAGTGGGAAGAGCTTTATGTATACATTGTGGTGGACTTGACTGAGCAAAAAGGCAGGGCATAAATTCTGTAAATAAAAATAAATTGTCAGGTATGTGTAGATAGTGTTGGGATCTGATAATCAGCATTGTACCTGTTTGTGTGATTGGTCCTCAGAGTACAATTTAGGAATCTCTGATTCAGGGCATCATCAATCAGACAGAATTCTGCCATTTTTATAACAGGAAGTTCAGAAATTATTTCAAGGAAGGCACGTGCGGAAGGTAGAGTGTGGGCCTCTATGAATCATGGTCTGATCTCACAAGGCTGTTCTTAAATAAGAACGTAGTCTCAGAATCACTCAGTGGGGCACATGACACACCTGCGAACCGAGAGGGTCAAGCTAACAACAGAAGAATTATTATGAAAAATATAGACATTTATTAGGGTATACAAATAAATAAAACAAAATTAAATTAAAAGAGACAGTCCAAGTATTAGACATTTAAAACTAGGTTCATTAAGAACTAATTGCAGTACATAATCAACTGATGGATAAAACCTTTGACCTAAGGACACATCCAAAAATACATGTATTCAGAATTTTGTATATAAATAGTGACTTGACTGTTTCACTTGATGGAAGTGACACACATCCTGACGAATTGGATATTTAATACCAGACTAATTTGGAGAATTTGCGCAGCTACCACAAGCCTGTTTTACTAGTTGTAGCAAATATATAGCATTCAAGACAGCAACACCTGGTCTTATTTATATATGTATATACAAAATTCTGAATGCATGTATTTTTGGATGTGTGTCACTTTATAATAAGGTATCTTGACCACGGAGGAAGGCCCATGGGGCTGAAACGCGTATGGTCCTTAGGTCAAACTTTCTACTTTGTGAGCTACTGGCATTAAAGTTGTGAGCGAGTAATTTGGCTACTGCATAAATAGTTTGCTCTGGAGCCATCCGTCCTGAGCTAAGACAAAAATCTGTGAGCTGGAAGCTAAAAAACTATGAGCTAGCTCACACTAACTCAGCTTAGAGGGAACACTGGACCCAACCCCCCAATTATAGATGCCGTGCCTGTAGCATTAAGACAAATGCCCTCTGTGGCCATTGCTGGGCAACCACAACTATATTGCCAGTTGAAGCCTTGGTTTCTTTCAGCACAATGCGGGGTGGGTGGGGGGAGCACCATTTCCAGGGCTGTTTTGTCCTTTGAGGGAAGACTCACTGGGGCCAGGCTTGGGAACAACCACTGGGCAAATTGCTACCATGCCATTTACATGACTCACCGAGGCCTGGCCATTTGCTGCTGTTCAACAGCAGCCATCCCACGCAAGCCAATGTGGTGTGCCAGTTAGAGTTTTATGCTAGGATCTGGGATAGCCAGCTTTGAGTCCCCGGTCTGTTGTGAAAGCTTGCTGGTAGGGCTGCCAAGTCCAACTTGGGAAATATCTGGGGACTTTGGGGGTGGAGCCAGGAGACTTTGGGGGTGGAGCCAGGAGAAAGGAAGTGACATCATTTTGTGATGTCACATCCTGTGATGTTGCTTCCACATGCTGACACATGAACTCATGAAGTTTCCTAATACTGAATCAGGCCATTGGTCCATCAAGGTCAGTATTGACTACTCAGACTGGTAGTGGCTCTCCAGGGTCTCAGGCTGAGATCTTTAATGTCACCTATGACCTGATCCTTTTTTAGCTGAAGAAGCTGATACCTCCTGCATGTCAAGCAGATGCTCTATCACTGAGCAACGGCCCTACTGAATCCTTCCTCATCTCGGCAGAATATGAAGCACTAAGTGCTACACAAGGGCTAAATATGATTTTCATATCATAAGAACAGGAGAGAAGCCACAGTGGATCGGCCCATCCAGAACAGCCCATCCAGTACAACACTCTGTGTCACAACAGTGGCCAAAAATACCAGGTGCCCTCAGGAGGTCCAGCAGCGGGGCCAGAACTCCAGAAGCCCTCCCACTGTTGCCCCCCAAGCACCAAGAATGCAGAGCATCACTGCCCCAGACAAAGGGCTCCATTTAGACCTTGTGGCTAATAATAGCCACTAATAGACCTCTGCTGGATGGGGACAGAGAGAGACAGACAAGACAGAAAAAAGAAAGAGGGAGAGAGAGAAGGGAAAAAAACTGGCAGAGGCACTTACTTCCATTTAGACCTTGTGGCTATAATAGCCACTGATAGACCTCTGCTGGATGGGGACAGAGAGAGAGAGAGAGAGAGACAGACAGACAGAAAAAAGAAAGAGGGAGAGAGAATGAAAAGAGCTGGAAGAGAAACTCACCTTGCCAGCCACATGCAAAAGCAGCTCCTTCAGTCCCTCCTTAATCTCTGGGCGGACCTCTCTGGCTGTGGAAGAAGCTCTCTTGCTGACTTCTTAAAGGGGAAATGTCTGGCGAGGCTTTTTACTGCAGGGCAGGCTCTCTGCAGACATTTCCCTTTTAAGGCAGCCATTTTGTCCCCCCGGTGGGCAACTCTGGAAAAGCGGGAGGGAAGGACTAAAAATCAGTGTTTCCCCTGCCCTAGCGGGGGACTTGGCAGCCCTACTTGCTGGGTAACCGTGAGCCAGTCAGACACTCTCAGCCTAACTTACCTCACAGAGTGGTTTTGAAGATAAAATGGAAGAGAATGCTGTAAACTGCTGTTCGTCCACAGTGTGGAGAAAGGCAGGATATAAATATAGTAAACAAGTGGGGACCCACAAGAAACTTGCGGGAGCAGCTATCCCATTTTCCGCACCTCTTCTTCCCCTCTCCCCCTACTTCTCTCACACTCTTTCCCCTTCCTGCCACCCCTTTTCTTTCTCTCTCTCCCTCCCTCCATGCCTGCCACTTCCTTTCTGCCCCCACCCGATCACTTTCTGCCCGTCACTCTCCTGGCCTCACACCTACTCCCCCCCCCCCCCAGCAGCAGCAGTGGCAACTCCTCTCTAGAAATCACAATGGATTGCCCAGATACAGAGGTCAGTTCCTCTTAGGGTTGCCAGCTCCATGTTGGGAAATTCCTGGAGATTTGGGGGGGAGCCTTGGGAGGATGAGTTTTGAGCTTGGAAGTGACCTCAGCAGGGTATAATACCATAAACTCCACCCTTCAAAGCAGCCATTTTCTCTGGGGAAACTGATCTCTGTCATCTGGAGATCAGTTGTAATTTCAGATCTCCAGTCCTCACCTGGAGGTTGGCAAAAGTAGGTCTCCTGGAGGAAATTACTGCTTTGGAGGGTGGAGTCTATGGCATTATATCTCCCTCCTCACCTCAATCCCCACCATCCCCAGGCTCCCCCCCCCCTCCAATATCCAGGAATTTTCCAACATGGAGTTGGCATCCCTATCTCCTTCCCACCCAACAGCCAACCTACCTTTATCTGTCCCTCTGCCTTCAGCTTTCCGTCTTTTCCCCTGCAGCTTCTGCTGAGAAAAACTATGGTCTTTCTCCATAGCGCGGACTAAAGCAGTTTATATTATTCTCTCTTCCTTTTTATCCACATAACAACGCTATGAGGTAGGTTAGGCTGAAAGTATATGACTGGTCCAAAATCACCCAGTGAGCTTCCACAGCAAGATGGGGATCTAAACCTGGGTATCGCAAACCCTACTCTGAAGCTCTGACCATTATACTACACTGCTTTTCATAGGGTGGCTGCTGTTGAACAGTAGGAAGCAGCCAGGCCTAGTTGAGTCATGCAAGGCAGGTGGTATCAAGTCACCCTGAGGGTTCTGCTAGGCCTAGGTTTGCCAGCCTCCAGGTGGGACGTAGAGATCCCCCAGAAGTACAACTGAACTCCAGACAACAGAGATCTGTCCCCCTGAAGAAAATGGTTGGACTCTGTGGCATTATATCTAGCTGAGGCTTCTCCCCTCCCCAAACTCTGCACTCCTCAGACTTCACCACAGAATCTCCAGGAATTTCCCAACCTGGAGGGGCAATCCTAGTCCCAGGCCTGGCTCCAACCCCCCTGCTATTTAGCCATTCATACTGCAGGAGGAATCCTCCCCAATCCGAGATCCAGTCCTGCTTTGGTTCATCCCCTCTCTGTCTCTCTCACTGTCTCTCTCACTGTCAATGCAGTGGGGTCTGGAGCAGATCCCTGCTGTGGCCATTTCAAAAGGTATGGGGGGGATTCAGCCCTCCTCAAGATTTTTTTTAAAAAACTTTTTGGATTTTTTTGCAGACCCACAGAGTCCCCTGAGTCTGTAGAAAAACCTGTTGGGGGAGAGTGTGCCCCCTATCTGTGGAAATAAGTACCTGCATGCAGAGGGGACTTTGGGAATTAGTATATAGACAAGTGGAGACCCACAAGAAACTTGCAGGATGTTTAATCCCATTCCTCACACCTTTGCTTCCTCTCTTCAAACTCTTTCTCCCTTCTGCCCCAGCCTTTTCTTGTTCTCTTTCCTCCATGCATGTTACGTCCTCTTTCTTTCTGCCCCCTTAACATTCTGTTTTTCTGCCTCCCCACCTCATCACTCTTTCTCTCTTGGTTCTGCCCCCCACCCCAACACTCTCTTTCTACCCCCAATACTCTTCCAGCCTCCTGCCTGCTTCCTCCCCCACCCCGCACAACAGCAGCAGTGGTGGCAGTACTCCCAGCCACCCGCCCGCTTCCTCTCCCCCCACAGCAGCAGTGGCAGCACTCCGGGAATCATAACAGATCAATTCACCTTAGGGCTGCCAGCTCCAGGTTGGGAAATCCTTGGAGATTTGGGGATGGAGCTTTGGGACAGTGAGGCTTGGGGAGGCAAGCATGTTGTAATTCTGGGTGATCTCCAGCCCTCACCTAGAGGCTGGCAATGGTAGTTCTCGTAGAGGAAATGGCTGGTTTGGTCTCCTCCACAGTGGGGACCAAAGCAGCTTACATTATTCTCTCGTCCTTTTTATCTGCACTACAACCTTGTGAGGTAGGTTAGGCTGAAAGTATTTGACTGAACCAAAATCACCCAGTCAGCTTCCACTGCAAGATGGGGATCTGAACCTGAGTCTTGCAGACCCTACTTTGAAGTTCTAACTGCTGCACCACACTGGCTGTCATAGAGTGGCTGCTGTGGAAGAGTAGCAAGCAGCCAAGTCTAGTTGAGTCATGCAAGTCAGGCAGTACTAAGTCACCCAGAGGGTGTTGACTAAGGATGTCAGCCTCCAGGTGGGGCCTGGGGATCCCCTGGAATTACTGCTTATCTCCAGACTACAGAGATAACTTCCCATGGAGAAAATGGCTGCTTTGGAGGGTGGACTCTATGGCATTGTACCTCACTGAGGTCCCTGTCCTCCCCAGGGTTCACCCCCAAATCTCCAGGAGTTTCCCAACCTGGACCTGGCAACCTTACTCCCCCATCCCCTGCCGGTGGCCAGGGGGGATCTGACAACCCTAGACCACTTCCAGGCCTAGGGTTGCCAACCTTCAAATGGGACCTGGAGACACCCCCCCCCCCCCCCGCCGAATTATAAAACTGAACTCTAGACAGCAGAGATCTGTCTCCCTGGAGAAAATGGCTGCTTTGGAGAGTGGACTCTGTGGCATTATATTCAGCTGAGGGCTCTACCTTCCCCAAACCCAGCCTTCCTTGGACTCCACCACAAAATCTCTAGGAATTTCCCAGCTTGGCACTGGCAACCCTCATCAGGCCTGGCCCTAAGGATCTCTTCCTGAAAGGCCAAAATAGGCTTGGAAAGCACCCTTCCCCTGCCTTTTACTGACCGAACCAATTAGAAGCCTCCCCCCACATTCTAATATCTCACTGTTGATGCCTGGAGTAGATTCCTGCAGTGGCCATTTCAAAAGGTATTGGGGGGCATTCAACCCTCCCTGAGTAGTTGGGTTTTTTTTTTTTTTTTACTTTTTGGATTTTTCTGCAGACCCTCAGAGTTTCCTGAGTCTGTAGAAAAACCTATTGGGGCAGAGTGAGCCCTCTGTTGGCGGAAATAAGTATCCGCACACAGAGGGGACTTTGGGAATTAGTATATAGGCAAGAGGGGACTCGGAACAAAATGTTGCATAATGTGTTGTGGCCCTACCATAGTCTTCGTTGCAGGCAGTCCTCACAAGGAACTTGTGGGGAGGGGGAATTCCCCTACCGTTCCCCCCCCCTCCCTTATTGTCAAAGTACCCTCCTCTTTCTTTCCGCACGCACCCCTTATTTACTTATCTTTCTTCACGTCCCCTTCTCCTCTCACCTTCTGTCAGCTTTCCTTCCTACCCCATTCTCTAGCAATCCTTTCTTACCCCATTTCTCCTCTCACCCCTTATATGTCTCACTCCCTCTTACCCCAGCTCTTCTCAATGTCCTTTCCCCCCACCCCCAATCTGCCCCTTTCTCTCCACTATTTCTCTACCCCCCCTTTCTCTTTCTCTTTCTCTCCCCTCCGACAATCTCCCATTCTTTTCTTTCCCTCAACAGACAATTCCGTATTCTTTCTGTCTCTCTCTCCCCTCTCACAGAACCCCACTTCTTTCTGTTTCTCTCCTTTTGCAGCTGCAGGTGAGCATACGTCCGCAATCTGGTTGCAGGAGGGAGGGGGGCCAACGATGCAGGCTTCGCCTCCTCACGCTTCAGCTGATGGCTGCAGGCCAGCTTGGACAGCAGCAGCAGCAGAAGGCAGGCAGGCTCCCAGAAAGGTGCCGCCCCCCCCCCCCCGGTTGCCCTCCCTCCCCGGGGGCACCACTGGCTGCCTTTACTCAGCAGTCCAGTGCCCAAACCTGCTGGCTGAAGCTATAGTCTTCACTGGCAGTGGTCCTGGCAGGAGCTGTCCCAGTGGCAGGGTGCACAGCTATTGTGGTGGCGGCTTCCCTCGCGGCTCCAACGGCTTTTCTTGCACCTCAATAAGTATCCGCACACAGTGGAGACCTTGGCTATTAGATATATGGATAATAGGTATAGCTGAAGATGGGAGGCAGAGAAAAGGTAGGTTTGTTGGTGGATGGGAAGGAGAGAAGGAAGTAGATGGTGCCAGGAGGAAAGAAAAAGATTACTGTGGTTATGACCCCACTGCACGGAAGGGGGGCTAGTCCGGCCTAAACAAACACAGACTGCAAGAAAATAATCTCAGGAGGGAACAGTATCATGCAGGTGATAATAGACCTGGGGACATCATGCATAAAAGGAGCTCAGCATGCCCTTGTCATAGCCAAGCATGTTTGCCTGAACGTGAGGGCAGCACTTAAGACATTTTACTGCTTATATGCAGGTGAGTGCCATCCCTGTGACTTGTAAAACTATTTGTGGACATTTCTGATCAGGAGGATAGATCCCAGATGCATCGTGTGTTCATGTATAGGTGTTAGATCCACGTTTCAGGCCCATGTGTGTCGGCCAGGGCAAGACCTCTATGTAAGCGGGGCAGTACCCATGTGGTGCTTGGTCCCATTTCTCTGTGCTTGTTGCCTAGCCCCTAGATGAGTTGTCTATACAGGGATCACCAGTCCACTAGACAACTGCAGTTTCCGAGCTCTATTAGGAAGAAGAGTACTGTCAAATTAAAGAAGGATAGAAAGGCATTTTTGCTTGGAGATTATTTCATGCTCTGTGCCTCTTTGACTCAAAGCAAATATCTTGTATGTCAGTGAGATTGGGTCAGTAAAGACCGGCCTTGGCATAACCTGTGGAACAGAAGAGAACTGAGAAATGGTGTTTCCTAGATTTTGTAGCTGGAGTTAGCAGTGTCCAATTTCTCCTGGGTGACAGCTGCCAATATATAGGAGGCTTACCTGGAGAAATGTTCATACCGTTTTTAATAGAGCCTTTCTTGTGTTTGATCCTGGGGGATTTCCCCCTCTCCCTTTCACATTTAACTGGTAAACACAATTATTTCAGTCTCAAGGGGGAAATGACATGTGAAAACAGCAGATGTAACAAATGTAAGGAAACCTAGAAATCTAAAAGTAAAAATTAATATAAACTATCAAAATGTTATCATTTAAGCATTAATATATTTACAATCTGCTTAGCCTACATACAGGTTCTTACATAGCTCTGCTACTGATTTTTTAAAGTAAAAAAAATAGTATTTCCCTGCTCTGGTTTTTATCTTGTGCTCAGATGATTAACAGTTAAGGCCACCATTGGAAAAAGAACATTCTGTAGAGACAGATAATCCTGGAATGTGCAGGTGACCCTTTGCCAGTTTTCCAGGCACTGGAAAACATTTCAATGTTGGCTGCAATATATGAACAGAAAATAGATCCTTAGTGTTAGTCATTTGATATTTTACATTCATAATATTTGCACAGCTGCAAAGTTGCAAATCCATGAATTTTGGACATGGACTGGTATTTCATTTCCTTGAAACAGGCAGCACAAATGTCTAAATGATCACTTAAGAGTATTAAACCGAAACGTTAATACTTTATTTTGGGATTAACCCTTGTACAAATATTCATCTGGTATTGGGATCAAAAAGATGCCTGCTAAGTCATAGCTGTAAGAAGAGGTGCATTTGATATTGACCCTGATTTAATAAAAAATAGGTAATTTTTATTGACAGTTATTTACGGTTCATGGGTATAACTACACCTACAGACTGACAAGTAACATTCCCAGTTGTGGAGACATGTAGTTTCGTGCACTTTTTTTCCAACTAAACATTTCTAGAGGAAGAAGAAAATCATAAATCATTTTACTCCTCTAACTGGTGCATTGTTTCAAAACTCATATTAGAATTTTTCCCAGTGTTATCATATAGACACCTACCTACTTCTCCCCCGCCTGCAGTATGCCACATTTCATTTCCTCCCATTCAGTTTAACCTGATCTATCTTACCCCAATGCCTTTTAGCCAAAACAGTGCCTTTAAATACAGAAGAGGGAGATGAAACTCCACAGAACCATGGGCATAAAAATGTCACATTTTTATGCCATGCTTTGGAGTTGTGATTGACTGGAAAGCCCTAGGGAATTAATCCTGACCGCTACGCATTTTAGTGGAAGGCCAGGACTGTGTGCCAGTGCACTGGCTGGAGGCCGATGCTGGGAGTTCCAGCAGCACTAGCCAGTGCGTGGTGGTGGTGGTGGGGGTTACTCATGGTCCCCATCTCTCCAGACTTGTGAATGGAAATCTGCAGAGTGCCCCCAGAGGGTGGTGAAATGCCTGCACATAAATTTCAATCAGCTGACACAACTGCCAGAAGAGGCCAAGCAAAGTTGCCTATATATCATTTGCTGCCAGGACTTGCCTTCTGCCAAATAGGCTTTGATACTTGCAAAAGAATGTGAAAATGTTACTACTGTGTATATCCCTGGGAATTTCAGAAGCTACAGAAAACCCCAGCTGGTTTGTCCAACAGAATACCGTTTGGGGAGGCTTGGGATGTTGTGGCATTTTCCAGGAGAGCTGGCTGTCTTCTGCATTCATGCCAGTCAATTTGACTGTGTAGCTAGAATCCTTTCTTGGTTAGGTTTGCTGTCTTGTTTCAGCTGCCTTTGTTCTTTGTGCAGTTTGCATATTCTCCCATTTCTGAGATCATCAGTGCTGCAGAGAGATTTGGAGGGGAGTTCACACCACTACCAGGAAATCCAGTTTGGGGGGGATCTAACTTGCGTAGAAAATTTTTTTAGAATTGTATTCAACAAAACAGTGGCCAACTTGGGATTCTGAAAGGACGTGTGACTGTATTGCTCTTAACCCCCTTCGTCTTCTGTCCTCCATGTAGGAATAGAACTCTACTGAAAGAGGAGGATCCTGCAGTTCTCATAGCAGAAGTTTTAAGAAGAAAATTTGCCCTGAAGGAGGAAGATGTAAATACAAAAAAGAACTGACATGATGCTTCCTTATTACTCTGTAAGCAAATTATTGTACTCCTAAGATAATCTTTTTCTCCACAGTGGCTGCCTTCCTTGAACATCAAAATCATTTGGGAGTTAGGCTTCCTCTGAGAGGAGCTGTGGACTTGCTGTTTTTCCACACAGCTTAGAAAGATGCAATTTTTTATAGGGTAAACTGTTTTCCACAACTGTTTTTTGCATTGTTGGTAAGGATTCTTCTGTAGCAGAACATGCCAGAGACTTGACTGAATGATATAAAATTAAAAATGATCTATTCGTAATTTTGGTGCAAAAAATGGCTAAGCTACTGGTTTATATACTAAATGGATACAAGTACCTTAATTCTCAAGCCTGTGGTAAGTTATCAAGATATATAGTCCTTCCAGCTTCTTTGTTATTAGTAGACTCTTGCTATTTTAAAAAAGGTTTATGAAAATTGTTTACATTTTAAATGCTTTCCCCAGTTTTTTTTCCTTCAAGAAATACTGCATGGGAGAGATTCAGGTGGGTGGCCGTGTGGGTCTGAAGCAGCAGAACAAAGTCTGAGTCCAGTCGGGCACCTTTAAGAGCAACAGCGTTTATTCAAGGTGTGAGCTTTCGTGTGCCAAGGCAGACTTCCTCAGAGAGAGACCTGATCAAAACATGTCACGCTGAAGGCTTGAATAGCTTTATTTGTACTCTGCCTTTCTCCCTAATAGGGAACTCAGGGGGCTTACATCATTCTTCTCACAACAACCCTGTCAGATAGGATAGCATGAATGTGTGGGACTGGTCCAAGAACACCCAGTAAGCTCCTGTGACTGAATGTGGGTTTGAACCTGGGCCTCGGAGATCCTAGACTGATACTCTTACCACTATACCATGCAGGCAACATTTACAAATAGGTTTATGCACCTCTTAACACAGCAGTGTCAGACTTTTTTCCCAGAAAAAAGATTTACTTAGACAGTAGGGAACACCCTGCTTTGCTTGTGTTGTCACTTAAATGGTTTACACCAGGAAGTAAATAAGTTATTAATACTTCAGAAGGGGCTGTGGATCTGTGGCCAAGCACATGCTTTTTACATACAGGGGATTCCAGATTCAGTCTTTGACCTCCAGTTAGAGGATGCCAAGTGAATGATGTTGGAAAATGCCTTTTTCTGCCTGAAACATTGGAGAAGTACTGCCAACTAGAGTAGACTGCACAGTGGTGGACTTGGTCCAGAACAGCTCCGGGTACATATTGTTGCATATTTTGCTGCTAGAAGTCATTGCTGTGTTCCCTCATGTAACATCCCTTTATTTAATAATTAGTAACCTACAAATTGCTTATGTTTGCAGTGTACCTTTTATTTAAGTTTCAAACCTGACGATCACATGCATACCCAGGCCTGCATCGCACTGTGCAATTACACGTCAGTGCTTAATGACTCTATTGCCTTCTGAATCCTCTGTGAACAGCAAGTCGTAACATGAATTCAGACTAATCTCTGCTCCTGCAGGCAGCTGTGGCCCACTATCTGCAGGAAAACAAGCCCCGAAGCAGTCTCTGTAGGCTGGGCTGGTTCCCCGGTTGCTTTTGTCCCCCAAAGGCTGCTTCGGCAAACAAGGGCTGCCTCGCTCACTAGAAAAGCCTGGAGAAATTACTCTGTCACCCTCAGAGTCTTGACTGAACAAGGAGGTGGTGTGTCCGAGCTGGCTGTTCTTAAGCCCTTTGTCAGAAATGCAAGGAGGCATGACTGTTTCTGAGGGAATCCCTGTCACGTTTTGGTTAAAGCCTTTCTGTTTCATGGCTGTGCCACACCTCCCCAACTGAGGATCTGTGTTCTCAGAATTTGGGGGATCACATAAGCAGCTCTTACTGTAGGTGGAACGGCTTCTGTCTTTTCTCGGAACCTTCAGGTTTTGGCTAGTCGGAGAAGACAGGGTGCGGGACATTCTCCAGCCACCATTTCTGTCCCCCAAAGGTGATCTGGAAACAGCAGCGTGCTCAATAACCCCATTTGCTTCCAGATGCTGAGTGAAGTCTAAGTTGTCAGCTTCTGTGGTACATTTCCCGCCCTTCACTCGGTCCATCCACCCGCTGCTACTCTGAGCAGAGGTCCGATGGGCAAGATGCTGCACAAGTCTGACTTCCCGAAGTGGTGGAAATGATGCCAACTGGCTTCTCTCCCCTTCAAGTGATTCATGTCCTTGCAGGTTGCAGTCGCTCTTTGACACAGCACCGGACAGCCCTGTGTCTCTGCTGGCTTTCTTTTCACCTGGGGAAAAAATGCAGAATCTTAATTGAGCTAGACAGGTCAAATACACACAGCCTTTAGACCTGCCGAATACTAGGGAATAACCCATAGCTCACCCCTATCTGTACAGGTCAAATGTGAGCATCATAGTTCCACCCTGTGTGCTTCTGTAAGCCCACTCTCTGCACGAATCACTGCTCTGACGTGCCTCCTTCCAGTCTGCCTCTACACCCAGCTGATCAGCCAAACATTCCACACACTTGCACAGCTGCAGGGGAGGCTGCCTGTTGCATTTCTGCATGAGTTCACGGCATAGGCCTTCCTTCCTTCCAGACCAGAAGCTTGCCCAAAACACAACAGACTTGTTCTGCAAGAGTTTTAGCTGCATGCTCCACGCAAGGGTGAGTAGCTCTCTTGCATATTATCAGAAATTCCACAGCCTTCAAAACATATGAGGAAACACAATTACAGTTAGAATTATTATTGTTAGAAGCGCTGCCACCTGGCATACCTGTCAGCAATTTCATACTGTTATTATGTTATAAATGTAGTATGCTGAGACATGAGAGTGGAGGGCGTGTAATCACTAATCACGGTTGTAATCTGGGAACTCCTTGGCTTAAATCTCAGGCATAATAAAACTGACCTACCTTACAGGGTTGTTGTAAGGATTGTGACAAGGAAGTTTTTGTGCCGCATCTTGAACACTAAGGAAAGCACTACATCCGTGTGAATGACTGTGGTCACCCTTACAGTTGGTATACCTGAGGACTGGCCGCAGCCCATGGAAGCTCTGGGGCTGTGCTGCAAGTAGCCACATTCCGACAGCCACATGAGGCTGCCGGGGGAGGGGGTGGCTCAAAAGCCAAACAGAGTTAGTTTTCACTGCTCTCCTCAGCTACCTTTTCAAAGGTGCCTCAAGTTTGCTTGTGCAGTTTCAATGCGATGCAGCATCAACAGCGGTACAGGAGCTGTGGCCCTTGTTCCAGTGTCCTACAGGGCAGGAGGAGCAGGACAGCCGTTTCGGAGGACATTGTGTGTGAGTGTGTTTTTGTGAAGTGTTTTCACAATGAAAGGTGCAATAGAAGTGTGAAATAAAACCTTCTACCAAACTTTTGCCAGCATACAAGTTATTACAAATCCAAACCTTCCATGTCAGCAAAGTTTTACCTTTCAGGGTCCTTGGGGTTAATAGCCAATGACTATTTTCCACTTGTATTCAGATCACAAGACAATGTGAAAAAGGATATACAAGAAGCAAGTCCCAGAGCCCCGCCATGTGATCGCAAGAACTGCAACCTCTGTACATTAGAAAGAAGGGTTAAATTGTGTCATCTTAAGCAGACACTAAAATTGCTGCTGTCACCATCTCTGAAGTTTGTATTGATGTTAAAAAAGAATCATGCATATATCTTACAGGATTCACATTTCTGTTTCCAGGCGTGGGTGACAAAGTCTACTCTGGGAGCTCCCAATTTGGCTTCCATGCATTTGTTCTGCCAACGGCAGCACCTTCCTCCAGAGCAAGGCACCTTCCCCTGACTCAACAGCTGCTTGCCTTAGGAAAAAGCAACTTGCCCCAGAAGCAGAACAAATCCATGGGAGCCACCCTACTGGGTTTATGTTCTACCTTTTGGTCATAAGATTTTCAAAGCTGCTTAAAACATTTTAAAAACCACAGTATTTAACATCCCTGTTCTACCACTGGCTGCGATGATCAGACTGGGAAAGAAACACTTTCCCCAGAAGCCTGCATTGTGATGCCTGTCCTTAATAGTGTGTATAGACCTTCCTAGAATTGTATACTGTGTACAGTTAGCAAGCCCCTCAGGCAAGCTTTCCACTTTTGAC
This sequence comes from Lepidodactylus listeri, assembly GCA_029233225.1. Lineage (NCBI taxonomy): Eukaryota > Metazoa > Chordata > Lepidosauria > Squamata > Gekkonidae > Lepidodactylus > Lepidodactylus listeri. Next base: position 6,338,948 of record JARCFY010000020.1, on the reverse strand, counting down.
CTGTTTGCTGATAAACCCAAGGGCCATTGTAGGAGACGAGGGTGTAGTCAGTTCCTGCAGGGTAGCATGCACCCAAGCCCCCTCTTAAATCACATTCAGTGCTGCACTACAGAAAGCGGTCCACAGCAGAAGGTACAGAATTGGATCTGGTTGGATCACTTGCACTAGTAGAGGTGAGAGCCACTTTGGTGTAATGGTTAAGTGTGTGGACTCTAATCTGGGAGAACTGGGTTTGATTCCCCACTCCTCCACTTGCACCTGCTGGACGACCTTGGGCAAGCCATAGTTCTGGCACAGCTGTTCTTGCAAAAGAGCAGTTTCTGCCAAAGCGCTCTCAGCCCCACCTAACTCACAGGGGGTGTCTGTTGTGGGGAGGGGAAGGGAAAGGAGTTTGTAAGCTGCTTTGAAACTCCCTTGGGTAGTGAAGGGCAGGGTATCAATCCAATCTCCTCCTCTTCTTTCCGCCACCAGAAGGTGCAAGATGCTCTTCTGAATAGTTGCCGGGATCCCACCCGAGATGCTTTACCCCAGAGAAATCTGTCAGCCATTAAGTGACCCTCATTTAGTACCCATACAGTTTGAAACCTCTGGTATGCTGCAATTAACTTATTAGTATGTCGGTTACGTGTGGAAGAGAATTCACACATTCCTCTCCAGCTGGGCCTTATGCAGTCAGGCGCCACCTTCTCTGTAAATGTTCCTAGCTGGGAAGAGGAGGGTGTGCACCCCAGTGGACTGTGACTGTTTTACTGGTTTGATCCACCCGCTGGGGCTGGGGGTGTGGAGCCTCAAACAAATACTGAGCAACCAAGCTGCTCTGCTGTTTCAGCTGCTCTTTTTAGCACTGACTGCTGACTTGGGGAGGCTGGGCCTGTGTGCTCCTGGATCAGAACCAAAGCCTCTTCTCCACCCCCACCCCCCACACACCTTGCTCTAGGAAGGGCCACTTTAAGCCTTCACAGTTTCACTCACACAAGGGACTCCTCCCACGCTTCTGTGTGAGTGGAAGTGGGCTGTCTGAAGGACTGAAGGCACAGATGGTCAAGGGAGGACTTGTGAGGAATGATAGAAGAATCTCTTTTCTGCCCTGCTGCTCCAGTTTGTCTCCCCATCCCAGTCTCTCACTTGCTGCTGCCCTCCCCCTCCACCCCACAGACTTCCTTCCAGCCACCCTGTCCACATCCTGCCCTCTCCCCCCTTTCCATCCTTGCCAGTGCAGCAACTGGAAGGGAGGAAGCGAGGGGGTGGGGAGGCAGCTGGAACCAACTTCCTCTCCTTGCAAGTGGCTGTCACTGTTACATATCCGTACCCATCTTTGGGGTCACGACAAAGTTTGCTGCTTTGTTTGTTGTTTTTCTTTGTTTGTTGCTTTGTTTTGCAGCCCCTGCAAATGTTACCCCCACATGATTAATTTCATTGTTTTTAACAAACCCGAGGGTTCCCTAAATTCTGTATCATAGCACTGGCTGACTGCAAATGTGTGGATTTGCCTGCCCACATATGGGCCAGCCTTTAAGTTACTGGACACAGGGATTCAAGGAGGGCAAGGGGATAAATTGCAAGCCAGCCCATTGTAACATGTAACAATATGTGGGTTCAAATGAATACCCAATTATTTGCCTCTAAGAAGTGCACCATTTAGTGGTGCACAAACAGGTTCCGTTTTGGATAGGACTCCTTTGTTCTGACCTCAATGGACCCTACAGACTTCAAGAAGGAATCTTTTTTCTTTTCTTTTCAAGCCAGCTGTCTGCTCTTCAGCCTCCCAAGTCCTCCTCCCTCCCACCACAAGTGTCTAGGACAGAGAGTTGCCATCTCCTGGAGGAAAAACCCACATACCTACTGGTTGAGACCTGAAGAAGGTGGAGATGGTGGTTTGCTTGGTGAAGGGAAGAGGTCCTTTGCTTGGAGCAGGGTAAAGCAAAGGCCTGCTCTGCATGCTTAGTGTTGGCTTAGCGATCAGGGTCTGCGAGAGAACAGTGAAGAGCAAGATGAGAATCCCTGCGCCATCACAGACAAAGCCCCAGCCTGCTCCCCAGTGCCAGTTAAATCCATGTCCCTTAGCTTCAAAATGATTTGCTGCCATTCAAGTGGACTGAAGCAGGATCCATCGGCAACTTCCCAACACTGCCTTCTCCAGTGAACGGAGTCAAACTGAGGTGACCAGCAATGACCAGCAATGAGTCCAGCACTACTACACAAACTGAAAATGAATAAGTTTCCACCTCCAGACGGCACACACCTGAGGTTTCTTCAGGAGCTCAAATGTGAAATTATTGAAGCACTAACCAGAATCTGCAACTTGTCACTAAAACTGACCTCCATGGCAGAGGGATGGAAAGTAGCAAGTGTTGCTACTTTACCAGTTTCTAAAAGGGTCCAGGGGGAATCCAAGAAATTATAGCCCAGTTAGCCTAATATCTATCCCAGATAAATTAGTAGAGACAGTTACTTAAGGGAGATTAAGTGCCTAGAAAGGGGAAGGGAAATGAACCAAAGTGGAGTCCTGCCCCACCATCCTCAAGGGTTTTTTGAGCACGTTCACACGCGGGTGGATAAGAGTGCTCAGGCAGACGACATAGACTTGGGAGTCTTCCAAAAGACTTTTGACAAGGCACCCCACCAAAGACTCCTGAGTAATCTTGGCAATCGTAGAATAAGAGGACAGATCCTCATGGATTACAAATTGGTGAAATGGCAGGAAGCAGAGTTAGTTAGAAATAACTGGACAGTTCTCACAATGGAGGAACATGAGCAGTGGGATCCCACAAGGATCAGTATAGGTGCTGGTGCTATTTAATGTGTTCATAAATAATCTGGAACTGGGGGTGAGCAGTGTAGTAGCCAAGTTTGTGGATGACACAAAATTATTCAGGATAGTGCCAGCCAAGGTGGATTGTGAAGAGCTACAAGAGAATCTCTCTAAATTCAGTGAGGGGCAACAACATGGCAAATGAAGTTCAGTGTGGGCAAGTGTAAGGTGATGCATATTGGAACAAAAACTCCTAATTTAAAATATATGCTGATGGGGTCTAAACTGGCAGAGACTAAACGGGAAATAGATCTGGCAGCTGTAGAGGACAGCTAAATGAAAATATTGTATACAGTAGCGATGAAGGCAAACTCCATGCTAGGAATTATTGTGAAAGGAATTGAATATAAAATGGCCCATATTGTAATTCCCTGTATATATGGTGAGGCTCCATTTGGAGTACTGTGTGCTATTCTGGTCACCAGGTCTCAACAAGGATACTGCAGAACTGAGAAAAGTAAAGAAAAGGGCAACCGGGATGATTAAGGGATTGGAACACTTTTCCTATGAAGAAAGGCAAAAGAGTCCAGGACTATTCAGTTTAGAAAAAAGACGACTGAGGAGGAACATGCCAGAGGATTATAAAATAATGCCTTGGGTGGGGAAAGTGTGTAGGGATAATTTTTTCTTTCCCATGATGCTAGCACTTGGGGCACTCAATTAAGTTGACAGGCAATATATTCAGGATTGACAAAAGGAAATACTTCTTTACACAACATGTAATTAAATTCAGGAATTCACTGCCAGTGGATATACCGATGGTCATGAGCACAGGTGGATTTAAAAGACGGTTAGACAGATTCATGGAGATTCATGTTCATCAACGGATACTGGCCACGTTGACTAAAGGAAGCCTCCATGTTTAGAGGCAGTAAACCTCTGACAACCGGTGCCAGGAGGCAACATCAGGGAAGGTCTTGGCCTCTGGGTCCTCCAGGGCACCAGGTTAGCCAATGTGTGAAACAGGACGCTGGACTAGATGGACCACAGGTCTGATTTAGCAAGACCTCATCTTATGTTATTAATGGAAAAAATGGAAAATTTGGAAGGGAGCTGAAAGAAACGCCTACAATTTTCTTTTTCTTTTGGAATTAGTGAAATGTGCCAATCTGCAACTCTCTCTTGCTTTAATACTGGGTGTATTTCCAATTATGCTTGTAAAAAACTAAGGCATTTATACTTTAAAATTCCACAGATGCACCAATTAATGTAAGTTTATATGCCAGTTTAGTTATAAATAATGTACTTAATGTTAACAAAGCAAAAAAATAGGTTTAGATTTGTTAGGAAAATACTGAACATATTTAAGTTTCCACATCAATTAGAAATAAAAAACTTTCCACAGAAAAATTAAACAGTGGAAAATTTTTCACCCTTCATATATACACCATTAACAAAATCCCTGGGCAAATAATAATAGTTTCACACAGTGCCTACAGCTTAGCAAGGCAGGAGTCAGGCGAGTTGATGCGTGGAAGGCATTTCAGAATTGAGGAGCCACCAATTGAGGCTTGTGTCTCTGGTCACCACCCATCTTACTTCTGGTTATATCCGTTCCACTCATGTATACCTGAAGCCCATCCCAAAGCTGATAGTTAAATTAAAAAATGGCATTTTATACAAATTTAATGCAGGTTTTCGGTACTTTGAACGAAAACACTGAAGACTCAGAAAAGTAAACCCTCCCTCTGTCTCCCCTCATTCAAGCACAGTCTGATGCAGACACCTGGTGCCCCTCCTTTCCCTCAGGAGGGAGTTTCACATTGTCAGCTGACTGTCCACTAATGCAGCCATTTTGGAACTGCACAGTTAGAAAATCAGATGCCAGGTGGCCTAGACATTTGAGGGACATATTCTTTCAACTCTGTGTAGGCATAGCACCAAGAAGCATATTTATTTATTTAAAACATTGATTAGCTGCCTTTCTACCTTGTAAATAAAACAATTCTATAAAGACCACAATTTTCAATGGACACATAATAGGACACAAAAATATTTTTTCAGCCCTGTTTATCAACCCATTACCTGCATTTTACGGTTTTTGAGGGCCGAAGTATCCAGCCAGATGCCACAAGCCTCCCGCTGCTCCTCTGCAGGACTTCTGCCCTTCCGTTTCATCTGTGTCCAGGTGCTGAGGGACTTTCTGTAGCCTAAAAAGGAGCACAAGAAGTGGCGTTCTAAAATTCTCGTCCTCTTGGTCATGAAGTGTTGAAATGATGGACAGGGCTGCGTCATGGTTTAGCAACCAGCTGGATTTTTATCTTGTGACTTTTAAGCCAAATTGCCATCTTTCATCTTGTCACTATTTTTGCACAGATTCCAGTTTCCTGGCACTCATCACAATTTGCAGTTCTCCTCCATGCCCATCCCAAAATCTGTGGGCAATAGCTTTTGTCCACGCAAAATTCTGAGCTAAAGCACAGCCAGTATCTGTTGCTGTGGACATATTAAAAAGTTCTTCCTGTTAAATCGTGTTACCTGGCTAGCCTGATCTCCTCAGCTCTCAAAAGCTAAGCAGTGTCAGCCCTCATTAGTACTTGGATGGGAGACCACCAAGGAAGTCCAGGGCTCTTACGCAGAGGCAGGCAACGGCCAGCCAACCTCTGAGCATCTCTTCCCTTGAAAACCCTGTGGGGTTGCCATAAGTTGGCTGTGACTTGGCAGCAAAGAACCAGACAAACGCAGATTCCTCAGGCTTGCAGGTTTCTTCAAAGTTCCAGAATATTCACAACTCTAAATGGATCACCTGAAAGGCATCCCACATTCACAAACTCAGGATGAGCAAAAGAACAGCAGCTGATGAAGCTCCTTTCGTTGCCGCATGAGCCACTTTTACTTAACTGTTACAAGATCCCGTCTTCTGCAATTGGTCGTTCTGTTACAAAAAGCAAAATATAAAATCAAAGGTACCAGTTTAAGGCTGCGATCCACAACATGGTTACTTGGAAGTAACTACCACTGAAAATCAGTCAAAAACAAAAGGAAAATGTGTTATGGACCAACAAACATACTGTGGCATATGTTTATGTGGGCTGAGAGCTCCTTCCTTTTTGGTGCAGTGGACTTCACAGGAAAGACAGTGGCTCAGGATTTGCATGCAGGAGGTCCCAGGTTCAAATCCCCACCATCTCTAGTTAAAAGGATCAGGTAGGAGGTGATATAAAACACTTCTGCCTTGGAGAGCCACTGACAGAGTAGAAAAGACTGCCCTTGACAGACCAGGCAGTTTCAAGTAGTCACGTGTGTGCATGCACGTTTATATGGACTGCTGTGTGGATCTGGACTAAAGAGACTTTGCCTGCAGGAGGTCCCAGCCAGGTTTAATCCCCGGCATCTCTAGTTTTAAAGGTGATCAAGCGGGAGATGCTGTGTCACCAGAGAGCAGCTGCTAGTCAGAGCAGACAGTCCTGACCTTGATGGACCAGGGGTCTCCCTAAGGCAGCTTCAGGTATTGAGCCATTGCTCCCTCTAAGCTGTGGAGTCTTGTGAGCAAAGATTCTCCTTGGGGAGCTATGGGCACTAAAGCTGTGAGCTAGCGATTTGGCTGCTGCATAAATCAGTTTGCTCTGGAGCTGTCCTTCCTGGGCTGACATAAAAATGTGTGAGCTGGAGGCTAAAAAACTGAGCTAGCTCACACTGACTCGGCTTAGAGGGAACACTGGCCATGACTCCGTGGCAGCACACCTGCTGGGCATGCAGAAGGACCCAGGCGCAGCCCCGGAAGCTCTCAATACAAGGGTCAGGAAGGAAGGGATGTGAAAGACTTCCATCTCAGACCTTGGAGACCCGCTGCCGGGCAGAGCAGACAACACTGGCTGTAGGCCAGCACTCGAACTCAGCTTCCCCATCAGAAAGGGAAATCAGCTTAAACGTGGCATGTTTTGCGATGGTATATTTTTATGGGTCAACTGTGTTACAAACCACATCCAGCGACACAGCGCAACCCCCCCCCCCCCCCATTTAGGACTGCATCGTTATTATTTGGCAGTAGGCAGGGTCTCTCTGGACCGCCTTCCACGACCCCCGACCCCTTCTCCCCCCCCCCCCCCCCAAACCCTTTATATTTCTGTCCCACCGAGGCTCATCACTAACGCGACAGGCGCCACTGGCCGCAGCGAGACGGGGAGGCGAGAGTTCCTCCGCTCAGAGGGCTTCGGCCGGCTTCTCCTCGGCGGCGCGGCTGCTCTCGTCAGGAAGGCCCCGCCCCCCCCCCCCCCCCCGGGGACTCACTTGCCAGCGGCGGCTCCTCCGCGGCCCTCCCTCCTCGCCTCCCTTTCCGCTTAAACGCGCCCAAGAGCGGGAGAGGCGGACGCCGGCGGGACGAGGCGGGAAGAGACCACGTTTGCAGCAGGAAAGGGGTTGATTGATGCCTTTTTAGAATTCCAGCACATACGATCCCGTTCCGTACAAGTGGGGCTTCCCGGCATAGTGATAACTGAGAAAAGAGTTACAAGCAGAAGGTTACGAATTAATTATTTGCAAACTTCAACAGTGTGATGATTTCATGTTTCGGGAGGGGGGAGGGGTGTGCGCGCGCGCGCGCGCTCTCCTTTAGATGTTTAGTATGACGGCAGTACTGAAGGGGGGGGTTGATAGAGGGGGGCAGGTGTGATTGGCTGATGACGGGGAGGAGTCAGTGTGAGTTTGGAGCGACAGCATAGTCTGTGCGGCTATGGGATTCTGAGTCTTTTCCTGAGTAAATAAGAGCAGCAATTTAGTCTGTGTGACTAAGAAGTGTGATTCTACCCTATGTGAATAAAACAAAGAGACTAGCCTGTGGGACTAAGTATATGAGACAGAGAAATAAGCCTGTCAGAGTGGAGTTTGAGAGACTGTTTGCAGCACCAAGCATTACCAGTTATTTTTACGCGTTCCTTTCTTCAGCAACTGTTCAAAATAACCAGAGATCTATTTTGTTCTTTATTAAATAAATCAATTTTTGTTTAAAATTATCCCAGAAATCAGTACAGTATTTCCTCAGAGCCACATAGTCCTCTGAAGTGCCCAGACCAAAAGAGAGGTTTGGAATTTTAATTTCCTGGTGGCAGCAGAAAACTACCAAGTTTATATACACAGAGAGGGTTTTAAAGGAGATACAGTCTCCCCAATAGCAAGGACATCACAAGCAGCATCATTACTTATAAGAAGGGTTTGCGCTTGTTACATTTAATGAAGTGCTGGTCCTTCATGTTCACATTAGGAGCAAGTCCGCCACCTCTCACTGAGCTGACTGCAGGTCAAAGATCAGCTGTGCAGTGTTCCCTCTAAGCTGAGTTAGTGTGAGCTAGCTCACAGTTTTTTAGCCTCTGGCTCACCCATTTTCGTCTTTGCTCAGGAAGGATGGCTCCAGAGCAAACTAATTTATGCAACAGCCAAATCGCTCGCTCACAACTTAAATGCCAGTAGCTCACAAAGTAGAATTTTTGCTCACAAGACTCCACAGCTTAGAGGGAGCATTGGCTGTGGGCACAGACTTCTCACAAAGTTTGCTAGAAAACTGACTGCATTTTAAAATAATTCTGTAATGTAATTGCTATCCTGTACAGGGATGTTGTGTCTTTTCTGGACCTATTTTATTTAAATAATATATTTGGATAAGGCAGCTTTTAGGGCTCAACAGCACTAATTTAGTACTCAGTCGTACTAGAGTAGGAAAAGAGGAAGACCGAATATAAGATGGCTTTTGTAAGAACCACCTGAGCAAGGCTGTGAACAGGACATTTTAGAGGGCATTAATTCACATGGTCGCCATAAAAAGTGACTTGATAGCATATAACAGCAAAAGTACTACTTTTCAGACTTTACTTATATCATCATAGGGAGTAGGGGGAGTTCACACGGATTTCCTCCACCAAACAGTACACAGTAGGTTGTGGGTGGTTTTTTTTTTTGCTTCCAATCAATATGTGGAGGTTTTGCAAAGCGGGATATAATGTGATCCTCCTTTGCACTGCATGTCTTTAGAATGGCACGTTCAAGCATTCATGATGTAGAGTCTGTAGGTGTAATTCAGTGTTCCCTCTACACTGTGCGTGTGAGCAGCCACTCATTAACACAGGAAGCCCCGCTCAGCAACAATCTGCCCATTGCCCATTTTAAGATTACAGCAGTTATTTTATGCTCAGGATGTGAATTGCTCTGCTCAGTAGGGGGTAAATTAGAGGGAACATTGATAACAACCCTATAAAATAGGTAAAAATTATTTTCTCAATATTGCAGATTGGAAGCAAGGTGCTGAAGCAAAAAGTAGCTAGTGTAAGGCACTTGATGGAGGTAAGATTTGAAGGGAATGACATCCTGATTCATAGCCCACTCTTAGCCACTATGCTACATGAGCAAAATGTTAAATTAGCCCTAAAAGTACATGGAATGTGATATTTAGATCAAAGAAGTTCTGCCTGTCTCTTGCACAGCCATTAGCAGCAATTCCCCACTACAGTCTTCAGTCTCAGGACCATTCAATGTGCAAGTGTTCAAAACAGAACAAAAGTCCAGTGGCACATATCCCTATTTTACAATCCCAGTCAAAGTGCATTACTTTGTCCTACTAGAAATCTTTGCTAAATGTTACCATATTTTGTAATCTGGTTACTAATTGTTCAATGCTGTCAAATTTCTTAATCTGCCTTGGGTCCTAATGAGAAAGGAATCATCATCATCGTCATCACTAGAGGGAGATGAAAAATTAGAAGTAAAACAAGAGAAAAGACAACAGCCTTCTGGAAAGAACTGTGGGAAGACTCAAAAGAATACAATAAAAAAGCCACCTGGATCAAACTGAAAAGAAAGCAGATGAAGGATGTTACAATAACCCTGGAAAGGCTGCAAAAATAATTGAAGAAAGTAAAAAACTGGACAGTGCCTGGAAGAAATGAAGTCCACAGCTATCGGCTTAAAAAGCTGACAAGTCTTCATCCATGACTGGTGCAACGGTTTAATGATGTGCTCTGTTCCAAAGCAGAAGATTGGGTAACCACTAGCAGGACATTTCTCATTCTGAAGAAAGAGAAAGGAGCCGTGCCAAGTAACTTCCACCCAATTACCTGCCTCCCTACAGCTTTTAAACTACTGACAGGAATTGTAGCCTATTCCATTAAAGAATATCTACAGCTCAATTCAGTTTTACCACATGAACAGAGAGGAATTCTCTCACAATCCTGAGGCACTAAAGATTAGTTACTGGTGAATAAAATGGTCTTACAGAATTGTAAAAGGTGGAAAACCAACCTGAATGTTGCTTGGATTGATTACAAGAAGGCATTTGGTTTACTCAGTCATACATGGATCCTGAAAACACTAGAAATGGTAAGCATCAGCAAAACTGTAATAACATTTATCAAAACTGCCATGAGTAAATGGAACACCAGGCTGATGGTGAATAGAGAAGAAACTGGAATAGTTACTATCAAACGAGGAATTTTCCAAGGAGACTCACTATCACAGCTGCTCTTTATCATTGCCCAAATGGCACTCACAATCATCCTCAACAACACAGGCCTAGGATACCAGCTTTCAGAGACAGGCCCAAAGGTTTCATACTTCTTGTATATAGATGACTTGAAAATGTATGGAAAGTCATCACTAGAGATTGATTCTTTACTAAATACAGTTCAAATATTCAGGAAAGATATAGCAATGGTATTTGGCCTTGTCAAGTGTGCAGTATTGAATAGATGGAAAATTGTTGAACAAGAAGAAATCAAGATGATGAACATCATCAACAACATCAAAACACTGGGCTTTGAAGAAAACTACAAATACCTTGGACTTTTGGAAGCTGGCAACATTAAAATACCCTTGTTAAGAAAAATAAAACCAAGGAGTATTACTGAAAAGTTAAAAAGATATTGCAAACAAAATTAAATGGCAGCAACATGGTAAAGGCATTTAATAGGTGGGCAGTCCCACAGGTGGCATTATTGACTGGAAACAAGCAGAATTAGAAGCAATAGATCACAAAACTTGCAAGATAATGACAATGCATCACTCATTACACCCTAGGAGTGATGTAAATTGTCTTTACTTACCAAGAAAATTAGGTGGAAGTGTCCTGAAAGTTATGCAAGTAGTTGAAGAAGAAAAACAAGTATTGAATGACTACACAAAGAAAAGCAGAGAAGCTTCTAGTTGAATTGTACAAGGCAAACTTAGTTAAGGTTACAGAAACCAAAGAAGATTACAAAAAGGCTAAAATAAAAACTGACTTTGAAAGAAAAGCATTTGCATGGGCAGTATTTGAAAGACATAGAGAATAAAGTTGATAACGAAAACACCTGGAAATGGCTCCAAAATGGGCACCTGAAGAAAGAAACAGAAGGACTCATTCTAACTGCACAAGAGCAGGCACTCGAAATGAATAGTATGAAAGCCAAGATTCAGAAGACAGCAGATGTTGACTTTGCAAGACAAAGGATGATACAGTCGACTACATAGACAGTGCCTGCAGTAAACTTGCTCAAACTGACCATAAAGAATGTTAGAATAGAGTTGTAGCTATGCTGCACTGGAATTTTTGCAAGAGGTCTGGCTTACTATCCGCCAGAAATTCATAGGAGCACAAACCAGACAAGATAATGGAGAATGATGAAATTAAGTGAAGAGATTGGATTTATACCCCGCCCTCCACTCACTTGGAGTCTCAGAGCGGCTTACAAACCATTCCCCTCCCCACAACAGGCACCCTGTCCTTGAGAGAACAGCTGGTACAGAGCTATGGCTTGCGCAAGGTCATCCAGCCAGGTGCAAGTGGAGGAGTGGGGAATCAAACCCGGTTCTCCCAGATTAGAGTCCGCGTACTTAACCACTACACCAAACTGGCTCTCTTTGAATTAAGAATTAAGATTCTTTGGGACTTCTGATTACAAATAAATAGACACCTGCAGCATAACACCCCTGATATCACAATTGTAGAAAAAATGAGAAATAGGGAGAAAAATGAGAAAAAATGATCATTGACACTGCAACCTTGGGAGACAGCAGAATAGAAAAGAAAGAACAGGAGATGATAATCAAATACAAGTCCTTCAAACAGAGTTAGAGTGCCCGAGAAGAAGGTTACCATTGTTCCAGTTGTCACTGGAGCCCTTGGAGCAGTGCCTAGAAGTCTCAAGAAAACCTAGATATTCTGGGCACTGAGACCAAATAAAACCAGCTCAGGTCCAGAAGACAGTGTTGCTTGGAACAGCAAGAATCCTGTGAAGAAGCATCTGCAGTTCTCAAGCAGTTCACTAGATCTCTAATTGCAGAACACAATCTACCAGTCAAATATCTGACTGTGACAATTCATCATCATCGACCAACAACGTTTCAGGACCTTTCTTGAATCACATCTCCCTTCTTTGGATAAATATGTGCAAGAAAAGCATACTAGGAATTCTTGGTAGGGGAGGAGCAACCAAAATAACACAACACAAGAGGGTAAGCTTTTGAGTCCTGCAGGATTCTTTTTTTGAAGTTTTTTATTTCTTACATATAAAACAAACAGTAAACATACAAACATAAATACATAAATGGGGAAGATTCATTATATTGTTTTTCCATGTAATCATTTGACCTCATGCTATAACTAAAAGCTTCATTTCTTGTTTACACCTTATAATTTTAATAAACTCATTTTGCTCACAGATATATATGTAGTTTTTATATCTTTTAACTTCAGCTATAAGTCTAGGAATTTTATGTGTTATGTTCCTTTATAAAACCTTAAACCATGTGCCCTCCAAATCTTTGTTTTTTCCTCTCAAAATTAATGTTAGATTGTCCATCTTTGCTGTTTCCAGTATCTTCTTCCTTTGAGGAAACTTCGCTTCTTCTCCAGTATTTAGCATATAATATTCTTGCCACTGTCACAATGTGTATAGTGAGATAAAAGTCTTGTTTTTTATACTTCTCTGGTTTTATGTTCAATAGAAATAATTCTGATGTACAAGGCACAGTAGTTTTTAACACTTTTTGCAAAAGTTCATGTATCCAACTCCAATATTTTTTAACTTTATCACATGTCTACCACATATGAAAAAATGAACCAACATTATTTTTACATTTCCAACAGTCATTTGGTAGGTCAGGGTAAAACTTAGCTAGTTTATTTGGGGTAATATACCATCTATAAAACATTTTATATATGTTTTCCTTATATGAAGTCAAGTCCTGCAGGATTCTTCATCAGATTAGACGAAGGGGACAAAGGAAGAAAAACAGTGGGGAACCCTTTTTACCAATCCCTTCCATCTTTATAAAAACATCCAACTTGAAAAAGAGCTCTTCTGGAGAATTCAGAGGCTTGCACAATGCCTCATCTCATTTTGATTGGTCTACGTGTGATTTTGGCCTTGGAGAGGAGGGTGCTGTCAGAGAGGACAGATGAGGGAACAAAGGTCTGACTCACTCAAAGGCAGCTTTGCGTGACTGTCAATGCCTGGCATTCTCCCAAGTGTCCACCTGTAGTAAAATCATGTTGTAACTCACGTAGTAAATCTTAGGCTTCCCTTTTAGTGTGTGATGCCTTGGCTGTTTATGACTTCTTTTCATGGAAACAGGAGGAGAAGGAGGAGGACATCTGCATTCATCACACACCTCACTAGAAGCTTTGCATCTATTTCATCTTCTGTGAAATGAGCCCCGTTTCAACTCACACCAGATCACAAAGGCCACCTCACCACTCAAAATCCTGCTCATATCTGACATGTTTCTTAGACTCTGAAGTACAACACAATTAGAAGGAGGGCTGGTTCAACCTCCAGAAACTGCTTTTCAGTACCACAAAATGCCAAAACAAAATGGGGTGGGTGAAAATGTATTTGCAGCACTGGCATCTTGTTTTAGCAGAACCGTCACTGCCCCCAAAGAAACTTTCCATGGATCTGTTCTGTCCACAGCAGCAGCACAGGGAAGGGAAGGGGTGGGGATTACAGGAAACACGGGTGGGTGGAAAGGAAGGAGGATAAATTAGCTGTTTTGGAGGGTGGACCTTATTGCATTATACCTGGCTGAAATGTCTCTCCCCTCGCTAGGCCGTGCCTCCCCAGGCTGCAGTCCCAAATCTCCAGGAATTTCCCAACCCAGAGTTGGCAGCTCTATAGAGGGGGAGGTGCCCATTGTAATGCATGTACTGAAATTATTTTTTAAAAATCTACTGCCTGTGGAGGTGTTTTTAATGGATTCATCTAACCAATTTATTAGCAGCTGGGACCCTACTTTTTAGTCCTCTGGTGGCATGTGAGTAAGTGGGGTTGCCATCTCCCAAGTTGGGAAATTTCTTGTGTTTTGGAGGCGGAGAATATGGAGGTAGGGGTTTGGGGAGGGACCTCAATCATGTCATATAATACCATTGAGTCCACCCTCTAAAGCAGCCATTTTATGTAGTTTGAAGATATACAGGTTGCTTACCTGTAACTGGGGATCTTCGAGTGATCATCTGTGCATGGAGGGAGAGGGCGCGAAAATCCCTTCGCTTTCGAAGATACCAATTGGGGTCGGCACAGGCGCACTATATCCCAGAGGTGTGATGCACAGAGACCACGAAGAAGATCATATCATTCCAGTCTTGGCCCATCTGCACTGTTTCTAAGCCCCCCAATTCAAGGTGTCAGTACTGGCCTTTAAAGCTCTATAATGGCTTGGTGTGAGCCTTCTGCCCTATGCAGTCAAGGATCAGACCTTTGTTGATTAAACAGAGTTCTTTATTCCCAGTTACTACATTACAGGTCCTCGGATCATTGTTAGAGATAAGAAATACAATAGAAGCAGGATTAATATACCCTCCGGTACAATTTGAATTTCCCATCGGTAACCAATCACCAAGAGGGAAAAACCGCAGGCTAAAGGTCCTTTGACCGTTTGCTTCCCACAGGAACAAGGGTGAGGTGTGAAGCTGTAAATTTCCCTTCTTAAACCAGGATCCCTTAGACGTGTCCATTTCGGGCATAACAAATAACTTGCCAAGGTCTTCACACGCCGATAAGGAAAGGTCCGTGTCTCCGCCGGCAGGGAGGAAAGGAATGCAGAGGGGGAGAGGGGGGAGAGGCCGACTGTTCCCAGGTGTTGAAGTCGCCACCCTCCCGGACCAAATGGTTACACTGACCAGACCCTTTTGTCAGTCATAAAACATAAGACAATAAACTAGTGTTCCTAGTGACATGATACATGGTAAAAGAGATAACACATAGTTGCAGCTGAATTGCAAAAGCAGGCTACATAGGAAGGGATTATACAAAGCATGAAAGCAAACCTTTGTTAGAATCCTTAGATTCTGACACTTGGGGACACTACCTTATGGACTGCCTACTCCTTAACGAACCTGCCTGACCACTGAAGTCCTCTTCTGAGACCCTGCTTCAGGTACCCCACCATCTGAGACTGGACCCAAGGAAGAGCCTTCTTGGAGGTGGCCCCAAAATTATGGTATTCCCTTCCTAGGAATGTTAGTTTGTCCATTTTGATTACTGTCTTCTGCCAGCATGAAGACTTTTTTTGGGGGGGGAGGACTATTTCCTCAATGACCCCTCCTTCCTGCCTTATGTTTTAATTGCTGTCTAAACATTTTCTATATGTATTTCCATTTTGATTTTAATTGGTTTTATAATGTACTTTTTAATGCTCTGTTTTAAATTGTTAGCTACCTTAGAGGCCCCAGATAGGCAGAATATAAATCTTGCTTTAAAATTGTATCTTTATAAGCCGCCTGGGGTAGATACATTTATGCCAAACAGCAGGGTCAAAGTGTTTTAATAAATAAATATCCCGTAAAGATCCTGCTCACAAGAGACTATAATGTTACTTCCCAAGATGACAAACTCAAGAGGAACCAAGACTGGGAGATTAGATTTTGCCCTCCATGAAACAGAACAATGGGATTGCTTCATGAAACAGATACGGGACACCCTTAAAGAGGAGCAAGTAATCAAACTCTGTTTTTACCACTAGGGCAGGGGTGGGCAAATTGTGGCCCGGGGGCCACATGCAGCCCGCCACAGAGTTTTTTGCGGCCCGCCAAGACAGTCGGCCACGTGGTTTCTCAACAAGCAATCTCCTGATTTCAAAAAAATTATAGAAAAGTGTGATACGGTACATTTCTCTCATTAAACTGATTCTAAAATTAAATTTGCTTGCAGCTATAGATGATATGAAATTAGCACAATAAATTGAATAAAACTACCACTATTTTATTTAATTTATATTTATTTTTATGATACAATTTATACCTTTTCTGAAATGCAAAGTTAACTAATGAATGCAATCATTTTAAAAGGTGTGGCCCGCCGCTAACCTCCGCTCCCACAAAGTGGCCCCCGAGCTAAAACAATTGCCCACCCCTGCACTAGGGTGATTATGTTCTGTGCTCTGTGTGTGTGTGTGTGTGTGTGTGTGTGTGTGTGTGTGTGTGTGAGAGAGAGAGAGAGAGAGAGAGAGAGAGAGAGAGAGAGATCCGGTCTGACTGGTGGGGAAGAGACACAACATCTCCAAGGCCACATGGGCATCTTTAATCAGTTATTTAAACACTGTGTAGTTAAACTTTCCTCAGGTTATGGGGCTTGGACCTTTGCACAGTGGCGAAATGAAGGGCCATGAACTCGGTTATCAGGTGTGCGGATAACATTGGCTCAAAAATCAAGGACTGTCTAGTGGCAGCTGTCAAGCTCCCAGGGACACACTGGTCAGAAATTAGGGGTTGGGGAGGGTGAAAGAAGAGAGAGATGATGCCTACGTTACTCTGTTGGCACTGAGGTCCCTTTTGCACCAAGAGCCAAAGTGTGTGCCTACTTTATGTTGGTTTTCTGAGATATTCCCAGGAGTCCCTCTGCAGTTGATAAAAATGCACTGGTTCAGCTGTACAGAATAAAGAGGGAGTGCTTTTGCCACAAAGAATGCAGGCACCATTTAAAGAAAGGGTGGGATTTTAGCTCAGGAAGATAGTAGGTCCCTGCATTCCAGAGCCTGCAGTAGTCTGGTTTGTGGTGCATGAAACTAATTTTTGGACTGATTAGAAGAAACAAAAACAAAAAATGACCAGCATTCAATGTTCTAATTTTGATTTATTTTATTCATTTATACTGTGCTTTCCCATCCAATAGGGACCCTGAGTGGCTTTATAATATCATTTCCCCCTTTGCCATTTTAACATCACAAACTACCCTTGTGAGATAGGCTAGGATGAGAGAGAGCAACTGGTCCTGATTCTCCCATTCAGCTTCATGGCAGAGTGAAGATTCAAACCTGGGTCTCCCAGATCCTAGTCCGATGCTTGAATTGCTACACTATGCTGGCTTTCTGTTAACCTTAGAAAAGAGTCAAAAGGTGGGAGCCCTTTGTTTGCCCTCCAAGGCCAGTGGGAATGTTGGGGCAGAGGTCCCGCAGGTCTGGGTCTCAGCAGGCAAAACTAAACAGGAGGGTAGAAGGATCTCACCTCCTCTCCCCTCCCCAGCCTGAATGAGAGCAGCGTACTGACATTTAGCTCCAGAATCTCCATTTGTCTAGTTGGAACCCAGCTTTCCCTGGGGCATCCCTCCGACTGCCCTGCACCTTTTCGGACTGCAGGGAAAAGATGATGGGACTACTGGACAACCTCTCTCGGAAAATGATTCCTTATGTCAGGGAGTTCTCTCCTGTGTCAGGGAGAGCATTTTCACAGGGAGGAGCATTTGGCACAACACGTCTTCATCTGCTGTCTGTAGTGATCCCACTGAGCCAGAGGTACTTGCGTTTTTTAATCAGGAAGAACCAAGCTTGAGTGACTCTTGCTTTAAAAAAGCGTAAATGCTGTTACTTTCATATTAAAAAAAAGGATGAGGGTTTGTCCTGTATTACTAGACCCCCAGAGTTGGGGGTTTAAAAAGAAATGTTTATTTAAAACGTACCCTACCATCCAGCGCAAGTTTTGCTTTACAGATTAACATAATGAACATACACCTCCCCCCCACAACTCATAATACAATGCAGAAACATACATAAACCCAAGGGCACACTATTTTAAAAAATAAACATCCACTGAAACAAAGAATGTGCTGGTGTAGCGTTTAGAGTATCATCAGACTGGTAGGAGCTGGAGCAACCGGGTTCGAACCCCCACTCCTGCCATGGAAGCCCACCCAGTGTCCTGGGGCCCCTCTCCATCTCTCAGCCCACCCGACCTCATTAGGTTACCGTTGGGACCAGGTGGATGAGCAGGGAATGAGGCTATAAGCCACTTCAGGCCCCCATCAGGGAGAAAAGCAAGATATAAATAAATAAGTTATACATAATAATGGCTTATTTTAACCTCCCATCTAACCACCTAAATAAAGAAATAGGAAGCAGAGACAAAATATATGACAGGAGAGCAGATGCCACAACTTTTGTAAGATATTGAAATAGCTAATCTGTTATAGTGAAAATAGATCTTTTTTGGCCCTTCAGCCTTGAGCTCCCGGAAGAGATCAGGGTCCTGCGGGACCTTTTACCATTCCGCAGGGCCTGCAAGACGGAGCTCTTCCCCCAGGCTTTTGACTAAACAGCTGCATCAAACACCTGGCCTCACCCCCTACAGCCTGTGCCCGCTGCACAAGGAAGTCGAAAAGACCGAGCTGATGAGAATACCATCAGGACTGAACTGCCACCTAATAGTACAGCTAACTTGAAACCTTTGCTCTCGCACTTTACTAGACCACGTTCCAGCACTTTAGGATTACTTTAAATGAAATGTTATTTTATGATGGTGCGATCTGTGATTGTTTTTAAGTGCACTTATATGACTTTTATGTAAGCCGCCCTGAGCCTGCCTTGGCGGGGAGGGTGGGGAATAAATTGAATAAATACATAACATCCAAGAACCAGCCATGGAATCTGAGAGTCTTGTCGATTGCTCCTCTCCTGAAGAGGCATCTTGACTCTCTCACACAGACCACATTTATACCTGCAGGGAGAATGTGGGTGGCAGAAGGTTGGAGGGACTGAGCAGGTTGTTCCACTTCTGACTGTAGATGAAGAGTTCCAGCATTACATTTTCCTTTGAATAAAGAGCCCTCTGCAAACAGAAAAGCAGCACAAGCCCCTCTGCTTGCTGAGCAGGTTTTCTGTATGCAGGGAGCCTGCAAACTTGGGAGAAACTCTCTGAAGAGTACTGGACTCGGGAGACCAGGAACAGTGAAATCATGAAGCCTTTATTGAGTGATTCAGCATGTCCAGTAGATGGTCAGATCAAGCATGCTTACAGGGCTCCAAGGCCCTCATTATATGCTGGCCGGAGCCACACCGCCGGCCGCACCCAAAAGACCTGATAGGGGCTTAACATATGCACATGTTTGTCACAGGTTCCCTGTGTTATGGGCTATATCTCTCTACCCAAGGAGTCCACAACAAGGCAGTTGGCAACAAGCAAAGCTTTTATTCTGGATACATGGAGAGCGAGCACCGGGATGCTGTCTCTGAGGTCTGTGACGCAGCACAGCTCAATTTAAGACTCCCGACGCATCACTACATTCCTGCCCCTCTGACCAATTGCTGGTCACCCAGAGGGTGCACAATTTGCCTATCACCGAAGCAGGTTTCCATGGTAAACTCTAAAAAGAAAAAGCAGGCTTAGCTTGCAGACAAGCTTGGAGGCTTTGGAATGTTGCACTGCCTGACTCTAGATAAGAAACAGTTCTACTTTTAGGCGCATGCGTAGATAATAGCTTAGCTTCTGCCCCCCTTCTCTCCCTCTTCAGCCTATTCCCCACAAACATTCAGAAACATGATTTCTCATATCACTTGGAGGAGCCTTTGATTGCACTGGCTCCCCAGGGGAACCTAGGTCCCACATTGGTGGAGCCACTTTGAATCCGGACGTCTATTGTTCCTCCAGATTCAGGCTCCCCTCTTTGCCTGACCATGTGCTCTGGCCATGCGGTGGGAGCCATTACCTGGGAGCACATGGCAGGCCGGTTGTTACACAGAACATACTACATTACTCTCCAAAAGGGAATTCTCCAAAATTTTACAGCTGCAGTCTAGAGTAGCACAAATGGTTCTACCTCCATTCTACTACCTCATTTTACTGCATGTGTGAACCAGGCCTCCACACTCCCAAACAGTAA
The DNA here is from genome assembly GCA_029233225.1 of Lepidodactylus listeri. Classification (NCBI taxonomy): domain Eukaryota; kingdom Metazoa; phylum Chordata; class Lepidosauria; order Squamata; family Gekkonidae; genus Lepidodactylus; species Lepidodactylus listeri. Next base: position 6,319,085 of record JARCFY010000020.1, on the reverse strand, counting down.
CTAGCTACATGCCCCTCTCCCCAAGAGGAGTCTTAGTGCAATTTTATAGACAGCATTAAAGCTGTTAAAATTTGCACAAAAACATTCTGGCATTTTAATCACCCTGCAGGGAACAGATCTAGGATTTGCTTTTTCCTCAACAGAGAATTGAATGCTTACAAGGGACATAATACAGGGAAGGTTGATTCTTTTCTTTTGCACTGGGGTTGTTGTGAGACGCATTTTCAGAAATTGCATGCTTGGTATTAAGTTTTCTGCACAAAATGGATTAACGGACCGGTCACCCACTGAGGTTTTGAAATAACTCACGCTGTGAGTCCAGTTACTGGCAGCGGAATTTTACTTTGTTCTCCAAACCTTTACTTCCAGACTGCTGTCTCTGCTTTCATGGTGAATTGATATAAGTGTGCAGCACAGCCGCTTCTAGAGTTTTCCTGCAGACATGAACAGCAGCAAAGGGAACCACCCTCTTTAATCTCTGCGTCAGGGCTTCCTGTGGGCATCTGCTTGGCCACTGAGTTGAAACCGGATCTTGGGCTAGATGAAGCTCCAGGCTGTTCCAGAAGGGCTCTTCTCATGTTTGCACAGCTTCAAGGGGGAGGGGGGAATAGACCAGGGTGGACTGGCCATTGAACTTACAGGAATGCCCCTGGTGGGCCCTTGCCCTGGAATGAGCGGGGCCATCCCCCAGCCCTGAAGGAGTCATTTGATTCAGGCCCTTCCTCAGCAACAGTGACCTGGGTCTGCTAGGGACAGCAGCCTCCGGGGGGGACCTGGGGATCCCCTGGAATTACAGCTCATCTCCAGACTGCAGAGGTCAGTTCGCCTGGAGAAAATGGCTGCTTTGCAGGATGGACTCTGTGGTATTTATACCCCACTGAGGGGGTCCCTGTCCTCCCCAGTCTCTATCTCCAGACCTCCAGGAGTCCCCCCGCCTGGGCCTGGCAACCCTACCCCCATCCCCCCCTGGTGGTCAGAGGGGGTCTGGCAACCCTCGTGCCCACTCACCAGTGGCTCCCTCCTGCACTGCCAGACAGAAGTCATGGGGTAAGGTGATGCCCATCATCTGTGTTTCTGGTCAGGTCTGAACAGAGAGGTCCCGGCAGGGTTGGCTTGCAGCACTGCAGGAACCATTCAGTATGACTTATTCTTGGATGAATAGTCACTAAAATGGGGCGGCGGTGGCGGTGGGGGGGGGGGGGGAATGGGAGGTGTGACATGCACCAGAACATAAGAGCAGGAGCAGTCTATCTGAGCAGCAGCAATTTGGAATTTTGATATGAGGCATCATCAAAGGTTTGTAATCACTTGAAACTCATCTCAGATCGCTTCCCCAGTTGCTCCTAAAAAAATAAAATAGGTGTCTTGGGGCATTGTGAAGGCTGACAGTTTTTTATTCTAGCATCAGATTTCATGGACTAAAGAAACCACACAGACCCAGGTTCAAAACCCCACTTGCTGTGAAACGTATAATCATTTGCTCTCAGCCCAGCCTACCGCACAAGGTTCTTGTGAGGAGAACAATGTATCCCCCCCCCCCCCCCCCGCACGCAGCTCCCTGAGAACAGGGCAGGATAAAAAAACACTAAGAAAACAAAAAAAAATCAGATGGGCAGGAGAAAGCAGATTTACTCTGCAAAAACTGATACTAGAATAAAAACTTTAAAAGTGCCACAAGAGTCTTTGAGCCAGTTCGGTGTAGTGGTTAAGAGCAGCAGACTCTAATCTGGAGAACTGAGTTGTTGTTTTTTTTTTTTTTAATTTTAATTTTAAATTTTATTGTTAACAAGTAACAAAGAATACATCAATCGTTCGCACTACAATATGTCAATAAACAAATGACTATAACATTAGGTTACACTAGGTAACAGTTCTGTGCGGATACATTTTAAATAGTTTAAGTATAACATAAAATTTAACTAACTAAACTATGGCATCTTATATTTTAAAAAATCGAAATTATTTCAAGGTACCTTTTCTGTATGGTACCTTTTGGGATATAATCGTTAAATGCAGCTTCGATAAATGGTAGCCATTTGGTATAAAAAAGTGTTTGGTGTTTAGATGTGTTGTTAGGAGGCATTGTTGAGGCAATTTTCTCCATGGCATAACATTCCCAGACTATGGAGAACCATTGATGTTTTGTTAGCGCATTAGAACTTTTCCAATTCGAGGCTATTAGATGTTTGGCTGCCATAAATAGGGTTGATATTAACTCTTTGCGTAGGTTTGGTATCTCAATACCTTGCCAGAGGTCCAACAAAATGATTTCAGGTGTCAAAGGAATGATTATGTTAGTTATGGAAGCTATACTTTGTGTGATCATTGTCCAAAACTGCTGTAATCTCGGACATGACCACCAGCAGTGGAAATAAGTTGCTTCTTCTCCGCAAAGTCTCCAGCAGGATGATGGGTAACTGTTGTTGATTCGATGCAATTGCGATGGTGTAAGATACCATCTTAATATGATTTTAGCAGCCAAAGTTCTTATGTTTAATGACTTGGATTGCATGCATGGTGACAACCAAATATCGTTCCAGGATTTATCATCTGTGGGATAGTTACAGTCTTTATTCCATGCTAACTGAAACGTAAGTGGTGGTTTGTGCAATATGCTTAAAAGTTCGGCATAGATGTGAGATATCAGACCTTTAGTTGAGGGATCTTTCTGTAACAGTAACTTTTCAAAGAAGGTGATAGATGCTATGTCTCTTGGTTTGATAAAAGTTTGGTCCCATAAGTGTTTGACTTGAAGGTATTCGAACCATGCTATGGAGCATTCATATTTCCGGTCTATTTCTGGTTTAGTGAGTAGTTGAAAATTTTTACTAATATCTGTGAATCTATTAATTCCTAGACGACGCCATGATTCAAACGAATTGGCCTTAAAGCCTGGCTGGAACCATGATTGTCTCGTAAATGAGGTAAGTATAGATGGTTTAGAAGTTATAGATGGTTTAAGATTGTCCCACACTTTGAGAGTGTTCTGTAGAAATATGTTGTTTTGAAGAGAAGGTGGTCTTTTGTGTTGTTTTTCCCATATAACTTCTTGAAAAGTAAGATCTTCTAAATAGGTAGATTCCATATCTTTCCAATCAGCTGTATAATGAGAGTTAAGTTGTTTTAGCAAACCCACCATGGTTGTGGTTTTATAATATAGTGTTAAGTCCGGCAATGAAAATCCTCCTAAATTTTTAGGTCTTTTGAGAGTTTTATGGTTTATTCTATGTCTTGATTTGTTCCATACGTATTTCAATATGAGTTGCTGCCATGTGTTGAGTATTTTGCAAGGTAAAGTAACTGGCATGGCTCTAAAAAGATATAATAGTTTAGGAAATATAAATGTTTTCACTGTTTGTATTTTCTCCACCCACGATAGAAGCGGCGAGGATTGCGCCATAGGGAGATCTTCAAGCAATTTTGTTATAGCTGCGTAGTTCACTTTGATTAAATCCTTTAAGTTAAGTGGAATCTTAATGCCTAGGCATTTCCAATCCGTTTTGGTCCAAATGATTTTGTGGTTGTGTTTAATGTAATCTCGGTGCACTGCAGACAATACAAGTGGGTAAAGTTTAGTCTTAGAGCTGTTGATTTTTAGGCCTGATATCTTTATTTGTAATAAAGAAAAAAGCTTCGGAAGCGACTGTTCTGGTTTCGTGAGGATTAGGGTCATGTCATCTGCAAAGAGACTTAGTTTTAATTGTTTGTCCTTAATAGGTAGTCCATGTATACTGTCGTTCAGTCTGATTGCGTTGGCGAGGGGCTCTATTGCTAGAGCAAACAGTAGCGGAGATGCTGGGCATCCTTGGCGGGTTCCTCTGGTTAGTGGGAATTCCTTAGATGTTAAGCCATTTGTGAGAATGCAAGCCGTGGGGTCAGTATATATAGTTTTGATTGCTTTCAAGAAGTTGGGGCCAAAGTTCATGGTTGATAGAATTTGAGATAAATAGTCTGGTTCCACGCTATCAAACGCCTTCTCAATATCGAGAGATAAGATGAAAGAAGAGTCAACATCATGTAGTCTTGCATACTGTATGGCGTTCAATATTTTACGTGTGTTGTCGGTAATTTCTCTTTTGGGTATGAACCCTGATTGATCGGTATGAATATATTGGGGAATTATTTTGTTGATCCTGGCAGCCATAGTGGCCGTAAAAATTTTATAGTCCTGATTGAGCAGGGAAATCGGCCGATAGGAATTGGGCCACGTTTGGTCTCTGTCGGGTTTAGGGATGAGTATTATCTTTGCTTTGCTCCAGGAGGGTGGCATAATACCTTCTGTGATTACTTGGTTGCACGTAAGTGCAAGTTGGTCGCTGAGTAGACTGGCGTATTTCTTATAATATTCGGCGGTGAAGCCATCTATTCCTGGTGCCTTATTATTTTTAAGATATTTAATTACATTTTGAATTTCTTTTGGTGTTATTGGTTCTTCTAACCATTCTCTGTGCTGATCAGTTAATATTTTGTTGAGTGGGTAGTAAGGAATTCTTTAATGCTCGATGATGATAGCTTTTCAGTAGAATATAATTTTTGATAATATTTAAGAAAGGTATCTGCTATTTCGGAGTCACTATATACCAAGGTTCCAGAAGAGTTATGGACAGCGTGAATTGTATTATCAGAGAGTTTTTTCTTGAATTTCCAAGCTAATAGTTTTATTGATTGCGGAGACTTAAACCAGTACCGTTGTTTAAGATATGCCAGTTTTTTTTGAATTTGGGAGACTTCTAAGGATTCTAATTTTTTCCTCTCTGTTAAAAGCAGTTTATATGTTTTCTTCCTACATGTAGAAATGTACTCGGATTCCAAAGATTTAATTTTGTCCATGAGTTCCTGTTGTAACTTGAGTTTTGTTTTCTTGTAGGTTGCGGCTAAAGCAATAAATTTTCCTCGAATCACTGCCTTGTATGCGTCCCAGATGAAATGCTGTGATGTGCCACAATTCTTGTTGTGGTCGAAGTACTCTTTGATGTCTGCCTCAATTGCAGAAGACGTTGACTCGGACAATAAAAGATGAGGATTCAGTCTCCAATTGTATTGTGTGTTTCTTTGTCCTGATAGTTCTATGTGTGTCTCAACCCATGCGTGATCCGACCATATTCTAGTTCCTATTGAAGAATTCGAGAAAGAGCCAACAATTGAAGAGGAAGTTAAAATAAAGTCAATTCTCGTGTGCGTAGAATATCTTGATGAATAATAGGTGTAGTCTCTGCAAGCAGGGTTATGCAGTCTCCAGATATCGACTAGATTTGATTGGGCTAAAATGTCCGATAGTTTTTGTGTGCTTAATTTTATGTGAGTGGAGTATTTGGAAGATCTCAACTTCTGGCCTCTGGAAATATCTTTTGCATGGTCTAAGGCGTGGTTTAAGTCACAGCCGATAATATAAGGGTCTGTACTGAACAGGGACAATTTATGAAGAGTGTTTTGTATAAAAGTTATTTGCCCTTCATTGGGTGCGTACAACGATACCAGTGTGAGGTTTTTGCCATTGAATTTACCATTTAAAAAAACATAACGACCTTCTTGGTCTTGCTCGAGTTTCAATTCTTGAAACTTTATGGACTTGCGTATTAATATCGCCACTCCCCTTGATTTTGAGGATCCCTGGGCTTGGATTTGGGCGATAAATTTGTTTGTTTTGAACACAAAATCACTGTTGCTTTTTAAATGCGTTTCTTGAAGGAAAATAATATCAGAACGTTGTTTCAGTATTGCTGTTAAAACTCTCTTTCTCTTGATGTTTGAATTTAATCCTCTGCAATTAAGTGTGAGCACTTTGAGTTTATTGGGTGTCATCATCGTAAAATAGGGTTCTGTCAATACATGTGGTAAAAAAACCCACCAATGTTAGAGCATTATATAGTGATTTCAGGTTTGGTTTGCTAAAAAAGAGAACATCTCTGGCATATGTGTAAAATGCATATTGTGACCAATTGTAAAAATGCCTATCTTGAATATAAAATGCCATAGTATTAAAATGATCTACTAACACCAAACAGGATAAAATAACTGCCTTTATCAATATATGAGCTAATCTGATGCCTTTAATAACAAAACTAAATCGAACTGGAGCTACCTTTTGAGCTCCACTGTCCCTTTTCTGCAGGGAAAAATGGTGAATTGTTAAGAATGACATTACATACAAAATCATGTTATAGGGGCTAAACATCATTAATGCTAGACTCCCTCCCTCCTTGATAGTACCAATTTTAATATTTTAACTAATACCATCTTTAGGTGAATTCCCTTTGTACACTTACAAATAAAGTAAATCATACACTGTCTATAACTTGTGTATTCTACTGAACCTGGCAACAAACAAACTTGTTGTTAGTTCTAAATTATGGCCTTGAAATTAATAAATAGAGCCTCCTTAGAAGTACAGTCAATATTCAAAAAAAACTTTTTTAATGGAATGCTTGCAGTTAAGTCACTGTATCATTCTTATGATCTCAAAGAAATTAATATAAAATTAGTTGGTTAATACTAAATACCTTGAATTACAGGTGTATGAAAAGGAAACTTAATAAAAAATTAGATATATACAACATCCAACAATTAACTTGCAGTTAGGCTATTATATTATTAACAAAAGAAAACTTAATAACATATTGTATCACTGTACTTTTCATAGGTACAATTTCAAAAGTAAAAATTTACAGTTAAATCTCTGTGTTATTCTTAGGAACCCAAGGAAATAAGTTTAAAGTCAATTGGTTAATACTAAACACCTTAAACTGTAAGCATATAGAAAGGAAACTTGATAAGAAATTAAATATATAAGGAACCTCCTTTGGTTCGCTTTAAAAAATTAATTTAAAGCATACAGTTGATTCACTGCTTTGATGGGTTCCTATATTAAATAATAGCATGTCTTAATTCTAGTATGATCCCTTGGGATTGAATACAAAAATAAATATTTAACTCTAAGTGCCTTAAACTGCAGGCGCATGAAAAGGAAGCTTAAAAAATAATAGATGTATTACTAAGCTATAAACTCGCTTTGAAAGTAAAACCAGGCATTTAAATCTTTGCCTTATTATTCTTATAGTTTTAGTTATCACGTTAGTGTAGGTAAGGATAACATGTCAAGTGAAACCTCTTATTAAGTTCAGGAGAGCTTGGAACGTTTCTCCCGACGATTTTTGATGGTTTGCCAGCATTGAGTTGTCGTGGTGGGCTGGGATGAGGTGAGGTCTGCGCTGTCTTCCGAGGGGGGCTGTAGTTGCAGGTCTTCAAGCAGTTTCAGGCCGGATTCCATGTCCGTGGCATGCAGTTTCTCGCCTTTGTGAGTGACTTGTAGTTTGTGCGAGGCTACCCAGCGATACCTTATTTTTGCTGCGGTTAAAGTAGAGGTGATTGGGCGTAGCGCTTTTCTGCGGAGGAGAGTTTCTGCCGACAGATCTTGTAGGATTTGGATTTTCGTGTCTTTGTACAGCAGGAAGCCTTTGGTTCTGGCTAGGGCAACGATTTTTTGTTTTATCTGGAAGTCGTTAATTCTGGCTATGATGTCTCTGGGGAAGTTTGATTGTCGCGCTCTTGGTGCTACCACCGGTAAGCTGAATCGATAAAAGACGTTGTATTTGGGTCTAACTCCAATAGATCGAACAGCCATTCTAGGAGGATTGATTTAATGTTTGAAGATTGTTCAATGTCCTCCGGAATCCCTCTAATTTTGATATTGTTAGCTTTTAATTGGTTCTCCATCATTAAAATCTTGTCTGTATTCCAGTCATCCCGTTCATAAAAGTATCTAACGTCTTGTTGGAGGATCATGGCTGACTCAGCTGCTGTATCGGCAGTCTGTGCCACTTGAGTTAGGGATTGTTTAATCTCAGCGATTTGGTTGTTTATGGGCATTAAGAGTTCCGTCATGGTCGTGGCCATGTTTCTTTCTAAAGATTTTATAGCGTCATGAAATTCTTGTTTAGAGACGACTAGGCCGTCCTGGTTCGGTGGAGCTCCGTCCGTCGCCATTTTGGGCACGCTTTCTGGGGCCTTGTCTGAGAGCTCTGAAAGACCGGTTTTAGCAAAATAGGAGGTAACGTCTTTACTTACAGCCTGTTGTTTCTTTACTTTGCAATTTTTACCCATCACTTGGTGCTTTTTGATGCTGTCTAAGGGTGGTATTATTGCTGAAAGAAGGGGAGATTTGCGGGAGCCACTCTGTTATGCGTCCATTGCCTTTCGCTCCGACGCCACGCCCCCCTGGAGAACTGAGTTTGATTCCCCACTCCTCCACATGAAGCAGCTCTCCAGGGTCTCAGGCGGAGAAAGGGCTTTTCCAGCACTTGCCACCTGAGATACTTTGGACATGCCCAGACCCGAACCTTGGCCTTTCGAATATAGAAAGTATGCATCCTACCACTATTTTCTTCTCCACTGACCATGCTGATTTTCAGTTGACACCCGTAAGACATGCTTGGGGGTCTCTGAGGTAGAATCCAGCGTTTGGCTGCGTTGTCCCGCAGCCTGCCATTTATTACCAGTTCTCATTTTTGGAAACAGTGATATGCATTACATGAGCCAGAGGGTTTCTTACTCCCTTGATTGCATGTTTGCCAGACCTGAGAAGCTCCTGAGTTCCAAGACGTCCCTGGTGCAGTGGCAGAGGACCTGCTTTGCATGCTAAAGGTCCTAGGTTCAATTCCTGGCATTGCCATTTACCAGATCTCAGTAGCAAGGCTGAGGAAGATATTTTCCTGCCTGAGACCCTGCTGGTTACAGCAGACAATATCAGGATAGAGGACCTGACTGTCTGATCCTGTCTAAAGCAGCGGTAGTCATTCAGCAGAAGGGCTGTCACAGTAAGTCGATGGCAGGAAAAAGAAAATGCTTTGAGAGTTCAGAGCCAGTTCACATTTTTATCCATCCCACCCCTCAAAGAGCTGCAGCCACGGTTCTCCCTTTCTCCCCTGTCTCTTCGTAACTACCCTGCCAGGTAGGTTGAGAAAGACAGAGCGGCTCAAGAGAATGCAGAGTGGAGATTTATTCCATTTATTCATACCCCACTTTACTTCCCAATAGGAGCTCACACCAGCACCCTCCCCTCTTTCATTTTATCTTCCCAACAACAAGCCTGTGAGGTAGGTCAGCTGGAGGGAGGGGGAGAGAGGAGGAGGAAGAATGACTGTGACTGGCCCAAAGTCAGCAAGTGCACCTGCAAAGTCAGCCAGTGCCCCTCCACCCTGGCTGACTCAGATCTCTGCCGTCCTGCTTGAGATACTTTAACCGCCAGACCACATGGGCTCCTTCCTTTACCCACACCTACATTAGAGGGCCCCCGTCCTGTTCCTTCCCCCAACAAGGAACCAGTGCAATTGCAAAATGGAAGGTGCTTCAAGCAGTGCCTGCAGTCTTTGCCAGCAGCTAGGAGCTGGGAGGGGAGGTGTTCTTGGAGGGCGGGGGGGGGGGGGGGAGGAGACCCAAGCACTCATCCACACATGAAAGAGGGGCAAAAATTGAGCACAGCAGAGCCCCCCCCCCCCCCCCACTGCTTAGTTTCACAGAAGCCAGCAAGGCATATAGGAAAGGCCTGTACTCCACAGCAGACAAGACTAATAATACTGTGCAATTATTAAGCCGGTAGAGCACACTGGCCAGAGGCCAAGTGGGGAGCGCTGCAGAAGAATAATTGCAATGGATGAAATGTTTGAGAGAGATCTCATCCTTGCAGGGCAGAGACCCAAAATGCCTCTCTCACTGCCAGCCAAGGAGGTATTCTTCAGAGCCTCCTGCACCAGACGGGCGTATGTGTGTCCCTGAACCCCCCCCCCCCCCAGACTGTGCCTCTTCATTTGCTCTCCAGCTGGTACTTTTCAGAACAGATGTGCAGAGAGGGTGCGTCACTGTTGTGTCTACCGCTGATCGCTCCTTCCTGTCGCTCACATGCAACAAAGATTTGTCCTGTGGCTGCACTCGGCTATTGCCCAACAAGGGTGTAGATTTTCCAATTTCCCGGGGGGGGGGGCTGGGCCTGGGCCTGGGCCAGAGACATCACAGGCCATTTTCACTATCTATGGAGGTGGATCCATGTGGGATTTAGAGAGGGGCTCCCCAGAGCTTCTAAACTTGCAGAGTGGAATGACCCAGAGGTGTCAAACTCATTTGTTACGAGGGCTGGATCTGACAGAAATGTCATTTTGTCAGGCCGGGCCATGTGTGCCATAAAATGTAACACAAGGTACCCGAGATATCTTTCCTATTATATAAAGCCGTTTTAAGATTCCAAGGGGCAAGATTCCATGGGGCGCCAAAATCAGTAGGCTGGAAGGACTGCCACTCAAAAGGGGGTCCCTGGCCCCTGGCTGCATTTTCTTCCGGCTTTGCCTCAGTCCCGCCCACAGAGCCACCGGCCAGCGTCCCAGCCTCAGTCTGGAGGGAGCCAGCGAAGGGGAAGGACCGACTGGGAGCTGCTGGGTCCACGCTTCTCCTCTGCCCACTGCCAGGTGGGTCCAACTGTCCCCTCAGTGACCTGCTTCTGTCAGTGAAAAGACAATGGACTATCAGCATAACCCCTTCACCCCCGCCCACTGACTTTCCTGTCAGAATAAACTGTCAGAAAATGGCTCTCTCTCCTTCAAAGCTCCACCATGGCTGGCTGGCTAATGAGGTGGGCCAGCAACCAGCAAACCATTCCCTTCAACCCCCTGCTGTGCGGCTGACTTTCCCCCTAGGATTGCCAAACTCCAGGTGGTAGGTGTCAAGAAATGGCAGTTACCTGTGTTTGTAAGATGGCTGCTGTCTGTGGTTTGTTTAAAATCTTCTCCCATAAGGTTCAAATGAGCTGTAGTTTCAGAGAGGGGCCTGCAGGGGTATCACTAACTGGGTTGAATGGGGCTTCCTCATCTGTTGGACTACAGTTCCCAACGGCCCCAGAGCCAAAAAGTGCAGGAAAAGAGGGAATGTCCCAAGGGGTGGGGCACCATCAATACAGACTCCTGCCCATCCAGAGAGGATTGTGTTTAACCCCTGTTGATTTATGCCCTGTTGGTTCATAGTGTGTGCTTACTCCTACAGTTGTGCCTTATTCATTTAGTGTGTGTGTGTGTATGCGCTCCATAATTGTATAAATAGTAAAATAAATTCTTCTATACGGGCTAATAATCTGTGTTGTGCATAGTCTCCCCTGCTTTGCACAATACCAAAGGGAGGGGGGAGCCCAGGGAAACAAAGAAAGGCCAGACCCTTTGGTTGCCAACTTTCCAGGGATCCCCCAAAGATTGAGGATTCCATCTCCAAATAGGGAGATTTCGCCACAGGGGCCCTCTAAAAAGGCAGTGACAGTTCAGTGACTGATGGCAGGGAATTTAAGGAGTGAGAGATGCCCACAGGACTAGGGAGGGAGGTGAACAGCTGAGTTGCAAACTGGAGCCCGTTTTGCAACAGTAGGCAACCAAGCTTGGTTCAGACTATTTATTTATTTATTTATTTTCTTAAGTTTATATCCCGCTCTCCCCACCAAAAGGCAGGCTCAGAGCGGCTCCCATCATTTTCAAAAAACATATCAACGTTTAAAATAATCCATCCATTGTCCATACAAAATACAAAATTGGCGGCATTCTGATTCAACCCACAGGTGGGTCCGAGAGCATTCCCATACATTTCTGTGGGTAGATGTCAGTGCCACAAACGGGCGGCAGATGGCAATGCCAATAGACAGGCTGGTCAGATGGAGCAAGAGCTGGGCCAGGGCTGAGATGTTTACCTTAGGCGGCCCCTACCCAAAGGCCTGGTGGAAGAGCTCCGTTTTGCAGGCCCTGCGGAACTGCATCAGATCCCGCAGGGCCCTGATGTTCTCCGGGAGCTCATTCCACCAGTACGGGGCCGCCACTGAGAAAGCCCTGGCCCGTGTTGTAATCAGCCGCGCCTCCTTCAATCCGGGGATAGTTAGGCGGTGTTGGGTCCCCGACCGTAGTGCTCGCTGGGGTACGTATGGGGAGAGGCGGTCCTTCAGGAAGGAAACCCTTTGCAGGCCTTTGTAAAGAACTCATTGGGACCAGTTGACTAGGGTTGCCAGCTCCAGATAGGGAGATTCCTGGAGATTTTCTGGTAGAGTCTCTGGAAGCCAGGGTTTGGGGAGGGGAGAGGCCTCAGCTGAACAGAATGCCATCAAGTCCACTGTCCAAAGCAGTTATTTTCACTGGACAGGAGAGATCTGTTGTCTGGATTCAGTTGTGATACCTGGCGATCTTCAGGGTCTACCTGGAGGTTGGGTACCCTAGGCGAGGCAATCAGTGCTTCAGAGCAGGACCTGCTCGATCCACGTTCTTGCTGTAGAAACTGAGTGAGTGATTTTGAACCAGTCACAGACTTTCAGCCTAACCTACCTCACAGGATTGTTGTGCAAGTCAAAAGGGGGAGAGAAGAATTATGTAAGCTGCTTTTGTCCCCATTGCAGAGAAAGACCACTTTTCCTCTTGGGAAATGTATTTATTTAAATTTCTATCCTGCCCTCCCAGCCGAGGAAACCATTGTTGCCAATCTCCAGGTGAGGTCTGGATATCAGTCAGAATTACAACTGCTTTCCAGATGGTATTGATCAGTTCCCATGGAGAAAACAGTGGACTCTGTGTCCTTATACCCTGCTGAGATGCCCCCCGTGACAGCCAATGTGACGTGGCAGACAGGGCTTCAGACCATGGTAGAGGCTGCAGGTAGGGGGTAGATGAGGTAGGTTGAGGCTTGGCTGGGAAGGAGTTAGGGTTGCCAACTCCAAGTGGGGAATTCCTGGAGATTTGAGGGATGCAGCCTGACGAGGGTGAGGTTTGAGGAGGGGTGGGGCCTCAGACAGGTAGAATGCCATGGACTCTGCCCTCCAAACCAGCTATTCCCTGTTGGGGAACCACTGTTGCCAGTCTCCAGGTGAGGGCTGGAGATCACTCAGAATTACAATTGCTCTCCAGATGGCATTGATCAGTTCCCATGGAGAAAATGGTGGACTCTGTGTCCTTATACCCTACTGAGGTTCCCACAGCAAATTGACGTTGAGTGCCCAAGGCCTTGGCACTCTCCCAGAGCCTTTCTAGAGCCCATTGTATTTATTTCCACAACGGGCCTTATTCCTAGTAAACTTTATAAAGATGATTTCAGATGCTGAATGGCAATAGCCAGCTTGATCAGATTGATATGCAGAGGGGTAGTAGGAGTAGAGATATCAGCACTGGCAATGACCCTAGGTCTCAGTCTGGTACAAGAGGATGCAGTCCAGGAGGATGCAAAGAAGAAATAGAAAGAAGTCTGAAGAAGTGAGCAGTGACTCATAGAAACACACACCCAACCATAATTTTGTTAGTCTTTAAAGATGCTACTGGACTCTTACTATTACAAACCACAACATTCAAAAACCAAGGGTATTTTAACCTTTCAGGACATTCAGTTGCTGACCTATGAGCAGCAGTTCTCTTACAAAAGAATTTCAAAGGGAGATAAGAGAGAGAGACTGGAGAATTGCAGCTGATAATGGAGCTCAAGACAATGCAAACTCCTGGCCTGAATTGAGACCTAGATTGTTCCTCTCATTAAAAATGCCTGCTGTTCTCATATGGCATCTGAAATCACTTCACTCTCCAAGATATAAGGACAGATGGACTCCCATTCTAGCTGTATCTGAAGAAGTGAGCAGTGACTTACGAAAGCTCCTATCCTGACAGAAACTTTGTTAGTCTTTAAGGTGCTGCTGGACTCTTGTACCCTTTCACAATAAGGAATGCAAGCTGTACTGTTAGGTTTCTTCCTCTCCCCCATCTGTTAGAAACATGTTTTAAGATCCATGCCCCACTAAGTTCACTGGAACACTCTCTAGTTGATGTGCGGAGGACTGCAAATGTAACATTTAACAGCTCAGTCTTAACCATGTATATTCAGAAATTACTCAGACTTACTTCCAAGTGAGCATGTATAAGATCTGCCTGTCAGACATCCAACTAATCCCTGTTGTTCAAGGGAACAATTTGGTTCCTACTTTGTCTTCATGGAGAAGTGACCCAATGTTGAGACCCATGAAGGGGGGAGGGATTCTGATACATAAGATATATGGCTCTCTAAAGGCTGAAGGTTCTGTCCTGCACAAACATTAGTTGTAATCAATGCCAGGGGTCATCTGGGGCCAGAGCTAGGTGGAGCAGTGCTCCGCCAGCCCAGGAGTGGGCACTAGGACAGCCACGGGCTGAATTAGCTTCTCTGATCTGATTTGGCCCGTCACCGAAATTTGGCAGCGGCTTAAAAAGTGGCTGGAGGGGATGGGGTTTGAGGGAGAGGCTCCAAACTTACAGGGTAGCTGCTGGAGCCTCTCCCCCAAATACCCACCAAGTTTCAAGAAGATTAGACTAGGGGGTCCAATTCTATGGGCCCCCAAACAGGTTGCCCCCATTCCCTCCATTGTTCTCTATGGTGGAGAAAAAGTAACGTTTTTTCCCACCATAGAGAACAATGGAGGGGATGGGTCAACCTGTTTGGGGGGGCGTAGAATTGGACCCCGTGGTCCAATCTTCTTGAAACTTGGTGGGTACTGGGGGGGAGAGGCCCCAGCAGCTACCCTGCAAGTTTGGAGCCTCTCCCTCAAACCCCCTCTCCTCCAGCCCCTCATATACCCTATGAGTTTTTGCCATTAACTTCAATGGCCCATAGGGTATAATGGGGCTGCAACTGACATTTGGCCCCTGAGGTCAGGAGGCGCGGCATATGCTAATACTAATGAGCTCCTGCTCCTCTTTTCCTACAAAATGACCCCTGATCAATGCTCCCTCCGACCTCTGGAGTCTTGCGAGCAAAAATTCTACTTTTTGAGCCGCTGGCATTAAAGTTGCGAGTGAGCAATTTGGCTGCTGCATAAATCAGTGTGTTCTGGAGCCCTCCCTTCCTGAGCAGAGACAAGGGAAGGTGCCGGTGGAAGCCGCTCCACTACCTCTCCGCTTGCTCCTCCCAGCCTGTAGTTGCTTTCCAACGCCGCTTGAAGCTGCGGCTGGTCTCGGGACCGGCCCGACAGTCTCTCCTCCTCCGCACATGGGGGCAGAGGAGGAGGAGGAGGAGGAGGAGGGGAGAGAGCGGTCCGTCCGTGCAGGGGGGGGGGCGGCACCGACGGGCTGCGCTCAGACTTCTGCTCCCCTCCCACCTCTAGCCGGAGCTCCCTTCCCCCCCCCCCCAGCCCCCGCCACGCTTCCCCAACTCACCCCGACCGGTGGCGGCGGCGGCGGCGGCCAGCAGATGCGGCTTCCCGCTCCCGACGGAGGGCTGCCGGGGGCGGGGCCAACTCCCCCTGGCGGGAAAGCGCTCTCCCTTTAAGCGCCGGGAGCCTGGCCGCCACGCGGAGACTCGGCGCTTTCCGGCCAGCGGGGAGGGGAGGGGAGGGGAGGGGCGGGGCCGGAGGCCAGCCGGGGGAGGCTCAGCACCCCCTGGAAAAGTTCGGGGCGGGGCTCCAGCTCCCCAGCCCCCCTGAAGATGACGCCTGTGTCGCCCAAAGAAACCAGAGTGTGCAGACACCAGCAGCCTGGCTCTGCAGCCTTACTTAAGCCAGCCCCCACCCCCTGTGGGAAACAAAAGGGGCTGGCGGGCTTCGACCAAAACCGTCTAAAAGCGATGAGGGGCAGAACTGGTCCTGATCTGATAGGTGTTGAACTGCTCAGCTTAAAGGGAGACCAGAACCCCTTTCAGATGGTACAGTCGGTCACCACAGATTGGGAGTATACTGATCATGTGTACTGGGAATGGCACGACCCCCAATCCTCTTAATGTCTGGTTGCCATGTTGGGTGAACAAGGACAACATGTGAATTTGCCACGTGTATATTTTTAGTTTATTTATTTTGAGATTTATATCCCGCCCTCCCCGCAAGCGGGTATATAGCCTTCATACCCATGAACACAAGCACTAAAATAAAAATCCAGTGGTCTTTTCACGCGTACGTACCAGAGATGTACATGCATGGTAAATACATGCATTGCCCATTTGCACACAACATGGTGACCACGTATCTCAGGAAGACATACAGTTGTAACATCTGAAATGGGCTTGTGACTAACAGTAAACTTGTGTTGATTGTGAAAGCAACCCACATGGTTTCGCTCATCAAAACTATCCCCACCCCCACCCTGGTGCCACCATTCGTACTTTACTGGAGAGGAGCCTGGGTGCTTTAAGTACCAAATCAGGCTCCCGCGCACGGCTGTCACACGGCTTCTGAGATCTGACTTTCCCATCTCCTGCCTTCCAAGCATCTTAGACATTCCAGACCAAAATCAAAGCCTCACACATTCCAGTGCCAATTTAAAAGTGATCCAAATTTGTGTCCTCAGATGCCAATTTAGGCAATCCCATCCACCCTGGCAATGCCAGTCGAATGCCCTTATTACCCCACCTTGATTACTCTACAGTTTAGAGAGACAATGTAGGTAAAGAACTGAGACACAAGATGATAACATTTTTTGGCTTGTGAAAAGAGTTTATAGAAACAAACAGCATCAAGCCCCAAACATCAGAGGGGGGGAAGAAACCAACAAACTTGTCTTTCTAAACTATCTTTCTGCATAGGAAGTATCCTCCAAAATTTCTCTTTACAAATCACTCTGAATGGCACTCTATAAGGTCTGCCCAAAATTTCATCCATGCTGCAGACCCTGCTACAGCCCTTCTGAGGTGGGCCTGTACCACTTCATAATGCAGATGGAAGAACACATATGAGAACATGAAATAAAAAGCTCTCTGTATATGGAAAGCTGGAACATCAGAATTCTAATCTTGATTTCTCCTTAATGTGCTGGATTTCTTTGTGCAAGGAGTTGGCTTTTCCCCCTCCCAGTGCAGGAAGTATTCCAGCACAGGATTTCCCTGCTTGCAGTTTGTAATGGTGGAACCTAAGCACTATAGCACGTCTGCAATTCAGTTTGGTGGGCTCAAATAAGCTTCAGACCAAGCTCTTAGGGGCACAGGGTTAAGGGTCACCCCATTTCTAACCACTCTAACCCACCATACATGGATGCTGGTGTCCAGATTGACATCCTGCCCCAAAACTCTGGAACAATCATTAAGTGCCGATTCACACTACCATTTTGAAGTGGTGAGTTATATTAAGTCTGGGAAAAAGTTGGAGGCTCCATCCTGACATGTGCTAGGAGGTGAATCCCCAGGATGTAAACATGCCACTGTACCAACACATGCTGAGGGTGAAATTCTGGAGTGCTTCTACCGATTTCTGTGTGTGAAGTGCCCGCTGAGAGCTGGAAGAACAGCAGCATACAATTAACACACTTTAAGCGTAATTAAAAGACAATTAAAAAGGTGTTCATCACATGAAGCATGGTTAAAAGAGGAATTTGTTGGCACAAGGTATGGTGATGGCCACTAACAGATTTTTTTATGAAACAGGTTTGGATCTTGTAGATCCAGTGTCTCGCACTAAGGGAAGACTCCTTCTGCCAGAGGAAAGTGCCTTCACTGGGAGATCCACAGGATCCAACCCACACTCCACCCCACCCCACCCTGATGGAAATCGTCATGAATCATTCACTGGAGAGAGAGAGAAAGCTCTGGACTAGATGGGCCATTGTCCGAATGCAGCAAGGCAGTGCTCGGTTTACTTTGAAAGCCAGCCGTTGCATGTGCCCCCCTCCCCCCACCGCCACTTTTTCTTTAATCCCTGGTTGCCTACTAAATGCCCAAGTGGCTGGTGCCACTCACCATGTTCATGCTAAAAATATTATCAGCCAGAGGCAGCTTCACTCCATTCAGACGGCCACAGAGAACTTCTCTTTAAGGCACTCCCACATGGTAAGCTCCTGAACGGCCAGTTACCCACTGCAGCACACGATGGGAAGGGGAAGAATGGTCCCGGGGGGCGGGGGAGAATAGGAGCATTCTCCTCTGGGACAGCCAGCCCTGAAGACAGCTGTCGAGACACCATAGCTGCTCTGCATCTCTGCCAGGATGTCGTGCTTATGACCACACAGGTCAGGCGTGATGAACTACCACTGGCTGGCGCCTACATGGAAGGAGGGCAGCAGCTCCCCCAGAAGCACCCCAAGCCCACCCCTGAACCCTTCAGCCATATGCCCTACAGCTCTTCCACCACTTAGAACAGAGGGAAGAAGGGTGAAGGACGGTGCAGGTTATGTGAATGACGTGCTCTCCCCGGAACAGAGTGGCCCCTTGGAGGGGCCAGCCCCCCAGAGGCAAGGGTGCCCCTGCTCACGCCCCTCTGTCCCAGCACCGTCTCCTTGCCACTATCCTCCTACTCAGGTCCCAGTAAGAGTCACAAAACTAAGAGATCAACCCGCTCCCCCAGGGAGAACATCCAGTCCCCAAATTACAACCATGTGGACATGCCCAGGAAGATGACGAGGAAACTGGCAGATCAACTTCCTGCATGCTGGTGGTGGTTTTTATTCATCTTTGTCATCCAGTTTGCGTTTCACTTTGGTGGTCATGTAGAGGGCTGTGAAGCTGCAGGACGCCACCACGAAAAGGCACAGGGCAGAGAAAAGAGGGGCCAGGCCGCTGTGCAGCCTAATATAGATCGGTCGCCTTGTCTCGTAATCCAGAAGCACTGCCTCCACCTGGGTAAGGGTGCAGAGCAGCAGGAAGACATGGAAGATCTGGTGCCCTTGCCCGACAAAATGGCACTTGCCGGGAAACCATTTCTCGGGGTACGGGTAGGCGAAAAAAAAGGCCCCAATCAGAAAAAAGAGCACATGGCACTTGTGGTACAAAACAGCCGGGTCTGCAAGCCCGGAGGAGGCATAAATGCGGTAAACCACCGGGCTGATGTCCAAAGCGTACGCCACGGCTGAGGGCATTTCCTGGCACAGCCGGCCCTGCAGAGAGGACAGCTGGGGGCACCTGTATTTGGCATAGCAGGAGCCAGCACAGGAGAGCCAAGCTAGCAAGATCGCTCCTGGCACATAGAAGCTCACAACTCGGGCATGCCACTCTGGCTCAATGGCATAGTAGTAATGTACTAAGGCACTGCTATATTGATAAGTGGCGACACCCACATAGTCCAAGAAGAAGAAGGCATAGTGCCAGAACTCTGATTTGGCTTGCAAGAGATGCGCCAGGGTGCTGAATGTTGAGTAAACAACGGAGGAGACGGAGATGACAAAGAGGGGCTGCGTGTGCGGATCGCCGAGGAAATCCACCACCTGGGAGAGCCGCCAGAACCTCACCAGCAGGATCATGGCGGCCACCAGGTGAGTCCAGACGTTGACTGCCTCATTGTGTTGCTGGAAGAGAGACAGGAAGTAGTACCTCCAGGTCCGGTTGAGAGGGCGGTAGCCAGTGTGGATGTACGGCTTCCGGAAAAGCCGGGGCACATCTGACACCCCCACGGTGCAAGATGAGGCAGGAAGGGCATTCTCCAGGAGCCGTGGGACCTTCCAGAGGTGCTGGACATTGATGAACAGATGGCTCAGCTTCTCAGCCACGACTGTTGCCATGGCAGGAAGGCCGAGCCCTGCAGAACAAAACGCCCTTCGGAAAGAGAAAAGGAAGTTAGTTGGCATCAGAAACATTAAAGATGACATGTACCCGAATGTAGGAGGTTGAAGCAGCAGCCCTGGGGGCTTGTGTGTGTGTGCACGCGACTAGTCAGGGAAGGCAAAGCTCTGGCACAGGGCAGGGCAGGGCTAGGCAACTGTTCTGGACCACAAAAAATGTCTGTAAAAAGGGGGGGACAAAGGGACAGGACTGCACTAGAAAAGAGGCGCGAACAAAAAGGAGCTATAATAACCCAAACAGCCAAAGGACCTTAAAAATGGTGTACTAACAATGACATTAGCAAAACAATGAATTCAATCTAATCTCTGAATGCAATCACAATAATCATCTGTTGCAACCCAGCTACAGTGGGCTGGGTCCTATGACTCTGTTCCGCTCAGTCAGATCCTATGAATCGCTTCCGCTAAGTCTGGGAGAAAGACTTTACTTGGATGCAGGAAGCCTTTTTCCAATGGAAAGAAGCCTTTCCCTGTTGGAGAACACTTGGTCATGGGATCCAGCTTC
This sequence comes from Lepidodactylus listeri, assembly GCA_029233225.1. Lineage (NCBI taxonomy): Eukaryota > Metazoa > Chordata > Lepidosauria > Squamata > Gekkonidae > Lepidodactylus > Lepidodactylus listeri. The sequence continues at coordinate 6,299,087 of JARCFY010000020.1, read as the reverse complement.
ATACAAACTGTCAACATGGTGATGATATTAATTGACGATATACCATCATGATGAGGTGCCCATTCAACACTGCAGAAAAAATTGTAGATAATGAAGACTTCAGTGTGCATGTTTGCTCTTCAATGTTCTCAGTAAAACACACAGATGACAAAAGGCCTCAATATGACAGAAACAGGGAAGCAGCTGCATTCCGGTGGAAATTCTGAAGTGGAGAAAGAGGAAGCGTTCTGCGGGCAGGTTTCTTCTGCCAAAACAGCTGCGGCTTCCAGTTTCTGCCAGACAAGCCAACCCTAGCAAGACAAAATGAGAACATGGTATGCAGATACTGACAAAATAGAAAACTGTGTATGTAATCTTATTACATGTGCCGACAACTAGAAATTTGAAGAGTGCTATGCCGTTGGTCTGAAATTGTGAGCCATATATGAAAGTGTGTATACCCATTTCAGAGTTGTGGCTGATTGCTGTGGAGTGCTGCTGGATTGAGAGAAGCAGTTCTGTCTTTTGAAGAAGCTTTGTGGAAACGCAGTTTTAGCTAGCTTGCCCATCACATTGGGAGTGCGCTTTGCAACTAAAGAATCTTGTTTAAACACTAAAGCATCTTATTTGGAAGTTTGAAGAAGCGTGTGTCTGCTACCGAGAATGCCCATTGTTTTAGATTCAAGAAGCGTCTTTATTTTCGTCCATTGCACATCCTTGGGTTTTACTAATGAGTATGGAATTTACAGAATGCTGAGGAACATTTTCTATGGACTGCTTTTGAAAACACTGCTGAAAGTTGACCTGGTTTCTATGGATTGTTTTTGAAAATACTGCCAGTAAGTGGAGAGTTATTTTATTCTACGTATTAATAAACACACATTGTATATTTGGTTATTAATTCATCTTTAGTAGTTGTTGGCACGTGTAATAAGATTACATAGACCAGCCAGAACTAGCAGGCATCTCAAACGGTACACTGAAGTCTTTGTCACCCTCACAACAACAGCCCTGTGAGGTAGGTAGCTTAGACTGCATCAGTCCATGTCAGCTGAAATCAAGACGTTCCAGGAACCGAAAGGGTTCAGGCTGAAGGGAGCCATTGTGGGGGGGGGGGGGGGTTGGGGGTTGTGGCCAGAGGGCCCCTGCTCGTGAGCTTCCTGGGACATCTGGACAAATGGATGAGAGGGCCTGATCCAGCGAGGCTGTTCTTATTATTCTTGCCCGGCCCTTCTGCTCTGCACAGCCACACATATGTGCACCCATGTACTTGCACGACACACTGTGAGTCATAGTAACTGTCAGTGAATTTTAAAGCCCTCCCAAATGGCAAATACATTAGACAATCTCTTGGGAATTTTGTTTTAATTGCATGCGTCCAGATCCCAGCAAACTCTGCCACATTAAATAAATCAATGCAACTGTTGCATGTCTGGAATTGCCCCAGGCACAGAAGTTACCATTTATTGCATAGATTCAGGTGGGTAGCCGTGTTGGTCTGAAGCAGCAGAACAAAGTTCAAGTCCAGACCAACAAAGCTGTATTCAAGCCCAACAGTCTTATTCAAGGTATAAGCTTTTGTGTGCATGCAAACTTCTTCAGACACATTGAAATGGAAGTTACCAGGTAGAGGGTGAGTAGCAAATTAGCATACAACATAATGAAGGTGTTTCGCAGATGCAAGGACCAAACTGGAATAACAAGCTTTGTTTATACGGTCACCATTTGTTTGGGTTTAACTCCAGGGGAAAACATAGTGAAGGAAATAAATATAACAAAATCAGAGATTGATGGGCAGATGTACCCTTCTTAGCTGTGGAATGCTGGGAGAAATTGACTGAGGCCCGGCCATTATGCTCCATCCATCGCATCGCAAGCGTGGAGGCAACAGGACAGCATCCTCTTCTCTGAGGTAGTGCGACTGACTGTGCAGCATATCTCCCCTGTCCCCAGACCAGAGAAATCCAATCCAATATGCCGTTCCAAATTACATTACATTCATAACATTACATTCTACTATTCTTATCTACTATTCTAAATAAGAAATAAAATAAAATAAAAAGGATCTATAACCCTTCTGGGGGATTGGTGAGAAGGCAGATGTAAGGACTGAATGAGGTTAGCATATGTAGTGAGATAAGAAATGAATATCCCTGTTGAGTCCTGGGGGCCTAGTTAATCTTGCATACCCATGGCAAGGCTGGGAAGGGATCCACCACACATGGAAGACTAGAGCTGTAAGTCACAGCCCATTTAATTTTGGCACGCTCCCATTCCAGCATGAAAGGAATTAAAGGGACACGATCCAGCAGGGGCATCTCCTGGGAAGCCTTGTGCCAAAGATATGCCCAACAGAATCCTAGCTTTTGGTGCCCTGAGAAAAGGTGCAGAAAAGGACACCCAGAACCACCAAACAGGTGGGACTCTTTCTTTGCAAGGCGAGGCTAAAGCATTCTGGGTGTTTTCACTTTGTTGGGAAAGGCGACCACTATAAAGATGATATGGAAGAGAGATGTATGAAACCACAAACACCAAGGAGAGAGAGAGGCAGCATGGTGTGGCTGGACTACAATCTGAGAGACCTCAGTTCAGACCCCCACTCTGCTATGGAAGCTTGGTGGGTGACCTTCAGCCAGTCGTACACTCTCAACCCAATCTACCTCACAGGGGTGTTGTGACAGCTAACCCAATGTATATGACAGCTAACCCAGTGAAACCGATCACAAGGTGATTCAGAACAAACAAGAAGGAAACATTTATACAGAATGCAATCAATGTATGGTTTCATCGGCAACAGCCACTATACTAGAGTCATTTAGCTATGTCCATGAGTCATGATAATCAAGAACTGAACTTCCATCTTCAGAGACAGTATACCTGTGAGTATCCAAAGCTGGGAGAAACAACAGCTACCTGCTTGGCCACTGCTGGCAACAGATAGCTTGGAGTAGCTTCACCCTGGCCTGTCCCAGAAAGATAAATCTGCTGAGGACTGATAGCCTCCCTAACCTCTGGGCTCAGGGCAACTCACCCAAATATTTTAAATATAAAAATTGTGCCCAGGGCAGAAACACACATATGAACCTCAGAAGAGCCCTGCTGGGTCAGACCAGGGAGGGTCCCTCTAGTCCCACATCCCGTCTCACACAGAGGCCCCAACAACAGGGCACAGAGGCTGAGGCCTTCCCCTGATGTTGCCTCCTGGCTTAGTGCCTCTCAATGTGGAGATTCCCCTCAGCCGCCATGGCTCGTAGTCACTGATAGACTTATCGTCCATAAATATATCTAATTCCCTTTTAAAGCTGTTTTTTCCTGTAGCCATCACTTCATCCTCTGGCTGTCAGGTTCCCTGTCATGGCTGCTTCTTTTTCCCAGTCCCTTTTCAGGTCCCGGTGGGAGAACGGCATCAGCTCCCCCCCCCCCCAATCTCACCCCTCCTTCCTCGGAGTGAACTCATCTGTTTTGCTAGACTTCAGTTATCTCTGTTGCTGCACTTGTAACCTTGGGCAACTGGGGCTCCACTCTCCCAGGTGTCTTTTGCGTGGGAATGCATGTAGATTACACACACAGGGTCAGGGATGGGAATTTAGCTCAGCTTACGTGCCTTTTTCTCTGAGAAAGTAACGGTAGCACATTTTGGCGCTTGATATTTTTATTCTGACTGGTACCTGACTTTTTACTCCTGTTTGAATACAGTATATCAGTTCCTCACATTCTGTATCTGGTATCACTAACAACGCAAGTGTTTCCTGAAAGACCATTAAGAAATAAAGACTTTGTTTTGCAATACAAGGCCTGGCTTATTGGATCTCATCAGAAGCCTCACACTGGCAGCGAATTCCACATTTTAATCACTCACTGTGTAAAATAGAATTTCCTTTTGTCTGTCCTGAACCTCCTGCCCATCAGTTTCATTGGATGCCCTCAAGTTCTAGTATTTGAAGAGAGGGAGAAAAAAATTCTCTTTGTCAACTCTCGATGGTATTTTACTGGCCTTGAGCCAGTTGTCTGGAAAGGTGGGACAAAAATGTGAATAATAAATAAATAAATAAATAAAAATAAACCCTCTCCACCCCATGCATAAGTTTATGAACCTCTCTCATGTCCCCCGTTAGTTGTCTCTTCTCTAAACTGAGAAGTCCCAGAGTTCACCCTTTCCTCCTAGGGAAGGTGCTCCAATCCCTCTAATCATCTTGGTTGCCCTCCGCGGTATTTTTTCCACACTGCAATGTCCTTTTTGAGATACGGGGACCAGAACTGTACACAGGATTCCCAATGAGGCCCTACCACAGCTCTATACGGGGCATTACGATAGTGGCTGTATTATTCTCAGCCCCTTTCCTAGTAATCCCTAACACAAGAGTTTGCCTTTTTCAGCACTGCAGCACACTGGTTTGGCACTTTCACTGAGCTATCCACTAGGACCCCAAGATCTTTTCCCCTATCAGTCTTGGCAAGTTCAGACCCCATTAGCCTGTGCTAGAAGGTGGGGGGGGGGGTTCCTTCCCAATGTGCATCACCTTGCACTTTCCAACACTGTACTTCATTTGCCACATTGCTACCCACTCACACAGTTTGTGGAGGTCCTTTTGGAGCTCTTGACAGCCAGCCTTGGTTTTCACCATCCTAAATAATTTGGTGTCATCTGCAAACCTGGCCACTACACTACTCACCCCCAGTTCCAGATCACTGATAAATAAATGAAATAGTACTGGCCCCACTACTGAGCCGTGGGACCCACACTGCTTCCTTCCTTCCACAGTGAGAATTGTCCATTGATTCCTACTCTTTGCTTCCTGTAATTTAACCAGTTTTTAATCCATAAGAGAACCCGTCCTCTTATCCCATGACTGCTAAGTTTACTCAGGAGTCTTTAGTGAGGTACCTTGTCAAAAGTCTTTTGAAAGTCCAGGTATATAATGTCTGTGTGCATGCGCATGCACACACGCACATACGCACACGCACGCACACACAGAGTTCAGTTGGAAGCTTTCCAAAAACGCCACAAACCATTTTGCAAATGTAATCAAAGAAGAGAACCCCAATCTCCAGTTCCATTAAATTATAACCTACCCAAGCTCCTTCTGCCTGGAAACTCTGGATCCTGATTTTAATTCTAAACAGCAGTCTTTTCCCACCAGTTGCCAGGGGTGGCTCACGCAGAGCTGGGCTAGCCCACGAAGCACCTTGCCAGGCCTTCATACGGCTAGATCATCTCACAATGAAATGGTCTAGCACTGCAGAAGGTGCCAGTTTCAGATCCCAGCATCAGGTAGTTGGTTGGTGATGTGAAAGACTCTCGATCAGAGACATTGGACTGACCCTGACAGACCAAGTGTCTGACTCCATATAAGACAACTTAATGTGTGGTTCTCTGCATGTATTCAGTGTAAGGCAGTTTTGTGTGCTTAAGGATTGTTCGGGGGGGGGGGGGGGAGGGGAATTCCCTGTTTCTTCTTCCTGGATCAAACTACAGTTCCATATGTGTAGGCATTTACCAGCTGTCTTCTCGCTTACAAAAATTAGCACTCTCCTTTGCTGCATACAACACAAAGAGGCCGTACAAGGGTTGAAAACAATGTATTGTGACATGCTTGACACATAAATATGTGAACTTGGAATCATGGGAAGAGGGGAACAATTTGGAAATCTATCCTACGCAAAGAGCTCCCCCCTCCAAGTTTCTCTAGGATCTCAAGAACTTGAGTGGGGTGGTCCCCCTGCCCCCCTTTTCCCCTTCAACTGGCTTTCAGATGCAATCAACACTCAGGGAACTCTGGGCACATATTCAGTCCTCATCAGGCTAATTTTTGTTAATTTAGAAAACCATCTGCCTATTCAGGGAGTCCCCCAAGCATGAAAGACCAGAGTTTTGTCTACAGAAAGCTTGGTCTGGCTACTTTTGGGACTGGCAGAGTGACCAGCCAGGTTGCTAACAGAAATAGTGATTGGCAAAACCCTGTTATGGCAGAGGATTGTATACATTTCATAAAGGATGTCCAGTTGGATCAGACCAATGGTCCATCTAGTCCAGAATCCTGTCTCACGCCCGTCTCTGTTAAAGACTGGGGTTTATAAAATTAGGCACGGGATGGAGAAAAAGTGGACAGAGAGAACTTCTTCTCCTTCTCCCTTACGGTAGCACTTGGGGGCGCCCAGCAAAGGTAATGGGAAATAAGATTCAGAACTAACAAAAGGAAATACTCCTTTATTTAACGAGTAATTAAATTGTGGGATCCACTGCCAGTGGAGGTAGTGAAGCCATAAGCATAAAGGTAAAGGTTTCCCTTGCTCAAAAGCTAGTTGAATCCGACTCTAAGGGGTGGTGCTCATCTCCGTTTCCACTGTCCAAAGACGTTTCTGTGGTCATGTGGCTGGCATGACTAAACGCCGAGGCGCATGGAACGCTGTTACCTTCCCACCGAAGCAGTACCTATGTATCTACTTGCAATTTCTTGCTTTCAAACTGCTAGGTTGGCAACAGCTGGGGCCAGAGACAGGAGCTCACTCCATCACACAGCACTCGGGTGTTGAACGGCCGAACTATAGACCTTACAGTCTGCAGCTCAGCGTCTTAACCTCTGAGCCACCGCAGCCCCTAGCCATAAGCATAGATGCCTTTAAAAGGAGATTAGATAGATTCATGGAGAATAGATCCATCAGTGGCTACTAGGCATGATGACTGAAGGGAACCTCCATGTTCAGAGGCAGTAAACCTCTGAATAACAGCTGACTGATCCACAGAGTAGAGAATTAAAGCAGCATTTGCAGATCTGGCATGCTACAGTAACTGGGAACAAACAAAAAAACAAATCCCCCCCTTTCATTTACTAAATTTCTATCCTGTCCCTCCTCCAACCAGCAGCACGTTTGAAGTTTTCCCAATTTCACCCACACAACAACCCTGCAAGGGTGCTTAAGCCTGAGAGAGACTGACTGGCCCAAGGTCATTCAACAAGCTTCAGGGCTGAGGGCAAAACCAGATATGTCAGGGGGGGGGGGTCCTGGGTTCAGACCTCTCATAGATTCCACTTATCTCATCTGTAACTCCACAGAACTACTCTCAAGATCAGGAGAGGCGAGGACGCAACCACCCATGAAGTATTCCTAATATAAATCCCCCCCCCAAGCTACAATTTGCTCCAGGCTGGCAAAAAAGGCCAATTTAAGAGCCATAACTGCCCTCCTTCCTGCAGAGATCGTATCAGCTGGGGCAGGGCAGAGATTTCCCTTGGGCAGAAAGCATTAACCACCAGCCCCCTCGAGAGCCTTCCCTGATCTTCAAAGCAACCATGTTGTATCATTAATTAGGGTTGTTGTTTTTTTTTAAAAAAAAGAACCACCATGGGAAATCCTAAATTAAAGATCTCCCACATCACACCTAGTCTGGCCCTGAGCAAACCTCCACGGACCAAGACTAATGCCCTGTCTGCTACACTGGGGCAGTCAAATGGATGATTGCAGTCTGCTGGTTTCTGATTTCTAGTGTAGTTGTTCCCAACCAGTGGGCTAGGGACCCCTGGGGGCACACAGAGTTGTGGCAAGGGGGCTGTGAATGCACAAGCACACCAAGCAACATCATTTTAAATGTTTTGATCATTATGTGTTTTCTCAATCAACGGATACGATGGGCACAATCATACGCACACATTTGCGACTCAAGAGGGACGATTCCCTGCCAGCTCAAAGTGGCGCGATCACACCAGCACATCTGGGAAGCGTCCCACAAGTGTCATCAAACTGTCGCAAGCAGCTTTGAGCCAGTGGGGAATCGGCGTAAAAAGCTACCAGTGAAAGGCAGTAGCAAATGGTTTGCGACGACCTGGAGCCGGATTTTCCCTATGTGATCGCGCCAGAGCAAACGTGCAGTGTCGGGGATCAGGCTCCCCCCCCCCCTGGTATTCGCATCATTGGACAACCCCCAGGGTGGAGAGGCAATTCATCAATCCCTTGTTTTAGCGAATAAGCGAATCAAAAACGACCGGGGGGGGGGAACCAACTCGCCTGCAGTTGCGTGTGATCACGCAGTGGTGGTTTTCCCTTGCAGGTCCATGGACCTGTGTGATCCCGCAACAGCGACACAAATTGGCGTTGCTTCCCGTCCGGCTTATCTCGCTCGTGTGACCGCGACCTAAGAATACTACTATCATGTGGAGGGGTCTGTGGAATTTTCTGATGTTAAAAAGTGGTCCTCACACTCCAAAAGGTTGGGAACCACCACTCTCGGGGATGGCTTTCCTTTCCAGCATTCTTGCCAAGAATGATCTGAACTTTGGTCTGGTCCAATAAGACACAATCCTATGACTGCATTTTCAGGATCACAGAACACAAATGCGTGAAGTATTAACAGTTCACAAATGTACACTCTCTCCCTTTACAACATGTTGGCAAACCCTGGGGATTCTCTTTCGAAATAAGATGACAACTGGGCAAGCCGCTTCGGCACTATCCCAAAGCAATCCTTCATCAGGAGAGTGGAAGCCTTCTGCTTATTGAACTACTAAGTTCTCTCTTGCTTCCTTCGGTAACACAGAAAACCATCTTGGGATAACATGCATGTTTCTTTCTATGTCACCACAAGTTAAAAGGCAGGCTTACAGTTCTTTAACTGGTCAACGGTAACCTCTTACCTAAACCAGCAGCTGTGATTCAAGCTAACACCCTACTGTTACATAATGCAAAGGGCTGAAGGTGGGGCTGGAATCTTCCACACTCTGTAAGCAGTCTCTGTTTATCAAGATATGCTTTCTTCATGCTTTCGGGAGCTACATGCGCCTCTTTCACACAGTCTAATTTAATGTTAATAAAAAGCAAATCTGCATACTTTTCAATAAAAACTTGTGTGTAATATTTGTTCATGTCTTGCGGCTCTCAAACATCTGATGTTTATGCTGTGTGGCTGTTACATTAAGCAAGTCTGCCCACCCCTGTATCAGACCATGAGGAACAATATTGGGGGGGGGGGGTGACCTGCAACTGGAAGGGGCAATCGATAGAAGTTGCCAGTTTAACCTGGATTCAAGCCAAGGGTTCTCTCTCCACAGTTACCCTGAATTTTAAGGTATCAGGATATCTCTTACTTTTGTTCCCATAAAAACATTCCATTTCATCCTGTGCAAGTCTGCTCAGAAGAAAGTTTCACTGAATCCAACTGGACGTAGTGCCAAGTAACAAATTCCAGAGATGCGGCTGTTTTACAGGCTGAAACAAAACTGCATCAAATTGCAATGCTCTGATCTGGATTGCTCAGTCTTCTCAGATCTCGGAAGCCAAACAGGGCCGGCCCCGGCAAATTATTTGGATGGGAGACCTCCAAGGAATACCAGGGTCATGGCACAGAGGCAGGCAATGGCAAGCCACCTCTGAACATCTTCTTGCCTTGAAAACCCCACAAGGGGTCGCCATAAGTCAGCTGTGACTTGACAGCAAAAAACCCTGCAACATTACAGCCCCAGACTGCGCACGCTTACTCAGAAGTAAGTCCCATTATGTTCCGCATTGCTTTCAATTGCCCCCTTAGTTTAGCCCTGTGCACATATGTTACAGTGGACACAGATACACTCCTGTTTGTGAGAAAGGCAACATGTGTTCAACTTTGCAAATGACAACAGGCGTCAGTCCCAGGATAAAGGTGTGGTTTCAATCGCATGTTCAGCTTTACATGCGTTCCCTATAACATGAGAATTACCTGATGCAAGTAGAAAGAAAAATAAAGTGTCCATTGTACACAGATGTGTGTGTTCATTCTAATTTGGGAACAGGGCTTTTGTTACAGTAAAGCAAAACCTATGGCACTTTAAAGATGTACTGAAGCAGATGCTCTTGCACCAGGTATGAAGTGCTCCCTCCATTAGCAGCCACATACATGGGTGAAGAACAGGAAAACTACATGGTGACGCATACGATCAATGCAATGCAAAAAGTACTGTTCCTATTCTACTTTGAAAAGCCCGAGTCTTGCACATACTTGTCATTGAGCATGCATGGCATTTCTCAGGCTTCCTGACCACCGCAGGCATCCAACAGAACACGGGAAGAGCTCCTGCCCCGATACGCCCGCTGGCCTTCAGGGCGCCACCACGAGATTCCTTTTTCCCTGTTACTCCCGGGTCGGACTGCAAAGCAAAACTAACTGGCCGAAATTGATTTGCGTCCCGTCCCCCTACCCCCCCCCCCCCCCCCCATCTTTTAAAATCTTGTGACATCAAGCCCGATGAAAAGTCCCGCTGGGCTCGAGAGTATTTTAGGCTCCTAAAAGGCGGTACACGGATCTTGTTGGGAGTTCCTAGATAAGCGTAAAAGCCACTTTCCCGGAACTCAGCGGGGCTGGCTTCTTTTCTGAGGAAGCACCGTGCAGGGGCGCGGAATGCCCCCCCCCCCCCGGCGCACGAGCTGCAGCTTTCCCCAGCCCCGAGCCGCCCCCCCCCCCCGCAGGTCCCCCCTCACCGACTAGGGGGCTCGTGGGCGCGCGCAGGCAGGTCCCACCCCCGGGTTCCGCTCTTTCGCCCCCCGCTTTCCCGCCGCCCTGCCTCTTACGGACCTCCGAGGGCTTCTTCTTCTTCTTGAGGATGCTCCAGATTCCGCCTCGCCCTCAACGCCAGCGGGCCCGATGGACAGGAAGCGGCAGTGAGACCCACCCCAACCCGGCAGGGCCGCCCCTCTGCGGCAGCCACCGCCTCTCGCCGAAAAGACCCGCCTCGCCCCTGGGCCTCCCCCGCTCGCCCCCCGCAGCGGCAGGCAGGCAGGCACCCGACCGAAGCGCCGCTAAGGGGGGCTTCCGCAGCGCCGGCCGCGAGGCAAGCCCCCCCCCCCCGCCCCTCCGGGCCCTGCCTTCAGCTAGGCTGGAAAGGAGAACCTGCGGAGAGGCTGCCTGTCATTTTCAAGGCAGGTCTTGCTCGGCCGCCTGGCAAAATGCTCCCTGCGCGTCCCCCTCGTGGAAGAGCAGAAGCCCTGCCCGCCGCTTCTGGGCATCATCTGCCCACTCCGTTGGACGCGCTCCTTCGTTATATAACGGGGGGGGGCACGTGGCATGGAAGGCCCCCCCCACTCACCCCCCCCCCACCCCCGGGGAGGCAGGGGAACGGGGCGGCGGAAGGGACTGCGTCGGGCAGCTGAGGGATGCCGGCTGGAATGTTTCTTGGCATTTAAAAACAGTCACTAGAGCCGAAGAATTTTATTCGTGGCCGAAGCTGTCAGGGAGAAATGTTGCATCCCCTCTCTTGGCTTCTTCTGTTCCTATTTGCAAGGAGTTTAAAAAAACAAGGAGGGCTTTCCAGTCTGTGCACAGGCCAACCTGGGAAAGTCTCTTGCAGCGCCTCGTTTTCTTGCATGGTTGAAAACGGGAAGGCTAAAGCTCCTTTGAGGTCCCAGCCAGTCTTTTAAGTCTTTATACGTCAGAACAGCAAGCTCAACTTGAACATCCATTTTATTCGTTTTCAGTTGTTTCTCTGCACGTTTAGTGAGTAACCAGTGCCTCGGTTGGGGCAAAGCTTGGCAGGTCAGGTTTTAGGCTGTGGTCACCTGGTCATTTTGATCAGGTTGCACTGCTGTTCCATCTAGCATTTAAAATTGCTGATCACACGCCCGCTTCCATCTCCCGCACTGAAGTGGGCTCACTCACGCAGTCTTCACTGTTCCATAGCGAGTTTTCCTACACCTGTAAAAACAAATACTTTCCGGATATTGGCACTTTGAATCTGTGATTTGGCCAATCTGGACAGCCCTCTCTCGCAGTGATCGCAATTAGGTCATCTGAACGTCCTTTTCGTGATGTCCCCCCCCCACCACCATTGGGCGCATGAGCATCCTGCGCTGAATAAATCCGATGTATAAACATTCAAGCACACATCTAGACTCCAGTGCTTGGTTGTACATTGCCAGTTAATTTTGTTTGCCGGGGGGGGGGGGGGGGGCTGCAAGAACAAGGGAGTATGGCAAGTCCCACTGGGAGCAGTGATTCGGCTATCTGGACAGTGCCCGGAGCCTCACTGCACAATGCAAGCAGTTTGGGGAGGATGTGTGATCATCCCAACTTGAAATAAAATATTCCTGATCAAATCTATAGTGGGAACAAATCAGGATAAATTTGCCGTGTGACCACACCCTTACGATCCACTACCATTTTTTGGCACTAGCGGTGTACTGGTGATGTATGCAGCTATAGGGCTATATTTTGTGTCATAAGCATATAAACTGTACTTTTCAAATCACCAAAACCTAACGAAAAGAGCAAATGCACGTGGGGAGGGGAGCTCTTACTGAAAGATTATGGCCCTTTGGAGCAACCATACATCACAAGTCCTTCCCACATCAGCACCTCCCTTCCCGGAGCAACAATATGGGGAGGAGCTGAAGCATGCAAGAATGGAACAGGAACCCACATTGCAGCTGTTTCCATGCACAAACATCAGAAAAAGCTTTGTTCAGGACATGCATACTCCTGATTCCACATGGCATTTTACACACTTATGAGATTATACAGCCACTGTATGAGCTTCCCACAATTAGAAGACACCTTTAAACATTTATCTATTTTGACGTTTATTGCTTTACAACTGTTGATCTTATAACCTTAGCTTGTTATTTAGCTCTGACTTTGCATGTCTTAATCATGTTACGTTAATTCGGTTTCAAGTCCCTGTCTATAAGTTTGAACCTTACCTTCCATTCCAATGTATTTGAAAAAGTGTGTCTTGCACACAAAAGCTCACACCTTGAATAAACTTTTGTTGGTCTTAAAGGTGCCCCCACTGGACTCTAAAATTTGTATGAACAGCATTATCAATTCTTCTAGTACTGCTCACCATCTTTCAAAACAAGAAACGTTCCTTTTAAACATAACATAACCCTTAAGAACAATTACCCCCAATGTCACAAAATCAGTTAGAAAATTAGACTGACCACATGTCCTTTCGTCAATTGGACTTGCATAAGCTGGTCAATTCCCCTACCATTCTCCTTCCTACCAAGGGTTCAGGGAGGCAACAGCTAATTAGCTAGCAACACTGCTGGCCTAAACTGATCCAGTCAAATTTCCCTCTTTACATAAAGAGCATGCCCCAAATGAAGATCAGGAAGACCCACTGAAAACGTGCTGGAGTTGAAGCTGTGGTCTTCTTTCAAATAGAACTACTTGCTAGATTTTGAGACCATGTATTGTTTGCATAGAACTAGCAGAACAGTGATCAGTTCTTTCTAAAATGTGTGTAGCAATGTACATGTGTGTGTGTGTGTGTGGGGGGGGAGTAACCCTTTCCCCACTCCAGAACTATTTGGCTCCATGGGACAAACATACAGGAGTCCTACAAGTGAGGTACTCATCTGGTTTGGCCTTTTTCACACAGTCTTTGAGCTATACCCATATGCACCACCCTATGAACCAAGGTAGCTTCTGAACTACCACAGATTTTAGGCTAATCCTAAAGTGTGGTATAGAGGATGAAGCATCAGACTAAGATGTGGGAGACCCAAGTCTTACCTACCTCCCAGAGCCACTCTGAAGATAAAATGGAGGAGGACATAAGCTGCTTTGGGTCCCATTAGAGAGAGAGTCAGGCTATAAACAAAGGAAATAACATTCCAAGTGAAACTGTCCTAAGTGTGTACTAGCTGAAAACAGTATCAGATATTGACCCCTGCAATGCCATCTCATTCAAACTTCTCCACATTACTGTTTGTAGTGTAGCTTAACATGTTCAAGTGCTGTAACTTAATGGCTTGAACACAGTACATGCTAGACTCTGGTAATATGCCCATAGTTTTGCTGTTAATACATCAATGAATTCAAATACAGCAATTAATGAGTGATGTAGTACACTTAACTTAGACTCGAAGAACCAACAGTCCTCATGAAAGAGTAACAATTACATTTTGAATTAAATGGCTACATGAAAATTAATATTTTTGCAGTAATCTCTTCCCCCCTCCAGTCCTCAGAAAGATTTCATTGGGGAATACATTTGTGCCCATGTTTCCAAACTGCCAGTTTGGTAACAGAGAAGCTATATAATCAGGGTAAAAGTGAAACAGAATAAGGTTTCCCTTGCTTGAAAGCCAGTCGAGTCCAACTCTAGGGGGTGGTGCTCATCTGTTTTCAAGCCGAAGAACCAGCACTGTCCAACGACGTCTCCGTGGTCACGTGGCCGGCGTGACTAAACACCAAGGCGCACGGAACACTGTTGCAAACCGAGAGGGTCAAGCTAACAACAGAATAATTATAATGAAAAATATAGACATTTATTAGGGTGTACACATAAATAAAACAAAATAAAATTAAAAGAGACAGTCCAAGTATCAGACATATAAAATTAGGTTCATAAAGAATAGCAGTACATATCAAGCTGATGGATAAAACCTTTGACCTAAGGACCATACGCGTTTCAGCCCCTTGGGCCTTCCTCAGTGGTCAATGTTCCTTATAAAGTGACACATCCAAAAATGCATACAGAAATTTGTATAGACATATATGAGTATATATAAGACCAGGTGTTGCAGTCTTGAATGCTATATATTTGCCTACCACAAGTCAAGTACACCTGTGGTAGTAGCAGGAATTCTCCAAATTAGTCTGGTAACAAATGTCCCATTCGTCAGTAATGTATGTCACTTCCATCAAGTGAAATGGTCAAGTCTGCATGCATTTTTGGATGTGTGTCACTTTATACGGAATATTGACCACTGAGGAAGGCCCATAGGGGCTGAAACACGTATGGTCCTTAGGTCAACGGTTTTATCCATCAGCTCGATATGTACTGCTATTAGTTCTTTATGAACCTAATTTTATGTGATACTTGGACTGTCTTTTAATTTAATTTTGTTTTATTCATGTGTACACCCTAATAAATGTCTATATTTTTCATTGTAATTATTCTGTTGTTAGCTTGACCCTCTCGGTTCGCAGCTATTTGTTGGGTTGAGTTTCTCCCCCCCCCCCCCTTTTTTGCCTTTTGCACGGAACACTGTTAACCTTCCCACCAAAGTGGTACCTATTTATCTACTTGCAATTTCTTGCTTTCGAACAGCTAGGTTGGAAGGAGCTGGGGCCAGAAACAGGAGCTCACTCTGTCACGCGGCACTCGAACTGCCGACTTACAGACCTTTCGGTCTGCAGCTCAGTATCCTAACCTCTGAGCCACTGCAGCTCCTGAAAGAGGATGGTCATTCCAAATTACAGCTGACATTCATGAAGGGGCACAATAAGTCCTATGGCACACCTCCATGAATTTGAAAACTAGAAGTTTTTAATATGAGTCACCCACTTCTCGGCTGACTACATTACTTCAAGATGCAAACCAACTCCTTCCATCTCCTTCATTTTCAGTGCTGCCAGATGTTTCCAATTACACATGTTAAAGTCAGCAAGGAGACCCATGTCACTTAAGTGTATTTATTGTTGGCTGACTCATTCTGTTACAGAGATGCATACAGTTGTACTTTTTAATATGTTGATGTAATGAACAAGATCAAGCATACACAGCCATGCACAGGAAGTAGTCTCATATTTTACGACCAAAAAAACTGAAAGAACCTAGCACCAGTCATACTATTTTAACAAACACTGCAACAGCCAGAGGGTGGAGAAGCTCTCAAGTTAAAGTAACCCTCATATCAAGGTAAAATTACAACCACAGTTGCCAGTCATTTTCTGTACTGAATTAAGAAAAATCCTAGTTCCTTAAGAGATTTCAAACTAGTTCTAAGACTTCCAAAATTGCTAGCCACTTCATAGGTTGACAGTTCAGTACAGTTCTGTCCTAACATTTGCGTCTGAGGATGCATAACTCCCTCTTCAGCCACACGATGGAGCTATTTAGCTACCAAACCAATAGAAGGACAAGCAGCTTTAGACTGCATATAAAATTGCCAGGACATCATTTCCCCACATCCATCCAAAGGTTAGACTACCATCCTCACCAAGTAAAGTGGAAACCCTGACCCTATTTATTTTACAAAGAAACTGTAAAATAGCTGTAGAACTATAGGCCTCCAGAAAACCTTTATCTGCAATTACTTAGCTCTGCCAAGGAACTCAACAATGCAATTAGGGTAGCACCAATTACTTCAGTAACTAAACTGAACTGCAATATTGCTTTAACCAGAAAATCAATCTGCTCTGAAGGTCCCCAGCAATCATGGAACATGCAGGCCGGCTCCTTAGCCCAAGCCTGTTTTTGCCCCCCACCCTTGATACTAGGGTACTATTTTCAATATTGACTTGGAGCTTACAGTAAGAGGGACAACCTTAACATTACAAATGAAACAAAGTTAACAAGCAACTGGTTTCAAGGTCAGATCAGTTGCATGTTAACAAGGAGTTATTTGTTGGAATTTCAAGCATGTCTATGGAGGGAGGTGGTTCTGAACGGTTTCAGCAAAACAACAGCTGACAACGGCTGAGGTGTAAGACAAAGATCTTATTGTAGAATTGGGACAGTAGGCACAACTCTAAAGGACAAAAAAGGCTACTGTGGAGTGTCACTAGCCACTAAACAAGAACTTTGTTTGCAGGCATTTCATTCTAGTCTTACAGCAATATATTTTAGCCATAGCTATGCTTGATTTGTGTATTTAGTATGTGTCATGCTAGCCTCAGAAAGTCACCTGTGATAATAGCGCTGATGGATGTGCAGCTTTATTTAATTCACTTGGTTACAGTAATATTTGTAAGACTGACAGATTCTGAAGTGTAACAGATTCAGCATGAACATTACACTACATATTCCATTCACAAATATGTCAGCTGAGTACAGCACTAGCCATCAATCCAGGAACAAAATGCACTGGAATAGAAGAAATGCAACAAGATAGCTACACTGGAAATACAACAGTTTAGAAAAAGAGTGAACATGAAAGGGCTCCCCTCTCGTCCCCCAAAGCAAATGTACAGTTGGATCTAATTATACAGTTCTACATCAGTTTTCTAGGAACTTAACAAAAACACTGGCCAATACAGTCTTTGGATATTTCAACAAAGGGGAGAGTCAATTTCCAGGATGAAGTCAGTCGCTTTCATTCTCACCAGCTTCTTTCCCTCCTTCTTTGTTCTTCCGTACTTCTTCAATATGCTTGTCCTGGTGGAGTAAAAAAAGACAGTAAAATCAGCTGGTTATAATAGAGATGAATTAGAATAAGAGATACCTTCAAGCCTCTTAATGCACCAAACCTAGGTTTTACTTGTATTATACTTACAGGATTGGATTCCTACAACTGTAAATTCACCACCTCTGCAGTGTATGTCCTAAAGGCTTTGTCGGCTATGCACCCAAGCAGATTTGCACTTTTACTTGTTCATGGGTCAACTTTCCAACCTGGAAGGCCAATGCTAACATGCTAAAGGCACTAGCTAGTTTAAAGAGATGTTGCCATGTTAGTAGCATCAAAACAAGGTCCTACCTTGTTTTAGAAGACTGCCTCTTAAAGTCTATTTTGGGGAGGGGACATGGCTTGGCAACAATTAAAAGGATCACGTATGAGGCAATGTGGAAGATTTTCTTCATAAAATCTGGGAGAGCTGCTGCCAGCCAAACCAGACAATACTGATCAAGGGTCTAGCTCAGGATAAGGCAGCTTCATGGGTTCTCACAATCTCTGTGTTCTACATCTGAAGAGATTAACTAATAATGCATGGATTTGCTACTTTTTGCCTCAGTCATTTAATAAATTCTATACGTATGTGTGATAATGGCCTACTTTGCCCAGTTATCAAATTTAAGTATTACTGGTGATCCAAATTCACACCCTACTTTCTACGGGATGCTTGAACTGCAGCAGACTTACTTTCTCTCTCAAGCGCTCCAGCTTAGCAGCCATTTGCGCTTCTCTGTTCTCTTTGTTAGCTTCCATTTTGTGGGTCAGCTTCTCCTCTGCCATTTTGCTGAAGTTGTTATTCTCTTCAATCGCCTTTTGCAGCACCTCTTTCTCGTGCTCTCGTTTCTCAGCCAGTTGTTTCAATACCTCAGCTTCGTGGGACTAGAATATAGATCCATTCCATGTTTAGTTGAGAGAAGTCTGTATGTAATTACAGTGGTTGGTTGTGTTAAGGATGGATTTGAGTCACTGATTATAGCCTCAGTCTACTAATAGCCAAGTTTGTTCCAACCAGGGCAGAAGATTTACTCTACGCAAATTTCCTTATATTATAAAAGCCTTTTCCAATGTTCTTGAACATAATTTGGTAATCATGTTCTATTTTTTGTGCAAATGCCTAAAAAACAACAATTCAGGTGCAACGGCTGTTATTTTATTTGTAATATAAAGTCAATCCTGACAATTATAAAGAAAAAACAACTTGAGATATTTTTACATGGGCTCAGCTCTTAATAGAGCCAGTCTGGTGTAGTGGTTAAATGAGCAGACTCTAATCTGGGAGAACCGGGTTTGATTCCCCACTCCTCCACTTGCACCTGGCTGGATGACCTTGGGCAAGCCATAGCTCTGTACCAGCTGTTCCCTCAAGGACAGCTTGGGAAAGAGTTCTCTCAGCCCCACCTACCTCACAGGGTGTCTGTTGTGGGGAGGGGAGGGGAAAGGAGTTTGTAAGCCGCTCTGAGACTCTTAAGTGAGTGAAGGGCGGGATATAAATCCAATCTCCTCCTCTTCTTCTTCTAATTGGCTACTGTTGTAGATACACATTTACACAGGTACACACCAAGCAACCATTAAGTGTCAAGGGGTGTGTGTGTGTGCATTTACCTTGCGCCTTTCTTCAGCAGCTTCTAGCTTCCTTTGAATTTCTTCCAGCGAGAGGTCTTTCTTCTTTGGAGGGGAAAGGGGAAATTCTGGAACTGCATCTTTTGAAGGAGGACCCAGTATCAATTCAAATGCCTGGCCAGAAGCACGTTTTTCCAGTTCTTTCACCTGCATGTCTAAAACAGAAGTTGTCACAAACATGTCACAAGCAGTTAACTTTCCAAACCTCATCACGCTAACAAAGCTGACTGTGATTAAGACAGCCCCTCAAGCTGAATAAAGCAAGCCGAACTCCTAAGAAATTTCCACAATTTGGTGTTCAGATATCCTACTGTCCTACTGGAACTGCATGGCGCTGTCCAAACAGCACAATTTTTTTTACTATATATTTAAAAATTTAGCCTTTCTCCTATCTTGCAGGTGGCAAAAATGTACATACATGCACCAAAGTACTATAGCTCTGTCAAGTACTGTTATTTTTTTGTAACTATACTTGTAGAAAACTTGCATACTTTCGAATTCCATTACACACTTTCAAATTCCGTAAGTATACTGAACAGCAGAATCATGCATCTTAGGTTGTTAAAGCAGTAAAATAAGTTTGGCCTTGACAGAAAAATAAATAGTGCATGTGTTTCAATTTTTCTAAAAACTATTCTTCCCCCATAGTTTCAAAATTTCTCAAAACGTCACTTCTTTAAACTAGAAAGAGTCCCTTTTTTGGAGGCAAAGCCTAGGTATTTCTTCTCATTTGTCATAGGGCAACTGCACATTTAATCTGCAATTATACATCTGACAAACAGTATGATTTAACCAGTAGAGAGGCATTTTATAATTCAAGCCTAGAACCCATCTGAGCTTTCCTATGGTGGATAGAGAGATAACAGATAGGCACTCTTCTATATTTTAAATATTTTACAAGTCTTTACAAGCAATCCCAAAGCAAAGACATAACAAAACATACAAGAGTTTCATCATTAATCAACAATATATCCAACAAGGATCTATATGCACTTTTATGACCACAGAACCATTATCAGTAAACCACTGTTAAATACTTACCAGATGATGCCATGTCTAAGACTTCAAAAGAACGAGGGGCAGAAACTCCAGTAAGCAGGGCACTAAGAAAATTGAAATACAACATTAGGTAAATTGAAGCAATATACAATTAGACTTTGAACAAAGTTTGAGTCCAGTGACACCTTTAAGACCAACAACGTTTTTTTTCAAAGTATAAGCTTTCTCATGTTCAAGTACACTTTGTGAGACACTTGTTCAAGTATTTTCTTTACACATGCCAAGGTGTGCCAAACAGTCAAGTGCATTTTAAACATTAAGCAATTAAAAGCCACTCAAGCAGACACAATTTCACAATGTTCTCAAGATACTCAGCTCCTAGTGGTATATCTGTGACCTTTGAAAGATACATGCAAAGCAGATCATCTTCAAGTTAACATACTGCAAACTGAGCTATGTTTTAGACTAAGTTATGACCTAATTTCCACCCAACCTGGATCCTAATTTTAAATGCATGTAATAGTCCAAAGCTGTAGGTCAGTGTTAAGCAAAACACTATAACAAAATGTTTATTCTTCAAAAATTTTTACCATCTATATCTATCCTTGATTACAGAAACAATTATTATTGCTATGCAGTGTGATGTATATGGTTAATTAATGCCCAGGGCCCAAATCAGTATGAAATGGGAAACAATATTCATGTTGAGAATATGCACTGAGACAATATACATCCCATAGTCAGCAATATACTGATTTTCAGTACCAACCTAACAACCACTCTATGCCCATACTTCAAGTGCAAAACAGGAACCTAAGAAAATCACAAGTACTCTCTATGGAAAATACTCTGGTTTGTCCTGGAAGTTATTCAAATAAAACGCAAGCAGCGCTGGCAAAACCCCTGGGGTGCCGGTGGGTGGCTTGGGCACCCAGTTTACATTTTCTTCCTACTGAATACAAAAGGCAGCGCAGCGAGCCATAAGACCCCGGCGCTAGAGAGCCTGAAGCCCAACGGGGAGCGCTCCGCTTCTACCAAGACGCGCTTTGTCTCGCCCCCTTCCCGCTGACCAGTTGTAACTGGGACCTACGAGCACTCGCCGCGGGATCATCCAGCCAGGCCCCCCCCCCCCGCCCTCCCTGTTTAAGACCGCGGCCCCCAACCACCTCCGCGGAGGCTGGAAGTACAAAGAGCGGCTGGCTACCGCGGGAGGCGGGGCCGGGAACGCCACGGCCAAACGGGCGCGAAGACAGGAGACGCCGAAGCACAGGCAGAGAAGACAGACAGACGCCTCGGTGTCTTCTATCTTCGTGCCCGTTTGGCACTATATATCTCTCTATCTCTATAAACCCCGAACCCGAGGTTTGCTTCTTCGAGGCTAAAGCGCACGTAACTTTCCACGCACGCCATTAAAAGACCTGCACCACAGACAGACAGACAGGCGAACAAACCTTCAGGACGGGGAAGACAATAGGCGGGAAGGGGGGGGGGGGAGTCGGCACAGACCGCGGAGAAACGCCCATATGGGGGGGGGGATGGACCGCGCCCCATTACACAAAACGTACAACAAAATACAGGGTTGGGGCCGAGCGGCAAGGCGACCAGCCAATGACAAGCGGCGACGCCAAAACGTAGGCGGGGAGGACCTTAAGCCACGCCCACCCACGCGCCGTTCTAGAACCGCACCGAATTCAAACTACCCGAGAGCGCGCGCGCGCGCGCTTCGTCCCCCCCCCCCCGAGATGGAGGAGGAGGGGCCGGCCCAACGGTAACATCCGGGCGCCTGCTGCTCGGCGGGACCCGCCACTGCCCCCTCCTCAGTCGGCGTCTGATTTTCCTTCTTTTCTCGTCCGCGCCGAGATAAAAACCGCGGCGCGGCGACTGAAAAACAAGCGCCTCCGCGTTCGCCGCCCCCTCCTCCCGCCGGGCTCGGCAGCCGCTGGGGGTCTCTTTTTTTTATAAAGGCTTTTGGTTTTGTGAGCTCCCCTCCCCTCCCCTCCCCTCCCCTCCCCTCCCCCGGCACGCGCAGCCAGGAGCGGCCCCGCCCCTTCCCCACTCGAACAATGGCCGGGGGGGGGGGGGAGAGGCGCGAAAAGGGCCAGGCCGGGGCGAAAAGCGGGGGAGACGGAGGGGAGGGGGGCCTCCCGAGAGAACGACAGTGGGAGCCCTTTGTCCCCGGCCGCCTGCCTGCCTGCCTCCTCAGAGCCCCTCTCCGCGCCCGCCGCCCCCGCTCCCCCCTGCTCCGCACCGGCGCCAATCCTGCGTCCACCGTCGGCGGGACCGAAGAGGCGCTTCTTGTTGACCCCCTCCTGCTCACCCACCTGCTCTTGCTCCGCTCCCGCCGCCGCCACGCACAGACTCGGCTCCCCGCCGCCCCGCCCGCCACACAAAAGCGCCAAACAAAAGCACGTGACCCGCCTTGGCCACGCCCGGCCCCGGCAGGGGGGAGGCGGCACGTGCCGCGCGGGGCGGGGGAGGAGGGGGGACGCTCGCCCCCCCTCCCCCCCCGCTCTTTATGGGGACCGCCGGCCGGGAGGGGCGTGGCGGCGTCGGTGGGCCAGGGGGCGAGTGCGAGTCTCTCCCAGGCCTGCCTCTCCGGGGGTCCCTGGGGCGGCCCTGCCGTTTGCAGGGAGCTGCGTCGCGCGCGACAGGCCCTTTGTTCCCCCGCCGGGCCGCTTCTCTGCCAGTCAGTCGCGGAGGATGCCCCGAGCCCACCTGCGGGGAGGGAGAGCGAGAGCGAGAGAGACACGCGCACACTCAGCCCCCCCCCCCCCCGGTATGTCGTCTCCTCCGAGACCGTCAAAGTCTGCGCGAGAGGAAGCCCCTGTTGCATCCAGTCGACCCTGCCGCCGCCCCCCGCCCCCCCGCGTGAGTGTATCTGAGCCAGTTTACTCCGGAGTAAGCGCCTCTTCTGAGTTCTCTTCCCGGTGTCACGAACCCATCCACCAGCCATTGAAGACCAAGCGTGCAGCCCTTCCGTGCAAGAGAACAAGCCCCATGGAGTTCCCAGCCCAGTCTGGATTGCAAACTCTGGGTTGGGGGAGGGGAGGGACCTCAGTGGGCTATGATGCCGTAGAGCCCCCCCCCCCCCCCCTCCGAAGCAGCCCTTTTCTCCTGGGCAAACTGATACGTGTAGTCTGGAGACGAGCTGTACTTCCAAGAGATCTCAGGGTGCCATCTGGAGGTTGGCAACCTTACTTCTTGTGTAAAGTGATGTCTTGTATTTCGTGCCACTCCCAAGACCACAGGCATGGAATTTAGCTTTGAAATGATTTATTTACTTCTGGGCGTGATGTGGTCCATGGGGTCACAAAGAGTCGGACTCGACTGTGCAACTGAAAAACAACAACAACAACAAAAAAGAGCAATCTTGCTTAGGATCTGGCTGCACATCTTTAGAAAGTGGCAGAAACCAGAGATGCAGATTTCTGTTCTTAATGGAACTTAAGTGGACATATTCAGTTGGGTAGATGGTGGATCAGTGGTAGAGCAGCTGCTGCTTTGTATACAAAACGTCCCCAATTCAATCCCTGATATTTCCCTCTTACAGAATCATATAGTCAGTGACTGAAACCAAGATCTGTAACCAACTTGCTGAACCAGAACTCACTGCTGGAAGCAACTTTACTGAACTTTACTTTTGTTCACAGGAAGCCAGGAGAAGAAAAATGGCCTCTGAAAAAAAATGCCAGGGGGAGACAAAATCCTTAAGATGCTTGAACACTAGAAACAGACATTTGATTCAGATATAAAGCCTACATTGATTTGACCTAATATAAATCAGTGAAATAAAGAATTCATTCTAATTTGCGTGGTGTCTCCTGTCACAAGGCTTTAAAAACTGGTTTAGCAGTAAAAGCAAACGCGCATCTTGTGGCACCTTACAAATGAACACATTTCCTGTAGCTTTTGTGAACTAGAAATCCACTTTGTGAGATGCAAGTTGCAAAAAGCTGATGCTGTGATCAAGTCTTTGAGGTACTGTAGGACTCATGGTTGTTTGCACTACATAAACTAACATGATTTCACCTCCAGTTCAATATTCTTCCTTGACACATTTAAACTAAATTGAAAAGCAATTTTTATAGTCATAGTTTTTGCATTTGTCAGAGATCAGTGCTGCCTTGTATAGAACTACAGTTCCCAAGGATCCTTTGTGTGGGAGCCATGACAGTATCAGAGACTTGAAACTGGTTCAGAGTTGTTAGAGAGAGAAGCCTTTTTTTTAAAGAATATTTTATTATTTTTCAGAAGTAAAGAAGAAATTTAAAAAACAGTACATAGCAACACAAACAAGCAGTAAAGAAAAATCCACATACAACCAGGGGTCATTTTGTAGAAAAAGAGGTGCAGGAACTCATTTGCATAATCATTTGCATAATCATTTGCCACACCCCCAACATACCGGAAGTGTATCAGAGGGCAACACCCACCCCTCAGGCTCCACTCCACAGGTGAGTGAAACTGACCTGCTCTTCCTCCATTCCCTTCCCCATCCAATACTTTGTGCAGTAAAAATAAGCGTAAAGAACACACCCAGTTCTCCCAGATTAGAGTCCAACTCCTGACCACTACACCAAACTGATAAGGTGGAAGCTGCTGAAGGGTTGGTGAAATTTCTCCAGTACTTACGTGCCATGTGCCCAGATAAAAAATGGTATACTTAGAAAATTTATATGCCACCTTGAGCAAGTTTCTGGAAAAGCAGCACACAGTCATAAAAGGAACAATGATAAAATTATCAATATTAAAACAAAACATTAAAAACAAAGACCCTAGCAAGGCTTTCCCCGGGGCGCTGCGCCTCTGCACTGCTCGGGGAAGCCAAGGAGGGGGTGGGGCTTGGTCATGTGCCCACCCCCTGGCCTCCTCACTCCCGGAGCTGCGCTCCTGTGCGCTCCCGCTCCAACGGACCTCTGCACACAACAAACATGAAGTCTGTACTCATAATAATAGTTTAAAATTGTCTAAGGAGAATATTGCGCACATACAGTTTAAATTTTCAAGAATTTGAGTTTATATTCCAGATCTTAAATCTTAAGATAGCCCTCTAGCCATTTGTATAACCTTGACGAGTTCTTATCAAAAGTTTCTTCACTTTTACCTTGTAACTGTAATGTCAGCGTGTCCATTTCTGCTGTTTTGAATAGTTTATAAATTATTTCTTCTTTTGATGGTACTTCTTTTTTCCAATATTTTGCATATAAAATCCTAGTTATAGTTATAACATGTACAATCATATATATATCTGTTTTTTTACATGTGTCTGGAATAATATTTAATAAAAACCGTTATGGTACAAATGGAATAGATGTATCTTTTATCTTGTGCAGTATCTCATGGATCCATTTTTTATTATATTACATGTCCACCACATATGAAAGAAAGAACCAGTATTTTGTTTACATTTCCAACATACATTCAACATATTTGGGTGCCATTTTGCAAGGTTTTCTGGTGTCATATGCCATCTATAGAACATTTTATAAATATTTTCTTTAAACAGTATAGCTTTTGTAAATTTTATGTTTGTTTTCCAGACCTTGACCCACTGGTCTAGCTGAATATTATGCCCTATATTTTGTGCCCATCTGATCATTGAGGTTTTTACTAATTCATCTAATAACATAAAACATCTATAAATTTTACATCTGTACCCAGCAATTTTTTATCCCTTTCAGTAGGGTTATTGTAAAAGCCAGTTTATCTTTTGTGTACCTGGATTCAAACTGTACCCTTTCCCACCAATTCAAATCAACACCCTATCCTCATAAAACACCTTGTAATTTTAAAACATTTTTCTTATCTAATAGGTTTTTGTATCTTCATAATTGTTCTTTGGTAAATAAGGTAAGGTTAATAAAGGCCTCCAAAGGTGACACCCATCTTGGTATTTTTGTATAAGAAATGTTTTTAACCTCTTCCCATCCTTTCAATAGAGGTGCTCTCAATATATGTTGCTTAAAGTACTTATGAATGTTTGATTTCTCATACCATACAAAAGTGTGCCAACCCAACTTCAGATCATGGCCCTCTATCTTTGTCAGTCTAGGATTTTCCAAGGTAATCCAATCTTTCATCCAAGTCAGAGCTGCTGCTTTGTAACAAAGATGCCAGTTTGGTACTGCAAAGCCTCTTTCTTTCGCTTCTTGTAATACTTTCATCCTTATCCTAGGTCTTTTCCCTTGCCAGATGGATTGCCATGTCAGTTTTTCTAATTCCTTAAGGTAATGTTGGTTCTTTAAAATTAGAAAGACAAGTCTTGATTTTTGTATTCAGTTTAGAAATGGGTGTTTTTGGCTTTTTAACCCCACATGAACAACACACAGTTTCCCCCCTTAACACTAAAGCACCAATGCTCTTCCATTGCACAATTAATGGTGTTCTCTAGGGAATCTCTGTCTCCTCGTGTTCTTCCAGCAGGTGTCTGTCTGTGCGGTGTGTCTGCAACAATGGGAAACGAAGCTGCTTAGTCACACCCAGGAGGTCTTCTGCATACAGGCCTCTTTCTGTCAGTACCTTTCCCTGCTAGGAGTTGTAAATCACAGCTAATTCAAAGGAAGGATGTTGGAATTCATTTGCTGATGTTTTTTAAAAAAAACCTTGGCAGATGCTTTGGTGGTGATGCTATAAAAAGACTAATTAGGAACTGAATGCCACTCAGATGGGTTGTCATAAATTCTGCTGTAACTTCTATAAGAACAAAATCTACACATCAAAGAGTAAAATCGCTGCTTTAAAAAATCCACAGAAATACCAATCCCAGTTTTTTAAAACAATTGTTAACAGATTTCTTTTTGGCCAGTACAGATAAAGCACACAATCTGGCTAATATGAAGCACACAGATTTCAATGGAAGGGTTATGCTTGTGTTTTAAAGCTATAATTCCAGACATTCCAGGCCACTCATCTTTTGCACAGAAACCACTGTGACCCCAAAATGCTTCACTTTGGGCTGGATTATGCTCAAAGTGTTTAAAAACAGGATAATTTGTTTAGCCTTGCAATATACTTGAAGTAGTAATCGTTTCTGCTTTAGATGCATGTTCTAAGCATCATTTCATGTTCGACTCAAGAAGTAACTGTGAGACTGCCTGGATGAATTCACCTCACACAAAGGCTCTTGAATAAGACTTTCTTTATTGGGGGATTTTCTTTAGGGTACACGTGTTGAGTTAGTAATGGGGGTGAATAGATATAGTGCTATCAAAATGCCTTCTGGCATAAAGACCCCGCAATCCCCACCCAGGAAAAAACCCTGTGTAAAACAGTTCCCAGGCGAACGAGCGGGGAGATGGCAGATGGCACCTGCAACAGGGGTTAAAAACATAAAACATGTCTGTGTGAAGCTACCAGTAACCTTGGATAAAGATACCAACCCTGTGAAGCTAACAAGCAGATAATAGTTCCCATGAAGCCAGCAAGCAAGGGGGAGGGAGAACATTCCAGTTGGAGGCAAGGGGAGGAGTGGACTCGTCTCATCCCGTTCAGGAAATCCCATCTCCCGCCCAGGAGAGTGACAGGCATACCTGACACACTGCCCCCTCAAAAACCCTTTCAACCCCCCGGTTTAAGAGGGTACAGTTTATGGAAGGCACGAATTTTTGCAGGAGCGTTAACATGCTCAAAAGCAACCCATTCGTTATGCTCAGGGCCAAAGTCTTTTCAACTAATAAGATAGTAAAGGTGGCCTCGTTTTAGTTTCAAATCAAGGATTTGACTAATTTCATAATAGGGTTCCCCACTCCTCATCAGAGGAGGAGGAATCGGATGACGAGGTCTCCACAAATTCAATCCAGGGTCCTTCTTCAGTAAGCTGAAATGGAAAACAGGGTGAACATGTTTAAGAGACTTAGGGAGTTCAAGTTCGAAAGTGACAGCATTGATTTTTCTTTTCACTTTAAAGGGCCCCACTTATTTCCAACCCAATTTACAGCTAGGCTGCAATCCTTTGATGTTTATCATAGACAAATATACCGACTCCCCTTCTTCCAAAGTCCAGCCAGAGTCTCTATGTTTGTCTGCCTGTTTCTTATAATCAGTTTTGGCCGCTTCTAACGTTTTTGCAATAAGCGGCCAAGATTCACGCAAAGAGTTCCACCAGTCACTGAGGTGGCTGGGGCTTGGAGTAGCAGCGTCTAAGGTAGGCAGTGGGACACCCTCATACCCAGTGGTAGCCATGAAGGGGGATACTCCCATGGAGGAATGCATGGCATTGTTGTAGCTATACTCTGCAAAAGGTAACAATTCAACCCAATTGTCCTGCTGGGAATTAGTATAGCAGCGAAGGAACTGTTCTAATATTTGATTAACTCTTTCGGTTTGTCCATCTGTTTCTGGGTGGTAAGCATTGCTCAGGGCTGATTCAACCCCCAAGATGACCAGGAGCTCCCGCCAGAAGTTGGCAACGAACTGAGACCCCCTATTGGAGATAATCTTCTTTGGAATCCCGTGTAAACGGATGATGTTACGCATAAAACTTCTGGCCATAGCTTTGGCTGTGGGGAGCTGCTTGAAAGGAACGTAGCGGGCTTGCTTTGAGAATAAATCTACAATCACCCATATGACCGTCTTGCCTTTACCTAGAGAGCCAGTTTGAGACCGTCTTGCCTAGAGAGCCAGTTTGGTGTAGTGGTTAAGTGCGCGGACTCTAATCTGGGAGAACCGGGTTTGATTCCCCACTCCTCCACTTGCACCTGGCTGGATGACCTTGGGCAAGCCATAGCTCTGTACCAGCTGTTCCCTCAAGGACAGCTTGGGAAAGAGCTCTCTCAGCCCCACCTACCTCGCAGGGTGTCTGTTGTGGGGAGGGGAAGGGAAAAGGAGTTTGTAAGCCACTCTGAGACTCCCTTGGGGAGTGGAGGGCAGGATATAAATCCAATCTCTTCTCTCTCTTCTTCTTCTTCTTCTTTACCTGGGGGGAGATCAGTAATAAATTCCATGGAAAGGATCTCCCAAGGTCAGGAAGGGATCTCAAGTGTCTGTAAAAGACCTGGGGTTTTCCCACCCCATCTTTTGCCCATTAAGCAGGTTTGGCAAGTGGAGACATAGTCAGAAACATCTTTTTTTTAATAATTTTTTTTACTGATTTTATATCTGTTTCTACATCTTTACGCTAAATTCTATACTAAATTACCTTATACAGAAAATGCTGATTAAAATAATCATTTTTAGTAGATTAGTCAGTTTGAGAAACAAAAAATCTTGGTTTAACTAGTTACAAATGTTACTGCTTCTAAAAATCACATAGCTGATTTGCTGGTACACATAACTTTGGAGCACGCTTATTTTCCATTAACATATACTTAGTGCTCGACATTTAACAACAATACAAAGTTTATTTCTTCTTTTGTCCTCTTCTTTTCTTTTTAGTCTCTTCCATAAGTTTGGGAGCCGCAGCTCCCTTCTCCAAGTCTGAGTTTTCTTCTTCGCTTTCTGAGCTATCCAAGCCATATATACTTTCCTGCTGTGCTAGCGAATCGTCTGAGTCGCTCTCTTTTTTCTTTTTCTTGCATTTATCCAAAAAAGCTTTCGCTTGATCAACAGAGTCAATTTTAACATTCTTTTCTTGATAGCTGAAACACAGTCCCTCCGGAGTATTCCATTGGTATATAATTGATTCAGACTGAAGCCAGGTAGTTAAACTTCTGTAGGCTTTTCTTCTTTTTCTTACTTCAAATGGAATGTCCTTTAATACCTTGATGTCTACCACCTGGATCTTCAGCGCTGTTCTGTTGGTGGCTTTTAAAACCACATCTCTTGTTGAATTTTTGGAGAATCTTACCATAATTTCACCTGGCAGGTTTTTCTTTTTGACTAATTCAGGATAGGTCCGATAAACCAAATCCATATCGCTTATTATTTCTTCCGCTTTTAAATCTGTCACTGGTGCCAGAGCTTCACTCACTAGCTTTTTAAGATCCTCCCCTTTTTTTTCAGAAACATTCTGAAGTCGAAGGAAGTAACTTGAGCGTTCCATCTACAATTTCAATACATTATCACATTGAAAAGCCTTTTCTTTTTCAATTTTTTGTAGTCTTGAATCATGCTTACTAGTTGTCGCCTTAACTTCCAAGAGATCCTGTTGCAGCTTTTCTGTTCGTTTACCTGATTCTTTCAGTTCATTTTGCATTAAGTCCATTTTGCTGTTGAGAGTAGTCATCTGGTCCACCAGCGGCCGCAGCAACGCTGAAAACATTGAGCTCATCTCTGTGGTATCGCCCTTTGAACTCGGAGGACCGCTTCCTAGTTTAGGGGAGGGCTTTGGCCGCCCCGTCATTGTTGCAGTTTCGCTTTTATTTACACTTAGATAAGAAGGACCGTAGAAGAAACAATTGTAGTCGCACTAATGTCTCTCAAAAGGTCTTTTCTCCGTGTATGCGATCCCGCCCTCCAGCATTTTTCAAACGCTTTTATAGTTGCAGTAACGCCATGGGAAAGTCTCAGCCGCTTCGGTAAGGAGAGGGGGGGAATACGATCCTCCCTTTCCCTCCCCGTCGCTTTATTTGCTGTTATATTTTGCAACTGACGGTTTTCACCATTGCGTATCAGGTGTGTTAATTGCTTCTCCGCCAAGCATTTTCTGCTGCTTCTCGGTCACGCTTACGCAGCCCGAAGGCTTCCTCGGCAGGGGAACCTACAGGGGTGATGAGGGGGGTCTCAATCCTGCAGTCGCCACCATCAGGAGAGTCTCCCCCTCGTGCCACCCCAGGCAGAGCCCCTTTGCTAGGGTCTCTGGGGGTTTGGCACCCGTCCAGAACCTCTTCACCCTACCGGGCATGGATCGCCTCTCCCGCATATGCAGAGAGAGGCATCTGCCATTAGCGCTTCTCTTCCGGAAGTATAGTCAGAAACATCTTGTCGCATGTGTGGCCACCAAAATTGTCTCTGTAGTAGATTTAGAGTTTTTAAGTACCCAAAATGTCCTGCCAGTTTGGACTCGTGTGCAAAGTGCATGATTTCCCCCCTTAGGGTCTGTAGGACTACAAGTTTTGTACCACAATACCAACAACCATTAGAATTCTTTGTAAGATGGTTGAGGTTGGTTAAAGAGGTTTCCTCCTCCTGGCTATAGGTTTTTGCACATTTTGAAATCCAGTCTGACTTAACAGGATCTGGGAGGTTATGTGTTTGGCTGCGAGTGATGACAACCCCCCCCCCCCAATTGCTTGGGGGTAAGCATGGGATCTATAATGGGTTCTCTCCGACAATCATATTGGGGAAGGCATGAGAGCGTCAGTGAATTAGACTTGGGGAATCATATTGGGGAAGGCATGAGGCATGAGAGCGTCAGTGAATTAGACTTCCCCAGAAAATGACAGAGGGTGAAGTTAAATTTGGAAAAGAAGTCAGCCCAGCGCAATTGTTTGGCATTTAACATGCGCTGAGTGCGGAGGACTCCGAGGTTTTTGTGATCAGTCCAAACTTCAAACGGAACCCTTGCCCCCTCCAACCAGTATCGCCAGGTAGTGAGAGCGAGATGGATGGCGGCAGCCTCTGTCCCATACCGCCCAATTTTTTTCCATCTCACTAAATTTTTTACATACGCTAGCGGGTGTAGTTTCCCATCAATTCCCTCCTGCAAGATAGCCCCCCCCATCACCACATCAGAGGCATTCACTTGTACAATGAATTGTTTAAGTTCGTTCAGTTGGGCTAGGATGGGCTCTAAAGTGAATAGGGACTTCAGTGTCTCGAAGGCAGTTTGACATTCAGTTGTCCACTGAAGACACAACCCGGGCTTGACCGCCTCGCCCCCCTTCCCTTTAGTCTTTAGAAGCTCCATAAGAGGGAGACTGCATTCGGCAAAATTATTGATAAGTGTGCAATAAAAATTGGCAAATCCTAAAAAGCTTTGAAGCAGCTGCCGAGTGTGGGGCACTTCCCAGTTACTGACAGCCTTTACTTTTGCAGGGTCCATTTCCAACCTGCGGGGGGAAATACGGTAGCCCAAAAAATCAATCTCAGTCTTATGAAAGTCACATTTAGACAATTTAGCAAACAATTTGTGTTCCTTAAGGGTGGTCAGCACTTCTCGTACTAACTACATGGGATCTTTCGTCTGAAAAGTACAGTAAAATATCATCAAAATAATATAAAACTCCATTGAATAGGTGTTTGTGTAACACTTCATTAATTAGGTTCATAAAAACACCAGGACTACCCTGAAGCCCGAATGGCATGACTAAATACTTGAATTGACCCAAGGGGGTGTTAAAAGCGGTCTTGTACTCATCCCCCTCACGTATGCGAACCCTGAAATACGCATCTCTAAGGTCAAGTTTGGGGGGGGGGAATTCCCTTTAGCAGCCTCTGACAACAGGTCTTTGATGAGAGGTAGAGGGTAGAGGGTAAGCGTCTGACGCAGACACAAAGTTTAGCCCTGTATAATCTGTGCATAAGTGCAACCCCCCGTCCTTTTTGTTACAAAACAGTACTGGAGCAGCAAATGGGGATTGAGCTGGTCTAATGAACCCTCTTTGTAGGTTTTTATCTATAAATTTACGGAGTTCCGCTTTCTCGGAGGGGCTCATCGAGTATAGTTTTCCTTTAGGCAACTTTACACCAGGCAACAGTTCAATAATAGTGCAGTCTGTAGTCCGATGGGGGGGAAGCTCATTGGCTTCAGTTTTGCTGAAAACCTCCGCTAAATCCCAATATGTGGGAGGTATTTGTAACAAATCCTCTGTGGCCGGATACACTGGTTCCTTGGCCGGTTCGATACCCTAAGCTGTATTCCAAGTGTGCTGTTGGCACGGGGGAGCTACCCACCGGATTCTTCCTTTACTCCACATAATGTAAGGATCCTGTCCGCTCAGCCAAGGGCTGCCAAGCACCATGGAGAACTAGGCGTGTGGTGTTATAACAAATGCCTGTTCTTCCCAATGCTCCCCCACTCCCAAGACCACAGGATGAGTTTCAAAGAGACAAGGCTCCTTCATCTCGGACCCGTCCATCCGGGTGAACCATAAGGGTTCCCCTAGGGCAGGGGTGGGCAAATTGCGGCCCGGGGGCCACATGCGGCCCGCCACAGAGTTTTTTGCGGCCCGCCAAGACAGTCGGCCACGTGGTTTCTCAACAAGCAATCTCCTGATTTCAAAAAAAATTGTAGGAAAGTGTGATAGGGTACATTTGTACCCTACATTAAACTGATTCTAAAATTAAATGTGCTTGCAGCTATAGATGATATGAAATTAGCACAATAAATAAATTGAACAAAACTACCACTATTTTATTTTATTTATATTTATTGATTTTTATGATACAATTTATACCTTTTCTGAAATGCAAAGTTAACTAATGAATGCAATCATTTTAAAAGGTGCGGCCGTCCGCTAACCTCCGCTCCCACAAAGTGGCCCCCGAGCCAAAACAATTGCCCACCCCTGCCCTAGGGAATTTACCTCCACTCCCAGACCATCGACCACCATGGGGCTGATGAGGTCGCGGGCACACCCTGAGTTTATTAGAGCTCGTATTCGCATATGAGTTCTGGTCTGGGGGGCTAAAACTGTCATGACAACATATAACAAAGGGGCAGGAGAGCTCACCACTTTCGGCGCCAAGAAGACGGGGACCTGTTGCTTCACGCCTTTCAGCATAGGTCTTTCTTGTTTCCTGCCGGTGAAGGAAGTTCCACGATTACCACTTTGTCTTCCTTGGGAGCGGGCTCAAGGTGTAAGGCTCGCAGTTTGGATCCCTGAATCGGTTTCAGGGGTCTAGAGGTAGTGGGAGGCATTGCTTTCGGCATGGCAGTGGGGCAGGACGAGGCGTAGTGCCCGGCTTTGCCGCATCACATCTTAAGGCGTAATTCACGGACGTCTTTAGAAAGTCCCTTTGTTTTCACCTTCTGAGTTGAAGGTCCCGATCCCTTGGGACTCTCCGTCTCTGCTCGCATCTTTATTAGTGTGAAGCGCGACTTGGCCTCTTCAGTGGCCCAGATCCAGGCTACCAAGGTGGTGGAGCTGACATTACGTAACACAGTCTCATATAAGTCCAAATTCAACCCCTGCCGGTAGTTCTCCACCAATACTTCTTCAGGCCAACCCCTTATTCTAGCTGCAATTTGTTTGAATGCTGCTGTGTACTCACGGATTGATCCCCGCCCTTGGGTGAGCCTCCTCATCTGATTCCGGGCTTTTTCTTCACTCATCAGGTCCTCATACTGCCTTCTAAGGGCCCACATGAAGTCTTCAACACGGTCCAGTTCCAGCCCAGGAGGGTTGTGGAAGCTCATGTACCAGTCAGTATCTTCTTCTCGCAGACAGGAACCGATATATCCCACTCAGTCGCCCTCATTTGGGAAAAGGTGGAAGGGAAAAGGGAGAAGACAGTTCTGTGATCAGATTTTCCATCTCTAGGAGTGTCTCTTCATAAGTAACCTGGGGTGGGGAACCAAAATGACCTTGAGATGCCAGGCAGTGAGGATGAGTTAACCCTTGTCCTGTGTTATTTTCCAGATGTAAATTGTCTCCTGGAAACTGCTACATGTCTCAACATGGGAGATGGCAAATAGCAGCATGAGGCAGATGTGGGTCATTAATAGCCATAAAACGCTGCAGAAAGAAAGGTTTAAAATCTTAAATATACAATCCAAATTGCAATGGAAAAATAACCTTCAGGATGACACTCTGTGTGTGTATGTGTCAGTAAGCACTGCCATAGTTATGGGTGACTTTCTTGCCATGATCAATAAGGTTGCTGAATTTATTACTTGTATTAATGCTTGCAGTTTTCCCATCCGGTCTGATGACCTATTAAAATTGCTTTGTGTTCCAAGGTTTCTTTTGACCCCTTTAGGTCCCACTCGGGAGATAGCATCGGTGACCGAACTCCCACCTTTGGAATGTGCACTTTGCTTGCCTGCTTCGCTTTGCACATGCTCATTACTCATTTGCTTTCCTTCCCCTCTTATCTCTAGCTGGCTATTCCTTGGCTAATGACCTTGAACAGAAAAGCCTCCTGTTATGTGTTACAAGAACCACAGGTGTTATATGTTTCTTTGCCTAGTTTCCTATGGGAACATCTCCAAAAACCTTCAACTGTGTTTTTCCCTGAGAATCTATTTTGCCGCACTTTCCTTGGGAACAGTGGGCCAGTATATTTGGGCGACAGTAATTCTCACTATTGATTGGTAGATGGTAGACGAGCCATATTTCATATCGAGTATAATTGTAGTTGCATTTCTAAGCTTGGGCATTACTAACAGAAAAAGTGTTTGACCAACATGATCTTTTCTACAAATAAAAGACTTTCTACTTAAGGAGACCTGTTGTGGACTATATCTATTGGCCCAAGCTCACAGTATATGTGTATGCTGCCACTGGAGAACATAACACCTAACTAGTCCTGAACTTCCTTTTTCTATTGTGCTTCTTTTGTGCAATGCTTGGTTTAAAACATCTTTCTTTTGTGATGTACCCCTTCCTCTTGAAGAACTCATTTTACTGGGGTGTGGTACTTATAAAGCAGGGCACCAGGGTGCCCGCCAACATTTTTCCTGGTGCCCCCCACCAAGTGTTTTGAGAAAGTGAGCAGGGGAAGGTGCGGCTTTTGCCCCTCAAGGCTTCTGATTAGCTGTGTAGATTTTTTGAAAATATTGCTTTGGCAGCAACTGCCACAAGGATCTTCAGTGTGTGACTGAAGGTAAACTGCAGCAGCCATTTTGTGGCTGGCTCTGCCTCCTACAGCAGCCATTTTGTGGCTGCACCCACCACAGTATATCAGAATTCCAAAGGCACCCACAGGCTCTAAAGGATTGGAGACTCCTGTTGTAAAGTCTAGCTGGCAACCCAGCCACACACAGTGTAGATCTGGATGGATTTGTTCCCTGTCTTTTTGTGACCATCCAATTACATCTCCACCCCTTTCAGATAAGCCCCACAGTTAGAGATAAAGAACATGTTTTGCTATTATTTATTTATTTATTTAGACTTGTATCCCACCTAGCCATCTCAAGGTGGCTGACAACATTAAAACATCGTACATAAGTTAAAATAGCTCTATCTATGTAAAATTAACAGAATAAGACCATATAAACCCGTAAACATGGCGGTAGTACAGCAAATCCATGGTTAGAAAGGCAGTGCTTAACAGCCAGCACAAAGCAGCAGCCTAAAAGTTGCAGGCCAGGAGACTTCCACCAGCTGATTTTATTGGCCCAGAATTTCCACCAGCCCCTATTCCAGGGACCATTCCTCCCCCCCAGCGGCAGCTCCTAATTAAAAGCCTGGTGGAAGAGCTCCGCTTTGCAGGCCTTGCGGAACTGCAAAAGGTCCTACAGGGCCCTGATGTTCTCCAGGAGTTCATTCCATCAGTGAGGAGCCGCCACTGAAAAGGCCCTAGTTCCAGTGGTCATTAACCTGGCCTCTCTAGGGCCAGGGAGAGTCAGGCCATGTTGGGTGCCTGACCGCAGTGCTCGCTGGGGTATATACGGGAAAGGTGGTCCCTTAGGTAGGCAGGCCTCTGACCATACAGGGCTTTAAAGGTTAACACCAGCGCTTTGAACCGGATCCAGTACACTATAGGCAGCCAGTGCAGCATCCTCAGCGCAGGCTGGATATAGTCTCGGGCTGAGAGACCCATCAGCAGCCTGGCCGCGGCATTCTGCACTTGCTGCAGCCTCTGGAGCTGGGACAAGGGCAGCCCCAAGTAGAGAGTGTTGCAGTAGTCTAACCTTGAGGTAACCATTGTGTGGATCACTGTCGCCAGATTGTTGCATTCGAGGATGGGAACCAACTGCCTAATCAGCCGTAGGCGGTAAAAGGCTGCCTTGGCAGTGGCTGCTACCTGGGCCTCCATGGTTAAGGAGGTATCCAGGAGCACTCCCAAACTCCAGACCCTCGGCACTGGCACCAATGGTGCCCCCCAAAGGCCAACAATGGAATCTCTACCCCCCGCCCCCTCCGATTCAGGCAAAGGACCTCCATCTTTGTTGGATTCAATTTCACTCGGCTCAGCCTGAGCCAGCCCACTACATCCTGAAGCGCCCACTCCCGGTCATCTGGGGTGGCTTCAGACAGGCCGCCCAACAACAGATATAGCTGGGTGTCATCCGCGTACTGATGACAACCCAGCCTATGCCTCCGGGCAATCTGGGTGAACTGGCGCATATAGATGTTAAAGAGCATTGGAGATAGCACCGCCCCTTGCGGCACTCCGCATGACAGCGGGTGCCTCTGGGACATCTGTTCCCCCAGCACCACCCTCTGTCCCCAACCCTCGAGGAAGGAGATGAGCCATTGCAAGGCAAGCCCCTGAACCCCGGTGTCAGTGAGGTGGTGGATCAGTAGCTGGTGGTTGACCGTGTCAAACGCAGCCAACAGATCTAACAGCACCAGCACTATTGTTACGCCCTGATCCAGATGCTGTCAGAGGTTATCCATGAGGGTGACCAGTGCCATCTCCATCCCATGACCTGGCCGGAAGCCAGACTGAAATGGGTCCAGAGCAGAAGTGTCATCCAGAAAGCTCTGCAACTGAATCGCCACCGCCCTCTCCAAGACCTTGCCCAAATAGGGCAAGTTGGACACCGGCCGATAGTTGGCCAATTCAGCCGGGTCCAAAGATAGTTTTTTCAGGAGCGGGCGGACCATCGCTTCCTTGAGTGCCCCCAGGGACAGTCTCTCCTTGAAGGACTTGTTGATAATATCCCTAAGGGCACCTCACAACCCCTTGCGGCCAGCTTTAATAAGCCACAAAGGGCAGGGATCAAGGCTGCATGTGGTTGGGCATACAGTTGAGATCAATCCGTCGAGTTCCTCCAGACTGAGTGGACTGAAATAATCCAGAATGGAACTAGAAGACGTGCATGGAGCCTCGAGTTCGCTAACTGTCTCAACCGTGGCCGGGAGTTCGTGGTGGAGCAGCAGGATTTTATCTGCAAAGTAGCTTGCAAAAGCCTCATAGCCAATGTCCCTATTATTTGGTCTGCCTTGCAGCAGCTCTGTTAAAAACCAAATAGTTCTAAATAATTGTGCCGAGCATGAGCTTGCAGATGCAATCATGGCCGCATAGAATTGTCTCTTCACGGCCTTGACTGCCACCTCATAGGATCTCATAAACGTCCTATAAGATACTCTTGATGCTTCATCGCAGGCACGCCGCCACCGTCTCTCTAGCCATCTGAGTCCTCGTTTCATCTGCCGCAGCTCCCCAATATACCAGGGAGCCCACTCAGAGCGAGGGTGCATAGGGCGTCAGGGGGCAATCTTGTCAATGGCTGCTGAGAGCCGGCCTTGCCAGTCCTTGTTCAGCTCATCCAATGAGCCGCCAGGGGGCATCGGATCCTGCAGAGTCATCAGGAACTACTGAGGGTCCATCTGGCTCTGTGGGTGAGCCAAAATATGCTCACCGCCCACACAGGGTCTGAGTGGCACCACCAGACAGGCCTTCAGGGCACGATGTTCCAACCATGGTACCACCAAAGCAGCAATCCAGTCCACCATAACCCCCGCCACAAAAATCAAGTTGAATATATGCCTGGCCTGGTGCGTGGGCACTGTTACATTTTGGGTGAGTCCTAGTGCCGCCGTGGCTGACACCAGGTCCATCGCCGGCCCAGAGGTCGCATCATCGACATGGACATTGAAGTTTCCCACAACCATAAGCCGGGGGTGCTCCAACACCCAGCCGGACACGGCAACGACCAGAGATGGCAGGCTAGTGGGTGGTGCATTGGGCAGCCGGTACACCACCCAGATAGCCAGACTCTCCCCGGATTTCCACACCAGGCCAGAGCATTCTATGCCCGCAGGTTTCAGTGGCGAGAGCGTCCTGTAGGAGAAAGCCTCCCAAATGAAGAGCGCCACTCCCCCCCCGCCCCTCAGTCCATCATTGGTGGAGGACTGAGAACCCGGGCGGAGCCATTTGGGAGAGCCACTGTCTCCCCATCTCGCACCCAGGTCTCAGTCACGCATGCCAGGTCCACCCCATGCTTGAGTAGAAAGTCTCACAGGGTAGAGGTCTTATTATTTATGGACCTGGCATTGCACAACACCAATGTCGCAGGGGGGTTAATTCAGCCCCACTGTCTACCACCCTCAGGATGAGACGCAGGCTGGAAGGGGGCCGAACTTCTCTGTTTCTCCGCCCCCTTCCTGTTTCTCCACCCCTTCATTTGCTCCTGTTTCTCCACCCCTTCATTTGCTCCCTATCTCAGGATGGTAGAAAACTGCTCCTCACGGCTAACTTGCAACTGGCCCTGGAAAGCCAGCTTTGTGTAGGGGTTAAAATGCTGGATTAGGAACTGAAAGACCCAGGTTCAAACCCCACTGTGAAAGAAGCTTGTGGATGATGTTGAGCCAGTCATTCTCTTCAGCCTAGCCTTCCTTACAGAGTTGTTATGAGGAAAAAAACAGGACAGGAGACAAATGTATGCCATCCTGAGCTCCGTAAAAGAAAAGTGGGATATAAAATGTACTAAATAAATGAATACCACTTTTGACCAGGCTTGGTCAAAATGCTCAAGCATTCCAAGGGCGCTAATCTAGTCTCTGAGCTCTCCCTTCAGTGCCCAGGGTCCCATTTATCAAGAGCTAGGCTGGATCCTCTCATCCACATAGGCAAAACCCTTGGGCTTCAGCCAGTTTGGACCCACCTGGGCTGTGGGATTTAATGACTGTTGTCTATCAGGCTCAAGCGATTTTGCTTACAAATGATCTTTGAATGAACTGGCTGTGTCTGAGTGATTCTGCCCCCACCCCCACCCCTTTTTACTCTATCTCTCAAATATATATAACACCCAAACCTTGACGGATTTTCCTCCTCATAATGAATTTTAATTTTTTTGTATTATTCTAAAATACAGCAGAAATCAGTATACATCTTAGGGACAAATGGCCACAGGAGAGCAGTCCCCCTTGCGTCAGGAAACCCAGTCCTCAATTTCAGAGTTTATGGGGTTCAGTCTGAGCTTCTCAAGAAGATCTGGATGTAGTCTCTTCAAAATAACAAGGTCTCCACACACATTCCTATATTAACAGAAGGTAATATTGTGACAAGGAACAATAGAATCTTCAAAACACATATTACTTGAAAGGGTGTGGGCTGTTTCTATTCTCACTCTCTTCCCAATCGGATGTCTGTTTCCATGGAAACAGCACCCAGCAGCCAAACATACTTAGATTTCACAGACGGAATAATCTGCAACAGCCATTTTTCAAGCAACTGTTTACAACCAAATGTGCTCTGTAGTATTCCTGATGTGATAGGTTTAGTGTTGGAAATAACAGTAATTATCTGCAGAGAAATCTCATTGTTTGCATACAGTGTTCGCAAAAGAGATCTAAACTAGGACTAGGACTGGCAAGACCCAGGTTCAAATCCTAATACAGCAACAAAACTCACTGGGTGACTTGGGGTCAACCACTCTCTGTCTCAGCCTAACCTACCTGACAAGGCTGTTGTAAGGGCAGCATGGAGGAGGGGAGAACCATGTTCACAGTCTTGAGCTCCTTGGAGGACAGAAACGAGAGTGATTATTGAAACCATCAGCCTAGAATGCCACATATCCCAATTTGGGACCCACTTTTAACTGAGCTCCAAGCACATGATAGGAAGTCACATGACATCCAACTCATATTACAGTCATGTGACATGATATTCAAGTCATATGACCGACTCCCATGATGGGGGGGGGGGGAGCAGCCACAGTCTCTGAACCTGCCTGTATTGTAAAAGGAATCCTTTCTGTCCTGGAGTTACCTCCTTTCACTGTCCTGCAGTTCCTCTCAGTGCAAGGAGCAGTGAAAATTGGTCACTTTATAGGGATTCTCAGCTGACCTGAGGTTTCCAACTGAAGACCACTGAATCAACAGACACCAAACTGTGGTTCCTCACAACTTTCAGAAATGAATGATGCTTGTAACACAATTATGGATAATTGTTGTTGTTAGTACTACTTTAATTGAAATAGAGAAAAAAAGATTGGCTCCCAGCTGATGTGTCCAGCAAGATAACTGTGCAGCTTGTAGAGAAGCAAACAAAGCCTTGGCACAGAAAGGCTTTTATTTTAGATCAAAGGAAAAAATGATAACACACAACATCAGTTTAAGGAGGGGGAGAGCAGGGTATGCGGGGCATGCACAGAACAACTTATTGGAAACCATTGCTATCTTCATCAGGGGTCCGTTGGAGCGGGAGCGCACAGGAGCGCAGCTCCGGGAGTGAGGAGCCCAGGGGGCGGGCACATGACCAAGCCCCACCCCCTCCTCAGCTTCCCCAAGCAGTGCAGAGGCGCAGCGCCCTGGGGAAAACCCTGCTAGGGCCTTTATTGTTTTTAATGTTTTGTTTTAATATTGATAATTTTATCATTGTTCCTTTTATGACTGTGTGCTGCTTTTCCAGAGTAGGGCTGCCAAGTCTTGAAAACTCACCGGCGGGGGGGGGGGGGGAGTGTGAGGCTTCTGCCCTATGTAGTCAAGGATCAGACCTTTGTTGATGAAACAGAGTTCTTTATTCCCTATTACTACATTACAGGTCCTCGGATCATTGTTAGAGATAAAGTATACAATAGCAGCAGGATTAATATACCCTCCAGTACAATTTGAATTTCCCATAGGTGACCAATCACAGAAAGGGAAAAAACCGCGGGCTAAGGTCCTTTGACCGTTTTGCTTCCCACAGGAAAAGGTGAAGTGTGAAGTTGTAAATTTCCCTTCTTAAACTGGGCTCTTCAGATGTGTCCATTTCGTGCATAACAAATAGCTCGCCAAGGTCTTCTCACAGCGATAAGCGAAGTCCTGTGTCTCCGCAGGCAGGGAGGAAAGGAATGCAGGGGGAGAGGGGTGAGAGGCCAATTGTTCTCAGGTGTTACAGTCGCCACTCTCCCGGACCAAATGGTTACATTGACCAGACCCACCATTAGCAATAAACAGAGGGCAATAAACCAGAGTTAAAGGGAACATGATACAGCATGAAAGTGATAGCAGGGTGATACAACTCAACTGCCAGCATGTTACATATGGAAAGATTACAAAAGCACAGAATAAACCTTTGTTAGAATCCTTGGATTCTGACAGGGAGTCCTCCTCTCGCCGGGAGTCTCTTCTGGTGCACGCACTTTGCGCGCGTGCCCATCGACATCACCGGAAGTGACGCAGCACGTTGGGGGCGTTGCCAGGGTGACGCTCTGGCAATCGCCCCAAAACTCTATGGTATCATAGAGTTTTGGGGCGATTGCCAGAGCGTCACCCTGGCAACGCCCCCAACGTGCTGCGTCACTTCCGGTGACGTCATTACGTCGTCCTTGCTGGACGACGTCGGGGGTGGGGTTCCCCCCGCCGGCCAAATGCTGGCCGGCTCATTGGGAACCCCTTTAGCGGGGGATCCCCCGCCCCCCGGGCTGACTTGGCAGCCCTATTCCAGAGACTTGCTCAAGGTGGCATATAAATTTTCTAAGTATACCATTTTTTATCTGGGCACATGGCACATAAGTACTGGAGAAATTTCATCAACCCTTCAGCAGCTTCCACCCCATCAGTTTGGTGTAGTGGTCAGGAGTTGGACTCTAATCTGGGAGAACCGGGTTTGATTCCCCACTCCTCC
This sequence comes from Lepidodactylus listeri, assembly GCA_029233225.1. Lineage (NCBI taxonomy): Eukaryota > Metazoa > Chordata > Lepidosauria > Squamata > Gekkonidae > Lepidodactylus > Lepidodactylus listeri. The sequence goes on along the minus strand of JARCFY010000020.1, from coordinate 6,256,856 downwards.
ACATGCAGCTGCTGGTGTGACTTTGGACCAGTCACAAGTTCTCTCAGAGCTGTTCTCTCATGAGCAGTTCTCAAAAGACCTCTCAGCCCCACCTACCTCACAGGGTATCTTGTTGTGGGGAGGGGAAGGGAAAGGGATGGGTGGTGCACATGTCCTGGGTATCTCAAGTCTACTTGAAACCTGGTGGTTTCAAGGGAGCAGGAAGAGAATGACAGTGTGTTCTTTACGCTTATTTTTATTGCACAAAGTATTGGATGGGGAAGGGAACGGCGGAAGAGCAGGTCAGTTTCACTCACCTGTGGAGTGGAGTGGAGCCTGAGGGGTGGGTGTTGCCTTCTGATACACTTTTGGTATGTTAAGGGGTGTGGCATATGCAAATGAGTTATGCAAATGAGTTATGCTAATGAGCTCCTGCACCTCTTTTTCTACGAAATGACCCCTGATCTTCATGCTCTGATCATGAACTTGAACCTAGTTTCTGCAAACAATAGATACTTGAACCTAGTTTGATACTTGAACTTTGATACTTGAACAATAGATACTTGAACCTACTTTGATACTTTCAATAGATACTTGAACCTAGTTCAATAGATACTTGAACCTAGTTACATAAACTTGAACCTAGTTTCTGCAAACAATAGATGACATGGTAAAATCTACGTAACATTTGTTATGTATTGGGACTGAAACATTGCAGGACTGTGCTTCTAGAGACTGGTTGAGCTTGGAGCCCACCAGGATTGACCATTTCGCACCTCAGCCCACAAAGACTTCCAGCAAAAGTCCAACAAGATGGTTGACTTTGTGGCGGAACTTCACTGACTGGCCCTCACATGCGAGTTCCCGAGTCTTGATGACGCCCTCCTCGACCATTTCATGATGGGCATCAGAGAGGAGAAACTATGCCGAAAGCTCATCGGCCACGAGGACCTCACCCTAGTAAAGGCACTCCGCAAGGCTACTACTTTTGAGAAATCCAGGCAAGACCATCAGACCTCCACTGCACACCAGGTATCCATCCTCTTGACTTCAGAGGCGTCAAGTGAAGAAGAGACCCATCTGGTTTGCTGCCCAGCTTGCCGCGACTCACAACCTTCTGTTGCTGCCACTCATCCAGCGAAGACTGTTGCACTAATGCCCTGCACCAGCTGCAGAGAGGCCCACAAATGTCACTCCTGCCATTTCTGGGACACTACCTGCAAGGCCTGCAGCAAGACAGGCCACATCACCCATGCCTGCTGCTCCAAGGGAGCCCGGAGATGCACCACCATGCACCAGGAGGCAGCAGACCTGCACATCACCACCGTCCACCATAATCAGGTACTGAATTTGCCCTGGGACACCCCAGTTAAAATAAAAGTGACTGTGCTTATAGAGGGGGTACCTTGCAAGATGGAACTGTACACGGGTCCTCCATTTCCATAATCTCGGAAGAGACTCTCTGGAGACTCTGTCTACAGGGGGTTCCCACCTCAGACCACTGGTTTCACTCTCTGGGACTTTCAAAAGAATGGCTATTAAGGGGTGGGGCAAATTACATGTGAAATATAGATAGTTTGAAGGAATGTTGGACTTGGTAGTGGAAGGATGGCTCACCAGCTTGCTTGGATTATCCTGGTTCACACCCTTGGGGTTCAGGGTAATGGGGGTGCACCACATGCAGCCCATGGACTTCAGTAATGTGTGTGACAAATTCCCTGCCATCTTCGATGGGAGCCTCAGCCAATACATAGGGCCTCCTGTCTTGCTCCAACTTAGCCCTGAGGTGCAGCCCATCTGCCTCAAGGCCCAGAGAGTACCGTTTGCACGCAAGGCCAAAGTTGAGGACTTCCAGGTTCAGCACAGAAGGGTCGGTCACGTTCGCGGGCTTCTCCCGCACTCTCTGGCTGACTTGCCAGTTCTGTAGGGGACTGGAGGACTGGCTTCAAGGCATATTTTGATGATTAAGTTGTAGTAATTTTGAGAGATCATGTGGGATTTTAATCCCAAAATATGAAGATAGGAGGTAATCCAGCTAAAACTGAAAGACTGTTTCAGTGCCTCAGACTCCTGTGGTGCTATGTATATAGGTAGCAGTTGGGACTTAGAATTGTTTATACATAAGCTGGAAAGCAAAGCAAAAGAGTTCAAGACTTTCATAAATTCAGGTAAGGATGATGAGGGATTGGTTACATAGAGCAACATGTCGTTCGCGAATAACGATATTTTATACTCAGAAGATTTTATTTTGATACCATAAATGGAGGCATTGGCCCTGATCGCGTTGGCCAGGGGCTCTACTGCAAGCGCAAATAAAAGCGGGGACAGGGGGCATCCCTGTCTTGTGCCTCTATTTAGTGGGATAGGGTCAGAGAGTGAGCCATTTATTTTGAGTCTGGTGCTAGAACGCTCGTACAATGACTTAACCGCAGTAATAAAATTGGGGCCAAAGCCCATGTTATGGAGTACTGAAAATAGGAAAGGGAACTCCACAGTATTGAAAGAAAGGCAGTTGGTTGTTTAATTGATTTACTGTGTTGGATTAAATGTAGGGTCTTAAAGGTGTTGTCAGCAAGATCTCTGTGCGGGATGAACCCAACCTGGTCTGGGTGTATGTACCAAGATATAATAGTATTTAATCGTTTTGCTAGCACAGCGGTAAATACCTTGAGGTTTTAGTTAAGAAGCGAAATGGGTCTGTATGATTTAGTTTGCAAGGGGTCTCTGTCTTTCTGCCTTTCTTAGGGATTAGTATGGTTAAAGCCTGGTGCCAGGAGGTATTTCTCCATACTCTAAAACATGGTTACATGCCCTGGTCAATGGTCCAATCAATTCAGAAGGAAAGATTTTTATAAAATTCGGAAGAGAATCCATCAGGCCTGGGGGTCTTATTAAGTTCGAGCATTTTGATGTCAAGCACTTCTTGCTCTGTAAATGGTTTGTCTAGGAATTCCCTATGATCAATACTAAGAGGAGTCTGAACAGGAAAATCCTGTAAATTTTGGAGAGAGTTCTTATTTTGGGTTTTCTTAGCCTTATAAAAGTCTGTATAATAGTCATTAAAAGTCTTTCTTATTGAGTCTGTATTTGTGAGTATTTCTCCACTAGTAGTCCTAACAGCCTTCATGCATTTGGAGAGTTTCTGTTCTTTTATTTTATGGGACAAAAGCCTCAGGGTGTGTGGTGTTTTATGCCAATATTTTTGTTTTGTGAAGATAAGTTGTTTCTTTAGCTTAGAAGTTTCCAGCAGGGTGAGATTTTTACGTTCAAGTGTAAGTTGTTTGTAAATTTGTTTAGAGCCTTTTTCTTTATGTAGGCTTTCTAAGGATTGAATTTTGTGTTTTAAATAAAATTCCACTTGTTCTCTTTGCCTTTTCAGGTATGTGGCCTTTGAGATCAAGACGCCTCTAAGGACTGGCTTCAAGGCATCCCATTGGACAGCAGGAGAAGTTTCAGCTTTGTTATTTTCATCAAAATAAAGTTTAATGTTGTGTTCTATTTTTGTTCTAATTCTGGGGTTATTCAATAAAGATGAATTTAGATACCACGGTCTATGAGGTAGGCTTTCTAAGGATTGAATTTTGTGTTTTAAATAAAATTCCACTTGTTCTCTTTGCCTTTTCAGGTATGTGGCCTTTGAGATCAAGACGCCTCTAAGGACTGGCTTCAAGGCATCCCATTGGACAGCAGGAGAAGTTTCAGCTTTGTTATTTTCATCAAAATAAAGTTTAATGTTGTGTTCTATTTTTGTTCTAATTCTGGGGTTATTCAATAAAGATGAATTTAGATACCACGGTCTATGAGGAGAACTACAATCTTTTGAAGCCAAAGTACAATTTAACCAGGAATGATCAGACCAAGGAGAAGATTTAGTCTCAGAGGAGAGAAGTCGATCATATAAGGAGGAAGAGGGTAAGATGAGATCGATTCTGGTGTGTACATTGTGACCTGCCAAAAAATAGGTATAGTCACATTCAGTTTGGTGTAGCAAGCGCCAAGAGTCAGTCAAATTATGATCCTGTAGAATGATAGCCAGTTTTATATATCTCTTCTTGAGATATTTTTGGCCCAGACTGTGGTATGATCTGTCTAGTTTGTTATCAGTAATGAAATTAAAATCCCCTCCTATCATGAGATCACCATCAGCACATTTTTCAAGCTTGGTTAGAGAATCATTTATAAAGTCCACCTGTCCGTTGTTAGGTGCATATAGCGTAGCAATGGTGACTGGACTGGTATCAATTTGCCCCTTGAGAAAGAGGAAATGTCCTTGATCACACATTTTTGCAGACAAAGTGAAACATACATTCTGAGTCAAGAGGATCGCCACCTCTGACTTCCGGTCTAATGGCGTTCTGAAACAGGCGCTGGTCTCGGATGTTCCGAGCCAGCGACCTGGACTACTGGGGGTAGGAGGGGATTCTGGGCTGGCTCGGACCCCCAGGGACCCCCAGAAAGGGGGCCCTGCTTGGGGTGCACGGAGCTGCCTCTCCAGGGATTGCGATCCCGGGATTGAGGCTGCTCTATGCCCTGTATAGTCCTCCCTCAGATAGAAACCCTCGGGGTTTTTAAGAGCGGTTACCAGACAGCTTCAGGAGTCCAGAGTTAAAAAGAATTAGCAACTTACCGAAGACGCATGGTGACAACCGTGAGTTTTAAAGCAAGATTCTCAGATGTGATTGTGGGACTTAAATCCCCTCCTCCTTTCAACTCTCCGCTTCGGCGAAGAGAAAAATTGCATTGTCTTAAAATCTGAGAACCGCGGCTTGAAACGGCTTTTGAGATCTTAGTGGGAGAAGCTTCAGCAGTACTTTAATGAACTTTAGAGTGACTTGTTGACTTCTTTGAACTTTCTTATCTTCTGGTAAACAAGACACGATGGCCGGGAGGGGAGAGAAAATGGCACCAAAGACTAAACCTTCTCCCTAAACGTTACCCAGTTCTCTTCCTAGTTCAAAAGGTGATGCAACAGAGCTCAATTTGGCACTAACAGCTGCTTTGCGCCCCCTGATGGATCAGCTGCCTACAGTCAACCAGAAATTAGACTCACTGCAAAAAGAAGCTGCAGAGGCAAACTGGAAATCTGAGAGAGTAGAGAAGGATTTGTTGGATGTTAAGATCAAAACAGAGAAGCATGATTTAAGACTGTCCAAAATTGAGAAGGAACAATCATCTGACAGAAATGCCTTATTAGCTATGCAATTGGAACGTTCTAACTATTGTTTGAGATTTCAGGGTGTTCTGGAACAACAAGGGGAGAATCTTAAAAAGTTACTCAGTGAATCACTGGCCCCAGCGACAGGGATGAAAGCGCAAGATCTTCAAAGTAATATGGACATATCCAGAATTTGTGAAGAAAAAAAACCTGCCTGGGGAAGTAATGGTGAGATTCTCTAAAAGATTTACAAGAGATGTGATCCTCAAAACCACCCACAAAGTCACCCTGAAAATCCAAGAGCAGGAAATTAAGGTGCTAAAGGACATTCCTTATGAGATCAGGAAGAAGAGAAAGGCTTATAAAAATTGACTGTTTGGTTACAATCTGCCAATATCTCTTATCACTGGATTTATCCAGAGGGTCTAACATTCACCTTTAAAGACAAGAAGAAGAAGATAGACACTGTTGCCAAGGCAGATGCTTTCCTGGTTTACTGTAAGAAGAAAGAAGAAAAGAAAGGAAAAGAATCTTCATCAGAGGACTCACTGGATCAACAAGAAAGTATTTATGGACTAGAAAGTTCATCCTCAGAAAATTTGGGACTTGAAGAAGGTGATTCGGAGTCTGAGCTGGGTGCTGCAGGTCCCAAAATCCTGGGAAAGGGGAAGAAGAAGACGAAGAAGAAAGAAAAACCAAAGAAGAAATAGTTTTAAATAAGCTGTTATGTTTATTTCTCTAAAGTTTGATTATTTTGTTTAAGTATACACTGAATCTCAAAGGTTATTTTTTTAAACTGAATAGAATTCAGAAAAGATTAAGATATAGATATAGCCTGAATTGTATAACTATTCTTTTTAGAAAGTTTTGTTAAGCATAGACCAATAATTTTCTGGACACCTGTCATTAAATGGGTAGTTTAGATTTTAGTTATGTAGTTGTTGTTTTTTCCAGGTGATAGTGTAGTTTGGAAAATCAATTAAAATTTTTTTTAAAAAAAGAGGATCGCCACCCCTCGTGATTTTGAGTTGCCAGAGGCCAGATGTTGGGTCTGGAATTTATTGGTGCGAAACACTAGTGAATCAGTTTTTCTAAGATGTGTTTCTTGCAGCATTACTATATCTAGTTTTAGTTTCAGTAAGCTAGATAGGATCCATTTATGTTTGACAACATTATTCAACCCACGCACATTGGAAGAGACTGTTTTTAAATCCATAGGCATCCTTAAGTATGTTAGATTTAGTTATACTAAAGAAATTTTTTGACCCACAGTCAAAAAGATGGAGAGACTGAGTAGGTTACCCAAAATGTAGATAAACAGCGTGTTAGATATCTCAATTAGGAAGAGTGTGAGACACAGAAAATGACTTGAAATGTAATCAAAAATGTACAAAAAACTTGCAGTTATTAATTCTGAAAAAAAACCCTTTCTTCTTTGATCAGAATGTGGTAAGACTAAAAGTGTCTATATGAAAGATAAATTTATAAAATGTGACTATTGAGCAGTAGCACCTAATTCTAAAGGTATACTCAGTTAATTAATTAAAGCTGTATTTCCAATTGAAGAGGTAGAATGAAAGAAGGAAAAACAATGCTAAACAGACTAAACACCACACAAATTAAAATTAGAGATTTTAGAAATTGATAGTTTCAGATAAATCAGAGGAGGTCAGACCGAATTCCTTATACAAACAATTAAAACAGAAGCAATAGAGTGGGTGTACCAGAAAATGTAAAAATGGGATAATTAAATGTTTAGGTTAAGATGGCCTAAAAGAATCTAAAAGACAAGCACTTATTTGTTATAGTAGCACAGTATAAAATAGAGTAATAAATATAAAATTTGTAAGAGCTATAAAACAATACTTAATAAGGACTTTCAAACCTCCTGCACAAAAAGATGTTTTGCAGGAGGCTGGGATACTATTACAGTACCCCTCCCCTCCCAACCTAAATCTCAGCACACTTTCTTGAAAGTCAGCAGAAAAAAAAAGGGTCTATAGAACCTGAACAACCCCCCACCCCCTCCCTTTTCCCTCAAACTGTAAAGATTACCAAGAAATACAATAAAACTTTTATCAATCCTAAATGTGTTAAGCTAAGCAGTGAGGAAAGAGCTCATTTTAACTCATTCATAAATGAAATCACAAGCACTATAAAACTCTAAAGGCAAGAAACAATTCAAGAAGTTCATCCCCCCCCTTTGTATGTTTTCCCAACAGTAAGTAAACAACTGTTCAGCCGTCTCTATCGATAAAGTGCAAAGGCAAAAAACTAGAGGAACAAAGAACTTTCCCTCTTTCAATGCCAATAGAAGAGTTCATATTTAGAAACTAAGTAAAATCAATAATACACGAAAAGAACACTATGTCTTCCTTTTCACAATGCCTCTCCAGAGAGGTCCCTTAACTCAGCTGGTGGAAGAGAAGGAGATTGAAACTTCCTCTTGAACGATTTTTTTTTTACAGTTCCATACGGAGCCACCAGATCTAGCATGCGAAGCAATTGGAAGCCTTCATCTAGAGAGGTTATTCTGTGGATTTTGCCATGGTGGGAGGACCAGGAGTAGCAAATATCTGCATCAAGGAGGCTCACTATGATAGGTTTAAATTCCCGCCGTTTAAAAAGAGCCTTTCTTGGGAGATCTGGATAAACTTCTATTTTATTCCCATAAAAGGTGAGGTAGCCTTTATTTGTTGCAGCTTGGAGGATCTGTTTCTTGTAATGCAAATCAAGAAAGGTGATAATGACATCCCTCAAGGGTTTTGTCTTGAGAATGCTGACAGGGCCAACTTGGTAGGCTTTCGTAATAATCAGAGATAAATCTCCTGTAGGCTGCACCTCATTAGCCAGCCATTTAGAGAGGAGAGTGCCCAGATTGTCTTTTGTCTCCACTTTCTCTGCCAGACCTTGCGGCTTCAGGTTGTTTTGGCAAGAGGATAGCGCCATCTTTAGAGTCTTCTCGGCTAAAATATCCTCCAACTGTTGTAGTTGCTGAATCTCATTTTGATTTGTAATGCAAGTCTGCATAGCACTTTCTGCAGTATTTTTAGTTTTGTTTAAACTTTTCTGCATGGTGTCCAATTGATCATATAAAGGTTTAAACATCGAGGATATGTTTTCAAGGATTGTTTTTTCAAGATTATGAAGAGCCACATTTAGATCTTTAGAGGTGATTGGAGTTGCAGGGATGTCATTTCCATCAGTTCTGGGTGCCATTTTAATGCTGAGGGGAAAACACTGACCTGATTTTGTAGTCAGAGGTTGTGTAGCAAAAGACTGAACCTTTTTTATTTTTGTAGGATTTGGTTTGGAAGATGATCTGCCGTCTTTACCCATAGAGAAGATATTGAGATCACTGTTTAGATTGCAGTGAGGGTTGTGGGAGGGGGTGAGGCAGACGGAGCTGAAGGCTCAAACAGCCATATTTTTTCTGAGCTGCCAGAAGTTCCCTAAATCCTTTCTACAACTAGCAGAAGAGTACAATCTGGTAGATTCTTGGAAAGTAAGAAACCCGAATAAGAAGGACTTCACTTTTTATTTAACAAGACATAACTCATGGTCAAGAATTGATATGTGTTGTATATCAACAACAATGATAAATGATAAACTAGAAGTAGAAATATTACCTGCAACCTTTGCTGACCACAACCCTGTTCTACTTATGTTGCAAGATGTAAAAAAAAGAGATGGACTTTAAATACATTTTTATTGAAGAATAAAAAAATTGTGACAGAGATGAAAAGAGTTTCAAATGTTCTTTGAACAAAATATACAACCAGATATTCCTATTAGAACTTTTGGATATATTTAAGGCCTACGCTAGAGGATGGGCCATCAGGAAAGCGGTACACACTATAAAACAAAAAATGAAAAATTTCTACAAATTAAGAAACAAATTGGGAAATATGAACAAGAAATGAAAAAAGACCTACAATTCAAAACCTAAGAATGAAGTTGAAATTACTACAACATCAAATGAACTCTTTCTTAACACAAGAAATAGCCCAAAAATTACACATGCAAAGCAAAACTATTTTGAAAATGCTAATAAACCAACAAGATGGTTGGCATACCAATTAAGGAAAGAGAAAGAAAAAAATAACTATTATAACTTTGAAAGATTACCATGGGAACAAGAAAAATCCACCTGAAGAACTAAAAGAGATTGTTGAAACCTTTTATGAAAAATTATATCAAAAGAGGGAAGCCGTACAAGAAGATGTCAAAGAATTTTTTAAAAAATATAACTTAAAGGGTTTTACAGAAGAACATAAGAAAACTTTAAATCATCCAATAACCTTCTCAGACTGACTAAAGCACTGAAAAAGCAAAAAAGGGGAAGACTCCAGGTCCAGATGACTTTCCTGCAGAATTTTATCAAATTTTTGAAGATCAACTGATATTACCTTTAAAACTGGTAATACATGATATATTGACTGAAGGTAAAGTACCAGATACTTGGAATGAAGCCTTAATAGCTTTGATACACAAACAGAACACAGAATAGAAAGAAATTAAGAACTATAGGCCAATCTCAGTATTGAATGTGGACTATAAAATACATGCTTCCATTTTGGCCACAAGATTAAAAAGAGTTTTGACAAAAAAATTCACCAAGATCAAGCAGGATTCCTACCCAAAAAACAGTTTAGAAACAATGTAAGAACTATATTAAATGTAATTGAATACTTTGAAGCACACCCAGAAAAACAGATGGCTTTGGTTTTCCTAGATGCTGAAAAAGCTTTTGATAATGTCAACTGGAACTCTTTGTTGGAACAATTATGGACTTCACAATGTGGTAAAGAATTCTTCACAATGGTTAAAGCAATTTATACCAGACAACAAGCGAAGATCCTTGTTAATGGAGATTTAACAAGGAGTATTGAAATACAAAAAAAAACCAGACAAGGTTGCCCACTTTCACCATTGCACTAAATGATATGATTAGAAATTATATTCATATTAGAGGTCTTAAAGTTAGAGGAGGAGACTATAAATTGCAAGCATTTGCTGATGATTTAGTTTTCATACTAGAAAATCCAATGAAGTTTTAAAAATCCTTACAAGATTATGGACAAGTAGCTGGATTGAGAATCAATTTCAGTAAAACAAAAATGCTAACAAAAAATATGACTAGAGAACAAAACTTACAGCTTCAGCAACTATCAGGCTTGGAAGTTAAGAAAAAACTGAAATATTTAGGAATAGACATAACAAACAGATTTTGATGGAAGATAATTATACACAATTTATTTTGGAATTTAAGAAAGTCTTTGGAAGATGGAAAAACTTAGAAATATCCTTGATGGGTAGAATTGCAACAATAAAAATGAACGTTTTACCTAGGTTGATCTTTTTATTTCAAACTATTCCTGTTCTTCAAAATCAGTAGTATTTTGTGGAACTTGATAAACTGATGAAACCTTTTATATGGCAGGGAAAGAAACCAAGAATAAAATTGGAAGCATTACAAGATGCATATGAAAGAGCTGGTTTTGCATTATCAGACTGGTTGTTATATTATGAAGCAGTATCACTGACATGGTTAAGAGAATGGATTACGCTAGAAAATCCCAGAATTCTAGCTTTGGAGGGACATGACTTATTACTGGGATAGCATGCATTTGGTATGGGAAAGCTGGGATGCATAAATATTTTTAACAACATCTTATCAGAAAAGCCTTATTAAAGGTATGGGAAGAAGTTAAAAAACTTTTCTATACTAAGATTCCAAAATGGGTTTTCCCATTGGAAGCTTTTACTAATCCAAACTAGGTTGCAAAGACTCTTTTGTTAAAATATGATGAACTTCTAAATAATAAAAATGAGCTAAAATCAGCTGAAAGCATTAAAAACTTATTCCGAGCTTAGCTGGTGGGAAATTGTACAAATTCAATCAAGATATACTAAAGATAAACCAATAGGTTTTTGTACCAAAGTAATGGAAATAGATAAGACAAAAGGCGGGGAGGATTATCTGCAGCCTGGGGGTCAGCTGCAATTCCAGGAGGTCTCCAGTCTTCCCCGAGGACACCTTCTGCACCCGAGGATATCTTCTGGCCACAGTGGTGCTCACCGGCTCCGGGGGCACTGGAGTTCGGGAGCCCCACATCTCATCGCCCTGCCTGCCTCTCCACCCGGCTGCTAGACCCCCGTGACAGCCGGCAGCTCCTGCAGTGGCAGCAGTGGCTCTCAGGGGCTGAGGCTGCTCAGCGCACCCAGGTGCAGCTCAGATCCATTGCTCTGCCTGAACACCTTCCAGCCACCGATTCCCCCCCACTTCCTAGCTCTGGTCGCAAGGCTTGGACGCCTCCCAGCTGCTGGGCCACTGATTCCCCCCCCACACCTCTCGGCTCCAGCAGCAAGGCCTGAGCAGCTCTCAGCTGCCGGGCCCACTGATCTCCCCTCCCACCCCCCGGCTCTGGCAGCAAGGCTTGGATGCCTCCCAGCTGCTCGGCCACCAATTCCTCCCCACCTCTCGGCTACAGTGGCAAGGCCTGAGCGACTCTCAGTTGCTGGCCCGCCAATCTCCCCTCCCATCCCCCGGCTCCGGCGGCGAGGCCCAACCACCGGGCCACCACAGAATTCCAAGACTGTTCCCTGCATATGCGCAAGGAACGCTCCTTAACTTTTGGGGGAATTTAAATATCCCCCCCAAAAGTTTTAAAAACTTTTTAGATTTTTCTGCACACCTGGGGAGTCCCCCAAGTGTGCAGAAAAATCTCTCTGCCCCCCACGTGCCCCCTCCGTGTGAATTTAGATATCTGCACGAAGGGGGCAACTTGGGAATTAAATATATAGATATTGTTGTATTCTGAAAAAAAAACTGATTAAAAAACTATATGCAATAATATTGGAAGATAAAACACAAGATGAAATAGTTAAAAATTCCATGATTAAATGGGCACAAAATGTAGGTCATAATATCCACTTAAATCAATGGTTTCAGGTATGGAAAATGAATTTAAAAATAACTAAAGCAATTACATATAAAGAGAACATATATAAAATGTTTTATAGATGGTATATGACACCAGATATGTTAGCAAAATTTTACCCTGAACTATCAAATGCCTGTTCTCTCCCTGCTTTGCCTCAGTCCCGCCCACAGAGCCACTGGCCAGCGTCTCGGCCTCAATCTGGAGGGAGCCAGTGAAGGGGAAAGACCGACTGGGTGCTGGGTCCACTCTTCTCCTCTGCTAACTGCCAGGTGGGTCTAACTGTCCCCTCAGTGGCCTGCTTCTATCAGTGAAAAGACAATGGACTATCAGCATAACCCCCTCCACCACACACTGCCGGCGTGGCCAGAATAAACTGTCAGAATAAACTGTCAGAAACGGGGCATTTCACACAGCACCCCATAGCGCTTCAGGACCAACTCAAGAACTGGAGAATGCTTGGGAGGAGGTTTCAAGGTAAACCGGCTCAGGAACGCTTCCCCAACGGGAGAGGCACATTTCTGTGTGAAAGGGCCAATATGTTCTGTTAGGAAACCAGTACTAATACGGTTCTGTGTAAAACGCCTGACAGAAACATTACTGAAGAGTTCCTGAAATGGAACATATTGGCTGTGTGAAATTCCTCAGTCTCTTTCTCCTGCCTAGCTCCACCATGGCTGGCTGGCTAATGAGGTGGGCCAGCAACCATCAAACCATTCCCTTCAACCCCCTGCTGTGTGGCTGACTTTCCCCCTAGGGTTGCCAATCTCCAGGTGGGACCTCTAGATCTCTCACTGTTACAATTGATCTCCAGATGACAGAGATCAGTTCCCCTGGAGAAAATGGCTGCTTTGGAGGGTAGACCTTAGGCCTTATAACTTGCTGAGTCCTTCCATCCCCCCCCCCCCCAAATGCTTCCCTCCACAGGATCCACCCCTCAAATCTTCAGGTATTTCCATCATAGGGTTGCCAGGTCTGGGTTGGAAAATCTCTGGAGACTTTGGGGGTGGATCCAGGAAAGGGGAGGGGAGGGGATGGGCCTCAGCATGGTACAATGCCATAGAGTCCACCCTCCAAAGCAACCATTTTCTCCAGGGGAGCTGATCTCTGTCAGCTGGAGATCCATTGTAAAAGCAGGAGATCCCCAGGCCCCACCTGGAGGTTGGGAACCCTATTCCATCATCAGAGCCGGCAACTTTCCCCTCAGTGCCCGTTGCTAGGCAGCCAAGCTTGCTTCTCTGAAACCCCCTTTCCACACCTATATTGGCCTTTGGGAGAAAACTCATTGGGGCCAGCTCAACAGAATGCCATATAGGTCACCCTCCAAAGCAGTCATTTTCTCCAAGGGAGGGGGCAAGATCTGTTGTCTGGAGTTCAATTGTAATACCTGGCGATCTTCAGGCTCCACCTGGAGGTTGGCTACCCTAGGCATAGCAGTCAGTGCTTCAGAGCAGGATCTGCTAGACCCAGGTTCAGCTGCTGAGTGGGTTATTTCGGGCCAGTCACAGACTTTAAGCCTAACCTACCTCACAGGGTTGTTGTGCAAGTCAAAAAGGGGGAGAAGAGAATGATGTTAACTGCTTCAGTCCCCATTGCAGAGAAAGACTACTCTTCCTCCAGGGGAAGTATGGTTGCCAATCTCCAGGCGAGGGCTGGAAATCACTCAGAACTACAAGTGCTCTCCAGATGGCAGAGATCAGTTCTCCTGGAGAAAATGGTGGACTCTACTTCCTTATACCCTACTGAGATGGACCCTTTATGACTGCCAATGTGGCATAGCAGTCAGGGCTTCAGAGCATGGTGGAGGCTGCAGGGTGGGGGGGAATGGAAACTTGAAGAGTGAGGTTGATGATTGGCTGGGAAGGAGATTGGGTTGCCAACTCCAGGTGGAAAATTCCTGGAGACTTGATGGATGGAGCCTGGAGACAGTGAGGTTTGAGGAGGAGTGGGTCCTCAGACAGGTACAATGCCATAGACTCCACCCTCCAAGCCAGTGAGTCCCTCATGGGGAACCATTGTTGCCAATCTCCAGGTGGGATCTGGAGATCACTCAGAATTACAACTGCTCTCTAGCGGGGAGGGGGGAGGCAATGGAAAGCTGAAGCCAGGGAGCAGATAATGATACATTGATGGTTGGCTGGGAGGTAGGGTTGCCAACTCCAGGTGGGGACATTCCTGGAGATTTGAGGGGAGGACCCTGGAGAGGGTGAGGTTTCAGCAGGGGTGGGACCTCAGACAGGTTCAGTGCCATCGACTCCTTCAAACCACCTGTTCCCTCATGCGGAACCATTGTTGCCAATCTCCAGGGGAGGAATGGAGATCACGCTGAATTACAACTGCTCTTCAGGTAGCAGAGATCAGTTCCCCTGGAGAAAATGGTGGAGTCTGTGTCCTTACACACTGCTGAGGTTGCCACAGCAAATTGACGCTGAGTGCCCAAGGCCGGGGCACTCTCCCAGAGCCTCTTTCTAGAGCCCATTGTATTTATTTCCACAACGGGCCTTATTCCTAGTCACTAATAAAGTAGAGCTGTGAGTCTGCTGATCCATGGAACCCACTATTTAACACCATTCAAATTGCAGGTGAAAGTTTATATGATAGCAAATTCCCCTCCGGGAAAACTTCCCTGCATACAGGAAACCAGCATGACCAGGAAAATACTAGCCTTGAACTTTCCTCCCTGATAATAGGGTTGCCAACCTCCAGGTGGGGCTCTGGAGATCTGGAATCGTTACTGCTCTCCAGACTACAGAGATCCGTTGCCCTGCAGAAAATGGCTGTTTTGGAGGGTGGCCTCTGTGGCATTGCACCCCGCCAAGGTCTTTCTCTTCCCAAACCCTGCCCTCTCCAGGCTCCCCCCCCCCAAAAAAATCTCCAGGAATTTCCTAACCCAGAAGTAGCAACTCTACCTGATATGTTAGTTTTTGTGTGCAGGGAACTATCTTTCAGTATTTCCTTAAAATAAGTGATCCATACTGTGATCATATCCAGATTAAATTACAGCAACACACCTTACACAGCTCTGAAATGAGTACTATCCAGAAACATTTGAACTAGAATGGGTCTCTTTGCTTCAGTATTCTTTGGAAGTACGCTTTGGGTCAGTAACCTCATCCCAGCATTAATTTTATTATTCATTTTTGCTTTGCCATCCCAACAAAAGAGCCCTTGCTGCAGAACATTCATACATCAGGGAAAAGGGATCTAAGCCTCACGCTCTCCCTGATATTCTAGTGCACTATATACTGGGGGTCTATTATCTGAGACGCATGTAAGCATGATTCCTCATATGCAAGCAGAAGTGGCACAGTTTAGGAATGGCTGAAACGCCAGGGAAGTTATGAATGAATACTTTGGTTCTTGCTGGTGTTTGTTTTGGCATCCCCAGCAGCAGCACAGCCAGGTGTGGGAAGAAGACTAGCCCTGAATGGTGCTCCCCACATCCCTGTGCCATAAGAGTCCTTCCTCGGTGCCAGATTTTAGGTAAACTGTTTAAAAGCAGTTCCCCTTTTCAGATACAGTCTGTTGGCTTCTGTTCTTCGTCTGAGCCATGAAGCATTTCTTTGCTTCTCAGCTTGTAGGGCAGCTGTTCTGGGACATATCAGTCCCTAAGAGTAGGGTTATGTAATCCCAGATCCTTCCAAATGTAGACAGCATAAAGGTGCACACCCATTTCTTAGTCACATGCACTGCTTACATAAACTCCAGTTTTTTACATGGCTATTAACCTGCCCAATGTATAAGGGGGGTGGGGCAGCTTCTCCTGCCATCTCAGGTTTAACCTCTTCTTGCCAGTATCAATCTCTCCTCTGAAATTTCTGGGCCACAGATCTAAAGCAACTTAGGGATCCCAAAATAACCATTCTGTTCCTTATGATTCTGACTGCAGCTTCTCTGAAAACCAAACAGCTGTGAGGTGGGGGGGAGTTTGATTCCCCTGATCCTAACTGACATGAAACACACTAATTAGATTTCAAGAGTGTCAGCAACAGCTCCCTCTCCTTGGATTTAGAGCAAAGACAATGTGCTTCTTCTTTTCCCCTTTTCGACTACTAGAGCACAGCAACGCAAAGCTGGAGAACCCATAAAATATTCAAGACTCAGAGGAGGAGGAAAAGGGTTCCAGTAATGCATTTGCTTTGACTCTCTGAAACTGAAATAGAATGGACGAAAGAGGCTGGGTGAAATGCTAATTATTCCCCTATCTCTAATTAATCTTCAAAAAGTAAGTTCAGGCATATCAGGCTCCGCAAAAGCATGTGCATTATTCATTTCTCCCTCTGATTACATAGTTAAATGCAGGATGAAGGCAACTCATTTGTAACAGGAGGAATCCCTCTTCAGTGGTATGTCCTTTGTAAGCAAGATCATTTGTGATATTGATTTGTGGCAGGTGGGAAAGTGCTACCAATCCCACCACTTTGATTACAACAGAGAAGTGTAAGTTCCCAAACCTTCTGGCACGCAAAGCGTTCCTTTAGGAGGTCAGCGCTGAAAATATACCACCACTTCCTCTCATTGCTAGTGGCCAATTGCTAGTGCCAATGTTTATTGCTCTGGTTTCGTCTCCGCAGAGCCCACCTGCAGCAGCAAGATCCATGCCTGACTTGGCAAAATGTACAAAATATGGCTTGATGAAAGCAAATTACACCATGACAGGCGCAGTTTAACCTTTCCTTCCTTAGTTTAGAATACAGGAGGCTTTAACTCAGCTTTCAGTTTCAAAGCCCAAAGGATACTACCCGACGGGCTCTTATAGCTTAAGAGAAGCCCTGGACAATATTTTCATTCTTCTTTGATTCTTTCAGCAGATAGCTAAAGAGGTTTCCTGTCTTGCCAGGCACTAATGGCTGGAAGTACTTGATCAGTGGTTTTTGGTGGTCAGTGGCTACTGGCTACTGACTATGCCTGCCAGCCAGCAGGTCCAGTTCTAGGTTTTGGAGGCCCTCAGCAAGAAGATGTCCAGTGGGCTATCTTTCAGGTATGGCCATGACACAGATAGAGGGGCAGCAAATGGTTGTTGTTCCTTCTTGCTCATCCAACTGGACAAATCCACTGCAGCTGCCATTACAAGGAGCAGCTGCTCTCACTAGCTCTCACTTGCCTTAGTTGGCAGCCCTCACTGCTCACATAGGCAGCTGAGTGAAAACTGGCCACCAGCAGCCACTGCTGTCTGCCTGCTGAGGAGGAGGGGAGGAAGCTGAAGGCAACATGCCTGCCAAGACAGGATGGGTCCAATCCATTCATGGGGCAATCATTCCAGCAGGGCCCAATGCAACTATTGAAAGATGGCAGGCTGTGATCTCATAGAATCATAGAGTTGGAAGGGACCTCCAGGGCCATCTAGTCCAACCTGCTACACAATGCAGGAAATTCACAAATATCTCACCCTCCACACCCACAGTGACCACTGTTCCACACCCAGAAGATGACCAAAACCTCCAGTATCCCTGGCCAAACCAGCCTGGAGAAAAATTGCTTCCTGACCCCAAAGTGGCAATCAGCATTTCCCTGGGCATGTAAGAAAGGTACACAAGAACTAAGCACTGGGGCAGCTCTTCCTACCCTCCCTCTCATGATCGGCCTAAGTTCACAGAATGCACATTGCTGTCAGATGGCCATCTAGCCTCTTTTTGAAAACCTCCAAAGGAAGAGAGCACACCACCTCCCGAGGAAGCCTGTTCCACTGAGGAACTGCTCTGTCAGGAAGTTCTTCCTAATGTCCTAAAATCAGAAGA
Source organism: Lepidodactylus listeri (assembly GCA_029233225.1). Taxonomy (NCBI): domain Eukaryota; kingdom Metazoa; phylum Chordata; class Lepidosauria; order Squamata; family Gekkonidae; genus Lepidodactylus; species Lepidodactylus listeri. The sequence goes on along the minus strand of JARCFY010000020.1, from coordinate 6,239,040 downwards.
GCCAAAAACTCTTCTGATTTAATTTTAACCCATTCGTTCTGGTCCAACCTTCTGGGGCAACAGAAAACAACTCCGTACCATCCTCTATATGACAGCCCTTCAAGTACTTGAAGATGGTTATATCACCTCTCAGTCATCTCCTTTCCAGGCTAAACATACCCAGCTCCTTCAACCGTTTCTCATAGGACTTGGTCTCCAGATCCCTCACCATCTTCATTGTTCTCTGGACACATTCCAGCTTGTCTATATCCTTCTTAAATTGTGGTGCCCAAAACCACAATACTGTTGATGGACAGTGAAAGTCCCTTCCAAGGTCTTGGCAACTACTGATCCCCTAACATCCTAAGAAATGCCTCTCTGGGAGTTCCTCTGTTCCTTAAAATCTCAATAGGAAGCCCTGTTCCAGGCCAGTAGATGTGGTCATTAGCTAGTAGCCAGCAGCTATCAAAAGCCATTGAACAAGCTGCACTCTAGCCATTATTACCTGTGTTTATAGCACACCCACAAAAAGATCTAAAGCTTTTTGTTTTCTAGAGACCATCGTGCACATTAAAAAATATGATGGGTATGCACCTGAGGTGATTTAAGTATATACCTAAAAATGACCTGATTATAGACTGTTTCATTAGAGTAATTTAACTAAAAGCTTCTACTGCTTTTTATGTTACATAGTTCTGTGTGATTTTTGTTTTAATGCTGTTTTAATACTGTAGGTATTGCAGTTTTTTTATTCATATGCTGCTTATTATTGTTTTAAATGTTTTATGCCATTAATTGCCTTAGAATTCTCTTAAAGAAATAAATTAATGAATGCAAAACGTGAATTTGACAGTCTTGTTTGCAAAGTGTGCATCATATAGGTATTCTCATTGAGGAGCCAAACTAATTCCCTGTTGAATACACATTTGGTGTCTGAAATATATAAATACACAAAGTCTGAAATGGCTGTGACCTTTCTCTGTGATTTTACATGATAATGCCTTTTAACTTAAGAGAACAAAGTCATCAGATTAGAACAGTTATCCATCACCGAAAGAAAAGTCCTGGGTTTGTGATCACCAAGGATGTTTCATTTGGGAAGTTCATTTAATCTATTGGGAGGCAGGAGACAATCGTCAATAACAAGGTTTTTATTCAAGACATTACTCAGCTCTGAACAACTCTGCTAAGTGTGGCGCTCAAACTTATACTGTTCCATAACTGAACTATATACAATGTAACTATTTTCATGAAGTCTGATTGGACCTAAGTGGAGCTTCATAATAGGATACTCCATATGGTTTTAGGACCTATAGAAGGTCTTTATTAGTCAGCCTATCGCAACACAGGGAGCTAGGATACCTCAGTATGAACCATGACCAAACAGCTTAGAACTTACTCAGAACATAACACTCCTCCCCCCTTGGTTTAAATAATATACTCCCTAAGGTACGTAGGAGCACGTCTCGTTCGGGCAGACCTTCGCAATAGTGGTGGACCTTCTGGAGAATGCCCATCAGTTTGGGTGCCCTGGAAATGGCCAGAGTCGATATGGTCTGGGGGCCTGTTAGCTCTGGCAAAGTCCTGAACGGGCTCAGAGTCTATTTGGCAAGGTGCCAGTTCAACCGCTGGACTGGATGCCACAGCACCCCAAGCGGGAGACAGTTCCCTGTGAAGAGCAGGCACAACAGGCAAGACTGGCTGAACGAGCATGGCCATTCTGATGGGAAATGGTTCTCTATGTTGACTGTCAGCCTCGCTGGCTGGAGGTGGCAGCTGCAGTTCCTTGGAAGGATGCATCTCCCGGGCACCGACAGTGCTCTCCGGTGGAAGAACTCCTGGACAGGGAACAGGGACTGGGGTGTGTTGCAATGTCTTGCCCCTAGCCGGCCAGCGACGTCTGAGTTGGGCCAGGTGGCGATGGCGGACTTGCCCTGCATCATTCCGCACCTCATACGTGACAGGCCCTGTAGAACAGAGGATGACAGCTGGGACCCAGGCTGGACTGTCCCCGTAGTTCCGGATATAGACCGTGTCATTTGGCGCGAAGGTCTTTGTGCTCCCGGAGGCGATGGGGTCATAACTAGTGTCCAGTGCAAGGTCCAGGTGAATGCGGCTCAACCTGATTGACAGCTGGCGGCCCATGAGGAGCTCTGCTGGGCTCTTTCCCATAGCTGAGTGGGGTGTAGAGCACTGGTGGAGCAAAACGTCTGTGAGGTTGGCCATGAAGTTCCCTCCGCTGAGCCTTTGGAGTGAAGTTCTTCATGGTCCTAACCATGCACTCTGCCTGGCCATTAGTCTCCAGAGGGAAAGGAGCCGAGGTGATGTGCCTGATGCCCCTCTCATCCATGAACCTCTGGAACTCGGCAGAGGTGAATTGAGCTCCATTGTCCGGGATGAGGTCCAGCAGGCCAAAAGTGGTGAACAGGTGGTCCAGGCAGCAGTTGATGATGGCTGTAGTCATGGAAGTGACTACACCTCCAGCCATTTAGAGTATGTGTCCGTGACCACCAGTAGTGTTCTGCCCTTAAATGGGCTAGGAAAGTCAATGTGGATGCAGGACCATGGACCCCATGCCTTTTCCCATGGATGGACAGGGACCGAGGGAGCTTCTGGCTGCAACTCCTGACAGGGTTGGCACATTCAGACCCAGCACTCAATTTGTTGGTCAAGTCCTGGCCACCGGACATAGCTCCTCGCTATTGCCTTCATTTTTACAATGCCGGGGTGCCCCATATGTAGGGCATCCAAGCCTCGCTGTCTCAGTTGGGGAGGGACCACGACCCTGCTCCCCCAAAGGAGGCATCCCTTGCTCACTGACAATTCTGCTGAGCGTAACTGGAATGGCTGGAACTCAGCCTTCAGCTTCCCGGGCAGCCATCCCCTCCACATGTACTTGAAGACGCGGCTGAGCATACGGTCCCGGGCAGTGTAGAAAGCAACGTCGGCAACTGTGAGTAGAGGCTGAGGGAGCTCTTCAATAAGGAGTGTTTCCTGGATCTGGGGCTCACGCTGTTCAGGCAGTGGCAGGTGGCTGAGGGCATTGGCATGCCTGATGGCTTTTCTGGGCCTGTGGATGAGGTGAAAGTCATAGGCAGAGAGGAGGATGGCCCAATTCATCATTCGCGGTGATAGAATCTGTGGTGTTTGGTGGTCTTTTGTGAAGATGCCGAACAGCAGCTTGTGGACAGTGACTATTTCAAATTCATGACCATAGATGAAATTGTGAAATTTCTTCAATGCTGCGATGATTGCCAATGCCTCTCGGTCTATTTGGGCATAATTTCTCTTTGCTGCAGATAGAGTCCTTGAATAGAACGCTATGGGGGGCCTCCCAGCCAGTTGTCAGCCTGTGACTGAGGACGGCCCCAATTCCATAGGGCAACGCATCGCAGGCCAAAACAAGGGGTTTCTTCTTGTCATAGTGGAAGAGGACTCTGTTGGAGACCAGAAGAGCTTTGATGGCCTGGTACGCTGCTTGCTCTTTGCGACCCCAATTCCACAGAGCTGTTTTGTCTAAGAGCCGATGAAGAGGCTCAGTGATGGCTGCCTTCCCTGGCAGGAAAGAGTGGTAAAAGTTAAGGAGCCCTAAAAAGGACTGCACCTCCTTCTTTGATTTTTTAAAAATTGATTTTCTATCTCTATCACCGCCTAAAAACCCTACACTAACTAAAAAAGCAAAGCCCTAACTAGCCTAAGGTATCCAGGAGTCAAATTGTAATACTGTTAATGTTACTTTTTTCCAATACATTTAAGAAAATGTTAAATTCTACAGGTATTTAAACTTGCTATATGTACCATATTAAAGAGCTAACAACATGTTGCATAAATAGCTAAGTCTCAAAATGGGAAGCAATAAATAAAACTTTTAACAAGCAAAACTTTTAACAAGCCAAGCTTTAAAAATTCTTCTATTTTTTTTCTTTTTCTTCCCTCTTTCCGGGGTTTTTGGTGCCGTCGCACCCAGCTCCGCATCCGAATCTTCTTCCTCAGAACCTTTACTTTCCACAGCATCTGAACTGTCCAGTCCATAGATGCTCTCCTGACCCTCCAATGAGTCCTTCCCGGCCCCTTGTTCTTTCCCTTCTTTATAATATTCCAGAAAATTTTTAGCTTTAGCAACAGAATCAATCCTTTGCTTCTTCTCTTTGAAGTTAAAAACCAGGCCCTCAGGTGTCAACTATCTATATATGGTATTTCTTGCTTGCAAAAAGGTAGTTAAGTTCTTATAGGGTTTCCTCTTGTTTCTGATCTCAAATGGAATGTCCTTTAAAAACTTTAATTTCTTCTTGTATCTCCAGGGTGACTTTATTTGTGGCCCTTAGCACCACATCTCTTATTGATCTTTTGGAGAATCTCACCATAATTTCTCCTGGCAAGTTTTTTTTCTTTACAATTTCAGGATTTGTCACTGGAGCCAAAGCCTCACACAACACTTGCTTGAAATTCTCCCCTTTACATTCAGGAACACCCTGAAATCTTAAAAAAAAAGATGAACATTCCATCTGCAATTTTAAAACAGTGTCCTTATCAGAGGTCCTTTCCTTCTCCACCATATCCAGTCTCTTATCAGTCTTTTTCGCATGGATTTTAACTTCCAGCAACTCTTTTGCAATCTTTTCAGATGCAACCGTTGCTTCTTCTGCCTCCTTTTGCATAGAATCCAGCTTGGAATTAACAACATTTAACTGGTCCATGAGAGGGCGCAAAGCAGTAGCCAGAAGAACAGATAGTCTGTAATTTGCTCTGGCTTGTCTGTCAGAAGGTTAGAAACAGCTTTAGGAGATGGCCTCGGTCTCCCCGCCATCTTGTCTCCCCTTCCCGTCATATTTTTTTTGTTTACTAGCACCGAAAAAGTTCAAATAAACAGTTAAAAGTTGCTTCTTTGTACCCATATAGTTAAAATTGTTCCCCAGTTGAGTCTTCAGCCACTCTGCCACTTTGCAATTCTCCGGTCTTAATATAACACTGTCCCATTAAATGTGGGGGGTTTAAAACTTTAAATCCCCCTCCCTCCGCTTTATGTTCCGACCGGAGAATCTCTTTAAAAATCACTCACTCACTGTTCAGCCATGCATTTCGTGCAGATGATTCTCTTCTTAGCGCATTTTTGGCTCCTGCAGCAGTCTGGTGTGCACTCACTTGTGCCCAGAGGTGATGCGGCGGCTGAACTTATTGAGACAAAAGGGAGCCTCGATCCCAGAACCACCATCCCAAAAGAGGCTACCCTTTGCGTCTCAGGCTGGGTCCCCCTACGAGGGTCCCAGGGGGTCTGAATCCAGTTCAGGACCCCTTCAAACTGCCGAGTCTGGGTCACTTCTCCTGGAGCTCCAGGAGAAAGCACCCGCCATCGAGTCCGCCAAAACCGGATGCTCCTTCTTTGATTTTGGTGGGGGCACTTTGCAGATTGCAGCAACCTTCTCTGGCACAGGATGGATGCCATTTCTGTCCAGGAGGAAACCCAGGAATTTGACCGCGGGGACGAAGAATTTGCACTACTCCCTTTTTATTCGAAGGCCAGCCTTCTGTAGACAACTGAGCACCTCTCAAATGCCGAGTCAGTTCCAGTTCTGAGGCTCCTGCTTTCAGTACATCATCAAAATAGGGGATGATGCCTGGCACGTCCTTAAGGCACTCCATCAGTTCTTGGAAGATTCTGGGGGTGACGCTTACCCCGAACTGCAATTGGCTTACCTTGAAGGCGCCTCGATGCATCACGATGGTCTGAGCCTCGGCTGTGGCTGCGTCAACAGGCAGTTGTTGGTATGCCTGTGCCAAATTGATTTCGGCAAACACCCGGCCCCTGGGGATGGATGCTAGAAGATAGCTCACTACAGGAACCAGGTACGCATGCTGCTGCAGGGCCTTGTTGAGAGTGCACTTGTAATCCACGCACAAGCAAACTGAGCTGTCTGGTTTTATTGGAGTGATGATCAGGGTTTCCTATTTGGCATTGGGAACTGGTTCCAGGATGCCGAGCTAGCAGTTTGTCAATTTGCTTGTCGATACGAAGCTTGAGAGCAAAGGGTACTCGCCGTGGCTTGAGGTGTATGGGTTGGACTGCAGGATTCAAATCAAAAGAGACTGGTGGTCCCTGTTAACAGCTGAGTTCTGAACTGAAGACATCAGGGAACTCTTCTACAAAAGTGGCAGCTCCCAACTGACTGACGCTGTTGACGCCGGTAATTTCAAGACCAAGGGCGGTGTCAGCTAATGCTGCCATCCCCCCAGGCGGGAGGTGGCTCCTGTTCGGCAGGGCCTCATATCTCTGGAATGTCTCCACTGCTCTTCTTCTCACAGCACGCTTATTGCCTCTCATGTTTTACTGACCGTGAGTGTCTGCCTCCCAGCCTTTCTCTCTTTTCAGGTGCAAAGTATTTTTTTCCTGCGTTTTACTGTGAGAACAAGTAGCCAGTATAGTTTTGCACCTTTTATCTGTTCCATGATTGGAGACGTGCCTCTGAACTAACCTTTTGAATACTGTATATCTATTCTGGCTGTCTGAATGCCCATTATTACTAACACAGAACGTGCAGATGACCATTAAGACTTGTTTGCAATAAAGGACTTTCTGTTTAAGAACACCTGTTGCTGACTGATTCTCTTGGGCTCTCACAGAGTGTTAGTAATCTTACTAACCGGGGTTTTATTCATCGTACCCTACCATGGATGACGGTGGAGAGCCCCCAAAGACTACGGCACCAGAGATACCAGTTTCTACGATTGAGGAACCAATAATCATCCCTATGTCAGGATGGATTAATCTATGGCCTCGAGGAAATCCCTATACATGGACTCATTTTGGGACTACTCCCTTGGAGACCTGGTCCCCCTGTCAGGGGTCCAGCATGAGCTCAGGAGCTGAGGCAGCAGCTGAGTCCCAGGCAGCCGTGAGGCCATGGGAGCCCACACAATATGGAGAAATATGGGCCCACATGGATCTCAGGTTTGAGGTGATACAACAGCTGTTACAAAGGGAAGTGACAGTGATACTTGCGGATTTACCAGCAGTGATTGCAACAGTGATTCGCGGGGAAGAGAGACTAGATGCGGCGGCTGGAGGAGCAGGGGCTGGTGCAGGAGATGGAGCCGGAACTGGGGCCGGACAACCTCGACTCCAGCAGCCCCCTGTGGGGGCACCTGCAGCACCAGGAGCCAGACCTCTTGTACCAGCTGCGCCGGGACCAGTGGGGGATTGACGCCCCATACCTCAAGAACTGTTGGATGCCACCTGTGATGGGAACCTGGCTAAGCTGCAATTTTTCATAATAGAGGCAGGTCACTTCTTGCAGAATTGGGACCATCTCTTCCCCACGGATGGGGATCGAGTTGGCTACATCAGATCATGGCTGTGGGAAGAAGCAGCAGATTGGTATGTGAGCCTCCACAACCCACAAGGCCCCGAACTCGAGAGTACTGATGAATTCGTGTGGGCATTGCGTCGGCAGTACAAGGACCCAATGAGTGAGGAGAAGGCACGCAATCAGATCCAAACTCTGACGCAGGGCAAGAGCTTGGTTCAGGAGTATATAGCAACCTTTAGGCAGTTCGCTGCCAAAATTCGAGGGTGGCCTGATGCTGTGTTTGTCGAACAGTATTGACAGGGGTTAAACTTGGACTTGTACAAGACTATATTGAGAAATGTAAACTCTGGTGGCCTGGGTGAGGGCTGCCGAAGAAGCTGAAGGGCATTTCACCCTCATCAACATGCGCACCCCCACTTCGAGCCACAACACTCCCAGCCAACCGAGTACCCTGTTCAAGCCCAAACTGAAACCACCTCTCAAGGACATCAGGGCTCACGGATGAAACGAAGCTGCATGCGTTATGGGGAAGCGGGGCACTATGCTTCTTTATGCCCTGCCTCTACCCCAAAAGTGGTGCCGTCTACTTCGACCATTGCTCCGCAAGCCATCAAAGGTCCCCACTATCCAAACCCAGAGCCCTGCAGTTGGAGGTGGAAATCCCAATGGGGCCCTCAGGTGGGTCAAGAACGAGCTTTTTTGGTGCGAGAGGAACTTTTATCTATACCTGCCGCATACCGGGACCTAGTGGAGGTGTTCAGCAAGACCGAAGCAGATGAATTCCCCCCATCAGAATACCAATTGCACTATTGAACTTCTACCTGGCCATAAGCTCCCAAAAGGGAAACTATACTCTATGAGCCCAGATGAAAGGGCTGAGCTGCTTAAGTTCATCGATAAGAACTTAGCGCGGGGTTTCATCAGACCGGCTACTTCTCCATTTGAAGCCTCAGTCCTTTTCAGAGAAAAGATAGACAGGGGCTTAAGACTAGGCATGGACTATAGAGGCTTAAACACCATGTCTACTTCAAACATTTACCTCCTACCCCTCATAAAGGACCTCTTAACTGAGGTGGCTAGAAAGAAAATATTTTCTTTCTTTTTTTTGTAAATTTTTTTTTTATTTTCAAAACATTAAAGTTGATACATTTATCTTATACAAATCCTTTTTTCCATATTATATAACATTTTGTTCTATTTGTATAATCTTATTTTATCTTGTATTGGCGGTTTCCCACCACATCTGAAGCATAACACATTTTCCACTTTATCCAAAATAGTAATTCTTATATCTATGTTTACATTTCTGGTAACGGTCATATATCTTAAAAATACTTATATACTAATTCTTACTTTCTATATTCTTATATAATTCTAAAATAAAAAACAACTTCATTATCTAATTATCCTTAATACACTCATATACTCTAATTCTATTGCTTTATGTTATTATAACCATGTATAAATGTAGTTTTTCATGTCCCAGTATTTTTCAACATATTCTTCAAATCTTTCCAATCTTCTAAAAAGGTCTCTGAGTACAGATCATTCAACTTTCTAGTCCATTTATCCATTTCAGCCATATATAACAATTTTTTCAACCATTCCCACACCTCTGGTATTTTTTCATTTTTCCAATTTTGTGCATACACCATTCTTGCTGTTGTTATCATATACCATATTATTGTCCTTTTCTTTACATTTATCTCTTCTAGTTTAAGACCAAGCAATAACATTTCAGGCAACTTCTTAAATGTACATTTCAAATTTTTTTCCATTTCTGCATGTATTATAGACCAATAAGTCTTTGCTTTATCACAAGTCCACCACATATGATAAAAAGAACCTTCTTTCTTTTTACATTTCCAACATTTGTTAGACATATTCTGATTAATATTTGCAATTTTTTTTGGTGTCATATACCATCTGTACATCATTTTAAAACAATTTTCTTTTAGGTTATAACATGTAGATGTGAGATTTCTGCTCAAAGTAGTCAAGGATCAGATCCTGGTTGGTGAAACACAGTTCTTTATTTCCAATCTCTACATTGGTACAGCTTCTCGGATTATTGTCAGAGATAATACATATGACAGATGGGGCAAAAGAGGCTCTGGCCGTTTGCTTCCCACAGGAAAGAAAGTGAGGTGTCAAGCTGTAAATTCCCTTTCCCAAACCAGACCCTTCAGATGTTACCACTTCACATAACAATCAATGGCCTCAAGGCTTTCGCATGTTGATAAGAGATGAGACATCCTCCCTTGAAATCCCAGCCGGGACGAATGAAATGCGGAGGCAGGAGTGTGAGAGGCCCATTGTTCCCATACATTGCAGGTGTCATCCTCCCGCTCTGACAGTTACACAAACCAGGCCTGGTCAGGCACTTAAACCTGGGGTCACATATTCTACATACATACTGGCCAAAGTAATTACACGGCAGGGGTTATGTCAGCATCTACAATACATACATGGCAATAGGGTAGAAGATAGCATAATACAGAATACATAGCTGTAAGAAATAGAAATCCTTTGTCTGAATCAGCAGATTCTGACACACTGGCACCCCGAAAATAAATCTACCCGGGCTTCTCCAGGAACCTTTTATGAAAAGCTTTAACTAATCTAGGAGCATGCACATGTTCAGAACGAACCCACTCGTTTTGCTCTGGGCCAAAGTCAAGCCATCTGACTAAATAATATAAGTGGCCCCTACGCATCTTAGAATCAAGAATATCAGATATCTCAAAATGGGGTGCCTCCCCCTTCATCAGTGGAGGAGGTGTCGGAGGAACTGGATGCCATGCATTCGGCCCAGGATTCTTCTTCAGCAAGCTGAAATGAAAAACAGGATGCACAGAACTCAGTGACTTGGGCAACTCTAATTCAAATGACACATCCGAAATTTTGCGCAACACCTTGTAAGGGCCCACATATTTCCACCCCAATTTCCTGCTGGGTTGTAAGCCGTGTATGTTTTTTGTGGAAAGGTAAACAGAGTCCCCGGGCTGAAGGTCCCAACCCTCAGCTCGACCACGATCTGCATAATTTTTGTAATCCTCTTTGGCTTGGTCTAATGTCTTTGCTATTAGAGGCCACAATTCTTGTAGGGTCGCCCACCATCGTTTAAAGTCTGTGGGGGGAGCATCTGAGGCATTTTCAATTGTGGGCAGAGGCTTTCCCTCAAAGCCTCCCACTGCCATAAAAGGAGAAACGCCAGTAGAAGAATGCACTGCATTGTTGTAGCTATACTCAGCGAATGGCAGCAACTCCACCCAATTGTCTTGGTGGTAATTGGTATAACACCTTAAAAATTGCTCCAGAATCTGATTAGTTCGTTCGGACTGTCCATCGGTTTCTGGGTGGTAACCAGAGCTTAGAGCAGGCTCTATGTCCATAAACTTCAGAAGCTCCCGCCAGAAGTTGGCAACAAACTGACTGCCTCTGTCGGATACCACACGTTTGGGGAAAGCATGTAATTTGATCACGTGGTTGAAGAAAGCCTTGGCCATCCCCTTTGCCGTAGGCAGCTGTTTGAAAGGAGTGAAATGGGCTTGCTTAGAAAACATGTCTACCACCACCCAGATTACAGTTTTTCCCTTTGATGGTGGTAGGTCCATAGCTATCGCCTCCCAAGGGCGAGAGGGAGTGGGTAGGGGGTGCAGGAGTCCCGGGACTTCCCCCCCCTCCTTTTACACATCAAGCAGGTCTGACAAGCAGAAACGAAGTCCGAGACGTCCCTGCGCATGCGTGGCCACCAGAACTGCCGCTGAATTAAGTTGAGCGTTTTTAGAAACCCAAAATGCCCAGCCAGCTTAGAGGAGTGACAAGCCAGTAATATGTCTTTCCTTCTGCTTCGGGGTACCACCAGTTTATCTCCATGATACCAGCATTTATTCTCTCTGAGGGAGCAGTCGGCCACCGCTTCTAATTCCTCGACTTCTTCGGGTGAATACTCCCCCCCCCCCAGTCGTACGACTCTGATTCCACTGTCGTTCGCTTACTTTGACTCCTGGTGGTCACAGCCCCTCCCAGCTGCTGGGGGGAAAACATGGAGTCGAACACCTCCTCCTTCACGCTCTCGTGCTGGGGCAATCGGGAGAGCGCGTCAGCTAACGAATTGGCTTTCCCAGGGAGATATTTCAATACAAAGTTAAATTTTGAGAAAAAATCGGCCCAGCGGAGCTGCTTCGCATTCAGGGATCTCTGCGTGCGCAGCGCTTCTAGATTTTTATGGTCTGTCCATATTTCAAATGGGGTCTGCGCTCCCTCCAGCCAGTGCCGCCACGTAGTGAGGGCTAGCCGGATAGCCGCGGCTTCTTTATCCCAAACTGACCAGTTCCGTTCCGTTTCGTTAAATTTTTTTGAAATGTAAGCGAGGGGGTGTAGTTTCCCGTCTGACCCCTGCTGTAAGATGGCCCCCCCCCATGGCCACATTGGACGCATCTACATGGATCACAAACTCTTTAGTTTCATCAGGGTGGGCCAAAATGGGCTCTGAGGTAAAAAGAGTTTTAAGAGTCTCGAACGCCCTCTGGCACTCCCCATTCCAGGCAATTTTCTCCCCGGGCTTCCCCGCTTCCGGACCCCTCCCTTTGGTTTTTAGCAATTCAGTCAATGGGAGGGTGACTGTGGCAAAATCTTTTATGAAGGTGCGATAAAAGTTGCAAAATCCTAATAGGCTTTGGAGTTGCTTTCGCGTTCGGGGGGCTTCCCACTGGACCACTGCCTCTACCTTGGCAGGGTCCATCTCCAGTCCCTTCTGTGAAATGCGATACCCCAGGAAGTCTACGGATTCTCGATGGAACTCGCATTTGGACAGTTTTGCATACAATTGGTTTTTCAACAGGGTGGAAAGGACTTCCCGGACCAATTTCACGTGTTCTTTCTTATCAGCGGAATAGATCAAGATATTATCTAAGTAACATAACACCCCCTTGAATAAATGCTTGTGCAACACTTCATTTATCAAGCTCATAAAGACCCCCGGCGCGCCACTCAAACCGAACGGCATCACCAGGTATTCGAACTGCCCCAACGGTGTATTAAAGGCAGTCTTGAATTCATCCCCCTCCCTTATGCGCACCCGAAAATAAGCGTCCCGGAGATCCAACTTAGTGAACACTTTTCCCTTGGCCACCTCCATTAACAAGTCCTTTATAAGAGGGAGGGGGTAAGCATTGGAGGCAGACACCACATTTAATCCTCTGTAGTCCATGCACAACCGCAATCCCCCGTCTTTCTTTTTCCGAAACAGAACGGGGGCTGCGAAGGGGGATTTAGCAGGGCGGATGAATCCGCGTTCCAAGTTCTTGTCTAGGAATTTCCTCAGCTCCTCCCGCTCCGGGGGGCTCATGGAGTAAAGCTTTCCCTTTGGAAGTTTTTCACCCGGGATCAGTTCTATGGCACAATCCGAAAGTCTGTGGGGGGGTAGCTCGTCCACCTCGGTCTCACTGAACACTCCCATTAAGTCTCTATACTCCCGGGGGACAGCTGAGGGTGCCAGGGTGAGGGCCGCCGCCTGGAGGGGCACCGGAGGACCTGGTCCCCACCCCGTGTCCCATTTGTGATTCTGGCACTTCTCGTCCACCCAGGAGATCTTCCCCTCACTCCATTTGATGTAAGGATCATGGGAGCTCAGCCAGGGGCTCCCCAATACCATGGGGAATTGGGTGTTTGGGGTGATAACAAAAGCTCGCTTCTCCCAATGCTCCCCCGTTCCCACAATTAGTCCCTCGGTCTCTGCCACGCACGCTTCCTTCATTTCTGAACCGTCCATTTGCGTGAACTTGAGTGGCTCCCCTAACGGGGTGACCTTAGGTCCTAGCCCTTCTACCACTAAAGGGCTAATTAAGTCCCGAGCACACCCAGAGTCAATTAGGGCGCGAACCTGGACATGGGTCCCAGTCCCAGGGGTCATTACAGTCACTACCATATATAACAAGGGGCCAGGGATGCTCACCGGAGATGGCACGTCTTGGCTGGGGACCTGCAGTTCTGCGCCGCTCACTGCAGGCCGTTGGAGTTTCCCGACATCTGTGCCTCTGTCAGCTCCAGCTCTCCCTGCTCGCTTGCTGCCCCTTCCAGCTGCAGAGCCCGGGGTTTGAACGAGGTCTTTCCTCTGCTGGGGGTGCTCCCGGCCACTGGGGTGGAAGTCTTCGGGCCCTTTCCTCCACCCCTCGGGCACGCTGAGGCGAAGTGGCCACTCTCCCCGCATCTCATGCAGAGCCCCTGTTTAAAACGGGCATCCCGAATTTCTTGCACGTTGGGCTTGGGTTTTGCCTTCGGCGCCGCTTTGCTTGAGGCTGTTGAGGAAGCTCCCATCTTGATGAGGGTGAAACGTTCTTCCACGTCTGCGGCCGCCCTCATCCAGGCGGCCAGCGATCCTGGTCTTCCCCCCGTAGGACTGCCTCGTACACCTCTGGATTTAAGCCCTCTCGGTACTTCTCTATGAACAGGTCTTGTGTCCATCCACAGATCTTGGCTGAGATGCGCCGGAACTTGTCGGTGTAGTCCCTCACCGAGGACCGCCCTTGGGTCAATCTCCGCAGATGGTTCCGGGCTTTTTCCTCTCCCAAGGGATCCTCGTACTGGTGTCGGAGGGCCCACATGAAGTTGTTTAGCGAATGTAGCTCAGGGCCGGGGGCGTCGTGCAGGCTCACATACCAATCGCTGGCGGTGTCCTTCAGCTTGGACCCGACGTAGCCAATCCGCTCCCTCTCGGTGGGGTAGAGATGTCCCCAAGTGTCTAGGAACCGCTCGATCTCCAGCAGGAAAAACCGCAACTTCTCGGGGTCCCCATCGAAAGTAGCCGTCAACGGATCGGCGGGGGCCGGGCAAACCACTGGCTCTGCCGGCACGGGGGCCGGCGCAGGTATGGGGGCAGGCACTTGTTGAGGAATGACCGGGGGAACCTGCTGCAGCACTTGCGGCTGCACTGGCTGCGGCACCTGGGCAGGAACTCCTCCGGGAGGCACCACCGGTTGCTGAACTCCGACCGCGGGAGGTCCTCCCACGGCTGGGGCTGGCTGAGCTGCTTGCATAGCCCTGATGGCGTCCCGGAACTGGTACTGGAGATCGAGGGCCAGCTCTCGCAACTCGGTGGTAAGCTGGAACCGCAAATCTCCCATCATCCGGTCGAGGGCTTGAGTCTGATCTTCTCGGTAAGGATCGGGCCCATACGGTCCGGTTCTCTCTCCTTCCAGGGACTGGAGACGCGAATCTCTGGCGTAGGTCGGCTCGCGTTCGTCTCCCAGGAAACTCGGCTTCCCGCGGTCGAGGTGATCCCCCTGGAACGAAACCCGTGCCCCTTTCTGATCGTGCACCCAGGAATCTACGGTCCCGCGACCGAAATTGCTCCATGCGTACTTCGGGGTCACGCTCTGAAGAGGAGGTAGGCGCGGGATGTAGGGAGCCCCTTGAATCGTAGTCACTGGCACTGCGGGTTCCCCTCCGCCACCTCCACCACCGGCCCCCTGGTCCCCAGGGGTGGTCGGTGTGTCTTCGGGAGTAGTAGGGATGGGAAGAGTACCGTCGTCCGACATGGTCAGGAACGGCCAAGTCCCAGTCACAGATCTCTGACAATCTGTGAGATTTCTGCTCAAAGTAGTCAAGGATCAGATCCTGGTTGGTGAAACACAGTTCTTTATTTCCAATCTCTACATTGGTACAGCTTCTCGGATTATTGTCAGAGATAATACATATGACAGATGCAGGTCTATTATACCTTTCCAAGCAGTTTGAATTACCCATAGGTAGCCAATCACTACAAGGGAAAAAACGGCAGGCAAAAGAGGCTCTGGCCATTTGCTTCCCACAGGAAAGAAAGTGAGGTGTCAAGCTGTAAATTCCCTTTCCCAAACCAGACCCTTCAGATGTTACCACTTCACATAACAATCAATGGCCTCAAGGCTTTCGCATGTTGATAAGAGATGAGACATCCTCCCTTGAAATCCCAGCCGGGACGAATGGAATGCGGAGGCAGGAGTGTGAGAGGCCCATTGTTCCCATACATTGCAGGTGTCATCCTCCCGCTCTGACAGTTACACAAACCAGGCCTGGTCAGGCACTTAAACCTGGGGTCACATATTCTACATACATACTGGCCAAAGTAATTACATGGCAGGGGTTATGTCAGCATCTACAATACATACATGGCAATAGGGTAGAAGATAGCATAACACAGAATACATAGCTGTAAGAAATAGAAATCCTTTGTCTGAATCAGCAGATTCTGACAGTAGATATCCCCATAGCATTTTTTCATAAAAATTCCCAAGATTCCATTTCAATGTCTTTGTTAAAATTTATCGCCCATTTTACCATTTGTTCTTTTACCATTTCATCAGCGTTAAACCATTTTAACAAAATTTTATACATTTTAGAGATCATTTTTTCCCACCTTCCTCCCAAACTTGTTCTATTTCATTATTTTTTTCTCTAAAACCGGATTTTTTATCACTTCTATACATGTCATATATTTGTCTATATCTTAACCAACCATAGTCAAAGTCCAACTGATGCTGCTCCTTCAATATAAAGTCTTTACCATGTCTTGTTAATAAGTCTCTATACTTCAACCAATCTTGTCCTTTGTAATGTGATGCTGGATTTAAAACTTCTGCGGGTACAATCCACATAGGTATCTCTTCTGGAAAAAAGTTTTTATATCTTGTCCACGTATCCATTAGCGTTGTTCTCAAATAATGATGTTTAAACATATTGTCCATTTTTGTTTTACCGTAATACAAATACGCGTGCCACCCAAACCTACAGTCATGGCCTTCCAGGGACAATAACTTTCTATCTTGTAACATAGTCCATGTCCCTACCCAAGTCAAACATATTGCATCATGATATAGCCTTAAGTTTGGTAACTGGAACCCACCTCTATCTTTAGCATCACACATTATTTTCATCTTGATTCTTGGTTTTTTCCCTCCCCATACAAACTTAGACAATTCCTTCTGCCAGCATTTGAATGTTTTTACATCTTTCACAATTGGAATAGTTTGAAACAGAAACATTAATCGTGGTAGCACATTCATCTTAACCACCACAATTCTACCCAACAATGACAAATTTAATACATTCCACTTTTTAATATCTTGCATAATTTGCAGCCATAATTTCTCATAGTTATTTTTATAAAGATCTATATTTTTCATTGTTAGGTTCACACCTATATTTTTCATTGTTAGGTTCACACCTAGATATTTTGTCTTTTTCACCACCTCACATTCTATAAGATTTTGTAACTCAGTTTGTTTGTTATTTGACATATTTTTACACATCACTTTCGATTTGTTCTTATTTACATAAAATCCAGCCAAGTCACCAAACTCTTTTACTCTCTGTAACAGATATGGTAGTGTAGTCATAGGGTCTTCCACTATAAACATCACATCATCTGCAAAGGCCCTATATTTGAAAGAAAAACCTTTGGTTGTTAAGCCTTTAATATCTTTATCTTCTTTCACATTTATTAGTAGAACTTCTAGAATCCAAATAAATAGCAACGGCGAAAGTGGGCAACCTTGTCGTGTTCCTTTTTCGACTTTAAAATCGTCCGTCTTTTCAGTGTTAATTATTAAAGAGGATTTCTGTTCTTTATATATTGACTTAATGAGGTTAAGCATATATTCACCAATTTCAAGATGTTCTAGAACCTCAAACATAAAATCCCAATTTAAATTATCAAACGCTTTTCCCGCATCTAAAAAGAAAAAACCCACTTCTTTTTCAGGATGTTTATCGTAATATTCTATAGCATCCACTACTACTCTTAAATTGTCCCTTATTTGGCGATTAGGTAAGAACCCTGCTTGTTCTGTTTGTATAGTTTCTTTAAGGTGTTCTTTTAGTCTGTCAGCTATAATCTTAGCAAAGATCTTATAATCATTATTTAGTAAAGAAATCGGTCTATAGTTCTTAACATTAGTTAAGTCTTGATTTTCTTTCGGGATAAGTGAGATGGCTGCATCTTTCCAAGTTTCTGGGACCTCACCAGTGACTCCTATATCGTTCATTAATAGCAGTAACACTGGTGAGATAGACTCCTGTAGCGTTTTATAAAACTTTGCTGTAAATCCATCTGGTCCAGGTGCTTTTCCTAATTTTGAGTCATTTATTGCATTTTTAATCTCTTGTAATGATACTGGATTGTTAAATCTTTAATTTTCTCTGTTGGTTTTGGTAACTTTAATGTTTGCAGGTATTCTTTAATCTTTCTTCTGTCTTTGTTTTCCTTCTTAAAAAGTTTTGCATAATATTTAAAAAATTCTCTCTTTATTCCTTTGTTGTCTATTATCTCAATGTTATCTCTTATCACTTTAGTGATAAATTTATTTTCACGTTTTTTCTTTAATTGCCATGCTAGATATTTTCCGGGTTTATTTGCACCTTCAAATGCCTTTTGTTGGAGTTTTTTTAAGTTCCAGTACGTCTCTTGGTTCAAAATAGCTTTTGCTTGGTCTTGTAGCATCCAGATTTCCTTTTGCAGTTTCTTTTTCCCTGGTCTACTCTTCAGTTCTTCTTCTTTTGTTTTAATGGCTTGTACGATATTTTCATATTGTTCTCTTTTCTTTTTATTATCTTTAGCATTTAATGATATCAATAGTCCTCTCATTACTGCTTTATATGCATCCCATACGGTTTGAATTTTTACTTCTTTCTGTATATTTGCTTGGAAGTATAGGTCTGTTTCTTCCTGTAATTTTTTAACTATTTCTTGGTTGTCTAGTAAGTCCTCATTTATTCTCCATCTCTTTTGTTTTTTTACCTGCCCAGCAGTCCATAAACACGGATTATGATCTGAAATTATTCTGGGTAGAATTTCCACTTTTCTTGTCTTAAACGTTAAATTAGTAGTCATCCAAATCATGTCAATTCTTGAATGCGAGTCATGTCTATTAGAATAAAAGGTAAAATCTTTTCCTTGTGGGTTAGCTTTCCTCCAAATATCTTCCAGCTTCTCTTGTTTTATCAGTTCAAAAAAGTTTTTTGGAAGCTTCCCTAATGCCTCATCCTTTCTCTTAGAGCGCCTGTCTAATTTGTTATTCACAGTTCCATTAAAGTCCCCCAACATCATGATTTGATCATAATTTACGTTATCCAATTCCACTTGTAATTCTTTAAAAAACTTTTCTTTGGCTCCATTTGGGGCATAAATATTCACGATCAAAGTTTTCTGTCCTTGCAGTAAGATTTCAATAGCTAAATATCTTCCTTCTTTGTCTTTAAATATTACTTTAGGTTCCAAATCTTTTTTGACATATGTTACAACACCATTCTTTTTATTGCTTGCTAAAGAATAAAATTCTTCTCCCAGTTTTTTCCTTATTAGATATTTGTGGTCTTGTTTTTTAAGATGAGCTTCTTGTATACAAATTACACTACATTTTTGTTTCTCCAACCAATGCCCTACCATTCTACGTTTTTGGGGTGAATTAAGTCCATTTACATTCCATGTAAGTACTTTGTAATCCATCTTGATATATTCTTAAATATCACCAAGGTCATCTTTATTCTCTCCAAGAAATGTGTACATTTCTCCTGTGCTTTTAATCACTTCTCTGGTGCTGCCATAGTAAAAGCTTAATCCTTGAGGTATTTTCCAACGGAATCTAATTTTTTTCTCCTTCAATTTATCTGTCAGGCGCTTGTATTTTTTCCTTTCTTGCAGTATTGCTCTAGGCAGTTCTTTCATTACTATAATTTTCTTTCCATCTATTTCAAAAGGATCAGTAAAACACTTCTTGTAGATTTGTTCTTTTGTCCTTTTCATTGTAAATTGGACTACCACATCTCTTGGTATATTTTTATCTCTTGCGTATGTAGAATTGACTCTATAAACAAGATCCATGTGTTCTCTAACAACCTCTTCCTGTTCTTGTAAAAAATCTGCTAATGCTTCTTGCATTCTTGTAAAAATGTCTTCACTCAATTTTTCCTCACTCCCTCTAAATCTCAAATGGTTTTGCATGTCTTTATAATGCATCATCTTTTCCATCCTGTCATTGTCTCTCATTGTCTTTTGAGTCCTTTCTTCCAGTTCTTTTACTTTAGTTTCAATGTCTTGTGTTCTTGTGGTTAATTTTTGAAATTCTGCTTTTAAGTCTACGAAGTTTTTATCTGCTTGTGCAGCTATGCCATTCATTTTAACATTTACCTCTCCTATAGCGTCTAACATTTTTTCCCCCATTGCTTCCATAACGGCTAGTAGTTCTTTTTCTTTTTTTGCTGCCATTGTAGGAGAGGACCATGTAGCTGCTCTCGATCTTAATCCGCGGTCCGTCTTGTCTCTTTAAAAAGGATCGATTTTATTTTATTTTCCAAATCAAACACCGATTAATGTGGTCACACAAGCTAGTCTTGCCAAGTCAAATTTCGTTGGTTTCAGCCCTCTAAGTTATATAGTTTATGAGATATTACTGTTTAAAAAATTTATAAATCCAAAATGGCGGGCGCAACTTCTCTATGGTTTGTGTCAAAGGTTATAATCTTTTTACCTTGCTTCTGGCTTGCCGTAGTTTCCTTTTGTCCCTTCCTCTTGCTTACTTGTCTGCTCTCCGCACGTCACTTCCTGTTGTAGTCCTTTTGGTCTGGCAGTTTTTACAGTCCCCTTTGCGCTCTTCCAGTTCTTCTCCTTTTCCCTTCTTGTCTGCTCCTCAAGCCATCACTTCCTGTCTCAATTCTCACAGCTTGGTCTCGCGATGCTTGGTTCCCTCCTCCCCTCTTTGTCTCGCGATGCTTGGCTCCCCCTCCCGACTCTTCTTAACCGCAGGAATGTTAAACAACTTGTTTTTTTGGCTTTTTAAGTTCAAATTCAGCTTTTTAACGTTTCAAAACTGCACTCATCCAATCTGCAACAGTCTATTGCTTCACCAAATCTGCTTTCCGTCTTTCAAAACGCGGTAATGGTAAGGCAAAAACTTTTTTTCCGTTACCTTATGTTGTTACTTCGCTTCAGATGTGGTCCCAACGTTTAAACTTTGTCTTCTTTGTTAAGGAATCAGGGGAATTGGAGATTTTATGCTGATTTAATCAGCTTGGCTCGGCTCCTTAGAGATACTTGCAGGAATCTTCTTCGGCTGCAGTGCTCAAGGTGTTGTAAAAGTCTCCTCCGAGACTTTTCCTTCACCGAGCTTGCTCAAACCTGGATTATATTGCTTGCTAGTCCTCACTCTACCTGTGTGAGGTTGTGTCAGGTGGATTTGTCCACCCAAGCTGTCAAGAAGAGCCGCCGTCTGCCTTGCGCACTTGCAAAGCGTGTCAGACCTCCATTCCTCTGACCGGAAACTCTGCAAGGAAAATCTTTTCTAAATTAGACCTCCATGATGTTTATTTTCGAGTGTGCATATGGGAAGGGGATGAATATAAGACTACCTTTAATACTCCCTTGGGGCAATTTGAATACCTAGTTATGCCCTTCGACTTCAAGGGGCTCCCAGAGTTTTTATGAATTTAATAAATGAGGTATTGCACAAGCACCTATTCAAGGGGGTCCTCTGCTATCTTGATGATAAACTTTTATACTCCCCTGATGAAGTTTCACAGGTAAAATTGGTCCAAGATGTTCTTGCCACACTACGGGTGCATAAATTGTTCGTCAAACTGTCCAAATGCAACTTTCATAAGACAGAAATTGACTTTTGGGGCTGCCACATTTCACCTAGGGGTCTGGAGATGGACCCTGCAAAAATCTCTGCTGTGGTTGGCTGGGAGACCCCTCATACACGGCAGCAACTTCAAAGTTTTCTCAGATTCGCAAATTTTTATTGCTCACTCATCAGCAACTTTGCTAAGTATAGCCTTCCCCTGACCGATCTCCTAAAAGGGAAGGGACCTGATTTGGCCAAACCTAATGCACATTTGGCATGGACTCCCGAATGCCAGCGCACTTTTGAGTCCCTCAAAACCCTTTTCACCTCCGAGCCAATCCTCACCCACCCAGACGAGAATAAAAAATTTATTGTTCAAGTTGATGCATCTAATACGTCAATGGGAGAGCAATCCTGCAAGAGGGCTCGGATGGGAAGTTACATCCTTTGGCGTATGTCTTGCGCAAATTCGGTGAAACCGAAAAGGACTGGGTGGTGTGGCATAAAGAGGCTGCTGCAATTTGACTAGCCCTTACCACTTGGCGCCACTGGTTAGAAGGGGCACGGACCCCATTTGAAGTATGGACTGACCATACAAATCTCGAGGCTCTCCGAACCCAACAATCCCTTAATCCTAAACAGTGGTGATGGGCAGACTTCTTTTCTAAATTTGATTTTACCTTCTGCCATTTCCCGGGTAAAGCTAACTCATTAGCCAGTGCTCTGTCTCAGCTACCGCAGCATGACTGTAAAAGGAACAAAGTCGTTGACTCCATGTTTACTTCAGCTCAGTTGGGGGGGGGGGTGTCCTCATAAGGAGTCAAACCAAGAAACCCACATTCCCTGAACCTACAGAGTGGAATGCTAAGTGCTCTCACTCCTACTCAGAGGAAGAAATTGGGGAGTACTGTTCTGACACCTCTTTTTCCCAAGGGCCAGATGGTTGTTGGTTCAAAGAGCACAAACTCATTGTTCCCTTAGCATTGCACAAAGAGGTCATGCATGCAGCTCATGAATCAAAACTGTCGGGGCATTTTGGCTACCTTAAGACTATACATCTGCTCCAACGGCAGTTCTGGTGGCCCCATATGCAGGGAGATGTGTTTACTTATGTGTCTTCCTGCCAAACGTGTCTAATGTGCAAAAACCGGGGCGGAAAACCGCCGGGTCTCCTAAAACCTCTTGAAACTCCAAGAAGACCATGGGAGACCATTTCTATGGACTTTATTTCTGACCTTCCCCCTAGTAAAGGGAAAACTGATTTGGGTCGTAGTTGACATGTTTTCAAAACAGGCGCATTTCATCCCATTTAAGCAAATCCTGACGGCTAAAGCTAAGGCTTTTTAATGCAACGTCATCAAATTGCACTCTATTCCATGGAAAATAATCTCTGACTGTGGTTTGCGATTTGTTGCCAACTTCTGGTGGGAGCTTTTACAAATCATGGAGGTTGAACCCACCCTCAGCAGCACTTACCACCCAAAGACTGATGGACAAACGGAAAGGGTTAATCAAGCTTTGGAACAATTCCTGAGATGTTACACTAATGATCAACAAGATGATTGGGCTGAATTGCTCCTCTTTGTGGAATACAGTTACAACAATGTTGTTCATTCTTCAACAGGGGTCTCCCTGTTTATGTGACTCATGGCCTTTGATTGCTAAGACATTGGAGGTGGCCAAAGCGGATTATAAAAAACATGCTGATAAAGGGAGGGCCCCAGGGTGGGACCTCTCCCCAGGAGACTCTGTCTATGTCTTGACTAAAAACATCAAGGGCCTCCAACCCAGTCTTAAATTGGGGTGGAAGTATGTGGGCCCATTCTCTGTACTCCGGAAAATAAATGATGTGACTTTTGAACTTAAATTGCCCAAATCACTCAGACTTGTTCACCCCATTTTTCATTACAGCCTCTTGAAAAAAGACCCTGGGCCGAATGCATGGAGACCCTGACATTCAACTCCTCCTCCTCTGATGAACCTGATGAACCCCATTTTGAGGTGGATCAAATCCTGGACTCTAAATCTAAATGCGGGAGATTGTTTTATCATATCTGTTGGCGGGATTTTGGGCCAGGGGAAAATGAGTGGGTGGAATCTATTCATGTTAACGCTCCTGCAAAGCTTCATGCCTTCCATAAATTGTACCCACTGAAACCTGGGGGTGCTGTGGGAGGGTCTTTGGGAGGGCAGAATGTCAGCTAATGCTGCCATCCCCCTGGAGGGGAGGTGGCTCCGGTTTGGCAAGGCCTCATGTCTCTGGAATATCTCTGCCACTCTCCTTCTCACAGCACGCTTATTGCCTCTCATGTTTTACTGACCGTGAGTGTCTGCCTCCCAGCCTTTCTCTCTTTTCAGGTGCAAAGTATTTTTTTCCTGCGTTTTACTGTGAGAACAAGTAGCCAGTATAGTTTTGCACCTTTTATCTGTTCCATGATTGGAGACATGCTTCTGAACTAACCTTTTGAATACTGTATATCTATTCTGTCTGTCTGAATGCCCATTATTACTAACACAGAACGTGCAGATGACCATTAAGACCTGTTTGCAATAATGGACTTTCTGTTTAAGAACACCTGTTGCTGATTGATTCTCTTGGGCTCTCAAAGGCAGCAAACCACTGCAGACCAATAAGACTTGTGCGATGACCTTCAACAATGAGTAAATTAAGACGACCATTGAATTTCTTGTACTTGACTGTACCATTGAATTTCTTGTACTGTGCACATTCTCTTCCTACATTTGTTTTTAATTTGTACCTGCTTGATATACTGGCCCTGATTATGTATTGTTGCATTTTAATACAACCTGAAAAGTTAAGCAAACAGCAAGCAAAAAGTACCCAAAATAGGGAAAGTCCAGCAAAAGGCGGAATGTTCTATTTAGAGTTCTTTTATTAGTAGTGACAAATCTTTCAAGCTGTAAATTGGTACCAGTTTAGCCTTTTGGCAGCTTCAAATAAGCTAGCAAGAAAGACAGTTCTTTTACAGGGGTCTGCATTGCATGGAACAGATGCAAGAACTAATAAGCAACTGACAGGTACAGCAGAGGCTGCATCCAGCCATAGATGTAAAGTTACAGGGGTGTCAAACACACGGCCCACAGATCAGAACCGGCCCACAAGCAACTGGTCTTTACCTTTATTGCCAGAGGACAGAGGCTCCCTTGCATTATGTCCCTGCATCCTGTCCCCATGATAATAAGTAATGGGCAGCGGAAGTGGGAGGGTGGGCACCAGGGAGAAACTTTGAGGAAATACTGAAAGAGTGTTAATGTATTGTGCATGTATTTTGTGTAAAAAATAATATTGTTAATTGAGATTGCCTATGTTCTTTATAAAGTCTATATCTCCCATACCTGGCATTACATTTTATGGCACACATGGCCCGGCCCAACAAAGTGACATTTATGTCAGATCTGGCCCTCATAACAAATGAGTTTGATACTGACAGTCAAAGATATGCAATCCAGAACAGACACTGTCTTTTCTCCATCAGCCTTGCAGGCACACTCTGCTAGTTGTTCAGGCTCCTGTCTGGGAAGGCCCTCCTGCAAGAGAAAAACATTTACAGAGTTCTGAGAAGGTGATTACTCTTTAGAAACCATCTTTAATCCCCCCTTCTCCTCCCCCCTCTATCACATTCAGGGCACAGCCTGGTGCTTTTACTCTACCAGGGTTTGTGGGATGCAGATATACAAGTAAGAGAGAATACAAGAGCACAGTCTACTAACCAGTCCAGAGTCAGGGAGCCAAAAGTTCAGTCCAAAGGTCAGGGGGAAAGCCTGGAAGCTGGGGCAGGATACAGAGTCTAGGTTTTTAGCTGGAAAAGCAAGCACAGGTTAAACAGGGCAGGGTGCAAGGTAGCACTCTGTTCACTGAGTGAGTCCACTCACAGAGAAACTTGCAAGCAAAGTTACTTCCACACCAAACCTTGTTCAGTATGTTCTTTTTAACTGCCTCCTTTTGCTGACTCATCCCCAAAGCCCAGCTGTCACTTCTTCCTGCTGGATTCCTTATCCTCTGGTGTAGGTCCTTGCTGCTTTCTGTCAGTATCTCAGTCCTGATCCTGTAAAGACTCTGCTCTAGGAACCAACACTGATTACTGCTGTGCCATTAGGCGAGCGCTCGGTCTTCTTTCCAAAGCTGCCAAGCACTCCTTCCTTCTCCTATGCTCCACTGGTTCAGGAGAACCCGGTAGAGACTGGGGCCCAATCTGCATTTGCTATATAAAGCTGTTCCATGCTGCTGTGGCGCCAGCTTCCCATATGGCTCAGTATAAAGCTCTCCTCTGTCTGCATCAGGACACAAGTTGTTTAGGGAGAGTGTGCGTGAGAGGAGGGAGGAGCGGCCTCCCAGGGGTGCCGGCAGGGCACTGTGCTGTGGGAAGGAAATAGGACCCTAGACCCCCCGCAGAAAGTAAAGGGGGTGACCTGGGGGAGGGGGGCAGGAAAGATGGAACAAGCTGGGTAAAAAACACTAAACACCCAGTGGTTGCCAGGCAGGGTATGCCAGGGACTGCCCCAGCAAATAACGAATGGTTCAGGGGTGGGCATGCTTCCAACCAACCCCCCAAATATGATTGCAGAAAAATGGTCCCTGGCTGCTTTTAAACACAGACGACTGGATTTTCAGCTAACTTGTTTCCTTTGTAACAATTTACATATCTCCTTAGAAAAGATGGGGGGGGGGAGAAATCGGCTCCAGTTGTCTGCTTTTTGCTCACTGCGGGTTGAGGGTGGGGAGGAGCAATTGTAGCACCTTAAAAACAAATCCAGATAAGGCGATGAGTCACCTGAGTCACCGTAGTGACCTTGGAGTCACCACTAAATGGCAATAAAATGCCACCATTATTCAAACAATAGGAGAGTGGATGCGGCATGAAATGCAGACAGAAATTTGTGAGATGATGTGACGTTGGCATAATGGTGCGAAATACCAATGCAAATTGGACATGGGGCTCTGGCCTCTGCATCCTTTCTGTCATCTCCTGCCAGAATGAGCAGCCTGGCTGTGGCTGGGGAGCATTCTTGCTCCCCAATGCTTCCCCCCCCCCCCCACCGTTGGGTCTGTTTCTCAGCTCAGCTGCTCGGGTGGGTATTCCACAGGTGCAGGGTCTGACTCCTCCAATTCTTCCTCCAAAGAGGAGGTGACAGCTGGCTGACCCATGATAGCCTTATCAAAACCTCATATAAAGCCCAAATGTGTTGAACTTGTAGTCTTCACAATGAACCAATTTCTACATCATCTTTCCCACTGCATCTTCATTCATTTCAAGCTCCCAGTTTCCCAATAAGATGATACTCAGGTAGGGTTCTGGATAAAGAGCTTGTAATGGTATATAGTATTTTTAAAAACACAGCTGAGAAGCTGTGACATTTGCTTATGGTGTTTCACTCTTCTGTTATTTAGTGGACAATTCATACAGAAATATTAGTCTTTTTCAGACATTACAATGGCACACATAGGCGTAGAGTATGGGGGGGGGGCTCGAGGGCTTGAGCCACCCCCAGCAAAATGGAGTGCCTTCCGCCGCGCCTCCCTGGGTCCTTCCAAGGCCCAGCCGCCGCTGCTGGAGAGGGAGAGGGAAGGGGTGGCCGGAGGGGGGGGGGAAGAGAGAGGCACCGGCAGCAGCGGCTGGCGGGCCTCGGAAGGGCCCGGGGAGGTGCGGCAGTTTCCCGGGGGAGAGAACATCGCCCCAGCGAGCGCATGCACAAATCGCGTGCACTAAGGAGCCCCCACCCCCCGGAATTTCCAAAAGTCTACGCCCCTGATGGCACATACTGGGAGCATACCAGCTGCATGTAAATCCTCTTGATATGTGCATTTGCCATGTTATGAGAGTTATTTGCCATGTTATTTGCCATGAGAGCCAGTTTGGTGTCGTGGTTAAGTGCGCGGACTCTAATCTGGGAAAACTGGGTTTGATTCCCCACTCCTCCACTTGCACCTGGCTGGGTGACCTTGGGCAAGCCATAGCTCTGTACCAGCTGTTCTCTCAAGGACAGCTTGGGAAAGAGCTCTCTCAGCCCCACTTACCTCACAGGGTATCTGTTGTGGGGAGGGGAAGCGAAAGGAGATTGAAAGCCGCTCTGAGACTCCTTTGGGTAGTGAAGGGCGGGGTATAAATCCAACCACCGCCGCCACCGCCTCCTCCTCCTCCTCCTCCTCTTCTTCTTCGAACAGGAATAATGGGCATATTTACCATAAGTAAAGAACCTAGGAACATCATCTTCATTGTCATCGACACCATCTAAAAAGCACTTGGCATGTCAGATTTGGAACTCCCAGCATTTTCCAAAGCTGTAAACATTACCCAGGGGACCAGTGGGGTGGGGTACTGTTTCACCATGGTGTTATCCATGCTGTGATATCATAATCTATGCTGTGATGTCATCACAGTTTACATTAGGTCATATTACTGGCTACTGTTGCTGAAAGGCAGGGGAACGCAAAGTACCCCAATGTCACAAAATGACATTTTTGTGCAGATATTATGCTTTGTTGTTGTTGTTCAATTGCACAGTCGAGTCCGACTCTTTGCGACCCCATGGACCACATGATCACCCCAGGCCCTCCTATCCTCTGCTGCTCTCAGGAGTCTGTTCAATTTCACGTTCGTTGCATCGACAACACTGTCTAGCCATCTCATCCTTTGCCGTCCTCTTCTTCTTTGACCTTCAGTCTTTCCCAGCATCAGGGTCTTCTCCAGTGAGTGCTCCCTTCTCATTGGTGGCCAAAGTATTTGAGCTTCAGTTTCAGTATCTGGCCTTCCAGGGAACAGTCAGGGTTGATTTCCTTTAGGATTGACTGATTTGATCTCCTTGCAGTCCAAGGGACTCTCAAGAGTCTTCTCCAGCACCATAATTCAAAAGCATCTATTCTTCAGCACTTGGCCTTCCTTATGGTCCAGCTCTCGCAGCCATACATTACTACTGGGAATACCATTGCTTTGACTGTACGGACTTTTGTTGGCATGGTGATATCTCTGCTTTTTATTATGCTGTCTAGGTTTGCCATCGCTTTCCTCCCAAGGAGCAGGCATCTTTTACTTTCATAGCTGCAGTCACCGTCTGCAGTGATCTTGGATCCCAGGAATGTGAAGTCTGTCACTGCTTCCATGACTTCCCCTTCTATTTGCCAAGAAGTGATGGGGCCAGATGCCATGCTCTTAGTTGTTTTGATGTTGAGTTTCAAACCAACTTTTGCTCTCTCCTCTTTAATCCTCAGCAAGAGGCTCTTTAGGTCCTCTTCACTTTCTGCCATTAGAGTGGTATCGTCTGTGTGTCTGTTGGTGTTTTTCCTGGCAATCTTAATTTTGCCTTGTGATTAATCCAGGCTGGCATTTCACATGATGTACTCTGCATATAAATTAAATAAGCAATATACATCTTTATCATACTCCTTTTCCTATTCTAAACCAATCAGTTGTTCCATGTCCGGTTCTAACTGTCACTTCTTGACCCTGATATAGGTTTCTTAGGAGACATGTGAGGTGATCTGCTACTCCCATCTCTTTAAGGACTTGCCACAGTTTGTTGTGATCCACACAATCAAAGGCTTTAGCATAGTCAGTGAAGCAGTAGATGTTTTTCTCTTGTTTTCTCCATAATCCAGCGAATGTTGGCAATTTGATCTCTAGTTCCCCTACCTCTTCAAAACCCAGCTTGTACTTCTGGAAGTTCTTTATCCACGTACTGCTGATGCCTAGCTTGTAGGATCTTGAGCATGACCTTGCTAGCTTATGAAATGAGTGCAATTTTGTGATACTTTGAACATTCCTTGGCATCACCCTTCTTTGGGATTGGAAAGTAAACCAACCTTTTCCAATCCTGTGGCCACTATTGTGTTTTCCAAATTTGCTGGCAAATTGAGTGCAGCACTTAACAGCATCATCTTTTAAGACTTTGAATAGCTCAGCTGGGATACCATCACCTCCACTAGTTTTGTTGTTAGTAATGCTTTCTAAGGCCCATTTGACTTCACATTCCAGGATGTCTGGCTCAAGGTCAGTGATTACACCGTCATGGTTGTCAAGGTCATTGAGGTCCTTCTTGTATAGTTTTTCTGTGTATTCTTGCCATCGTTTCCTAGTCTCTTCTGCTTCTGTTAGGTCCCTACCGTTTTTGTCTTTTACCATGGCCAGCTTTGCATGAAACATTCCCTTGATTTCTCCAATTTTCTTGAAGAGATCGCTAGTCCTTCCCATTCTATTGTTTTCCTCTATTACTTTGCATTGTTCATTGAGGGAGGCCTCCTTATCTCTCCTTGCTATTCTCTGGAGAACCCCAGAGATCCAGCGATATTATGCAGGAGAAGCTAAATATTTGGGAGCAAATACACATTTTGCATGCTGGGTAGTTTAGGCCTTGACAGTACGGTTTTTAAAATCCCAGCAAATGTATTTGCTGGTGCCAAAATTGTACAGTGAAAAACAGGAACTCTTCCATCTGAGTTTTTTTTTTTAATTGGACACTGTCAAAATGGAGGAACTGATGGAAATGACACCAATTCAATTAGGATATATGCAGCAGGATTTTGTAGATATGTAGAATTTATTATTCATTTTTGGCACTTATATTGTAACAAAATACTGTTGGAACTACGTTTTTTTTAAGAAGACGACCACAAAATACTTTAAAAAGGCCATTTGAAACTTGGCAGTATTTGGAATAGATAAGAAACACAAAATCAAGGCAAAATAGGGCTCTGGTGGCAGCTTAGAAACTAATGAAACTTATTCTAGTACAAGCTTTTTTGTGAGTCAGAGCTCAGTTCATCAGATTATAAAGCATACATCCACAACATCTTAAATATACATCTGAAGTGTTATGGATATATATATGTCATCCATCTGATAAAGCAAGATCTAACTCACAAAAATCTTATGCTGGAATACATTTTTTTTCATCTCTAAGGTGCTGCAGGGTTCCTGTTTTATTTTGCTGCTACAGACTACCAAGGGCTACCCATCTGGAATAAGATCAAAAAGTCTTCTCTAAAAATGGAATGCTAGCAGGACACAATTCAGAGAGGATTCTGGGAGACCGCCAGCAACCATAAGGCACACACCAGTCATTTGGCTCAAGGCTACCATTCGGGGGGGGGGGGACTGTGTGTAACACTGTCCATTTGGGGTAATCCCATGCCATCTGATCTGTCAGTGGGGCACAGCCTGCCCTAGCCATCTTGCTGTCTCCCTCTAGCCCATACCTGCTGTCTACCTCTATGGCAATGGAGCCAAAGGTCTTATCCACTGGGTTTGGAAGTTAGGCCTCAGCCCCTATTAGACTCTGACTCAATTTTTTCCAACCCAGACCAGACCAGACCAGAGCTGGTCTGTCTCCTCTTCAGCAGCAGATGGCAAGGAGCGAGTCAAATTAGGGACTACCCTAATTTCCATTTTTAAAAATCAAGCCAAGTAATTTTTCATTTTCTCAGCTTATACTGTGGTAGCTCTGGTGGGATCAACACATGGAATCAATAAAAGATGCAGCTAGCCAAACATTAAAAACACTGACCTCTTCATACCAATTGCCTTGTACGAGATGGTTACCCACAACAAAAACAATGTATAAATCATAGAAGCCTTATTCAGTCAATCAAACTTGCGGATAACAAAAGGGCAGGGGGTGTCCATCGGCCTTGCCAGCACCCTCCTTAGTACACAGTCCACGTACATACAAGCTACATGTTCATAGACTTTTTCTGCATAACTCCTTCTGGGTGCTGCACTTTGACAAAGATGCAGCCACACTGGAACAGGTTCAGAGGAGGGCAGTGAGGGCTGGCAGGGGGTCTGGAAATCCAGTCCTGTGAAGGAATTCAGTAGGTTAGCCTGGAGAGGACTGAAGGGAGAAATGAGTGTATTCTTCAAATACTGCATGACCTTGGGCCAGTCACACTCAGCCTAACTTGCCTCACATATAAGGTTGCCAACTATCCCAAATTTCCAGGAATTTCCTAATCTGGAGTTGGCAACTCTACTTACAGGGTTCTATGAGGATAAAATGAAGGAAAGAAAGAACAACGTAAGCTGCTTTTGCCTCCCATTGGGGAAAAAAGTGGGCTATAAATGGAGTAAATAAATAAATAAAATACCTGAAAGGCTGTCAAATAAAAGAAGGGGAGAACTTGTTTGCTGCTGCTCCAGTGGGAAGATATAATGGCCTTAAATTACAGGACACAGTTTTCAGTCAAACATTGGGAAAAAATTCCAAACGGCATGAGCAATTCAACAATGGAACCAGGGCAATGGTAGACTCCCTTTTGCCAGGCAGAGGCTTTGTCAGGAATAGGGTTGCCAGGTTCTCCCTGGCCACTGGTGGGGAGTGTGTGTGTGTGTGGGGGGGGGGGGTAGAGTTGCCAGATCCAGGTTGGGAAACTCCTGGAGATCTGGGGATGGAGCCTGGGGAGGACATGGACCTCACTGAGGTACAATGCCATAGAGTCCACCCTCCAAAGCAGCTATTTTCTCCACAGAAAGTGATCTCTGTAGTCTCGAGATAAGTTGTAATTCTGGGGGATCCCCAGGTCCCACCTGGAGGTTACCATCCCTGGTCAGGGATGCTGTAGCCTTTGCTTTCCTTTCTTTGAGCAAGAGGTTGAACTAGATGGCCTACAAGACTCCTTCTGACTTTAAGGCTCCAATTCATCATCTGACAAATAACAGGAATTTGAGCCTCGTCAGGTAGGACAAACTCACACAACATTCAGCAACCCCCTCAGCCAAACCGACTTCAGCTGTACTAGCAGTTGGCTGTCCTTTCTCCAGATTCAGCCTGTGAGGTTAAAGTAGAGAGAATTCAGGATGCTGGATAAAGTGTGAGTCTATGTTATCATTCTCCAGGCTTTTACAGGAGGCAATGGAGAGGGCATCTAGTGCTTGCTTTTGCCCAGAGGAAAGCTGCAAACCAATTGTCTTGTTAGGACAGATGGCTGCCAGCAGTCAAACTACTAGTACATCTGCTCCAGCATATGAGAAATGGGAGGGGGTTCCACTTGTTTTATTTAAGGGTACGGAAGGCTGGGATAGTTGATACCTCACACAGGGTTTTTTTTGGGGGGGGGAACTATAGCATTTTCCCACTAGTTTTAATATTCAATATGAATGTGGAGAAAATACTTTCCTCCTGCGTTGTACGTACAAGTTGAGGAAACTCCATGGCTGCCTCCAAAATAAGTTGTCAATGCTCTTTCTCTTCCAAAAACAATAGCCTGAAAAAGGATAGTAAAAGTAGTCTGTTGAATGTGTAACTTGTTTTACCTTTTTTACGTGTGCCATTTTGTATACTGTTTAAATAGAAAAAGGGCCTAGAGATTTCGGAAATCAATATATTTCTCTTCAGAGGAGGATCAACAGACGTATCAAATTATGATCACCTTGATGCCCACACCCTGAGGGCGCTACGGTTCTTTGACTTGTGTGGCTAGTCAATAAACCACACAGTGAAATCAATTATCCAGGCAGTAAAGGGTAACAAAGTATTTATTCAAATAAGGAACACCTCACAGCTATGAAAACAGCATGGATGTTCAGTTTGTTACGGCAGGGATCTTGCTTATACACTCTTCCTACTCCTCCTCACTTTACATCATCACTGACATCATTTAGTCCAGGCTACTAGGGATTTCCACATAGTGGTCAGCCTTCATCTTTCTTAATGCTCTGTCAATGAATGTTAATGAATTGTTTTTATTTTATTTATTTATTTTCTTTGGTGTATAGGCTGCTCTCCCTGCTTTTGGAGGCCTAGAGCGGCTTACAGTACTTGGCAAAGCCAAGATTCATAAATACAATATCAATTAAAACAGTTAAAACTGTTGGCCAGTTAGCCCATAGCAGTTTACATAAAGTGCTCAATGGGTTTAGATGGCATGCCATACATCCCGGTGTTTTCAGGCCCCTGTGTTAAATGGCACTAGAGCCAGATGGTAATATCTGAGGCCACTCATTGGTGGTCATAGAATGGGGGGGAGAGAAGGAAAGGCAGCAGCCCCTATTCATAAGCCTGGCGGAAGAGCTCCATCTTGCAGGCCCAGCAGAACTGCATCAGATCCCAGTTTTAAAAATGAAATGTAAAGAACTGTGTGAAACATTGTAGTTTTGACCTTTACCTAGACCTATGGATGTGAATCCTCTATTTAATTAATTGATCCTCTTCAGAAGAAGGTTACCGAAATGACATCTCATTCCAGAGAACCTCATCAACATTACAGCCTGTTATGGGCCCTTGTATTTTGCATTTTGTATTTGTATCTATTGGTTTGTTGTATCTAATTTTGCGCTGTAGCTTTAAATTATATTAGTGTTATACACACAGTCTTCCTCTGTCTTTGATTCTCTGGTTTTGTGGGCTGTGGTTCTCTTAGCTTGCTACTTTACTTTTACCCGCAGGAGTCACCCTTTTATAATACAAGTTCTGCATTTTTAATTGACCCTTTTAATGAGCTTTTCCAACTGTCAGAGCCATGACTGATGACTTCTGTGTTGGCAGAATACTCCTGGTTAACTGTGGGTCATTATTTTCTAATGTTTTGCTTGTTGGTAATTATAGATCTTTGCCAGGTTAATCTTATATATATATATATATATATGGGTTTTTTAAAAACAAGCATAAACTTGATATATCTTTACCAAAGCTTATAAAGTTAATAAAGGATAGTTGCTTGTATTACAAATATCTTATATCCAGCTTTAAAACATAACATAATAGATCAGGAGAAGTGATTCCTCTTTTGGCTATCCTTTGTTTTACCTCAGTTTTAGGCTTTGCTAACAACATTTTCTCATTTCTTTGAAGTAAAAGATGCCACCATAAATCTTACTGGCATCCATTCAATTAATATAAGTAAAGCTTTCTCAAGCCAGCAAAGTATTTTGTATATAAAAAGATAATCTGCAAAACACAAAGGTATACATATAGATATTGCTTATAGATTAATAGTTCAATACAGATATGTTAAAACATGAAAGAAAGAGAAACAATATGATTTTCTCTTATTTCAAATTACTAAAAGTCAGAAGCTGAAATGCATTTCTGAACTTCCTTTGAAATAGAGAGGTTCTATAAATCTCCACCTATGACAGCTTTTAGCTGGGATAGCTCATCTTAACAGAAAAACACCTGGCCCAATTAAAACATTCTTTGCTGTCAATTAAAAGTGATTTAAAACACTTTCATCCACAACTTCTGCTTAATGGCTAACAGGTTGTTAATTCTCCAGGAAAGCCCCAAAGAATTTTCTCCCAAAGGGTCCTGGAAATCAACAGTAATCAATAGAAAAT
This sequence comes from Lepidodactylus listeri, assembly GCA_029233225.1. Classification (NCBI taxonomy): domain Eukaryota; kingdom Metazoa; phylum Chordata; class Lepidosauria; order Squamata; family Gekkonidae; genus Lepidodactylus; species Lepidodactylus listeri. The sequence continues at coordinate 6,204,873 of JARCFY010000020.1, read as the reverse complement.
CACTTGAAGCTTTGAATGTCTCCTACACCCCCATGCCAGTCTTTAACCAGTGTGTTGTGATCCACAAGCTGGATATATCCAGCTGCACAGGGCTCAAAGACATACACTGTCATCACGTTCCTTTTTTTTTTTAAGCATTTTGCTGAGAATGATCAAGGTCAGCTTCAGGATGGGAGAGTCTTTGAGCAAGAAGCTGTTGTGGGCCTTCTGAAGCCGGGTGGGGTGGCAGAGGCAGTACACACAAGCACAGAGTCCCAGAACTTTCTGCACAGTTGGCTCATGCCAGCTAGTTGAATCACAAACAAGACAAACTTTTTTTAAAAAAACATGTCCTCTTTTGAAATGACTTTGGCCTAACTATATTATTATTATATATATACCCTGCCCCATTCCACAAATGGGTTCAGGGCAGCTTACAGCATGTAGTCCATAAAGCAGTAAAACATTTTCTCCAGGGGTAGTTGAAGATGAGCTATAATTCCGGGGGATCCCCAGGTCCCACCTGGAGGCTGGCATCCCTAGATCTACCTCAAGGCCAGCAGCAGCATTTTCCATTCCATTCTTGCCCAGGAACACAGTGTCCTCCCTCTCTGAAACTTCTTGAGCTATTTTCACAGGAGGAGAGCTTTATATCCTGTTTCCTTCCAGAATGGCATTCGACAGTAGAATTGGGGTCCAGACTCCCAAGTGCTCTTGGAATTACCTCTGGTCTCCAGGCTAGCAACTCCAGAGGGCAGAGTCTATGGCATTACATCCCTGCAGAGCTCTGTTCCCAGGCACCATGCCCAAATACCCAGGAACTTCCCAAGCCAGAGTTCACAAAAGTATTCCGCACCCATGCTCAAAATCACTGGCAGAGATTAGAATACCCAACAGGTATTCATTCAGTGTGCCTTTGTGTGTGTGTGGGTGGGTGCTTTATTACCCTAATTGTGAAAACATGATGACAATGGTTAATCACAAGTCTAGTGAAGACCAAGAGAAAGATCAAGGATCTTCGTTGGGGGCCCGGTTGGTCTTGGGACTCTGGAAGCTGCCCCATTTTGCCTCCCTTTGGAACCAGCTATCAGAACAAGAGAGACCAAACAGAAAAAGGGTAAAAAATTTAAAACCTAGAAGTGTCCCCGTATAGAAAGTCAGGGCCTTGCATGTGTACTTTTAACCCTTCTTTTCTCACACCAAGTATGATGCCATGAATGCTCCTACTCAAATAACGTTGGTGAAAGTTCTTCTCTGGAACAGACAGTCCAACTCTGATTTAAAAACAAAAAATAGGTTCCTTTAATTTAAGATCTTTAGAAAAAACAATTGCCCTATAAACAGAGGTTGTCCACCTTATTGATACGGTTGCCAACTCTGGGTTGGGGGTGGAGCCTGTGGAGCAGAAGGCTGGGGAGGAGAGAGACCATGCGGAAATGTGTAATGCCACACAGTCCTCTCTCCAAAGCACGCCTTTTCTCTAGGGGAACTGATGTGATCTCTGTAGTATGAAGATCAGTTGTAATTCCAGGACATCTCCGGGCCCCATCCAGACATTGGCAACCCTACTTATTGATCTGTACGTTTTGCAAGTGAAAGCTGACTGATGAGAGACTGTTTTGGGGATTTTGTGCCCTTGTTAAATCTTTGGATGTTTGTTTCTGGATTGTCCCAACCTTGAGGAAACCAGGAGTGAAACGGGCATTCCAAGTTGACTGCTCATCGCCAGGACCATTTATCTTTCTACCATACGGATTGTGGATGTTTGAAATATCGTTTGAGAACTTAAAAAAAAAATCTCTCAACCTTTCGGAATGATTGCATATTATTTGAGAATCTCCATTTTGCATCAATATGTTTTTGAAATGGGACATATGGTAACTTATATGGTGCCTTATGAATTTCTTGTATGACTTTATTGAGGATATAACTTGTGCATATAAAAATTATGTATTGCAAGATTAATGAATATATTTAAATTTATATTAGTAATTTGGTCACAGTTACCTGTGTGGTTTTGTTGCTACACCTTTTTCTTGTGACTTTCTCTCCTCTTTGTTTGCCCAACTGGACACTGGCAACCCTTCTTATTGAGCCAGCTGGCACTTCTGGAATTTTGAGAACAGGGAGCACCACCAAAAATGGCTTCCATGGGGTCTGAGGCCAGCCACAAAATACTGAGAGGTTTCACGCCAAGTGTCCTTCTCTAATGGAGGCAATAGTTTCTGAATGGATGCTCCCAGCAGATGCAAAGGCAATGCCTCCTCTGACTCTGCTCTTCTGAAGCACCTCCTGCTCTAAGGAGTTGAAAGAAAACCAGGATTGGCTCTTCACTTTGAGGGGGAAAGGACATGAGTACCAGGAAACATGTCAATGGGTGTCCATCATGGATGCCATTTTGGGTATCACTGCCCTATAATATATTACTAAAAGTTCGACAATGAACAATTAATGTGCAACAGCAAGCTGCAGACTATCCTGTGTGGCGCTTTAGCATTCATGGATTTGTTTGCACATGTACAAGAATAAACAAGAATTGATATCTCACTCAGATATCTTCTTTCTAGGAGCCTGGGGGGAGGGGCAGAATCTAGAAGACATGCAAATCTAGGAAAGGATGCTAACACAATTTGGAAAGTAACACAATTTTTCAGTTATTGATTCTCTTCATAACTTATACTATCCAGCAAACCTAGAGTGGCGTATAACAATTTTTTTCAACGTCAGGCTGTCTGCAAGGGATTTGGAATAATCAGACTAGATATTAAAAGGGAGGGGTCTACATCTATTTATCTAAGGACTGGACTACAAGAGGAACTGGGAATTCCATAACTGAGCTTCCAAACATTTTAATATTTTTTTAAAAGCCAAAGAATCAGGAGAACAGGTCACTGACTGGGGTTGAGACTATTATAGGGTTAAGAGCCTCCCTGCCATTTTCCAAAATGAAAAGGATCTTGCAGAGCTGCTATCCAACCTATTGGGCTAGCATAAAAATCCTGGTGAGGATCAACTGTAAGGACTTTGCAGGTTTAGCCCAAAATAGCATATAGGAGCTTTATGGGACAATAGTTCAGGAAAGCATCACATCCACCCATTCATGTATAAAGCAGAGGATGGAGGTCCCATTTTTAACTGATCACTGAATGCAGGAGACAGAAAAAGCCAGCCTCCAACGGTGTCTTATCTCATGGCGCTCAGCTGCATTTATTGTCTTTATTCTAATTCCTTGTGGTACAGAAGCAGGGATTAAAGACAAATACTTGAAGCACTAAAGGGCCTCAAGGTAAGACAGGGGAGGAGGCAAGTTTTGATTCTGTTCCCCCATGCTCCATTTTTGGGGATAAAACTAATCCTCACAGTCCCTTTTTTAAACTCATGAATGAATGGACAAATGACATGCAGATTCTGCTACAGTGTATGTATTGTTGGAGAGTCAAGAATCTGGGAGACTTCATTCAAATCCCCCCTTTGCTATAAAGCTCAGTGGGTAACTGGGTCCAGTCACGCTCTCTCAACCTAGCCTACTTCACAAGGGGGTTGTGCAGATATAATGGGGAGAACCATGTATGGTATTCTGAGGTCCTTGGAGGAGGGTGGACTAAAAATGCACTCAACCCTTAAGGTTGCAGGTAGAGCACACATTGGAGAATCACGACTGGATCTCCCTCCTATATTTATAGAGGGAAACGGAGAGTGGATTGAGACTTCTGCCAGATGGCTGCTATAAGAAGAACGTTTAGGATACCTAAATGCTTTCCTTTCTAGGGTAAAAATCAGTCCCTTAGAAAAGTGATTTACATTGAGAAAACAGTAGAGGTGGAAAGGGTCAAGTCCTCTTCTTCAGCTGTCTCAGTGTAATTTCCTTTCCATGCTATTAAAGTATGAGAGATCCAGTTATGGATCCAGCCTTTATCACCTGATTCCCCTCCTTACTACAGCTCCCACCCCCCATGGCTTCTGTCCATGTGGGTCCCATGATCAAAGAGGACCCTCTCCTCCCTTTTTCTCCAGTGGAAAAGCTGGCTTGATCCAGCCCCTGGCTCGAGGATTATGTCAGCAGGTCTTGAGGTATCTGAGAAGGCAGGCTAAAGAAAGCAACATTTTGGAGTCCTGTTCAGCCACACAATTTGAAAACATGGCGGCCCTCCTGTTGTGTTGATTTCTGAATCGTGTGCCAATTTCTTGAAATGAGGGATAACAGTCCTAATCCTACTGCATTGTTCACTGGGCATTTTATACTGTCAGTAGTAGTATATGGGGTACACGACCCTTCACTTGTCAGAAACTGGAAATGGTTGACAGGTGCCCCTCCCTCCCAATGACTATGCATGCTGCGGACAAGATGGCCGCCAGTGTCAGCCCAGATGGCAATGAAGAAGGACATGTGTTAGGACCTGCTACCAGTGGTTTTGCAGGGGGAACAGAAAGGAGCTTGGTACGGAGCCATCCATTTTTGTGTACTTTGTGTACAGTTTTATTTTATTTTAATGTGCTGGAAAACTAGTGTAAATTCAAGCCCCCCCTTGGAGGTTTTCAAAACTTGCTGTCTGGCTTGCTCTCAGCCCAGCATGGGGCAAGGAAAGGGGGGGAGGGAGAGCTAGTTTTCACAGGAGATTCTCCAGCCAACACCCCACCACCTGCATTGACAAGGAGGGGAAGCCACTCGATGTCAGGTTCCCTGTCATTTGTATGTTTTCTCCTGGCTGGGGAATCGAGGCCCAGCTCCCTCTGCGTCATAGTGCTCTCTATCGCCCCCCTCCCTGTTGCTTTGCTTCGTTTGCTATGGCTCTATGAAGTTTAGCCTTGGGTTTATGTAACGGAGAAACTCCAGGTGGCTGAATGTGTGGGAATAACAGGGAAGGAGTTGTAGGAGAGGGAGGCTAGCCACCAAGTCTAATCATGACAGGCTACGCGCCTTTTTGGTGAGAATGCAGCTGCTGGTACCCTTCGCGCCTTTGCTGTAATTGCCCTGATTGGTGACTAGTTTTGATCCTGCTGTTTGAAATGTGTATAATTGCCTCTGGTCACATTCACGGGTATCACTAACACTGGACGTGCACACTGAATGACCATTAAGAAATAAAAAGGACTTTGTTTCACAATTAAGGCCTGACTTATTGGATTTATCAGCTTCTCACAGAGTGTTAGTGATCTTTCCACTAACGGAAGGAGTACACCCTATACCTGACCATGTCGGATGATGGGAATGTCGTTCCGACCTCTACCCCCGCTACCCCGGTAACCACCTCTGCTCCGGTGGGCCAGTGACTACGGACTATGATTTGTTTGCCCCACTACCTACCCGTGGGGCTACAGGTGGTCGGTCGGTGATGCTGAGATATTCCTGCTTAGCATTCGGAACGAGCACAGAGGAGTCTTGGATCCATGACAGGCGAGGCTCCAGGGTGCGGTTCGCGGATAAGTGGCCAGGTGACTGGAGGCTGAGTGTTCAGCCAGGTCAAAGAACCCCATTCCGATATCCGGAGCCAGTTCCTGATGAAGTGTGGCAGCAGATGGATCGGAGATTCAATGAGATGCATGACAGGCTGGAAACGGAACTGCGGGAGGCACTACTCGAGATGCAGAATGTCCTGCAGGGAGCGGCGGCGCAAGGTGCAGACGGGCAAGGTGGTGGAGATGGCGCTGGGGGAGTGCCCCTCCTACCCATTCAACCGGTACCCGGGGGTATGGGGGATCAGCAGCAAGCACCTGCCAGGGCCCCTCGACTGCTAGGGGGTCCGGTCCCACCAGCAACCCGGGGGGGGGGAGAGGATCTATTGCCAACCCCCAAATGATCCCCTGGTAGCCACATTTGATGGCGACCCCAACAAGCTACGGTTCTTTCTCATTGAGATTGAGCGGTTCCTGGACACTTGGGGACATCTCTACCACACGGAGCGCGAGAGAGTAGGCTACATCAGGTCCAAGTTGCGGGACACTGCTAGTGATTGGTATGTAAGCCTGCACAACCCTCCTGGTCTTGAATTGAGGTCAGTGAATGACTTTATGTGGGCACTTAGGCAGCATTACTAAGATCCCTTAGGGGAGGAGAAGGCTTGGAATCAGCTGTGCAAGCTGGTTCAAGGCCATACCTCTGTGAGGGAGTACACTGCTCAATTTTGGAGAGTGGCTGCAAAAGTGCATGGATGGTCCAAAGATTTATTCGTTGAAAAATATAAGGAGGGCCTGAATGTGGAGATTTACAAGACTGTGTTGAGAAATGACCGCCTCGCTTCCGTGGCAGCATGGATGTGAGTGGCGGCTGATGTCAAGGAACGCTTTATGCTGATCAATTTGGGGTCTCAATCTTCCCAATCCATGACTAAAGCTCCTGGCAAGTCCAACTTGAAGTCAACAATCCAAGAGCTACGGGATGCTCATTTCAAGCAAGGGTTTTGCATGCGGTGTGGGGAAGGCGGCCACTACACGTCTAACTGACCCCAAGGAGGAACGAGGACACCAAGAACCCCTGCGGAAACCTGTGGAGGGACTCCCAAGCTCCAGAAGGGCTCCTACAAACCCCAGGCATTACAGCTGGAAGGGGCAACGAGCGAGAAACCTGCCATGGAAGCAGTAGCTGAACAGCCATCGGGAAACTTCCAGGACCTGCAGTAGGAGGCGCACAGCTGCAGGTCCCCCCCTCGGCCCCTTACTTGACATGATTGTTACTGTAATAGCACCTGGAAGTGGCACTCACGTTTGAGTGAGAGCCCTTATTGACTCTGGGTGTGCCAGGGATTTGATAAACCCCCTAGTAGTGGAGGGATTGGGCCCCAAAGTAAATCCCTTGGGGGAGCTGTTGCGATTCACACAAATGGATGGTTCAGAAATGAAGGAGGCATGTGTGGCAGAAACTGAACCTTTGATAGTGGGGACAGGGGACCATTGGGAGAAGCGAGCGTTTGTAATAACTCCACATGCCCAATTCCCCATGGTGCTGGGTAGTCCCTGGTTGGGCTCACATGACCCATACATAAAATGGAGTGAGGGAAAGATCTCCTGGATTGATCCCCAATGTACACAACATAAATGGAACTCTGACTGGGGTCCTGGGCCCCCCTCACACCCCCATGCATGTTTGGTATCAGAGGAGGTTGCCAAGATTCCTTCTGTGTATCAGGATCTGGCTGAAGTGTTCAGTGAAACGGAGGCGGATGAGCTCCCCCCCATAGACTGACAGACTGTGCTATTGAACTCCTGCCGGGGGAAAAGCTCCCCAAGGGAAAACTGTATTCTATGGGACCCACAGAGCAAGCTGAGCTGCGAAAGTTTTTGGATAAAAATCTAGCTCGAGGTTTCATCTGCCCAGCCAAGTCAACTTTGGCAGCTCCTGTACTTTTCCAGAAAAAGAAGGATGGGGGGCTGCGGCTGTGCACAGACTACAGGGGTTTGAATGCAGTCTCTGCCTCCAATGCTTATCCATTACCGCTCATTAAAGACTTGTTAGCTGAGGCGGCAAAGGGAAAGATCTTCTCCAAACTGGATTTACGTGATGCTTACTTTCGTGTTCGCATTAAAGAGGGAGATGAGTACAAAACAGCGTTCAACACCCCCTTGGGTCAGTTTGAATACCTAGTTATGCCTTTTGGCTTGGCTGGCACTCCTGTGTGAGGCTTCTGTACTAGCAGCAATAGACCAGACCTTTGGGTTAAAGCAAAGCTCTTTATTTCTAATACTGGAACAGGTACTCGATGTTTGTTAGAGATACATTATAGAAAGCCACAGTGGTTAATATACCCCCCAGTTGCAGTTGAATACATATGCAGGACCAATCAGGGCCAACTTATGAAAGCAGGAAAAAGGAAGATGACTGATGATGTTCCCACCGCGAAGGTGAGAAAGTTATAAAAATTCCTTTCTTGATCTGGGTGACCCACATGTGTGAAAGTTAGGCTAAACATTCGACCGGCAACAATAAAATGAGTCCCAAGGTTGTAACAACTTGATAACATTCCTTGAGCCTCAAAGGCTGAGGGGGAGTAGATTGAAGTGAGAGCCATTTGTTATGTGACGTGCAGGAATGCGAGGTGCCATCCTCCCGACCAGAGAGTGGTAACATTAAGCAGAGCTGATAATCCACTTCAAGGCAGGCAGTAAATAGCAAATGGTTACAAATTAGAAAAAGACATCTAGTCTAGCAAGACAGGCATACTATTGTCAGATTCTGACATCCTGGCGTCTTTATGAGCCTAATAAATGAAGTGTTGCACAAGCATTTATTTAGGGGGGCCCTTTGTTTTCTTGATGACATCATTTTTTATTCCCAAGATATGGACTCCCATGTGAAATTGGTGAGGGAAGTACTGTCAATGCTCAAGGCCCACAAACTGTATGCTAAACTTTCCAAGTGTGAATTTCACTGCAGGGAGATTGCTTTCTTGGGCTACTGCATTTCTCCCAGGGGGTTGGAGATGGACCCAGCAAAAGTGGAGGCAGTAGTTTCCTGGGAAGCCCCCCGAACACGCAAACAATTACAATCATTTTTAGGATTTTGCAATTTCTATAGATTATTCCTCAAAGACTTTGCAAAAGAGACTTTGCCTCTCACTGACTTATTGAAGACGAAGGGGCGGGGACCTGAGGCGAGCAAGCGGGGGGGGGGGCGCTTGCCCTGGTCCAGCGAGTGCCAAGCTGCTTTCGAGACTTTAAAATCCCTGTTCACTTCCGAGCCCATTCTTGCCCATCCTGATGAAACCCGGGAATTTACAGTCCACGTGGATGCCTCCAATGTGGCGGGGGTGGGGGCAATCATGCAGAAGGGGGAGGATGGGAGGTTGCATCCGCTGGCATACGATCTTTAACGATGGAGGCCCAGGTAGCAGCCACTGCCAAAGCAGCCTTTTTCCATCTACGGCTGACGAGGCAGTTGGCCCCCTTCCTCGAACGCGAAGACCTAGCTACAGTGATCCATGCTATGGTCACCTCACGTCTTGATCACTGTAACACTCTCTACTTGGGGCTGCCCTTGTCCCAGATCCAGAGGCTGCAGCTGGTGCAGAATGCTGCGGCCAGGCTTTTGATGGGTCTCTCCTTGCGGGACCACATCTGGCCTGTGCTGCAGCGGCTGCACTGGCTGCCTATAGCATACCGGATCAGGTTCAAGGTGCTGGTGTTAACCTTTAAAGCCCTGTATGGTCAGGGGCCTGCCTATTTGAGGGACCGCCTTTCCCCATATAGGCCCCAGAGGCTACTGAGGTCAGGCACCCAAAACCGCCTGACTTGCCCCGGTCCAAAGGATGCCCGGTTGTCTTGTACTAGGGCCAGGGCTTTCTCGGTGGCGGCCCCTTACTGGTGGAATGAGCTCCCGGATAACATCAGGGCCCTGCGGGATTTGTTGCAGTTCCGCAGGGCCTGCAAGACGGAGCTCTTCCGCCAGGCTTTTAAATAGGGGCCGCCGCCGGGGAGAAAGCTGATTATACCATCTCCCTGGCCCTATTGATCGCACCCCATTGCAGCTACTCACCGGACCGCTAAGAAGTCGCCATCTTGTGGTATTTATTCAGAGCTGTTTTAAATGTTGATGTTTTAAATTGTAAATTTGTTTTTATGATTTTATATGTTTTTAGCCGCCTTGAGTCGGTTATATAACTGACAAGGCGGGATATAAATGAAATAAATAAATAAATAAATACATACATACATACATCTCTAAAAAGTTCACAGAAACTGAGTGGAATTGGTCTGTTTGGGATAAGGAAGCTGCAGCTATCCATCTAGCCCTCTCCACTTGGAGGCATTAGTTGGAGGGTGCCCAGAAGCCCTTTGAGATATGGACTGATCATAAGAACATGGAGGCATTGCGCACAAGGTGAGCTCTCAATGCCAAACAACTCAGATGGACTGATTTTTTCTCTAAGTTCAATTTTACTTTACATCATTTCCCGGGGACTGCTAATTCACTTGCAGATGCTCTGTCTCACCTCCCCCAGCATGAGTCCCAGAGGGAAGAAATCTTTGATTCCATGTTTTCCCCTGAGCAACTGGGAGGGACTGTGGTCACCTGGAGTCAGATGCAGCGGGGTGGGCCAGCTCCTCCTAATGAGTGGATTACAAAGTGTGCACTGGAGTACTCTCAGCAGGATCAGGATGATTTTGAGGCTGAGAAAGATGCACACAAAGGTTCTGATGGCTGTTGGTACAAGGGAGAGAAACTTATGGTGCCTAAATCTCTCAGACTGTCCATTTTGCATGCTTGCCATGAATCCAAGCTCTCTGGTCATTTTGGATATTTAAAGACTTTAAATCTAATCCAGAGGCAGTTCTGGTAGCCCCGTATGCGGAGAGACGTTTCTGACTATGTTATATCATGTCAAACCTGTCTGATGTGTAAAAAGCGGGGGGGGGGGGGGAAGCCCCCCGGACTGTTGCAGCCTCTACCCACCCCTTCCAGACCCTGGGAGGTGATTTCCATGGACTTTATTACTAATCTACCACCCAGTAAAGGGAAGACAGTTATTTGGGTAGTGGTTGACCTATTTTCAAAACAGGCACATTTCATCCTGTTCAAGCAGCTCCCCACGGCCGAGGGTTTGGCCAAGATATTCTTCTCCCAGGTGGTGAGGCTCCATTCTTTCCCAAAGCATATAATCTCTGACAGAGGCTTGCAGTTCGTTGTCACCTTTTGGCGGGAGCTTCTGCAGGTCATGGAAATTGAACCCGCATTAAGCTCAGCTTACCACCCAGAAAGTGATGGACAGTCCAAACATGTGAATCAAATATTGGAGCAATTCCTACGTTGCTATTCTAACTTCCACCAAGATAATTGGGTGGAACCCCTTCCTTTTGCAGAATACAGTTACAACAACGCTATATACTCTTCTACTGGCGTTTCCCCATTTATGGCAGTGAGGGGTTTTAGAGCCAGTCCCCTCCCCACACTCAAGCCTGCTGACTCCCCTTTAAGTCCTTTCAGGACATGGTGGAACTCTCTCCAAGACTCCTGGCCGCTGATTGCTAAGGCTTTGGATCGGGCCAAATCGGATTACAAAAAATATGCTGACAGGGGGAGGGCTCCAAGTTGGGATTTAGCACCAGGGGACTCAGTATATGTCTCAACCAAGAACATACATGGACTGCAGCCTAGCAGAAAACTAGGGAGGAAATATGTGGGTCCGTTCAAAGTGCTGCGCAAGATTTCCTCTGTGTCTTTTGAACTTGAGCTGCCAAAGATCCTAAAAGCTGTGCACCCTGTTTTTTATTACAGCCTATTGAAGAAGAATCCTGGGCCGAATACCTGGAGACCGGCTCCTCCTGCTCCATCTCCTCTGATGAAGGGGGGGGAACCTCATTTTGAAATCTCTCATATTTTAGACTCTAAACTAAAGCGGGGTAGACTGTATTACTTAGTTCAATGGATAGATTTTGGTCCTGAATGTAATGAATGGGTTGCTGTTGAACATGTGCATGCTCCCCGACTGATCCGCGACTTCCACAAGCTTTACCCTGCTAAGTCTGGGGGGGGGTGGTGGTGCAGTCTTAGGGCGGGCAGGATGTCAGGTTCCCTGTCATTTGTATGTATTCTCCTGGCTGGGGAATCGCGGCCCAGCTCCCTCTGCGTCATAGTGCTCTCTATCGCCCCCCTCCCTGTTGCTTTGCTTCGTTTGCTATGGCTCTATGAAGTTTAGCCTTGGGTTGTTTATGTTACAGAGAAACTCCAGGTGGCTGAATGTGTGGGAATAACAGGGAAGGAGTTGTAGGAGAGGGAGGCTAGCCGCCAAGTCTAATCATGACAGGCTATGCGCCTTTTTGGTGAGAATGCAACTGCTAGTACTCTTCGCGCCTTTGCTGTAATTGCCCTGATTGGTGACTAGTTTTGATCCTGCTGTTTGAAATGTGTATAATTGCCTCTGGTCACATTCACGGGTATCACTAACACTGGACGTGCATACTGAATGGCCATTAAGAAATAAAAAGGACTTTGTTTCACAATTAAGGCTCAGCTTATTGGCTCTATCAGCTTCTCACACTCACCCCTCCTCACTATCGGCAGGGAAGGAGGAGGGTACGTGTGGGGGAAAATTGGCTGATTTGGGCACGGAGGTGTGGCAGCAAAACTTGAAATCTGAGTTTGTGTGTATGCTTATTGCAAACTTGGATATATTATTTTTGAATCAGAGAAACGCCAGACCTCTGTGTTTTTTGTACAGGGGGAAGAAGTGCTTGAGCAGAAAGGACTATATGAGAATGCCCCCCTCCACCCGAGGCTGATGGTTCCCAGAGTGCCCCCCCCCCCAACAAAGCACCTCGAAGCTTGCTGCATGGGTTTTCCTTTGTTACTGGAGAGAAGGCATGAGTTTCCCACCAGCAGAGCTAGTTTTTACAAAAACACAGCTATGCAGTCTTTAACCCATAGAAAGCAGTGCTCATTTGAAACACACACACACACAGACTCCTATTGCATAACATACTTTTAAAAAAAATAGACGTGGCAGCGTTTTTTCAGTATAAAAAATATTCCAGCTCCATTGATAACATTCCTGCACTGTGTACAGGCATGTAAGATGCTGTAAAGTTTTCAAGGACTGATAGTGATAACATGTTGCAGGAGTCCAGACCCCCTGCAAAAATCCCAAAACTGAATTCCACAGAGACACACACCCTTTGCAGCACAGGCAAGGGGGAAAAATGTGTCTTCTCTCTGGGATTTCAAACAGGGATTCTAGCTCTCATTTGCTAGAGGCGCGCACAGACCAGCTAGAAAAAAGTGGGGAGTTTCCCCACTCCCTGCTTGAAACAAAAGGGAAGCTGGAATCACCAGGCATCCCCCCAGAAAAAGCCAAGCCTTAGCAGAGCAGGGTTTTTGGAGCAGAGAGTGAGAAAGAGAGAGCCCCCACCCTTCCCTAAAACACTGCTTTTCCAGAGCAAGATTTTTGAGCAGAGAGAGAATGATAAGTATTGGAGTCGGGAGTCCGTGGAACAGTGAAACAGCATGATCTGTATTGCTGGTCCGGATGAAGCATACAACCCAGGGCTCGAAGCCCTCCTTTTATGCTGGTCAGGGACAATCCCCTGACCTCACCCAACTGGCCTGATAGGCTATTAGAAGTCTATTTACATTTCATAGGTTCCCTGGAAGAAACCTAGGTACAGGATTGGTGGCCGGTTTGAATCCACCTGGCCTTTGTTCTACCCGGCTGAAGCTCAGATAGTTTCTTGGCCATGTGCTCTGGCCATGCGGTCGCAATGAAGGGAGCACATGGCGACCGCATGGTCAATACATAACAGAGAAAGAGAGAGCGCAAACTTTAATTCAAAACGCAGTGTTTAACCCATAGAAAGCAGTGCTCATTTGAAACACACACACACACACAGAGGGTTTTAAAGCTTACTTACCAGTCTCTGGTTCCCTCCCCCCCCCCCCCCAAATCAAAACATACAAGCAGGAAATCCCTCCCTTCAATCTTTTTTTAAAAAGTCCAGAGAAAATCCACCACATGCCTCACAGCTAGTAATAATTTTTCTTCCCTTTAAAAACAGCAAAAAATCCTTCTGGTCAAAAAAGGAAACTTTTCTCCAGCCAGATGTGTATTGGAGGGAGGACTTTCAGTGTCTGAATTCCCAACAGACCAAACAGCCCGCGTGGGGCTGGGAGAGGGCGGGGTAAAAAGGTCTTAGCCAATTAACAGTCTCTGTTTTCAGCCTGGGAAGGTTTGATCCCCACAGTTAACCAATATGGCAGGCTGGCTGGTTATCAGTAATCTCACATACCAAGACTTCTCGGTAAAGGAATGCAGGCTTCCTGCCCCACCCAAAGCCATTGTTTCTTAACGTGAGCTGATTCCTAACTAATTCAAGGGGGGGGGATCTTTGCCGATGTAAAATTAGTTTTTTTGAGGTTTCTGGGTGCTAAGGTCCCAAAAGCCACACACACACATCTCTCCCCCACACACACACACATCTCCCCACACATACTCTGCAGGTTTGCCAGCCTCCAAGTGGGGCCTGGAATTCTCCAGGAATTACAACTGATCTCCAGCTGAGAGAGATCGGCTCCCCTGGAGAACATGGCTGCTTTGAAGGGTGGACTCTTAAGGCATTGTACCCAGCTGAGCTTCTCTCTCCTCCCTAGACTTCACCACAGAATCTCCAGGTATTTTCCAACCCAGACCCAGCAACCGTAGCCAATATTTCTCAGCAAGAAAGGCAGGCTATGAATGAAGTACGCAAGTATATATCCCGCAACCTTTGCTAAAGGAGAAATCCACTAAAGCTGGTTGATTTTCCCCCTCTATTTGAGGCTGGGGGGAGAGAGAATATGGGCTGGGGCTAGGAATCGAGGGAAGAGAAAACAAGGCCTGTAGGGTTTAGCAGACTGAAGACATCCCTGTGCTGCTGTTGCTGCTAGGTTTCACTTGGAACTGAAGTTGTGTTCAGCTGGTGTAAAATCTTTGAAGTTCACACAGTTGGGGAAAAGTGTTCCCTCTAAACTGAGTTAGTTTGAGGTAGCTCACAGTTCTTTAGCCTCCAGCTCACAGATTTTTGTCAGCTCAGGAAGGATGGCTCCAGAGCAAACTAACTGATGCAGTAGCCAAATCGCTTGCTCACAACTTTAGTGCCAGTAGCTCACAAAGTAGAATTTTTGCTCACAAGACTCCACAGCTTAGAGAAAGCATTGTTGGGGAGGTGGGGGGAGGGCTGGTGCTGGGTTATAAAGATAAGACAGGGCTTTTAAGCCAAAGATATCTTAAACACAGCTGTGAGAGGAATGTTAATAGGGACCTCTCCCCACCCTCTGCTCATGCAGCTGCTACTTAGAATATTAAAAATATGGATTAGGAATCATTTGTAAAACTGGCAAGACTGGTTATTAAAAATCCCATAAATTTCTTCTGACAGCTCAGAGGAAGGAAAGCACAGTCTGTGTCAACGCTGTGTTTTTTCCCTCCTGCAGTCAAGAGGACTAGAAATGTGTCCTTTCAAAAATACAATTTTACACTCCCTCAGTTTTATTAAGGACTAGCCTGATACCCATGCTTTGCTACGGTATTTAAGTTCCATAAATCTAGTTATAATACTGATGATGTGAAGTTTGAAATGTAAGATTTGTTGTAGGAATTCTAATGGAGAAGATTGTAGTGTAAAAAACAAAGTGAGACGTACATACTGTTTTTCCCTCTCTGCTGAAGGACCTCTCTGTGATTGCCATGCTGGCTGTTACGATAAATGTCTATTCAGGAGTCTTGAATGGCTGATTTCTGTAACTGTCTTCAAATGTCTGCAGTCTCTTTTAACTGTGTTTTAACCGCAGAACATTCAGATCCACAGCTGAGCAATCAGAGGGAGGTGGGTGCAAGCAGGCAGGTTTTACCTCAGAACTATGAGTTACACAGTTGACCAATGGGGGGTGGCAAGGAGTCAGCAGCCTGCCAGTACACACCTGTCTGGGGGTTGCCAGGTTGAGGGGAATTATGTTTAAAAGCATCAGGGAGGCTGGGCCAACAACAGGGCTAAGGCAATCCTGCTGAGCAAGGCTGTAAGCATCCCTGGTGGCTGTAAGCATCCCACCTCCTCTCCTACACCTGATAGGCAGCTGCCTGTCCAGTGTAGTAGGGGGAGGAGTATTAGAAGCCACTGTGGAGGCAGGGCCGGCAGGATCACTAAGATGTTACTGCTGGGGCGGGCTCCCTTGTGGCTTTAGGCACCTTGCAACCACTGCTGCACCTGACAGACAACCGCCTGTCAGGTATATAGGAGGTGGGGGGGAAGGTGTTGAAAGCCATCAGAGAGGTTGGGTCAGCAGCATTACTGCACCTCACAGGTGGTTGTTGGCCATTCCTGATTTCCTCAACTGTCATTAGCTGTCTGCAGTCTCCTGTAACTGTTTTTTTTCTTTTCTTCAGAATGTGGAGCTCTGCAGCTGACCAGTCAGAGAGTGGGTGGTGCAAAGAGGCAGCCACACAGGAATCAATGGGGGGAGCACATTTTACCCCCTTTGACCCACTTAGGGGCCAAATTTCTAAAAATCCCTTCTTAGTGAGTACCCACGTCATGGTAGGAGTGCTCTCCCCAAATTTGGTGTTTCTAGGTCCAGTGATTTGGCCTGGGCATTGATTTTACGGTGAGGGGACTTTCTTTTATATATAGATGTGGCATGCATCTATCCTGTGTCAGGAGCTCAGGGTACATGTTCTCCTTTCTTCCCTTGTATTTTCACAACAACCCAGTGAAATTGGTTTGACCCAGCATGCTTCATGTCTCAGTGGGGATTTGGACCTGGGCTTCCCAGACTCTAGCCTTATACTCTCATCACTGCACAACAAGTTGCTTGTGAAAGTATATTGTATGTAATCTGCCGGCTCTCTCAGCCTCTCAGCCTATCGGGCAGAATCCCAAAGTAGGTTGCAGCTCTTCCACAGGTGGCTTGGAAAAGTGAAAACCCAAGGCAGGGAACAGCAATGAAACCAGCATTATCATAAAATCTACACAAAATAACCATTAAAATACCCAGCAATAACAAGTATAAATATACAGCCTGCTGTTCAGTAATTTATGAACACTTGTCACAAAGAATACTGGTTCAGTGTGAATGGCTGCAAGATTCTATCATTCTGTGTGGGGCAGGAAGAAAGTAATGTGGAGTTACTTTGTAGGCTGGTCCTGAGAAAAACCCCCACTACATTTAGAAGCAGGGCCTGTGACAGACAGCTTGTAATTCCACCCTCATAGCCAATTCTGATCCTTTGACTGGGAGGGTACATTCCTAGGATCAAAAGGAAATCCTGAGATCCAGTTTAACCTTGTCTTTAGGGCCCAAGTCAAGGGGTAACCAGACTGGGAAAGAAAATGTAGGGACTAACCAGATAAGGCCCATGCTTCCAGTATCCCTTCCTGCATGGCATAGGCAGTACTGAAAGGATAAGAGATCCCAGTGATTAGTGAGCCTTTCCCAGACAGGGTTACCAGGTCTCCTGCTAATATCCCACTAATCCAGAAATGGGAGGGAAATGGAGGCGAGCTTCATGAGCTGATGTCACTTCCCCATAGAGTTATGCTGGTGCATAAAAATAATTATGCGGCCACGCATGTAAATTAGCCAAAACATTACACTTTCACAACATTTTCCTTGTCAACCAAAGCTGCTAATCCTTCCACGGAAGCTACAATAAACTCAGTATTATGGTGTTAAAATGAAGGATTTGTATAGCATTGCCAACCTCCAGGTGAGGTCTGGAGATCTCCTGGAATTACAACTCATTTCCCAACTATATGTATCTGTTCCTCTGAAGAAAATGGCTGCTTTGGAGGGCAGACTCTATAGTATCACAATCCTGCTGAGGTCTCTCCCTCCCTCCCCTCCTCAAATCCCACTGTCCCTAGACTCCACCCTGAAATATCCAGGAATTTCCCAACACGGAGTTGGCAATCCTGGGTCTGTGTGAGTATAAATCACCCCTTGAAACGTAACCTGCCATATGTCCATGCAGTAATTTCAGCAAGGTATCCAGCGCTCTTAACATCTACATGTAGCTCTATTAACCACTGGCCAACCTACATTGATAGATGTCACAGCCCTCTGCTAGACATCCATGGAGAGCTGGGATGGGTGGAGAGTTTTGATACTGAACCCTGCTCATCACACAGGGCCCACTTCAAAACATCTGAGGACCATTTAATTGGCTTCCACAGATCTAGAGAAAGACATCTTGGTCCTTGAAGAGAGGCTTAGTGTGTAGAAACAGGCAACTGAAACTTTTCATGACATGGGGGTAAGGAAAATCACCTAGTAAATAAAACCACATTAAGGCTCTATTATAAAGGGGCAGGACATTTTTGGAAGCCCTATGGAATCCCCCCCCCCCCAAAAAACACTGCTTTGCTTTGCTTTTCCCTGCTCCTTCCCATCTAAATTCAGACCGTAAACATTTTGGGGCAGAGAACTGCCTTTTGCTTCTGTAAAATAATCTATAAGAATTATGCTTTAATAGTATATTAAAGGAGCTGGGCCAGAAATTAAGGTGGCAGCTTTACTGCTAATATAAAAATATGGGAAGGTACAGAAAAGTCTGAGGGGGAATT
Organism: Lepidodactylus listeri; assembly: GCA_029233225.1. Taxonomy (NCBI): domain Eukaryota; kingdom Metazoa; phylum Chordata; class Lepidosauria; order Squamata; family Gekkonidae; genus Lepidodactylus; species Lepidodactylus listeri. The sequence continues at coordinate 6,186,876 of JARCFY010000020.1, read as the reverse complement.
AGTTCTTTCAGTCATTCTAATGTGTGGAGAAAACTGGAATGAAGTTGTTATCAGGGAAATAAAATTAGATGCATTAGGAGCTGCAGTACTAAGAAGTTAGTCCCATTGAATAAAATGTGACTTACTTTTGAGTAGATCTGTTGAGGATTGCTCTCTCTCAGTGAGAGGACCAATGCTCCCTCTAAACTGTGGAGCCTTGTGAGCAAAAACTCTACTTTGTGAGCTACTGGCATTAAAGTTGTGACTGAGCAATTTGGCATTAATTAGTTTGCTCTGAAGCCATCCTTCCTGAGCTAAGACAAAAATGTGTCAGCTGGAGGCTAAAAAAACTGAGCTAGCTCACACTAACTCAGATTAGAGGGATATAAAGTACTGAGTCCAAAGAGGCATTGCAGTGAAATCAGCTCATAAGTTTATTGATGGTACAATTCCAGGCTGCTGAACAGGTCTCAGGGGTCTGCTTAAATACACATCTAAACCGCACCCCCGGCCTTGCCCAAACTCCCTGATAGGATTACTCCCTGATAGGATTACCCTGATAAGATTACGTCCACTCCCTGATAGGATTACTCCCTGACAGGATTATCCTGATAAAATTACATTCAAACTTCCTAATAGGATTAATCATCTTACCTTAAACCATAGGTCCTGGTGGAACCTGGGTGGCCACTTGGTCTAATTTACAATCCAGCCAAGCTATTGTCTCCCGAAGCAAAGCTCCAGTAGCCAGTCCGGCCACATGCATTTCTCTGACCGTGTGCATGGTTGCCATTAGGACATAACACCCCTCTCCCCATAGTTCAGACATTCCATAGCATACAAAGTCTTTTAGGTATGTGGGCCTTCACCATTCCCTGGTCAAGCAGCATACTCCTATTTCTGTGGTGGGTTGCTCGGGGGTGGCCTCAGCTGGTCCTGGGGATGGTTCTGGTTCATCCGTTGGGGCCAGTGATGGAGGGATGTCAATGTGTGTGTCTGCTGATGTGTTCGATTGGGGAGACTCCGGTGCGGATGTCTCATGATCCTACATGTATCTTTATTAATCTTGCTCACTCTCTTTGGGTGTGTTAGTTGCTGTGGGCAGGATCCGGCGGCACAGTTGGTCGATGTGTCTTCTCCACAGTTGACCTTCTTCCCCATGTGACTTCGTAGGATAGAGGCCCTGTTACCCACACTTTCCGGCCGGGCAACCAGTCGGGACCCTTAGCAAAGTTCTTTACATAGACGTGGTCCTCTGGGAAGAACCCCCGTGGCGCCTTTTGCTGTTCTGGGGCCACGCTATGTTCTGGGGTGCAGTCTGGGTGTAGGTGGTCCAACCTGGATGTGAGCCACCTACCTATGAGGAGTTCTGCGGGGCTGCACCTGGTCGTGGTGTGTGGGGTTGTCCGCTGGCCGAACAGGAACACACTGCCAGTTTGTACTTCCAGTTGCCAGTGTCCATGCGGTGCAGGGCTTCTTTGGCTGTGTGCACTATGCGTTCAGCCTGGCCGTCTGTGGCTGGGTGGAACGAGACGGATCAGATGTGTCAGATCCTGTAGTAGCCCACAAACTCCTGGAACTCTCCTGACATGAAGGCCGAGATGTTATCAGATACGAGTGTGTTGGGGATGCCATTGGACCTGAAGATGTGCCACATGGCACGGATGGCGGCCTGTGATGAGGTGGAGGACTCTAGCACCATTTCCAACCACTTTGTGTAGCTGTCAACTAATATAAAAAATAGTTGACCCTGGAACGGTCCCGCAAAGTCCAGGTGGAGTCGGGCCCACAGCTTGTGGGACTACTCCCAGGGTCTCACCGGTGCCTGGAGTGGGTCTGGCCTCAATTCCTGGCACTTCTGGCACCATGGGACTTGCTCCTCGATCTCCCGACTAGCCCTGGTCACCAAACGTAGCTCCGGGCCAGGGCTTTCATACTTATGATGCCCAGATGCATTTCATGGAGTGCTGCGAGCACCTGTTTGCAAAACAGCTTGGGGACAACCACCTGACCGCCCCAGAGCACACACCCCTTGTGTGCCAAAAGTTCATTTCGCCAAGCTTAAAAGGTGGCAAATTTGGACCACGGGGTGCTGGGCCACTCCCTTCCCACCCAGTCCAAGTCATGGGCCTCGGTGCGATCACGGGCAGTGAGGCGAGAAATGTCTTTTACCTGGACGGGCCGGTCCAGCAGGTCCTCCAGCAGGGCAATGTGATGGGCTGGAGCCAGGTCTGGGTTGCAGGAAGGGAGCGGCAGGCAGCTGAGGGCATCCGTGTGGCCCATGGACTTCCCCAGGCAGTGGACCAGCTCGTACTGGTAGCCGGCCATGAAAATGGACCAGCACAGCACCCGGGGTGAGAGCATCTGGGGGGGTTGGCAGTCTGGTGCCAGAAGACCCAGGAGAGGCTTGTGGTCCATTGCAATCATGAAGGCCCGGCCGTAGAGGTAATTGTGAAACTTCTTAATTCCTGCCACGATTGCCAGAGCCTCTTTGTCGATTTGCGCGTAGTTGCGGTCAGCCGACGACAGGGTGTGGGAGTAGTAGGCGATGGGAACCTCTCTTCCATCTGCCAGGTGATGTCCCAGGACAGCCCCCACCCTGTATGGTGATGCGTCGCATGCGAGGACTAAAGGGACTACTTGTCAAAATGGGCCAGTACCATATTCAATATCAACAGTCCCTTGACGACCCGGAATGCCACTGTGTGGCAGGGACCCCAGGTCCACAGAGCGGTCTTGTCATGGAGCCAGTGGAGGGGTTCTGCCACTGCTGCCTTGTGGGGGAGGAATGAGTGGTAGAAGTTGAGGAGCCCCAAAAATGCCTGGAGCTCCACCTTTGAAGTTGGAGTGGGGGCTTCAGTGATGGTGCAGATTTTGTTGGGGGTCAGATGGATGCCCTGTTCGTCCACTGTGAAACCAAGGAATTCGGCCGAAAGGACTCCCAGCAGGCATTTTTCTCTTTTCACCATTAGGCCCACATGGTTAAAGCACTGCAGGACGGAGCGTAGCCGGGCCGTGAAGGTCTCGACGTCTGGTAGGGCTGCCAAGTCCCCCGGTAGGGCGGGGGAAACACCGATTTTTAGTGCTTCCCCCCGCTGTTTCAAAGTTGGCCACCGGGGGGACAAAATGGCTGCCTTAAAAGGGAAATGTCTGCAGAGAGCCTGCCCTGCAGTAAAAAGCCTCACCAGACATTTCCCCTTTAAGAAGTCAGCAAGAGAGCTTCCACACAAGAGAGGTCCACCCAGAGATTAAGGAGGGACTGAAGGAGCTGCTTTTGCATGTGGCTGGCAACGTTGCTGTAGTAAGTTTCTCTTCCAGCTCTTTTCCTTCTCTCTCCCTCTTTTTTCTGTCTGTCTGTCTGTCTGTCTCTCTCTCTCTCTGTCCCCATCCAGCAGAGGTCTATCAGTGGCTATTATAGCCACAAGGTCTAAATGGAAGTAAGTGCCTCTGCCAGTTTTTTTCCTTCTCTCTCTCTCCCTCTTTCTTTTTTCTGTCTGTCTGTCTGTCTTTCTCTCTCTCTGTCCCCATCCAGCAGAGGTCTATCAGTGGCTATTATTAGCCACAAGGTCTAAATGGAACCCTTTGTCTGGGGCAGTGATGCTCTGAATTCTTGGTGCTTGGGGGGCAACAGTGGGAGGGCTTCTGGAGTTCTGGCCCCACTGCTGGACCTCCTGAGGGCACCTGGTATTTTTGGGCTGTACTGGATGGGCCGATCCACTGTGGCTTCTCTCCTGTTCTTATGATATGAAAATCATATTTAGCACTTGTGTAGCACTTAGTGCTTCATATTCTGCCGAGATGAGGAAGGATTCAGTAGGGCTGTTGCTCAGTGATAGAGCATCTGCTTGACATGCAGGAGGTATCAGCTTCTTCAGCTAAAAAAGGATCAGGTAATAGGTGACATTAAAGATCTCAGCCTGAGACCCTGGAGAGCCACTACCAGTCTGAGTAGTCAATACTGACCTTGATGGACCAATGGCCTGATTCAGTATTAGGAAACTTCATGAGTTCATGTGTCAGCATGTGGAAGCAACATCACAGGATGTGACATCACAAAATGATGTCACTTCCTTTCTCCTGGCTCCACCCCCAAAGTCTCCTGGCTCCACCCCCAAAGTCCCCAGATATTTCCCAAGTTGGACTTGGCAGCCCTAACGTCTGGGGCTGCTATCAGAATGTTGTCAGAAAAAGGTTGGACCCTGGGGATACCTTTAAACAAAGAGTCCATGAGATTTTGGCTGTATTTTTGGTATCACCCCCTTCCTTGTCAAAGAGAAAACCAAGTGCTTCCCTAACAGCTAAGTGAAAAATAGCTGAATTAAAAACCTAGAGGCTGTACCAGGGAAAGTCAGTTCAAAAGCTGCACACACAGTTCAGCCATGGTCAATGCTATCCCTTCATTTGCCTGTGCAGATTTTTCAGTTGTCTCCATCAAAGCATTAGGAATACCAACAAAGTTTGGATGACTCAGGTCAGGTCCCAGTGGCCAGGCCTTCTCTGCCCCATCTGCATCCAGCAGAGCACAGTGGCCAAGGCAGCAGCCAGTCCCCCACCCACCCCGATCGACGGGCTCCTACCTGGTGGCTGGGGTGGTCTCTCCAGGCTGGAGCCCTGCGACCAGGGGGCAGAACGTGCATGTGCTCGGATTGCTACTTCAGGTGAGGGAGGGGCGGGGTGGCAGGCCGGCCAGTGGGGTGCTCTTTTTATTTTTTTATAACTTAATTTTTATTAATTTTTTCAAAAATAAACTTGAACAATAATCAAACTACTATTAACTATATATAACTTATCATTAGGCTAGTATAACATTCAATACAATTTTTTCCCAACACTTCAAATATACAAGATAATATAATATTTCAATAAAATACAAAATTGACATATTTTTCAGGTAGTTGTCCTTGTTTGTTTTTCTTGTTGCCAGTGTATTCAAAAAACAACAACCATTTTTCCAAAAAATTGTTTGTTTTGTGTGGGTTTTCCATTACAGAAAGTTGTATTGCAAGTTTGTCCATTACTGCAATGTCCCATAATTTCAAAAACCATTGTCGTATAGTCAGAGTCTTTGGAGTCTTCCAAACCTGTGCTATTATTATTTTTGCTGCAAGAAAAAATAGTGTTAAGAGTTCCCTGCCTTCATAAGTTAAGTTTAAGTCTGGCCAGAAATTCAAAAGAATAAATTCTGGGGTAAAAGGAACCTCAATTCCTAAGATTTTTTCCACCAATTTTTAAATTTTAAGCCAAAAGGTCTGTATCAAAGGGCATCCCCACCAGCAATGTATAAATGTGCCTGGGTTTCCACAGGCTTTCCAACAATTAAATGTCGGTTGGGAAGTAAAATAGGCTATCCTTTGGGGTGTTAAATACCACCTTGCGTAGAGTTTAAAGTTTTGTAGTTTCATGTTCAATAAAGGTGTTGTATATAAGGTGTTTGCCCATATTTTTTTCCATTGTTCTATAGTCAATGAAATATTGCAATCTTTATGCCAAGAAAGTTGTATTGAAGAAAATTGGTTCCATTTATTTTGTTGTAATAAAATATAAATTGATGAAATAATCCCTCTAGCTGATAGTGTGTTTGTTTTAATTTGTAATTCAAATTTAGTCAATGGTCTATTCATTATCGTAATTATGACTGGGTTGTGCAAAAAGTGTTGTAGCTGAATATATTGCATCCAGGGAACATCAAAATGATATCTTTGTTCCAAAGATTGTTTAGGATGCATATGGTTTTTAATACAAAGATCGCCTAAACGAAATAATCCATGTGCGGTCCAAGTCGCATAGGCTGATGTTTCCGTGCCTGGTTTGAACCAAGGTTGTCCTGTAAAAACTGTTAGTGGTGAGACTTGCGGGGCTAACATTGATCTAAATTTGTCCCAGATATTCAGAGTGAGTGTTAGATATGGGTTTTGTAGGTGTTGCTTAAATTTTCTATATTTTGCCGGAGTCCATATATTTTCATATAAATAGCCTGATTCTAAAGATTGTTGTTCGATTACAAGCCAATCTTTCTGACATGTAGGTTGAGCATAATAAATAATATTTTTCAGTTGCGCAGCGTAATAATAAGATTCAAAGTGTGGTAATCCCAATCCTCCTAGCTTAATAGGTTTAATTACAGTTATGTAACTAATTCTAGGTTTTTTTGTAGACCATAAAAAGTTTGAAAATTGTTTTTGCCAATTTTGAAAAGTTCCTGGAGTTATCTTGAGGGGCAAATTTTGAAATAGAAAAAGAAATTTTGGAAAAATAAAAGTCTTAATTGTTTCAATTTTTTCTAAAAGTGTCAAATTTAGTTTTTTCCATCGTTCTAATGACAATTTAGTTTCAGTAAATAGGGGATTATAATTTACATTATAAAGATCACCTGTGTTTAAGGGGATATTTTTTCCCAAACATCTCCATTGTGTGGATACCCATTTAAAAGAATAATTTTCTGATAAAAAATGTTTGGTAGCTGGTACTAAATGGATTGGGTATAGTTCTGATTTTGTAAAATTAATTTTAAAACCTGAGACTTTACTAAAAGTTGATATTTGAGCTAATACTGATGGCAAAGTTCGCATTGGTTGAGTTATAAAAAAAGCTGCATCATCAGCAAAAAGGTTTAGTTTATGTATTGAATTCCCAATTTGCACTCCTTGAATGGAGTTGTCTGTTCTAATTGAATGTGCTAATGGTTCCAAAAATATCGCAAAAAAAAATAGGTGAAAGGGGGCATCCTTGACGTGTGCCTCTTGTTAGGGTTATAAAGTCAGATCTATAATTATTGGTCAAAATTTGGGCAGCAGGGTTGCTATAAATTGCATTGAATGAATTCATAAACTTGTCTCCAAAGTTCATTTTTTGCAAAAGTGTCGGTAGGTATAATATTTCAACTCTATCGAACACTTTTTCTGCGTCAAGGGCCAAAATTGTGAGAGTTCTGCTCAAAGTAGTCAAGGATCAGATCTTGGTTGGTGAACCACAGTTCTTTATTTCCAATCTCTACATTAGTACAGCTTCTCGGATTATTGTCAGAGATAACGCAGACAACACAGGCAGGTCTATTATACCGTTCCAAGCAATTTGAATTACCCATAGGTAGCCAATCAATAGAAGGGAAAAACGGCGGGCAAAAAGGCTCTGGCCGTTAGCTTCCCACAGGAAAGAAAGTGAGATGTTAAGTTGTAAATTCCCATCCCAACCAGACCCGTCAGATGTTACCAGTTCACATAACAATCAATGGCCTCAAGGCTTTCGCATGTTGATAAGAGATGAGACGCATCCTCCCTTGAAGTCCCAGCCGGGACGGATGGAATGCAGAGGCAGAAGTGTGAGAGGCCCATTGTTCCCACACAGTGCAGGTGTCATCCTCCCGCTTCAACAGTTACACAAACCAGGCCTGGCCAGGCACTAAAACTTAGGGTCGTCAGAGCGAGGGGCTAACAAAGGGTTAGACAAATACATGGCATCTAGAAAACATATATGGCAACAGGGTATAACATAACATGAGACAGAATGCATAGCTGTAAGACATAGAAATACTCTGTCTGAATCAGCAGATTCTGACACACTGGCACCACGATAAAAATCTACCCGGGCTTGTCAGGAAACCTTGTATGGAAATGTTTAACTAATTTAGGTGCATGCACATGTTCAGAATGAACCCACTCATTCTGCTCTGGGCCAAAGTCAAGCCACCTGACTAAATAATATAAGTGGCCTCTACGCATTTTAGAATCAAGAATATCCGAAATCTCAAAATGGGGTGCCTCCCCCTTCATCAGTGGAGGAGGTGTCGGAGGAACTGGATGCCACACATTCGGCCCAGGATCCTTCTTCAGCAAGCTGAAATGAAAAACAGGATGCACAGAACTCAGTGATTTGGGCAATTCTAGTTCAAAAGACACATCCGAAATTTTGCGCAACACCTTATAGGGTCCCACATATTTCCATCCCAATTTCCTGCTAGGTTGCAAGCCGTGTATGTTCTTTGTGGAAAGATAAACAGAGTCCCCAGGTTGAAGATCCCAATCCTCAGCTCGACCACGATCTGCATATTTTTTGTAATCCTCTTTGGCTTGGTCTAAAGTCTTGGCTATCAGTGGCCACGATTCTTGCAGGTTCGCCCACCATCGTTTAAAGTCTGTGGGGGAAGCATCGGAGGCATTTTCGATTGTAGGCAGAGGCTTTCCCTCGAAACCCCCCACTGCCATGAAGGGGGAGACGCCCGTAGAGGAGTGCACTGCATTATTGTAGCTATATTCTGCGAATGGCAACCAGTCCACCCAATTGTCTTGGTGGTAATTGGTATAACACCTTAAAAACTGTTCAAGAATCTGATTAGTTCGTTCGGACTGTCCATCGGTCTCTGGGTGGTAACCCGAACTCAGGGCAGGCTCTATGTCCATAAGCTTCAGAAGCTCCCGCCAGAAGTTGGCAACAAACTGGCTGCCCCTGTCGGATACCACCCGTTTAGGAAAAGCATGTAGTTTAATCACGTGGTTGAAGAAAGCTTTGGCCATCCCCTTTGCCGTTGGCAGCTGTTTGAAAGGGGTGAAATGGGCTTGCTTAGAAAACGTGTCTACCACCACCCAGATTACAGTCTTTCCCTTCGAGGGTGGTAGGTTAGTAATAAAGTCCATAGCTATCGCCTCCCAAGGGCGAGAAGGGGTAGGTAGGGGGTGCAAGAGTCCCGGGACTTCCCCCCCCTCCTCTTACACATCAAGCAAGTCTGACAGGCAGAGACAAAGTCTGAGACATCCCGGCGCATGCGCGGCCACCAGAACTGTCGCTGAATCAAGTTGAGCGTTTTCAGAAACCCGAAATGCCCAGCCAGCTTGGAGGAGTGACAAGTCAGTAAGATATCCTTCCTTTTACTTCGGGGTACCACCAATTTATCTCCATGGTACCAGCATTTATTCTCGCCCAGGGAGCATTCGGCCACTGCCTCTAATTCCTCGATTTCCTCGGGCGAATACTCCCCCCCCAGTCGCACGACTCTGCTTCCACGGTAATTCGTTTACTTTGACTCCTGGTGGTCACCGCCCCTCCCAGCTGCTGGGGGGAAAACATGGAGTCGAACACCTCCTCCTTCACGCTCTCGTGCTGGGGCAATCGAGAGAGCGCGTCTGCTAATGAGTTGGCTTTCCCAGGGAGGTGTTTCAACACAAAGTTAAATTTTGAGAAGAAATCGGCCCAGCGGAGCTGTTTCGCATTCAGGGATCTTTGAGTGCGCAACGCTTCAAGGTTTTTATGGTTGGTCCATATTTCGAACGGGGTTTGCGCCCCCTCTAGCCAGTGCTGCCACGTAGTGAGGGCTAGCCGGATAGCCGCGGCTTCTTTATCCCAAACTGACCAGTTTCGTTCCGTCTCGTTAAATTTTTTTGAAATGTAGGCGAGGGGGTGTAGTTTTCCATCTGACCCCTGCTGTAAAATGGCCCCCCCCCATGGCCACATCGGATGCATCTACATGGATTACAAACTCCTTACTTTCATCGGGGTGAGCCAAAATGGGCTCGGAGGTAAAAAGAGTTTTTAGGGTTTCGAACGCCTTCTGGCACTCCCCATTCCAGGCAATTCTCTCCCCGGGCTTCCCCGCCTCCGAACCCCTCCCTTTAGTTTTCAGCAAGTCAGTCAGGGGAAGGGTGACCGTGGCAAAGTCTTTTATAAAGGTCCGATAGAAGTTACAAAATCCTAATAGGCTCTGGAGTTGCTTCCGCGTTCGGGGGGCTTCCCACTGGACCACCGCCTCTACTTTAGCAGGGTCCATCTCCAGGCCCTTCTGCGAAATGCGATACCCCAGGAAGTCTACGGACTCTCGATGGAACTCACATTTAGACAGTTTGGCATACAGTTGATTTTTCAACAGGGTGGAAAGGACTTCCCGGACTAATTTCACGTGTTCTTTCTTATCAGTGGAGTAGATCAAGATATCATCTAAGTAACATAACACCCCCTTGAATAAATGCTTGTGCAACACTTCGTTTATCAGGCTCATAAAGACCCCCGGCGCGCCACTCAAACCGAACGGCATCACCAGGTATTCGAACTGCCCCAACGGTGTATTAAAGGCTGTCTTGAATTCATCCCCCTCCCTTATGCGCACCCGGAAATAAGCGTCTCTGAGATCCAACTTAGTGAACACTTTTCCCTTGGCCGCCTCCGATAGCAAGTCCTTTATCAGGGGGAGGGGGTAAGCATTGGAAGCAGACACCGCATTTAATCCTCTGTAGTCTGTGCACAACCGCAATCCCCCGTCTTTCTTTTTCCGGAACAAAACGGGGGCCGCGAAGGGGGATTTAGCAGGGTGGATGAATCCGTGCTCCAAGTTCTTGTCTAGGAATTTCCTTAGTTCCTCCCGCTCCAGAGGGCTCATGGAGTAATGCTTTCCCTTTGGAAGTTTTCCGCCTGGGATCAGCTCTATGGCACAATCCGACAGTCTGTGGGGGGGGGGGGGAGCTCGTCTGCCTCGGTCTCGCTGAAGACTCCCATCAAGTCCCTATACTCCCTGGGAACAGCTGAGGGTACCAGGGTGAGGGCTGCCGCCCGGAGGGGCACCGGAGGTCCCGGTCCCCACCCCGTGTCCCACTTGTGATTCTGGCACTTCTCATCCACCCAGGAGATCTTCCCCTCACTCCATTTGATGTAGGGATCATGAGAGCTCAGCCAGGGGCTTCCCAACACCATGGGGAATTGAGTATTTGGGGTGATGAAAAAAGCTCGCTTTTCCCAATGCTCCCCCGTTCCCACAATTAGTCCCTCAGTCTCAGCCATGCATGCTTCTTTCATTTCCGAACCATCCATTTGCGTGAACTTGAGCGGTTCCCCCAACGGGGTGACCTTAGGTCCTAGCCCTTCCACTACTAAAGGGCTAATTAAGTCCCGAGCACACCCAGAGTCAATTAGGGTGCGGACCCGGACATGGGTCCCCGTCCTCGGGGTCATTACAGTCACTACCATATATAACAAGGGGCCAGGGATGCTCACCGGAGATGGCGCGTCTTGGCCGGGGACCTGTAGTTCTGCGCCGCTCACTGCAGGCCGTTGGAGTTTCCCAACATCTGTGCTTCTGTCAGCTCCAGCTCTCCCTGCTCGCTCGCTGCCCCTTCCAGCTGCAGAGCCCGGGGTTTGAACGGGGTTTTTCCTCTGCTGGGGGTACTCCCGGCCACCGGGGTGGAGGTCTTCGGGCCCTTCCCTCCTCCTCTGGGGCACGCTGAGGCAAAGTGGCCGCTTTCCCCGCATCTCATGCAGAGCCCGTTTAAAACGGGCATCCCGAATTTCTTGCACGTTGGGCTTGGGTTTCGCTTTTGGCATCGCTTTGCTTGCGGCTGCTGATGAAGCTCCCATCTTGATGAGGGTGAAACGTTCTTCCACATCGGCGGCCGCCCTCATCCAAGCGGCCAGCGATCCCGGTCTTCCCCCTCGTAGGACTGCCTCGTACACCTCGGGGTTGAGACCCTCCCGATACTTTTCTATGAAGAGGTCTTGGGACCAGCCGCGGATCTTGGCGGAGATGCGCCGGAATTTGTCGGTGTAGTCTCTCACCGTCGACTGCCCTTGGGTCAGTTTCCGCAGGTGGTTCCGGGCTTTTTCTTCCCCCAAGGGATCCTCGTACTGATGTCGGAGGGCCCACATGAAGTTGTTTAGCGAATGTAGCTCTGGACCGGGGGCGTCGTGCAGGCTCACATACCAATCGCTGGCGGTGTCCTTCAGCTTGGACCCTATGTAGCCAATCCGCTCCCTCTCGGTGGGGTAGAGATGTCCCCAACTGTCTAGGAACTGCTCGATCTCCAGCAGGAAAAACCGCAACTTCTCGGGGTCCCCATCGAAAGTAGCCGTCAACAGATCGGCGGGGGCCAGGCGAACAACCGGCCCTGCCGGCACCGGGGCCGGCGCAGGGATGGGTGCCGGCACCGGTTGAGGAATGACCGGTGGAACCTGCTGCGGCACCTGCGGCTGTACTGGTGGCGGCACCTGAGCCGGAACTCCTCCGGGAGGCACCTGCGGTTGTTGGACTCCGACCGTGGGGGGGGTCCTCCCACAGCGGGGACTGGTAGAGCCGCTTGCATAGCCCTCATGGCATCCCGGAACTGGTACTGAAGATCGAGGGCCAGCTCTCGCAACTCGGTAGTAAGCTGGAACCGCAAATCTCCCATCATCCGGTCGAGGGCTTGAGTCTGGTCTTCTCGGTAGGGATCGGGCCCATACGGTCCGGTTCTCTCCCCTTCCAGGGACTGGAGACGCGAATCTCCCGCATAGATCGGCTCGCGTTCTTCTCCCAGGAAACTCGGCTTCCCGCGGTCGAGTTGATCTCCCTGGAACGAGACCTGTGCCCCTTTCCGATCGTGCACCCAGGAGTCCATGGTCCCGTGGCCGAAATGGCTCCATGAGTACTTCGGGGTCATGCTCTGAAGAGGAGGTAGGCGCAGGATGTAGGGAGCCCCTTGAATCGTAGTCACTGGTACTTCGGGTTCCCCTCCGCCGCCTCCACCACCGGCCCCCTGGTCCCCCGGGGTGGTCGGTGTATCTTCGGGAGTAGTAGGGATGGGAAGAGTGCCGTCGTCCGACATGGTCAGGAACAGCCAAGTCCCAGTCACAGATCTCTGACAATCTGTGAGAGTTCTGCTCAAAGTAGTCAAGGATCAGATCTTGGTTGGTGAACCACAGTTCTTTATTTCCAATCTCTACATTAGTACAGCTTCTCGGATTATTGTCAGAGATAACGCAGACAACACAGGCAGGTCTATTATACCGTTCCAAGCAATTTGAATTACCCATAGGTAGCCAATCAATAGAAGGGAAAAACGGCGGGCAAAAAGGCTCTGGCCATTAGCTTCCCACAGGAAAGAAAGTGAGGTGTTAAGTTGTAAATTCCCATCCCAACCAGACCCGTCAGATGTTACCAGTTCACATAACAATCAATGGCCTCAAGGCTTTCGCATGTTGATAAGAGATGAGACGCATCCTCCCTTGAAGTCCCAGCCGGGACGGATGGAATGCAGAGGCAGAAGTGTGAGAGGCCCATTGTTCCCACACAGTGCAGGTGTCATCCTCCCGCTTCAACAGTTACACAAACCAGGCCTGGCCAGGCACTAAAACTTAGGGTCGTCAGAGCGAGGGGCTAACAAAGGGTTAGACAAATACATGGCATCTAGAAAACATATATGGCAACAGGGTATAACATAACATGAGACAGAATGCATAGCTGTAAGACATAGAAATACTCTGTCTGAATCAGCAGATTCTGACAAAAATAAGGGATTCCACTTTAGTAGTTTTACAATATTCTATTATATTTAATGTACGTCTAATGTTATCTGTGAGAGAGCGATCCGAAATAAAACCAGATTGATCTGTGTGGATATACTTTGCTATTATCAAACTCAAACGTGTGGCTAAAACTGAAGAAAACAATTTAGAATCGTGGTTCAGTAAAGAAATCTATAAGCAAGAGGTAGTCGATAAAGAAGAGATTAACAAATATCTTAACTGCAAACAGCTCTTCGAATAAGTTTACGAATGATCAAAAAAGATTGTTGAGTGAACCAATTACAATATGTGAAGTAATTGAAGCCTTTAAAAGACAAAAAAATAATAAGACGCCAGGACTGGATGGAATTCCGAGTGAGTTTTATAAAACATTTGAAGACCAAATCTTTATTAGATTTAAAGAATTAATAAAGAATGTTGGCATCACAGGCCAGATCCCAAGCTCTTGGAATGAGGCACTGATAACCCTAATACCAAAAGGGAAAGAAAATCTTGATAAGATTGGTAATTATAAGCCAATTTCGCTGCTTAACGCTGATTATAAAATCTTTGCCAGTATTCTAGCAGAAAGGTTTTAAAAAGTGCTAAATCAAACTATAAGTAGTGATCAAGTTGGATTTTTACCAAAAAGATACCTGGGAGAAAATATGAGAACATTAATGAATGCGTTAGAGTATTATGAAACTCATTCAGATAAACAAATGGCAATGATGTTTATGGATGCTGAAAAAGCATTCAACAATCTCTCGTGGAGATTTTTATTGCTTAAATTGGTAAAGTTTGACCCTGGTGCCCAATTTATGAATATGATAGAAGCAATATACCGCTCACAATCGGCTAAAATAATGATTAATGGTGATATCACCCAGAACTTTAGTATAGAAAGAGGCACCAGACAAGGATGTCCTTTTATCACCTTTGTTGTTTATATTTGCCTTGGAGTCACTGTGTGAACAGGTGAGACAAGAACAGGAAATTAAAGGACTACGTTGTAAAGGGCATACTTATAAGTTATGTGCATATGCAGACGACCTTATGTTCATCCTTGAAAACCCACTACATTCACTAAAGAAACTCCTAGCGGTGATAAAAGATTATGGTAAAGTGGCAGGATTAAAAATTAACATACAAAGAACCAAGTTACTAACTAAGAACTGTAATACAGAATTAGAAAATAATCTACAAGACCTTTCAGGGATTAATGTGGTCAAGAAGGTTAAATATTTAGGTGTGGTCTGCTCCAATAAAGTAACTTCGTTAGTCCAAGATAACTATACTAGCTGGTTGAATAAGATCAAGGGTGACCTACATAAATGGAACAACTTAAAACTATCTTGGCTAGGTAACGTTGCGGTAATAAAAATGAATATTTTACCGAAGTTCTTGTTCTTAGCCCAAACAATCCCCCTACTAAATGAAAAAACCAGTTTCTATAAAGAACTTAATAAAATTGTGGGCCAGTTTATTTGGAAAGCAGGAAGGTCGAGGGTACAGAGGAGAATCTTGCAGGACAAAAAGGAAAGAGGTGGTATTGGTCTCCCACACTGGGAAATTTATGGACAGGCGGCAGCTTTGACTTGGATTAAAACTTGGATCAAATTGGAAAACCCAAAGGTGTTAGCACTAGAGGGTCACGATCTGCGGATGGGTTGGCATGCTTATGTGTGGGACAATAAGCAGAAAGTACACCACAACTTCATGTCACATCCGCTCAGAGCCGCCCTTATGAAGGTCTGGGTTAATATTAAAGATAGATTTTATATCAGTATTCCCAAATGGGTCTCCCCACTAGAGGCTTTTATCAAACCATCCCTTTGGGTTTCTGGGGAAAACCTAACGTATGAAAGCCTCTTAGATAAAACTGGAAGTTTAAAGTCAGAGGAAAAAATAAGAGTTGAAACGGGAGTTAAATTATCCTGGCTAGAAGAGATGCAGCTAAAATCACGGTATAATGAGGATAAAAAATGTGGATTCGGGGGAAAGAATAATGTTTTAGATGAGGTTTGGTTAAAAAATAACTCCAAATTGATAAAGAAGCTATATGAACTAATACTTAAACACGAATTGCAAGATGAAGAGGTTAAAGTGACAATGATTAAATGGATGAAGGACTTTGGTTATAATATAGATATCGATGATTGGTCAAAGATTTGGAAGTCAGTTAAATATCTAAAAGCCATTAGTTATAAAGAAAATATATATAAATTATTCTATAGATGGCACTGGTCACCCAACAAGCTGCATAGATGTTTTAAATCAGTTTTGCGTCTTTGTTGGATGTGTGGGAAAAATATTGGCACTTTGTACCACATGTGGTGGTTGTGCAAAGTTGTTAGAAAGTATTGGGAGATGGTTAACAGTATGATTTTTGAAATTACGGATCATGTTATGGAACTAAACCCAGAGACTTTTCTGTTGAATATATTTCCGAATGAGGTATCGACTTTGTACACAAAGCTTCTAACACTCATCGTGACTGCAGCATGCACTCAACGGGCAAGATTGTGGAAGAATGTTGATCTACCGAAAAAAGAGGACATCATTACCAAACTAAGGGAATGGGCAGAGCTCGATAGACTTAGTTATTTGACGAACCCAGATAATAAGCAAGACTCTTTACTGGTACGGTCGAAATTTAAGAATTGGTTAGGAGAACATTACTGCTCATATACTCTGTGATATGTTGGATATAATAAGGTTTGTACAACGTGGTACAACTTTGAAAATGTTAATAAAATTTGTTCAAAAAAAGAAAAAAAGAAATCGGCCTATAAGAAGAAGGGTCGAGTTTATCTTTGCCTGGTTTATGTAAAACTATTATTTTGGCTTCCAGCCAAGATTTAGGTAGGTTTCCAGTTATCATAATGGTATTACAAGTGTCAACTAAATTGGGTAAAACTAAGTCTTGAAATTTTGAATAAAATTCACGTGGTAGGCCATCTGTTCCTACTGCTTTGTTTGGTTTCACTTTTTGCAAAGCTTTTTTCATTTCCTCCAAAGTAATTGGTTGGTCTAAAAAATTTCTATGCTCTTTCATAAGTTTTACCTTAAATTGAGTAGAATCTAAATATTTTTGGATAGAGTCTAAAGGAGGTCTTTCAGAAGTATATACATTTTGGAAAAAGGTCAAAAAGTTAAAATTAATGTCTTTTGATGTAGTATATATTTGGCCTGTCTTTGAACGTGATACATGAATTAGGTTAGAGGCGTGTTTTTGTGTAACTCTTCTTTTTAATAGTGTTATGAACCTAGGAGCCTGTCCACACGAATGCGATAAAACGGACGGGAAGCGTACCTGCATTGCGACACTGCAAAAAGAGGCGTGTTGGTGCAATCCCACATTACAACTTAAAATCGCACGGCTTGCGTCGGTGCGTGATCAGACAGCGTCGCTCAAGTGTTTCAAGGAGAGGGGGGAAGAGACGGCGTGGTGCGATCATACGTACGTGCGCAATGTACGCAAAAAACTTTCCAGCGTACCGTTTCTATGTTAGTGTGACCCATGCGCATGCGTGGAGTCGCGACTGCGGAGACCTTTGCGCATGCGCACAATCGGCTTTTCGCTCCCCCATCCGGTCGCAGCCGCGGCAGTACCATGGACAGCGGTGCTGAGACCACAGGGAGAATACGAAACGATCGCCACAGCTAACAATGGAAATAGAGGAGGAGCATGTTGGGACAGCCATGCTGGCTGCGTGTGAGGCTGTGCAGATCCTGAGCCAACGTCAGCGTGAACTGTGGGGTCAGGGGGAGACAATGAGACATGGCCTCAGGAGACAACGGATCACCAGTTATGTGAGATCTGGCATCCATCGTATAGGTCGCTCACGCTGGCGCAGGGAGAGTAGAGCATGGCAAGTCGTGCAGCTTACCAACCTTGCGCAGCAGCTACCATGCCGCCGGTGGTGGGTGTACCCCCGGTCTACAGAGTGGTGGACGACATTCGTCACCCACGTCTGGGGAGAAGAAGAGTGGGTGAAGCACTTCAGAATGTCCAGGTGATGTGCAAAGCGGGGTCAGGGTCAGGGGGGGGGACATGGGTTTCATAACATGTTCTGTTGTAGACTGACACCGAGGTGGTGCGGTATGTCCACAGGGCCACATTCACCTGGTTGGTGGACGGGCTGCGGGACAGACTCCAAAGGGAGACAATGGTGATGCGGGTTCCCATGCCAGTGGAGGAGCGTGTGGCAGTGGCTGTGTGGTGGATGGCCAACACCATGTCCTACAGAACCGTCGGCATGCAGTTTGGTCTAGCGTGATCCACCATTGTTGTAGAGGTCACGCGTGCCATCGCGGAGGAGCTTTATCGTCGAGTGGTGTACCTAGGGAACCCAGAAAGGGTGAGTGCACCGGGAAATGGGGAGCAGTGTGCAGTCATAAGGGGAGGGGGCCGTGGGCAGACCCCACGAGGCATGCATGGCGCATGCAAAGACCCGTGTACACTATTTGCCCGGGATCTCACCCGCAGGTCATGCGAGCGTTTGCCGGCCGGGGCTTCCCGCAGTGCGTCACCGCCATAGATGGATGCCATATCCGGACCACGATTCCTGTGGACCAGGCGGAGAACTATATGAATCGAAAGCACTACTGCTCACTGCTGCTGCAGGGGACCGTGGATCATGCTACTTGGCTCGTGGATGCTGTGGTGGGCCATAGTGGCTGGAGCCATGACACGCACGTGTTGCGCAGCTCCAACATCGTGGATGCCATGGATGTGGGCCAGTTTGTCCCCGGAAATCCCACCCGCACCATCGAGGGAGTTGAGGTGCCGCCACTGATCCTGGGGGATGCGGCCTATCCCCTGCGTCGGTGGCTGATGGTACCCTACAAAGGCCACACCACCCCCCGGCAGCGGCACTTCAATAAGGTGCATGCGCGAGTGCACAATGTTGTGGAGTGTGCCTTTGGCCGCCTGAAGGAACGATGGCGGTGTCTGCTCCTACAGGTGCCGCTGCAGCTGGATAACATGAAGTATGCCGTGGCCGCCTGCGTGGTTCTGCACAAACTCTGCGAGGATCGTGGCCACGAAGCTCCAGAAGCACTAGAGGAGGGGGAGGAGAGGGACTTCGAGGAGGGCTGGGACAAGGCTGAGGAAAGGCGGCCACAGATGGATGTGGACGAAACGCGGGCAGCCGCAGGCCAGGCGGTGCAGGAGGCCCTCACCACGTGGTTCTGCCGACGCGCGGGGATCTCCTAGGTCCCCCTCCCTGCCAATGCAGCAGCGTGCTCTGCTCCCTGTCCCTGGGGTGGTGTTGCAACAAGATTGTGGTGGAGTCGTGCCCACCCTCAAATAAAGCGGCTTCCATCCAAATGTCTCTTCGCTAGTCTGTCTCCTATTATGGGGCCATCATGCAGAGGGGTACGGGTATCACATGGCATCTGTCCTATGGCATTCCCCCCCCCCCAGTCCCAACACATGAGCTGTCAGGCGGGGCACAGACAGCACGTTTGCAATGCACTGACGTCTATGCTACAGAGCCAGATGGAGGAGGGCCCCCCCAGGCTCTGTCAGCAACTCAGAGAGCTGGCCCCAGTGCCTGTCACCTCCTCTGGGAATGGTCATACACATAGTGGAAGGATGGGCATCTGCTGACAAGTGCATGCGGGAGACGGAGGGGGGGGGTTGCCCGATCGAGGGTGCGAATTGGCGCCCACCTAAAGATCCGCACCACCAGGGCATCAGCCAGCCACTGCTCTGTGGGAACATCGCTGCGTCCCCTTTGCAGATCGCTTGCTTGGAGCGCCATGAGAGTGCGGAGCCCCGCACATACAGACATCTGGTTTTGAGGAAGTTCGGCTGCATGCGTCAGCGGTCTCCCGCTGCATCACATGTCCAAACATTCGCCCTCCCATAAACGTGTACCAGCAGCCGATTACTCCCCCTTCCCCTCGTAGGTGCGAGGCTCCGTTCCTTTGCCTTTGTGGATTTCCGAACGGACGCCAGACAAAAGGGGGCGCGTGTCAATGCATGCTCAGAAAGCAGAGGCCTCCAAACTCTGGCAGCATGGCTTTCTCCACTGTGGCTGCCAGAGGAGATTGGCATGCTGTGGCTGCCAGAGGAGATTGAGTGCCTCTTGGAGGCCCTCTACGAGCTGCAGGCAGGGTCCAGGGTCATGCCCTCGACCCATGAGGAAACCCTCTCCCTCTTTGAAGAGGCTGCCAGCCGTCTAGCAGCCCAGGGGTTCCGGCGCTCGGCACAGCAGTGCTGGGCCAAGTTCAAGCGGGAGAAGGCGGCATTCTTCGAGGCGTTGGAGGACTGGGATGGTCTCCCGCCTCGAGGACACCGCCCTCCCCGTTTTGGACTGCTCTGGAACCTCTGGGAGCAGGCTGGGCGGCCTGGATGGAGGTACCGGACGCCATACCGTAAGTGCCGTCCCCCCCTTTCCATCGGCTCTCATTGCTGTCATTTCACAGGGCGTCCGCGTGCGAAGAGGCACCTCAGAGGTCGAGGGCCAAAGATCTGGGGAGGAGGGCCAGCAGCACCCTGCAGCACAAGGTGAGCATCATGACGGCATGTCCGCACAGGCTCCCAGCATGGGGCTGCCAGGTGCCATGACATGTGGGGTGCATGTGGTGGTGGGTCCCCTGTGTCAGGGGGAGCGGACACCGCTGGTGGAGAGCAGCATGGCTGACATGGGCCTAGTGTCCCAGGCCACTAGGTGGTCAGCACAGCTGGGGCCCGAGCCCAGCTCCTGAGGGCTGCTATGCGCCTCTGCCTGCAGGGCCCGTGGTGGTGAGCTCTCCAGAGGCACATGCAGGGAGCGGGCGATCTGTGGACTCAGGTGAGTACATACTGGGTGTAGCCGTCGGCCGGGGCCCTGGGTATGGGGGGCCCCCACAGCACTCACACATGGGGCCGGTCCCTCAACTTTGCAGCACGGTGGTGCAAGGGAGTGCACGGGCAAGCCCAACACATGGAATGGGTGGATGTGGTTGGGTCAGGCACCACGCACGCCTGGCAGCTGTCAGTCGACTGCAGGGCTAGTTATGTGGGCACTGGCATCCTCAAACTCCTGTCTTTGGTCACCACCGTAATTTCCCCTGGGGTTCCGACCCCCACCCTTGTTTCACTTGCAGGGGAGCCAATGCAGGCGGCTGCCACACCCATTGGAGCTGGACCAGTGGTGATCAGCTCCGCCCCTGAGACTGATGCAGGTAGGTCTGCGTATGGATGGGCCCCAGGGAACACCCTCACCCACTGGCAATATGGTCCTGACCCCCATCCTCTTCCCACAGCAGAGCGGGCCCCATCTACACCAGAGGTGGGACCTTCTTCCGGGACCAACTCGGAAAGGCTGGTCATCCTTGAGGGGCAGATGAAGAACGTGATCGACACCCGTGAGTATACTACTTGGAATGTTCCAGGGACTTTGCCGTGGGTGGACTGTAGACAGTGGTGAGCAGCTGAGGCTCCTGTCTTCATCTACGGGATGGCAGCTCATCCGCCAGCTGGATGTCCTTGTGGGCAGGCGGCCGGCCATGTGGCCACTGACATGACCCCCCTCCCTTGTTTTCCCTCAGTCGGACATTTCGGATACAGACTGTCCTACATTCAGCGGGGGATGCGGCAGCTGGAGAGGCTGCTGCACCAGATGCAGCTCGACGATGCCGTAGCAGCCCAGGAGGCAGAGGCAGCGTCTCCCGGGCCGTCCCCCCGCCGGCCACACCGCACCACACGACGGCGCCCACGCATGGTGGAGGAGTCGGATGACGAGCCGCCAGCCCTGGAAGGGGAGGAGGCGGATGAGGAGGGGGAGCCGGAGCCGGCTGCAGACAAGGGGGCGGAAGCAGGACCACGGGGGGTGGCAGAGGTGGCAGCCAGAGCCACTATTCTCGTGGCCTCCTCTGCCGAGGAGGGGGCAGAGGGGCCAGAACTGTCTGGGCACGGCGGCCTGGAGGGTGAGGGGGGTTTAGGGAGGGATACTGACTCGGACTAGTGGGGGGGGGTTTCATGTGTTGTTTCCTTGTTGTGTTGTTGTTTGTTTATTAAAGGATGTGGTTGGGTCAGGCACCACGCACGCCTGGCAGCTGTCAGTCGACTGCAGGGCTAGTTATGTGGGCACTGGCATCCTCGAACTCCTGTTTAGGGAGGGATACTGACTCGGACTAGTGGGGGGGGTTTCATGTGTTGTTTCCTTGTTGTGTTGTTGTTTGTTTATTAAAGGTTGTTATATTTTTGAACAACTGCAGTACTGTCTTCCTCCCCCCCCCCTTTCCTCCCCTGCGAGGCCTTGGCTGGTTGCCATGTGGCAGTATCCCTATGATGCTCCTGGCTTCTGCCGTGCCCGCCCACGGCCTCGACCCCGGCCCCGACCTACCTGGGTGGCCACGCCACTGGGGCCTGGCCGCTGCGGCTCTGTTGCCACAGCCCGGGCTCGCAAGGTGTCCACTAGGGCAGAGACTACGTCTGTTAGACGAGCCATTTCCGTGTTGGATGCCTCCATAGTGGCCTGCATTGTGGCCTGTGCTGCCGCTTGGGCGGCATATGCTGCCTGATCTTGCTCACGGGCGGCCTGCATTTCGGCAATCAGCTCGTCATGCATCCTCCAGTCTTCTGCCATGGCTTCTCTGTTGTCTTCCCGAGCCTGGGTGGCCAGGTGCTCCCCAACACTCTGTAAGGCGGAGAGCCGCTTCTTCTTTGTCTTGCACAGGGCTGCTCTCTCTGCAGGGGTCAGGTCTCCCATGGTGACATCTGGCGGCAGGCCTGTGGGAGTATGGCCAGTGAACCCCAGACCCATGGACCTCACACCACATGGCTCAGCCCCACCCACATACCAGAGTAGCCCATGCCCCAGCCTATCACATGGTGTGACTCACGGTCAGGGTGGCAGCCGGAGGCCTCCATCGGTTCCTCCTCCTCCTCGTCGTCCCCCCTCCTCTTCCATGTCCGCATCCAAGGCTAGCTCTCGTGTCCCTAGGAAAGAGACGGTCCCTTTACTGTGATGCACAGTGGCCGGCGACAGCACTAGTGGATCGGTGTGCTGTCTGAGGCCCACTGATGCCCTTCACTAACCTTGGTCAGCGTCATCATCCTCGTCGCTGCTGTCCGGCTGGGTCTGGCCCACTGACTCTGAACCTGTACGTGGAACAGACAGGGAGTCACCAGCCATGCCTCATGGATCACAGCTGCCATGCGTCCCCTCTCCCACTGGATGACAGACCAGCTTTCCTGCCAGGGGGGGAGGGCCTCCCTTGCAGATGGCAGAGTGGATTCCATGACGGCACTGTGGCTCCCCCTGGCACTCCGCTCTGTGTGGTTGTCTGTCCCCGGAGGCACTCACCTGTCTAGCTGCTGGTCGAGGCCAGGGACTCGGATGACTCCAACACATCCTCTGCCATGGGACGGCGGGTTGCCTCTTCTGCTGAGGTGCTCGGCCCCTGGGGAGCCCGGGGTCTCCGCCGCTGCCGGCCAAGGGTCTGGAGTACCATGCCGGGGTCCACATCTCTGCTCTTATGCAGGATCCGGTGCAACTCCTCATAATAGGGGCACGTGATCTTGGGCTGGCCGGATTTCGAATTGTTGGCCACAACCTTTCGGTACTTGAGGCGCATGTCCTTAGTTTTGCGCCGACAAGCTCAATGTTCCACCGGGACTGTCCCAGGCTCCGCTGGACCCTGGCGTCTCCCTGTAAAGCAAGGAGGTCCCTCACTTCTGGCCGTGTCCACAAAGGGCCACGCACCTTGGCCATTGCACTGGTGGCTGTTGTGGCTATGAGGACCTGGAGCAGAGGGAGGTGTGGGAAACGTGTCCCTAGCCCTTACTGCTGTTTGTGGCTGCTTGGCGGCGTTCTCTGGCACCCTTTCGGCCCCCCTTGTGTGTTTCGGCGACTTTTCGCTACTGCGCATGCGCGGACCTCCGTTCCTACGCATTTCATGCAGCTTGGAAAAAAAACATCCGGCATTTATGCAAAAGCGCGACGATGGCCGGATGCAACGGCATAGGTGCGCTGCGGCGATCCCATGCACGCCTGCTCCCGGCTCTTCCGGAAAGGACTTCTGTTTTAGCGGTCTCTTTTTGGAGCGCATCAACGAGCGTTCGTGACGTTATCATGCCGGGCACACGACGCTTCGCAGATGTGCTCGTCTGATCCCGTCAGTTTGCGCCGTCGCTTCATCGCACTGCTTCTGTCGTAAATGGGTGCGTATGATCGCGCCCTAGGAGTTTTTGTAAGGAATTTTTGTTTAGCATAGAGTAATTGTTTTTGGATTTTTGAGGTTTCTAATAGTTCCAATTGTTTCCTTGTTTATGTGAGTTTACATAGAGTTTTCTTCCCTCCAAATTTACTATGTTTGTATTCTAATTTTTTGATTAAGTCTGTTAAATCTAAAATAACTTTTTGTCTTTCTTTTTTATAGGCAGAGGTCAATGAAATACACCTGCCTCTAAGAACTGCTTTAAAGGCATCCCAGATTATTAAACTGGGAACTCCACAATTTTTGTTAAAATGAAAATAGACTTCAATAATTTTCTTAAGCTCTTCACAATAAATATCTTTTTGTAATAACAGTTTGTTAAATGACCAATTTGGGCCTTTGCCATCTGGGTTTTGCAGTGTCATAAGTGCTGTTACCCATGAGTGATCTGAAATAGTTCTGGGTCCTATATCTGCAAAAGAGAATTGATTTAATAAAGTTTTTGAAATTAATAAAAAGTCAA
Organism: Lepidodactylus listeri; assembly: GCA_029233225.1. Classification (NCBI taxonomy): domain Eukaryota; kingdom Metazoa; phylum Chordata; class Lepidosauria; order Squamata; family Gekkonidae; genus Lepidodactylus; species Lepidodactylus listeri. The sequence continues at coordinate 6,162,980 of JARCFY010000020.1, read as the reverse complement.
TACGTGTATATATATCGTGTACATTAGAGTAGTATGTAAATTGTTTGTCTCCAGGGTTTAAATACCTCCAAATATCACATAATTGAAAGTCTTCTAAAATATTGTTGAGTTCTGTAGGCCTAAATTGTTTCTTTATCTTTTTATTGGATTGTTTGTGAGTTTTGTCTATAGTTGGGTCAATAATATGGTTTAAATCACAACCAGTTATAAGTGGGCCTTCTTGAAATTCCTGTAAAAGTTGGAATGTGTTTTGGATAAATTCTATCTGTTGTGAGTTTGGAGCGTAAATAGATGCTAATGTCATAAAAGAGCCATCTAGAATACCCTTTACAAAAATATAGCGACCTTTTGAGTCAGTTTTGGTGTCTTTACATTGAAATGGTGTATTTTTTGAAATTAATAAAGCTACTCCTCTAGCTTTGGAGGTGCCCTGTGCTTGAAAATTTTGTGTAAACCAATTGGTCTTTAAAATACGTTTAGCTGTTTTTTTCAGATGTGTCTCTTGTAAAAATAAAAAGGTTGGTTTTTCCTTGTACATAGTATTTGACATTTTCCTCATTTTTACTGGATTATTCATTCCTCTGCAATTCCAAGTAAGAATTTTGTGGGAAGAGGTCATTCTGTATATTGTACAATTCACTAGCCAATTCCTAAAATTATTCTATACTAACTTACAACTATAAATACAACTCTTAATTCACAAAAAGAAAAAAACTCCCTTTCAAAGGATGTGGTTCTAGAGGTATCCCCCAACCCTTGTGAAGGATTCAGGGAGAGTGCAATGTCTCCCTATCTAGTAACCCAAAAACTTAACCAACCTGGGGGAACAATAACCTGCAAAATTCAAAAGATCTTTATCTCCCCCCTCCCTCCCACATAATATTGTTATCACATGATGTATTAAGATCTTAAATTGTATGATCAGGTTTATGTCTTGATTAAAATGATATTGTCTATAGCTATACAAATCATTTTTATTAACCTAAGTAAAAATATATGACTTTATCTTATCTTATAAATTATGCTTAGCTTATAACATCTTAACCATATAACTAAGTATTAACCTTATGTAATTCTATAATACTTCTAGTCGATACTATAATTTTGGCTAGTTCAACAGTTGTCTTATTATAATTTAGAATACTTTAACTATCTTAAATTAACATAAATTCTATCCATTTCTATCCAATAAAAATTGTTTATATTTGTCTATAATTCTGCAAAGTAATGTTGGATAAGGATTTCTCAATGCTTAATCTAATAACAGATTTATCAATATTTAAACCTGCCTTTAAAGTTTTTATTAATTGTATGTAAAATTAGCTAAAAGTTAACTTCAAACCTTCTTAAATAACCTATATATTTATAATTTCTAAAAATATAGCCAGTTTTAGTCACTTAAATATTACTAAAATTAATACGTCTTATCCATTGAATACTTTCTCAACAATACTTCTTGTTAAGTTACCAAGTGTACATTCTATTGAATTATTTACCTAAGAAATTCACAGCAACATATTTCTATTTAGGGCAAATCTTTTGACTGGTAAATCATTATTTTACTCAAATAAGAAAAAAAAAATCATGTTAAATACGTTATGCTTAATTTACCAGCATTTAAACAAAATAATCAAAGCCAGTAATTGAGGCTGCCTTTGTTCAGGTGGTTTCAAGATTGCAGTCTCCTTCTCCAATGGGTATATTCAATATCTTCAAAAAGGCTTTTCCTGATGTCTGATCCTTGATTTGATGTTGAATTCCATTTCTAAATACCAGTATGTCTGAGGTTGGACTCCACCAGAAGTGAATTTTAGCTTCATATAGTTTAGCTGCAAAAGGTTTTAGTATTTTCCATTTCTCTAAGGCTTCCACTGATAGATCTAACAAAGCAATGATTTTTTTCCCATTATAAACCAGTGAGTTTTTAAGTCTTGCGTCTCTCAGGATTTTGTCTCGGGATCTGGGGTACAAGAAGTGTACTAATATGTCTCTAGGTCTTTCCTTGCTGGCTCTTGCAAAGGGGCCTAATCTGTATGCTCGTAAAATAGCTGGGGCAACGCCTTGCTCTAAATTAAGAGATTTCGCCAGCCAGGTGGACATAAACGTGGCTAAATCTGCAACATTTTCTGCCCCCTCTTCCAGCCCCCTAAATTTTAGATTATGCTGTCTCCAGCGATTTTCTAAGATTAAAATACGATCTGCTAAATTGGTATCCATAGATTGAAGTTGTTTTACCTCTTCTTGCAGCATCATGGTGAGTTCTGAGTTGTTTTCCACCAGCTGGGAGGTTGCTTTGAGTTCTTTCGTCAAATTAGTAAGAGTAGTTTGAATTGGTTGTAGTAGTTCTGCTACCGCTGAAGTTATTGATTGCTGTATCCACGTTTGGATTTCTTTTAAGTCTTTTTTTTGTCAGCGGCGCATTGTCGTCTTCCTGGCAGTCAGAGGCTGCTGGAGCTATTTTCGACGCCATTACTGGGATTGCTGGGTCGTCTGGGCCCATTTTTTCTCTGCCGCTTCCCGAGGTAAAAAACTGTTTTACCGATCCGGTTTCCAGCTTTTTCGGTGTTGCCTTTGATTTGGAAGGTTTGCCCATACTTTGGGACTGATTTTTCTGTGTTGCGTCGAGTTATCGTTGAGTTGTGGGAGGGAGAGGTAGGAGCTCTGCTAGAACACGTCCGCCATGTAACGACAACGCTCTGCCCCCCCAGAGCGCTCTTTTTAAAGTGGCGCCCTAGGCAATAGCCTAACCTGCCTCTATGGATGAACCAACCCTCCTGATAGCACTGCCATAGGTTCCTGCTGACTGTTAATATCAATAACACTGTTGCCTAAGCATCATGTACAAATGCCTAAGGGTTCAATTGCATATTCTGATGATCAATTAACCTTGCCTTTCTTTTAAGTCCCATATCGACTCCTCTAGGTCCCAGACAGGAGATAGCATCGGCGGAGTAACTCCCACCACAGGAAAGTGCGTCTTGCTCGCTTTGCGCATGCTTTGTTGCTCATTAGCTTTTATTCCCTCTTCGTCTTTCGCTCTTCCCTAACTCATGGCCTTGAGCAATAAGCCTCTTGCTATGTGTTATATTATTCACAGGTGCTATGTGTTTCTTTGCTTGATTTTGTCCCTGGGAATATCCGCCCCACAAATCCTAATAGTGTCTTTGCCTGGGAACCTATTTTATTGCGCTTTCCTTGGGAACAATGGGCCAGTATATTTGGGCACCAATAATCCTCCCAATTGATTGGTGGATGTTGAAGGGGGTTTATTTCAGATCAAGTATAATTGTAGTTGTATTCCTATGCTTGGGCATTACTAACAGAAGAAATGTATTTGACCAACAAGATCTTTTCTGCAAATAAAGGACTTTCTGTTTAAGGAGACCTGTTATGGACTATGTCTACTGGCACAATCTCACAGACTGTTAGTAATCTCCAATTGGGGCCCAGTCCATTGTGCCCATCATGGATGATGATGGCACTGAAGTCCCTACTACTGAACCAGAGACACCTGTTACTACTGAGGAGGTACCGGCACAACTGGTGACCACTAGCGGAGTGACTGTTTTTTTCCAGATGGAGTGGAGGAGTCCAGTCATGGGCTCAATTTGGGCCACAAACTACTGAGGCTTGGTCCCCTTGGTGGGAAGTCAAGGCATGGCAGTCCGGGGCCCAAGGCGCAGAATGGAGGCCCATGGATGACTTCCAGATGGATGAGGTGTGGGTGCAGATGGATTGGAGATTTGACACAATCCAGAGATGCTTTCAATGAGAAATGACTGCACTGCTGCCTGGTCTCCCGAACGTCATGGCACAGGCAGTTCAGGAGCAACTAGTGGGGGCTGGAGCTGGAGCCGGAGCACCACCGGCAGGGGTACCGCCTCCAGTGCAACCACCGGCCCAGCCTCCCACTCCACAGGGACCACCTGCTCTGTCTGCCCTGGGTCTGGCACAGCCAGCGGATCGCTGGCCTGTGCCTCATGAGTTGATGGGGACCACCTTTGACGGGAACCCCACAAAGCTACAGTTCTTTATCATTGAAGCTGGCTGTTGTATGCAGAACTGGGGCCACCTGTTCCAAGATGACGGTGACTGCGTGGGCTACATCAGCTCCAGACTGCGAGATGAAGCGGCTGACTGGTACGTGAGCCTCCACAATCCCCCAGGTCCTGAGTTGGATAGTGTGGAGGACTTCATGTGGGCCTTGTGCCACCAATATGAAGACCCCATGAGCAAAGAGAGAGCCTGAAACCAGGTGCACAATCTCTCTCAAGGGAAGATGTTCATTTGTGAGTATACTGCTGCTTTTAAACGTTTAGAAGCTAAGATCAGGGGTTGGCCAGAAGAAGCGTTCGTAGAGCAGTACCGCAGGGGATTGAATGGGGAGCTATATGAGACTATACTCCGAAATGTCAATCCGACCACCCTGAACGGTTGGATTAGGGCTGCAGAAGAAGTGGAGGCTCGTTTAACTGTAATCCGAATGCGGTACCCATCTGGCACCCCTAAGAGCTCTGCCCCACCAGCCACCCCTTTTAAGCCAAAAACCAAGCCACCTGTGAGGGACCTCAAAGAATTTTGTATGAAAAAGGGATTATGCTCCAGATGTGGGGAGTCGAGCCACTTCACCTCGGCGTGTCCAGTGGCCTCTCCCAAGGGAGGAGCCCTGCCTTCCCCACCGGCACGTCCTAAGCCGAAGAAAGCATCTACCCCAAAGCCACTGGTGCTCCAAATCGTGGAGTCCTGCTTCCCAGAGAAGCCTGAGGTAGGAATTCCCACTCAGCCACAGGGAAACGACCAGGACTTGCTCTGAATGGTGCAACGCAGCAGGTCCCTCAATCTACAGCACCTCAAATGGTGAGCTTCCCCGGCCCCCTTCTTTATATCTTAATGACTGTGGTGAATCCACATCTAGGCACACAGATACGTGTTCAAGTCCTTATTGACTCAGGGTGAGCCAGAGACTTAATTAGCCCAATTGTTGTGGATGGGCTGAGGTTGGGGGTGAACACTCTCAAAGAGCCTTTACGTTTTACCCAAATGGATGGCTCTGAGATGAAAGAACCTTGTACTTTTGAGACTGAACCAATAATGATTGGCATGGGGGAACATTGGGAGAAGCGAGCTTTTGTAATCACCCCCATGCACAATTCCCCATGGTGTTAGGAAGCCCTTGGTTGGGGACGCATGACCCCTACATCATCTGGAGTGAGGGATGGATTACCTGGGTTTCTCCCTCTTGCAAAGAGCATCTTTGGAAAACTGAGTGGGGCACCCGGCCTGGCTCCAAGAGCACGTGTTTAGCCCACGAGGAACTTTTATCCATACCTGCTGCATACAGGGATTTAGCTGAGGTTTTCGAGGAAAAGGAGGCTGATGAGCTTCCCCCCATCTAAACACTGACTGTGCCATTGAACTATTACCTGGGCATAAACTTCCCAAGGGTAAATTGTACTCTATGTCACCCCAGGAAAAAGTTAAACTTTGTAACTTCATAGATAAAAACCTCGAACAGGGTTTTATCCGGCCAGCCACCTCCCCATTTGCTGCACCAGTACTTTTCTGAAAGAAAAAGGATGGGGGGCTGTGATTGTGTACAGATTATCGAGGCTTGAAGGCTGTTTCCCCCTCCCGCTGATAAAAGACTTGCTCAATGAGGCCAGTAAAGAGAAAAAAATTTCAAAACTGGACCTCCGGGATGTGTACTTCTGAGTGCGCATCAGGGAAAAGGATGAATATAAGACTGCCTTTAATACCCCATTGGGGCAATTTGAGTACCTGGTAATGCCCTTCGGCCTTCAGGGGGCTCCAGACATTTTTATGAACTTAATAAATGAAGTTTTACATAAGCATCTATTCAAGGGGGTCCTATGTTATCTAAATGATATCTTGCTCTATTCCCTGGACATGAAAGCACATGTTAAATTGGTGAGAGAAGTGCTATCCACACTCAGAGACAATAAACTGTTTGCTAAACTCTCTAAATGCGACTTCCACAAAACTGAAATAGACTTTCTGGGCTACCGCATTTCGCCCTGGGGTTTAAAGATGGACCCGACGAAAGTCTCGGCCATGGTAGGATGGGAGACCCCCCGTACTAGATGCCAGTTACAGAGTTTCTTAGGATTCGCCAATTTTTATAGACATTTCATCAGCAACTTCACCCAATACAGTCTTCCCCTCACTGACTTATTAAAAACGAAAGGGAAGGGGCCGGAGGCTGTGAAGCCAGGCGCTCGGCTAAACTGGACTCCCAAGTGTCAACAGGCTTTCGAGGCTCTGAAACGTCTTTTTACCTCTGAACCCATTTTGGCACATCCAGATGAAAATAAAAAGTTTATAGTGCAAGTGGATGCCTCCGATGCTGCCATGGGGGGGCGATCTTACAAAAAGGGACTGATGGGAAATTACACCCGTTAGCCTATGTTTCTAAAAAGTTTGGGGACTCCGAACGTAATTGGGTGGTATGGGATAAAGAAGCTGCAGCAATCCGCTTAGCCCTTACTACCTGGCGGCACTGGTTAGAGGGGGCGCGCCAACCATTCAAAATATGGACAAGAACTTAGAGGTGTTACATACTCAATGCTCCCTTAATGCTAAGCAGCTCAGGTGGGCTGATTTTGTCTCTAAATTCAGCTTCACTCTTCACCATTTCCCTGGGCAGTCCAATTCATTAGCTGATGCTCTTTCTCGCCTTCCCCAACATGATTCTTGAAAAGACAAGGTGATAGAGACTATGTTCACACCAGAACAATTGGGGGGGGGGGTGCAGACTAGGAGCCAAGCAAAGAAGGGAGTGACGCCAGCAGTATCTGAATGGATTATAAAATGTGCTCAAGAATACTCGAAGGAGGAAAACCGAGAGTTCCAATCCCTGCCTTCCCTTGCACAGAGTCTTGAAGGTTGCTGGTTTAAAGATCAGAAAATTGTGGTTTCGCTAACACTGTGCAAAGAGGTTATGCATGCAGCACACGAGTCTAAGCTGTCAGGACATTTTGTTTATTTAAAGACTTTGAATCTCTTTCAAAGACAATTTTCGTGGCCGCGTATGAGGGGGGATGTCTCTACCTATGTTTCCTCTTGCCAAACTTGCTTGATGGGGAAATCCTGGGGTGGAAAGCCCCAGGATTATTGCAGCCTTTGGAAACTCCCAGCCGTCCATGGGAAGTTATTTCAATGGATTTTATAACTGACCTACCTTCTAGCAAAGGATAGTGTGGGTAGTGGTGGACACTTTTTCTAAACAAGCTCATTTTATTCCTCTAAAGAAATTGCCTACTGCAAAGACTTTAGCTAAAGCTTTTGTTAACCATGTGATTAGACTTCATAGTATACCAAAGAAGATAATATCCGACCGTAGCTCTCAATTCGTTGCCAACTTCTGGCGGGAGCTTTTGCAAGTCATGGGAATTGAAGCAGCCTTAAGCAGCACTTATCATCCAGAGACGGATGGCCAGACTGAAAGAGTTAATCAAATTTTAGAACAATATTTGAGATGCTATACCAATTTTCAACAAGATGACTGGGTGGACCTATTACCTTTTGCAGAATATAGGTATAACAATGCTGTACATTCATCTACTGGCATGTCTTCGTTTATGGCGGCTGGGTTTTTTGAAGGGGTGCCATTGCCCAATTTAAGCCCAGCCACTGAGGGGTCTGGTGATTTTGCTACCTGGTGGAATTCTCTGCGTGATTCTTGGCCACTAATTGCAAAGATGTTGGAAGAAGCCAAAGTGGACTATAAGAAATATGCTGATAAGGGGAGGGCTCCGAGATGGGATATTTCCCATGGAGACTTTGTGTCTGTGTCAACTAAGAACATTAAAGGACTCCAACCCAGTCGAAATTGGGTTGGAAATATGTGGGGCCTTTCCCAGTAATCAGGTGCATTAACAAAGTAACATCTGAACTTAAACTCCCCAAATCATTGAAATCTGTGCATCCTGTTTTCCATTACAGCCTTCTGATGAAGGATCCTGGGCCAAACGAATGGAGACCCTCATCCTCCTCTCCTCCTCCTCTGATGAAGAACAATGAGCCACATTATGAAATTGACCAAATTTTAGACTCTAAAGTGAAAAGGGGACATTTATTTTATCTTATCAAATGGCTGCATTTTGGTCCTGAAGAAAATGAATGGGTTGAAGCCTCTCATGAGCATGCCCCAGCTAAAATTCATGCCTTCCATAAACTCTACCCTTTGAAACCTGGGAAGGGTGGGGATGTTTTATCGGGAGGGCAGAATGTCAGTTAGCACTGCCATAGGTTCCTGCTGACTGTTAATATCAATAACACTGTTGCCTAAGCATCATGTACAAATACCTAAGGGTTCAATCTCATATTCTGATGATCAATTAACCTTGCCTTTCTTTTAAGTCCCATATCGACTCCTCTAGGTCCCAGACAGGAGATAGCATCGGCGGAGTAACTCCCACCGCAGGAAAGTGCGTCTTGCTCGCTTTGCACATGCTTTGTTGCTCATTAGCTTTTATTCCTTCTTATTTGTCTTTCACTCTTTCCTAGCTCATGGCCTTGAGCTGCAAGCCTCTTGCTATGTGTTATATTATTCACAGGTGCTATGTGTTCCTTTGCTTGATTTTGTCCCTGGGAATATCCGCCCCACAAATCCTAATAGTGTCTTTGCCTGGGAACCTATTTTACTGCGCTTTCCTTGGGAACAGTGGGCCAGTATATTTGGGCGCCAATAATCCTCCCAATCGATTGGTGGATGTTGAGGGGGGCTTATTTCATATCAAGTATAATTGTAGTTGTATTTTTATATGCTTGGGCATTACTAACAGAAGAAGTGTATTTGACCAACAAGATCTTTTCTGCAAATAAAGGACTTTCTGTTTAAGGAGACCTGTTGTGGACTACATCTGTTGGCTCAATCTCAAAGCTGCACTGAAGCACTTGATAGCTGGGAGGCTACTGGTTGAAAGAGATTTCCTAGAGCATTGGTTCAGATAAGCCACATAGTATGTAGCGGTTCTCAAACTTTTTGAAATAGAGCCCACTTCTAAACTCATTGTACAGGCCCACCAGGCAAAATCCTTGCCCACTTTCCTGAAACCTGGGGCAGGTGCCACATTGGGGAACAGAGCTCAGGAGAATCACAGGTGGCTTCCAAGCCACTGACTATCACTCACTTGAATCCTCAGATTATTTTAGTAGGGTTGCCAGGCATTGCATGGCAGCTACCAAGAGACCAGAGGTGGTGGTGGAATCATGGGTGGCAGCCATTGGCGATGGCACAGCATTACTTCCAGAAAAAACCAAAGTGATGTCATGCATCTCTAAGAGTTGTCAGGACAGTGTTTCATTAAAAAACTATAGCATTTTCAGCAATTCCTAGAGAGTACTGACATCACTCCCAGGTTTCCCTGGAAGTATTATTATACTGTCAGCCTGATGGACATTTTTAACATTTTTCTCCCACCGCTCCCCTCTGCCTGATACCTCAGAGATCCATCGCCAGTCCAAGTGCACTGACTCAGTGTACAGTCTGACTCAGTGCAAGGCAGGCTCATGTGACTTTTCTGTTCTGTTTATTTACTGGGACATTTCTATGATGCCCCTCCCAGGACCTGGTCGAGGTGGCTCATGAAATAAAACCATACCACAAAACCATCAGCATGCAAGCAAGCCATGGATTGGCTCTGCAAGAATGAGGAGATTCTTCACTCTGATGCCACAGAATGTGCATCGTTCCAGGCAGGGTACATTTGCATGACTAATATGCTTGCTGGCTTCATCTGGGCTTCCGCATAATCTGCCTTTCCTGCAGCCAAGACATCTCAGAGGCCCCAAAGAGAACTGATGTGAGCAAAACTGGCAAAGACTGGAAATAGCTCTTGTCATGTCATTATTTGATACTGGCTGCTTTTTTTAAAAAAAATGGCAGGGATGGGGGTAATGTGTGAAAGACTGCTTTGACATGCAGGTTTGCTATTATTTTTCATGACACTGAGTTATTTTAAAAAGATGGTGGTGACTGAAGGAATAGAGAGCCACATGAAAATGCCTAGGTCCATTTTTAACATGACAGGTGGAGGGACCAGTGGAGGGGAAAGGTTACAGACCAGAGCAGCAGGAGCATCTAATTTGTCCTCTCGCCTTGAAGCAAGAGCCTTTCCACAGCTAGAAAAACTTTACCCAGATGATTGCACATAATCAAATTCTGCCTGTGAACTGCAGTGGGTGGTGTTGTGATTTTTGACATCCCCCCCCTCCCCCCGCAATGTGTAATTCGGGAGTGTGCAGAGCAATGCACGCCTAATGAGAGTGAGCTCGGCCGGCACCCCAGACAGAGCACACTGGTCCTGCTCAGTAGCGAGTGCGCCTCTCCCACCTGAGACTGAGGATGCTGGTTCTGTTCTGCTTAGGAATGAGCCTGCGGTCCCTGCCCGGGACTGAGCACATTGGTCTCACCCAGGTTCCATCATGCCATAAAAGTAACCAAATGCAGCTGTGCATACTGAGGCCTGGTTAACACATGTGAGAATACGAGGAGGCAGAGCAGAGACTGGAACTGCACCATTTCAGACTGCTGATGGGGGATTCCAGCTTTGAATGTTTCTTCACATTAAAAAACCTCCCTGCAAACAGAAAACTAGCACTGCAGAGAAAGGTTCTTCCCTTTGCCTTTGTTTGCTATCTTCTGTTTGCAGGGAGTTTTCAAGATAGGGGGGCATTCCTCTTCTAAGCCCTCCATCCCTAGTGCTGCGGACCATCCTACCTCTTTGTTCTCCTGCACACACAAACCAGGCCCCTAACTTTTTCTTCATTTGGGACTGAGGCAGAGAGGGGATTATGGAAGAGAGGGGATTTGAAGGAAGACGGAGGTGGCTCCTCAGTGGCAGAGCCTCTGCTTGGCAGGCAGAAAGCCCCAGGTTCAGCTCCCGGCGGCACCCTCTGTCAAAGGAATCAGAGAGTAGGTGGCCAGAAAGACCTGTGGGCCTGAGGCCCTGGAGAACCCCTGCCAGTCAGAGCGGGCAACACTGGCCTTGATGGACCAAGGGTTCAATTGGGTATAAGGCAACTTTTTAAAAAGGACTTTATTTATAATTTTTTCATAACATAACGTAACACATCAAACAATAACCTGTATAGCCGTAAGAATACGGAAATGTAGAAATGTAATTTAAACCTTACAAAAGTATCAGTCTGAATATAGACCAGTTTGTCAATACAGTCTAAGCTGATTTAAAAGTATATAAGTTCCTGGTAATAACGATTATTCAGTATAACGTTTCCCTCTGATAGGTAGGAAACCATTGGAAACCAAATGCTTGAAATGTGCTTAAAGAGCTACCTAAGCTAAGTGCTGCATTCTGTGAAGCAATTTTTCCCAGAAGAAAATGTTCCAGAAGTTTATTCTTCCAGGCGTCCAATGAGGGGGCTTTTTCGTCTTTCTATTTTTGTGCAATAGTAAGTCTAGGGCCGCGGTCACACGGCCCTTTAATGTGGGAGGAAGGGCTGTTTCCTCCCGCATTTAAAGGGACCGTCTACAAAGGCCGGGGCTAGTACCGTGCCAAAGCGGGCTCAAATGCGGGTTCCTCCTGCATTTTCCGACCCCGGGAAAATCAACAGTTTTCCCGGGAGTCGCGCGAGGAACCCGCATTTAAGCTATCTGGACAGCACTCTCTCGCAATCATTGTGAGAGCTGGGCTGTCCAGATGGTCCCGTCGGCCATTTTTTCCCCTCCTTTACACATGGGCGCTTGTGCGCTTGGTCAATCAAGTGCCCAAGTGTAAAAAGGGGGGAAAAAACCCACCCCAAACTTACGAGGCAGCTGGTGGGTCCTTTGCTGCTGCTTCTGCTGCTGCCACCTTCCCACTTCTTCCACCACCGCCGCTGGTTCTTCTGCCGCCGCCTTCCCGGCTTCTGCCGCCACCGCCGCGGCTTCTGCCGCTTCTTTCGCAGCTTCTGCTGCCGCCGCCGCTTCTACCGCCGCTGCTCTGCTGCCCCCACTGGCCTCCACAGGGGTTGGGATGTGTAGACATCCCAACCCGAGGTAAAAAAATGCTGCCCCTTTAATCCGGGAGGGCTCCTGGATTTAAAGGGGCCGTGTGACCGCAGCCTAGCAATGGCAAGTAACATATTAATTAATGCAGCAGTTGTTCCATTTTCATGTCTGCTTCCATGCAAGTATTTAGGGAATAAGTCCCAGGACTGAAGGATCATCCAGGGAGATTATACTATATCCATAGTATCAAGGACCACAATGTAGCATTTATTACTAAAGTAATGCATGCATCACCATACCTAGAAAAATGAAGAAGACACCTGTGCTTTGTAATGCAAGGGACTGCTCAGGACCCCAGCATGCAGGGCACAGAGTAGTACACATCCATCTCTAATAAAGTTCCTGGGCTCTGCTCCAACCGCAATGCACAGATAATCTGTCAGTTCAAACCCAAACAAAGCTGCACTCTTCTAAGTCCATTGAAGTCGACAGGCTTAGAAGGGTGCAAGTCTGTTTAAGATTCCACTGTAAATTTGGAAGGGGTGTAGATGCTGGAGGCAGGGCCCGGCCTCCCCTAGCAGCTGTCCCTGCCGGCCTCCCCAGGGAAGGCTGTCTCTCACTTTGTCATTCCAGATCTTATCAGTAACAATGCCTTCTATTGGCCAGCTGCTCCCTGCCCATTCTGAAAAGTCACCATTCATTCCCTCGCATACTCCCTCATTGTGCAGAGGCCACTTGGAAGATTAAAAAATTGTTTCAAGAGGACAGCGTTTGTGTGCCTGTGGTAAAACAGAACAAAGCCTTGTGGGAGACAGCACACAGATGCGCTGCAAAGTCACCTCTAGAAAGCAGCTGTGCCATCACCCTTTGTTGCCACTGATGTCCCCCTCATCCTACATTGCTGTTACGTAACCTCGTGGCACAATCCAAGGCATGCCTTTTGCTTGTGTGACAGCAGTGCCAGGACCGATTGGCTGAGATGAGCTAATTCTCTGTGGTTCATAGAACTGTCAGGCTCTGCTAATTCAGGCTGGAGATGGAATTTGATGTCCACCCCAGTTGCTGTCGTGTGTTGTTAAGGAAGAGGCTCTTTAGGGTTGTGGACTCATCATTCCTTCGCTCTCTCAGCAGAGTCTGTGCTGACTGGAAGGCCCCTTTCCCACCCTCTCCCGCCCTCTCTGGGGAGCTGAAGCCACTGCTGTGCATGGCTCCGGTCCTCTGCACTGGCTCTCCTGCAGCCTTTTTGTTGTGAGCACGCACACTTCAGCCTGAACAATGGCCGTTGCAAAACCAAGTTTTGAAGCTTTGTGATCCATCTGCAATTCCCATCTCCCATACTTCTGTTAACAATCATCGAGATTTGCCAGCAAAATGTCCCTTTTTTTACTGATCGAGAAGACAACATATGACAAGAAATCCACTGCAAACCTAGAAAGCCTGTGTGGTGTAGAGGGTAAAGAGTGAGACCCTTGTTTGAATCCTCACACTGCTGTAGCATCTCAGTGGATGAACAGGGGCCAGCCACTCTCTTTCAGTCTACCTCAGAGGGCTGTTGTGAGGATAAAATGGAGAACATGAGGCTAATACTGTAAGCAACTTTGGGGTCCTGCTGGGGAGAAAAGCAAGGTATAAATATCTAAACCAATCCATCCTTAAAGTAAAAGTTAACTACTTTTACAACAGACTCAGTAAGGATGTGGTGCTATTGATCCCATTCTAGTACCTGCCAAACACCAACTTAGATCCTACCAAGTTCCATCCCTTTCCCCTGGTTCCTCCAAAAGAACGCACTTTGAAATCAACATGGGCAACTCTACCTGTAGTGCTCAACCAAGATTACAGCCATCAGAGGATGAAGGTAGGGTCCAGGGCCTTTAGGATCCAAGTCTGGGATTTATCAAGGATGCAAGTACCAAATCCCTCTCAGATCCAGACAGGTAACAGGGATTCCCAGTCACCCTCTTTCACAGAGCCCAGAACTTCATTACAAGGCCTGCCATTGGATCTTCAAAGCCACCATCAAGCTCTGGTCTACCATACCCTGCATGAGGTGGGATTGTTTTACTCGATTTGCAGACTGGTATTCCTGTAGCCAAAAGAAATGAAAAGCCCCAATAGATTGCTGATGAAACTCTAAAAACTGCTAAAGATAGATAAGAAGCAAAAGTAAAAGGTTATTAAAATGTGGAACTGAAGAACAGAAGAGAAACCAATGATGGATCAGGCCAAATGGCCCATCCAGTCCAACACTCTGTGTCACACAGTGGCCAAAAATACCAGGTGCCTTCAGGAGGTCCAGCAGTGGGGCCAGGACATGAGAAGCCCTCCCACTGTTGCCCTGGAATTTGCTGCCAGAAGATGTAGTGATAGCCACAGGAATAAACAGTTTTAAAAGAGAACTGGATAAAGTCATGGAGGATAAGTCTATCAATAATAATGACGATGATGATGAAGAAGATGGCTACTAGCTGTGGTGACTGAAGGGAACCTCCACCTTCAGAGGCACGAAGCCTCTGAATCCCAGAGCCAGGACGTAACATCAGGGGAAGGCCTCGGCCTCTATACCCTGTTGTTGGCTGTCCGGAGGAACTTGTTGGCCACTGTGTGAGACGGGATGCGGGATTAGATGGACCATTGCTGTGATCCAGCAGGGCCCTTCTTATGTTCTTATGTGACAGAAACAGAATCAGAAACCTAAATGCAATGTTCCAGTGACTCAAACATAGAGACAAACACACACACACAGGCTGGTGAAGAGAATGCTTCTGAGCATGTGCAGAGTGCTGTTCCAACCCTATTGAGTACCTGAAGCCAGCTCCCACCAGTCTGAGTCCAGGCATCTGGGTGAGAAAGGAGCCTCGGAAATTCTCAATTTAGAACAGGATTCTTGTTGATTATCATAACAACAATGATATAAATCAGGATAAGGGAGGGGAGGGAAAGCCGGTGGAGAGGAGGCTGTGCATATAACCTGCAGTGGTTCCTACAGCAGTGTTTGGCTTGGGCTGCTGCCTCTTCTGTGTCTCAGATAAAACACCACAAGAATGACATTAGGGAGGGGAGTTCATGACAGCTGCCTGCTGGAATCTCATCATACCCTACAGAGCCAGGAGAGACAGCAGAGGACAAAGCAGGGGCTATGAAATGAGAGAAAAGAAGGGTAACTGATGCAAAACAAGACAATCCCTAATGCATGGGCCTACCACCACTCTAGTTTAATACGTTGGTCCTAAAAAAAATGATCCTGACTGCCCCTCTGCTCTCAACCAGCCATTATTTATTTATTTATTTATTTGATTTCTAAGCCGCTCTCCCTGCGATTGCAGGCTCAGAGCAGCGTACAAGACCTGGTACTCCAGGATTCAAAACATACTAAAACATTAAAACAATATAAAACATTAAAATACAAATTACAAATGTACAATTAACAATACAATTAACAATTAACAATACAATTTACAATACTTGGGCTGCAGCTGTATGGTGAGAATTCTTCAGTCTACATTCGCCACTGCTGCAAATGCAGATGAATGCTCAGCAATGGAGCTTCTGCAAGGGAGTTTTCTGCACACTTTCCTCCATCTAGTGGGGTTTTCTCTGCATTTTTTCCTGTGCCACTGGAGGGATTTTAGAGGACTTAAAAATGGTAATTGCAATAGCACTATACTGATTTTGCCTTAAAAGCCCTCCAGTGGGGTGGCAGGGAATATGGTGCCCGTGAAATGCTGATGGAAGTAAAAATGGGATGGATGGGGTTGTTGTTTTTTTGATAATGCACCCCTTCCTATCCAGATGGCATGATACTGAGCTTGGACTGTGACCTTCCCTAAAAGATGGTAGCAAAGCAGGCTTGGGAGTGAGGGTCTTGAGGATGGGAAAGGGCAACTGGAACACAATGACGTGTGATTGCTCCAAAAAAGAAATTGTTCCAGTTTGGATGCCAAAATGGGAGAAAACCATTCAAACTGAAGCAGCATTGGCTATGGTTGGATATTGTGCTTGTGCCATTGTGTTATAGCAACATTTTCCTACATGCAAACAAGCTAATTGCATACAATGGCTGTAACACGACACCATTGCAAAATCCCCAGCAGAGGTGGTTGCTAAACTCACAGAACTGAAGCAGTGATGGATTGCTGTCGGAAAACACAAGTGTGAATAAGCCCACCGTGAGACTAAGCTTGTGCACGAAAAGTAGGTCGTAATGTAATCCCACCTGGCTGCATCAGGAAGAAAGGCAAGACTGCAAGGTCCCTTCTCTTGGACTGCGTGGGGAATCCACAATCATTTAGGAAAAAACTTTTTTACAGTAGGAGTTGTTCAACAGTGGAATCAGCTGCCTAGGGAGGTAGTGAGCTCCCCCTCACTGGCAGTCTTGAAGCAGTGGCCGGACAAACACTTTTCAGGGATGCTCTAGGCTGATCCTGCATTGAACAGGGAGTTGGACTAGATGGCCTTTGTGGCCCCTTCCAAGTCTGTGATTCTATGATTCCAGTCCTGTCTCTTGCTGTTGCTGGTCCACCTGAGCATTTTGAAACCACTGTATAAATTATCTAGTTGGTTCCTGAGTTTGTTGCTTTTCTTTCTCCCTTCCTGTTCCCTTTTCCATCACATGAATGAGCTGTGTTCCATAAATATCTCTTGCTTTCATTCTTTCCTCTGCCAGATTCATCAGGGGGTCTTGGGTGAGACTCTCTCTCTCTTTCTCTCTCTGCTTCACCCCCTCCCCCACCATGAGGCGGTCAATAATATCAGCCTACCTTACAAGGCAGCTGTTAAGAGCTACAAGACAATGTGTGTGAAGTGCTCTGAAAGAGTTATATAAATGCTACATGCTATATTGTTGGCAATTATTTTGCACTGCATTCTTGAATGCAGAGGGAGAAGGGCAGTTTATACCTGTAGCCTAATAAACCAAATCATATTCCCACTCAAAGGCCTGGTTAGAACTATCATTAGCTCCCAGATGGTAGGGACCTTTTATTCTCAAAGCAGCAGAACCTACCATTTCCCCCCTACTGTGTGTAAAGTCATATATGTGGTGCTGATGGGATCCCAGCTCTCCTTGCCAGACGCAACCAGTACCCCCACCCCACCTTTGTTTGCTGTTGGCCCTAACGGTTGGCTGTGGCTTGTAAATTCTTATTCCGTGCTGTCATAGCATTGCAAGCACCACAGGACTCTAATTATGTTGCTGTAACCATTGGGAATCCGGGATCCTTGCCTCTGTGGGAATTGCCACCCGGGGAGGTATTTTTGCTTGAGCATTCATTGATTCCCTAAGCAGCACCCAGTCATTTGTACAGATTTAACCAGTAGGAGGAACATCCATAAAAGAAAGCTCACAGCTGTCCCCAAAGCCAACAGGTTCCTAGGAGGCTGCTGTGCCTGCCTTGCTGGGAAAAGAGACTGCAGGAATGGTGTCCCTTTCCTGGGGAGCTACTTGAGTTAGTGAAGTTTTTCATCAAAGCAGCAGGAGGCAACCACAACACTCCTGGCATCTTTTGACTCTGCCTTTTCAGTCCAAAGGTCTGCTAACAGTGTCTGGCTCTCCTCAAGGCTAAGCCTGAGCCATAGCTGTTGCTATACAAAAACAAGCCTGGCTTATTGGAGGAAAGCACCTGTGCTCCATGCTCAGCTGGCTGAAGCGAAAGGAAGTGTGTGGGTCACTTGGACCTCAGGCTACATCCACCTGTCAAGGGCTGTTTCCTACTTGGCAACGCAGTCAACTCACACGCAGCCTGTTGTGGTCAAAGCTACCCGTGACAAATGTGTGCCACGTGCTCATGTGTGGGAAGTTATGAGTGATCTGTGAGTACAAATCCATGTGCCTACTCCATGCTTTAAAATTTGCATGCAGAGGAAAGAGACCTTACTGAAATCTGTATGCTGTGCTGTGATTAGCCGTGCCAAACAAAGACCCAGGAGACCCAGGTTCAAATCTCCACCTGGCTATGACACTCACTGTGTGACCTTTATTTCGTTAGACATGTATACCCTACCTTTCTCCCCAATGAGCACCCAAAACAGCTTACATTATTGTCCCCCCCTCCTCCATTTTATTCTCACAACCCTGTAAGATAGGTTAGGCTGAGAGTGAGTGATTGGATCAAGGTGTCCTGGTGAGCTTCCATGGGACAGCAGGGATTTGAACCGGGGTCTTCTAGAGTCTAGTCTGACACTCTAATCACTATCCCTCTCTCTCAGACTTACCTACCACTCAGGGTAGGTTCTTAACAGGACAAAACAGGAGGGAACAATAGAACAAAGCTTGAGTCCAGTGGCACCTTAAAAACGAACCAAAATTTTATTAAAGGTATAAGCTTCCATGTGCAAGGCACACTTTTTCAGATACCAGGAGGGAACAATGTACATGATCCTGCTGCAAGTCCTCATGGTGACCACATGACAAACATAAGGTGTAGTATGGGCCTGATTTCCCTACCGAGGGTGCTAGGATTGAACCCGGGGCCTTCTACATGCAAAGCAGATGCTCTACCACTGAGCCTTTGCTCACACACGTACAAGCACACACAAAAGCACAAATCATGAGTGCTGGGGAGAGAAACAACCAGGAAAGATCAGCAAGTAAGACTGCGGTCACACGGTCATTTTGATCGGGTTTCACCACTGTTCCCTATCACATTTTTAAGGAATGATCAGACAGCCAAATCTGTCTCCCGTATTGAAGTGTTCTCACCTCCACAATCCTCCTGGTTTTCTAGCACATTTTCTGACCCTGGGAAAATTCAGTACTTTCTGAATATTTGCACTGTGAACCCGCAGTTTCTCCTATCTGGATGACCATCTCTCAGTATGAATGCGATTAGGTCATCTGCCCATCCTTCTTGTGGTTTCTATTTTTTCCAGCTTTCACCATTGTGCGCAATGAGCAATCCTGCACTTTAAAAATTAAGTGCATGAATGCTCAAGCGCACACGTATAGACTCCAGCACTCAGTTGCATGCCAATATTTCATTTTGTTCGCTGTTGGAGGAAAAAAAATTCAGGTTGAATGTTGGTAAAATAGTCCCTAGGATACAGTACTCTTGGGGTATATAGTTCTGTACTTCCTGCTTGGACTAGAGCGGGAAAGACAATATGGTGGGAGTCAGAGGTGTATCATGGAGAAGAGACAAGATCTTGGACCTACTTGCCCTGTGGGGTGAGCAGAGGGTCCAAGATGCCATCTGGCAGTCTCACTGCACCATGGACACCTAATGAAGAAATAGTGATGGGCATGGCAATAAGGGGGCATCAGCAGACGGCCATTGAATGCTGGAACAAGACCAAGGGACTCCGCTCAGATTACAAGTGAGCACTCCTTAACAACACCTCCGGTAATGACATGATCATCTGCCCCTACTATAACGAACTTCATAGCAGACTGAGGGGGGACCCAAGTGTAAAACCTAGGCACATGGCCAACAGCTATCAGCTACCATCCTGCACCCCAGCCCCCATCAGCATCAGCCTGGAGGCCCCTTTCCCACCAGCCAAGGGCTCCAAAGAACTGTATACACTGTTGCTGGAGCTGGATGAAGGAGGAGAGGGTGCTGAAAGGGACACTAGCAGTCCATCAGGTAAGGGGCTACCTCTTATTGATGTTCTTGCCACAACTCTGTGGCTAGCTTTAAGGTGGCTAGCTTGCCAACCTCCTTGTGTTTAGCAGGGTTCACCATAAAGGGCACCTTATTTCCTGAGCAAAAAATTCTCTCTCCAAACTCACAAATTAGGGTACTGCGGTCAGTTCTATCATTGAATACCTTATGGGATATCTTTATTTCCCCTCATTTTGAGCAGAACTCAGTGGTATTTGGAGAGGGTGGTTTGTTCCTGTTTTACTTCTCAATCTTTCCTTGTTCTGTTTTCCATGCTGTATCATTTGCTGTGCTGTCACAGCCCCCATCTTTAATCTGAGGTTGGTTCTGGGTGTCTTTGAATGTATTCTGAGGTGCCATCCTTTCTAGGCAGCACCGGACATTTCCATTGATGTGGAGGTTTGTGGATACGGTGGTGCAGCCACTAGAACATCGCTTATGTGCCTACCCTACATTAATCTCTCCCTCCCTGTTGGCATCTAGAGTTCACTCCGGAGGAGGAGGAGGAGGTATAGGTCCCAGACACGGATGATACCAGTTCCCCTACATGTGCTGGTAAGTACAGCTTTAATGTCAATCCTGCCAGTGTTTTTAGGTTGTTTTAATTTCGAGTATCCCGATGCTGCTGCTATCTCTATATTGTCACTTCAACAGTGTCTTGCATCCTTGTTCAACAACCACTGCCATCTAGGCCATTAGTGCAAATTTCCATACCTTGCATTTCAGAGCCACACACATCTAATCCAGATGAAGAAGAGGTTTCCAACTCTGGAGAGAGAGAGAGCGCCAGATGGTGAGAAAGCTTCAGATGTCTTCGGATTTTGAGAAATTCTGCTTTGAATTTGTAAGGACCACTTCTGCAGTGTTTGCACAGTGTGTGATTCACGGTGGTCTTCGCATGATGCCTCCATTGCATCAATCCTCAAGAAGGCAACAGTGTTTCGATGGTTCAGGTCATGGGTGTCCTCTATGGGTAAACTGCCACCGAACCCCCACCCCAAACCACCCCCCAAAGGGAAACTTTGAAAAAAGGGCAGCACATGGGCCCCGCTTTTGGAATGCCGCCAGATTGCAGAACTGCTTTGCCTACAGCCTGTTTCTGAACGAGTGAGAGCTAACCAATAGTTACTGCCTTTCTCCAACAGATATTGCTCCTGGGACTATTCACTCTGAGTTTTCACCTGCAGAACACTTGACTCTTATTAGAGCAAGGAAGAAATGTGTTACTGCAGTGCAAAGGGTCAGGGAACAGGTTCTTAGAGCTTTGGCGCATGAGCATGCAGCCATGCTGGAGGCAGCGAAACGGGAGCATGATGAGTTCATGCAGGAAATGAGGGCCTCCAGATAGGAGGAGAGAGAGGCCAGGGAGTTGAGTAGGAAACTCCTTTGTTCGACCCTGCAAACATTAGACGACATAGCCAAGGCCATAACTCAGCCCACTGTGCAGGGGAGGGGGGAACTTGGTGGGGAGAGCTCATCCAGTGGCTGTGGTTCAACACACCTGAGAGCAATAGATGAATGCCCTGGAACATCATCGGCTCTGAGGGCACAAAATGCACACACCAAAAAGCATGCTCTTGACAAGTGGGCAACGCGTGCACCCCCCCCCCCCCCCAAAAATTCCCTTTAGTCCATGACAGTGAACCCTGGCCCCAAGCTGGAACACAGCACCACACTGCAGAGTGGTCAGGCCTGGAAGCATGCCTTTTCTTGATGCACCTCCCTTCATTTTCTTAATAAAGCTGCCTTTACTAGTCCATTTTAATATTTTAATATTTTGGGTTATTAAGGATTGAAAACTCTACGTCAGGAAACAGCTAAAAACATTTTGTTGAATTTTAATGTAACCAAACAACAATAGAACAATAAATAACTTTTAAAAACAGTAAACAAGTGCAACTTTGTGGAAAAAATTGAAACATTACATTAATTCTCCTCTTCTTCCTCGGCCGCTGTGGTAGGTTGCGTATCCTCACCGGCTGCTTCAGTAGGGTGCGCTGGATGTGCCATGTCTGACCTTAGCCTCCGCAGCACCGGACGCAGCAAGTTTATGAGGTGAATGGTGTGATGAACTGTAGTGTGAGGGGGAAGGGGGGGGAGGTTAAAGAGGGCATTGATGGGGATTCTCCATGTAACTACTGTTGGTGGTATCAATCAGACGCCCACATAAAATCACCTTGGTTTAGCTGCTATAAGTAGGCCATTGGGTTGCTACTGGTGGGTTACTTCTTGGAAAACATGTCTTCAGAGCCACATGCCTAGAATTCTCCGTCAGGAAGCCCTTTTGGGAAGAGAAGTCCAGAAGATGACTTGTTAAGGGGTCACCAGATTGTCTAAATGTGTTCCACTTACATCGGTTATCCACCGTTTCTTGGAAGTCAGTAAGCCTCCGCTCAAGGGCTTGGCAACTGCGGCAGGCCTCTGGTTCCTCCACCACCTCAGCAGGGGGAGGTGACATCACTGCTTGACCTAGGGCCAAATATAGTACAGCTAGGACCCTGAGCATGACGTGCAGTCCCCAGCATGTGATTAGAGGATGATCTTACCCAATGCAGAATCAGCAGAAGAGGCTATCAAAATTGGACCTGATGTCCCCTCTGCATCACTTTGTTCCTCAGACAATGCACCCGTGTTGGGTAGACTTTGTGTGAGTGGACCTTTTAGACAGATGGGATGCCATGTGGAAGATGAGGTTGCCAGGCTATAATTGTCTATAATTCACAGAATTAGTCTATAATGGACAGCATACTTAAAAAGTCCAGGAGCCGGTATAATTTGCCAAGCCTCTCTATGATAAGCTCAATGCACTCTTTACACCATGGTGCGGTGTTGCCAATAACTGGGCATGTGAAATTAGATGAAAGATTTTTCCAGTGTCCCAATACTGGCCCAGGTTGCAGAAGTTACCCTGAATGGGCCATGAAATGGGTGGAAATTGTGGACCATTTGGCTAGGCTTTATCATGCTGTTGCCATTATTGGGAGAAAGTTATTTTGTAGAGATATTATGAGAAAGTAGTTTTGTAGAGACAGTGGGTGGAATTAGGAATGAATAGCCCTCTAATGGAATGATTCCTTCATCTAACAAAAAATTTAGTATTTCCTTAAATTGGAAGTCTGTTTAGGGTACAGTGAGGACTGCAACAGTTCACAGTAGTTCACACACATCAACCTGTTGAGATACTCACGTGAGGCACGTCTCTGGGTCCAACTCAGTCATCCTCCCTGTTCCCATAAGTGGGCCAACAGTTGGAAGCAGGGAGGATGGTATCTGGGGGGTGGGGAGTCTTCCCAGTCCTCCAGTGCATGGAAAAAAAGCCCCCTTCTCCCATTGAAATTTTGCCCTGCACTGGGAGGCAGTTCTCTAGAAGCCCTCCCGGGACAGCAGCCTGGCAACCTCCTGGAAGACCAACAAGGTCTCCAGATGGGTGCTAGGCATGATCCTTGGTCTTGCCTCGAGGTCATGCAATATTTCTAGCACGCATTCCACCTCCTCATCTTGCCCGAATACTCCTAGGCTGGACACCATTTTCAGATTTTTTGGCACTAAGTGGTTGTGTGCATGTAATATCATGCTCTAGGGGGCTGCGGAGTGGACCGTTCCAATTGATCCATAGGGTGGAGTGCATTTGGATTAAACTTCTTTTCAGGAGAACACCAGCCCTGATGATGTTTTGACTTTCCAGGAACCACTGGAGAGCAGTGTTCCCTCTAAGCTGAGTTAGTGTGAGCTAGCTCACCGTTTTTTAGCCTCCGGCTCACACATTTTTGTCTCAACTCAGGAAGGATGGCTCCAGAGCAAGCTAATTTATGCAGCAGCCAAACTGCTCGCTCACAACTTTAATGCCAGTAGCTCACAAAGTAGAATTTTTGCTCACAAGACTCCACAGCTTAGAGGGAGCATTGCTGGAGAGGTCTGCCCCTTTCCATGATTTTAATTTCTGGATCACCCACAAACAAACACTTATCCCAATCTCTGATAAAGCCCCCCCCCAACAGGCTCATCTATAGGACCTCTCTGATGGGACAGCCCTCTCCTTTGTCCCCTCCCTTTCTGCTTAGCTGAGGTAATCATCACAAATCTGTACTGTTACAGAACTAGGGAAGCCTTAGGACCGTTCTGGGAATAGAGCGGAGGCTGTTCAAGGACAGATAATTCTCCTGTCCTGTCCTATGCAACATTTATGATTTCTGCTCATCCCACTAATAACCTGTTCACACAAAGTGGCAGTGTAGTGTTGAGGGAATGGAATGCATTACTGTGCAGGGAAGTGCAAGATAAGAGTAGCTCAGGTATGTCCATAGTGTTGTCATGTCTGGGTTAGGATATATATGGTAACTTTGGGTGTGAATCCAGGAAAGTGCAGGGTTTGAGGAGGGGAGGGGCCTCAGTGTGCTTAATCAGCATATAGCCCAGCATTTAAGGCAGCCATTTTCTCCAGGGGCACTGATCTGTTAGTTGTAGATTAATTTATAAAAGTGGGAGATTTTGAGGCCCATCCTGGAGTCTGGCAACCCAGTCTGCTGTTGTGTTAACAGTTTTCTTTTCAGGTTGGGCCCAAGTATGCTTACTTAACCTCATTCTTGCCTGCCCCCACAAAAAACAGGTCAGGAGCATTCCTGTAAACAACTGTGGCCTCCCAGTGATGGCATGGCCTGTAGAACACCACGTGCAGCTGGTTGTGGTATTGCTGGATGTGCAGACTCAGAGACTGGAAATTAGCACCTTAACTACAGAGAACATCACACTGTGAAGGGGCTACCTACAAGAATGGCACCAGCGTGCACAAAATGCCTGTTCCAAGCCACTGGAGACCGCCATGTGACTGCCTTGTGCCGTTACTTTGTCAGGGGAACTTCCATGGCATGCCATGTGACCCAGGGAGAGGTGGGCAGGGGTGTGCTGGGGACAGGAGGAAATCACACTCTGGTTTTAACTGAGTGGGCCAACAGTTGGAAGCAGGGAGGATGGTATCTAGGGGTGGGGGGAGCCTTCCCAGTCCTCCAGTGCATGGGGAAAAAGCCCCCTTCTCCCATTGAAATTTTGCCCTGCACTGGGAGGCAGTTCTCTAGAAGCCCTCCTGGGACAGCAGCCAAGCAGACCAACAAGATTTCCAGATGGGTGCTAACTGAGAACATTTATTGGACCATCAACAATGAAGGAACATGTGAGTAACTGTTCTTATTTCAAAACTGAAATGTCTGCTGTATTTCAGTGCTGATACTCCCAAAATTGGTAAGTCCACATGCCAAGCACAGAAAAGGTTATTCATTGGTGAGCACGCCTCCTGAGTAGTCACCACATTAGCACCAATCGCACAGCCTTTCCCTGTTTGAGGTGCCTCTCATCAGCCACCCGTAGGAGTCCATTTGGGGTTTCAGTTGAACCATGAAGAGCCTAAGGAGCCATGTCCTCAACCTGTGGAATCATTCTATGGCCACGCTCCTCACAAATGTTATGCAAAATAACTCATGCAGATATAACAGGGACCACATTCTCCTCCTGAATTGGCAGCTTCGATGACAGGCAACACCACCTGGCCTTCAACCTTCCAGAGGCACGCTTCACAATGTTACGTGACCGACTATGGATCTTGTTGAATGCCTCCTGCTCAGGAGCCAGGGCTCCTGTGTAAGGAGTGATCAGCCATTTCCTAAGTGGATATGCCGTATCCACCAGTATAAGTGGAGGAATCTCCACACCTTCCAGAGCGATGGTAGGGTTACCTGGCAGAAAGACTCCAGCATCCATGCCTCTGCACAAGTTTGAACTACGGAACACATAGGCATCATGATTCTTCCCACTGTGTCCCACATGGACATTTATGAACCGTCCTTGGTGATCCACGGTTCCCTGTAGAAGCATTAGAAGCACTGAGAAGAAGCCCTTCCTGCTAATGTACTCCCCAGATTTGCGTACGGGGGCAAAAATCTGAATATGGCAGCCGTCCATAGCTCCAATGCAGTGGAGGAAGCCCAATGCTGCAAACCCATTCATTGCCTGCAAATGCAGAAGAAAGAGAAAACTTTGGTCATTGGTACACTCATTGTATACTGCATCCCCCACTCCATTGCAGGTGACAGTGAATGGATGTTGGCTTCCCCCTCAATACTGCAGTCATGTACACACTTGGTGATTGTCAGAGGTGGTCAGGGCAGACAAGATGAAGAGTGTGCCCCCACTTCCGGAAGAGATGCACCGAATGGCGGACACCTCTCTCCGCTCGAGCGGGAGAGGCAATCCGTGCCCGGTGGGGAGAAGGAGCTTTGGACTGGTGCTGAGCCCCCAGAGACCTCAGTAAAGGGGCTCTGCCTGGGGTGGCACGAGCAGGGACCTCTCCCGGCGGTGGCGACCGCGGGATCGAGGACCCCTTCATCACCCCCGTAGGTTCCCCCACCGCGGAAGCCTTAATGGCTGCAAGCGCAAACTGTGAAGCAGCAGAGAATGCGAAGCGATGAAACTATAACCCCTCCGATACGCACGGTGAAAACGTGAGTCTCAAAGAAGGACTGTAAATTAAGCGGGGAACGGGGCGGGCGGAATGAAAATCCCCCCCTCCATTACCGAAGCGTACTTATGGGACTTTCCCACGGTGTTACTGATTGAGTAAAACCGTTTGTGAACTGCAGGAGGGCAGGATCACATGCTTGAAGATAAAAGCTTTAAATCGAAATAAATGCCGCAAAGAAAGTCGCTTCTTCGATCCGTCTTATCTAACTGTAAACAAACCCGAAATAGCAACAATGACGGGGAAACCGAAACCTTCCCCTAAACTAGGAAGCGCTGCTCCGAGTTCAAAGGGCGATACCACAGAGATGAGTGCAATGTTCTCCGTGCTATTGCAACCTCTGGTGGACCAGATGACTACCCTCCAAAGAGATCTGTCGAGGATGGGCGAGTGGGCATCAACGTGGCAAATGAGGTTTAATGTGGCCAAGTGCAAAGTGATGCACATTGGAGCCAAAAATCCTAAATATAAATACATGTTGATGGGGTCCGAACTGGTGGAGACTGACCAGGAGAGAGATCTTGGAGTCATAGTAGAGATCTGTCGAGGATGGGCGAGTGGGCATCAACGTGGCAAATGAGGTTTAATGTGGCCAAGTGCAAAGTGATGCACATTGGAGCCAAAAATCCTAAATATAAATACACGTTGATGGGGTCCGAACTGGTGGAGACTGACCAGGAGAGAGATCTTGGAGTCATAGTAGATAACTCAATGAAAATGTTGAGACAGTGTGCGACTGCAATGAAAAAGGCCAACGCTATGCTGTGGGTTATTAGGAAGGGAATTGAAAACAAATCAGCCAGTATCATAATGCCCCGGTATAAATTGATGGTGCAACCTCATTTGGAGTACTGTGTATAGTTCTGGTCGCCACACCTCAAAAAAGATATTATAGCATTGGAAAAAGTGCAGAAAAGGGCAACTGGAATGATAAAAGGGTTGGAACACTTTCCCTATGAAGAAAGGTTGAAGCGCTTGGGGCTCTTTAGCTTGGAGAGACGACGGCTGAGGGGTGACATGATCGAGGTTTATAAGATTGCTAGGAATAAGGCCCGTTGTGGGAATAAATACAACGGGCTCTAGAAAGAGGCTCTGGGAGAGTGCCAAGGCCTTGGGCATCCAGCGTCAATTTGCTGTGGCAACCTCAGCAGGGTATAAGGACACAGAGTCTACCATTTTCTCCAGGGGAACTGATCTCTGCTACCTGAAGAGCAGTTGTAATTCTGAGTGATCTCCTGCCCTCACCTGGAGATTGGCAGCAGTGGTTCCCCAACAGGGAATAGCTGGTTTGGAGGGCACAGTCTATGGCATTGTGCCTGACTGAGGCCCCACCCCTCCTCAAACCTCACCCTCTCCAGGCTCTACCCCTCAAATCTCCAGGAATTCCCCACCTGGAGTTGGACACCCCATCTCCTTCCCAGCCAAGCATCAACTTACCTTAATTTCCCCCTCACTCTTCAGGTTTCCATCCCCTGACCCACTTGCAGCCTCTACCGTGCTTTGAAGCCCCTCTTATAAACACAGGTAACTGCCACTTTGTTTCACCTACCAACAGCCACTGAGGTAACAGTTGAACCTTATGGAGGAACATTTTAAACAAACCACAGGCAGCAGCCATCTTATAAACACAGGTAACTGTCATTTTGTTTCACCTGCCAACAGCCGCTGAGGTAACAGTTAATCCCCCCACAGGAAGGAAGCTGGAGAAGTGTCTTTGTCAAGAGCAAAAAACCATCTGCCAGGAATTCTGACAGGGCACAGAGGCTGAAGGAGTGGGTGGGGAAGAGGAGCAGACCCAGCCAATGGCATGCGAGTATTCACAGCCAGTGGACAGGGACAGCTTCTGATTGACAGGCCAGGGGACCAAAGGCTGGGGTGGCGTGTGGAATGTTCTAGAGAGTGCCAGCACCATCAGATAATTATTATATAGAGAGATGCATGGGATAGAGCAGGTAGAGAAAGAAGTACTTTTCTCCCTTTCTCACAATACAAGAACTTGTGGGCACTCAATGAAATTGCTGAGCAGTTGGGTTAAAACAGATAAAAGGAAGTACTTCACCCAAAGAGTGATTAACACGTGGAATTCACTGCCACAGGAGTGCCACAGGAGGTGGTGGCGGCTACAAGCATGGACGGCTTCAAGAGGGAATTAGATAAACATATGGAGCAGAGGTCCATCAGTGGTTATTAGCCACAAAGTATAGATAGGAACTCTCAGTCTGGGGCAAGTGATGCTCTGTATTCTTGGTGCTTGGGGGGGGCAACAGTGGGAGGGCTTCTAGTGTCCTGCCCCCACTGCTGGACCTTCTGAAAGCACCTGGTGTTTTTGGCCACTGTGTGACAGAGTGTTGGACTGGATGGCCACTGTCCTGATCCAACATTGGCTTCTCTTATGTTCTTATGACTTGCCTGTAACAGTTGGTGTTGGCAAGCCACCAGATGGTAATGGCTATCCACTCAGTGGGAATAGGTGACCTCATGTTTGTCCCTTGGCGCTCGATCCTTCCACGAAGACACTTCACCAACCAGTGGAAGGTGGCCCAAGTCATTCTGAAATTCAACAGCCACTGTTCATCTTCCCAGATTCTCAGAACGAAGGTATGCCCCCACTGCATAGACCAGGGGTAGACCCACCAGTGGTGATACCCTGCTATCTCAGCCAGGTTAATGAACAGGGACCTCACTTGTGACTTTCCCCAATGGTATCTCTGCAGTCTTGCTTGTCATTGAGCCCAGTAGCATCCCCATAGAATAGCCCTCTTCCTGCCGATACGGGCAATTGTGTCCTCTTGTTCTTGCAGGATCATGAACAGTGTCCTGATGCCTATCAAAAGGACAGTGCAAAGCGTGGCATGAGGATCCATTTTCCAACAGATCATGATGGACGCGCTAAAAGAGGAGTGATTCTCGACTGTGATGAGGCTGGCAGAAGGAGTACAGTGCATCAAAACAGAGGTGGTATTTGCGCATGTGCATATGCACAAAACTTGTTTTTTTTAATTGTGCCACGCTGCCACTTGGGCAGCACAGCTTTCTGTATGGTGCCTGGAGCCTCGTTGTGCGATGCAAGCGGTTGGGCGAAGGAGGTGTGATTATCTGAACCCGATAAAAAAATATCCTGGATCAAACTGCGCTGGGAACAAATCACGGTAAGCTTGCCGTGTGACCACACCCTAATTTGGATGGAAGGAGATGGATGAGCGATAAAGGTCTGGGCAGACTCAGCCATACTGTCACTCCCCATATGGGACAGTCTGTGGGTTTCCACCAGGTAAAGAACCCCATGCTCTTTCAAGCTGCCATAATTTAGACTTATTTCATCCTTTGGATCTATTCGACAAGGGGAAAGTTCTAGACAAATCACAATTTGAGACCAAAGTAGGAGAAACCTTGGTACTGATACTTTCAAATTAGAAACATGATAAATGTGAAATTTCCTCACAACAAACCTATTAGTCTCTTTACCACCTTTGAACTCTAATTGAAAAATAGTAAATCTATCAAATCAGTTATTATATCTAAAATATCTTTCCTTATTATATAAAGCCATTTTCAAGTGGCAAGATTCCATGGGGTGCCAAAAGCGGTCCCTGGCCACTGGCTGCATTCTCTCCCTGCTTTGCCTGAGTCCCGCCCACAGAGCCACCGGCCAGCGTCTCCGCCTCAGTCTGGAGGGAGCCAGCGAAGGGGAAGGACTGGGTGCTGGGTCCACTCTTCTCCTCCGCCCACTGCCAGGTGGGTCTAACTGTCCCCTCAATGGCATGCTTTTGTCAGTGAAAAGACAATGGACTTTCAGCATGACCCGCCTCCCCCGCCTGACTTTCCTGTCAGAATAAACTGAATATTCCTGCAGGAAAAAGGCTCTCTCTCCTGCTTAGCTCCACCATGGCTGGCTGGCTAATGAGTGGGCCAGCAGCCATCAAACCCTTCTCTTCAATCCCCTTCTGTGCAGCTGACTTTCCCTCTAGGGTTGCCAATCTCCAGGTGGGACCTGGAGATCAGCTGTTACTTGATCTCCAGATGACAGAGATCAGTTCCCCTGGAGAAAATGGCTGCTTTGGAGGGTGGACTCTATGGCATTATACCCTGCTGAATCCTTCCACACACACCTCCAAATGCTGCCCTCCACAGGATCCACCCCCCCAAATCTCCAGGTATTTCCCTAATCAGAGCAAGCTGGGTTGCCAAGCTGGCAGTGTGTGATGGAGGGGGTTATGCTGAAAGTCCATGGTCTTCTTACTGCAGAAGCAGGCCACTGAGGGGACAGTTAGACCCACCTGGCAGTGGGTGGAGGAGACTTGCCAATCTCCAGGCGAGGGTTGGAGATCCCTCAGAATTACAAGTGCTCTCCAGATGGCAGAGATCAGTTCCCCTGGAGAAAATAGTTGCTTTGGAGGGTAGACACTATGGCATTATACCCTGCTGAGTCCTTCCATTCCCCCCCCAAATGCCCTCCACAGGATTCACCCCCCAAATCACCAGGTATTTAGGGGCTGGCAACTGTCCCCTCAGTGCCTGTTGCTAGGCAACCAAGCTTGCTTCTCTGAAAGCCCCTTTCCACACCTACGTTGGCCTTTGGGAGACAACTCATTGGGGCAGCTGAACAGAATGCCATAGAGACCATCCTCCAAAGCAGTCATTTTCTTCGGGGAGGGGGGAAAGATCTGTTGTCTGGAGTTCAATTGTGATACCTGGTAATCTTCAGGCTCCACCTGGACGTTGGGTACTCTAGGCATAGCAGGCAGCGCTTCAGAGCAGGATCTGCTAGACCCAGGTTCTTGCTGAGTGGGTGATTTCTGGCCAGTCACAGACTTTAAGCCTAACCTACCTCACAGGGTTGCTGTATAAGTCAAAAGGGGGAGAGGAGAATGATGTCAGCTGCTTTGGTCCCCATTGCAGAGAAAGACTACTTTTTCTGCAGGGGAACTATGGTTGCCAATGTCCAGGCGAGGGCTGGAGATCACTCAGAATTACAAGTGCTCCCCAGATGGCAGGGATCAGTCCCCCTGGAGAAAATGGTGGACTCTGTGTTCTTATACTGGGCTGAGATGGACCCACTATGACATATCACAATGTGACATAGCAGTCAGGGCTTCAGAGCACAGTGGAGGCTGTGGGAGGGGGAGATGGAAAGTTGAAGAGTGAGGTTGATGATTGGCTGGAAAGGAGATAGGGTTGCCAACTCCAGGTGGAAATTTGAGGGATGGAGCCTGGAGATGGTGAGGTTGGAGGAGGGGGTGGGACCTCAGACAGGTACAATGCCATAGACTTCACCTTCCAAGCCAACCAGTCCCTCATGGAGAACCGTTGTTGCCAATCTCCAGGTGGGGCTGGAGATTACTCAGAATTACAACTGCTCTCTAGGAGGGAGGGGGGAGGAGATGGGAAACTGAAGCCAGGGGGCAGATAACAATATGTTGACAGTTGGCTGGGAAGGAGACAGGGCTGCCAACTCCAGGTTGGGAAATTCCGGGAGATTTGAGGCTGGACCCAGGAGAGGGTGAGTTTTCAGCAGGCGTGGGACCTCAGACAGGTACAATGCCATACAGTCCACCATCCAAACCACCTGCTCCCTCATGGGGAACAATTGCTGCCAATCTCCAGGGGAGGGATGAAGATCACGCCGAATTACAACTGCTCTTCAGATGGCAGAGATCTTCCCCTGGAGAAAATGGTGGACTCTGTGTCATTATACCCTGCTGAGGTCACCACAGCAAAATGATGCTTGAGTGCCCAAGGCTGGGGCACTCTCCCAGAGCCTCTTTCTAGAGCCCATTGTATTTATTTCCACAACGGGCCTTACTCCTAGTATAAAATACTTCTTGCTAAAAATAATGGTAAACTGGCACATAGCTTACAGTTATGATTGCCAAAATAGGATTAAGGAGGAGAATTGGGAACATCTTTGGAATAGTCCTAATTATACCTCAAAAAAAATTTTATGTTCGATTTCAGGCCTTGAAGATGGCTACCCACTGGTATTATACCCCCAAACAACTTTACAATATGAAAGCAGTTGACAGCCCTAATTGCTGGAAGGACTGCTGTCTAGTTGATTTCACACGTGTGGTCGTCCTGTCCAAAAATTAATAAATTTGGAGTTTTTATCATTAATGAAATAAAGGAGGCCACTAGAGAATTGATTCTCCTTTACCCAGAAATATTATTGTTAGGATGGTAGCCAGACACCCTGTCTGACAAAACAACTGTAGAAAGGATTGCTCTTCTGCTGGCCATAGCAAGATTAGAGATTGCGGCACATTGGAAAGACAAGGTGCTACCCTCAGTACACGCTTGGAGAATTTGACTATGGGATTACTTCCTAATGGGCAACGTTTTCCATACAATCCCAATGATCTGACAGATCTCACTCAAGAAAAATTCAATTTTTTCTGGTTCCCAATTGTGGAATATTTATCAAAACATGATATTCTTCCCCAAAAACTGATTTCATCATGATCTTATATATTTCTAATCTAAGAGTTCTTACTAAGGTTCAGTCTGCATGCGGGCAATGGTTGTTCTTTCTTAGGTCTTTCAAGGGAATTTGATCCCCCCCTTCAAATGTAGATATTACGTCAGCTTTTGCATGGTCTTCCAGTGGATGCCCTAACTGGACGGTGTTTGCTTCAACTGTATGTTTGATTATGATTGTCACTGCTCTCCCATATTGTAGTTGCTTATATCTGTACCACCGCACCATGCTGGCTTTTCAAACAGATGGCTATTTGGATATCCTGAGTTGGATCATAGAAAGTTTGGGACATGCACCTTAATTTGATTGCAGAAGGGTTTCAAAGCAGTACATGTGGGACCCACTACAAATTTCATAATAGGTTAGAGTGAAATCTGTCCAGCTGGGAGGAGAAAGGTTAAAAGCTGTAGACACCCATCAGAAGTGCACCGGCCAAGGTCTGGGGAACGAAGGGAGCCAGTGGAGGGAAGTCTGTTGTAACCAGTCTCTGTTTTCAAAGTTCCAGTGGGCTCAGGTTCATTCCAGGGGACAGAACACCCCTTCCCTCCCTCCCTCCCTCCCTGGGCCTCAAGTCACAGGTAGAGAAATGAAGGGCAGAGCTGGGCAGCAGGAAGGGAGGGGACCAGTGGGCTTCAGACCCCCCCCCCCCGAGATTTCCCTCCGCTCCTCTGGCAAAGGGAGAGGGCAGGAGGGCAACTCCTTTACATGCTTGGCAGCGTGGGATCGTATTGAGAATCTGGCAGTCTGGAAACTCACATCTGGTTGGAAAAATATCACAGCAAAGGGTGTGTAGAAAGGTGTGGGGGGGTTGTGTGAGGGATGTTTGGCTAGGCCTGGTCAGGGTCAGACGCACAAACACATACCAAAGTTCCAGCAGGAGTGTACGGTTGGAAGTGTGCACTCCTGAGCTCTGCCTTAGGGACAGAGCATGAAGAAAAGCCTGGCTGGTTGTAGGGAGTCCATACTCTTAAGATGCAAGCCGATTGTGAGGCCAGCGTACAGAGGGAGGCCAGCTATTGCAAGGGCAGAGGCAGGCAGTCAGCAGGAGGGGGCAGGAGCTCTGACAGCCAGAGAGCCATGCACAGGAAGCTCTCCAGACCCCGGGAGGGCAAGAGGGTGGCTCGAGAGGGTGCTGGAGCATGAATGGGGACTGTTCTAGATGGAGCCGGAAGTGCTGCGGCTGCACTGCAGGTCCAGGAAAATGAAGCCCAGCAATCCTGGTGGCCATTTCTGAATAAAAGGATAGACCGGCAAGGGATCTCTGTCACATGCATGCCAAATCCTTGCTCTCAATGCTGTGTATGCAAAATAAAGGTGTACTCCTATGCCAGTGCAGAAGATCCATCACAAAAAAAGAAGCATCCTAGCCCACAGCCATACCTTTTGCCCAGCAATGTGCAACAGTCCTTCCTCCTCAAATTCAGCCCAGAGACCCAACGCTCCACCTCCCCCCGACCAAAATAAAGAAAAGGACATGCAACAAGATTAGCAGCTAAGAACATGTTAAAACCCACAAATCTCCAATTCCTGCAGAGTTAATAAAAACCAAGCATAGACCTCATCTTATGCAAATCATACAAACTTCTAAATGTTGCAAGTCACCCCAGCAGCATATATAGAGTTTTTTCTGAGTTAATAACAGAGGGTGAGGTGGCTGGCTTATTCGGAGAAGGCAGCACAGGCTGCGGGAGGCCAGGGGGGGCCACAGCATCAAGCCTGTACAACTTGCTGTCTGTCGCATCACACTGAGCACCCCAGCCGTGCAGTGGGGACTTTGTAATGGGTGGACTAGCCCCAAGATCAATGCCAACCCCATGCACTAATGAGGATCTGTATTTGGGTTGGGGCTCCTACATGTATCCATATGTTTGTGTGAGGCTGCCATGGTGGGAACTTGTCCTCCCACTATTTCTCTGATTACTCCGCTTTGCACCCTAGAAGGGGAACGAGACAGCCACCTGTTTTATCTCATTTTTCCTAAGTCTAAAGCAGCTGCCGGAGAGTAGGCATTCTTTAGTGCGGAAACAACTCAGAGGGGAGAGGAATCTCCTCCACTAGCACTGTGGCCCCAGTCCAAACCCAGATCCTTGGTGCCAGGAGTAGTTTGGGTCTAGGTCAGAAGTGAAAGCTTCAAGACCTATTTGAGCCCCTAATCTTTTGATTTGACAAATTAAGTCTGCAAATCCTTTCTGCCATTACCATTTGCCAACCATACATTTGGTCCATTCTAACCACTTGAAAGGCTGCCTCTGGGAGTTTGAATTATTGTTCAGGTACAAAAACTAACAAACCAATACAGGCAATGAAAACATCTGGGAAGAATTAAGCAGAAAGAAGTCAATGCCTATGAAACCATCTGGGAAGTAACCAATAATGCACTGAGAAGGGATCTGAAGACAGGCATCAGCAAAGACAGAGATGCATCTGTGCAGCACTGAGATTCTTTTGCTTCTTCAATTGTGGATAGTCTTCATTCTCGTTTCCATGATGAGCCGTAGTCTGGCCAGGTGCTTCATCCTCTATGTACCATCACAGGTGAGACAGTCAGCTGGTTGGACTGTGTTTGCCTTTGACAGGAAGCTGCAGGAATGTCACCACTAAAGGCACTGTGTTATCTTCCCAGAACACAGACTGCAGAGGGGGCAATATCAAAGTGATTTCACTCAACTGCCTTTTCATTCCAGTGGGAGCTTGAACAGGAGAGAGTCCCCAGTGGATTGTGCTTTGAACCACAACCCTTTATTATTGTTCCTCCCCAAAAGCTACAGAGATGCAGACAGATCTGTCCAGTTATCTACAAC
The DNA here is from genome assembly GCA_029233225.1 of Lepidodactylus listeri. NCBI lineage: Eukaryota > Metazoa > Chordata > Lepidosauria > Squamata > Gekkonidae > Lepidodactylus > Lepidodactylus listeri. The sequence continues at coordinate 6,127,624 of JARCFY010000020.1, read as the reverse complement.
ACTTCTTATCTTCCTACCTGTAGCACCAGAGGACTGAATAGCATGTTCATGTGAGCTACAGGATGGCCAAAACATCACAGTGGCAGGTCCACCATGACGTTGGGAAGGTATTAAGTCCAGACAGCTGTTGTATGTGAGAGAATGCTTTCTTCCCCCCTAATCCAGGGTACGCCAGATGCTCAGAGACATTTTTTGTCTTTTATGTCTACATGCTGGACTTCTGCAGTGGTCCATCTGGAATGACAGCATTCCCAATACCTTCCAGAAGACCATCCCACTGGTCAAAGTCTTCTTTCATCTCTAAGAGAGGAGAAAGAAGATTCACACAGAAAGGTTATTGAACAGGAGGCCACTGTTGGCAAGATTCAGTTACAACCATTAAAAGAAAGAACACCTGCAGGATTCATTAGTATATATTTGTGGTAGTTTTAAATTGACCCCCACCCCCAAGTTTTCATATTAGACAATGTTTTTCATTGTTTTTTTTAAACTGTGAATCTTCATCTATCTGCCAGCCCCCTCATACATCAACCAGTTCCTGGGTGAGAGATTGTGGGATATAAATGCTTACAATGAATAAATAAGTACCTATTAATGCCTGCATCCTTCTAAAAATGCAACACAGCATGTAGATATTTGGCTCAACAAAGCAAGGCCTCTGGTTTAACTAGCACATTCAGCACTCCCAGACTGTGGGTGGGTTTGTAATACAATATTCTGCTTTCAGGATGGAGATACCCTATGGAAAGTGGGTGTATATTTTCAGCACTCTGTACCTGAACAACTCCTGCATCTCTTTCCAAAGTCCTGGGAAAGATGTTGCCCTCCCTGGAATGCAATCTCTCCCGCAAGCACTATAATACTGTAATAAAAGTCGGTATGTACATTTATGACACAATTTGGACATTTGGGCTAGAGATGGTGAGGAGGCACAAGAAAGGAGCATCTGGCATCGTAGGAAATAATGCTTCTGCCAGACACTTCCAGCACCCTTAAAAACCACTGTCTGCCTTTAGGACTACAGAAGCTGAAATCGTGCTATGCTATAGGTGGCTGCAAGAACCAAACAGAAAAAGCTCTGTGGGATCAGGTCAGGGATCAGTCCAGCATCCTATTTCCCGCAGTGGCCAGTCAGATGCCCCAGAAGCAGGGGCACTGAGAGCAGTGCAAATAGGAAAAAAAAGGAAAGAAAAGAGCCAACCAAAACCATTCTTCAGAGGCAAAAGTGGAAGGAATGTACATATCATGAGCCCCAATCCAACCATCAAATTGCCTTCAAGCGCCCTGAAACAACCAGAATTTTTATTTATTTAGATATTTTAGACCCTGCTTTTTCCCTAGCGGGGATCCAACACAGCTTATAACATCATTCTCCATTTTATCCTCACTACCTTATGAGGTAGGTTAGGCTGAGTGTGTCTGGACAACTGTCACCCAGCAAGTTTCAATGGCAGAGAGCGGATTCAAACTTGGATCTCCCAGATGTTAGTTGGAACAAAGGACAGCTTACGTCTCCTCCCTTTCTCCTATTTATCTACCTAGAGATTTATACCCCACTTTTCTCCCCAAAGGGGACTCAAAGCAGTTAACAACATTGTTCTCTCTTCTCCTCCATTTTATCCTCACAACAACCCTGTGAGGTAGCTTAGGCTGACTGGCCCCACGTCACCCAGTACATTTAAATGGAAGAGCAAGGATTAGAGTCTGGTCTCCCTGATCCTAGTCTTGCACTCTAACCACCCTTCCACAGCGCCTCTCAGCCTCTCTCTCCAGTGTACATGCGCTCGCTCCCCCCGGACCTTTAACTTACGGAGATGTTTCTGTAGGAAGGCCAGCGCAGCCTGGTTAGTGATGTCCAGCCCTTCATAAGGATTGATGGTGCCTCTCGTTTGGAAGACTCTGTTCAAGAGATTCCCCGCAAGGAAGGTGAAGTCGGTTTGACTCTGATGGACAGTGCCCCTGGGAGGAAAACACAAGTCCTTAGTTCAGAAGGACAAAAAGCAATGGGTAGGGCTGGATCCAGAAAGATCACAAGTTCACCTCCTAACCCTAACAGTGGAAACGGTATGTGTTAAGCCACAAACATCAGTCCAACTTCTCCTTGAAAATCCCCATGCAAGAGAAAAACATCACATGCTTATTGCTACAGACCCAGGGTGAAGAGGGTGGCTGCAGCCCATGGACATTGATTCACCTGACCTAAGCCTTTTTCAAAGTCCAGGATCTTTAAGTTGTGATATTTCCAGGAAAATGCATGTAAGGAAGAAACCGGCTTGTGTGTAAAAACAAAACAAAACAGCAACACCAAAGAACTGGACGAGGGCAGGAGGGGGAGGATCGACCTTGCAAGTCATTGCAGAAACTGCCCAGTTCTTGACTTCACAAGAGCTGCATACCTTAATTAACAGCTGGACTGGAGAGAGGGAGGGTCAGCGTCCTAGCAGGGCGGTCGAAGGATAACAGCCAAGAGCTGGGGGTGGGGGAGTTTTTAAGCCTGTGTCTTCTGGGCAGGATTTTCCTACCTTTTGGAGTCTGTGTAAGTTTCAGCTGATTTTAATAACTGCATTTTGGCAACCATTGAAGGATGCTGAATTTTCTTTTGTTCATCTAATTATTGCTAATCAAGGCTGCCTTGCCTTTTCATCAATAATAAAAGTGCTTTGCCAGATTTACTGAACGGGAGTGTAAAGCCTGAGGTTAAATATTCTGATGGAGAACGCAAAGCCTGCAGCTGGCAATGCAAGAGACCTTTTTTTTTTTTTAAGAGTAGAAGCATTCCTTATTTTTTTTAAAAGCAACTGATCCACCAAGTATTCAACCTTCTAGAAGTTGCTCACCTGATTTACCCAGGACTGCCCACCCAAGGTTCCTCCTAAAGTTTTTGTTCAAGGTCACCATCAGCCTTCTCATGGTCCAGAAAAATCACTCTTTAGCAACAGACATTTACTTAAGAGAAGTGTTTGCTTTAAGTGGGTAAAAACTTCTGGATTTTAAAAAAGAAACAAAAACACTTTTTCCAGTTCATGTGTTACCAATCTAATAATTTGTATATACCATAATGTCCCTCCTGAGGCCTTTGGGCTTTATGAGAGAGCTGTAGAAGCTTGCTAGTAACTAATATTTCTCAATATTTGAAGCCCTACTGAAAACGGAGAAGCTCCTCCAAGCCAAGATGTCTAGCTACAAATTACCTTGCATTAGTTATTTTTTCAAAACAAATGTGAACTCCATATTTGACTTTGAACCATTTAAGGCTGAATGTACATTAAATAATACAAGTGTGTTTGTGTGGGGGGGGGACCTGCAAGGCATTGCAAGGAGGTGTCTCATTTTCCCCTCTCCCACTATTTCTTTTCCTTCCCTAAACCTTTCTCCATTTACTGCTCCCTCCCTTCCCTTCCCACAAACCAGCCAACCTATCTTTCCCTCTTTTTTTCCAGTTTTCTCTCCCTTCCCATCCCTGGGCACTCTTTCCCCGGGAAAACTCTGGCTGAGTTTCACAGTGCCAGCTGCTGGTGTGGGCCACGGCCAGTAGTATGGTGGGGAACACATAAGGACTTGTGGGGGGGGGGGCTTGTTTTCTCTTATATCCCTGCCACATTATTTCCTCTTTCCTTACAGACCCCCACCCCCACCTTTCTTTGCTGCCTTCTCTTTCCACTCACCAAACAACTTACCTTTTATCTACCCCCCCCCATCTTCACCTATATTGATTATTTACTTTATACCCCACCCTTCTCCAAAATGAGGCCCCAAAATGGCTGACATCCTCCTCCTCTCCTCCGTTTTATCTTCACAACAATCACCAGGAGGGGCAGAGCAGGCTGAGAGAGTGTGACTGGCTCAAAGTCACCCAGGGAGCTTCCACGGCATAACTGGGATTCAAATCTGGATCTCCCAGATCCTAAACTGAAACTCTTAACCACTACACCATATTGGCTTTTGTTGACTGGCTGCTGTTGAACAGCTGGCCCTGGGTGAGTCATGCAAGTCAGGTAGTAACAAGTTTCCTGATGTGTACTGCTGGGCCTGGCTCTGATGAGTCCTTCTTCAAAGGCCAAAATACCCCTGGAAAGGGCCCTGCCACTCCCACTGCCTTTTATTGATAGAAACCAGGGCTTGAAGACTAGCAATACTGTGTGGTTGCCTACCAATGGTCATTGAGGGCATTCTTTTCTTAAAGCTACAGTCACAACTTCTATTATTGGGGGGGGGGGTTAACCTCCAATGTATTTTATTTTAGATTTCAGATTTTTTGCAGACCTGGAGCATTTTTCAGATTTGTAGAAAGATCTGTCTGGTCTGTTCATGCATTCAGCCCCAGGATTTAAGTATCCATAGATGTGGCCGTGTTGAGAATTTTTGGACAACTGAGAAATGGCATGTGTTTCTACCTATTTCTTATACAATCATTTCCTTCATACCTTTCCACTCTTTGGTTCAGCATTTTACATCATATTTTCAGTCCCCCTACTGGTTTCACTCTCCTTCTGTCAATCGCAAGCCTGTATGCAAAGGAGGTGGCTATTACTTCTTCATACAGTGCCTACCTCTTGATACATACTGGGGTGCATCAGTCTACAGAATTTGTAGAGAAGGACATTTCACTCCCCCCCTCCCCCACTGCAGCCTACTCAGCCCCATCAGTTATGTTCCTGGGGATCAGAGGAACATAAAGAGGGGCAAAAGAGGGGTCTGCAGCAGGAGGGGGAACGGTCAGAAATTGCTATCCTCTCTTCCAAAGAAATGTCATAAAGTCTTTAGAATGCATGGTTGCATGCATGCCACCAGTGATAATATGACTGAGTTCCAAGTGGGTCCAGGCTTACAAGATAGTGATGATTTTGGTCTCGTTGTTCATGGAGCAGATCTTTTTCATCTTGGCCACGCTATCCACAGTCTGAAAGGTCTCGCTGTTGACGAAAAGCACTGGTTTGGTCACTTTCGGGTAGAGAGAGTTTTCCAAAGGGAACATCCAGGTGTCAAGGGCAACAGCACACCTGTAGGGGACATAAATGCACAGTAAGCACTAAGCAGAGATCCAAGGCTGTGGATTCCCACCTGGCTATGTGTTACTAGAAAGAAGTCCAAGTTGCCACTCTGGAGCCTTCAGGGCAACCTCCGCTCTTAACAACTTCAGAGCCACATCTGGAGTATACTCACTTGAATTGTGCCTCTTTCACAAGGGCGAGGATTGCTGTTGCCCCACCGAATGAGTGACCCATGACGGCCACTCTGGACAAATCCACATTGTCCTGGAAGACAAAGGGAGGGAAGTTTTAAAGATGCCAAATGCCTAGAGTTTCTTCTTCACCCCACCACCATGTTCAGGGGTTGCTAATTTTTTCTTTAATGAAAGCTACTTCTGAGTAACGATTTTTTTTTTCAAGCTATTCCCCCCCCCCCCCCCCCAATCCCTATCTGGCAAACTACCTAGTTTTGTTCTGTTGTAGAAACAGAATATGGAATAGGAAGAAATGAAGCTATCAGCTAAGCGCAAAGAGGACACAGGAAAATTATATGAACTAAAAGCATTAAGATGAAGCCTAGAACAGATCTTTTCTCATTCTTTTCCTGGGTTTCTCGGGGATGCACAAGCTATGGTGCAACATCTGGTGAGCTTCTCATACTCATGAGCTATTTGCTGAAGATCCCTAGTTTAGAGGGTCCCTGGGATCATGGGAGATCTTGTGTTCAAAGACCTCATGTTCAAAGACCTCACCCAACACAATCTCCTGGTTCAACTGCTTGCTTCTCCCTGAGCTGAGAGGAAGGAGTAGACCACTCCAAGGCCTACTCTGATTTCTCCCTGAGGAATACCACAGGGGGCAAACATCTGTTCAACATCTGAACAGGCTCCTGCTGGAAAAATTAATGAGACAGATTATAAGGTGGGACAAATATTTGTATTTGATACTGCGCTTTTTGATTGCTTAACTTGGGACTCAAGGCAGATTACACAGTGTAAATCAATGCAATTAGTAGGATGAAATATCTAATAAGCAATGCAACAGGACTAGGATTACAGAAGTCTGAAACAAAGTGTCAAGTACTAGACACAACTTCTTAAACAACACAGAAAATGGTACTACATATGTAGAAAGCAATGAAATACCATACAGCAAACAGATAATACATATTAAATGCAGTGGAATAGTCCACAATCTCATTCCTTGCATCAAAGCCTTCCTGTAACATTCCATTATAATATAACTATATTGCCTTTACAAAAAAGCCCTCCTCAACACTGACTCAATCCGTACAACAACACTGCAAGGTAAGTGCAGGACGGTTATATCACAGCATGGCCACCGTGAGAGAGAGTGTGTGCATGCAAGTGTGTGTGCAATTCAGGCAACAGCAGTTTGTCAAAGGCCGCCTGGAGAGTTTGGAGTGGTGGTGAGATTTGAACTGGGGCCTTGCTAGCACACACCCAGTTCTCAAGTTTGGCATGAACCCCTGTTTGCCCCTACTATTCTCTGATACAGTGACTCTGAAAACAGAAGCTCCATTTAATTATCCTGGCTATCATTGGCTGGTGGATTTGTCTAATTTCTTTTTCTCAAGGCCATCAACTAAGGTAACACCCACCAGATCTTGAGGCACAGGATGCCTGCAAATGTCCTGCTGCAATGTGGCTCTGAAGCCCTCCCCCCAAAACCCGGGTTTGTGTAGTTTATTAGGAAGAGATGCCCCCACCTGCTGACTCGACTACCACCAATGAGTGATGGCTTTGAGGCTCAGGGCAGGATTTTGGATGCTGAGTGCAAGAATGACCGGGGAGAGAGAGAGAGAGAGAGAGATACCAGAGCAACAGACATTCTTTGGTTTCCAGTTTGATTTGGGAAATCCGTCAATCTCTGCCTGCTGGGCAGGGCTGGTCCTGCTCCCCACAGCCCCCCCCCCCCCCCCCCCGGTCAGTACAATATGGAAGCGGAGTGGCTTCAAATAGAAGCAGGCCATAGACGGGGTGGTGCCATGCCTGTGGTGTATCCATTCCCGTAACCCCCTTTTTATACATAAAGTCAAAAAGAAACCCCAATACGCAAGCCTTTTAGTGCCCTCTGTGAAAATTCCTAGACACTCCTGCCCATTCCACTTCCTAGCCAATTTAGGGCCGGATCCTGCCACAAGGAGCAAGTTCTTTGTGGGGTTTGTAGGTAGCGTTTTTTTGGTGGCAGGAGCAACCACTGACAGTCTCGTAGGGAGCCCAGCCCTGCATCCATGAAGGGATTTCATACATGATGCGATGCCTTTGTCCCACAGGGATAATGCAAAAGTCATGTACTAAATATAGGGAGGAAGAAAGAAAAGTTGGCTATGAGAAGAGACAGAAGGCTTGAAAAAAAATTGTTACAGGGACATGAGGGTTGGAAAAAACAGAAGGGAGGGGGGAAGGCAAAAGAAATAAGGCTGGCTTTGTTCTGGCGGCTGCCGCCCTGGATGCCTCCCGCTTGTACACTTTGGGGAAGTAGGGCAGGATTAGGCTCCCCCTAGTGGCCAAAGCATAATATCACAGGGAGGTCTTGCTAGGAAGACAGACAGCTGCTAGGAGAGAGCCTGAGACGGCAAGGGAGAAACAAAACGGGGGAGGTGGGACAGGCAGGCATGCACGAGGTGGACTGAGGCTGCTCAAGACTCGCAATCAGCTGCAGACCCTCCAATATCTCCGAGCTGGAAACCAGGACCCTGATATCCTTACAGCACAACCCCCTTTTCTTCTAATGCCAACACCTGGTGCCCTAATCTGTTTGCTATCTTTTTAAAATTAGTATTATTTTAAACACTTTTGGTCCTGCCCCTTGATTAGGGACCTGGTTCTTTGGTTGCCTAACAGCATGTGGGTGGTGGGAAACTGTCTACAGCGCACCATTCTAGTGGAACGGCTGTGTTAAATTGTGGTAGCAAAAGCAAACAGGAATCTTGGGGCACCTGAAAGAGCAGCATGCTGTTTATTCAAACCGTGGCTTCCTTGCTAGTCTCTGCCACTTGAAGTTCTATGGGTACAATCAGCAATGAGGGCTGGACTCTTCTGACGGGGCACTGAGGCGCTGGAGCCCCTTCTCAAGATAAATCCACCTGGTCCCTTCCTTGTGGGTGTTTGAGCCCCACAAACAGGTGGTGCTTTTAAAGAGGGAATTCAGAGCTCCCAGCTGGATGGATTTGCTGATTCTGGTTTGCTTCCTTTGTGTTGAAATGCATGTTTAACTGATTTGGTCATCACTCATATTTGCCAATATCCTTTTCAGTTTCAATGATTTTTATTTGTTTTAGAATTTTAAAACAAAGCTTGAGAGTGCTGCACTCTCATCACAACAGGGGCTGCATACAATCCCAGCACCAAGGAAAGTCAGGATGGTTTCAGGTTTCATACTTGGTCTTTTCCAGTCTCAGTCCTGGTCCTTGGGGGAATGGACTGTCTGGAGACAGGTTCTCTCTGGTGACACATAGGACAAAATGCAAGGCTATTTAAAAGGGCCTTTGGGAACTGACCTGCTGCTGGGCTGATCGTTTGAATCTATTGGTGGTGGTGGATTTAATTTTTATGTTTCTCTGGAAACCACAGAGTATTTGTCAGAAAAGCAGTATATTAATATTTTAGATAAACAAATATTGAGGATTCCGTTCCATTAAAAAGCAGGATAGAAACACCCCACCCCCACAAATTATCAAGTGCATTTTTAACCTGCCCTTCCTCCAAGGGGAGTGCGCCTGGTTCTCCCTTTCCCGCTTCAGACTCACAACAACCATGTGAAGTAGATGAGGGTGTGAGAGGATAACTGGCCCAAGATCAATTTTAGTGAGTTCTGTGGCAGAGTGGGAATTTGAACCCAGGTCTCCCAGATGTTAGTCTAACCACTATAACCACACTAACTTTCACAGACCAGCCCAACAGATCTACAGCTCATTTGCAGAACCAAGCCCTGATCCCTGTGGGGAAGATCAGGATCAGTGCAGTCTAGTGCAGCGGTTTTCAAACTGCACCCCCGGGATCCCCTCAGAAGCACCCTTGCTTTGTGTCACAGGGAAAGGCTCAATGCGTTCCACATCTTTACCTTCAGCGAGAACAGATCAAAGTCTGTGTGCAAGAGGTTGACAGCTGCTTTGCCACCACTGATGTTCCGGATCAGCTTCAGTCCCCGTACGCACTCATTTGCTCGCTGATGGAGCTGGAAGCAAAAAAAGAATACCTGAAGTCAATCCACTGTTCTTCCGTTGACTAGCAAGACAGAATCTTAAGACACAGGCAAGGAATGAAAGGTTAAAAAGCATCCACAGGGGTCCCCCAACTTAGGTCAGGGTTGTGCAATGGGGGTGGGGGGAATCATTTTCCCTGGACCATTTCTCCTGACCTTAAATGCTTCCCTTGACCTCCTATAATACTCAGGGTTGCCAGCTCGGGTTGGAAACTTCCTGGACATTTCCGGGTAGAGCCTGGGGACAGCAGGGTTTGAGGAAGGGGGGGGACCTCAGTGAGGTATGATGGCATACAGTCCACCCTCCAAAGCAGCCATTTTCTCCAGGGGAACTGACCTCCGTTGTCTGGAGATCAGTTATCATTCCAGGAGAACTCCAGGCCCCACCGGGAGGTTGGCAACCCTACTCCATTGGGGAAACCATACCGGCCACCACTGCTGTTCACCCAATCAGACAGCTATTCCACATTCCTCTATATGACTTATTTTAACTGGCAGCAGATCTGCAGGGTCTCAAGCAGAGAAAGGCCTTTTGCATCACCTGCCCTCTGAGGTCCTTTATTTACATAGCCATTTATTCCCTGCCTTTGTTCCCCAGGGGGGATCCAAATCAGCTTACAACAGAATTTTCCCCTTTTCCATTTTCTCCTATCCACCCCCACCCTGAGGTATCTAGGCTGCGAGGGTGTGTGAGTTCCCCAGGGAACTTCCACAGCAGAGAGGGGGTTCAAACCCAGGTCCTCCCAGATCCCAGTCTGACACTTGAAGCACCAGACCATGCTGGCTCTCGTTTTAACAGGAAACACCAGGGACTGAACTCAGGACCGTTACTGTGCAAACTGCACACTCTAGTCCCCCCAAAGGCTCTGTAAGGGAGCAGTGGGAAGAGGGGGAAGCAAAAATGAGAGGGGAGCTCCATGCCTTGGCTCCAATCCAACCCAGCAGGCCTCCCCCACGGATGCCATTTGCTAAGTTTAAAAGGCTTGGGAAGTTTCCCACCATCTCTTCTCATTTGGCCCAGAAAACTAAACAACACAGGAAACTCAGTGTTGGCCCAAGAGGCAGGAGATCCAGGCTCAAATCCCCATGTGGCTGTGAGACTTGCTAGATGACCCTGAGTCTGTCCCTTTCCCTTAGCCTCACCTACCTCACAGGGCTGCTGGGAAGATAAAAATGGAGAAAAGAGGAACTGTGGGCAGCTTTCTAAGCTCCTGGAAGAGGACTGGTTGGGGGAGGGGGGGAGAAAGGGCTATAGAAATGGTGGTGCTTTGATCTGAATTTTATTCTGCCATGCTTTGTTAAGAATAAGTCCGTGAAGATGGCTGTACCTGTGGATTTCGGAAACGAAACTCTTTCTGATCTTTTGGCACCCCTCGATAGGAGAGCCATTCTTCTTGTACCGGAGCCTCAGGGAAGTCTGACGCTTCAGATTCCAGCTTGCAGAAGTAAGTGGCAGAAGCAGAATAATCTCTGGAAGAGCAAGTATCAGTTAAGCATTCCCTTCTGGCTGAGACAGGCAAGAACACAAAGAGAGAAAGAGATCTGGCTGACGTCCTCAACCATCTCCGCGCCCCATTGAACCCAAAGGCAGCTGGAAAGTCATAAATCCTCATTTGGAGAACCATTCTGTTCAGTTTTCCCTGCTGCCTTCTACACACAGATCTCCATTCTGGAACTCCTATGTGATGCCCGTATCACACTCCCTATTCTGTACCCCAAACCCACTCTGTCTGAAGTTTTTTGCTTAAGCCAACAGTTCTCAAACCTCTAGAAACAGGACCCTTTTCTAAACCTACTGTACTTAACAGGATCTGTTTACCAGGAACTCCAAACTATTCCACACACACACACACACACACACCCCAACACAGAATGCAGGGATCTCTCAGCCGTTCACAATGAGCAAGTTTACCTTCCAATTTTTTGTAAATACAGAGTATAACTGGGCAAGAGGCTCTATTTCAGGGTCATTTCACACACTATGCAGAGGCAAACCCAAATTTGCCATCATCTTACCCCTCTTCCATCTAGCCCCATCTGGGAAAAATCTGCCATCTTTCTTTTATCTTTGTTTGTTTAAAGTAGCCTGTGTTTTAATTCACAAACTTGCTTTGGAAACTTGGTTGAGAGTGTGGTCTGGGCCTGTATAAGGGCTGTCAACCTCCAGGTGGCCTGGAGTCCAGTTCTTATCTTATCTAACTGTTCTTTCAACTCAAAGGTCTTGAACAGATCAAAATCCAACCCTCTTGCAAGCAGTCACTGCAACTTAATATCTGACAGCTGCTGAGGTGGTTATCTGATCCTCATCTACAAGGAAAAACTGGACAATTTTTGAGATGATAAATTCACATAACTTATTAAGAGGCAGGACAAATACCTTCCTCTCAGATTAGACCACATTTCACACTCCAGTAAACGACTCAAGCTGACCACATCCACATTTACAAACTCTGTCTGGATATGCTATGCCTGCAAACCGGCCTTCCAGCGTAGCTGAGGAAAAAGAATTTAACTGAGCAAGCATAAATGTTCTTCTATATTCACCCAGAATTACAGCAGATCTCCAGACTACAGAGACCGGTTCCCCGGGAGAGAATGCCAGGTCCAGAGGGCAGACTATAAGGCTCCTTCCCCAGGTACCACCCGGGAATATCCAGAAATTTCCAAGCAACCCTCTCCTGTATTTAATAATTAGTAATCAAAAGAAGGGTTGCAAAAAAGCTATTTATTTAAAGTAGTTTGAGGCCACTTTATTGTAACAGTGCAGTAATATGTTCTAGCATCTCATTCTAGTCAGGCCAGAAAGTTAATTGCAAAAGGGTGTTAGTCTATCATAGCAAAATAAAACAGAAGTCCAGTGAGCTTAAAGACTAACAATATTTATTTCAATATGAGCTTTCATGAGTCACATCTCACTTCTTCAGATGTATGAAAGAAAATCATATCCGGAATCTTAGTTACAGGGAAAACTGGAGTGGGGATGAAGCAAAGAGTGAATTCTGCCATGAATTTTTCAAATGTAGATTTGGGAGGTGGATGGGGGGAGATAGAAAGGTTAGGTGTGAATCCTCTCATAAAACTTCAACGTCAAGCCAGTGACTCTCAGAGACAGAAATCAAAACAGCAGTATGAAATTAAACCACACAAACAGCTAAGGTCCAGCCAGAGAGGACAGGATGAGATAATTAATAGTTGCTGTAAAAGGGGAGGGGGCAACAACACACCACCACCTAAAAGAACTATAAACTAAATAAAACATCAGCCATGAAGAAATGTGTCGGGTTGGGGAAAACTACAAGGGGATGCAGGAGAAGAAACCTTCCCATGATTATATCTGAACTACTATGCACAAGTTTAGGGAGAAAAGCAATCTCAAAGGACACATTGCCCTCCATGTCTGATGACATGCACAGCCAGACCTGCAAACATAGACATCCATGCAATTATCTTTGCCTTTCCTAATCTGCCCTCTGTCATTTTCTCCACTGTCTAAATATCAACTGTAAGCTCCTTGGGGCAGGGATCTGTCCTTTTCACCAGTCAGCAATGTGCTACAATGATAAGAATACAAGTATGCTCAATTCAATATTCTGCTGAGTGAATTACCCACAAAGTAAGTTGCCTTATTTTCTCTCACCTGTGACATGGGCAGTTACCAGGAAGGCTCTCTATCTGAAGGGGGGGGGAGCCTTTCCCCCTCACTCTTCCAGACAGCTGGTATTCGGGGGCACCCACAGTGCAATGCTAGAGAGAGCTATACGCTTCTAAGATGGATTCAGGAGGGCAGCCATGTTGGTCTGAAGCAACAGAACAATGTTTGAGCCCAGTGGCACCTTTAAGACCAACCAAGTGTAATTCTGGGTATCAGCTTTTGTGTGCATGTAAAGCTTATACCCGGCATTAAACTTTGTTGGTCTTAAAGGTGCCACTGGGCTCAAACTTTGTTCTATAAGCTTCTAAGATGATGGACTTTAGATGGGTATAACTCTCCCTAGGGTGCCGCTGCCAATAAAGCCAGCAGACTCAGGACAGACAAAAGGAAGTACTTCTTCATACCACATTTAAGGAAAACTGCAGAATATCCCATGAAGACCTTTGCAGCACACAAACTGACTGAAGTCTTCCCTGTTCTCAGAAGATTCACTCTCTCACCTGTGTTCAAGGGCCATCACCAGAAACCCACGAGAAGCCATTTCAGCACAGATAGAAGAGTAAACAGTTCTGAAAATCAAAGGGTGGAAAAGACAGTAAGAACATCAAATCATTCCAGCAATTCCTCCGGCTGGGGTGGGTGGGTTTGGGTCATGCTGGCAGCTTTCCAAAAACTGATTAATAGGCTACCATTAATCATAACCATGTCATATCTTTCTATTAGGGCCAACCAAAATGACACAAAATATTATGCAGTCTTTCAAGTACAGCTGTTCGCAGTGTTTTATGCCTTTAGCCCTTCCAAATCCCTCCCTGGATCCCATCTTTTCTGCACAGCCTTTGGCATATCCTTTGACATGCTCCAATGAGGTGGCTGACTCAGGCAGTAGATTTAGGGGGGTAGCAACCTCCTTCCCTTCCCCGCCACCCCTCCCTTGCCCTTGCTTCATTGTACCCCTTCACCTCTGCAACCTAAAACCACAACCTCCAGCACCCCTTAACCTTCATTCCTAAATTTTAAGCACAGGTAACTTTGGCCCATTCCTATTTATCCCTCCCTACCCTTGAGTCCCTTTCTTCTCTCTTTTCTGCTCCTCCTGTTGTCTTTTTAAAACTGCATGTTCCTTGCCGGCAGGAAACCCACAGGTCTCATTGGCATCACATCACCTCTTCAAAATACGTTGTGGCACGTGCGCATTAAGCCACTCTAGAGGATACTTATCCTTCGGTGCTGTTTAATGAGCTCATAAGGATTGGGGGGGGGGGGGGGGGAGGGCGGTGTGCCTGGATGGCTGAGAGGATTTCTAACAGGATTTGGGATCTCTCACCTCCAAGGCAGCCATTAAATAGGTCTTGAAACAGATGGCCATCCCATCGAGGGTGCACGTTTCAGGCACTTCAGGGCAGAAAAACCATGGCAGATTTGTTCTGCTAGCAGAGGCGCCCTCCTCCAGCAGAAGGAACTTTCCACTCTTCCTTCCACAGGAGGAAAGCTCCTCCACAAATGGAACAGATTTACAGGATTTGACTGCATGGCCAGGTACGTTCTGCACCACGCTGTCCCCTCTCCCTTTCAGACCTCAAATCCAGGAACAGCCAAGCTCTGCAATGTGAGTCACACATTAAGCAAATCTGCATGTTTTCCTATCATCGAGGAGTAACATGCCTCCACCATTTCACAGATGGAAACAAGAACATGCCTGTGACACTCCTACACCCATACTAAGATCCCCCAAAAGCTCAGGATGGTGTACATGGGCCTCCATTTACCATGTTATCCTCCGAACGACCCTGTGAGGTAAGTTGAGGGATTGGCCCAGTTTCTCGGCACTGTGGGGATTCTTGCTTAACCTCAGACTTCTTCCTCTGGACAAATGCTGCCAGTCACACTGACTGTCTAGGGCTAAATGAACTGCTGGCCTTCCTTAGTATAAGGCGGCTTCTTGCACTTGCATGAGAAGGGGACACAACAGGACTACAGAGTGCAGAACGTGGCCACTGGTCACTGTCCTCCAACACTGAGCATCTCAGCTTTAGACGTTTCCAGCCCGCATGAACCACTTAGGCTGTGCATGCATGTCTAGTTGTTTCTCCAGATGGCCCCTCTCTTTCCACCCCACCCACGTAGAAGAAGGTTTCCCTATACGCAGATGGCTTTTATTCTATCAGTCTTCTGCAATCAGGGCAAGACACTTACCGGAAGGCTCCTAGCCCATGGGAGAATATGATCAAGGGGTACTTGTTGTTGCTCGATTTCAGAGTGGCGTCCCAGCTCACGGGGATTCGACACGACCCTGCAGAGAACAAAACCACACATGACAGCAGGACAAGGCCGGCTATTCAGGGCTAACGCTTTGCCTCCTGGTTATTATGGGACTGCAACATTTTCTAAAGGAAAGAACCCTCATTTCTCTTATTTGTTCTTGGTGGTTTCTTCAGAATGAGTTCAGATTTATAGGCACCACCCTTAGTGTTCTCCAGGCAGTGCATCCTGCAGGAGAGTGGAGTGGAATTCTGGAGTTTTGACATTTCATCAAGGTTCCAGTCCCTAGGCTTCTAAGCAAAAACATATGTTGGAACATGCATACGACGTCCCTGTACCCAGAAGCCCTGACAGCCAGAAACTCTCTTACCAAAGGTCATGCTGAGCAACGGGGCGCACCATTTCCGGTTCATGTTCATGTAGTCAGCTAGTCCACAGTAATACTCGTAGCGGGGGATCCAGAAGGGCTGTTCTGCCCCCTCTTGTGAGATGCAGGGATAGAACAAGCGGAAGAAGAGACCCTGAGGAGGAGGAAAAGACAGGCTGCAGTGTAGACACAACACTTGTGGCATGCATTACCCTGTTCTTTGCACATCTCACATGCAGGGTGTGTGTATGTGACTGCATACTAACTGAATCAGTATGCGTGAGGGACAGGAGCTTAATTAAACCTTACTTGAACACACACACATGAAGCTGCCTTATACTGAATCAGACCTCTTGGTGCATCAAGGTCAGTATTGCCCACTCAATGCCGACTGAACCGGGGACTTTCTGCATGCAAAGCAGAGGCTCTTTCACTGAGCCACTGCCCCTCCCCCTACTTCTCTGTTTGTTGGAAACTCTTTTATGAATTCTGGTGTCAGAAACTGTATCTAACTCTTGATTTGTTTATCTGCACCGTCTTCTTGTAAGAGGTACATTTGTATTGTTACTGGTATTATGTTATTCTATGCATGCAGTATACCTATGTATTTACTTTAAGACAATGGCTGGATCCTGTCTAAATGCCACAGGCACAGTGAGGAGGATGGCTAATTTCTTCCAGTTCTCCCTCTGCACAGGAGGCCTCTGTGCCCACCACAGCTATTCCTGGTGTCCCCCCCCCCATCCCCAAGGAGCAGCCTTTCAGGAGGCAGTCTGGGTTGCCATGAGCAGGATTGGCACCTCTCTCCCACCGCAGATATTCTAGGTGGGTTCCAAGCCTATACTTTGTGAGTGTTGTGAAAAATATAAATACAATAATACTGTACTTACTTATTTCTTGCATTTCCAATAATGCATTTCATTTTTGATTTTTTAAAAAAAGTTTACAAAATTGTTAAGCAGAAGTTCATTTAAATCTAACCACTTGGCATCCATTTACTTCTAACCTAGTATTTACTTCTAACCTAATAACCTAAGCAGAAAGCAGGTTCATTGCATAAACACCCCACTAAAAGCAAACCGCTTAAGGCAGCTCAGGTTAAAAGGACCAGGCGTCTCCCAGCCATGAGAAAGTCTGACTTATGGGAAAAGTCCTTCAGAAGTTCAAAGACTTTCCCCTGCAGTGTGTGTTCCAGACTACTGGACCTTTATTCAAAAACAACTTGATTTTTACTAACAGACTGAGAACAACACAGCTATTAAGGAATGCCTAACTCCCAGCATGCTTATCAGAGGGTCTGGGAACTTGTTCTATATGAGCCGTGACCACCAAGGGTTAACATCCAAGAATTTCCAAACTCCACCTTGATTGTAAGACAATGAGTCAGATCCCTAGGCTACTTCCACTCATTGCTCTATTATAATCCCCTTTCAGTTGCTTACATGTCACTACATGCATGGGAAGAATGTGCTACATGTCATTCCCCCCAATATACGCAATCGCTATTTTGTCTGAAAATCTGGTACGCCTGTACCAAGGATGAAAGTTCATGGGCTTCCCCTTCTAGACTAAAGGGCGACCACTCATTATCAGGAGGCCCACAAAACAGCCCTTTTCAGTTGTTGCTTTTCAACATCACATATGAGAAAAACATTCTTCATGGGGGCCACTTGATACAAGTGGTCGCCGTTTTGTTTGAAAGGGGAAGCCTATGTACTGTGCACTAGATTGTCTCGTTCACTGTAAATGCTTCCTATTGTGCAACAATAGTGCAATACCCAGCAAAGTGTGGACATAAGTCTTGTCTAACCTATCCCAGCATCATCTGTGCTGACTGGCAGCAGCTCTCAGAAAGACAAAAGTCATTCATCCAACACCCAAGACCCTTTAATTGGAGATGTGGATGATGGAACCTGCGACTTTCTGGGGACCAAACAAATGGGTTGCCTTTGAGCTATGTATACGCCCTTATTGAAAGCCAGTCTTTACTTTGAACGCCTTATACTGAATGAGACCCATGGTCCATCAAGGGTCAATACTGTCTACTGTGGTTGGCAGCAACTCTCCAGGGTCTCAGGCAGAGGTCGTTTACATCACCTACTACATGACCCATTGCTGGAGATTGAACCTGGGACCTTCTACACAGAAAGCAGATGGTCTTCCACTGAACCGTAGCCATGACCTAGTCCTCCCTAGGAAGTTTCATATACTCCATCTAGTCTGATTTCTTTCATAGAACTCTTAATGTCAACATCAGTAGCCTTTGTTACCAGACAGAGGCGTGGTTAGATACTCACCTCTGCTACGTGATATAACTGATAACTTGTCCAGGTCTAATTGGTCATGGGTCCGGGGGATATACTCTGTTTACCAGGGCAAGATACTGTAGGTTTCAAAAGAGCTGGCAATGGAGATTCTCTCTCTCACCAAGATTCTATCTAGGGGGTGCCCTAAAGTAAATAAATTCCTCCTTCTTCCCTCATCAAATATAACTGGGGGTGTCAGAAGCTGATTGGCTGCCTGTCTGTGGCATAGCAAAATGGATTCAGAGTCTTATAATTCACTTAACTACCCACCAAAATATTATTTATTTATTTAAATGTTTGTGTACTGCTGTCAGCATCAGATGGAAGGGGCCTGTTAAAGCTTGAAGGGTCAATGGAGGCTAGGGATGCCAGCCTCCAGGTGGGGCCTGGGGATCCCCTGGAATTACAGCCCATCTCTGGATGAGATTGGTTCCCCTGGAGAAAATGGATGCTTTGGATGGTGGACTTTATGGCACTGGAAGAAGAAGAGGAGGAGGAGGAGGAGGAGGAGGAGGAGATTGGATTTATATCCTGCCCTTCACTCACTTGGGAGTCTCAGAGTGGCTGACAAACTCCTTTCCCTTCCCCTCCCCTCCCCACAACAGGCACCCTGTGAGGTAGGTGGGGCTGAGAGAGCTCTTTCCCAAGCTGTCCTTGAGAGAACAGCTGGTACAGAGCTATGGCTTGCCCAGGGTCATGCAGCAGGTGCAAGTGGAGGAGTGGGGAATCAAACCCAGTTCTCCCAGATTAGAGTCTGCATACTTAACCACTACACCAAACTGGCTCCTAGCTGAGGTCCCTGTCCTCCCCAGGCTCCATCCTCAAATCTCCAGGGGGTTCCCAACCTAGATCTGGCAGCCCTACCCCCCCCCCCCCCATCCCCAGCTGGTGGCCAGGGGGAACCTGGCAACCCTAACGGGAGGCAGACAAGGCAGAGACAATTGTTCAGCCACTCATTGGGCTAGCTTGCTCAGACCATTTCTTAACTGCCTATAAGTTTCTCTTTCTCTCGGAGAGCCTAAGCAAACACAAACCATACAAGTTCACCACAGGGACTTGAAGCTGCACTATGGTAACTTGTAAGTAGCTGGGCCCAATTCAGATCAGCACTACTGTGCAGGAGGAGGAGGAATTTCTGCTTTCTTCCCTGAGCTCTTTTTGGTGGCTGAGACAGCCCGAGGGCCACCGGGGGGGGGGGGGGTGCTCTGTTGGGAGCCAGCACAGGCCCTGAATGCTTGCATGTGCTGCTCCCCAGAGAGAAATTAATGCTCCTCTCTGTGGCCCCTAGGCTGTTTCATTTGCTGAAAAGGCAGGAATTCCTCCTCCTTCCAGGCAGCAGTCTGGATCCCAGTTGGGCCTCGTTGTGCATTTACTCATGAGTTGCTGCCATGAGCATCTAGCAGCTACAGTATAGCCCCAAGTGCATTATAGCTGTGCAGTCTGTAAGGCCTAGTTAGGCTCTGAGCCCCAAGCCATGAAGTTCATTGGCCTGCCCTGAGTTCATTGTCTCTCAGGTTAAGTCACAGTCCTGTCTCTGTTCCTTACACTGTTTCTTAAAAGGTTCCCCTTTTTCTTTTGTCTCTTGTGCTCTCCTCCTTTCCTGCTCCTTCTGATGAGCTCTTACCACTGGTGCAGTCTTCCCACCATGTCCGGTCAGGCTCTGCCTCTCTTTCATTTGGCACACACTGGCTTCTGATTGGCTCTTTCTGAGCTCATGATTGGCTCTTTCTGAGCTCAACGGTGTCTCTCCCACCTCTTCCCCGGCCTCTCACTGCAGACATGTCAAGGTCTCCAAGGTGGGCAGGTGGCTCCAGAGCAGCCTTCTTGGTCTCTGCCCTCGGGTTGCCTGCTCTGGGTTGGAAAATATCTGGAGATTTTAGGGGTAGAGCCTGAGGAGGTTTGGGGAGGGACTTTAATGGGGTATAATGCCATAGAGTCCACCTTCCAAATAGGGTTGCCAGGTCTGGGTTGGAAAATACCTGGAGACTTTGGGGGTGGAGCCAGGAGAGGGCGGGGTTTGGGGAGGGGAGGGGCCTCCGCATGGTAGAATGCCATAGAGTCCACCCTCCAAAGCAGCCATTTTCTCCAGGGGAGCTGATCTCTGTTGCCTGGAGATCAGTTGTAATCCCAGGAGATCTCCAGCCACTACTTGAGGTTGGCAGCCCAGCTCTGTCCCCTTACCTGAAATGGCGAAGGTATCTGTATCCCCAACCCCCGGGGAGTTACACTTGAGGTCATGTTAGAGGCCTCACCTCACAACTGCCATTCCTCCTTTACGGGACTAAAGGCAGTTCATTTATATAAACAAATCAGATGCATACAAAACAGCTTCCCACTCTGTAGGAAATGGGACACAAAAAATTACACTATGTTGACTCCTACACACCAAATGGCCTGTTTAAAAAGCTCCATCTTGTCTCCTGAATTATAACAAGAAGAGTAAGGAGTTATTTTTAGCTGTACCTTCTTACTTTGAATACCAGGTTATCCAATTTCCTAGGAATAAATCTTTTCTTTAAAATCTACTTGCACTCATTTGTTTCTGGATTTCACCTTCTGCGCCTACCTGCATTTGAATATGCCAACCAACATTTGTGGTATTGGCTTCCAACTGAGAGACATCTGGGATTTATGTCAGAAACAGAGGCACCCTCTAGATGCCTGGAGAGCAGCAAGATGATAATTAATTTTTAACCATAAATAATTAAGCAACCATTTAGAGACTTGTGGGCAATTTCTAAATCTGTGCAACTTATAGGAATTTTAAACAAGGAGAGCAAATTGGAGGTTGGTTAAAAATCTCTGCGCAGTCCCCGGACAATCTTATAGAGAACATTATTTGTGAAATCCTCCCTAACAGTAAACAGGCCATTGCAAATTGAAAGCAAATTTGGAACAAAGCGTTTCTATTACAAATCAGCTAACTACATTTAAACCAATTAACCCCTGCTGTGAAGACAAGCAGGCTTATTCTGCTGTTTATAATAAACTGGCAAGACTAGTCTGGGACAGTCTACTCTGAACCCCACCCTCTGTCCTACTATCCCGCCCCCCCCCCCCCCCATGAAAGCTGGTGCCTCATTTTTTTCTGACCTCAAGTTGCAGCCGACTTATGGTGACCTCACAGGGTTTCCAAGGCAAGAGATGAACAGGGGTGGTTTTCTGTTGCCTGCCTCCGAGTAGCAACCCTGGACTTCCTTGGTGGACTCCCATTCAAGTACTGACCAGGGCCGGCCTACTTGGCTTCTGAGTTCTGATGAGACGGGCTAGCCTGGGCTATCCAGGTCAGGGCTGTGCCTCATTAAAGAGGCAGACGTCTTTCTGCAACTGGCTGGCACCCTAGGTGAGCTATGATTTCGGTGCCCCCTCCCATAACCAAACATAATCGACCAGTCACAACAGCAACAATGGTGTCTCTTCCATCCTTTGTGCTGGCCCAGCACCAGTGAGCGCACAGCACAGAGTGCCAGATCCAGGCTGGGAAACTGCTGGAAATTCGAGGGTGCAGCCTGGGGTGAGCAGGTTTTGGGGAGCGGAGGGAGCTCAGCATCCAAGTCTGTCACCCTAAGAAATCGTTTACGTCCTCCTAATGGTCAGGCTGGCTCCAGGTGGAACTCTTGAACTGACCTTCTACGCAATCCAATCCTATTACTAGCCTCATTCTCTCTTCCTTCCTTGTGGGGCACTCTTTGCTTCTATGAGGGATATGAGTTTGATCCATAACCATCAAGGGTTAATCTCCATTTTTATGCTGGGAGAAGCACTTTAAGGGCCGGAGACATGACTCTTCCTGCACATGCCTCTCCCACCATGAAATAGGAGACTGACCAGAGGAGCATCAATGATCCACATTCTGCTCCTTCCTCCAGTACAGTTCATCTGCATGAACATGCCCAACTGGGTGGCATGACTAGTCAAGGAGGGAGGAGATCGCTGGAGGACTTCTCAGCCTGATGTCCGCCCCCCCCCCCCCCCTTGAGAAACACAGGCTCACAATGACTTACTAGCCAGACAGGGGCTTCAAGGGAGCCCATATTCTGGGAACTCTTGTGCCACCCGAAACTACTGTGGGTGTGGAATTCAGTTTCAAGAGAAACCCCAAAGTAGTCAGCAGAGTGGGGTTCAGCAATCTTATCCAATTAAAGCGCCAAACTATGCTAACATTCAGAGTGAGAGATCAACAAAGAGCTAGAAAGCCTATTTGCATTGCTAAAAATGAACAGCTAATGTTACTGATAACTGACATGTAAATGAATAAGCCATAAGTTTCCACAGCCTGAACAATGGTGTCACAATAAGGAAACAACAACACACAAGATCTTACAATAAGTCATACACAGGAGGAAAGGTTGCCGGCTCTGGCCTGGGGAATTCCTGGAGATTTGAGGGCGGTGCCTATGGAGGGAGCTCTGCAGGGCTGTGGTGCCCTAGAGTTTGTCCGCTGAATCTGCCATTTCCTCCAGAGCAGGGGTGGCCAACCTTGCTTAACGTAAGAGCCACATAGAATAAACGTAAGAGCCACATAGAGATGTCTGAGAGCCACAAGGCAGGAACAAATATCGTTTTTATTTTTAAAAATATGCAAATTTGCTTTTTATTAACGTTAAATGGGACTGCCAAAAATAAAAACAAACGAGGAAAACCAGTTATAAGAAAGAGAGAGAGAGAAACTAGGAAAGCAAATAGATGGGAGGGAGGAGGGAAGGAAGGAAGGAAGGAAGGGAGAAAGAGAGAAAAAGCATGCCTCCCCTTTGCTTCCCCAGCCGCCCTGCCAGGAGCCGCACAATATGTGTGAAAGAGCCGCATGTGGCTCCCGAGCCACAGGTTGGCCACCCCTGCTCCAGAGGAACTGATCTCTGTAGTCTGGAGATCAGTTACAACTCTGGAAGAACTCCAGGCCACATCTGGAGGTTGGCAACTTTAGCAGCACCCTGCATGATTGTTTTAGTGTACTGGCATAAACCAGCATGTGGTTTACTCCTGTTTCCACTGCTGAAAAGTATCTCTCAGAAGCCCTTCAGTTCCATCCAGTCCTTTAACTGCCCATTCCATCCATATACGGGTTATTCCAACATTCTACCTACCCCTCCAGTAGACCTTAACTTAAAGACTTATTTTAAAAGAGCCACATCTGGCCCTGTGCTGGGCCATATTTGGCTCTGGAGTCATAGGATGTGGACCAGAGGCTGCACAAAAGACTTCCATCCCACTGAAAACAACAGGATTTCAACAGCAGTATCATCCTACTGCCTCCAAAGTAACTTAAACACAAATTGCTTTCCCTCTGGATTACAGACAGACAATTCATAGCAGCTCTTGCCCTCTCCAGCCATAACCTCAGCTGTCTGCCTGACTGACAGTGAGTCAACACAGCAGAAACTCATGAAGCTGCACCCTTTTCACCCCTGGACCTAGCAGCTGACAAGAATTGCTGCATCCTGGTTCTGGGCTTACAACTATACACAGAGGCAGTGTAGTGATCACACTGCTGAACTAGGATCTGGAGGACCTGTGTTTGAATTTCCCACTCTGCCATGGAAGCTTGCTGGGTGACCTTGGGTCAGTCACTCTTTTCTTAGCCCCACCTACCTCACAGGGTGGTTGCTGTGAGCAGGAGACAGCAATGTTGTAAGCCACTGTGCATCCCCATTGGAAAGCGGTGTACAAATGTCTAAACAGGGATCCTCTGAGCTTAGCATTGAAGGGTAGGGTGTGTGTGTGTGTGCAGTGAGGCCGCAACAGCATCCCTAAGCCTCACCTCTGCCCAAATGTGTACTCCTTTGGTATGAAATGTGAAATTCAGCTGCTCTGAAAAATCAGAGTGAACAGTGCAAGCCCTCAGATTCCTCTAGCTCCAATGGTGCAAGCCAGTGAAGAGGAGGAAGGACTTCCCACTTTTGCCTCCTTATGCCCCCCCCTCCCCGGGAAGGGGCACCTTGGTAGCACAACATCCATGGCACCTGGTGAGGAGGGAAAGAGGAGGAGGAGACAGGGAGAATCGCCCTTCCTATCTCATGGCTGACCTACTCCCACTTCTGCAGGGCTGGGGCAAACAGAAACCCACTCAGACAATGGCAAAGAGCTCAGTTTGTCTGAGTCTGATTCCATGAACAAGTGAACCTGCCTTCCAGCAAGACAGACCTTTGAGCGACCTACACCAGACTTGGCCACTCAGATTGGCAATGGCTGTCCAGGGTCTCAGGCTGAGGTCTTTCACATCACCTCTTACCTAACCCTTTCAACTGGCAGTGCTGGGGAATGAACTTGGGACCTTCTGCTCGCCAAACAGATGCTCGAACACTGAGCCACAGCCCTACCCTGCAATGTGAAGCTGCCTTATACCAAAGTCAGACATCCACCAAAGTCAGTAGCGGTCTACTCTGACTGGCAGCCGCTATCCAGAATCTCAGTGGAGGTCTTTCCCGTCCCCTATTACCTGCTCCTTTCAAGTGAAGGTGCTGGGGACTGAAGCCAAGGCCTCGTGGCTGCCCAGCAGATGCTCTGCCACTGAGCCACGGCCCCTCCCACAAACTAATGAACGGATGAAGTTGCCTTCTACCAAGTCAGACCCTGGGCCTTCTCTACTCTGATTGGCTCTCCAGGATCTCAAGTGGAAGCCTTTCAACTTACTACCTGCTCTTTTGGAGATGCCGGGTATTGAACCTGGGACCTTCTGCAGGCAAACCAGATATTCTGCCTCTCAGCCACATCCTCCCCTTTTTCTAATACAAGCTGGCAGAGAGAAGACTCTCTCTGAGAGTTGAACTGGGCTCTTTATTCACACCAGTTGTGATGTGGGGATGCAATGCATGTCTCCCGGCCATCGCTTGTGCAAACCATTCTGGTCCACACATCCAGCTGATCTGGTTTCCCCAGCTGACAGACTGGCCAGCTGACAGCACAAATCACAAGCAGAAGAAAACACCACTCACTTGGGAAGAAGCTCCAGCTAACTCAGCAAAACTTACTGCTGAGGAAGCCCACACAGCCCTTTGCTGGGGAGGAAACCCCAACTGCATACCGCAGGAACTGCTGTCAAGTGAACATGCTGGGAGGCAGCGAGCTGGAGGGCTGCTTTCAGACAGACACGTTTCCCTGCAATCCCACAGGAAGGGGAAGTCACTGCTGGGTGGCAGTTTGGAGCGGGGAAATGGGAGCTGAGAAAGCCCCCTGCTTCCTACTGCCCACAAGGGAAGGGATTGTTCTGCATTTAAAGGGGCATGAGCTCATCCATTGCTTCCTCTGTCAAATTGAGAGCAGTAAAGGCGGCAGTGGGTGAGCTGACACCAGTTATTATTGCTGATGATCAGAGCCAAGTGGTCCCTGGAGTGCTGGCAGACTTGTTTGTACACCTGTTCAACAGTGGCCCTCAAGGTCAGTGGCTCACTGGGAAATTTCCCTGTCAGTTAAATGGCCAATCCGCCCCGATAGTAACCCATAAAGTTTCTGCAACCCAAACACTGGCTGTTGTTGTGCGTCTTTTATTAGGAAATGCCTCACACATGGTCAATACATCATAAATATACACAGGAGCAACCTGTGCAATTGCTTTAGTGCACTGGCATCAATCTGCACTGTTCACACTTGGATTCCTGGCAACTGTTCCCTCTATTCTGTCCCTTTCTGTAAAGCATGCAACAAAAAAAGGCACTGTACACAGCGCAGAAACATGCAATGGAATGTACTTGATATAACAATGCAATACAGATGGAATACATAAGTTTCAGTACAGTCTGGAGACAAAAATGTCTAAATGCCAGAATACAAATGTTACAACAGAAGGAACATAGACCTAACATGTGGACAGTCGCTATAGAAAATGAAACAATGCAACAATAGAAGGTACAAGGACCTAAACTTTCTGGAGTATGACCGAAGAACATGAAGGCGAAGATGCCGGCTGAGGTACTCCGTTTCGCTGGAACTTCCTCAGTATACTAAATGACAATAATTTTAAACAAATAATTTTAAGCCTCCCTGATCTGAGCCCAGCACTCTAACCGCTACACCACACGGGCTGATTCATCACATCTGTCTTCATCTCCGCTAGTATCATGGTGCCCACCGCACAAGCAGTTGTGTGGGCAGACTTGAAGCAAAGAAACTGTGGTTCGCCAGCCAGTGAGCTGCTGCCAGTCGAACCAGAGTCGAACCAGGGACTTTCTGGCTGCGGCCGTTCCCTCGGAGCCCCTATAGGGCGCGGGCGTCACCACCAGCTTCCGGGGAGCAAGAACTCCCCGACGGAAAGCCCCTCTCTCTTCACGGATCCTCCTGGAGCTCCCCCACCCCGTCCCAAGCCCACGCCACCCCTTGCCACGGGATGCCTGCAAGAGCACTGTACCTTTGGGCTCTGTCCCACCATCACGTCCGTGCAGCCGACGGCGTGTGGCCCCTTCCCCTGGGGCAGACCTAAGGAGTAGGCCACCCCCATCTCCTCGCCTTCTGCTGCAGCGTCTGGAAGCCGAGGCGCAGCTTGCAAAAGAGCTGCTTTGAGACGCACACGGAAAGAGGGCTGTCGTCAGACTCACTTCCTCCATGGGCTCCTCTTGCGCAAAGCAACCCCCGTCTGCGGAAGCTGGGCTCTGCGCACTCCTCTGGCCATTGGCTGCTGTCGGCCGCGTTCGGACGCTGGGGGAGGAGTTAGGCCGGCGCTGCCAGAAAGTTTTGGGAAGGGAAAACAAACAAAGCGCTTCAGCGGATGGCGGGGAGGGCGGAGGCAGACTAAGAAACTAATGGAACTTAAGCAACTTTTTAAAAAATGAGTTAATTTTCCAACAAAGTTGATGGGAGTTTTTAAAAAGTGTTTATGATTAAAATAAGGCTATTTTAGTGACAGAATCATAAGCCAATGGGTTGAAGTCAGTGTCCCTTCTAAACTGAGTTAGTCCACCACTGGGCTGAGGCTGTGGAAGTTCAGTTACCTAAGGCTGATTCATTACACACATTTCACAGAAATCATCCTGCTTTTTTAAAGAGTGGGCTGCTGTGCCCTAGCAAAATCCATCCCCCTGCCACCAGGCAATGCTTTTATAAACACCAAACAAGACAACAGAACAAAGTTCTATGGCACCTTTAAGACCAACAAAGTTTTATTCGCAATATAAGCTTTCATGTGCAAGCACACTTCTTCCGATAACAGACAACAGATTGTGCAAGATTACACATTCTGCAGAACTTTTCATCCAGCTAGATGTTGGGAGAGGGGAGAAAGACACACCTTTTGGGCCAGGGTATTAAGGTCCAAAGTTCTTAGCAGACTTTAGTGGACACAGGAGGGGAGGATTTTTGCTTCAACCCAACCTCTTTAACTACATCGTGTGCCCCCCCCCCCCGCCCCGCCTACAGACACTATCATTCGCTGGTCAGTGGTTGTTCTCTGTTTGTTTTTTCTCCCAACTTTTCCCCATGATGGGGAAAAATGATGTAGCTAAGAAGCTAAGTTGGAGAAAAAACAGGTGTGAAAAGCATGCTTGGTGGCATGTGCCCCTGGTATGCTTGGAAGCAGGAGCAAAAACTAATTAATTACATTTCAAATTATAGCTTGTAATTCTATTGGCATCCAAAGGTCACCCCTCAAGTTCCCTCTCCTTTCCTACTATTATACCTTTGCCGAATAGGATGCATGTGCCCCATGCTAGTTTACCCTCCAGTAGTTTCAGCATCAAGACAGTATTTGTTGTTTTGGTTAAGGAGAAAAGACTTGTCCAGCAATATGCTACACATACACTACAAAGTATTCTTCCTAGCGTTGGAGGGATCCTCACAGGCCACTTAGTCCCAACCCCGCACCCCTGTGAATGTAGGAAATCCAAAATCCAAGGTTGCCAATCTCCAGGTAGAGCCTATAGTTCTCCAATAATTACTGCTGATCTCCAACCTGCAGGTATCAGTTCTTCTAGAGAAAATGGCTGCTTTGGGGGTCAGCTTGTATGACACCAGGCCCTCACTAAGCTCCCTCCCCTTCCCAAACTCCACCCTCCCCAGGTACTGCCCCCAAATCCCAGGAATTTCTCATCTTGAAGTTGGCAACCCTAAGAGAGCACTTCTGACAGATGGCTGTCCAGCCTCTGGTTTAAGAAAGAACTAGTGAAATTATTTCTGACTTATTTATTTATTATTTATTAATTTGTTTTTAGACCTCTCTCCCCCCCTTGAGGGCTCAGGGTGGTGAACAACATTTCATTAATACATTTAGTATCAGACTAAAACAATTAAAAACAATGAAACCAATACAAGTCCAAACTATTCCAGATGGCGCTTGAAGCAAATTCATATTCTACCCCATAGAGGAGAAAATGTCAGGTTCTGGACGCATTCACTCTCACCACACTCTTGTATCAGCAAGATTTGTTTATTGAGAAGTAGAAAGGTTCCAAGCATAGACAGATTCTGTGTCAGAACTGACACTCAGGGCCAAGACCGACCCTATACCACATGCAAGCCAGCCCCCCTCAGTCATACTGCCCAATCAATGTTCCCATTCAGTCCGCCAAAGGTTCAAACTTGCCCCAACCCCCCCCCCCCACCTGCTACTAGCCTTTGCAGTATCTAGACATTCCCAGCATCCAAGGTCAGGGCGGGCGCTGAGATCATACCTTTCCCAGAGTCTTGTAGACTACTCTAAGCATGTACTACGTAGCATAAGCCGACACTCACACACTCACATTCACACACACCCTTTTGCCAGAATGATAAACCGCCTGTAGAAGAAAAAGAAAGGAGTGACTTCTTCTGAGAAAGCAATTAACCCTTGAGGCCACAGAGTCAATGCCAAGTGAGGCTCGAGCTTGACAGAAAAGAGATGGAGGAGGCCAGGCTCAATGATGAACCGTTGCTGTCCTCAATCATAGGCCTGGTGGAACATCTTGTCTCTAAGGTGCTGCTGGCCTCCTGTTTTACTTTGCTGCTACAGACTAACAGAGCCACCCATCTGGAACTGGTTCCAACATAAGACGCCTCCTGAAATCTACCCATCCTTTCCCCTGTAATTTAAGTGAGAAGTATTGGAGTCGGGAGTCCATGGAACAGTGGAACAGCTAGATCTTTATTGCTGGTCTGGATGAAGCATACAACCCAGGGCTCCGAGCCCTCCTTTTATGCTGGTCAGGGATAATCCCCTGACCTCGCCCAACTGGCCTGATAGGTTCTGGGCCACCTGCATGACCTCCACCCCTCCGGGACTCAATAGCCAGGTGCTCTTCAGGTCCACCTCTGTGATTCCGCGGACCCTGAAGGCGCAACCCAGCGTCTTGAGCCAGGACTCCCACGTCTCGGGGCGAGACGTATCGAAAGGGGTAATTGGTCCCGGAGTGTTTGCCATAGTTACCGGAGCAGGAGCGGCGGTGGCGGTTTGAGCGATGTCCTTGTGGTCTTGTGGCAGTGCCAGGGAGCGCTGAGGCTCGGCACTGCCTAATGCCGGAGGATCGGGGCTCAGAGCGGCTTGTGGTGAGGCGTTGGAGCGCTGGAGCTCGGAGATGCCTGCGGCCGGCGGGACGGAGCTCGCTGTGCTGCTGCGGTCAGCTGGAGAGTCGCTCATCAGGATCCCATCCGCGTCACCACTGAGAAGTATTGGAGTCGGGAGTCCATGGAACAGTGAAACAGCTAGATCTTTATTGCTGGTCCGGATGAAGCATACAACCCAGGGCTTCGAGCCCTCCTTTTATGCTGGTCAGGGATAATCCCCTGACCTCGCCCAACTGGCTTGATAGGCTATTGTCAGTCTATTTACGTCTCATAGGTTCCCTGGGAGAAACCTAGGTACATGATTGGTGGCCTGTTTGAATCCACCTGGCCTTTGTTCTACCTGGCTGAAGCTCAGGTAGTTTCTTGGCCATGTGCTCTGGCCACATGGCGGTCGCCATTACTGGAGCACATGGCGACCACATGGTCAATACATAACACCCCTCCCCCCATAGTCCAGAACCCCTCTGCACACATAGTCTTTGAGATAGTCCGGGTGTCTGTGCTCGCGGCCAGAGCGCCGGGGGGTTGTAAGACGGGGCGGGTTGCTCGTGTCGAAAGGTTGCGGTGCGGGTAGTTGTTCTGCTTGCGGGGCCGGTCTGCTCGGTGGTTGTTCAGGCGTGGATGGCGCGGCTGCTGCATCAGAGGGCACGAGTGGAGTCTCCGCAGTCTCTGGATCCGGGTCTGGTGCTGCTTCTGGAATCTTGTCAATGTCACGGTCCATTGGTGCAGGGAGGTCGGGGGCCTGGGTAGCATTGTGTACGGCGTCGAATCTGGTCGATGTGTTGTTTCCAGACTATGCTATCTTCCGTAAGGACCTTGTAGGAATAAGGCCCGGTGACTCGGATGATCCTCGCGGGGATCCATGTCGGACCCTGCACGTAGTTCTTAGCATATACGGGGTCTTCGGGAGCGAACCCTCGGGCAGCTGGCTGGTCCTCCATTGTCGGGTTTCCAGTGATTGCTTGGTCGGGATGTAGGCGGTCCAGGACGGTTCCCAGTCGTCTTCCCATCAGAAGTTCGGCTGGCCGACGCCTGGTCCCTGAGTGGGGTGTGTTCCATTGGCTGAACAGGAACTTATACAGCTGCTGTTCCCAATCGCTGTGCTCCGTTCTCTTTAATGGATCCTTCGTTGTTCTCACCATGCGCTCGGCCTGGCCGTTGGTTGCAGGGTGAAATGGAGCGGAGCAGATGTGGCGAAGACCACAGGCCTCCACGAACCGTTGGAACTTGCTGGAGGTGAATGCGGTCCCGTTGTCAGTCACAAGAGTGTCAGGCATCCCATGGGTTGCAAAGACCGGCCAGAGACTTCGTAAGGCTGCGTTGGAGGAGGTTGATGCTACTGGAACCACCTCAAGCCACTTGCTGTAGCTGTCTACAATGATAAGAAACAACCGGCCCTGGAGCGGTCCCGCGAAGTCTAGGTGCAGACAGGACCAGGGCTTGTTAGTGAATTCCCAGGATCGAACAGGAGCGTGTGGCAGGTCTGGCCGCGACTCTTGGCATTTGGTACACTTCTGGACCCGCCCCTCAATATCTTTGTCCAGGCCTGGCCACCACACGTAACTACAGGCCAGGGCCTTCATACGTACTATGCCTGGGTGGGCCTCGTGTAGTGCCTCTAGTACTCGGGGCTGCAGAGGCCTGGGGAGCACCACTCGAGATCCCCATAGCAGGCACCCCTTGTGGGCCGAGAGTTGGTGTCTCCATGCCGTGAAAGCGGCAAACTCCGGCCCCGGTTTCTCCGGCCACCCCCTTCCCACCCAGTCCGAGACACGGGAAAGGACGCGGTCCCACCGCGTGCGACGGGCCACATCCGATACCTGCACGGGGCGCTCCGGTAGGTCTCCAGGAGCGCTACGTGGAAGGCAGGAGCAGGATCCGGGTCGCAGGACGGGAGAGGAAGACTGCTGAGGGCGTCGGCATGTCCCATCGCCTTGCCTGGGCAATGCACCAAGTCATAGGAGTAGCCAGACAAAAAAATTGACCACCGCAGGACCCGCGGGGACAGCATGTGAGGGGTCTGCCGATGGGGGGCAAGGAGACCCAGCAGTGGCTTATGATCCGTAGCCACAGTGAACGATTGCCCATACAGGTAATCGTGGAATTTCTTGACGCCGGCTACAATTGCAAGGGCCTCCTTGTCGATTTGGGCGTAATTATGTTACAACGATGACAGGGTCCTGGAGTAGTAGGCTACCGGCACTTCCTGGCCATTGGGTAGCCGGTGCCCCAAGACTGCCCCGACGCCGTAGGGAGATGTGTCGCAGGCCAGAATGACAGGGAGCCTCTCATCGAAATGCGCTAGGACTGCATTTGAAACTAATAAGTCCTTGACGGCCCGGAAGGCTGCGTCGTGCTTGGGACCCCACGCCCAAGCCACTCCCTTGTCCAGGAGGTGATGCAGGGGTTCGGCGACGGCCACTTTGTGCGGAAGGAAGGCGTGATAAAAGTTTAAAAGTCCCAAGAACGCCTGTAGTTCCGCCTTCGAAGACAGACGGGGTGCTTCCATAATCATCGCTACCTTCTCCTTGGTTGGGTGAATGCCGTCCGTGGTCACTTTGAATCCCAAGAAGTTCACTGAGGAGACAGCCAGGGTACACTTATCCTTTCAGACCTTGAGACCCACGTCCTGGAACCGTTGCAGCACCATCCGTAGGCGTACCGCAAACGTGTCGACGTCCGGGGCAGCAATGAGGACGTCATCGAAGAACGGTTTCACACCTGGAACATCTTTAAGGAGAGAATCCATTAGATGTTGAAAAATCCCTGGCGCCACGCTGACCCCGAATTGGAGCCGTTTCACTTTGAACGCTCCCTTGAGTCACAATCGTTTGTGCCTCGGCCATTGCATTGTCTACAGGAAGCTGCTGATAGGCCTGGGCCAGGTCAAGCTTTCCAAATATTTTGGCTCCTGCGAGGGAGGCCAGAACGTGGCTGACCACCGGTACTGGGTACGCGTGGTCTTGTAACGCCTTATTAATAGTGCATTTATAGTCCACGTAGATGCGGACTTTCCCGTTAGCCTTGAGGGGGGTCACAATGGGAGTCTCCCACTTGGCATGGGAGACCGGCTCGAGCACCCCTTGTGCCGCGAGCTTTTCCAGCTCTGCCTCCACTTTGGGCTGGAAGGCGAGCGGTGGCTGGCGGACAGCCACGCAGATGGGCCGGACCGCCGGGTCCAGGTCGAAGGAAACCGGGGGTCCTCTGTAGCAGCCCAATGAGCCGTCAAAAACGGCAGGAAATTCCTCGCAGATGGACGAGAAGTCGGTAGAGCCCATGCGGTGTATTCCAGTCCACTGCACTCCGAGCGGCTTGGACCAGGCGTGACCTAGAAGACTGGTTAGATTGCGCTCCACCACGAGAAGGTTTAGCAGACCATTAAATGCGTGGTACCGGACCCGGACCCTGGCTAGCCCTTTAATAGCCACTGGTTTTTTTTGGAAGTCCTGGAGGACCAACCCAGCTGGCAGCCGTAGCCAGCATGCCCCCTTCGGGCAGAGGCGGCGGAACGTAGCTGCGGACACAATGGAATATGTGGACCCTGAGTCCAGTTCCATGGAACAGGGAACTCCCTCTATCCGGAGGGACATGGAAATCGTGCCCGGAATGAGCTGGGGCAAGTTCATTACTGTGGCCGCGGGAACGACGCTGTCCACTTCCTCGAAGTTCACTGCTGGGGCACGGTGGCTGTTCCTTAGGCGGCAGGCCCGGGCGAGATGGCCTGCTTTCCTGCAGGCATGGCAGACGGCATCACGGAAGTGGCAGGTACGTCTGTCGTGGGGGTCCCCACAGCTTGCGCACGTTGGGGTCTGCCTGTTGAGGGAAGCAGAAGAGGGAACAGAGACAGATGCTGGGCGCCGGCCCTTGGGCCTGGAGACGCCGGGCTCACCCTTGTTCGAGCGTGGTTGCATCCGGTGGACATCCTCTTCTTTGCTCGAGTCGGGTTCGGGAAGGGCCGCCTGGTGGACTTTTGTGGCTGCCTTATCCTTTTGCGTTGTCTCGAATGCTGCTGCTGTTTGGAGCATCTTCTCCAAGGTTGGCTCCGACATTGCAATGAGGTGCCGGCAGAGCTTGGCTTCACAGATCCCTCCCATGAAGGCAGTCTCCACGTGGTCATCCACATGGTGGAATTCACAGCCCACGACTAGTCGATGGAGTTCAGCCAGGAAAGTGGCAGCTGACTCCCCTGGCTGCTGCTGGCGCTGTATGAACTCCCAGCGCCTAGCCAGTTTTGATGGCTTCGGGGCGAAGTAATCGCCGAGGGCCTTGATGAGTACGTCGTAAGGCACCTTGGTGGGGCCTTGCGGGGCGAGTAGGTTCTGGGCCACCTGCATGACCTCCACCCCTCCGGAACTCAATAGCCAGGCGCTCTTCAGGTCCACCTCTGTGATTCCGCGAACCCTGAAGGCGCAACCCAGCGTCTTGAGCCAGGACTCCCACGTCTCGGAGCGAGACGTATCGAAAGGGGTAATTGGTCCCGGAGCGTTTGCCATAGTTACTGGAGCAGGAGCGGCGGCGGCGGTTTGAGCGATGTCCTCGTGGTCTTGTGGCAGTGCCGGGGAGTGCTGAGGCTCGGCACTGCCTAGTGCCGGAGGATTGGGGCTCAGAGCGGCTTAAGGCGAGGCATTGGAGCGCTGGAGCTCGGAGATGCCTGCGGCCGGCGGGACGGAGCTCGCTGTGCTGCTGCGGTCAGCTGGAGAGTCGCTCATCAGGATCCCATCCGTGTCGCCACTGAGAAGTATTAGAGTCAGGAGTCCATGGAACAGTGAAACAGCTAGATCTTTATTGCTGGTCCGGATGAAGCATACAACCCAGGGCTCCGAGCCCTCCTTTTATGCTGGTCAGGGATAATCCCCTGACCTCGCCCAACTGGCCTGATAGGCTATTGTCAGTCTATTTACATCTCATAGGTTCCCTGGGAGAAACCTAGGTACATGATTGGTGGCCTGTTTGAATCCACCTGGCCTTTGTTCTACCTGGCTGAAGCTCAGGTAGTTTCTTGGCCATGTGCTCTGGCCACATGGCAGTCGCCATTACTGGAGCACATGGCGACCGCATGATCAATACATAACATTAAGCCTACATGATCTAGTCTAGCCCTGTGGAGCAGCAGAGAACTTTGCTGTCTTCCATGGGACAGCTGTTCCTGTGTATTCAGAGCGAAATCCTGTCTCCCCTCTTCTCCCAGCTAACCCTATCTAGTTCCTTCAACCTCTCTTCACTGGAATTGTATTCTATACCCCAAACCTCCTTTGTTGTGCTCC
This sequence comes from Lepidodactylus listeri, assembly GCA_029233225.1. Classification (NCBI taxonomy): domain Eukaryota; kingdom Metazoa; phylum Chordata; class Lepidosauria; order Squamata; family Gekkonidae; genus Lepidodactylus; species Lepidodactylus listeri. The sequence continues at coordinate 6,093,113 of JARCFY010000020.1, read as the reverse complement.
TCTGAACCCATCCCTGTTTTCTTTCTTAAAGTGTAGTGCCCAGAATCGGACTCAGCAGCTGGAGGGGATGAAATGGTCGGCATGGTGCTTTAGCATTTGTATGCAGTACAGACCAGATACATTAATTTTCTTACTTGGAAAACTAACTTCTAGAGAAACAGGGAAGGAAACTGTGAATGGACAACAACAATTAAACAAGGCATCCACCGGAGGCAAAACAGGGGCAGCAGTTTAAGAGAAGCAGCAAATAGGAACCATCCTTGGCATTGCATCGAATCCTTTTTGGTCTTCCTCCAGGGCTGACCAATAGCAAATTTCCTTGTCTGTTCTTCTGGCATTGTGCTAACAGGAAGAACCACCCTCCTCCTCCTTCTCCTCCAAGGCAGGCAATAAAAATTAATATAAAACTCAGTGCTCAAAAGTCACTTTGCATTCCATTTTCAACATTAGGTTATGCCAGGAAGCTCTTAAAGTATATCCTGCATGTCATCTAAGGTGGGTTGCTACTGCCCCCCTTTGGATGCACAGAGATGAAATTGTGGGGCCACCCAAAAGGGATTTCCTAGGACATGTGCTGATTTTGTAGTCAGTTCTTATTGCATTGTTTGCTATATATTTGATTGTGTTGTTTGTATCTATGTTTCTGCTACATTGTTAGCTACATATTGTTTCTATGGTATTCTTTTTAATTGTATAATCTGCCTCAAATCTCAGCAAGAAAGGCAGATTATAAATGAATTTGCTCTATGTTGTCTGGAGATCAGGTATAATTCCAGGAGATCTCCATGCCCCACCTGAAAGATGGCAATCCTAGTCTGAAGCTGACCCTTTTGAACTTTGGCCCCAGGAGATATAGATATATATATATATATATGAGACTAGGTCTTCAGCTTTATTTTTCCCTTTCTGATTTTTAGATTTTATATTACCCATTGACGTATATATTTATTTACTGGATTAATACACCACTTTTATATACTGATGTCCAAAGGGGCTTACAAAACAATGACACTGCAGTTCATATCATCAGTATCTGAAGAAGTGTGCATACACATGGAAGCTTATACCCTGAACACAACTTTGTTGGTCTTAAAGGTGCCACTAGACTCAAACTTTGTTCTAAGCATTAGATGTTTAGAATAAAACTGTGAGGGACAGCCCTTAAAACAGGCTTCAAAATGCTGCACTATCAGATTACTGGGAGGTGAAGAGTTAAATTGCCACAAGAATGGAGAGCTTTGAGTTACAGGCTATTCCAAGCACTCTGATTGGCCAGCACCAGCTAAGGGGAGAAGTTTTATTAGCTGGGTGCTGGGGGGGGGGGGGGAATGGGCATCCTGACAGATCCCTGAGAGAAGAGAGCCTCAAGAAGAGAGTACTAGCCTCAAGGAAATAAGAGGAGAAATAGGAAACTCTATTAAGAAGCACTGTAGTGTTTGGAAAACACAGGGGAAAAGCCTCTCGATATTAAGATACCAATAACTACGAAAAAAAATCTTCAATAACTGTCATTTGCCTGCATAAAGAATTACAGTCTGCACAACCACGGATTTTTGCCCCAGCGTTAACACCTGTCCTGATTACTCCTGTCCTTCCCCTGTCTTGTCAATAACATCTTTCATTCTGTTTGACTTTTACATTGTCTCAAGTGTCATTTGAAGGGGTTCATCCCAAGAGGGCTCCTTATTCTTCCCTCAGGTTCCAGAGCTGGGCTAAAAGCCAGCTTTTATCTCTGTGACAGGGTGGGACAGACAGTCTTTTAAAGACAAGAAAACCGTTACTTGGGGCAGCTCAGTCACAGAAGGGAACAGAGTTTTAGAGGGAAAATCTACCTCTGAGGGAGGGAAGAGTGAGGGGCTGTCATAAAAACCAATATAGCAGAAGGACCACAATCAGGGCTATTTTGGGGCAGGAATGCACAGGAATGGAGTTCTGGCTGGCTTCTGAGTTGGCCACGCCTACAGCCAGGGGTCATTTCAAGCAGGAGCTTGGGGGAGCGCAACTCCGGGAGTTGGTGCCAGCCCCCCCCCCCCGCGGGGGAATGCCTGCTTGTGTCATGGCTGCAGCAAAATGACCCCGTCCCCTGGAAAGGTCCTTGCTCCTCCGACCAGCCTTCTGAAGGCTTCAGCCACCACTGTGTGAGACTTCTGCTCAAAGTAGTCAAGGATCAGATCTTTGTTGATGAAACACAGTTCTTTATTTCCAATCTCTACATTGGTACAGCTTCTCGGATTATTGTCAGAGATAACACAGATGACAGAAGCGGGTCTATTATACCTTTCTAAGCAGTTTGAATTACCCATAGGTAGCCAATCACTACAAGGGAAAAACGGCGGGCAAAAGGAGCTCTGGCCGTTTGCTTCCCACAGGAAAGAAAGTGAGGTGTCAAGTTGTAAATTTCCCCTTCCAAACCAGACCCTTCAGATGTTACCAGTTCACATAACAATCCATGGCCTCGAGGCTTTCGCACATTGATAAGAGATGAGACTTGTCCTCCCTTGGAGTCTCAGCCGAGATGAATGGAATGTGGAGGTAGGAGTGTGAGAGGCCCATTGTTCCCATACTTTGAAGTTGACATCCTCCCGCTTTGACAGTTACACAAACCAGGCCGGTCAGGGTCATAAACCTGGGGTTACACATTCTACATACATGCCGTACATACTGGCCAGAATGAGGGTTACATGCCAGGTGTTCATGAGGGCAGCTAGCATACATACAGTACTATAAGAAGCAAAGCAACAAACACAGAAAACATATCTGAAACATGGCTGTAAGCAAGAGAAATACTCTGTCTGAATCAGCAGATTCTGACACTCTGGCACCCCAAAAATAAATCTATCCGGGCTTGTCTGGGAACCTTTTATGAAAAGCTTTAACTAGTTTAGGAGCATGCACATTTTCAGAGCGAACCCACTCGTTTTGCTCTGGGCCAAAATCAAGCCATCTAACTAAATAATATAAGTGGCCCCTACGCAGCTTAGAATCAAGAATCTCAGAAATTTCAAAATGGGGTGCCTCCCCCTTCATCAGTGGAGGAGGTGTCGGAGGAACTGGATGCCATGCATTCGGCCCAGGATTCTTCTTCAGTAAGCTGAAATGAAAAACAGGATGCACAGAACTCAGTGACTTGGGCAATTCTAATTCAAAAGACACATCAGAGATTTTGTGCAACACCTTGTAAGGGCCCACAAATTTCCACCCCAATTTCCTGCTGGGTTGCAAGCTGTGTATGTTCTTTGTGGAAAGGTAAACAGAGTCCCCAGGCTGAAGGTCCCAGCCCTCAGCCCGACCACGATCTGCATACTTTTTGTAGTCCTCTTTGGCTTGATCTAGTGTTTTTGCTATTAGAGGCCACGACTCTTGCAGGGTCGCCCACCATCGCTTAAAGTCTGTGGGGGGAGCATCCGAGGCGTTTTCAAGTGTGGGCAGAGGTTTTCCCTCAAAGCCTCCCACCGCCATAAATGGGGAAACGCCCGTAGAAGAATGCACTGCATTGTTGTAGCTATACTCAGCGAATGGCAGCAACTCCACCCAGTTGTCCTGGTGGTAATTAGTATAACACCTTAAAAATTGTTCCAGAATTTGATTAGTTCGTTCGGACTGTCCATCGGTCTCTGGATGGTAACCAGAGCTTAGAGCAGGCTCTATGTCCATAAACGTTAGGAGCTCCCGCCAGAAGTTGGCAACGAACTGACTGCCCCTGTCGGATACCACACGTTTGGGAAAAGCGTGTAATTTGATCACGTGGTTGAAGAAAGCCTTGGCCATCCCCTTTGCCGTAGGCAGCTGCTTGAAAGGAGTGAAGTGGGCTTGCTTAGAGAACATATCTACCACCACCCAAATTACAGTCTTTCCCTTTGATGGTGGCAGGTTTGTAATGAAGTCCATAGCTATTGCCTCCCAAGGGCGAGAGGGAGTGGGTAGGGGGTGCAGGAGTCCCGGGACTTTCCCCCCCTCCTTTTGCACATCAAGCAGGTCTGGCAGGCAGAGATGAAGTCCGAAACATCCCTGCGCATGCGTGGCCACCAGAATTGTCTCTGAATTAAATTGAGTGTCTTCAGAAATCCAAAGTGACCTGCCAATTTAGAGGAGTGACAGGCTAGTAATATGTCCTTCCTCTTGCTTCGGGGCACCACCAATTTACCTCCATGATACCAGCATTTATTTTCCCTGGAGGAACAGTCTGCCAATGCCTCCAACTCCTCAATTTCTTCGGGCGAATAGTCCCCCCCCCAGTCACACATCTCCGATTCCACTGTTGTTCGCCTACTTTGACTCCGGGTGATCACTGCCCCTCCCAGTTGCTGGGGGGAGAACATAGAGTCAAATACCTCCTCCTTTAAACTCTCGTGCTGGGGCAATCGGGAGAGCGCGTCTGCTAACGAATTGGCTTTCCCAGGGAGGTGTTTGAGCACAAAATTAAATTTTGAGAAAAAATCCGCCCAACGGAGCTGCTTCGCATTCAGGGACCTCTGGGTGCGCAGCGCTTCTAGATTTTTGTGGTCTGTCCATATTTCAAAAGGGGTTTGCGCCCCCTCCAGCCAATGCCGCCATGTAGTGAGGGCTAGCCGGATAGCTGCGGCTTCTTTATCCCAGACTGACCAGTTCCTTTCCGTTTCATTAAATTTTTTCGAGATGTAAGCGAGGGGGTGCAACTTTCCGTCTGAGCCCTGTTGCAAAATGGCCCCCCCATAGCCACATCAGACGCATCTACATGGATCACAAATTCCTTAGTTTCGTCCGGATGGGCTAGAATGGGTTCGGAGGTAAAGAGAGTTTTAAGAGTCTCGAACGCCTTCTGGCATTCCCCATTCCAGGCAATCCTCTCCCCGGGCTTCCCCGCTTCCGGGCCCCTCCCTTTGGTTTTTAGCAACTCAGTCAATGGGAGGGTGACAGTGGCAAAGTCTTTTATGAAGGTGCGGTAGAAGTTACAAAATCCTAATAGGCTTTGGAGTTGTTTCCTCGTTCTGGGGGCTTCCCACTGGACCACCGCCTCTACCTTGGTTGGGTCCATCTCCAGTCCCTTCTGCGAAATGCGGTACCCCAGAAAGTCTACGGAATATCGATGGAACTCGCATTTAGACAGCTTCGCATACAACTGATTTTTTAACAAGGTGGAGAGGACTTCCCGGACCAATTTCACGTGTTCTTTCTTATCAGCGGAGTAGATCAAGATATCATCTAAGTAACATAACACCCCCTTAAATAAATGCTTGTGCAACACTTCATTTATCAAGCTCATAAAGACCCCTGGCGCGCCACTCAAACCGAACGGCATCACCAGGTATTCGAACTGTCCCAACGGTGTATTAAAAGCAGTCTTGAATTCATCCCCCTCCCTTATGCGCACCCGGAAGTAAGCGTCTCTGAGATCCAGTTTAGTGAACACTTTTCCTTTGGCCGCCTCCGTCAACAAGTCTTTAATAAGGGGGAGGGGGTAAGCGTTGGAGGCAGACACCGCATTTAATCCTCTGTAGTCCGTGCACAACCGCAACCCCCCATCTTTCTTTTTCCGGAACAGAACGGGGGCTGCAAAGGGGGATTTAGCAGGACGAATGAACCCGCGCTCCAAGTTCTTGTCTAGGAACTTCCTTAGCTCCTCCCGCTCCAGGGGGCTCATCGAGTAAAGCTTTCCTTTAGGAAGTTTCTCGCCCGGAATCAACTCTATGGCACAATCCGACAGTCTGTGGGGGGGGTAATTCGTCTGCCTCGGTCTCACTGAACACTTCCAGTAGATCGCGATACTCCCGGGGGACAGTCGAGGGCACTAGGGTGAGGGCCGCCGGCCGGAGCGGCGCCGGAGGTCCTGGTCCCCACCCGGCGTCCCACTTATGGCCCTGGCACTTCTCGTCTACCCAGGAGATCTTCCCCTCACTCCATTTAATATAGGGATCGTGGGAGCTTAGCCAGGGGCTCCCCAGCACCATGGGGAATTGGGTGTTTGGGGTGATGACGAAGGCTCTCTTCTCCCAATGCTCCCCCGTGCCCACAATAAGTCCCTCAGTCTCTGCCACACACGCCTCCTTCATCTCTGAACCGTCCATTTGCGTGAACTTGAGTGGCTCCCCCAATGGGGTGACCTTGGGTCCCAGCCCTTCCACCACTAGTGGGCTAATTAAGTCTCTAGCACACCCAGAGTCAATTAGGGCGCGGACTCGGACGTGTGTCCCAGTCCCGGGGGTCATTACAGTCACTACCATATATAACAAGGGGCCAGGGATGCTCACCGGAGATGGCGCGTCGTGGCAGGGGACCTGCAGTTCTGCGCCGCTCACTGCAGGCCGTTGGAGTTTCCCGACATCTGCGCTTCCGCCAGCTCCGGCTCTCCTTGCTCGCTCGCCGCCCCTTCCAGCTGCAGAGCCCGGGTTTGAACGAGGTCTTCCCTCAACTGGGGGTGCTCCCGGCCACAGGGGTGGAGGTTTTCGGGATCTTTCCCCCTCTCTTCGGGCATGCCGAGGTGAAGTGGCCGCTCTCCCCGCATCTCATGCAGAGCCCCTGTTTAAAACGGGCATCTCGGATTTCTTGTATGTTGGGCTTGGGCTTCGCCTTCTGTGTTGTCTTGCTTGGGGCCGTCGATGAAGCTCCCATCTTGATAAGAGTGAAGCGCTCTTCCACGTCCGCGGCCGCCCTCATCCAAGCGCCCAACGACCCTGGTCTTCCCGCCCGCAGGATCGCCTCGTACACCTCGTAACTCAAACCCTCTCGATACTTCTCCATGAGCAGGTCCTGCGTCCAGCCGCGAATCTTGGCTGAGATGCGCTGGAACTTATCGGTGTAGTCCCTCACCGAGGACCGCCCTTGGGTCAGCCTCCATAGTTGGTTCCGGGCTTTTTCTTCTCCCAAGGGGTCCTCATAGTGGTGTCGGAGGGCCCACATGAAGTTGTTCAGCGAACGCAGCTCAGGCCCGGGGGCATTGTGCAGACTCACATACCAATCGCTGGCGGTGTCCTTCAGCTTGGACCCGATGTAGCCAATCCGGTCCCTCTCGGTGGGGTAGAGATGTCCCCATGTGTCTAGGAACCGCTCGATCTCCAGCAGGAAGAAGCGCAGCTTCTCGGGGTCCCCATCGAAAGTAGCCGTCAACGGGTCGGCGGGGGCCGGGCGAACCACTGGCCTTGCCGGCACGGGCCCTGGCGCAGGTGGAGGTGCGGGCACTGGGCGAGGAACGGCAGGGGGGACCTGCGGCGGCACTGGCTGCTGCGCGGGCGGCTGCACCGGGGCGGGGACTCCCCCGGGAGGCACCACCGGCTGCTGGACTCCGACCACGGCTGGTGCTGGCTGAGCCGCTTGCATAGCCGTGAGGGCGTCCCGGAACTGATATTGGAGATCGAGGGCCAGCTCTCGCAACTCGGTGGTAAGCTGGAACTGCAAATCCCCCATCATTCGGTCGAGGGCTTGAGTCTGGTCTTCTCGGTAGGGATCGGGCCCGTAGGGTCCCATTCTCTCTCCTTCCAGGGACTGGAGACGCGAATCTCCTGCGTAGGTCGTTTCGCGTTCGTCTCCCAGGAAACTCGGCTTCCCGCGGTCGAGGTGGTCCCCCTGGAACGAGACTCGGGCCCCTTTCCGATCGTGCACCCAGGAGTCCACGGTCCCGCGACCGAAATTGCTCCATGAGTACCTCGGGGTCCCGCTCTGAAGAGGAGGTGGGCGCGGGATGTAGTGAGCCCCTTGAATCGTAGTCACTGGTACTTCGGGCTCCCCTCCGCCACCTCCACCACCGGCTCCCTGGTCCCCAGGGGTGGTCAGTGTGTCTTCGGGAGTAGTAGAATGGGAAGAGTACCGTCGTCCGACATGGTCAGGAACGGCCAAGTCCCAGTCACAGATCTCTGACAATCTGTGAGACTTCTGCTCAAAGTAGTCAAGGATCAGATCTTTGTTGATGAAACACAGTTCTTTATTTCCAATCTCTACATTGGTACAGCTTCTCGGATTATTGTCAGAGATAACTCAGATGACAGAAGTGGGTCTATTATACCTTTCTAAGCAGTTTGAATTACCCATAGGTAGCCAATCACTACAAGGGAAAAACGGCGGGCAAAAGGGGCTCTGGCCGTTTGCTTCCCACAGGAAAGAAAGTGAGGTGTCAAGTTGTAAATTTCCCCTTCCAAACCAGACCCTTCAGATGTTACCAGTTCACATAACAATCCATGGCCTCGAGGCTTTCGCACATTGATAAGAGATGAGACTTGTCCTCCCTTGGAGTCTCAGCCGAGATGAATGGAATGCGGAGGTAGGAGTGTGAGAGGCCCATTGTTCCCATACTTTGAAGTTGACATCCTCCCGCTTTGACAGTTACACAAACCGGGCCGGTCAGGGTCATAAACCTGGGGTTACACATTCTACATACATGCCGATACATACTGGCCAGAATGAGGGTTACATGCCAGGTGTTCATGAGGGCAGCTAGCATACATACAGTACTATAAGAAGCAAAGCAACAAACACAGAAAACATATCTGAAACATGGCTGTAAGCAAGAGAAATACTCTGTCTGAATCAGCAGATTCTGACACACTGAAGCTATCCTCCCAGAAGAGTGGTATTTCTGAGGCTTGGATTAGTAACTGTCCCCTCTCTGCCAGCTCTTTCTTTCTTTCTTTCTTTCTTTCTTTCTTTCTTTCTTTCTTTCTTTCTTTCTTTCTTTCTTTCTTTCTTTCTTTCTTTCTTTCTTTCCTTCCTTCCTTCCTTCCTTCCTTCCTTCCTTCCTTCCTTCCTTCCTTCCTTCCTTCCTTCCTTCCTTCCTTCCTTCTGACACACTTCCGGTGATGTCAGGTGGTGCAGCATATGCAAATAATTTATGCTAATGAGTTATGCTAATGAGCTCCTGCACTTCTTTTTCTACGAAATGACCCCTGGCCTACAGACTCCCCCCCTTGGGTTCCCCAGGGGCCTTGCAAGCCACGAGGCACCTGGGGAAGCCCAGCCGATCCATGGAGGGAAGGCAGTTTAAACTGCCTCCCCTCCTTGGGTTCCCCAGGCGCCCCACTGATCCAGAATTTGCCTTCTTTCCCTTGGGTTCCTGGGGCACCTGGGGAAGTTGATCCTGGGAGGGAATTGTGCTGTCAGGGGTGTGGTCTAATATGCTAATATGTTTCTGCTGTTGGGAATGGCCTATTATGCTAATGAGTTCCTGCTGGGCTTTTTCTCCAACCTTTATTGGCATAACAGGACCACAACATACTGTCATCAGCATCTAAAACCAGGTTAATAAGCAACCATAGGAAACACTAACAAAATTTAAAACCAGATCAGTCAGAGCCATCTAGCCTGTAGATAAAACAATTTGAAAAGCCAACATTATAGTCCCAGCAAACTAAGAAAAGCCTTACTAGTCTCTTTAAAGTGGCTAATGAGGTTCCTATGAACTTAACAGGGGCCTGAATAGGCAGAAATTCAACCGGCAGATCCCCCCTTACATGGAAGTGTAGTGATGGGAACAGCTGCCCTGGCTCCGTTACTGCCTATCACACAACTGCTAAAGGCACAGAAGTCCTGTCTGGGCACAGACACTACACCAAGAGACATACACCCATGCAGTATGTACCAAATCCTGAAACATAACCTCCCACTGAACTTCTTTGGCTGGAAGGTGATCAGCTTTTGTGCACCAGTGGCTTTGAAGAAATACTTCGTTTGATGCTTTTGCAAATGACAGTGCTGGGCTCATGTTCAATATGTGTTGCAAAGTGGAAATTTTTAGATTTGTGGTTAATGTGTTTTTGAAAAGCACATTTTCTAGGAAGCAAGGCAATGTGCATGTTGTATTTTGTACAAATGTGACAAAAAGATTTCCAGTCATCACAAATATTATTATACAGTTTTTGTTCCAGGCCACAAAATATCTTTTTCAGATGCTGGGCTGCTTATAACAACCACAACCCCTTGTGTCAGGCAGTGCACTGCAAAGATATGTCGACCACCAGAGGGCACCCCCTAACCATGCTCAAACACGTCCAGTAGAGTCCAGGTAGTAATGAACCATATGGACTAGACTGAACCAAATTACTTTTAACAAGAGTGGCTGAGGCAAATTGGCCTTGCTGGAGCTCAGGAAAGTGGCAGGGATGAGGATGAATTTTGAAAGTTGACTGATCCAGTCTGAACATCCACAATTTGTGCTTCATTTCTCCCTGAAGAACACATTTTAATCTCTCCTCGCACCAGATTCCTTCCTCCTGTTCACACACACTAAGACCAACATAATGTTATTTCTGCACATAAATATTGTGAAAACACTGTAAAGAATGCCTGCTGGCAACCACTGCAGTTTTTTTCAGAACTAGAATAACATAATCGGATGTATTTGAACTGGGCCCATCTCTCCCCCCCGACCAAAAAAAATACAGCTTAAAGCAAAATAAGGGGTGCTGTCAGCCAGGGAAACATCATAGTCTTATGCCACACACTATTCCAATGTAGATTACCAATTTATTTTACTTCATTTATACCCTGCCACGGTGGCTCAGAGGTTAAGATGCTGAGCTGCCATCTGGAAGGTAGGTAGCTCAGCAGTTCGAGACCCGAGTGCTATGTGACAGAGTGAGTTCCTGTCTCTGGACCCAGCTCTTGCCAACCTAGCAGTTCAAAAGCAAGAAATTGCAAGTAGATAAATAGGTACTGCTTCAGTGGGAAGGTAACAGTGTTCCATGTGCCTCAGCATTCAGTCATGCTGGCCACATGACCACGGAAAAAGTCTTCGGACAGCAGTGGCTCTTCAGCTTGGAAATGGGGATGAGCACCGCCTCCTAGAGTCAGATTCGACTAGATTTCGAGCAAGGAAAAAACGTTACCTTTTACCTTTCTCCCCAATGGGGACCAAAGTGGTTTACATCATTACTGCCTCCTTTTTATCCTCACAACAACCCTGTGAGGTGGGTTAGGCTGAGAGCATATGACTGGTCCAAGGTCACCCAGCCAGCTTCCATGGCAGAGTAGGGATTCAAACCTGGGTCTCCCAGATCCTTGCCTGACACTCTAACCACTATGCAGCACTGACCCTGCATGGTTGCATTTGATATTCACTCTAAGGGCCACAGGGCAGCTTACCTGGTTCTCCCTTTTTTATCCTCACAAGAACCCTGTGCAAGACAATCTTAGGCACAGAGAGAGAGAGAAAGAGAGAGAGAGAGTGAGTGAGAGAAACTATCCCAAAGTTACCCTGAACTGCACGATAGAGAGGGGATCTGAACTGGGTTCTCCCCAGCCCTAGGCTAGTGTTCTGACCAGTGTACCCCACTGCCTCTCTAGTGCCAAATTTCATATTAGGAGTTACAATTGCTGAACCCCAAAAGTCACATGTAACTTGGCCCCCAGACCACAACTCCTTGCTTGTTTCAAGGAGCAAGAAACGCAGTTTGAAACATGTTGGCTTTGCTCTTCAGCACTTTGTAATTTTTAGTTGTAGATATCCATGGAAATCAGAAAGGTGAATTTAAAACTGCCAAGTGTCAAATTTTGGCTGAGGAAGCTCTTAAACTGATTGGGGATGATGACTCCATCCCTGTCATTTTCTCATCTGTGGATGATCCAAGATTCAAATTAAGGGAGAGGGGATCAAACTAAGAACAGCTTCAGTGCAGCCAAACCCACGAAGAACAGAGGACACCAGGCAGGCAAAAATTCTCTCAGAGTGCTCCAATTTTGGTGGCACTGGAAACAACAATCTCAGAAACATCTCCGGAGCATATGGGACCAATTTGCTTCTTGGGCTCCACCACAATGCCTTTAATTTTTCCTCTCCCCCTTGTAGAAACTTGCATCCTTAACCAAAGAACAAAATAAGAGTAATTGAGTGAACAATAGGAAAAGAATAGAGGCGGCAGGGGTGTGGAGGGAAAGCCACCCAGTCAGCATAATTACATTTTGGATTTAATGAGAAGCACAGACACACAGCCAGCGTCCTGTGGTACAATTCTGCACAAAGGGGAAAGCCAATTTTTCTTGCTCATTCATATCTTCCATTTTGCTCCTTGACATGAGCTCAATATATAGAACAGAAGCCAAAACTGAGTGGAATTTGAAAGCAACCAGTGGGTACCACCTGCCAATCAAATATAAAAGGTTCAGCACATATTTTGCTCCACCAAAGATATATCCAGAAAACTGGATCTCTCTCTTTGTCTCTCTAATATTGGTTGGCTGCAGAGTTATGCACACTTCCTTGGCAATGTGCTCCATTAAACTCCTCTAAGGCACTCAAGGCAGTGGACATGGCTCTCCCCTCTGTCATATTATCCTCACAACAACTCTGTGAATTAGGTTAGATTGTAACTGGCTCATATCCAGACAACTTCATGGGGATTTGAACCCAGATTTCCCCCCAGTTCTAGTCCAGCATTCTAATCACTATACCTCCATTACAATCCTTAAGATTTTATTCAGCATTGTAGCCTAGCTTTCCTCACTAGGTGAGGATACAACATTTCCATGTGGGCCCTGAAAGCCTTCACAGTCGATCTGCATGAAGAGGGAAAAGCATGAATATCTGAAGGAGGATCCAGTCCCGTGCAGAAGGGGCCAGTCATCCTGCCTTTAAGTTACCCCTCTAAGCTCACAGTCATAATAGCTAAATTGGGATACATAGACAAGAAGTGTTCCTACTCTAAAAACACTCTCCCATTCTTGAAATAATAACTGCCATGTCCCAAAATGCAAAGCTTTTTTTTAATGGAGCATAACTGTGCTGTATGTGGGTTGGTGCCACAGTGGGCTCACCCAGGCTACAGTTAAGGCAGTAGTGCCCTCACTGTTCCCCTGGAAGGAGTGTGCAGTTCCTCTGTGGCAGCCCCTGATAGATGGATCTCTTACTTTCAGAGAGGTGACGGCATAGCGTTGGGCACGTTTTGGGGGGACGGACACTCAATTATTCAAGAGTAATAAAGGCCTCAGAAAAACCAGGAAGTGGCTTGGGGCCTACAAAAGCTTCTGGGTCTAGTAAGGCCTCATGACAAGTAGGGCTGCCAAGTCAGCCCGGGGGGCGGGAGATCCCCTGCTATAGGGGTTCCCGATCCGCCGGCCGACATTCGGCCGGCGGGGGGAACCCCGCCCCAGAAGTCGTCCAGTGAGGACGATTCCCCTGTATAATGACGTCACCCGGAGGTGACGTCATTACGTTGGGGGCATTGCCAGGGCGATGCTCTGGCAATCGCCCCAAAACTCTATGGTTTTGGGGCGATTGCCAGAGCGTTGCCCTGGCAATGCCCCCAACGTGATGACGTCACCACTGGGTGACGTCATCACGTCGCCATGGCGCGCACGCAAAGCGCATGCGCCAGAAGAGCTCCCAGGGGGAGAACAACTCTCCCCCGCCAGTAAGTAGATCCTACTTGGCAACCCTAATGACAAGGCCTCTCTTTTACTTTATTTTTGATTACCCGTTCCCCGCTGAGATGGGCCCCTCTCTATTTTCCACCCCAAAAAGGTGGGGGGAGTTCTTATGTACTCGGAGCACAAAAAAAATTCCACTGGGATATACTTAAAATCTCTCAGATATGCAGGAGTCATTTCGTAGAAAAAGAGGTGTAGGAGCTCATTAGCATAACTTATTTGCATATGCCACACTCCCTGACATCACTGGAAGTGTGCCAGAAGGCAACACTCATGCTCAGGCTCCACCCCCAAAATCTCCAGGTTTAATGCGGCCAAGTGCAAAGTGATGCACATTGGAGCCAAAAATCCTAACTATCAGGGCTATTTTGGGGCAGGAACGCACAGGAACGGAGTTCCGGCTGGCCATGCCTACAGCCTCCCCCCCCCCAGGGTTCCCCAGGCGCCTTGCAAACCATGGGGTGCCTGGTGAAGCCAAGCTGATGTGGGAAACATCCAGAAACTGCCTTCTTACCCTCAGGCTGCCCATGCGCCCTGCAAGCCACAGGGCACCTGGGGAAGCTGATCCTGGGAGGAAGCTGCGCTGTCAGGGGTATGGCCTAATATGCTAATGAGTTTCTGCTGTTGGGTGTGGCATATTATGCTAATGAGTTCCTGCTGGGATTTTTCTACAAAAAAAGCCCTGCTAACTATAAATACACTTTGATGGGGTCCAAACTGGCGGAGACTGACCAAGAGAGAGATCTTGGAGTCGTAGTAGATAACTCAATGAAAATGTCAAGACAGTGTGCAACTGCAATGAAAAAGGCCAACGCTATGCTGGGGGTTATTAGGAAGGGAACTGAAAACAAATCAGCCGGTATCATGGGCATCAACTACGGGGGGGCTCGAGGGCTCGAGCCCCCCCCCCCCCGAAATTTCCCAGGGGGGGCTCAGCCACCCCCGGGAAAATGGAGCGCCCGGTGGCCAGTCAGCCGGCCGTCGCCGCCTCTCCTTCCCCCCCACCCCTGGCCTGCCCTCCTGCCTCCCTAGGGCGGGGGGGGAGGCATCTGCGCCACCCCCGCACGCCCCGAGCGCGAGGCGGAGCGGGAGCCGGGGGCCCACAAGGGCGACGCGCCGGCCGCCGGCGCCCGAGGTGAGCAGGGAGATGGAGGGAGGGGGGCGGGGAGCGCGGTGGGCAGGCGGGCGGGCGGTCACGGCCCGGGGGAGGGAAGCGGCGGCTCCCTGGGGGGGGAGCGGCGGGGACATGGTCCCAAGCACGCGCGCGCGCTTCATGCGCACGCACAAGGGAGCCCCCGCCCCCCCAGGGATTTAAAAAGTCTACGCCCCTGGCCGGTATCATAATGCCCCTGTATACATCGATGGTGCGACCTCATTTGGAGTACTGTGTACAGTTCTGGTCGCCACACCTCAAAAAAAATATTATAGCATTGGGAAAAGTGCAGAAAAAGGCAACTCGAATTATAAAAGGTTGGAACACTTTTCCTATGAAGAAAGGTTGAAGTGCTTGGGTTTCTTTAGCTTGGAGAAACGACGGCTGAGGGGTGACATGATCGAGGTTTATAAGATTATGCCTGGGATACAGCAGGTAGAGAAAGAAGTACTTTTCTTGCTTTCTCACAATACAAGAACTCATGGGCACTCAATGAAATTACTGAGCCGTTGGGTTAGAACAGATAAAAGGAAGCACTTCTTCACCCAAAGAGTGATTAATACATGGAATTCACTGCCACAGGAGGTGGTGGAGGCTACAAGCATGGACAGCTTCAAGTGGGAATTAGATAAACACAAGTGAAGACCCTCCAGAAACTTGTTTTAACTGTTTTTAGTCATTTTAATGTATTATATTTGGCCTTTGTGCCAATGTAAGCCGCCCTGAGCCCGTTCGCGGGGAGGGCGGGGTATAAATTGAATAAATAAATAAATAAATATTGTTGGATGGTTATCCCATTCCTCACACCTTTACTTCCTCCCTTCTTCCCCTACCTCTCTCACACTCTTTCTCCCTTCTGCCCACCCTTTCTTACTCTCTCTCTCTTCTCCATGTATGTTACTTCCTCTCTCTTTCTGACCCATCATCATTCTCTTCATAGGTGTTAACTACAGGGGGGCTTGAGGGCTCGAGCCACCCCCGAAATTTCCCGGGGGGGACTGAGCCCCCCCGGGAAAACGGAGCACCCTCCGCCACGCCTCCCCGGGCCCTATTTAGGGCTGTTGTCGCCGTCTCTCTCCCCCCCCCCCCCGCCTGGCCACTCCGTCCTCCCTCCATCCAGGGGCCACCCTGGCGGACGGAGGGAGGGACGGAAGCAGGAGTGGGGGGGGGGGGAGCAGGCGGCGGCAACATGGTCCCGGTGGGCACGTGTGCTTTGCATGTGCGCACGGAAGAGCCCCCCCCCCCGGATTTTCCAAACTCAACGCCCCTGATTCTCTTTGCTTTTCTGCCTCCCTTCCTCATCACTCTTTCTCTCTCTTTCTGCCTCCCACCTCAAATCCCACCCTCCCCAGGCTCCACCTCTCAAATGTCCAGGAATTTCCCAACCTGGAGTTGGCAACCCTATTTCCTTCCCACCCAACAGCCAACCTACCTTTATCTGTCTTCAGCTTTCCATCTCTACCCCCCTCCCCTGCAGCCTCTACCTAGGAAAATTAGTCTTTCTCCATAGTGGGGACTAAAGCAACTTACATTATTATTTCCTCCTTGTTATCTGCACAACAACCCTGTGAGGTTGGTTAGGCTGAAAGTATGTGACTGGTCCAAAATCTCCCAGTCAGTTTCCACTGCAAGATGGGGATCTGAACCTGGTTCTCACAGATCCCAGTCTGAAGCTCTAACTGTTACATCACAATGGCTTTCATAAGGTGGCTGCTGATGAACTGGGCCTAATTAAGCAGCTGGGCCTAATTAAGTCATGCAAATCAGGTGGTATCAAGTCACACAGAGGGTGCTGCCTAGGGATGCCAGCCTCCAGGTGGGACCTAGGGATCCCCTGGAGTTACTGTTCATCTCCAGACTACAGAGATAACTTTCCATAGAGAAAATGGATGCTTTGGAGGGTGGAGTTTATGGCATTGTACCTCACTGAGGTCCCTGTCCTCCTCTTGTACCTCGCTGAGGTCCCTGTCCTCCCCAGGTTCCACCCCCAAATCTCCCGACCTAATTCAGATGCATCTGATTTGCATGATGTTCACTGTGCTTTCTTTCTTTCCCTACTGCCACCTTCATTTTTTAGATAAGGTACATAGTTAACAACAATCAGTGCGAGATTTTTGAACTGATGCTTATTGACAGAGTTTAAAATGCAGGGGAATGGAGCACCAACTGTTTAAACAAAATAATTCAGTTTATTAAAGAAGAAATAAGCTCTGCTAGAACAAAGGAAAGGGAGAGCGGCTTAAACTAACTGTCTAACTGCTGTGAGAGACAGGAATGAAGGGAGAGGGCTCAGTTGGAGCAGGAAGTCTCCAAAGAGTCAATCAGGAGACACGAAGGACACAATTTGAAATTGTGGGAAGTCCCTAATCTAGCTATGCTAACTAGCAGTCCTTTAGCAGTTCCCAGTAGGCTGTGCTTCTGATCTTCTATACTATAGAACTATAGACCTTGTATATTCCGACAATACTTACTACTTAAGTGCCTTTGTATGCCTTATATTGCCATCATTTCTTGAAACATCCGGCAATGCAATAGGATGTTGATCATTTAAAGGAGACTTCCAACTGCACAAGCATGAAGAAGGGATGAACTGCAAGTGAATCCATGCTCTATGATATAAGCAGATCACTTTAATGACCTGACCTTCACCTGGGGAGATATACAGCTTTTATCTGGTAAATGAGATTATTTAATTCTCAGACTGGCCAAAAGCAGCCATGTGATCCAACAATGTGGCTCTTTAGCACAGGTGGCTACAGTACAAAGCTGTTTTGTTTGATACTATGCTCGACTAACTTCAGCAGGGAACATCAAAGTGATGACTACAGGAACTCACCTTGAGTATTCCAGACCAAATGTCCTCCTATGGTGGAGATGATTGTTTCTGAATGGGCTCTCCTGATAGATTCAAAGACCATGGTGTCTCCTAGGGTCTTCTAAGGCACCGGATACTCTGATTTGATGGAGGAAAGCCAGGATTGACTTTTCCCTTTGAAGAATAGATGCTTTGTTAATAAAGCAAATAGACGCAAGGAACTCACCCGTGGATGCCACAGTGCCCAGGGCATCATGCTGGGGATCCCTGCTCTACATGGCATTAACCATGCTGTTCACTTCCAACCTTTGGGAGGTGGGCTCCTGGTAGTGGGTGATTCGATCATTAGGAATAGAGAGTGGGGTCTGTAACAGGCGTTTTGACCGCATGGAGATTTGCCCGCCTGGTGTGAAGGTTGTGGAAATCACGCGCTGTCTAGATAGGCTCATAGATAGTGCTCGGGAGGAGTCAGCAGTCATGGTGCACACTGGCACCAATGACATTGGGAAATGTAGTTGGGTGGTCCTGAAGGAAAGTTACTAGGCAGAAAGTTAAAGGCCAGGACTTCAAAGGTAGCATCCTCAGAAGTGCTGCCAGTTCCTTGCACAGGGTCAACTACACAGGGACAAATCAGGGGTCTCAATGTGTGGATGAGAAAGTGGTGCCAGAAGGAAAGGTATAGATTTGTTAGGTACTGGGGCACTTTCTGGGACAAGCCGAACCTGTACAAAGGAGATTGGCTTCACTTGAACCAAAAGGGAACCAGGCTGTTGGTGATTAATATCAAAAAGGTGTCAAAGCAGCTTTTAAACTAATCCTGAGGGGAAAGCCAGCAGGAGCTGGGGAGACTACAGTTCGGGACAAGTCAGTCCAAAGGGATGATTGCATAAACACTCAGGGTAATATTGATAGGAGCATAATAGAACTTGTAAGTGAGGGCACAATGACGAGTGAGGGCCATGTGTGGTGACTAAGGGGATGAGGGAGGTGAGGGTTTCCTGCAGGGTTGCCAGGTCTGGCTTGGAAAATACATAGAGACTTTGGGGGTGGATCCAGGAGAGGGTGGGGTTTGGGGAGAGGTGGGGCCTCAGCATGGTACAATGCCATAGAGTCCACCCTTCAAGGCAACCATTTTCTCCAGGGGAACTGATCTCTGTCAGCTAGAGATCAGTTGTAAAAACGGGAGATCCCCAGGTCCCACTTGGAGGCTGGCAACCCTAGTTACTGGAAAGGGAAATGCATTATAGGTGTCAATATGCCAGTGCTATAAGTCTCTGAGCCAAGATAGGGGAGCTGGAGAGCTTGGTGTTAAACGACAATTTAGATATATTAGGTATCTCAGACATGGTGGAATGGGAAAAATCTATAGGATACAGTCATTCCTGAATATAAGCTCTATAGGCAGGACAGGGAGAGACTAGTTATTGTTGGCATTGCATTGTACATCAAAGAGGGCATAGAATCAAATAAGTTAGAAAACATTAGGGCAATGAACTCCCCAACAGAAGCTATATGGGTGGAAATACTGGGCCCTAAGGTTTACTGTCATGATCTGTGTAGGACTGGGAGACAAGGCCTAGTGACGCCTAAGCCAGGAGACCTGTGTGAGAGTGGAAAGCAGACAGAGCCTATAATCCCCACAATGCTTGGCAACAGTGGTTATCAGTTGGTGTCCAGGGATTGTATGAGGTGATTGTTATTTAAAACTTTGTGGGCTGTGGAACTGTGTTCTTTTTCTCTCACACAGAGTTAAGCTGAGAGAAAAGATCCCCCACTCGGGACAGAGTGAGTACCGGCACCTGCGTGGTATAAGAGGCTGTGGGCCTTGAATAATAACCAGTTAAGAGAAATAGATAGCTGCATTAGATTTGTTTTATTTACCTTACACACTGTTAGATATTTTAAGCACCTTGTCTTGTTTTCCTTGCCCCGTTACTATATTAATAAACCATTTCCTTAATGTTTTCTGCCTGGTCGTCATGCCTATATTTCTCGGCTTAAAAGGGGCATTTGGTTGGGCTTGGGAGGGTAATCTGGGCCTTCCCAAGGGACCCTAAGTTCAGAATGGTGGCAGAGGAAGGTGGCAACCCATGGATGCCATGATAGTTACTTAAAAGTGGGAGTGTACTATTGCCCACCTGATCAAACCCTTTAGGCTGATCTTGAGATGGAGAAGGAAATAAGGGAGGTGACGAAAGCAGATAATGTTATTAAACTGGGAGACTTCAACTACCCTCACATTGACTGGGTAAATGCATGCTCAAGTCATAACAGTTGGTCATAGAGCCAACCAGAGGGGTAGTGATCTTGGACTTGGTTCTGAGTGGGTCTCAGGACCTGGTGAGAGATGTAGAGGCTGTTACACCAGTTGGGAACAGTGACCACAATGCTATTAAGTTCAGCATTCAGATCAATTGAAAGTTACCCCTAAAGTCTAAAATTGTAACTTTTTATTTCAAAAGAAAGAACTTTACAAAAATGAGTGGAACCATAAAAAGAAAGCTGAAGGGGAAACACAAGAGAGTCAGATCCCTAGAGGATGCTTGGAAGCTATTTAAAACTCCACTAATTTAAGGCCAAATAGAATGCATTCCACAGGTTAGGAAAGGCACTGCCAAATCTAAAAGAAGGCCTGCATGGTTAACAATGCAAGTCAAGGAAGTTATAAAAAGTAAAGAGGCTTCTTTTAAAAAGTGGAAGGTCTGCCCCAATGAATTGAACCGGAGGGCGCACAGGCTCTGGCAAAAAAAAAAAATGCAAGTCAATAATTAGGCATGCAAAAAGAGATTTTGAGGAGCAGGTTGCTAAAAGCATCAAAACAAACAATAAACATTTTAAAAAATATATCCAGAGCAGGAAACCAGCAGTGGGGCCTTTGAATGACAAATGAATAAAGAGATTGCTAAAGAAAGATGGGAAGATGGCAGAGAAGCACAATGACTTTTTTGCTGATGTGTTCACTTTGAAAAGTGTGGGGCATGTACCCATGCCACAGCCCCTATTTTCAGGAAGGACTAGATGGATTATTGGTCTGATCGAGCAGGGCTCTTCTTATATACTTACGAGCATCATTTCAAGAAAACTCAATATGGCGAACACAACCATGTAGACCAGCCATGATATTTTGCCAACCACAGTTCTCTCTTAGACTGTCTTCGGTGCACATTCAATTCATCAAATTGATGTGTACAAACTGATCCATTTCAGTTGGACTGGGGACTTTCCATAACTGCCAGTCTTTGAAATCTGGGAGGGAATAAAGAATCTACTCTGCTTGATCTTCTGCCTGTTTGAGCCAATTTCTATGCTGAGGGGTGGAAGGGCAACCCTCCAATCTAATTTGTTCACGGCTGCTTTCCATCCTGATGGACGTTTTGACTCCATGCCCAGAACACCATGGAAGGGTGTGAAAATTGTTGGGTACAAATAGAAGTGGAACCTGGGGAGGGTGGAGAAGGCAGTTCAGGCATGCATCACAAACCCTTTCTAGGCATGAAGATTAAAAAATGACCTTGCCATGTGCATATGTATGAACTGAATAGCAGCAACTATAACTGAGGTAGCTACAGACTTAGAGGGATCAAGCTGGTTACTCTAGCAGTGGGACGCAGGCAGATATGCCATGGTAGGAGCTCGCCAGGAGAGGGAGTGACTCATCAGCTTTCTGCTGGTCTCTAGTGCCACCAGCACAGGTGGCAGAGAGTAGTACTGCAGTTATCCATTCAGGAGGAGGTCATATGATGCCAGGTGCAAATAGGATTTTACTTCACTGTATAAGCTTGCCTACTTTCTCCTGGTTCATTGGCCCAGCAACATGTTGCTTGGAATTCAACATGTTAGCTAGGGTTGCCAGATGTCCTCTTTTTAGAGAGCATGTCCTCTTTTTTTGGTTTCCATCTTCTTTTGGGCTCTTCTTAAAAAACTGATGAAAATGTCCTCTTTTTGGGTTGGAAAGTTAGGAATATTCCTAGTTAGTAGCAATTATCACAGATTAAATAGTAGGGGTATTTAAAATGAGATTTGTCATAGTGATCACTTGTTTGAAGTAGTCAGTCGAGAAATATGTCCTCTTTTTGCTTCTCAAAATATGGTAACCTATGTTAGTAGTACCCAATAATTAATTCCCAACACAGATTGCAGTGGGGGATCATGCAAGTAAAATAAAGGCACTTCCTTTGAAATCTTAGAATCGTAGACCTTTGGAAAGGGGTATCTTTAGAGAACCAAAAAAAAAGGAACAATAGAGGTTTTCCCACCTAGTGATACCTAGAATATCTATCACATTTGTATTCCACCCTTCCTCTAAGGAGCTTTGAGCAGTATACATGGTTCTCACTTCTTCATTATAGCCTCACAACAACCCTGTGAGGTAAGCTAGGCCGAGACAAGACTGACTGGCCCAATGTCATTCATGGCAGAGTGGGGATTTGAACCTGGGTCACTCAGAGCTAAGTCCAACACTCTAGCTACTATACAACACAGATAAGATATCCAGAATACAGAACTTGAAGAGAAAATAGGGTAAATTGCATTGTGCATAGAATTCTGCTCCACAGGGAATATGCACCAAGGGAAGAGCGTGGGGAAGGCGGGCAGGGAGTTTTAGTATCCTTGGTAACAATCCACACTTATAAACAAAAAAAGAGATAAACTTAAAAAACAATAGCACAGGAATTTCTCCTAATATATTAAAGCTGTTTCCAAGGTTCTGTCAAACTACAGCATGACCAAGAAACTGAACCGGACTTGGGGCTAGGCCAGTGAACAGATAGGGCTATACAAATAGGAGCAGGTGTGATTCTGAATGGCTGGGAGCAGTGTTAAGCTTCAGCACAAATGGTTTCTCAAAGATCACTACTTCATTTCCCCCAGTAAAATCAATGGCTTCCATTCACTTCTGTGGAGAAATATAAAGCACTGAATGGGGATATTATTGCTGGAAGACAAATTGTGACATTGGGCTCTTCCTCACCACTGATGAAATAATAGTGTACCAACAGGCTTAACGTACTGCTGACCCTGCATTGTGGCCAAAGGCAATGCAGCCCACAGTTGTAGATGGAGTTGTTTCCAGTGGTCCAAGTGAAATTGAAGATATGGCTTTTTTTCTGTAGATCTGGAAAGTACTGGAGTCGGGAGGCGAGTTGTAGGATGATCATAGCAAAGACTTTATTAAGTGAATCAGCATGTTCAGGAGATGGTCGGATCAAGCATGCTGCCAGGGCTCCAGGGCCCTCCTTATATGCCGGCCGGAGCCCCACCTCTGGCCGCACCCAAAATACCTGATAGGGGTTTAGCATATGCGCATAGTTCTGATAGGGCCTTAAGTCTTAAGTTGTAGTTCATAGGTCCCCCGCGGAAGACCTAGGCTGGCTATTGGTGGTCGTTTTGGATCCGACGGTCTATTGTTCTACCTGGCTGAAGCTCAGGTAGAATCGGGCCATGTGCTCTGGTCGCCATTTCGTGACTAGTACACAACAAGATCAGAACAAAGGTCATTTCTCAAAACCTTTTGCTAAGAGTTTCAGACAATGGTCAGAAGCAGAAAAGGCGCTAGCTTGTATATTCTGAAAGTATCAACAAGGTTTTTTGCTTCTGCAGCAAAATATTTCCAGAAGGTACTACTGCCAGTTCTTCCCCTGGGAGTACTAGTGATTGGAAACATTTAAGTGATTTTCTGAAACAGCATGAAAAAGTCATCCAGCCATTTGACTACATACTGGAAGTGGAAAGAAACTAAATCCAGACTCGGATCAAGCAAGTGTACTGCTGCAGATCACTAGCGGATCATAAGCCAAGAAATTCAGCATCGGAGGGGTGTGCTTGAATGCTTAATGGCTATTATGGTGTTCTGGCATCACACAGCTTAACATTCTGGGAGTTTTTGGACAAGCTCTTTACAGACAACAGTGTAAATGTTCTGGGTCTTGTATAGCTGCTTGGCAAGCATGATGAGGTAATGTGTGAATATTTGTGGTGCATATCTTCCAAGGACTGTAATGATCATTACTGCAGGAAAACCATTCAGAATGAACTGATCAAAACCAGCCATCAAAATTTTAGAAAACATGCGTAACAAGTTGGACAAAGCTAAATATTACTGTGTCATATTAGACTGCGTGCCTAATGTAAGTCACTCTGAAAAGATGTGGCTTACAGTGAGATTTGTTGATGAAGATGGAGACAAAATTTGTGTGAATGAACATTTCCTAGGATTCCAGGTAGTTCATGAATCAACTGGAACAAGGACTTATGGAGTGCTTGTTGAGAATGCTGAAGGAAAATCACATGCATATTAAGGGTTGCTGTGGCCAAGGTTATGATAGTTGCACCAACATGAATGGACAAAAGAAAGTTGTTCAAGTAAGACGGCTTACATTGAACCAACAAGCATCATTTGTACCCTGTGGTGCTCACTCAGTCTGGTGGTTTCAGATGTATCATCATCATTCAAGGAATCTACTTCTCTTTTTGGTGTGCTATAGCACATCTTTATGCTGTTTTCTGCCTCTGTTAAATGGTGGCAGTTACTGAAGAAAATGTGCCCAGCCTTACTGTGACACTGCTGCTCCCTGGGAAAATGGCATAGATGGTGTGAAGCCTATTAGATATCAAGCAAATGACATTTATACTGCTCTGTTGGAAAGAGTAGGGCTCCCTCAAGAAGATGCCAGTCTTTACCATAAAGCACAGTTTCTCTCAGAACAACTGCTAGACTTCTAAGTTCTTGATATCAATCATAGTATGGTGTGACATTTTGTTTCACATGAATAGTGCAAGTAAGGCTACGCAATGCCTTACAATAGATATTTGTTACCTCCCTCATGAAGAAATGTGTAGATTTCATTACATTGTACAGGGAGAGCGGTTATGCAGCAGCAGTTATCACTGCAAAAGAGCTCGCAGAAGCCCCTGATGAAGATGCCATTTCCAAGGAGCCCCCTGTGAGACTACCTGGGATGTAACCACTCCAGTCAAAGGTTCTTAATTAAGAGCTTCTTTATTGAAGGGTCATCTTCGGGGTACATGTATTGAGTTAGTAATGAACTTGGAGAGTCGGGTTAGTGCAATTATAGGATATTCAAACTACACTGTCATATAGAAAACTCCCAATCAGGGGCCTAGAGAAAAGGTGCCTAAAACAGTTACTTTGTTTTATTCCCAGGCTAAAAGCAGGAAAGGAAAAGTGGTTTGCACCTGTAGGAGACAAAATGTAATTCAAAACAAGTCTCTGAGAAGTAGCAAGCAACCAAGGACAGAGATAACGTAGCGCTGAAGCCACGGAGCCTGGGAGTAGGAGTACCTTCCAATGGGAGGAGGGAGTCGGCTCGTCATACTCAATAAATCCCAGTGTGTTAACTGACACACTGCCCTCTCGAAAGCCACCCTTAACCTCCCGATTTTAGGGGGTACAACTTATGGAAGGCACGGATTTTTGCAGAAGCATTAACATGCATAGAATCAACCCATTCATTATGTTCAGGACCAAAATCTTTCCAGCTGATGAGATAAAAAAGGTGACTCCTTTTGAGTTTGGAGTTGAGTATTTGGTTTATTTCATAATGGGGCTCACCCCCCCCTCATCAGAGGAGGAGGGACTGGACATTGAGGTTTCCACGAATTCGATCCAGGGTCCTTCTTCAGGAGGCTGAAATGGAAAACAGGGTGGACATTTCGTAAGGATTTAGGCAAGTCTAGTTCAAAGGTAACAGCATTGATCTTTTTGAGCACTTTGAACGGCCCCACGTATTTCCAACCCAATTTCTGACTAGGCTGTAGTCCTTTGATGTTCTTGGTGGATAAGTAGACCGACTCCCCCACTTCCAAATCCCAGCCTTTCCTCCTGCTTTTGTCTGCAAATTTTTTATAGTTCTGTTTAGCAGTCTCTAAAGTCTTAGCGATTAGTGGCCATGAGTCCCGAAGGGAGTTCCACCAGTCAGCTAGGTGGCTAGGACTCGGGGGAGCGACTTCTAAGGTGGGCAAAGGGACACCTTCATACCCTCCCCCATGGCCATGAAGGGAGAAACGCCAGTAGAAGACTGCACAGCATTATTGTAGCTATATTCAGTGAAGGGAAGCAGCTCGACCCAATCATCCTGCTGGTAGTTGGTGTAGCAACAGAGGAACTGTTCTAACACCTGATTAACCCTTTCAGTTTGTACGTTGGTATCTGGATGATAGGCGCTACTTAAGGCGGGCTCCACTTCCAGGAGCTCCAGGAGCTCCCTCCAGAAGTTGGCAACAAACTGAGATCCTCTGTTGGAGACCACCTTCTTAGGAATGCCGTGTAGGCAGATGACATTAGACATGAAGCTTTTAGCCATGGTTTTGGCCATAGGGAGGTGTTTAAAAGGGATAAAATGGGCTTGTTTCGAAAATAAGTCCACAACTACCCAAATAACAGTTTTCCCTTTGCTGGGGGAAGGTTGGTGATGAAGTCCATGGAAATCGCCTTCCATGGTCGGGCAGGGGTCTCTAGGGGTTGTAATAGACCCGGGGACTTCCCTCCCCTTCTCTTACACATTATGCAGATTGGATAAGTCGATATATAGTCAGAGACATCCTGCTGCATGCAAGGCCACCAAAATTGTCTCTGTAACAGGTTCAGTGTTTTCAAATAGCCAAAATGCCCCAACAATTTAGCTTTGTGGGCGGAGTGCATTACTTCCTCCCAAAGTGTCTTGGGTACAATTAATTTGTCATTGTGGTACCAACACCCATTCAGGTCCTTCCTGGTTTGGTCCACCTTGGAAAAATCCGATAATTCAGCTGGGTTGTAAGCATTGGTGCATTTAGTAACCCAGTCCGTTTGCTTCGGGGTGCCCCCCCCGGTGCAGTTTGGCTGTGGGTTATCGCCAATCCTCCCAATTGTTCTGGTGTGAACATGGAGTCAATTACCGGTTCCTTTTTACAGTCATATAGGGGAAGGCATGACAAGGCATCTGCTAATGAGTTGGATTTCCCCAGGAAATGACACAGGGTGAAATTAAATTTTGCAAAGAAATCAACCCAATGCAACTGCTTAGCATTCAATGTTCATTGAGTTCTAAGGGCTTCGAGGTTTTTGTGATCAGTCCACACCTCAAATGGAACCCTCGCCCCCTCTAGCCAATGCCTCCAGGTAGTGAGAGCTAGACGAATAGCAGCAGCTTCTTTGTTCCACACTGCCCAGTTTTTTTCTGTGTCTCTGAACTTTTTTGAAATGTACGCCAGTGGATGCCGTTTCCCATTCGACCCCTCTTGTAATATGCCCCCCCTCGCTACATCCGATGCATCATCCTGTACTATGAAACATTTGTGTTCATCGGGGTGTGCCAAGATGGGTTCGTACATGAATAAAGTCTTAAGCTGGTCAAACGTGACCTGACACGCAGGGCCCCAGTAGTTTCGCTCCCGGTTTAGCCGCGTCCTCCCCCTTCCACTTAGTCTTTAAGAGTTCAGTGAGGGGCAGGCTGACCTCAGCGAAGTTATTGATGAATGAGTGGTAGAAATTGGTGATTCTGAGAAGACTTTGTAATTGGCGGCGGGTTCATAGTACCCCCCCAGTCTTTGACCGCCCTCACTTTCACTGGGTCCATCTCTAACCCCCAGGGAGAGATGCAGTAGCCTAGAAAGTGAGTTTCGGTCTTATGGAAGTCACACTTTGATAGTTTAGCATACAGCTTGTTGTCTTTCAGGGTGCTCAGCACCTCTCTTACCAATTTTATGTGTGACTCCTCATCAGGGGAATATAATAAAATATCATCTAGAGAGCAAAAGACTCCCTTGAAAAGGTGCTTGTGCAACACTTCATTTATGAGGTTCATAAACACGCCTGGACTGCCCTGAAGTCCAAATGGCATTACCAGGTATTCGAAATGGCCAAGGGGAGTGTTGAAAGCGGTCTTATATTCATCCCCTTCCCTGATGCACACTCGGAAGTAGGCATCTCTGAGATCCAATTTCGAGAAAATTTTCCCCTTAGCGGCCTCAGCCAGCAAGTCTTTGATGAGGGGCAAGGGGTAGGTGTTTGAGGCCGAGACAGCATTTAAGCATCTGTAATCGATGCACAATCGCAACCCCCCGTCTTTTTTCTTTCGAAACAGCACCAGGGCAGCAAAAGGGGATTGTGCTGGTCAGATGAAACCCCATTGCAAGTTTTTGTCAATAAAGTTGTGCAATTCTACCTTCTCGGAGGGGCTCATCAAATATAGTTTACCCTTGGGTAGTTTGACCCCAGGTAGTAATTCAATGGCACAGTTGGTGTTGAGATGGGGGAGCAGCTCGTCTGCTTCCACTTCACTGAATACCTCTGCTAAATCTCAATATTTTATTTATTTATTTATTTAATTTCTAAGCCGCTCTCCCTGCGTTCGCAGGCTTAGAGCGGCGTACAAGACCTGGTACACCAGGATTCTGTAAACATAATATTAAAACAATATAAAACATTTCATTAAAACAATTTAACAATTTAAAGTGCTCAACAGTCAAACAAACTCAGATGGTGACAGTCTGATCACACCGGTGCTGTTTTCCTAGCGACAACTGACACAGTTGTCAGATCTGCTGCCATTAATTGTTTGGGCTAGGGTCGCTATCAGTAATTGTCTATCAGTAATTTATGGCCAGCCTTGAGGTTTATTGCCTGTCCTGCTTAATGTGTCTTTTTCTTCCCCGGGAGGATGGCTTCCTGCATTCCACCGCATCACATAAACAGTCTGGCTATCTTCTCTCGCCTCCTCCCTCTTTCTCTCTGAATGTTTTATCTTGCTTTTGTAACCTCGGAGAACTGTTGAACTGTTTCTAGCCAGGTGCCTAGCCTGTGAATTGCAAGTAGAGGTCACTAAGGGGCATGGGGGGGGGGTATTTAGTGCTTTTGCACCTTTTTTGTGGGAACCAATGGTTGGGGGGTTTTCGCGCTTTTTTGTATTGGCTCTGATTGGCTCTTTGCCTGCTTTCACCTTACTGTGTATGGTATATTAATCCCTGTTGCTTGTAACCAAGTTATCTCTAACAAACATCGAGTACCTGAACCATCATTAAGAATAAAAGAACCTTTTACTTCACCAAAGGGCCTGGCTTATTTGATTTGACTCAGAAGCCTCACAGATTGTTAGAGATCCCATCAACGGGACTTCTCATACCTGACCATGTCAGACGATGGGACTCTCTGTTAGGTTTCTGTACTATCAGCAAAAGATCAGACCTTTGAATTAAATCAGAGTTCTTTATTTCTAATACTGGAACAGCTTCTCGAATGTTTGTTAGAGATACATGATAGAAAGCAGGCATGGTTAATATACCTTCAAGTCACAATTGAACCTAGACATGTAACCAAGAGTTAGCGTTCAAACGCGGGAAAAAGAAAGGCGACCGTTGGGGTTCCCACAGCAAGGTGAGAAAGTTATAAAAATTCCCTTCTTGATCCTGTTGACCCACATGTGTGAAAGTTAGGCTAAACATTCCAGATTACAACAATACACCAGCTCCAAGGTTGTCACAATAAGATAACATTCACAAAGCCTCAAAGGGAGGAGGAGAAGAGGATGGCTGGAAAAAGCCATCTGTTTAAATGATGTGTAGGAATGCGAGTCGCCACCCTCCCGCCTAGAAAAGAGTAACATTAAACAGAGCAGACAATATACTTCAAAGGGGGCATATGGTTGTAGGAAGGAGGAGGGGGTTCTTGATAAGGGTGTCAAGGCAATCAATTTATGATAACACTGGAAACGAAAGTAACATACAGGACTCCTATTGTCAGATTCTGACACTCTCCCCGTTACCACTGAAGAAGTTCCAGTTACAACAGCTCCCAGCGAACCGTGTGAGCCGTATGTGCCGAGGACTACAGGCCAGGACTTACTCACATACCCGCGCCCTGGTGGGGCAGGGGGGAGGGTTGGCCACCCTCCCCGTGGTACTCGTGGGCCACGTTTGGAGGAAAGTTTGGTATAAATTTATTTTTAAAAGCCAATAGATGGCTTTCCAAAATTTAGATTCATTCAGATCACATTCCCAAAAAGTATTAAAATCATCAAATTAAAATTAAAAGCATCTGCCTTTTAATCCATTTAAAGATGCTATAATATAGGGGTCTTCAACCTATGGTTTCAGAGCCAAGTGTATCCCAGTATGGAATGAAATTTATTTATTTATTTATTGGAATTTATATCCCGCCCTCCTCACCGTACAGCGGGCTCAGGGCGGCTAACAACAGCCATTATGGCAATACATTCCTTAAAATAGTTAAAAATTAAACAGGCATAAAGACATATCCTAACACATAGATGGCGTATCTTCAGTACAAACTATCAAAGCAGCATCAAGATGTATCCTCGTGTCTGATCAGACACTGGCAGACAGAAATCGGGCCAGGGCCGGGTGTAAATACTGTGGGCGGCCCCTATTTGAAAGCCTGGCGGAAGAGCTCCGTCTTACAGGCCCTGTGGAATTGTAACAGATCCCGCAGGGCCTTGATGTTATCTGGGAGCTCATTCCACCAGTAAGGGGCCGCCACAGAAAATGCCCTGGCCCTTGTAACTGCCAGGCGGGCCTCCTTCAGCCCTGGGATAGTCAGGAGGTTTTGGGATCCAGATCGAAGTGCTCTCTGGGGAATATATGGTGAGAGGCAGTCCTTCAAGTAAGTAGGTCCTTGGCCATATAGGGCTTTATAGGTAAGTACCAGCACCTTGAACCTTATTCGATATGCTATAGGCAGCCAGTGCAGTGCTTTTAGGGCGGGCTGGACATGTTCCCGAACCGGGAGACCTTTCACCAGCCGCGCCGCTGCATTCTGCACCAGCTGCAGCTTCCGAATTTGGCACAAGGGCAGCCCCATGTAGAGGGTGTTACAGTAGTCCAATCTCGAGGTGACCAACGCATGGATCACTGTAGCCAGTTCGTTGCATTCAAGGAAGGGGACCAACTGCTTGACCAGCCGTAGATGGTAAAAAGCTGACCTCGCAGTGGCTGCTACCTGGGCCTCCATCATTAATGAAGGATCCTGGAGCACTCCCAAACTCCTAACCTCCGACGCTGGCGCCAACAGTACCCCATCGAAGGCCGAGAGTGGGATCCCTGCCCCTGGTCCGCTCCGACCTAGACATAGGACCTCCATCTTCGTCGGATTCAGTTTCAGCCAACTCTGTCTGAGCCAACCAGCCACAGCTTGCAACGCCAGGTCCAGGTTACCCGGACTGGAGTCCAACTGGCCACCCAGCAACAGATAGAGCTGGGTATCATCTGCATATTGATGACACCCAAGCCCATACCTCCAGGCTATCTGGGCGAGGGGGCGCATATAGATGTTAAATAACATAGGGGAAAGCACTGCTCCCTGTGGGACCCCGCAGATCAGTGGGTGTCTACAGGAGAGCTGCTCCCCCACTGCCACCCTCTGTCCCCGATCCTGGAGAAACGAGGAAAGCCATTGTAACGCTGACCCCTGGATCCCAATATCAGCGAGGCACCGGGTCAGTGTCAGAATCTACGGATTCTAACATAGACTTGTGGTGCTTGATGCTGTACGCAAACCCCCCCTCCTCTTCATGTAACCTGTCCCTCTATCTTTTGCTATGCAACCTATGTTTGATGCTTGCCTGTTTTGACCTGTAACCTGCCCCTCAATTCACTAGATAATGTTCCCCTTTTGGTTTCTTTTATGACCCTGGGTTTATGGCTCTGGCTGGGTCTGGTCAATGTAACCATTTGTCCGGGAGGGTGGTGACTTCAGAGCATGAGAACAATCAGCCTCTCACCTCCGCGTCTCCGCATTCCTTTCCTCCCTGCCGGGGAAGACGGAGACCAGTTTCTTATCAACGTGTGAAGACCTTGGCTTGAGTTATTTGTTATGCGAAGATGGATACATCTAAGGGGTCTGGTTTAAGAAGGGAAATTTACAGCTTCACACCTAACCTTTTTCCTGTGGGAAGCAAACGGCCAAAAGACTTTTTAGCCCGTGGTTTTTCCTTCCTTGTGATTGGTTACCTATGGGTAATTCAAATTGTACTAGAGGGTATATTAGTCCTGCTTCTATTGTATGCTTTATCTCTGACGATAATCCGAGGACCTGTAGTAATGTAGTGATTGGAAATAAAGAACTGTGTTTCATCAACAAAGATCTGATCCTTGACTATTTTGAGCAGAAGCCTCACAGTCAGTAACCGATGATCGACCATGTCGAACTCCACTGACAGGTACAACAACATCAGCACTGCTGTACCGCCTCGATCCAGATGCCTCCAGAGGTCATCCGTGAGGGCGACCAGCACTGTCTCTGTCCCATGGCCTGGTCAAAAGCCGGACTGGAAGGGATCCAACACAGAGGTGTCATCCAAATAGCTCTGCAACTGATCCGCAACCGCTTTCTCGATCAACTTACCCAAATAGGGTAAGTTAGATACTGGCCGGTAGTTGGTCAATTTGGCCGGATCTAGTGATGTTTTTTTAAGGAGGGGATGTACCACAGCCTCCTTTAGGGCACTTGGGAACACCCCTTTTTCAAGAGATGTATTGACAATCTCCCTCAGTGCCCCTCGTACTCCCTCATGGCTTGCTTTAATTAGCCATGATGGGCACGGATCGAGTCGGCAGGTAGTTGGGCGTTTTTTGGCTGTTTTTTAAATATGGCTGTTTTTTAAAAAGAATATGAAATCTTGAAGGTAAGGACTTTTGGAAGGGTAAGTGGGATGCTGGAATAACCTGCATGTAAAGTGAATGCCCGGCAAAGATGTTTTTATGGGACTAAAAGACTTCTTAGAGACATTGTACAGAAATGGAAATGACAAAGAGGAACAGTTGCTAGGAATCCAAGTGTAAATCATGTGCAGATTTATGCCAGTGCACTAGAACAGTCTCGCAAGGTGCTCCTGAGGAAATTTATGACTTATTGTGAGATCTAGTGTGGGCTGCTTCCTACTAAAGGACTCAACAACCTGTATTTGGGTTCTGGTGTTCTAATGGTGACCGCCATGCGATCAGGCCATGCAGTCAGGCCGGCAAGCACATGGCCAGGCACAGAGCTTCGCTCCAGAACACAATAGACTGGCCGGATTGTAATTTAGACCTATCGGTCAGCCAGGATGCAAATAGGGGTCAATGACCTGGGAAGACTTAATTGTATTAATTGTAATCCTATTAGAGTGTGTGGGCGAGGCCGAGAGCGTGGTTTAGGTGTGCATATAAGCAGACCCCTGAGCCCAGCTCAGAGATGTCATCTCCTCTCATCAGTAAACTACATGTGCTGATTTCACCGAAATGCGTCTCTGACGCCTGTACTGGCAACAAAGATGGGATCCCGATGAGCGACTCTCCAGCCAACTCCAGCATCACAATGAGCACCGCTCCGTCAGCAACTGGCAACACACGGCTCCAGTGCCCCACACCGTCATCTGCTCCAGAGGATGCCACTCACTGCCTCGCTGAACCAAGAGTCACCATGGTTGCCGCTCTGGGACACATTGCCTCATTTGACCATTCCCGACCCAAGCTCTGGGAGGCCTGGGCTGACCAACTTGGATTCTTCTTCAAAGTGCAGGAGGTCGCCGACGCTGGTAAGCATAAGGCATGGCTACTGAGCCCATGTGGGGTCAACACCCTGCGCTTGGTCCAAAGCCTTGTATCACCCTGTACCCTTACCGAAGCAACTTATAAGGAGATCGTCCGGGTGCTGAACAACTATTTCGCGCCAAAACCGTCCATGCTGGCCAGGCGCATGGATTTCTGCGGCCACTCACAGAAGCCAGGTGAGACCGTAGCTGCCTTCATGGCCAATCTCCGTAGACTGGTGGCTGGCTGTGAGTTCATGTCAGTTGAGGACAACCTCCTGAAGAGCTTTGTATGGGAGGTCCGCGAGCCTAAGCTATGCCAGAAGCTGGTCACTCTCATCGACGTAACTTTGGAGAGGGTTTTCCAGACCGCATGTGCTTTTGAACAAGCCCAGAAGGACCAGCAAGGCTCTACCTCTTCCACACACCACACCACCACATCCTCTGGTTCTGAGGCATCAGATGAGGTCAATGTCCTCCAGTTCCGCCACCACCCGCCGAGAGCATCGCCTAGGATGGCCACAGAACAGAGCAACAACACTGGGTCCAGGTCAGCCGCCCCATCCACTGCGCTATCCTGTCCTGGCACCACAGCCTCATGTGCCAGCTGTGGCAACCCGCATGACCGCTGGACCTACTGGTTCTGGGATGCAGAGTGCTGGTCATGTGGCAAAAAGGGGCACATCACCCGGGCTTGCTGATCCCAGGCCACCCAATGCTCTCAAGCAGCTCACTTGGAAGACACCGACTTGCACTCAACGTCTGCGTCCTGCCACCAGGTAATGACCTTGCCCAGGGATGCCCCAAATAAAATTTTTGTGCCAGTCTCCATAGAGGTGTCCCCCTGCTCTATGGAACTTGATACGGGGTCCACCTATTCCATAATTTCAGCAGACACTCTGTAAAATATGCCCACGGGGGAACCCCGGCTATGAAAGCCAACGGGATTGCGATTTTGGGACTTACAGAAAAACCTGATCGCCACTAAGGGCCTATGGAAGTTCAGGGTCTGGTTCAAGGACTTTGAGGGATTGCTGGACCTCCTGGTGGTGGAGGAAAAACTCTCCAGCTTGTTGGAACTGTCCTGGTTCGGGCTCCTGGGATTGGGAGTAACAGGGGTGAACCAGCTCCTCGGCACAGACTTCAGGGCGGTCTGTGACAAATTCTCGGCCATCTTCGACAGTGCACTAGGCACTTACACGCCCCCCCCCCGTTCCCTGGACCTTGACCCGGCAGTCCGGCCGATACGCCTAGCAGCTAGGCAGCCTCCATTGGCGGTCTGCCCCAAAACTGATAAGGAGCTGGACCAGTTGGTGGCTCAGGGGCTTCTAGAACCAGTCTCCCACGCCTGGTGGGAAATCCCCATTGTAACCTCGATGAAACAGAACGGGGATATCAGAATCTGTGTGGATTACAAATGCACACTCAATAAGGCACTTCAGGACCATGCATACTCGGTGCCGGTTATCAGTCACGTCCTTGCTTCACTAGCAGGCGCATGTGTATTCGGGAAGTTGTACTCGGCCAAGGCCTACCAGCATCTCCCCGTAGATGAGGCCACGGCAGAGACCCAAACCATAGTGACCCACAGAGGTGTTTTTGAGGTCCGCCGCCTACAATTCGGGGTCAGTGTTGCCCCGGGATGATTCCAGGAACGAATGGACCATTTATTGAAAGGCATTTCAGGGTGTTCCCTTTCTTTGTCAATGTTTTGATCTCTGTGGCAGACGTCTCATCCTTCGCCTCCTGGCTCTGCTCGGTCCTTCGGTGCTTTAGCAATGCTGGCCTGAAAGTAAAGTGCAAAAAATGCCTGTTGGGTGTCCCATCAGTCAAGTTCCTGGGGTTCCCCGTAGACGCGCAAGGCATCCACCCCACTCCAGAGAAGGTCTGCGTAATCACTGAGGCACCAGTGCCGTCCTCGAAGGCGGAACTCCAGTCGTTCCTGGGCCTCCTCAGTTTTTTTCATGCATTCCTCCCCCACAAGGCAGCGGTGGTGGAGCCACTCCATTGGCTTCTGGACAAGCACGCCAAATGGGTGTTGGGCCTCCGCTATGCCACAGTGTTCTGGGCTGTCAAGGATCTGCTAACTTCAAATGCAATCCTAGCCCACTTTGATGAGTCATTTCCCGTGGTGCTGGCTTGTGACATCTCACCATATGGGGTAGGGGCCGTTTTGGGTCACTGGCTGGCGGCCAGTCAGGAAGTTCCGGTCGCTTATTACTCCCACACCCTGTACTTGGCTGAGTGCAATTATGCACAGATAGACAAAGAGGCGTTGGCGTTGGGGGGTCAAGAAGTTCCATGATTACCTCTATGGTCGTTGCTTCACCATTGCTATGGACCACAAGCTGCTGTTGGGTCTCCTCACCCCCGACCACCAGACACCCCAGATGCTATCGCCCTGTGTCCTGTGCTGGTCAATCTTCTTGGCAAGATACCAGTATGAGCTGGTCCACCATCCTGGCAAGTCAGTGGGGCATGGGGATGCCCTCAGCCATCAGCCACTCCCGTTGTGTGACCTGGATCCGACCCTGGCCTACCACGTTGCTCTCCTTGAGGACCTGCTGGGCCGGCCCATCCAGGTAAAGGACGTCGTGCAGCACACGGCCTGGGATCGCACCCTCTCCCATGTCTTGGACTGGATGGGGAGGGGATGGCCCCGCAACCCGGGGCTCGAATTTACCACATACTCGGCCAGACAAAAGGAACTGTCCACCCACAAGGGGTGCATTCTATGTGGCACATGAGTGGTCATTCCCGAGCCACTGCGCAAGCAAGTCCTCAGCGCTCTCCATGACACCCATCCCGGCATTGTCCAAATGAAGACCTTGGCCTGGGTTATGTGTGATGGCCAGGGCTGGATGCTGAAATAGAGGACAAAGTCAGGCGTTGCCACCAGTGCCAAAAGTCTCAGCCCAACCCTCCACAAGTGCCTGTCTGGCCCTGGGAATCAGTGCTCAGGCCATGGGCGAGACTCCATCTGGACTTCGCGGGGCCCTTCCAGGGACAGCTGTTCTTCATTCTAGTGGACAGTTACTCCAAATGGTTGGAGGTGGTCCCTGTGTCTGCAACATCCTCGCAAGCAGCTATCTGAGCCATGTGGCACATCTTTAGCACACATGGCATTCTTGACATGCTGGTGACAGACAACGGGAGACTTCCAGGCATTTGTAGACTACTATGGCAGCTGGCATGTCCACTCTGCCCCATTCCATCCAGCCACCAATGGTCAAGCCGAGCACATGGTGCACATGACCAAGGAAGCCCTGTGATGCATGGACACAGGCGACTGGAACTACAGGCTGGCTGTGTTCCTGTTTGGCCAACGAACAACACCCCACACTGCAAGCGGGCATCCGGCAGAACTGCTCATGGGTCGAAGGCTCACAACCAGACTGGACAGCCTGCATCCTGTCATGCTTCAGAACATAGCACGCACCCAGAACAGTAGAAGGCTCCCCAAGGGTTCTTCCCAGAGGACCCAGTCTATGTTAAGAACTATGCCAAGGGTCCGGCCTGGCTGCTAGGCTGGATAGTGGGTGTTACGGGGCCTCTATCTTACAAGGTCACCGAGGAAGAAGGACAGCTTTGGAAATGCAACATGGACCAACTGGGCCACCAGCTCCTGACCCCCACAATGGACAGACCAGAGGAGAGCGAGGACGAGACCTCCACTCCCAAGCCTACAGACGAGGACACGAGCAAAACACCGGCAACAGAATTTTGCCAGCCTCACCTGACAGCCAACATTCATACCACCCCATCTCTGACACCAGCCTCAGCAGGCGAACCAGGTCTGTCCCTGGAACCAGTTGTGGTGACTCCCGAGCCACCCGCCAGAGACACAGCCGTATGCCGTTCAACCAGGGAATGGCGAAGACCAACCTACCTCAAAGACTTGTGTGTTAGGAGGGTCCGAACTATGGGGGGAGGGGTGTTGTGTCCTAATGGCGACTGCCATGCAGTCAGGCCATGCGGTCAGGCCATGCGGTCCGGGGCAAGCATAGTCAGAGCTTTGTTCCAGAGCACAATAGACTGGCCGGATTGTAATTTAGACCTATCGGTCAGTCAGGATGCAAATAGGAGCCAATGACCTGGGGAGACTTAATTGTATTAATTGTAATCTTATCAGAGTGTGTGGGCGAGGCTGGGGGCGCGGTTTAGGTGCGCATATAAGCAGACCCCCGAGCCCAGCTCAGAGATGTCATCTCCTCTCATCAATAAACTACATGTGCTGATTTCACCAAAATGCGTCTCCGACGCCTGTACTTTTCAGGAAACATTATGGATTATTAATCCAACACTTCAATTATTAATAAAGCTAAATTGAATATGTGATGGAATTGCAAGACAAAGGAGATTTTAAAATGCTGCTAGGGACAGAGAATGAGGGAGGTTATGTGCTAATCTTCCCTGGAAAGAAGAGGTTATGTTATTGGTTGTTCTACTCACTCTCTGACTGGCCAACATTAGTTTAGAGAGGAAATAAAATAGGTGATCTGGAGGGAAAAGATTCATTTGCCTTGTGAGTCACCTTTGGTCTTTCTCTGAAATCTAACGTCTGGAACAGTAGCTAGAGGGTTTGGCTTCTGAGGGAAGAGACTTTGGAAGTCAGTGATTTCTGTCCAGGAATTGTCAAAGTACTTCTATAGGGAGAAGCACTACATTGTCTAAGATATATTAAAACTATTCTAAGGGAGAATTCAGATTCTCAGTCAAGAAAGCTACAACACTGCTTTACACAGACATATAGTACTGGAAGAGGAATTTGTCAGGAGTTAGAGAAAACTCCCAGACAAGCCAAATAGGAAAAGGAGTTACTGTTTCTTAGGAACAAGAAGAATAACTTCTAGCCAGTAGGAAGGGGTTGGGAAGAGAACCCTGGTCTGTGATAAAGGGGAGGAGCTTAGACACCTCAAGAGATACTGGAAAGCTATAATATCTAAAGGGAAAACCTAGATCTCTGAAGGAAGAAACCTAGAAGCACTAAGACAAAGCTATTCTCTAAGTCAGAAACTGTGTAACAGGTGAAATATGTAATAAGCAAAAACCTTCTGTATACATTAGAAAGTTTTACCTCAGCAACTTCTATACATCGAATCCTCATATTTATATTTTGCCTGCCTGTTTATTAAAATCTTTATTTGGTTTTGAAAGTTAATTTTGCTGCATGTGCCATTTCACAAGAGTATTTTAAAACAAGATAGCTCCTGTATTCCCTCTAGTTCCTGTGCTGGGTCATAAGTCTAAACTAATATCTGTGACAGTGTGGGACAGTTAAAACTTATAAAATAAAGAAAAATACACACTACTGAAGGGCGGCTCAGTCACTGAGGGGAACTAAAATTATTTTTGGTGGGAAAATCTGCCTGGGAGTGGGGAAGTGTCAGGGGTCTGTCATAGTATACTTTTGGTTACACAAATGGGACTCCCGGTGTATGCTTTTTGTTGATCTCTTCCTCTGAAATTTGACGTAGTGTGATTCCTTAGTTATAAAAGGTCACTGAACCCTGTTGTAATTGGTTTGTCAAATTTACCAAATCACTGGCAATTCCATGATCAGATCACCAATAATTTTTTCATTCATCAACAGGAGCAACAGGAAAAGCAGGACCATAGCACAGAGGAAGGGAAAGGTTCACCACTTTTCCCCAGTTTCAAACAGACCCTTGGGACTGCAGTTTCCTCTCTTGTGGTTGATGGTATGGGGTCAGGAAAATGAGATTGTGGTGAAAGAGTTTCCCCTAGAGTTGTGCATTTGGATTCACCTGAGCTGAAGATATACCCGAAAAATACCTTATCGGTGCTTTGGAGGTATATTCTGCATCCCAAATATATCCAGGAATTTTTGGGATACCAAAAAATCCTGGAAATATTCAGAATGTATTGGGAAGATTGGGAGCCAGCATTTGCAGTCTTTGGGGACTGGTTTGTCTCCCTCCTCCACTTGCTTTGTTTTAGTGTCTCCCAGGGGGGTTCTATGGGCTTCCCAGGCTGTTTGTGTTAATTTCAAGTGTGCTTGTCAGTTTCAAGAGGTTTGTTTTTTCTTCTTTGCCAAAGCTGCTTTGTGTCCCCTTTGCAGTTTTTACAGTGTTGCTGCTCAGTGCTTGGATTTGTTCTGTTGTGGTTTGACATTAGCACTGTTGAATTTGCGCTGCCACAGTGGCACTGGTTTCTGCTGGACATTCTGTACATTGCTATTTGTTCTGCTGGGCTTACAAAAGTGCCCCCCCTGCACCTTCAGTTTCTACAGGAGAGATTCTCTGGTTTGACTTTGGTTCTGTTTGACTTGTGGTTCTACTGGGATTAGTGGGTTTTGCAAAGGTTCTGTTGGGCTTGTTGTTGTTTTTTCCTTGGGAGACATTTGACCAGTGGTTGCTGCTTGCAGGCATGGCTTTTCTCTGGAAGCAGCTTGGAGGGTTCCCCCCTCCCATAGGAAATAATGGAGGATGGTTGGGGGCACCTTGTTCAGGAGCCCACAGAATTTGACCCCATGGTCCAAATTGCTTGGAACTTGGGGACTATATAAAGGATAGGCACCAGCAGCTCTGCTGCAATTTTTGTGCCTGTATATTTAAAGCCATCCCCCCAGCTACCCAGAAAGTTTCCCATAGGGACCCAAAATAATGGATAACTGGGAAAAAACGGAATCAGTATACCATACCTGTATCTAGAATTCAGAAATATTGGGAATACCAATATTTTTGGGGTGTTAGCTGCGGGGAGGGTGTTAGCTAAATTGCTCTATTTCTTAATAATAGCTTGGGGAATTAAGATGTTAATGAGCAACTGGCATAACTATAGGATCAATTACCTATGTATACAGGTAACCCTGTGTCCAGTAACCCAAAAATAGACGCAGAGATCAGATCAAAAGAAATGATTTCTTTATCAAAGGAATCTGCACACACAAAGAATAAATTCACTTACGCACACAACAATACAGAGTTAGGGAATATAGATTTGAAAAGGTACAGCAACATTCACATTTACTGGTAAATTGTTGGCGGTGTGATACGTACCGGTCCTGATGTGGCGAAGTGATCCTGCAGCAAAAAGAGGAAGAAGGGAGACTATAAGGGAAGGGATTGTGTTCTGGCTGGCAGAAGCATGTGGGGAGACTCTGGGCAGCCCTAAAACCTAGAGTCCATCAGGGTTAGGTAGGGGAAGTGGGAGAGAGACCACATGGCACATGTTCTCCTTTTATACCCTAAAAAGTGGCTGGGTGGGCTTATAACTTGCCAGTCACTTAGTCCCCCGGAAGACTAGCAAAAAACCAGTTCTGGATGGTCGGGAGATGACCAGGAGAAGGGATTAACAGTTAGGCAATTGACTTAATGTTTCTAGCTGGTGACGCTTTTCAAAGAGGAGGGTCAAGGACAAAGCAGAAGAAAAGGAAGTCCTTTCAGGTGCTTGGCCAGCCATTAACATTAACGATCCTTTGTTTGGCAGCTGGGCTACCTTGATGGGCTCAGGGTGGATGAGTCAGCCAGCTAATCCAGTTGCAACCAAGTTCCTTTGTTTAAACTGAAACTGTGTATGTGCTGTTTCGGGGTAGCGTTGCTAGAAGAGGTGGGGGGAATGCCTGTGTGATGAAGATGAGGCTTTGCATGGCGTTTAGCAAGAAAGTTCATGTTGTTTTTGCAAAGCATGGCTTCTCTATTACTCTAGATGCTGGTTCCATGTGGCTATGGGTTGCAGGGAGGCTGGCATGCTGTCTACCTGAGTTTGCAGTCATCTTAGGGAGGCAGGGATGGATGGCATTAGGTCTTTCTGGTTCAACACATGTCAGTCGAAGGTTTCCCGCAGCTGGGCACATGTCTCTTTGTCCAGTACATTGGGACTGTTCCACGGTCATCAATTAGTCTATTTTCCCTGGCACACTCTTTGCACAGTCCAGATATAGAAGCATACCACAAGTCCATATAGAAGCATATCACAAGACTGGGTACAAGTCCATACTATATAAGAAGCTTGCAAGGCAACAGGGGGAGATTTTTTTGCACACCCCTACTTTCCCCAACTTTCAGTGTTGCATCCAGTAGGGCCCTTATTCCTTTGAGCTGTACAGCAGCCCCCAAGGAAACATGCATATGATTTTAGCCTTATGTTGAACTGCTGAGGAGCTGTGCTTTTCCCAGATAACCTTTGGCATTTTGGTGTTTGCAACATATCCTGTTTTTTTCTGCCTGTGGTTCACTTCACTACCCTAGACTCCAAGTAGGCCCCATGTGGTCTTGCTACCTCCTGAGGTTGTTGGTGACTCCAGATCTTTAATGATAGCTTTGACAGTGGTGGAAAGCAAAGGCTTGTGGGAGCTTGGCTGAGATCTAAATGCAGCATGAGCTGTAAATAGTGGGTTTGAGGGAGGGAAAATGCAGAAGAACTGAAAACCACTAGAGAGAACTTTGAAATTAATCTGAGGAAAGAAGACATGTTCAGCAGAGCAGTTGCTAGTTATACAGTTTGAAATCAGGGCTGGGTACAAGTTTTAAGGGGTGCCCCCAAATGGGCCATTCCTCCTCAAGTCAGCAGCTTGCCCCTTTGCCACTACCCACTCATTCCTCTAAAGACCCAATCCACACTACCACGCAAGATTTGAGGGTGAGTTGAATGGTGGGTGCTGCCCTTTCCCCTCACACTGTAACCGCCCCTTCCCTCTCTTCCTTCCCACCTGATAACTCACTTACCTTTTTCTTTATTTCACCAGGAA
The DNA here is from genome assembly GCA_029233225.1 of Lepidodactylus listeri. Lineage (NCBI taxonomy): Eukaryota > Metazoa > Chordata > Lepidosauria > Squamata > Gekkonidae > Lepidodactylus > Lepidodactylus listeri. Next base: position 6,051,582 of record JARCFY010000020.1, on the reverse strand, counting down.
TACAGGGAAGGTGGCTGTTATTTTTTTGAAAATGGGGAAATTTTGTCCTAAATAGCCAGCATACCCACTGCATGCTGCATAGATGGACGGGTAATAGGAGCCATTATTCAAGCTGCCTCTGAGGGAAGCCTGTCTGCCATTATTGATCTTCTAACTGAGGAATCCCTAATAAGCTTCTGAGGAAACCAAACACACAATCTGGAAAGGGAGGCTGGATGCCACAGGAAAAAAATTGGCACTGTTAATTTAAATGCATGCCTGCTAGCCAAAATTTTGCGTGCATATTTCTACGGGCGTGAGAGAGAGCAGCACACAGAAGCTATTAAATAAAGACTTTCTAATCACCACCGAAAAATGTGACTACAGTTATAGAAGAGCTTCAGTTAAAAACATTTGTAGCCCTAAGCAGAGTTATACCCTTCTAAGTTTATTAAAGTCAATGGGCTTACAAGTGTATGGCTCTGCTTAACTACAAAAGGCTTCCAGACTCGTAAATTAATTCCCAGATCTCCAAATGGAGGCCATAACATTGTCTGATTTTTTTAAAGGCTCTAGACATCCTTCTATTATCTCTACACAAGCTTGCCAGCATTTCAACAGGCCTCCGTGGCTGTGCCTTTTATGAGTGGCTTTAGATACAGACACGAGCAGGTGACATTGTTGATCCATGCTGTGACCAGCTTTACCAGCTAGTTTCCACAGTTCAAGTTGCTGTTAAAGGCACAACAGCAAGGCAGGCTGTTTTTTCTCCCTGAGCAGTTGGCACCTCTAGTATGTGGTCCTTCTTGCTCAGGTGGGCTGCCAGCTTTTTCTCTAGTATGGCTCCTGCGCCTTTCAAAGTTGCATGATGTAACTCAGCAGCTGACGCTTTTCCTAGGGCAAATGATGGGGAAGCCTCACATGCTGAATTTTCTCCTTTCAAGAAGCCCTCCCAAGCATAAACAAGCAAGCAAGCAAGTGAACTCACAAACAAACAAACAAACAAATGGCATCCCTAAAAACCTAGTTTCAGGAGGAAAGGGATGACAAAAAATATTATTTGTGAACAAAGATTTTGCTAAACTTAATTTTTTAATTTGTTGTTGTTGTTCAGTCACACAGTCAAGTCCGACTCTTCGCAACCCCATGGACCCCATCACACCAGGCCCTCCTCTCTTCCGTTGTGCTCCTGAGTTTGCTTAATTTCATGTTGGTTGCATCGATAACACTGTGTAACCATCTCATCCTTTGCCGTCCCCTTCTCTAGGGAGTGCTCCCTTCTCATTTGGCGGCCAAAGTATTTGAGCTTCAGCTTCAGTATCTGGCCTTCCAGGGAACAGTCTGGGTTGATTTCTTTTAGGACTGACTGATTTGATCTTCTTGCAGTCCAAGGGACTCTCAACAGTCTTCTCCAGCACCATAATTTGAAAGCATCAATTCTTCGGCGCTTGGCTTTCCTTATAGTCCAACTCTCACAGCCATACATCACTACTGGGAATACCACTGCTTTGACCATACGGACTTTTGTTGGCAGGGTGATGTTTTTATTATGCAGTCTAGGTTTGCCATCGCTTCCCTTCCAAGGAGCAAGCGTCTTTTAATTTCATGGTTGCAGTCACCATCTGCAGTGATCTTGGATCCCAGGAACATGAAGTCTGTCACTGCTTCCACGACTTCCCCTTCTATTTGCCAAGGAGTGATGGGGCTGAATGCCATGCTCTTAGTTTTTTTGATGTTGAGTTTCCAGCCAGCTTTTGTGCTCTCCTCTTTCACCCTGAACAAGAGGCTCTTTAGGTCCTCTTCACTTTCTACCATTAGAGTGGAATAATTTGCATATCTGAGGATATTTTCCCCAGCAATCTTAATTCCGGCTTGTTATTCATCTAGGCCAGCATTTCGCATGATGTACTCTGCATATAAATTAAAAAAGCAATATGCATCCTTGTCATATTCCTTTTCCTATGCTAAACCAATCAGTTGTTCCATATCCGGTTATAATTGTCGCTTCTTGACCCTGATACAGGTTTCTCAGGAGACATGTGAGGTGGTCTGGTACTCCCATCTCCTTAAGGACTTGCCATATTTTGTTGTGATCCACATAATCAAAGGCTTTAGCATAGTCAATGAAGCAGAAGTAGATGTTTTTCTATTGCTTTCTCCATAATCCAGTGAATTTTGGCAATTTGATCTCTAGTTCCTTTATCTCAAAATCCATCTAATACTTCTGCCAGTTCTCTATCCACATACTGCTGATGCCTAGCTTGTAGGATCTTGAGCATGACCTTGCTAGCGTGTGGAATGAGTGCAATTGTGTGATAACTTGAACATTCCTTGGCATCTCCCTTCTTTGGGATTGGAATGTAAACTGACCTTTTCCAATCCTGTGGCCACTATTGTGTTTTCCAAATGTGCTGGCAAATTGAGTGCAGCACTTTAACAGCATCATCTTTTAAGACTCTAAATAGCTCAGCTGGGATACCATCACCTCCGCTAGCTTTGTTATTAGTAATGCTTTCTAAGGCCCATTTGACCTCGCATTCCAGGATGTCTGGCTCGAGGTCAGTGATTACACTGTCATGGTTGTCAAGGTCATTGAGGTCCTTCTTGTATAGTATAAACCAACTTTAGACTCGGCCGAATTGGCGAACTATCGGCTGGTCTCTAAGGGCGGTGGCGATACGGTTACAGGGATACCTGGATGACGCTTCGGTGTTAGATCCCTTCCAGTCAGGCTTTCGCCCGGGGTTTGGGACCGAGACAGCGCTGGTTGCCCTTACTGACGACCTCCGGAGACATCTGGATCAAGGTGGTGTGGCGGTGTTGCTGCTGCTTGACCTGTCAGCTGTGTTCGACACGGTAGACCATCGGCTGCTGTCCCGCCGCCTCGCCGATGTGGGGATTCAGGGACTCGCTTTACAGTGGCTTGTCTCTTTTCTCCAGGGTCGGGGACAAAGGGTGGTGCTCGGGGAGGAGCAGTCCAGGAGACACCCTCTTGAATGCGGTGTGCCTCAGGCGGCTGTTCTGTCCCCGATGCTTTTTAACATCTATATGCGCCCCCTTGCCCAGATTGTCAGGAGGGCAGGGCTGGGTTGTCACCAGTACGCTGATGACACCCAGCTCTATCTGATGTTGGGGGGCCAGTCTGGCACGGGACCGGAGAATTTAGACCGGGCATTGCACGCTGTGGCTGGTTGGCTCAGGCTGAGCAGGCTGAAGCTGAACCCGACAAAGACGGAGGTCCTGTGCCTCGGTCGGAGTGGCCCATGGTCGGGGCTCCCACTCCCGACCTTCGACGGGGCGCCGTTGGTGCCTTCGCCGGTGGTTAGGAGTTTGGGTGTGCTCCTGGATCCCTCCTTATCAATGGAGGCCCAGGTAGCAGCCACTGCCAAATCGGCCTTTTATCATCTGAGGCTGGTGCGGCAGTTGGTCCCCTTCCTGGATCGCTCGGACCTGGCCACAGTGATCCATGCAACGGTCACCTCGAGGCTAGACTATTGTAACACTCTCTACATGGGGCTGCCCTTGGCGCAAATCCGGAGGCTTCAGCTGGTGCAGAACGCCGCAGCAAGGTTGTTGATGTGTCTCCCGAGATGGGAGCACACACGACCAACACTGGAGGCACTGCACTGGCTACCAGTGGCGTACCGGATTCGCTTCAAGGTGCTGGTATTGGCCTTTAAAGCCCCAGTCTGGTGTAGTGGTTAAGTGTGCGGACTCTAATCTGGGAGAACCGGGTTTGATTCCCCACTCCTCCACTTGCACCTGGCTGGATGACCTTGGGCAAGCCATAGCTCTGTACCAGCTGTTCCCTCAAGGACAGCTTGGGAAAGAGTTCTCTCAGCCCCACCTACCTCACAGGGTGTCTGTTGTGGGGAGGGGAAGGGAAAGGAGTTTGTAAGCCGCTCTGAGACTCTTAAGTGAGTGAAGGGCGGGATATAAATCCAATCTCTTCTTCTTCTTCTTCTACATGGCCTGGGTCCGACCTACCTAAGGGATCGCCTTTCCCCGTACACACCTCAGAGAGCACTTCGGTCCGGGGCCCAACATCGCCTGGCCATACCTGGCCTAAGAGAAGCCAAGCTCACTGCCACCAGGGGGAGGGCCTTTTCGGTGGTGGCCCCTAGCTGGTGGAACAAGCTCCCGGAAGAGATCAGGAGCTCTTCCACCAGGCATTTGGATAGGGGCCGCCGCCCTCATTTTGTCCCCCCTGGTCACTCTGTGATCACTTATGCGCAACATAACTGTACCATCTGGTCGCTGAGGACCCTGTATGCTACCAATAGCTGGTTGTAAGCAACACCATCTGGTGCCCCATCAGACAGCACTGAGCACTTTAATATTTGTATTAGGATATGTTTTATGTAAATGCAAATGTTGTAATGTTTTAACTGTTTTATTGTGAACGATGTTCACCTAATTATGTAAGCCGCTCTGAGCCTGCTATGCAGGGAGAGCGGCCTAGAAACCGAATTAAATAAATAAATAAAATAAATAAATAGTTCTTCAGCGTATTCTTGCCATCATTTCCTAGTCTCTTCTGCTTCTGTTAGGTCCCTACCGTTTTTGTCCTTTATCATGGCCAGCTTTGCATGGAACGTTCCCTTGATTTCTCCAGTTTTCTTGAAGAGATCTCTAGTCCTTCCCATTCTGTTGCTTTCCTCTATTACTTTGCATTTTTCATTCAGGAAAGCCTCTTATCTCTCCTTGCTGTTCTCTGGAAATCTGCATTCAGTTGGGTAAATCTTTCCTTTTCACCTTTGCCTTTTGCTTTCCTTCTTTCTGCTATTTGTAAAGCCTCCTCGGACAGCCACTTTGCTTTCTTGCATTTCTTTTTCTTTGGGATGGTGCTGCTTGCTGCCTCATGTACACTGTCATGAACCTCCATCCATAGTTCTTCAGGCACACTATCAAATCTAGTCCCTGAAACCTATTCTTCACCTCCACTGTATATTCATAAGGGATGTGATCTAGGTTAAACCTGAATGGCCTAGTGGTTCTCCCAATATTCTTCAGTTTAAGTCTGAGTTTTGCAATGAGGAGCTCATGATCTGAGCCACAGACAGCTCCAGGTCTTGTTTTTACTGACTGTATAGAACTTCTCTATCTTTGACTGCAAATGACATAATCAATCTGATTTCAGTGTTTTTCTCCAATGGAGAACCAAAGTAGGTTACAATCCTGTCCTCCTTTTAATCATCACAGCAATCCTGTGAGGTAGCTGATACAGAAAGTGACTGGCCCAAGGACACCCAGCAAGCTTCCATGGCAGAGTGGGGATTCAGAGCTGGGTCTCCCAGATCACAGCCCAGCACTCTAACCACTACACAATACTTTATACCACTACACTTTAACCACTACACAATACTATATATATTATATCATATATATAATATGATATATTTTACAGTTTAGGACCTTCATATACTGCAACTGAACTATACTGCAGCAGGAAACATCTTGCCCCTCCCCCCAGTAATTCTTAGCGAAGAACCTATTATTTTAGGATAACTCTCATTATTTGAGTTTCACATAACTACCAGTGCAATGCTAAACAGAGTTATTTATTTGTTTGTTTGTTTATTTGATTTCTAGGCCGCTCTCCCCGCATTTGCAGGCTCAGAGCAGCGGTATGCCCTTCTAAGTTATGCCCTTCTTAGTAGGGTTGCCAGCTCCCAGTTGGGAAATACCTGGAAATTTGGGGGGTGGAGCCTGAGGAGGGTGGGGTATGAGGAGGGGTGGGACTTTAATGGGATATAATGCCATAGAGTCCACCCTCCAAAACAGCCGTTTTCTCCAGGTGAATGGATCTCTGTTGCCTGGAGAGCAGTTGTCATAGCGGGAGATCGCCAGCTACCACTTGGTGGTTGGCAGCCCTACTTCTGAACCTATTGACTTCAATAGGCTTAGAAGAATCCTTTGCCTAAGACTACGGTACAAGTTTAGCCCTGGGTACTTTGGAGAAAGGGCTGGTGATTCTGCAGCCTTTCTGCTTCGATGAAGGAAACCAACGCTGATGTTTCCTGGCTCCTGCCCTATTAGTGTCTCTTCTGTGTTTGCAGCGTTATGTGGCTGTTTTATTATTTAGAATGTCAGATCCATTGCTTTTATCTTTGCTGCCTTGAAACACTTGGAAAGCTGCTCTCTTTTTTTGTAAATAAATAAATAGCTGTATAAATTGTGACTTTTTGCTTCCCGGGGGGAAAAAATCACCAAGAAAAGGTTGAGTTAAACATAAGAACATAAGAGAAGCCATATTGGATCAGGTCAGTGGCCCATCCATTCCAACACTCTGTGTCACAACAGTGGCCAAAAATACCAGGTGCCCTCAGGAGGTCCAGCAGCGGGGCCAGAACTCCAGAAGCCCTCCCAATGTTGCCCTCCAAAGGACCAAGAATGCAGAGCATCACTGCCCCAGACAGAGTGTTCCATTTATACCTTGTAGCTAATAGCCACTGATGGACCTCTGCTCCATATCTGTATATCTAATACCCAATTGTGCCCCCTATGTACAGATATCTAAATCTGCAGATGGGGGCACACTCACCTTAAACAGGCTTTTCTGCAAACTTGGGTGACACAACTACATTAGGGGGTTTCAATCCCCCCCCTCCAAATTGAAAGCATTGTCTGTGCAGATGCATACAACACACTTACCTTTGAAAGTCCCTGTGGTGGAAGCTGCTGCTGTGGTGGCCAGCCTGGCCTGCCTGGAGCTGGGCCAGACAAACTGCTGAAAGCTTCGGTGGGCCTGCCTGAATCTGCTCTGGGTGAGCCTGCAAGGGAGGGGAGCAATTCTGGATGAGCTACCAAGAGCAGCAGGGGCAGAGGGGCAGTCAGAGAGAACAAGAGAGTGCTGGGGTAGAGCGGTAAAAAGAGAGAAACTGATGGGGTAGAGAAGCAGAAACAGACAGAGAGAATGATGAGGTTGGGGGGCAGAGAGAAAGAGAGACTGGGGCAGGAGGCAGAAAGAGCAAGAAAGAGAATGGTGAGGCAGGGGGCAGAGAGGGTGACAGACACAGGAGAGAGAGTAAGAGAAGGGGTGGCAGTATGGAGAAAGTGAGAGGCTATAGAAGTAGAGGGAGAGGGAAGGAAAGAATGGTGGCAGAAATGCCCCCTCCCCACAAGTTGTAAATTATGGTAAGGTGGTCTGCAAAGTAGTCTGTTATGTCTGCTGACCACCACTAGGAGCCAGCAACAGGCAGTCCGAGCTTGGCTCCTGGAAACAATAAGGGCCAAGGATCCTGAACCTCCAGGAGTACACCAGTAGGAACTTTGGCAGAAGATTCAAACCCTCCAGTGGGACTGTGGGTGTCTTAGGTGGGTGTATATAGTTGGCTGCATCGGCTGGTATTTCGTGTGTACGAATAAACTATGAGCTGATCATCATGCTGTTGTCCAAGCTCTCCATGCGTCGAACCCAGTACAGAACATTGGCAACGAAGGTGGGATCCTGCTGAGCTGGCTGGGCTGCCGGGGCACTGTAGGAAGACAATGGACTGCTGCCACCACTCCAACCAATGAGCACCGCCTGCGACCCTCACCCGTGACCTTGGTAGACTTTCAACAAAATCATGTTCTGATACGGGGTATGAGGAGTTTCCGGGTCCATCACTGGGAATTTGACAGCTACCTGGACTTAATTGTACTCAAAGAGAACCTGGTCAGTCTTCTGGGCCGTGCACGGTTCACTCCCTTGAGCATCACCATCGTGCCCCGTGGGATTTTAGCAAAGTCTGTGGTGAGTTCCCATCCGTATTCAATGGAGCCTTGGATAATACACAGGCCCTCCTGTCTCTCTACAACTTGACCCCACGGTGGCGCCCATCCATATGCGTTCCTGGAAGGTCCAGTTTGCTCTGCAGCCAAAGACTGATGCAGAACTGGACCGCCACTTGGTGCAAGGAGTCTTGGAGCCAGTCTCCCATGTGATCTGGGAGACCCCCATAGTCACTCCTGTGAAACTGAATGGGGATGTCCGAATCTGTGCGGACTATAAATGTACTTTGAACAAGGCTCTGCAGGACCACGCATACCCAGTCCCGGTCGTGAGCCACGTGCTGGCCACTTTGGCAGGGGTGAAGATCTTCAGAAAGTTGGATCTCGCTCAGGCATATCAGCAATTCCCCGTGGATGAGGCCACTGCTACCGCCCAAACCACAGTGACACACCGGGAAGCTTTTAAAGTAAAGTGGCTGCAATTTGGGGTGTCCATCGCCCCGGGTATTTTCCAACATTTAATGGACTCTTTTGAAAGGGATCCCAGGAGTCACACCATTCTTCGACAATGTGCTGATTGCCGTGGCCATCCTGGAAGAGTTCGCGACCCAACTGCGCGCTGTTCTTTGTTGTTTCCATGAGGCAGGGCTCAAGGTGAAATGGGAGAAGTGCCTTCTCGGAGTTCCCTCTGTCGATTTCTTGGGGTTCACGGGTGATGCGGACAGCCTCCATCCTGGGAGAGGCAAAGTCAAGGCCATCGTGGAAGCTCCTCTGCCCAAGCCCAAGGCAGAGCTCCAGAAATTCCTCGGCCTCCTGAACTTTTACCATGCCTTCCTACCCCACAAGGCAGCGGTGGCCGAGCCCCTACATCACTTGCTGGACAAGCAGGCTCCCTGGTCTTGGGGCCCACACCAGGCTGTGGCATTCTGGGGGGTCAAGGGACTCTTGATCTCCAACACAGTGCTGGCCCATTTTGATGAATCACTACTAGTGATTCTGGCCTGCGACGCTTCCCCCTATGGTGTGGGCGCCATGCTGGCTCACCAACTTCCTGATGGGAGGGAGGTGCCAGTTGCCTACTACTCCTGGATGCTGTTGGCTGCGGAGAGGTATTATGCCCAGATAGATTGCAAAGGCCTGGCAATTGTGGCCGACATCAAGAAATTACACAACTTTGTGTACCGTCAGCCTTTCACCATTGCGACAGACTATCGGCTGCTTCTCGACCTCTTTGCGGCAGACAAGCAGATGCCTCAGGTTCTCTCTCCAAGGGTCCTCTGATGGTCCATATTCCTAGTGGGCTACAACTACAGCCTGCAGTACCGCCCCAGGAAAGCTATGGGGCACGTTGACGCCCTCAGCCACCTGCCCTTGCCTGCAGTTGAGGAAGACCTGGCCCTGGTGCACGAGGTGCTCCTGGTGGAAGACCTTCCGGATTCTCTCCTGCAGGCAGCCGACATCGCACACCGCTTTGCCAGGGACCCTGTCATCTCCCGGGTTCTGGGCTGGGTGGTGAGGGGGTGGCCCGCTGACTGCGGGCCCTGAATGTCCGGCTTTCACATTCCACAGGGACGAATTGTCCACCCACAAAGGGTGTCTACTGTGGGGAGACAGAGTTGTCATCCTCAGTGCCCTGCATCACTGAGTCCTCATGGTGCTTCACGAGGCCCACCGTGGGATCGTCCACATGAAGGCTCTGGCCAGGAGCTACATATGGTGGCCAGGAACTGATGCAGAAATAGAGGCCTGGGTAAAGCATTGCCAAGACTGTCAGGTGGTCTGCCCGAACCCGCCAAGCGCACAAACCCAAGCCTGGGAATCCACCCGCAAGCCGTGGTCGAGGCTCCATATCGATTTTGCTGGCCCCTTCCACGGACTATTGTTCCTGGTCACTGTGGACTCTTATTCCAAATGGTTGGAAGTAAGTCCTGTCTCAGCCATGTACTCCAAAGCCACCATCCACGTGTTACACCGGATATTTGCAACTCATGGTTTGCCGGACACAATTGTCTCCAACAACAGAATGGCCTTCACATCGGAGGAGTTCCAGGGGTTCCTCTGTAGCAACATAATCCAGCACATGAGGTCTGTGCCGTTCCACCCAGCTACCAATGGGCAGGCGGAGCGAATGGTGCAGACCGCCAAGGAAGCCCTCAGTCAAATTACAGAAGGTGACTGGGAATTCTGTCTGGCCCGCTTCCTTTTGGCACAACAGACCACTCCCAACCTGGTTAGTGGCCGCTGCCCAGTGGAGCGCCTGATGGGCTGGCGGCCCAAGATCTTACTGGACAGACTGCATCCAGATCGGGCCCCGGAGCTGCGCAGTCTCTCCGAACAGTGGAAGGTGCTGAGGGGTTTTTTTCCTGGAAGACCCCATCTACATTAGAAACTTTGGGAAAGGGCCTCCATGGCTAGCTGGCCGAATCATTTGCCTGACAGGCCTGGTGTTGTACGAAATCTCAACTGACGACGGCCAGGTCTTGCAGATCAGCTGAGGAGACGCCTACTCCCTGCCTCATCTGATGCCCAGACGACTGGGGACATCAAAGGACACCAGGACATCGCTCTGCCAGACGAGATGGTCCGGGAATAGGCCCCCATTCCTGCAGCAGAATCAAGCGACAGAATGCCGGCTCCCACTTCTGAACCCGACAAGGGGTTGATGCCACCACAGCAAAATATATGGGCAGGTCCACCTGAAATGGCCCCGGAAGCCCCGGTTCCCACTCCACGGCATTCCGTGTGGGAGTGCTGGCCACCAACCTATTTAAAGGACTGTGTAACTTAGGCTGGCTTTGAACTACGGGGGAGTGGTGTTATATCTGCTGACTGCCACTAGGCACCAGTGACAGGCAGTCTGAGCTTGGCTCCTGGAAACAATAAGGGTCAAGGATCCTGAACCCCTTAGAGTGTGACAACAGGAACTTTGGCAGGAAATTCAAACCCTCCAATGGGACTGTGGGTGTGTCTTAGGTGTATATAGTTGGCTGCATTGGCTGGTATTTGTTGTTGTTGTGTACGAATAAACTATGAGCTGATCATCTCGCTGCTGTCCAGCCTTTCCATGCATTGAACCCAGTAGGCAACATAGTCTTTCTGAAGCCAAATAGGAAGAATGCCCACCCTCTCTGCACAGCTCACCAATCAGTGCTAAACAGAGGGAGGTTAACATTCCATGCAGTGGATAAAAGGGATGCCATGTGCTTTTTGTCCTCTCTCTGAAATCTTTGGTATCCATCCCCTAGAGGCATACATGAAGCTGCCTTATACTGAACCAGCCCATCAAGTCCATCAGGGTCAGTACTGTCAACTCAGACTAGCTGCAGTTCTTCAGGATCACAGGCTAGAGGTCTTTCACATCACCTATTGCCAGGGGTCCTTTGGGGCCAGAGCGAGGAGCCCAGGAGTGGGCAGTAGGGCAGCCATGGGCCGAATCAGATTCTCTGATCTGATTCGGCCCGCTGCCAAATGGCTGCTGAAATTCAGTGGTGGCTTTAAAAGCAGCTGGAGGGGAGGGGGTTTGAGGGAGAGGCTCCAAACTAACAAGGTAGCTGCTGGAGCCTCTCCCCCCAATACCCACCAAGTTTCAAGAAGATTGAACCAAGGGGTCCAATTCTACGGGCCCCCAAACAGGTTGCCCCCATTCCCTCCACTGTTCTCTATGGTGGGAAAAAGTAACTTTTTTTCCACCATAGAGAACAATGGGGGATGGGGCAACCTGTTTGAGACCCTGTAGAATTGGACCCCGTGATCCAATCTTCTTGAAACTTGGTGGGTATTTTGGGGAGAGGTTCCAGAAGGTACCCTGTAAGTTTGGAGCCTCTCCCTCAAACCCCCTCTCCTCCAGCCCCTCAGATACCCTGTGAGTTTTTGCCATTGAATTCAATGGCCCATAGGGTATAATAGGGCTGAAACTGACATTCGATCGGTTATGCTAATGAGTTATGCTAATAGGTATGCTAATGAGCTCCTGCACCTCTTTTTCTAAGAAAGGACCCCTGTCTATTGCCAGAGCCTTTAACTGGAGATGCCAGGGACTGAACCTGGGACCTTCATGCCAAGCTGATGCTCTACCAGTGAGCCACAGCCCCTCACCTTCAAAGCATCCTCTGAACCCCTGTAAGGATGACCCAATTTAACCAATGCTGCCCTCTTTAGCAGTGGTATTTTGGATCATAGTGTGAGAAGCAGGAAGCCTGGAAGCAGTGTATTATGCAACAGTTTGTTGCGGGTCCCCACTTGTCTAAGTATCTACTTCTCTGCGTGTGGAGACTTATTTCCGCAGAGAGGAGGCACTCAACTGTTTTTTCTACAGATACAGGAGACTCTGTGGGTCTGCAGAAAAATCCAAAACGTTTTTTAAAAACCCTCAGGGAGGGTTGAATTCCCTCACCAATACCTTTTGAAATGGTCTCCACAAGGATTTACTCCATGTCCCACTGACAGTGAGAGATAGACTGGCTGATAGCAGGGGAGGGGGGGGGGAGCAAAAGCAGAACTGGATCTGGGATTGGGGAGGATTCTTCCTGCAGTATGAATGGCTAAATAGCAGAGAGGAGTTGGAGCCTGGGGCTAGGATTGCCTGCTCCAGGTTGGGAAATTCCTGGAGATTCTGTGGTGAAGTCTGAAGAGTGCAGAGTTTGGGGAGGGGAGAGGCCTCAGCTAGATATAATGCCACAGTCCACCCATTTTCTCCAGGGGGCAGATCTCTGTTGTCTGGAGTTCAGATGTAATTCTGGGGGATTTCCAGGTTCCAGCTGGAGGCTGGCAAACCCAGGCCTAGCAGCCCCCTCTGGGTGACTTGATACCACCTGACTTGCATGACTCAACTCGGCCTGGCTGCTTCCTACTGTTAAACAGCAGCCACCCTATGAAAGTCAGTGTAGTATAATGGTCAGAGCTTCAGAGTAGGGTTTGTGAGACCCAGGTTTAGATCCCCATTTTAGTGTGGAAGCTCACTGGGTGATTTTGGACCAGTCACATACTTTCAGCCTAACCTACCTCATAGGGTTGTTGTGAGGATAAAAATGAGGAGAGAATAATGTAAACTGCTTTAGTCTCCACTGTGGAGAAAAACCACAGTTTTCCTCAGTAGAAACTGCAGGGGGAAAGAAGATGGAAAGCTGAAGAAAAAGGGGCAGATAAAGGTAGGTTGGCTGTTGGGTGGGAAAAGAGATAGGGATGCCAACTCCAGGTTGGGAAATTCCTGGATATTTGAGGGGTAGAGCCTGGGGATAGTGGGGATTGAGGCGAGGAGGGACTTCAGACAGATATAATGCCATAGACTCCACCCTCCAAAGCATTAATTTCCTCCAGGGGAACTAATGCTACCAACCTCCACAAGGGGGCTGGCGATCCCCTGAAATTACAACTGATCTCCAGATGATAGAGATCAGTTCCCCCAGAGAAAATTCGGAGAAGGGTGAAGTTTATTATACCCTGCTGAGGTCACTTCCAAACTCAAACTTCATCCTCCCAAGGCTCCACCCCCAAATCTCCAGGAATTTCCCAGCATGGAGCTGGCAACCTTAAGAGGAACTGACCTCTGTATTTGGGCAATCTGTTGTGATTCCTGGAGAGCAGCTGCTGCCACTGCTGCTGTGGGGGGGAGGAAGTAGGTGGGAGGTCGGCAGAGTGACAGGGGCACTCTGGGGTGGGGGCAGAAGTGATGGGGTGATGGGGTGGGGGTAGAAAAGAAGTGACAGGCATGGAGGGGAGATTGAAAGAAAAGGGATGGCAGGAAGGAGAAAGAGTGTGAGAGAAGTAGGGGGAGACGGGAAGAAGCAGAAGTGGGGGAATGCAATAGCTGCTCCTGCCCATTTCTTGTGGGTCCCCACGTGTTTATTTAATCCCCTTTTGGAGGTGTCTATGCATGTGGCAGTGAATTCTGTGTGTTTATTACTCTTTGGGTGAAGAGGTTCTTCCTTTTATTTGTTCTAAACCTACTGCTTGTTAATTTCATTGCATGCCTAAGAGTTCTCATATTGTGAGAAAGAGATTTTGTAAACCTCTATTATGACACCTCTCAGTCATCTTTTCTCCAAGCTAAAGAGCCCTAACTTCTTGTGTTCCATGCCCTTAATAATTTTAGTTGCCCTTTTCTGCATTTTTTCCAATGTTATAATACCTTTTTTGAGGTACGGTAAGCCAAACTGTACACAGTATTCCAAATGAGGCTGCACCATTGGTTTATACAGGGGTATTATGATACTGGCTGATTCATTTTCAATTCCCTTTCCAATATTCCCCAGCACAGCATTTGCCTTTTTTATTGCTGTCACACACTGAGACCGATTTCCCACAAGCAGCTGTGCTGCCCTTGCTCTTTCGTTTCCCTCGGTTGCATTGGTCAATTTCACACTCTTCGCTGCAGGGTGTCAGTTAGCACTGCCATAGGCGTGGGTATGATCAATATATTGCTGAGTTACGTGTATCAATACTGGGTATGGTCAATGTATTGCTGAGTTACGTGTATCAATACTGGCTGTTTTACCCTCAGGTTATGATTTCATAACATTGCTTTGTCTTCCAAGGTTTCTTTCAACCCCTTTAGGTCCCGCCCAGGAGATAGCATCGGTATCCCAACTCCCACCTTTGGAATGCGAGTCTTGCTTGCTTGCTTCGCTTTGCGCATGCTCATCACTCATTTGCTTCCCTTCCCTTCTTATCTCTAGCTGACTATTCCTTGGCTAACGACCTTGAACAGAAGAGCCTCCTGTTATGTGTTACATGAATCACAGGTGTTGTGTGTTTCTTTTGCTTCATTTCCTCTGGGAACATTTTCTCCAAAAATCCTCAACAGCATTTTTTCCTGAGAACCTATTTTGCCACGCTTTCCTTGGGAACATTGAGCCAGTGTATTTGGGCACCAGTAATTCTCTCTATTGATTGGTAGATGGTAGGCAGGCCATATTTCATATCAAGTATAATTGTAATGGCATTATTAGGCTTGGGCATTACTAACAGGAAAAGTATTTGACCAACATGATCTTTTCTACAAATAAAGGACTTTCTACTTAAGGAGACCTGTTGTGGACTATATCTCTTGGCCCATTCTCACACACAGCCACACTTTGACCCGCATCTCCCTCCAATTTCCCCCACATCTTCTTGATCTCAAAAAAACAAGGATCAAGAAGACACAAAGGAAATCAAGGGGAGATGTGGGTCAAAATGCGGCCACGCAACAAAGAGTTTGACCAAAATTGACCAATGCAACCGGGGTAAACAGAAGAGCAAGGGCAGCATAGCTGCTTGTGGGGAATTGGTCTGAGTCAACATTTTCAGTGAGTTATCTACCATGACTCCAAGATCTCTTCTGGTCAGTCTCCACCAGGTTGGACCCCATCAACGTGTATTTATAGCTAGGATTTTTGGCTCCAATGTGCATTACTTTCACTTGCCCATGTTGTGCCTCATTTGTCATGTAGACACTCACTTGCCCAGCCTTGACAGATCCCTCTGGAATATCTCACAGTCCTCCCTGGTTCTCACCACCCTGAACAACTTAGTGTGATCTGCAAACTTAAGCACTTAACTTCTTATTCCCAACTCCAAATCATTAATGAACAACTTAAAAAAGCAATGGACCCAGTACTGAGCCCTGCAGTACCTGACTGCCTACCACCTTCCTCTGTGAAAACTGCTCATTTATACCCTACCTGTTTCCTGTTAATTAGCCAGTTTTTAATCCACAAGAGGACTTGTCCTCTTATCCCATAACTGCTGAGTTTACTTAGGAGCCTTTGATGAGGAACTTTATCAAAAGCTTTCTGGAAGTCAAGGTAAACAACATCTATTGGGTCCTCCTTGTCCACATGTTTATTCACCCCCTCAAATAACTCTAACTGGTTAGTGAGACAAGATCTTTCTTTACAGAATCTATGCTGACTCTTCCTCAATAGCTTTTTTTTTTTTTAGTTATGTTTATTAATTTTTACAGATTTCCCACGTACCAATGTATTACAAAAAATTATGCATCACAAAAAAAGAAGAAACAACCAATTAATTCATTATTTTGACCCAATTCGATCTTACAGTAAGTATTTCTTGTCATACCAGTCATAAAACATTTTCCAAACATTTTTAAATTTTTGTTCATGCGTATTGTTGAGCTTCATTGTTAAATTGTCCATTTCAGCTACTTCATACATTTTTTTTACATATTCCTCAAGTATTGGTATCTTATCAGTCTTCCAATAGCTAGCAAAAAGAATGCGCGCTGCCGTAATACCATGCAAAGACAGTTTCTTTTGTTCTTTTGTAAATTCTCTTGGAATTATATTCAATAAATAAAATTCTGGATTCCATGGAATTTTACTCAAAATAATTTCTTGCAAAGTCTTTTGAATCATCAACCAGAATTTCTTAGCCTTCTGACAAGTCCACCACATGTGGAAGTATGTTCCGACATTTGTCCTACACTTCCAACACATTTTCGAGTTTTTATTTGAGAACTTAGAGAGTCTCTTCGGTGGGAGGTGCCACCTGTAGAGCATTTTTAAAATATTCTCTTTATAGGAGCTTGCTCTCACAGTTTTTAAGTTATCTTTCCAAACCATGGTCCATTTATCCAATTCAATGTTGTGGCCTATATCCTGTGCCCAGCTAATCATATTCGGTTTGATCAATTCACCTTGCATTTTTTCTTCTAACAGATATTCATATAGTTTCTTTATGATCTTCTCCTCAGGTATCAACCATACTTTATCGAGGTCAGTGGGTTCTTTAAGAAAGCCTTGTTTCTTATCCACATTATATCTTGAACGAATCTGATTTTGTTCCCACCATGTTAGGTTTAAGCCCTGTTCTTCCAGTTCTTGATTGTTCTTAAGTTCTAAGTTAGCGTTCAAGAGATCTCCATAGCTTAACTTTTTATTTTCTGTCATTAATGTTGGGCTCACAATGGCTTCTAGTGGGGACACCCATTTGGGTATTTTCCGGTAAGTTTTGAATTTTAACTCTTCCCATATTTTTAAAAGGGCCCCTCGTATTATCTGGTTCCTAAAGGTTTTGTTTTTTTCCCCGTACCACATTATTTTATGCCAGCCAACTTGCAGATCATGTCCTTCTAGGTTTAGAATCCTACTATTTTCTAGTTTTGCCCAATCTCTTAGCCATATCATCCCAGATGCCACATAATAACTGTACCAATCTGGTACCCCAAAACCTCCACGGGTTGGTCTATCTTTTAGATACATATACTTAATTCTAGGTTTTCTGGATTGCCATATGAAATTTGATATAGATTTCTGTAGGTCTTTAAAAAAGGCTTGATTTTTTAAAATAGGTAGAGTTTGAAACAGAAAAAGCAAACGCGGTAACACGTTCATTTTAGTTATTGCTATCCGACCTAAAAAAGATACTTGTATTTTCCCCCATAGTTCAAGGTCTCTTCTAATTTCTGTTAAGGCTTTCCTGTAGTTATCCTTATATAGGGAACTGCATCTGTTTGTTAGGATAACTCCCAGATATTTTACTTTTTTAACTATATCAAAACTCGTTAAGTCAGATAATTTTTTTCCAATTTCGTTAGGGCAATTTTTAGTTAAAATTTTTGTTTTATTCCTATTTATTTTATAACCTGATAGTTGGCCGTATTCTTCCAGAATATACAGGAGATTACCTGTTGAGTTTAATGGGTCTTCCACTATGAAGACCACGTCATCTGCGTATGCCAAAATTTTGAAGGTTTCTCCTCTTATTTTTAAACCCTTAATTTTCTCTTCATTTCTAACTATGTCGCATAGTGTCTCTAATACAAAAATAAAAAGAAGTGGTGAGAGGGGGCACCTCTGTCTGACCCCCTTTTCTATTTGAAATGAATCTGTCATGATGCCATTAAAGGCAGTCTTAGCTGTTTGTTTGTCGTATATTGCTCTTACCATTCTACAAAACTGCTCCCCACAGTTCCAATATTTTAGTTGAGATAACATAAAATCCCAATTCAGCCTATCGAAAGCCTTCTCGGCGTCCATAAAACAAAAAATTGCTTGTTTATCCGAATGTACTTCATAGTACTCTATGGCATCCAAAATAACACGGATATTTTGCCTCAGGTGTCTTTTCGGCAAAAATCCCGATTGGTCCTGATGTATGACTTCAGATAACACTTTCCTTAATCTATTCGCTAAAATTATTGCATATATCTTATAATCGGAGTTTAAAAGTGAAATT
Organism: Lepidodactylus listeri; assembly: GCA_029233225.1. Classification (NCBI taxonomy): domain Eukaryota; kingdom Metazoa; phylum Chordata; class Lepidosauria; order Squamata; family Gekkonidae; genus Lepidodactylus; species Lepidodactylus listeri. The sequence goes on along the minus strand of JARCFY010000020.1, from coordinate 6,033,711 downwards.
GGTCTATAATTTTTTATCTCTGCTAGGTCACTATCTTGTTTTGGAATGAGCGTTATCAGAGCCTCCCTCCATGTCGCTGGCATTACTCCTTTTTTGTATATCCGTTGCATAGTTTTTTTTAGGGGGTCTATTATCTGCTCTCCAAAAATTCTATAAAATTCTACCGGGATCCCATCCGGTCCGGGAGCTTTATTTACCTTTGATTTTTTAATTGCTTCTTTTATTTCCACTATTGTTATGGGTTCATTTAAAAATCTTTTTTGCTCTTCCGAGAACCTCTTCCCTACATGTTTGTTTAAGTATAGATCCAAGTGTTGTCTGTCAGCCTTTTCTTGTTTGTATAAATTTTTATAGAAGATTTCCACAATTTTTTTTTGGTCATTTATATCTACACACTCTTTGCCTTGATTATCTCTCAATATTTTTATATTCCTGTTTGCCTTCTCCTTCTTTATTTTGTATGCTAACCAACGTGAAGGCTTGTTCGCATTATCAAAAATATATTGTTTTGTATATCTCATTTTCCTTGCTAGTTCCTCAGCCAATTCACAGTTTAATTTATATTGAAGTTTCCTTAACGTTTCTTTACTCCTTATATCTAGTGGGTTATCTTTTAATTTTTTCTCTTCAATTTGTATTTGATGGGTTAAATTTAAATAGTTCAATCTCTGTTTTTTCCTAAGCCAACTTTCTTGGCATATCATTTTGCCTCTAAGAAAGGCTTTAAAAGCATCCCATATAGTATGTACATTCATTTCTGGGTCATTATTCCTTAAAAAGAAATCTTCAAATTCTTCCTTGCATTTTTTTACAAAGTTCTCATCCTTAAATATAGACAGTTTCATTGACCACCTATTGGGTTTCACTACATCATACAAGGTCAAAACTACCGGGTTGTGGTCTGCAAATGACATTGGTAATACTTCTGTTTCCTTTACATCTTTCAACATTGTTGCTGATATCCATACCATGTCAAGACGTGACCATGACCTATGTCTATTGGAGTAAAAAGTAAAATCTCTCTTGTCACCATTTTTTAATCTCCATAAATCAACAATAACAAATTCATCCGTCAATTTCCAATAAGATCTTGGTAAAACATTGCTTTTCAGACACTTTTTTGTTACGGATTTCCGGTCTAATATAGGGTTTGCAACCGCGTTAAAATCTCCCATTATCATTAGGTCATCAAAGGACTGTTTTGCGATTATCTCCCTTAAGTCACTGTAAAATTTATCTTGACCCTGGTTTGGCACATAAATGTTTACCACCAAGGTGATCTTAGTCTGTCTTTTAATTTTTACAATTAATATACGCCCATCTGTGCTGTCATATACAAATTCAGGATGTAATTGCGACTTAATATAGGTGGCCACCCCTGATTTTTTCTTAGTTTTTTCTGCCGCAACAAAAATCAAACCTAACTTTTTTGCCACCAATAAATGTTTATCTTTTTGGTTCACATGGGTCTCCTGAATGCAAACAATATCAGCCTTCAGCTTAGATATTTGTAAGAAGAACTTTTTCCTTTTCTGCGGTACATTTAACCCGTTCACATTGATGGATACTGTTTTAATTATCTTTCTGCTCATGATTTGTGTTTCTGTTTCCCTCCTTTCTTAATTGTAACCTCGTTGTCACTCTTTCAAGGGGGTATTGTCTCACTTTTTTCCCTTTTCCTGCTCTTAGAGTGGTCCCCCCCTTTTTTTTGGCTTCCCCTTCTGGCGGGTTACTATCCTCCTCCTCTGATCCTAATGATTCCTCTTCTAAGATTCCTAGCTCTCCCCCAAATTTTCTAATAAAATCTTCCAATTTGAAAATTGACGTTAGATTGTATTTGGATCCTCTGTAATAGAATGACATTCCCTCCGGGGTCAACCACCTATAAGCCAGGTCATTTGATCGTAATGCTGCAGCCAGAGTTTGGTAATCTTGTCTTTTTTGTCTAATCCTCCAAGGTATGTCCTTTAATATCCTGATCTCATTCCCATGTATTTTTAAAGTGTCTGTTTTAGCCTTTTCCAATATCTTTTCTCTCATAGGTTTTCTGTAAAATTTCAAGTGTACCTCTCTAGGTAAATTGTTTCTCTTCCCATATGCTGTATTCCTCCTAAAGATTGTCTCAACATCTTTACTAAGCTCTTCCGATGATTCTAGACCTATCCATTCTTGTAAGGCATGTATAACAGTATCCCTAAGTTCATCTTCATTTTTCTCTGGGACATTTTGGAATCTGAGAAGAGATGCTGATTTTTCTACCTCCAAAGACATCAAAGAATTTTCTAGAGAAATACATTTAGCATTTAACTCCTCAACGTGCTGGTCTAACCCTTTTATTCTTGCGTCTGTTTCTTTATTACTTTTTTTCAGGTTTAATATTTCCTGTTTATTTTCTAGCATTTGCATTTTAATTTCATTCATTTGGGCCGATAGTTGTTGTGTTGCCTTGTCTAGTTTCTCTTGTAAAGGTTCAAGCGCTTTAGAAATTAAATTTGGTATAGTGCTTTGTATCACTTGACTCATCATTTCTGTCATATTTTCATACATCTGCGCATTAGTATCTTTTACGCTTGATTGGCTTGCTCCTGATGCACCTGAAACTGACATCTTCCTTGACCCGCTGGCCATTTTAAATCTATCAGGAGTTACTTACTTTAACAATTGGGGCTAGTGGCTTATTTTTGTTTTCCAATTCTATCCCTTTACTGAGTGCCCTTTATTATTCTCTATTTTTCTAAAACTAAATTCCTTATCTCTACTTACATCTGGTGATCTATCTATCTTAACTTATCCTAGTCTTATCCTTATCTTACTTTTAAATCTTACTATCTGTACTATGTTGTACCTCTTATACCTATTCTATTATGGCTATTCTATCTATTTCTATATCTATTTCCACGCTATTCTTATTCTATTTTTCCCTCCCAAGAAAACCCTATGTTTCCTATATCCGCCAATACCCAGTACCAAAATACCTATTACCAATACCAAAAGGTTCTTTTGAAAGGCATAGGAAACTTGGTAGCGTAGGAAAATAAAAGGGAAAGAAAAAATTAAGAACCCCACAAAAGTTGAAACATAGTAGGTGGTTACATTAAGTTAAATAAGCCCCGAAACCCAGAACCCCTCCAGATTTCTTCTTCCAAGACGCTTAATAATGCCAGTCCGTTCTTCTGTTCTATGCCGCAGCGTGCCTTCTTCTCCCTGATAACAAGCAGCTGTCTTGAACACTAAGACATAGTTCAGCCCCTTCCAGCAGATTGCAGAGTAATTGATTCATACATAAAAGTTTCCAACTTCCTGGTTGTTGTTCCCTCTCGAAAATAAAGTTCAGTTTGAGCACTGAAATTTCCCAAACATAAGTACACATGTACTACAGTACCTTCTGCTGCTTCTTTATTTTTATTATCTGTCAACACGTCTCTGTAGAGAAAAGAATTGTAAACTGCTGTGCGAGCTGCGAAAGGAACTCCTGCCGCTTCCTCGCTCCTTGCTCGGCCGTCGGCTCGCCTTGTCTGGTCGCGCCCACGGCTTTCGGTGTCTCTGCAGCTGCTGTCAGCGTAAAACAACTCTCTCTCGCCGCTTGCCAGCCTCAAACAGGTTTTTTTTTTTCGATCGACTGTTTCCATCAGTTATTAGTTTTAGTTTTAGATCTTACTTTGGGTTCTTTCTCTCTGGTTGTTTCTCCCTCGGCTTTTCGGAAAGCGGCTATGCTCCCGCGCTTGCCACGGAGCTCCTTGTCCCTTCTTCCTGCGTTTAGCTTAACCAGTGGGTGAAGCGGACCGCCGTCTCTTCAAAACTTCACCCCCTGGTAATAGCTCTGCATCCAGGCTCTCTCCAAGAGCCTTCGTGGGGTTCAAGACCCCCTAAGGAGAAAGGGAATTCTGCAAGGGTCGTGAGCGACGCTCCGCGCCTCCTGCAGCCGTCGCCTCCGGAACCGGACAGATCCCAGGCCCTCAATAGCTTTTGTTCATCAGTGTGTCTACTAATTCTATTTTTAATAACAGACTTGACCAACTTACCTGGTATCGACATTAGACAGACTGGCCTGTAATTCCCTGGATCTTCTCTGGGACCTTTTTTTTGGTGGGCATTCTTATATATGCGCATGTGTTATGTGCTTGCATGTCTGGAAGTCATGGCAACTTCTGGTTACCCCTACTGGGGGCTTGGACATTTTTCAGAGGCTTGATAGCCTGCCTCTGCATTCCGAGCTCTGGTATTCCTTGGAGGTCTCCCTTCCAATTACTTGCACTTCCGAGATCTGACAAGATTGGGCTTGCCCCAGCTATCCAGGTCATGGCTGCTACCAGGGCTATTTTTGGGCAGGAATGCACAGGAACAGAGTTCCGGCTGGCACCTGAGTTGGCCACACCCAGCAGGAACTCATTAGCATAATAGGCCATACCCAACAGCAGAAACTCATTAGGACTGGCTACATTAGGGGTATGTGGCCTAACATGCAAATTAATTCCTGCTACAAAAAAAGCCCTGGGTTTTGACAACAAACGAGGTAAACAGAATAAGAAACAAAAGGTGGGTGTAGCTGGATGACCACTCTTCTGGTAACATGGGGGTGTGGCCTAAAATGCTAATAAGCTGTGCTGTCAGTAGTGTGGCCTAATATGCTAATCATTTTCTGCTGTTGGTGTGGCCTATTATGCTAATGAGATCCTGCAGGGCTTTTTCTACAAAAAAAGCCCTGGCTGCTACTAATGTATTTGAAGAAAATGTTATTGTTGGTCTTTATGTTTTTTGCAATATGTTCCTCATAGTCCCTTTTTGTCTGTCTGATCACTGACTTGCATTTTATTTGCCACAGTGCAATGATTTCATGTTTTGGTGTGTGTGTTTCTTTCAATGTTTAGTTTGACTGCAGTAATGTAATGAGAGTGATAGAGGGAGACAAGTGTGATGTGATTGGCTGATGACTGATGACTCCTTTCCTCCACTTTATGTTCACAAGATGCCAGTGTCGCCTGGGGGATCCCCCTGGCCATCTGCAGGGGATGGGTGGAGGAGGGTGGAGTCCAAATCCAGGTTGGGAAACTCCTCCTGGAGATGTGGGGAGGACAAGGACCTCAGTAGAGTACAGTGCCATGGAGTCCACCCTCCAAAACATCCATTTTCTCCAGGGGAACTGATCGCGTAGTCTGGAGATGAGCAATAATTCCAGGGGATCCCCAGGTTCCACTTGGAGGCAGGCATCCCTACAACAAGCCTGTGAGGTAGGTGAAGTTGACAAACCAAGGGTGGCGTAATGGTTCTAGTGTTGGACTGGGCTCTGAGACACATGAGTTCAGATCCCTATATCACCATGAAACTCGTTAGGTGCCTTTGGGCCAGCCATACTCTCTTGGCATAACCCGATCTCACAGGCATGTTGTGAGGATGAAATAGGGACAGGAGAACCAGGTGTGTCAACTAGATCTTCTGGGGGAAGGCCAGGATAAAAAGTATCTGAGAGAGATCATGACCAGCTCAAGGTCACCCAACGAGTTTTACAACAAACAAAAATTGGAACCTGGGTCCCCCCAAGCCTTGTAGGCCACTCTAGCCAGGACACCCCACGGGCTTTGCATCCTTGTTGCACTGGCCTAGTGTTTGGTACCAGTATTAAGGATATGTATTGCCTCTGGCTACCCTAGAAGGCATTCTCTTCTGTGAGGAAATGTGGAGGGGGGCATATGAGAGAAAGGATAAGGAAGAGGGCACTGAGTTCCCCCTGAGGCCCACATCTCTGTCTCCTCTGTTGTTGTCATTTCTTTCCCAAGGTAGAGGGTAATCCTCTTTCCTTTCCTGTGGCTGCAAATATTTATGTGGCTGGCACACACTGAGGTAACAGTGGTGTCTCCATAGATCATCCCCATAGCCATTAAAACTGGCAGAATGAAATGAGCTTAGTGCATAGGGGGGGTGGCGGCGGGGAATGATTGAAAATGTTACCGCTTGGTCCAAGGCCTTGTCTCACTTTTGCAGAGAAACGTCCCCCCCCACCCCCAAGTCCTCAACCAATTCCAGGGTGGCTCCGTCTCCTCTCTGTTCTTCATTAAATCAGCCTCTGTAGCTTTTTTACATATTTATTGGGCCACCAAGAAGTGGGGAGGGAGGGAGGGAGGGAGAAACAAGGGTGTGTGTGCGTGTGTGCCTGAGTCCTAAACATCACAAGGACAGAATAATTTGTTCTGCAGATGGCAGCCCCCCCCCAATATCTAGCAACTAATCTAGTTGAGGCAGTGATCTTGAGGCACAGTATAGGAAGGGGATGACACAAACTTCACTCAACATCAGTGTTACCCCCATATCACATATTTTGCTCCAGGAAAGTCAGGGTACCTGGCTAATTGGCACAGGAGTACCTAGGATGGAGGGTATTTCAACACTGACAGAGGCATCTGGGAGACCGAGGTTCAAATCCCTACCCTGCCATGGAAGCTTGCTGGGTGACCTTGGGCTAGTCACAGACTCTCAGCCTGACCTACCTCACAGGGTTGTTGTGAGGATAAAATTGAGAAGGTGAGAATGTTGTAAGTCACTTTGGGCTCCTGTTGGGGAGAAAAATTGGGTATGAATGAATGAAGCAAATAAATAATACCCACCTCTGCTTGAGTTAAGGCAGCCAGTTAGACTAGGATGTGGGAGACCCAAGTTCAAATCTCTACTCTTTGGCTGTTATTATTTTTACATATTTATTTATTTTAAATATTTACATGTTGCCTCTTCAGAGACCTACTTAAAGCAGCTCACCACAGGAAACATAAAATCCTTACAATTAACAACTGTTAAAAACTAGCCAATAAAATCCAGAAACTTAAAAACCTAGAAGCATAAAACATTTGACAGCCTAAGGAATCCTCATAACAGTCCTCACGCGTATTGGGAAAGTTAGTTGCTACTGAAACTCTAGTTAAAAGAAGGGGCTTGTGGCTTGTGGCAACCGTGAAGGGATGTCTGTACATGAAGTCGTGAAACTTGACTCCCGCTACTATCGCCAAGGCCTCCTTATCAATCTGTGCATAGTTGTGCTCAGCCAAGGACAGTGTCTGAGAGTAATAGGCGACTGGGACCTCCCGGCCGTCGGGGAGGAGGTGTGCCAGGACAGCCCCGACGCCGTAGGGGGAGCCATCGCATGCCAGGACCACTGGTAGCATTTTGTTGAAGTGTGCGAGGACGGCATTCGACACTAGAAGGTCCTTGACTGCCTGGAAAAATGCGGTGTGGCGGGGACCCCAAGACCACTTGGCGTTCTTGTCAAGGAGCCAGTGTGAAGGCTACACAACTGCCGCTTTGTGTGGAAGGAACGCATGGTAAAAATTGAGGAGGCCCAAGAATGATTGGAGCTCCACCTTACATGAGGGTGTGGGTGCGTCGGTGATGGTGCAGACCTTGTCAGGAGTCGGGTGGATGCCATGTGGAAAGTATTGGAGTCGGGAGGCAAGTGGTAGTGATTTCATAGCAAAGCTCTTTATTGAGGGTCAGATGGAACATGGAAAGCCCAGGCTCAGAGCCCTCTTTTATGCCGGCCAGAGACAATGCCCTGACCTCACCCCCAAGTCCTGATAGGACCTTAAGTCCATGGTTGCAGTTCATAGGTCCCCCAGTGGGAGACCTAGGCATGTCATTGGTGGTTGCTCAGGATCCAACTGGCTATTGTTCTACCTGGCCGAAGCTCAGGTAGATTCTGACCTTGTGCGCTGACCACGTGGTGGTCGCCATTGCGAGAGGCCAGGCGACCGCAGTCTTAGTACACAACACCTCTTCCCCCATAGTCCAGTTCCCCCCTACAAACATAGTCTTTCAAATACCCCGGCCGACGCCATTCGCGTCCCGAGTGCGGCGGGTTGCTGGACGTGGGGCATCCATAGTCTTGGAGAGTGGGGTTGCTGCCGACTCCCCGGGGTCGCTTGCGGGGACGTTCAGTGGTGGCTCGGACGGTGTTGCTTCCTCGGGCTGGTCAACAGGCAGGAGTTCCGTGAGCTCCGCTTCGGGGTCGGGGTCCTGTAGCGGGGCCGGTACTGGTTCAGCAGGAGCAGAAGACTCGGGGGCATCGGGTGTGTTGCATGGGAGACGCTGCCGGAGCTGGTCTATGTGGCGCCGCCTGACTGCCCCTCCTTCAGTGCCGACCTCGTAGGAGAGCAGTCCAGTTGCGCGGATGACCCTTGCCGGGACCCACGCCAGGCCTCGGGCATAGTTCCAGGCGTAGATGGGGTCCTCAGGGAAGAACCCTCTTGCTGCTGGCCGGAATTTGGGCTTCGCATCACTGCTGATGGCGCGGTCTGGGTGGAGTTGATCCAGCAGGGAGCCAAGGCGCCGGCCCATCAGTAGTTCTGCCGGTTGGCGGCCCGTCCTGGTGTGTGGGGTGTTTCACTGGCCAAATAGGAACTTTATCAGCTGTAGCTCCCAGTCCCCTGAGTCCATCCTCTTTAGGGCATCCTTGGTAGTCCTAACCATCTGTTCAGCCTGGCCGTTAGTTGCGGGGTGGAAGGGTGCCGAGCGGATGTGCTGGATGCAAAATGAGTCCACAAAACACTGGAATTCCCCAGATGTGAAGGCTGTCCCATTGTCCGTTACGAGCATGTTGGGCAACCCATGGGTGGCAAAGATGCGCCACAGAGCCCGGATGGCCACCTCGGTCGAGGTAGACCGCACCAGGACTACCTCTAGCCATTTGCTGTAGCTGTCTACTACAATAAAAAACAACTGGCCCTGGACCGGCCCTGCGAAGTCCAAGTGGAGCCTTGACCATGGCTTGTCGGTTGACTCCCAGGGCCGGATGGGGGCATGAGGAGGATCGGGGCACGACTCTTGGCATTTGCTGCACCGGTGCACCCGCTCCTCGATTTCCTTGTCCATGCCGGGCCACCACACGTAACTGCGGGCCTGGGCTTTCATCCGGACGATTCCAGGATGGGACTCGTAGAGGGCCGCTAAGACCCTAGGGTAGAAAGTTGGGGTCTCCATGCATTTGTTCCAGGGTCTCTTTTCAAGAGTCTGTAATGGAAAACAGGGTGAACAAGTCTAAGTGATTTAGGCAATTTAAGTTCAAAAGTCCCATTATTTATTTTTTGGAGCACTGGGAACGGCCCCACGTATTTCCATCCCAATTTGTGACTAGATTGGAGACCCTTGATGTTTTTGGTGGAGACATACACAGAGTCTCCTGGAGAGAGATCCCATCCTGGAGCTCTCCCTTTGTCAGCATGTTTTTTGTAATCCGCTTTGGCTACCTCCAAAGTCTTAGCAATAAGTGGCCAGGAGTCGCATAAAGCATTCCACCATTCGGCAAAGTCCCCTGGACTCAGAGTAGCCGGCCCCAATGAGGGGAGGGGGACTCCCTCAAAGCCCCCAGCAGCCATGAATGGTGAGACCCCTGTTGAGGAATGGATGGCATTATTTTAACTATATTCTGCAAAAGGGAGCAAGTCCACCCAATCATCTTGCTGATGGTTAGTGTAGAGCCAGTTTGGTGTAGTGGTTAAGTGCGCGGACTCTAATCTGGGAGAACTGGGTTTGATTCCCCACTCCTCCACTTGCACCTGCTGGATGACCTTGGGCAAGCCATAGCTCTGTACCAGCTGTTCTCTCAAGGACAGCTTGGGAAGGAGCTCTCTCAGCCCCACCTACCTCACAGGGTGTCTGTTGTGGGGAGGGGAAGGGAAAGGAGTTTGTAAGCCGCTCTGACACTACAAGTGAAGGGCGGGGTATAAATCCAATCTCTTCTCTTCTTCTAACACCTCACTTGATTATCTCTTTCCATTTGGCCATCGGTTTCTGGGTGATAAGCGCTGCTCAGTGCGGGTTCCACCCCCATAATTTGTAAAGGCTCCCGCCAGAAGTTGGCAACGAATTGTGAACCACAGTCAGAGATTACCTTCCGTGGGATAGAATGTAATTTAATGATGTTACATAAAAATGCTTTAGCCAGAGCCTTGGCCGTTGGATGTTGTTTAAACGGGATGAAATGTGCTTGTTTCGAGAATGTGTCTACAATGACCCAAATTACTGTCTTGCCTTTGCTCGGGGGAGGATCGGTGATAAAGTCCATAGAAACAGTCTCCCACAGCCTACTGGGGGTCTCTAGTGGTTGGAGGAGACCCGGTGTTTTACCACCCTGATTTTTGCACATTAGACATGTTTGGCAAGAGGATATATAACCAGACACATCGCCTTGCATGCAGGGCCACCAAAACTGCCATTGAAGTAGATGTAAAGTCTTAAGGTAACCAAAATGCCCTGATAGTTTTGATTCATGGGCTGCATGCAAGAGGGACAATCAGTTTGTGTTCCTTAAACCAACACCCATCTGGGCCTTGAGAAAGGGAGGTGTTGGAATGATAGTCTGTAAGTTCTGTCTCTGAATAGAAGAAGAAGAAGAGATTGGATTTATACCCCGCCCTCCACTCCCCAAGGGAGTCTCAGAGCGGCTTACAAACTCCTTTCCCTTCCCCTCCCCACAACAGACACCCTGTGAGGTAGGTGGGGCTGAGAGAGCTCTTTCCCAAGCTGTCCTTGAGGGAACAGCTGGTACAGAGCTATGGCTTGCCCAAGGTCATCCAGCCAGGTGCAAGTGGAGGAGTGGGGAATCAAACCCGGTTCTCCCAGATTAGAGTCTGCGCACTTAACCACTACGCCAAACTGAATAGGAATTGGAACATTTAGTATCCCACTCTGTGGGTTCCAGAAATACAGTTCTTTTTGTTTGACTCCTTGTAAATATGGCTCCCCCTAATTGCATTGGGGTGAACATGGAGTCAGCAATCTCATCTCTTTTACAGTCATGTTGTGGTAGATGGGACAAAGCATCAGCCAGTGAATTTACTTTGCCCGGAAAGTGGCGCAATGTAAAGTTAAATTTAGAAAAGAAATCAGCCCACCACAACAGTTTGGTGTTTAGGGATTGTTGTGTCCGGAGGGCTTCGAGGTTTTGATGATCAGTCCACACCTCAAATGGGGTTCAGGCCCCCTCTAACCAGTGACGCCAGGTAGTGAGGGCTAGCCAGTTTGCTGCAGCTTCTTTATCCCACACTGCCCAGTTTTTTTCAGTGTCTGCAAACTTTTTTGAAACATAGGCTAAGGGATGTAACTTCCCATCCATGCCTTCTTACAGGATTGCCCCCCCCTTGCCGCATCTGACATGCCAACTTGCACAATTAACTTTTTGTTCTCATCTGGGTGAACTAGAATCGGTTCAGATGTGAACAGGGTCTTGAGAGACTTGAAAGCATTCTGGCATTTGGGGGTCCAAGCTAACTGGGCATTAGTTTTTGCCAACTCGGGCCCCTTCCCCTTTGTCTTTAAGAGATCTGTGAGGGAGAGGCTGTACTTGGCAAAGCTATTGATGAATGAGCAATAGAAATTCGCGAATCTGAGAAAACTTTGAAGTTGACAATGGGTGCGGGGGGTTTTCCAGTTAATCACAGCCAAGATTTTTGATGGGTCCATTTCTAACCCTCGGGGTGAAATGCAGTAACCCAAGAAGTCAATCTCTGTTTTGTGGAAATCACATTTGGAGAGTTTGGCAAAAAGTTTATGCTCCCATAGCATGGTGAGAACTTCGTGGACCAGTTTTATGTGTGAAGTCTCATCAGGGGAGTACAGAAGGATATCATCAACATAACATAGGACTCCCTTAAACAGGTGCTTGTGTAACACTTAGTTTATTAAGTTCATAAAAACTCTGGGAGCCCCTTGAAGGCCGAACGGCATGACCAAATATTCAAATTGCCCCAGGGGGGTATTAAAGGCAGTCTTGAATTCATCTCCCTCCCTTATGCGCACTCGAAAGTAAGCATCTTGGAGGTCTAGTTTAGAAAAGATTTTCCCTTTGGAGGCCTCGGTTAAGAGGTCTTTGATGAGGGATAGTGGGTAGGCATTCAAAGTGGACACAGTATTCAATCCTCTATAATCCATACATAGTCTCAAACCCCCATCTTTCTTTTTTCGGAACAGTACTGGGGCAGCAAAGGGGGAAGTAGCCGGTCTAATGAAACCCCGTGCCAGGTTCTTGTCAATGAACTTGCATAACTCAGCCTATTTAGTTGGACTCATGGAGTATAACTTTCCCTTTGGGAGTTTATGCCCCGGCAACAGTTCAATAGCACAGTCAGTATTTTGATGTGGGGGTAGCTCATCCGCTTCTGTCTCACTGAACACCTCTGCTAAATCCCTGTATGCAGCAGGTATTGATAAAAATTCCTCATGAGCGAGACAAGCTCGTTCCTGCCCAGGTGGGGGGGCCCAGGTGGCTTGCCACCTGTGGTCGTTACACTGAATGGAGACCCATTTAATCCATCCTTCGCTCCATTTTATATAGGGATCATGGGCCCCAAGCCATGGGCTCCCAACACCATGGGGAATTGAGAGTGAGGGGTAATGACAAAAGTCCTCCATTCCCAATGTTCCCCTGTGCCAATAATCAATGGTTGCATCTCAAAAGCACAGGGTTCTTTCATCTCTGAGCCGTCCATCTGGGTGAACCATAAAGGTTCTTCCAAGGTATTCACTCCCACCCCCAACCCGTCCACCACCACTGGGCTGATCCAATCTCTAGTGCACCCTGAGTCAATGAGGGCTCTAATTCTCACTTGCGTGCCCAATTCAGGATTCACTATAGTCATTATCATATAAAGAAGGGGGGCAGGAGAGCTCACCGCTTTTGGCGCTGGTTGTGTGGGCTTGGCTCTGCCACCACCACTCTCTCCGGCTCAGTTAGCGCTTCCAGTTGCAATGCCTGCGGTTTCAGGGATTGGGGCCCTTTGATGGCTTGTGGGACAGCGATTGAAGTAGACAGAACAATCCCAGGAGTAGATGTGGGGCACAAAGATGCATAATGTCCGGCTTCACCACAGCACATACAAAGCCCCCGTTTCATACATAGGTCTCTGATATCCTTCAGAGGCTGCTTTAGTTTAGGTTTAAATGGGGTAGTCGGTTGCCCCGAGGCTTTGTGACTCGAAGGGGGGGGTGCGCATGTGGATGAGGGTGAAGCATCCCTCCACTTCCTCTGCCGTTCTCACCCATGCCACCAGAGTCGTGGGGTTTACATTTCTCAGAATAGTCTCGTATAAGTCCAGGTTCAACCCATGACGGTACTGCTCAACAAAGACAGCCTCTGATCCTGGTTGCGTAGCGCTTAAACGCTGCTGTATATTCATGTAGTGAAGTTCTCCCTTGGAACAGGGTTCGAATTTTGTTGTGAGCCTTCTCTTCACTCATGGGATCTTCATATTGGCAGCGCAGGGCCCACATGAATTCATCGGTTCATTCTAGTTCTATGCCCGGAGGGTTATGAAGGCTCACATACCAGTCTGCCACCTCCTCATGTAGTCTCGAACCGATGTAGCCCACCCGATCTCCATCAGTAGGGAAAAGATGACCCCAGGTCTATAGAAAGCACTCTGCCTCGATGATGAAGAACTGCAACTTGGCAAGGTCTCAGTCGAATGTGGCTGCCAGGAGTTCTTGTGGCACGGGATGTTGATTCCCTGCTGGTGCAGGTGTGGCTGGTACAAGGGGTCCGGCTCCTGGAGCTGCAGGTGCCCCACCTTCGGCCAGTGGCTGGAGGGGTTGCTGTTGTCCCACCCCAGCACCTGCTCCGTCTCCGAAACAGGCCCCTGCTCCACCAGCACTGTTAGCCGGTCTCTAACACATTACTAACACTCTGTGAGAGTCCAAGGGATGGCAGTCAGCAACAGGTGTTCTTAACCAGAAAGTCCATAAGAGCCCTGCTGGATCAGACAAGTGGTCCATTTAGTCCAGCCTCCTGTTTCACAGAGTGGCCAACCAGTTGCCCTGGAAGGCTAGCAAACAGGGCAGAGAGGCCAAGGCTCTCCCTTCCTAGCCCTGGAATTCCAAGTTTTGCTGCCTTTGGGTATGGAGTTTCCCTTTATTCACCATGTTTCATCTGTCAGCGCTGGCTAATTAAAGTTGGAAGATCTCGCGCAGGAATTCATCCCGATCTCCTGCAATGAAGCAGCCGGCCAGGCGGTGGCGGTGTGGAGCTGAGAAGGAACGGAACGAACACTGAGCCCGGAACATGACTCGTCAAAAAGCCAACAGAAAGACTCAGTTATATGTGTTGTCTTCCCTTCCCCCACTGAATTGTTAGTCCATTGTCTTCAAACAAATTGTAAATTGCTGCGAGCCCGCCTGCGTGTGGGAAGCAGCGATCAATAAATCGAATGTATAAATAAATAAATAAATATAATAAATAAATGTTTAGTAGACCATTGATGGACCTCTTCTCCATCAATCTGTCTAATCCCCTTTTAAAGCCATCTATGCTCATGGCCATCACTATGTCCACTGGCACTGAATCCCACAATTTAATCATTTGTTGAGTAAAGAAGTATTTCTTTTTGTCCATCACTTTCACTGGGTGCCCCTAAGTGCTAGCATTCGGGAGAGGGAGAAAAAGTTCTCTGGCCACTTTCTCCACCCCGTGCATAATTTTAGAAAGTTCTACCAACCCCCCACCCCCCGGAGCATTCATGGATTTGGGTTTTAGGCATGGGAGCTTCTGTCAATGACTTTCCAGCAGCTCCTTGGGTCGATCTCAGCCCTTCCTTTTGAATGTGTGTATAACAAGGTGCCAGCAAGCCCTGCTCTTAGCTTGGAAAGCAGAGAGACAGCAGAGACTGAGGAGCCACTTCCTCCATGGTTTGCTTGATGCAGACACCACACTTAACCACACTGAATACAGAAGCCTGGCTTTGTCATGTTGGCTTTCAGCCAATTCTAAATCATGATTAAAAACCATCAGGGTGACTCTACTGGGACACAGGCAGCTTTGTGGTTGACCAAAATGTTGTGAGGGAAGCATACAGGGGATGGACCAACCCTGCTTAAGCTTCCTTTGATTTCAGTGGGCCTTGCTTTAAGGTTTGTGAGCATAGGTTGGCAGTGAGAGTTAATTAACAGGAATCCTCATAGGAAATAGCCATTTGACCCTTCTGGGTCTCATGGGAGAGACCATAGCTCAGCATTAGAGCAGAAGCTTAGCATGTGGAAGGTCCCAGGTGCAATTCCTGGCATCTCCATTTAAAGACATCTTGGATAGAAGGGCTGGAAAAACCCTTAGAAAACGGTTGCTCCACAAACTGGATAGACACAGAGCAAGATGGACAGCTAGTTTGAGAGCAAGCATGGTGTAACGTTTAGAGTGCCAGACAAGAGTTCCACTTTAGAGTTTAGAGTTCCACTCTGCCATGGAAGCTTGCTGGGTGACTTTGGGCCAGTCCCGCACTCTCTGCTTAACCTACCCCACATGGTTGCTGTGAGAATAAAATGGAGGAAGGAAGAATGATGTCTGCCACTGGGGAGAAACCCAATGCAAGAGCATCTCAGTCAGGCTCTGGCTGGAGACCTCCAGTGACTCCCCCCCCCCCCCCCCCCAAGTGGAATTGCTTGTCCTATTGAGAAGTTCTTCCTAAAGTTCAACGGAAATTTGCCATCTCCTAACTTATGGCCAGTGGCTCTAGTCTTGCTTGTAGGAGCAGCAGTGAGATCAGGTCTTTGCCTTCTTCCACAAGACAGCCCTTGGGGTATTGGAAGTGCATGACCCGTTCTGTAACTGTCCCAGCGAGTGGCTTTCAGGGGCTGTCCCAGGCCTCTGGAACAGCCTCCCAGAAGAGGGCAGAGTTATACTGCAGAGTTTTGGAGGCAGTTGAAACAAAAGCAGAATGTCAGATGTCTTCAGATTAATTCTAAATCTGTTATTTTCATGTTTATCCAGTTGTTTTTAGATTGTTGTTACCAACTTGGGTTCTGAGTTGCTCAGGGGAGGAGTGGGCATATAAATATGTTTGTTTGTTTGTTTGTTTGTTTATTTTGTACCCCGCCCTCCCCGCAAAGCAGGCTCACGGCGGCTGAGTACTGAACTATCCCTAGCAAATGGCTTTTAATGTTACTAATTATAAATATTTATACCTCTCCCCTGAATAAGAAATATTTTCTATTCCTTTCTGTAGGAAATACAGAAATGAGTGCAAAAGAGCCGCCTTTAGCCCTTCAGAAAAGCTAAATAAATAAATTTTAAAAACAGTACGTTTGAACATAACTTTCTGTAATAATACAGCGGAAGGGTACGTTTAGGGTGCTAGGCTAGGCAATTCCTCCTAGAGATGTAAAATTTCTGAAAATGTTGAAGCTCGGGAAAAAACCCTTTTTTCCCAATTTTTTCCGGAAAAAACAGAAATTTTTTAAAAGAATTGAAAAAAATGCTACATTAGCCCTTCTTTTTTCTTTTCCAGATTGAAAGTCATTCTGTTACTTTAGGAACATGAAATATGACTATGGACAATTTTACTTGGCATGAAATTATCACAACTAGCATATTAAAAATATAGTGCATCCAAACAATTATTACAAACAGAATTTACTTTTAAAATAATATTTATTTGTAATTGTAACAAATGGAGCGACAATCTCCTGAACTGTTTACTAGTTTATGTGAAACAGATAAAAAAACCTCCACAAAACAATTTTTAAAAATCCAGAAATAAGTTATTCATATTTTCTCTCCACAGTACTAAATAAAAACAAAAAAACCCATTCTCATAAAAAGAATTGAAGGGCAGGGAAGTGTGTAGAAGGGAGTGTGGGGCTAAGCTTCAATGAATGGGCATGAAATTTAATCAGAATCATTTTCTGAGCTGTAATTATCAGTATCGGTTTCAGTCTCTGCTTCTGCAGCTACTCTGTTGTGTCTGTCATTATCAGAGTTATTACGGACCTCTAAAAACTATACTTTCAGGTCCTTTTTGTTGCTCTGTATTTTCTTCCAATTCTTTGAGGACTAATGAAGCCTGAGTGCCCAGTATACTCACCCACGTGCAAAAACAAAACTGAAAACTTTTTTTTTCTTGTGACAACAGCACCTTCTAAAGGAAGAAATGTATCCTGTTCTTGCATTGGAGAGTTCAGTTTGTTACTTAGGACTTACTCGCTTGTCCTCACTGCACAGAAATCAGATTAATCAGATACCACACATAATTTTTAGAAATGATTTGGAAAATATTTGAACACCTTGTCTTAAAATACTTTATTCATCATGTTAAAATAAAACGTTCCGCAATAAAAAATTTTTTTTTTCTTTTTTCAAAAAAGGCTTCAGGGAAAGAAATGGGGGAAAACCAGTTTTTCCCGGGCCTTCACATCTCTAATTCCTCCGGGCTCCCAAAATCACAGAGCGACTTTAAGGCAGGTTGGGACATGAACATCTAACCACGTTCCACAGGAGCCCTCCGAGGGGGCGCGGCGCGCGGGTACCCCGCCCTCCCTCCTTCCCGGGCCCCGCCAGCAGCGGGGAATTCCCTCCGAACTGCCCCCGTGGAGCGGCAAGGCGCCTCCCGGTCAGCCCCCCAGCCAGAGCTCCTCCTCCTCCTCCGAGCGGCGCCTCTCCTCCGCCGGCCGAGTCCCCCTCTTCCTTGGCCCTTCGGCTGGGCAAGGGTTACGGGGCGGCCGCGCCTTCCAAGGCGGCGGCGGGCCAATCGGCAGCGAGGGGGGCGAGGCCGGGGTGGAGTGTGGCGGCGGCGGCGGGCGGGCCGCGCCGCGTGGAAGGAGCAGATGCTGGCGGGGAGGCGGAGGGGAAGGGAGCGGCGAGGGGAGAGGAGGCGGCCGGGAGACGCGCCAGCAGGGAGACGGAGCGGTCCAGCGGAGAGCCCGGCTGGAGGCGCGGGAAGGAGCGCCCTCGGGCAGGGGCGGGCAAGCCGGCAAGTGGCGGAGACCCCGGCAGGAGCGATGGGCTAACCCGCCGGGCAGGAGGCGCGCAGAGCTGGTTGGCTGGCTGGGGAGCCTGGCTGGTGCGGGCTTGGCTGGGGCTCCCTCTCCGGTGCCCAGGGGCGCCTCCTCGCCGCGCCCCGAAGTGGAAGGACCGGCTTCCCCAGGGCGCGCGGAGCGGCGGACCCCGTTTTCCTGACGGCCCGACTCAGGAGGAGAGGAAGCGGCAGGTGGAGCGAGAGGGGTCTGCAAGGGCTTCGGCCGGAGACGGAAAGGCGAGCGGGCGGGAGAGGAAAAGAGGACCCAGGAGCAAAAAGGCGGCGGCTGGGCTGGCTGGAATCTGGCCGCCGTGGGGGAGAGGCCGGTAGTCCTGGGGCAGCTGCTCAGAAAGAGCTTCCCCTGCTGAGGGCAGGAGCTGTGAGCGCCCTACGGAGGGCTGAGGCCAGGAGCCGGGTCTAGACTGGAACAAATCAGAATTTAAAAACACACATACAGCCACCCACCGGCTGGGTAAAGGAGTTGAGAAAATGCTACAGAACCTGATTTAATCTAAAAGAGAGGATAAACCGGACAGCCTCTTCGGGGATTAACAAAATAACAAACACATCAGGAAGTTGGAGGAGGAAAAATTAATCCCAGCTCACTGTGGGTAAGTGGGCACCAGCATTGCATTGCTGTGCCCTTTGCCAGCACTGAGCTACATCAAGGTAACAAAAACTGCCTCCAAAGTGGGAAAAAAAATTAAGTTCCTGTAAGAAACGTTGCCGTTAAAACTCTGCCAAAGAGCAGAATTTTAAAAAAACAGGAGGCACAGTCAGTGTTGAGGTTAGTTTGTATGTATGGCACGATGGGGGAGGAATTGGAAAGCTTACTGGCATCTTCCCGGACCCTGTAAGAAATGACTTCTGCAGACAGATGGACACACTTCTCCACTTAGGAGGCCTGGCTTCTGCTTATCTCCAGCAGGTTTAATTCCGAATTTGAAGTCTGCTTGCGTGAACTCAATTTCTGGATCTATGTACTGGACCATGCTAGTATCCTTTTTCAGCTAAGGAGTTGGGGTTCTGTATGACCCTATGCCGGCCAGGAAAAAATACATTTTCATGACTTTCTTTGCGACATGGCTGTTGCTTTTTTTCTTTGGAAGAGACCAGCTGAGACGCCTTGCCTTCATCAAGAAATCCGGAGCCTCAAGGAGCTGGCCCCACTGGGCTGATGGGTTTCTCTTGAAGAGCTTTGCAGATCCTGAAGAGCTCCAGAGGGACAATGGGGCCCACTATGACCAGTCCCCCAAAGATCGGCGAGAGTTGAGACAAAACATCTACAAGTACAGCAGGTGCCGCATGGAGACCTGCTTTGACTTTTCCAAGTGCAGGAAACATGGCTTCAAAGTCTTTGTCTACCCTTCGGAAAGTGGGGACCCTGTGTCAGAAAGTTACCTCAAAATCATCACCTCTCTTGAAGAGTCACGGTATTATACACCCAATCCCAAAGAAGCCTGCCTCTTTGTCCTGAACACTGACACCCTTGATCGGGACCATCTCTCCATTGAGTATGTGCACAGCATCAATGAAAAAATCCAAGGCTTCCCTCTGTGGAATGACGGCAGGAACCACCTGATCTTTAACCTTTATTCTGGCACCTGGCCGAACTATACCGAAGATCTGGGCTTTGACATTGGCCAGGCTATCCTTGCCAAGGCGAGCTTTTATATCGAGAACTTCCGCCCAGGCTTTGACATTTCCATCCCTTTGTTTTCAAAGGACCATCCCCAGAAAGGAGGGGAGAGAGGCTGGCTGCATAAAACCTCTCTTCCGCCAAAGAAAAAATACCTTTTGGTTTTCAAAGGGAAAAGGTACCTGACTGGTATCGGCTCCGACACCAGGAATGCCCTGCACCATATCCACAATGGCAAGGACATCATTTCACTGACCACG
Organism: Lepidodactylus listeri; assembly: GCA_029233225.1. Taxonomy (NCBI): domain Eukaryota; kingdom Metazoa; phylum Chordata; class Lepidosauria; order Squamata; family Gekkonidae; genus Lepidodactylus; species Lepidodactylus listeri. Next base: position 6,014,056 of record JARCFY010000020.1, on the reverse strand, counting down.
TGCAAGCATGGCAAAGACTGGGAGAAGCACAAGGACCACAGGTGTGACAAGGATAACACAGACTACAGTCAGTAAGTGGGATGCTTTCCCTGTTTAAAGTTGGCCATACCATGGGGCGAGGTGAGAAAACAACCTCCCGAAGCAGATTTTGGGGGGTGACAGGGTGGGAGATGGGTCGAACTGGGAAGTTTTCATGCCCAAGCCTTCTCAACATGAGGTGTCCAAGAGCACATTCTTCAGTGAGCCTAGTGCTAGAGAATACTTGCCATCAATTGTGTCCCGTTTTCATTAGAGCATGTGGGGTGTTATTTTGATTTTCTACCTTGGGCACCAAAATATCCTGGGCTGGCCCAGAAGCTTAGAAGCTGGGATATCTTGAAAGTCTTGTTATTTAGATGCCGTGTGAGTGTCTGCAGAATCTGCACAACCCTGTGTGAATGTCACTTTTGCTTCCCTCAGATTCCCGAGGCTTAATTTGAATCACTTTTTGCTAGGATTTAACTATTTTCCAGGGCTCCATTCTGGAATGGGTCAGTAAGAGAGGGGCCTCTAAACATGTGCAGAGTATTTCTTTCTCACTGATAAGTAGCCACAGCCAGTTCCTGTATGCTGGCCATGGAAAAGTCCTTGGACAGCGTTGACTCTTTGGTTTGGAAACTGAGATGAGGACCACCCCCTGGAGTCAGATTTGACTGGCTTTTGAGCAAGGGAAACTTTTAAGGGCTACCAAGTTGGAGGTGGCAGTTTTGAAATTTGTGCCCTAGCACCTCTTAGCACTGCTGTTTGTGTGTTTTGCTCATTCTAGTAAGGGCATGAAAGGTGTGTGCTCTCACCATCTTATCCTGGACGACACAAATCATCCTGTTTTTCTTTTATTTTTACACCATTTCCTTTCCTTTAGTTTTTTTCTGTGTAGGATGTGCACAGTTTCTAATGTTTTGAGCCATCAGTTAAACCACTGTTATATATTACTTTCAAGCATCCCACCACTTCACAAAGCCAAGTCTGAAGCCTTCCTCCAGCCTATGGAGACTTCCTCCTATTTGAGGAGCAGTTGCTTAAGTCAGAGGAAGGTTCCTTAGGCTGAAGAAAGGCTTCATTCAGACTTGGCTGTGCAGAGTGGTGGGATTCATTCCAAAATGCATTGCAAGTATAAATAACCATGTACATGGCACATAAAAACTGCACATGTATTTCCAACAAAAATGAATTTTATGAAACCAATAATGCAAACCGGAGAACCTCACTGAAAAATGTCAGTGATATGATATTATGGATTTTAAATTGTAACATTAAATATGAGTTTGGTTTTAAGGATGGCTGTATTAATGGGAGCTGTTTTTTTGGTAAGCTGCTCTGAGCCCATGCTTGCCATTGACAACTTTTATGTTTCTAGAAGCCCAGGACAAGTGCTAAAACCTTTGAGAAATACTTGCATCTATAAAAAGGAATTCCAGACTATGTTCTTGAGGTGTGCATTCCATCGTGTCCTGGCTTAAGCAGGGGTCAGCAGCCTTTCACAATCAAAGAGCCAAACTATGTCCAAATTCAATGCAAGAGGTCAACCTGTTTGTATAACTGAAAATATATATCTTAACATTACTGATAATTAACATGCTGATTAATAATTCATAAAGCTTTTACAGCCCAAACTCTGGTTGCTGCCAGTCCTTTATTAGGGAATGGCCCACACAAGGTTTCTCAGTAAGTGATATACGCAGGAACACCCTGTGTGATTGTTTTACTGTGCTGGTGTAAATCTGTGCATGGTTTGCACTTGTATTCCTGGCAGCTGTCCTCCTCTATAGTTTTCCTTCTTGTAAAATATCTCTAAGAAGCCCTTCATTCCTGTAAAAATCTTTGCTTGCCATTCTAGTCCCATTCTTGATTATTCTAGCATCTTACCTGCCCCTTCAATAGACCTTCCCTTAAATATTTCTTTATCTTTTTTTTAAGAGACATATTTGGCTCTAGTGCCATAGTTTTCAGACTCCTGGGGTAAAGCATAAAATGCCATTGTGCAGAATGAAATATCCCCACAAGGCGTATGCTGAGCTGAAAAAGCCAAGAGTCTGGAGTGATTTGGGGGGGGGGGAATGATCTGCTTTGTTTGTGATGACTTTTCAAAGTTTGTTGAAACCAGCAAGCTTGTACTGGTATACAGAATTAGATTCTTCATTTGGCATCACATAACAAATGAGGAATAATTTCTGTGATCATTCCTCAGTTTCTCCCACCCTATAAATCACTGCCCCATTTTTTTAATGGAAAATTATAATGTCTGGAAATTCAGGGGGATTTCCTGCAAGCTTGGCATTAAAAAAGATCAGATTTTGTCAAATGTGTTCCCCATTTTTTTTAATCCTCAGCTGTAGGTTATTTTTCACCAGCATTCTAGCCCCAGTGAATCATGCTTTGATGGTGGTGGTGGTTTATTTAAAGTAGTAAATATTTTATTAGTCTTAACCTTGAAATAAAGTCAACTCTTTAAAGGGCCAGTTCATACATGGATGTGATTTTGATAGCTCAGTGCCTGACAATTGTTTGCCAAATGTGTGAACTGAGTGCAGGAGAAAACATTCTGGCCTGAAAGTTCTGTGATGCTCGATTTGCAGTGGTACAGTCCCATGCAATCCATTGCTTGACCAAATAACAAACACACTGGTGACCAGTGTTCCCTCTAAGCTGAGATAGTGTGAGCTAACTCACAATTTTTTAGCTTCCGGCTCACACATTTTATCTTAGCTCAGGAAGCATGGCTCCAGAGCAAACTAATTTATGCAGTAGCTAAATTGCTCACTAACAGCTTTAATGCCAGTAGCTCACAAAGTAGAAGTTTTGCTCACAAGACTCCACAGCTTAGAGGGAGCATTGCTGGTGACCCACCTCTCAATGCTTTGAATTAATTTGGGTAGTGTTTCAAATCTAAATAAAAGTTCAAATTCATCTGTGTCCATCAACTCCAGTGAGAATGTTGGGGCTTCTTTAAATTTTTTAAAGTATGCTCTTTATATCTTGAATAACAGTTGAAAACAAGCTTTGACATATATATTTGCCCAGAATGTTTATGATTTTTTTAAATCCTGCAGTTCCTTTCCATTTTGTATGTTGACCCCTTTATAAAGATTTTGTGTAAGAGCTGGTTAAGGAACAATTCTGTTGATCCATTTTTAGTCAGTGTGGGGTAGCAGTTAGTCAGACTAGGATTCGGGAGAATCAGGGTCAAATCCCCTCTCTGCCACGGAAGCTTGCTGAGCGACCTTGGGCCTAGTCACCCACTGTCAGCCTGACCTACCTCACATTGTTGTTGGATGAATAAAATAGAGGAGGGGTGAATGGTGTCAGCCGCTTTAGGTCCCCACTGGGGAGAAAGGTAGACTATAAATTGAAGGACTTGCACACGAGACAAGTGAGTTGGAAGGAGAACAACCCAAGTCTGCCCCTGGCAGTGGGCAGTTTATTTTTAAACATACACAGACTTACACGCCACGCCCTTAGGTTGCTGCGTCAGCGTTCAGTAGACGGGTCAATCATGGAATCAACAATCATGGAATCCACATGAGGAGGAGGAGATAAGGAGGAGATGGGACAACTGTCTCAGGAGCCTGTTGTTTGCAGTAGTTTCAATGGGGCAACACTCATTGTGTAACAGGAATACACATAAATGGGAGACATATGTCTCGAGAGTATACTGTTTGCAGGAGGGTTTATACAATGCTCATTGTGTAGAAGGGAGGGGGGGAGAAGCATGGACTTTGACCCGGCTAGCACTCCAGTCTCAGATCTTCCCTACAATAAATGAAATAAGTAAAATAAAATATGAAATACTGCTGCTACAAGGTTTATGATATCGATGTTTTTTCTTGTAATTTTTAAGTGTTTTCATAGAAATATAGAATCATAGAGTTGGAAGGGACCTCCAGGGTCATCTGGTCCAACCCCCTGCACAATGCAGGAAATTCACAAATACCTCCCCCACAAACACCCCCAGTGACAGCTGCCAACCAGTTACAGATCCACCTAACAGACATAGGATCCAAACCACATTTTATCAATTTGTCAACAAGAATATTATGTGGAACATTATCAAAAACCTTACTGAAGTCAACAGCATTCCCCCGATCCAGCAAGGTAGTACTTTCTCAAAAAAATAGATAAGGTAGTCTGACATGACTTGTTCTTGAGTCAGTCTGTTTGGTGATTTGTTCTAAAACTCTCTCAGGTACAGACGTCAAGCTGCTGGGTCGGTAGTTACCTGGATCCTCCTTTTCCCCCTTCTTGAAGATGGGGCCAACATTTGCCCACCTCCAATCTTATGCCATCTCACCTGTTTTCCAAAAATTCTCAAAAATAACAGAGGCTCAGAAATTACATCCACGAGTTCTTTTAGTACCCTTGGATGCAGTCAGGGGTCATTTCGTGAAAAAAGAGATGCAGGAGCTCATTAGCATAATGCATTAGCATAACTCATTAGCATAAGCCACACCCCCTGACATCACCGGAAGTGTGTCAGAAGGCAACACCCACTGCTCAGGCTCCACCCCAAAAATCTCCAAGGTATTTCTCAACTCAGAGCTACCTGGAGAAAAACTGCTTCAAAAACACCGGCCTACCTCACAGGGTGTCTGTTGAGGGGAGAGGAAGGGAAGGAGATTGTAAGCCACTCTGAGAGTGAAGGGAGGGGTATAAATCCAGTCTCCTCCTCCTCTTCTTCCTCTTCAAGAGGAATGCTTTCAACATATCTAAAAGGCTATCTCTTCCCATAAGATCCGTTTTGATCTCTTAGATCAACAAGGTCTCTCTCTATCTTGAGATTCAGTCTTACAGCAGAACTCAAAGGAATTCCTTTCTTCAGCTTTTACAATTCTCACTGTCTCCCAGTGCTTGCTAGCCTGGTCCTGGCTGTAGTTTTTTCCTCAGATCTCTTTTTTGCCATCCCTTTCCCTCCCTTTCTTTCCTCTTTCCCTTGTCTGATCAGGAAAAAGGCAGCTGTCAAAGTGAGCGTCAGGTGCTGGGAGATGTTGTGCCTCAGGAATTCCATGCCAAGGTATTGTTGTAATTCTAATGCATCTCATTTACAGCCTTGGGGTTTGGGATTTAAGTGTCTGAGTGAAGTTTTAGTAACCTGTCTCCCCAAAGCTTATAAACTCCTGTTTGTATGCATGGTGCTTTTGCTGGCTTCTCCACATTTCTGTCACTTGAACCTCCATAATTTCTACCAGTTCTTCCTTGCCTCTCATACCAGTAAATACATTCCCTGTTCCTTAGTCATTTTACAGTTTACTATAATCCCTTATTTTGGGGAGGGGGGTGAGGGAGGGGATATGAACCATTTGAAGCCAGTGCTGTTCAGCATGGGGAACAGTGGTGGAGATCAGCTCCTCTCGGCCTCTCATTGGGCACACAGATAATAAACAGCTGGGTGCAGCTTTGTTTATTTGTTTGATTTAAATGGGGCCTCCATTGTCCCTCTGTGTGCAGTGCAACTTAGGAAAAAAATAGCAAAAAATCCTAAGATTCACCTTAGACACTGACATAAAAAAGCATATCTACATGTCCAGTCTAACCACGCAGCACATGAAGAAACATTTGTTTAAAATATTTATTTAGAATAATCTGAAAAAGCAGAGAAGACAAACTATGCCTTTAAAGAAGATTCTAGCCTTGAAATTCTGTATCTCAAGAAAATTTCTTTCCTATTCCATATCACTAATACAGGTAACCTGTGAAACTGGTCAACAGATTAATGATGGGGCCTTAGGTTACATCCTTGACCACTGACAAGCAAAAGTTTGTAAGCTTTGGGGAGACAGGTTACTAAAACTTCATTCAGACACATAAATCCCAAACCCCAAGACTGTAAATGAAATGCATTAGAATTGAAACAATACTTTGGCATGGAATTCCTGAAACACAACCTCTTCCAACACCTGACACTAACTTTGACAGCTACCCCAACTGACCCTGAGAAGGACTCGCTTCCGAGGGGAAGAAGGAGCCCCCCTCTGGCGCAAGTGCAGCCAGACACCTCCCCCAAGAGAGAGAGTGCACGCACGAGGTGGGGAAGAGCCTTTGGGATTGGGGCGAAGGCAGGCACCCAGCATGGGGCCCCCAAGAACTTGCTGCTGCCAGTTGGCTACCTGTGGGCAGTCCAGACCGGTGGCGTGGCGTGGTCCCTCCCTGCTGGGCCTGCTGAGGGTGCAGACGGAGGCACCGGCTCTTGGTTCCTAGGTGCGCTTGCTCATGTTCCGAAGCACCCTGCCAATTGCCAAGCCAAGTTTCTACCGCCTGCCCCAAGCCAGAGAGAGAGAGAGGGCCAGCTTCGAAAAGCCACCTCTGCGCTGCTGCTGCTGCTGCTGGCAGAGATGCTGCTGAGTAGGGTGCACATGGGAGCGTGGCCCAGGCCCCTGGTTGGTGGAATAGCAAGCGGAGGGGATCGGACTTTCTCCTGGGGCCGGTGGCCTGCCATGACCTGGGCAGCCTCCAAAGTCTTCTCCCAGGCCCAGAACTCTGGCGTGGGGCCTAGGAGACACAGTGGCGGCCCAACTGAGGGCTGCTGGGGGCGGGGTTTGGTCATGTGCCCGCCCCCCGGGCTCTTCACTCCCGGAGTGGCGTTCTGTTGTGTGCCGGCTCCAACCAACCCCTGGATGTAGTCCATCTGGCCCCGAGGACTTAGTTTCATTGAAAGAATCTAGGTATTTATGTACTACTGCTATGTCGATCCTAGGCTGCAAGTCCCTTCTTTCATCATGTGTTCTGTTTTTGCTATGTTGAGCACCATTTCCCTTGCAGGAAAAGACTGAGGAAAATTAGGAATTGAGGAGTTCTGCCCTCTCTTCATCACCTGTTACAATTTCACTTTCCTGTCCCCGCAATGGGCCTACCATGTCCTTGCTCTTTTTCTTACTTTGCACATAAGAAAAGAGCCCTTTTTTGTTGTTTTTGGCGCCTCTCGCTAGCCTAAGCTCATTCTAGGGTTGCCAAGTCCCCCGGGGTGGGGGTGGGGAAACCCCCACTCGATTGGCCTGCTCCCCGCCGGCCTAGATTGGGCTGCTGGGGGGAACCCCACCCCCAAATTGCCGGACTGCAGAGACAGGCCCAGTGTGATGACATCACCTGGAAGTGATGTCATCCTGTCGGGCATGTTTCGGGGGGGCACTCTATCATTCTAGGAAAAAATCTATGGTTTTCCCTTGAATTATAGAGGTCCCACCCCCAACGTGCCCAATGCAATGACATCACTTCTGGGCGATGTCATCATGGTGCATGTGCTTTGCGTGCATGCCAGAAGAGGACTGGGACTCCCCCTGCTAAAACGTAAGTAAGACTTGGCAACCCTAGCTCATACTGAGCTTTAGCTTCTCTCTCTACAAGCACTGGTTATTTGTTTGTATCCATCCTTGGCTACAGGGCCCTCCTTCCACTTTCTGAATGAGTCTTTTTTATTTCTCAAGTCTTTAGAAAGCTGTTTATGGAGTCCCCTTGGCTTCTTTAGGCTCCACCCATTTTTCCTTCTCATAGGAATCGTTTGTGATTGTGCCTGCAGTATTTCGCTTTTAAGAAACTCCCATCCCTCTTGGACTCCCTTCTCCTTAAGTATTTCTGACCATGGGATTCTACCCAGCATAACTTTAAGTTTGTCAAAATTTGCTTTCCTGAAGTCCAACCTGTATGTCTGACTGTGTACAGCTTTTCCCTTCCCCAAGACTGTAAATTCCGAAATTATATGGTCACTACTATGGTGCACCAGGGTGCCCACTACTTTCACCTCGTCAGCCAGTTCTTCCCTGTTGGTAAGAATCAAGTCCAAGATAGCAAATCCCCTAGTTTCCCTCTCCACTTTCTGGAAAATGAAGTTGTCAGAAAGACTAGTCAGGAATTTATTGGACTTTTCATTGTTAGCAGAGTTGGACTTCCAACAGATATCCGGGTAATTGAAGTCTCCCGTGACCACTGGGTCCCATCTCTTTGAGAACTTTTTAATCTGTTCTAGGAGTGTCTCATCCAAGTTCTCTACCTAGCTTTGTGGCCTATAGCAGATACGCACCATAAAATCACTGTTATTTCTTACTGCTTTTATTTTTACCCAGAGACTCTCAACCGGACTTCCATGCTCAGATTCACGTATTCCCTCACAAGTATATACCTCCTTTACATATAATGCAACTCCTCCGCCCTTCTTTATCTGTCTGTCCCTTTTAAATAAGTTGTACCCCTCAATCCTAATGTTCCAATTATGAGTGTAATCCCACGAAGTTTCAGTAAAGCATATTAGGTCATAGTCCTCTTCCTGTATTAGGACTTCAAGTCCCTCCTGCTTGTTTCCCGTACTCTGCGCATGAGTGTAGAGACATCGGAATCTATGTTTTAAGCACCCTGAGGTTTTCATTTCTGTATTTACCTGTGAGTTAATGTTACCTAGCATACATGCCACTCCCTGCAAAACTTTAACATTTTTATCTACAGTTATTGGCATCATACTAGGCTCACTCCCCTATAGAATTTAGTTTAAAGCTCTTTTGGGATCTTCTTGGGATCCTTGTGAGTCACCTGGGGGTAGAAGGAGGTGGTAATGTTTTAAATACATAAATAAATGGGTGTGCTACTGAGGAGAGTGAAAGGTTTGAGAAGGAACAGTTCAAGTGCTTGAGATGCCTGTGAGGGGCTAATATGGTGTAGAAGATCCCAGATTCAAGCCATGGCCCTCCCTTAAAGGATCTAGAGTAGCTAGTGCTGGGAAGGACCTTACTCTGCTCAAGATCCTTAAGAGTTCTTCGATGGGATGCTCGGTTGCTATACTGGACTCCCCATCTCCCTCCAGCTCAACCCAGCAATGCGGCCCATACGACTGAAGGCCAGACACATCCCATTTGCATTGAAGCCAAAAATAGATGAGGAGCTGGTTTGGTTAGTGGGCCAAGGGGTTTTGGAGCCAGTTCCGCATGCCCTCTGGGAAACCCTGACTGTGACTCCTGTTAAGCCCAATGGGACATCCGCATTTGCGCATACTACAAATGCACCATAAACAAGGCGCTACAGGACCACTCCTACCCGGTCTTGGTAGTCAGCCATGTCTTGGCCTCCCTGGCAGGCACCAAGGTATTCGAAAAGTTGGACTTGGCCCAGGCCTACCAGCAGCTGCCTCTGGCCCTGTGCGTTATAATAACGCACAGGGGGGCATTCAGGGTGAGGGGGCTGCTGTTCTGCGTCAGCGTGGCCCCGGGAATCTTCCAGAATCTAATGGACTCTCTCCTTAAAGGAATTCCCGGGGTCCAACCGTTCTTTGACTATGTTTTAATTGCCACCCCCACGGGTGAGGACTTTGCCAGTAGACTGTGCACCATCCTGCAGCGATTTCAATCCGCTGGTCTCAAGGTGAAGCAGGAAAAGTGCCTCCTGGGAGTTCCACGGGTCGAGTTCCTGGGGTTCTCCATTGACGCCGAGGGCATCCATCTGGCCCCAGACAGGGTGCACACCATCGTCGACACTCCCACGGCAACCTCCAAGCCAGAACTCCAGGCCTTCTTAGGACTCCTGAACTTCTGTCATTCTTTCCTGCCCCATAAAGCTGCACTTGTGGAACCGCTTAACCATCTCCTTAATAAAAAAGCCCCGTGGGTCTGGGGCCCGAAGCAAGCTGCTGCGTTCTGGACTGTCAAAGAGCTGCTCACCTCCAACGCTGTCCTGGCCCACTTTGACGAGATGCTGCCCGTCATCCTCGTGTGCAATGCTTCTCCATGCGGTGTGGGCGCCGTCCTTGGGCACCAGCTGCCAGATGTCAGGGAGCTCCCCGTGGCTTATTATTCCCACACCCTGCCCTCTGCCAAGCGCAACTGCGCACAGACAGACAAAGAGGAAGTTCCACGACTGCCTATATGGGCGGCTGTTCACCATTGTGACAGATCACCAAACCCCCCAGATGCTCTCGCGTCGGGTACTGCGCTGGTCCATCTTCCTGGCAGGATACCAGTACTCACTCCTCCACCGTCCAGGGAAGGCGATGGGACATGCCGACGCCCTCAGCCATCTGCTGCTTCGCTCCTGCAATCCTGACCCGGCTCCCATGCACCAGATCCTGCTCCCGGAGGAGCTTCCCAACTGCGCTCTGTAGGCCGCGGACATTTCCTGCCACACTGCTAGGGACCGGGTCCTTTCCCATGTTTTGGACTGGGTGCAGAGGGGTTGGCCCACCAGCCGAGTGGGCCCGGAATTTACAGCCTTCTCTCGCCGGGATGAGCTATCAGCCCACAAGGGGTGCCTACTGTGGGGAAGCCAGGTGGTGGTGGTTCCTGTTCTCTTGCGCCAACAAGTGCTCTCGGCCCTGTATGAGATGCACCCCGGAATTGTATGGATGAAGGCACTCTCCTTCCAGCTGAGCCAGAGTCGCCATCTGCCACCGCAGAAGACTGTAGTGCGGAACTGTCCCGGCCACAGGAACCAGAGACTGTGAGAGAGTTTGTCAGCGCACAGCCAGAATGCCAAGGAGGTAAAACACCGGACCGCGGCCACAGACCTTCCTGACATCATGCCAGCCCGCAGTCTTCAGCCAGCAATGCGCTAGCAACGTTGGACCACGGTCCGGAGACCGCAGCCCCTTAGATAGAGCCAAGAACAATGCAGACCAGCATACCTGAGAGACTTTGTGTTGTGTGTTGAGATGTTTTGGAATTTAGGGGGGAGGGGTGTTGTGTACTGAGCATGAGTCATCCCTGAGCTAGCAGGGTTGAACTTGTTATCCCAGATCAATAGCTTACCTGGATTCAGGAGTGGGCCAGTAGAGATGTAGTATAATGTAAGTAGCTCATCATTGGGAGTGGAGTGTGTTAGGGTGTGATCTTTGCATGCTTTATAAGCAGGGCAACCAGCCCTGGATTCAGTCCTTGTAGTGTTCCTGAAATCACTAAATAAACTAGAGCTGATCACTGCAGTGCATCCAGAACCCAGTATTTAACATAGCCTGTCTCCTTTCGAGTGGAATCCGAAAACCAGGGGTCATTTCGAGGGGGAACGAGCAGGAGTGGTATTCTGGGAGTAACAAGCCCAGGGCTAGAGCGTCACAGGCTCATTTCAGAGCCCTGTTCCCTCTATGATGCGTGCTAGCACACAGCAATAATTTCCCCTGCTGCTGGCGCAGCTCCAGCGCATCCAGGTCTCCAGCTCTGAGTCTGGGGAGTGAGTGCTGGGCTCGGGCAGCAGCCCCGCCCCCTCGTTAGTAGCCTCCCGGCTATAGGGCACCCCGCTCCCAGCAGCCCTCACTTGTGGTGATGCATGGGGGTCTTCTGCTTGTTCTTGCTGTCATCTGCGTCATCCCTCCATGCCTATTTTCTTTGTGCTTTTGAAGCAGTTTTTCTTCAGGTGGGCTCGCCAGCTCTGAGTGGGGAAATGCCTGGAGATTTTTGGAGTGGAGCCCGAGTGGTGGGTCTTGCCTTCTGACACTCGCAGTGATGTTAGGGGGTGTGGCATATGCAAAGAAGTTATGCTAATGATTTATGCTAATGAGCTCCTGCACCTCTTTTTCTATGAAATGACCCTTCGAAAACATTAGAGATGGATGATATCATCATGGTCTTGCTAGGATCATAAATCCCCTTATCTTGTCTAGCATCACATCCCCATTTTGAACTTGTTTAAACAGCCAAGAAAGTTAATCTGGAATACACTGAAAGCTTCTGACTCTGTATCTCACTTTGGTGTGTGCTGTACAAACAAGTGGACCTCATTCACACCTCAAGACTGAATGCAGGCTTCAGTGCTCTGTGTGTATGCGGGGCGGGGGGGGCAGAGACTTCTGAGTCTTTGGTTTATAAAAAGGCCAACAAATGTACTGACTGGAAACAAATGAGCCACTTCAAATCAATAATCCCCCCCCTTCTTATGTCAAGATTTGTTAAACATGGAGTCTACATTTTCCCCTTTGAAAACAGAGATTTTTTTTGCAAGATTAATTTTGAATAAATGTGACATATACACTCGTTTTATTTTGCTGTCTGCTATGATCTTGAAAACATGTTAATTGTCTTAACTATATGGAAGCCCAGGGTGCAGTTTGGCTAGTTTCTGATGTGATATTTTGGTTTCTTAAAATTATTATCTTTTAATGTAATGTTAAGGCAGATAAAAACAAGAAAACAACATCTATAATACATTTGAAGGGTAACATCAATATCACTATACTCTGTGTTGGAAAACACGAATTAGGGATATTATTTTAAAAAGAAATACAGAAGGTGGAAAGAAGTGGATTGGGGATTAAAAATGAGCCGTAAAGGAGGACTGGAGGTAGGAAATGATTAAGAGAGCCAACTTTGGAGTGAGGGAAGCTTCTGAGACTGCCATACAGATGGTAAGATAACGGGCATAAATCTGGAGTTCATATAGGGTTACCAACTCTAGATTGGAAAATTCCTGGAGGCATGGTGCCTGAGGAGCACAAAATTTCAGGCAGGAAAGGAGCTCAGCAGGGATGTGATGCCATAGAGTCCACCCACCAAAGCTGCCATTTCTCCAGGGGAAGTGATCTCTGTTGTCTGGAGACCAGTTGTAATTACAGGAGATCTCCAGTCCCCGCCTGGAGGCTGGCAACCTTAGGAGCATACTTGGGGTTACAGAGGGGTGATTTGGTGCAGCAGCAGCATAGATTTGAGCGTGGCCCACGCTGAGGATGGAAAGACCTTCCATCCCCCTTGCACTACCGGTTTGCCAGGAGAAGCCCTATTTTAGAACGTTACCATTTGGGAAGATGTATTGTTTGGGGATGCTTAAATTTTTGTTGTTTGTTTACACACACACATACAAATTCTCCAGCTTCTAACCCTCTCAGAGTAAAATATTTAGCATGTTGTCTAGGTATGTAAATGTCCACAAGTGGATTCAAAATTATCTTTTTACGCCCAAGCCCCCAACCATCAATCCAAATACTAAGACCGATTTTGCACTAGCGTTTGCCCCAAGTTTGCCCTCTTGCTTGCACCGGAGCGTCTGGTCGATTTCACACCAGTTGCTCTGGACCATGTTTTGCTCAGGAGTATCGTCGTGCTGTGCCGGAGTTTCTCTGGAGCAAACAAATCCTGTTCTTAGAGGATTTTCCTGTTTGCTCCGGGGAGAAGCTGAAACGAAAACACGCCCACTCGCCCGCCTTCCATCTGGCCCACCCCGTGGTGGGAGTTCCTTCCATTTTTTTTAAAAAAAGAACCCCTCCTCACATTAGATCGAAATGGTGAGGCAGCAATGAGACGGCGAGGAGGATTTGCTGGGCTTTTGGGGAGCAAGAGCCGGGCATCGTCATTGGCCCGAGAGCGAAGGAAGACTGCACCATTGTTTTCTTTGTATAATACACATGTTCACATTTATTTATTATGTATTTTTGTGGTGGGGGAAACTTTTTCTCCTGGGTTCCGATTCAGCGTGCTGCAGCCAGGTGCGGAGCGAGGTGACTGGGCTGCCATTGCTGCCGCTTCTCCTCGGCTTCTGCCACCCAGTGCCGCCACTGGAGAAGAAGCCTGGAAGGAACTGCAGGCAGGCAGCCGGGAGGTGTCGGGGTGACAACAAGCGGGGAGGCGGTGGCAGCAGCGGGATGGGGTGGCTGCTTGGTGAGCCGTGGGGAGGGGGAGGGGGGAGGCGGAGGAAGAGTGGTGGCAGTGGTGAGCGGGGCTGGCGAGGTTGGGGCCAGGCGAGGTGAACCGAGTGCCCACGTGAAAGAGGTGGGCACCCGCAGAGCACCACATGGGAGAGGCGGGCGTGGCGATCATGGCGGATGCAGGGGTGGGGGCGCTCACCCAGGGGGGCAGGAGCAGCAAGAGGTGGAGGCGAGGGTCAACAGCCATGGCGCGAGTGAGGCCAGACAGTAGGTGCCCCCCCCACCTCCATGTCTCCTGCTGCGCCGCCGCCACCTCTGCCGCCCAGGCCACTGCTGCTGCTGCTGCTCTTCTTCTTCCTCGCCGCCATCTTCGTCTTGGTTGCCATCTGGCAGGAGGACCACCAGGAGGGCCAGCCAGTGGAGCGGGGTGGCGGGCGCCCCAGGCGCAGGGAAGCAGGTCTTCAGCCACGCCACGCCGCGCCAGGCCATGCCGCCCTCCATTGCCTCCCCAGGGAGGGCGGAGGAGGAGGAGAAGGCTGGAGGAGCTGCCAGCCCGGCCAGGCTCACACTCGCATCCAGCGCCCAGAGTGCTGCTGCTGCTCCTGCTGCCGGTGGCATGGTGGATGGAGGACAGTGGCCAGAGGGAGACGGGAGGCTACTACAGACATCTCAATCCAGACACCATTAGGTGTATATTGGCTCGCAACAGCAAACTAGTTTAAATTTCATTAACGAATACTGTTCCCTCTACGACCCGCATGACCTTAACCCCCCCCCCCCCCAATTGGCTTTAGTGCCTGTTCTTGGCTGCCGAGTTTTATGGAAAGGATAAACCGAGTTAATACCCAGGACAACTTTTTAACTGAAGTACAAACAGTGTAAACCTTCTCATTTACGCAAAAGAATAATGGTGTATGGCTTCTGAAAACTTGCCACTGAAGATGAGGAGGGAAAAAGAGCATGGAGATGCCCTCCTCTCCTTCTGGATCTGTTAAAATATTATTTCAGGAGATTGCTGGTGGAATTTAGAACCAGCAGCACCAACTCCATAAGTGAACTCAAAGCAGCAAGCGCTCTCCTCCAAAGATCCTCCATCATTGCCGAAAGACTGCAGCTGGGAAAATGGAGATTCTGTGTGTGTGCTTGCAAACAGTTTCGAATTATCTGGTGCATAGGAAGAGGAAGAGAATCCAATCAGGATGCCCCAGCGTGACACGTGATTTCTGTTACTGCATTATGATGAAATAATGCAAAAATGGGGAGAGGAAGAGGGAGGGGCTAGGAGGGGAATGGGAGGGGAGTGGGAGCAGCAGGAAGCCTCGCGGCAGCCCCGGACCAGCCAGTAATGAGAAATGGAACATGAGGGGCAGATTAGGAGCTGCGGCTCCAAATGTGAAATTGACAAAAATGCTCCAGAGGAAACTTGGAGAGGAAACTCCAGAGAGAATGAGAGGCAAGTGGCCTGTGCAAAATTGGTCTAAATGTCTCTGGATACCTTTGGAGCGGTAGCTATTCTGTATTAATTTATTTACTTTATTTGTACTGCACCTTTCTCCCCTGTGAGGACCCAAAACAGCTCACATTTTCCTCCTTTGTCCTGTTTTATCCTCACAAAAACCCACTGAGGATTGGTCCGTCTGACTGGTCCAAGGTCACCCAGGGAGCTTCCAGGGCAGACGGGGACTTCGAACTGGGGTCTCACAGACCCTGCTCTGACACTCTATCCACTACATCATACTGTGTCACCAGCTTCATCGTGAGCCATCCTAAACAGAATTATACCTTTCGAAGCCCAATCACTTGAATGAATTTAAAAGGGAGAAGTTCAATTTAGGATTGCATGGATAGTTGCTTTTAAGGGAGTCCATCTGAACAATTCAGCCTTGCAAAGCCTTCCTGACATTCAAGAAGCACGTCTTTACAAGGTAGAGTCTGCTCTATCGTGGGATGTCGCTGTCTTCACTAGCCAGCAAAATTGTACCTTCAACAACCATGAAGGAGCATGGCTTGACAGAACGCACTTGGAAGGGTGACCTCCAAGGAATACCAGGGCCGGGATGCAGACGCAGGTAATATAGGCTACCACTCTGAAACATCATAGCCCCACTAGAGGTTGCCAGAAGTCACCATGACTTCCAGGCTCACAAGTGTGTGCGTATGTACACACACACATACACACACACACAGCTTTTAGGGCTCTTGTCCTCTTTTTTCAGTCACCCAGAAATGGCCGCCCTACCTGACTGGGAAGAGACAGGGCTACAAGTGGAGGCGAGTGAGAAACAGCCGAGGATGAGGTTGTTCTGGGGAGAAGCTCCAGAGATCACACACCCCAGAGGAAAAACGGAATTCGTGTCTGTGTGCCACAGTGGTTAAATGTAGCCTCGTTGTCTGGACACAGCCTCTGTAGCCTCTGCATGTCAGTTGCTGTGGAGCCACAACAAGGGCAGGCTTTGGCTCCAGGCCCTTCTGGTAGGCCTTCCATGGCACCTGCAAGAAGTCAGTTGCTGGACAAACCCATTGGTCCGACCCATCAGGACTGTTTGTGTGTTCTTAAAGACAGCGTGCTTTCATCAGCAGCCCAGGGGAGACAAACTGGTCTCAGCAGCCTGGCCCCTGCCCTGCCCTCCTGCAAATGGCCTAGCCACTGGTTGAGTGGCCTCATGTCCCCTGCCCTCTCCCAGGCTGCGTGTATCCCTCAGGGCATGCCAGCAAGTATGCCTGTAGCTATTTTGGGCTCCCTCGCACTCTCAGGAATTAATTAAAGGCAAGGCAAGAGTGGCATTTTTTTCAAAGAAAATCCTCCTCGTGACAGAGCCACTGAGACACACAGAGGTGCCCACTGCCTGCCTGATGCATTATTAAACAGATCCCCAACCGTGTCGCGTCAAGTGAGCCATTCTGAGAATCAAACTGAGCGCTGCCATGGATTTTTAACGGGGCGATTCCACCTTGCCGGATTCCACCTTTTGCTTTGATCTCAGCTTCCTCTTTATTAATCACAAGGAAGGCACTAGTTCCTCTGGGAACTTTCTTCAGTTCCTAAAAAGAACAGTTTATGTAGTGAGATGGAGGGGGTGTGTGTGTGTGAAAGAGAGAGAGCTGTTGATGGTGGCAAGACAACTCTCTGTGGGTGTGGCTCTAGTTGATGTAGTATTTGTGAGGTAGGTGAGGCTGGGGTTTGTGTGACTGGCCCAAGGTCACCCAAGAAGCTTCTGTGGCAGTGGAGATTTGAACCTGAGTCTCCCAGATCCTAGTCCAACACTAACTAGTAGGCCATGCTGTCTCTCAATTAGACAAAAATGACCTCAGTAGAAGGCAGATTCATGTGTTAAAGGTGGCTGCTTTAAAGGCATTTGTACTGGGTCTGGGTGTCTCCTGTAACACAGTCTTCCCAAATTCCATAGCTTTTTCCTCCATGACTCAGTGGTTGTCTCCAAACTCCCAAAGAGCTGCATGCAGCCACTGCGGCTGTCTTTGAGTATCTGTGAGACTCCCATTAAGCTATGAATGGCCTGAATGGGTGTCCACATTTGTAAACCATGTTTCTTCTTTGTTAGTAGTTCAGGGCAACTAAAGAAGTTGCTGAAACACTTACCAAATATTTACTTTGGTACTCTTTTATTGCCCTGTCTGTCGTGATTTTTCTTCTTCTTTATTGATTTTGCTGTTCTTAACATGTTCCGTCATCCTGCATCTTTACTGAGGTCAACTGTCTGGCCAAGAAGTCTGGAGGGATCCTTCGTCCATTTATCCTGGAAACATCCTTTGGCCCTGAAAATGTTCTGAACCTCTACCCTGCCTATACGGATGTGTTTCCCTTCTGGGCCCCAGTTGTAACAGGTCTATGGAAGAGATACACAGATGGATAGCAGTGTGAGAGAATGTTTGCCACAGTACTGTAGGAATGCTGAGAAAATAGATGAACTCATTAATAAAAGCATCGGTGTCCCGGTTCATATCCCAGGACTTTAGGCCCAGCTGGTGCATTTTTCATATCTGGGGATTGTTGTACGAGAGGCCTGAGAGAAGATTCGATTCTTCCTGGCAAAGAGGAGATGAATGATGATGGCCTTGCCAGGGGCGCAAGGCTGCGATATGTTTCTGGTGTAGAATGGTTTCCTGGAGACAACGCAGAGGTTGTCTTCTTACGTGGCATTCTGTGGCAACATTGTCAGACAGTTCTATTCTAGAGAGGTTTGTTGCTGAGTTTCATAGCTATGTGATGGCTGACTGTCTTCTCTTTTGGTGGAACAAATGTAGAGTCCAGTGGCACCTTTAAGACCAACAAAGGTTTATTCAAGGTATAAGCTTTCGTGTGCAAGGCACACTTTTTCAAATATTTGAAAATGCGCACACAAGATGGGATCTGTGATAAATGTACAGTTATAAAGCGAGAATCAGCAGCCAGTTAGCACATGACAAACCTCACAAGTGACCGAAGGGACATTACTTGCCACTGGACTCTACATTTGTTCTACTACTTCAGACCAACATGGCTGACCATCTGGATCTTTCTCCTTTGGTGGTCTTTGATGATCAGTTTGTGGACTGTGGTACATAGTTGTATCAGGCTTTTAAAAATATTTATTGGGTTGGATCCTATTAGCTTTGCTTCTTAGGAAAGGGGGAGGAAAAGCCCCTGTTTGACCATTCAGAGACTATGCAGGAGAATCATGTGGATACAAGCTGTGTAGGACAGGAGGTGCAGTGAGGAGGAGAATTTGGCAAGATCTGAGTGGAAAAGCTGATAGGATCCAATCCATTGTTTTTAGATATCTTATGCTGGCATCATACATTGTAACTTATAAGCCACCCTGGGAATAGTTTTTTGAGTGTGTGGGTGGGATCCAAATATATTGGATGAATAAATGTCATCATAAAACTACCATATCAGTAGAGTAAGTGCAAGTAATGTCCCTTCGGTCACTTGTGAGGTTTTTCATGTGCTAACTGGCTGCTGATTCTCACTTTATAACTGTACATTTATCACAGATCCCATCTTGTGTACGCATAAGCAGGTGGATTTTGTCTTCAACCTGTGCCAAAATACTCTAATTTTAGACTTCTAAGTGAGCATACTTAATGCAACTAAAGAATTTACTCCTTTGTGTGTCATAATTTTTCTTCTTCTTTAATGGTCTTTCTCTTCTTAATAAGTTCTATCATACTGTGATCTTTACTGATGTTAATTGTCTTGTGCTTCAGATTGCTTCTTCCTTTATTAGCTATTGTGTATCCTACTTAGTTACACTTTTATTGACCTGCATCTCATGACAGCTTGGAACCTCTGACCCCTCTCATTATCAGTTATGTGTAACAGTCAAATCCATTCCAGTCCTTTACACAGAGAATCCACCTGGATTGCCATATTGAATGATATCATATGGTGATGTCACAGATGTCTATAAACAAAACCACAGAGGTTGCCACAGCCAGTGCAATTTTTTTTAATCAAATATTTTTTATTGAAGTTTGTTGAGCTACACATAAAAACAAATAGTTTTAACATCTTACAAGTATGATTTAACATTTTTCTTAACAGTGCAACAATCATAATGTAACAACTTTGTTCCATACTATTTCTATTTTACTATATCAAGGATCAAATGTGAGGTTTATAAAATATAAGAACTATGAGTGAGAGATAAGGGTTAGAGGTCCTCTGTTCGATGACGAAAAGTGTGTGAGTTTTGTATATTGTGTATTATGTATTGTGTTTTGTGGGCTTAATATTATTTAACTTAATGTTGCAATAGGGCTAGATAAGTATTGTTTTGCGGCTGAATATCTGTCGCTGAGATGAATTCCATAAACTGATTCCATTTTTCCTTAAAATTAGAGGGTCTAGGATATAATTCTGACTTTTTAAGATGGTCTGTAATCTTTTCCATTATTAGATGATCCCATACTTTATTGAGCCAGGAAGAAATAGTGGGTGCAATTTTGTTCACAGGCATCCATGATTATTACTGCATCAGATGTTGCATTGCAATACCATTTGACGTGATAGTTCATGTGATTTTGTCAGTCAGCTTAATGAGGGCCTATGAGGATGACTACAGTGAGGGTGGAGGAAGATGAGGAGAAAAGGAATCAAGCCCCAGCAAGGGGCCCAAAGTGCACTGGTCAGTTTTGAAAGAGCATGTTTGCAAAGAGGGTCAAAACCTGCAAAAATGTCACACCCACTTCTGGCCTTTAAAACCATACGTTATTTTCCTCAGAAAAGGGCAAAGACTTGTTCTCTTCTACTCTGTAGGGAAAACTAGGTCTAATGAGCATATAGGAGGGCAGATTTTGGCAGAAGCTTCTCCACATTGAGAGCAGTTCAATCAATAGGCTTGCCAGGCCTCATTTGCCAGGCTTGGAGTGGTGGTTGGGAGGAATAAAAAGCAGCAGCATTGCCAATGTCACTATGTCACTTCTGGGTAAAGAGTTGGAACACTTTCCCTATGAAGAAAGGTTGAAGTGCTTGGGGCTCTTCAGCTTGAAGAAACGACAGCTGAGGGGTGACCTGATTGAGGTTTACAAGATTATGCATGGGATAGAGCAGGTCAAGAAAGAAGTACTTTTCTCCCTTTCTCACAAGACAAGAACTTGTGGGCACTCAATGAACTTGCTGAGCCGTCAGGTTAGAACGGATAAAAGGAAGTACTTCTTCACCCAAATAGTGATTAACACGTGGAATTCACTGCCACAGGAGGTGGTGGTGGCTACAAGCATGGATGGCGTCAAGAGAGAATTGGATAACCATACAGAGCAGAGGTCCATCAGTGACTATTAGCCACAAGGCAGAGGTAGAAACTCTCAATCTGGGACAAGTGATGCACTGTATTCTTGGTGCTTGGGGGGGGGGGAACAGTGGGAGGGCTTCTAGTGTCCTGGCCCCACTGCTGGACCTCCTGATGGCACCTGGTATTTTTGGCCACTATGTGACAGAGACTGTTGGACTGGATGGGCCATTGGCCTGATCCAGCATTGGCTTCTCTTATGTTCTTATGGGTAAAACCTGGAAGTGACATGGGGTGGCTCTAGAAATCGCCAGAGACCCTATGGTTTTCTTGGAAGTGATGTAGCAATGTTGGTGGCATCACTAACATCACTCCCCACCCCATGTCTCCACTCCTAGCCCTCCTGCCAGTTGCTGGGGTCGATGTGGCAACCTATCAGTCAATGGAACCAGGTGCTTGGGGAGTTGGTTTCTCCCTTACTAGAGGTCTTCCAGCAGAGCCTAGGAAGCCATGAACAAGAGTTCTCTAGTTTTGGATTTCCTATATTGAGCAAGGGGTTGAATTAGATGGGCTTTAAGACCCAGCTCTAGGACGGTGTGACATTCCATCCACCTAAGGAAGATTCATCCTTCTGGTTGTCTCTTTCTTACCATCTCCCTCTTTCTTTCCTTCACTCTCCAGAAGATGGTTGAATCTCCACTGATGCAACCTACCGTTGCTCAGATTGTGACCTGTTGAGGGACAGCGGCTTCTCCAGGTCCACCAGTGCACCACTTTAGCTCAATAAAAATGGCACCAGAAGAAAGGGAAGGGCCATGTTGTATGCTGCCCAGTTCCAGTCATGTAGAATGACTTTCACTGTATGATTGATTCATTAGTTTACCATGCGGCCTAATAGAAGTCCGTGGGCTGTGCACAGGTGCAAGGACTAAGAAGCTCATAGAAACCTTCTCGTTGTGGATCAGCTGTATTTTGGCACACACACTACAAGGACTTAGCTAAACTACAGCCTTAGGTCAATTTTGCATGTGGTATTTTTAGCAGCATGGGTAGAGTTGCCAGGTCCCTAGGGGATGGGGAGTGCACTTACCAGGAGTGGGGAGAAACGGCAGAAATTAACGCAACATGTATATGTGACTCAGAAGTGCCATAGGCACATTGGGGGACAACACTCTGTTTTTGGGGCAAAACTCTATTGTAGAATTAGCTTCTATCATAGAGTTTAGCCCCAAAATCAGAATGTCACCCCGATGTCCCCGACGTGCCTATGTCACTTCTGGGTCATGTAGGCACATTGCATTACTTTCTGGTGTTTCTCCCTTTTGGAGAGGTGGGGCTGAAAGCAGGAGACCCCTGCCCCCAGCAGGGGGGGTCTGGCATCCCTGAGCATGGGTGTCAGTATCCCTGAAGTTGCCTGCATCATGGTCTCCAGTACATGTAAAAATCCATGTGCCTTAGCTACTTGGCACACTTCTCTGCTCTGCTTTATTCCATCATGGCTGATTTTCTCACCCACCCAGTTGCTCTTAGGGTTCCCATTCCCCAGGTGGGGGATCCCCCACTTTCGTGGGCTCCTGCCCGCTGGTGGCCAGCTGGCCGACGGGAGGAACTTTCCCCTGATGCCATCCGTGATGTGCTGACATCACCCAGAAGTGTGTTGTTGACGTCAGGGGAGGTGACACTCTGCTTTTGGGTCAAAGCTCTGTTGTTCGAGGCCATTTTTACCATAGAGTTTGCCCCAAAATCAGAGCATCATCACTGACACACTGACATCACTTCTGGGTGACATCAGTGCATTGTGTGACATCCCCGCCGACCCCTGGAATGCCTGCCGAATCCTCTGCCAGCGTGACTAGGGGACCTGGCGACCCTAGTTGCTCTGCACTGTTCCGTCTGCAGCTGCCCACAATCAGAATCCCTTGGGACTTTTAACTGCCCAGCAGATGCCATCAAAGGTTGCAGTAATGTTTTGAGAAATGATTAATTAATAACTTTATAGATTTTATGGTTGTAGTATATTTTAATTAAGTTGTATGTTTTAATCATATTGTAACCCACTCTGAGCCTGTTGTGCAGGGGATTTAAGGGAGAAAAAACAAACAAACAAATAAATAAACCGTACAGATGCTGTAATTCTTGAGGGTGATGGATTGTATAGCTTTATAAACACATAGGGAAACCAGATGACATTGGCACTTGGCAGAAGTGTTTTACACAGCTGGCATAGAGTGTAGAAGGACCTGTGGAGGCGGCAGCAGCACACCACTAATGGTGCAAGTCAAAAACCCTCTACAGTCATTCCCTCTCCAAGGACTCCTGCGGAATGGATATATCTCTCAATATCTGGCCCCCTGTGCGCAGATACTTATTTCCACAGATAGGAGGCACATGGAGGGAAAAGGGATTATCCTGCACATGTGGGCTACTCCCCAGGTGTACAGAAAAATCTAAAAACTTTCAAAAATAGAAGATGGAGGTTAAAAACAGCCAAAAAGTAAAACAGCATTCACTGCGCCTGCAGAGAACTCTTGAACCATTTATCTGTGCCACCCTCCTCCCGGCCTCCTGAACCCCAGCCACCTCAACCAAAGCAGACACCGAGAAAGGCCTCTTGTGCCAGGAGGAGATGCCACCCTCCACACTGGCGACTGCCCGACAGCTGGCATGGAAGGCTGCCCCCACCCCCTCTTACCTCCTCATTCATCCCACCACAAAAACCACTGCCCAGCAGAGGCTGACGCAGCCCACCTCCTGCACCAGAAGGATACACCACCCTCCACGCCAGTGACCACCTGACAGCCAGCATGGACCCAGGCGCCCCAAGCACAAAGAGACACTGACAAAAAGTTGAGAAAGGTGTGTGTGTGGGGGGGAGAGAATGCCAAGGGGTTGCTGGGAAGAGAGCGGGTGTATGTGTGAGTGAATGCCAAGGGTGGGGGCTAGATGGGAAGAGAGCAGGGGGGGGGGGGTCAGTGAATGCTAAGAGCAGGAAGGTAGTGGAGTTCCAAGGGTGGGGAGGTAGATAGGGAGAACTGCAAAGCTGGGGGTCAGTGCAGTGCCAAGGCTGGGGGAATCTGTGGGGAGAGCAGCAAGGGTGGGAATAGCTAGGGAGATCAGCAAGAGTTGTGAGAGAGTAGAGTGCCAAGGATGGGGGGGGGAAGCTGCAAAGGTGGGGTGAGTGAAGTGCCAGGGGTGGGTGGTAGGAAGGACTGGGTAGACTGATGGAGAAAAGATGGGCATAAGAGTTGGGGGTAGATTGACATACAAGAGGAATGGGAGAAAGGAGTAAAATAGAGGGTAGGTTGACAGAAAAAGGAAATGGGAGAAGGGGGAAATAGGAGGGTAGGTTAACAAGAGGGTAGATTAACAGAGATGGTTGGCTGACAGATAAGGGGAGGGGGAGAAAGGGGGAAAATAGGGGGCAGGTTAACAGAGAAGGGGGGGTAGATTGACAGAGGTGGGGGTAAGTTGGCAGATAACGGGAGGGGGAGAAAGATGGAGAAGATTGTTGGAGAAGGAGGAAGAGGGAGGGAAGCAAAGAGGGGGAAGGGATACACTGTCCGTGCAAGTTTCTTGCGGGTCCCTGCTTGTGTAGTTTTGTAAGGGGAAGGCTGGGGAGTTCACGTATGGTCTCATCTTGTTGGGAGGAAGACAGGCTTCTGCAAATTTTTAAATAAAGGAGAGGCCCTGTGTCAAATAATTATTAGGGGTAGCTATAATAATTACAGTTAGACAGTGTTATCGATGCAACGAACATGAAGTTAAGCAAACTCAAAAGCATGACAGAAGACAGGAGGGCCTGGCGTGATGGGGTCCATGGGGTCACAAAGAGTCGGACTCAACTGTGCAACCGAACAACAACAATGACAATTACACTGGTATTAAAGCAATATAAACATGTAGGTTTGTAGGATGAGTACCTTCAAACAGCTATCTTTAAATCAGGGGTATCAAACTCATATGATGTTTGACACCCCCACTTCCCCACATGGTATATGCCTGAGGATCATGTCCATAATTTTGAAGACCCTACTGGTCTTCATTAGGAAAAGAGTCTGTAGTAGGACCCGGTTCGTAGAAATGAATACCCACCATTATTCGGCTGCCCTGTGTGCCGACCACCAGCACTGTCTCAGTCACCAGCTCCTGCATCATCCATCTCCAGCATATCCCAGTTCCCTTCTTGCTCCTGTTGTGCCTCTAAGTCCTCTGACATGTCAGAACTGTTTATCCCAACAAACAAACAAGCCCTGTGATAAAATGACAATAACATTTAATAACTCTTATAAATATCAATTATTTTGTAAGAAAAGTCCAACATCCTCAATGAGCCCCCGGTTATACACTCATTTCATCAGTCTTCCTCAGGAGTAGTCTTATATTGAGTAAAAGGTGTCAGCCTCTAGATATAGCATTACTTCTATTATACTTTCTTCAGATTTTTAGAGCTTAAGTTCTTTTTAGCTTTTTTCATATCTTCTGGATCCAATTTCAAATTAGCTTCTTTTCAGCTTTCATCAAAGTATCCTAAAACAAACATGGTTATTTAGAATTAAGATGAACATGTAGCTGAATGGAATGTTATGTTATAATTTTTGAAATAATTAAATAGGAGCAAGCCATTTAATTTATTTCTGGAAGTAGCAACCAGTCCTTTCTTTAATATCTGTCTGAAAGCCTTTTTATAAGGCTGGTAAATGCTCTCTGTCTCAAGTTGCTGGCTCAGTTGCTCTCTAGTAGTACATGGTAGAAGCATACATCAGTCCTCTTTTCTCCTGGCTAGAAGCCTTCTAAATAGACTTACAAATGCTCTCCACCTCTCAAAATGGAACTTAAACTCTCTTTAAAAAGTATTCTGATTGATTCCATGCAGCTGCATGTTGAATTTCCCTTTCTTAAAGGTGTAAAACATTGACAAGGTCTCTAAAGGCTGAACTCTTCTATAATGCTACACTTTTAAATGAATCTATATTTAGTCTTTAAATGAGCTAGGCTCTATTGAATTGTCTACCAGTGCCATTATCAATTCTTACAGTTAAACTTATTTTACTATCTTCAGTTAGTTCAATATTTTTAATAACTTATGAGTCATTATCCCCAATACAATCTGAGTAAACCAAAGCAGGGATCACAGTTACAGGAAATATATTAAACAAACAAACAAGCCCTGTGATAAAATGACAATAACATTTAATAACTCTTATAAATATCAATTATTTTGTAAGAAAAGTCCAACATCCTCAATGAGCACCCGGTTATACACTCATTTCATCAGTCTTCCTCAGGAGGTTTCTTTGTGGAAGTCTGTCGTCTGCAATGTCTGGATTCTCTCTGGTCAAATCAACCAAAGTGGCTGTGGGGGCTTGATTCTTGAGCATCCCAGAAGGCAACCGGCTGGGCTGCCAGGTCTTACCTGGACTTCTTTGGCACGCGTGTACCACAACAACATCACCCAGAAGTGACATCATCATGTTGGGCATGTTGGGGGCGGGGCACTGCCATTTGTGGGGGGAAACAGAGTTTTCCCTCAAATGCTAGAGCATCCCCCGCAACGTGCCCCAGCGTGATGACATCATCTTCAGGTGCCGCCGTCACACCAGGGCATGTTGCCACGATGCCGGCACTTTGGGGGTGGGGTTCCCCCCAGCAGCTGGTTTTGGGCCGGCAGGTAAACAACCCATCAGACGGGCAACCCCCTGCCCACCTGGGGGACCTGGCAACCCTAGCAGCCAGGCCTACTTGCAGTTGGAAGAAGGACGGTTCAAGCCAATGATGCAGTGTGCATACAACTGAAGGTGGTTTGCAGTTCCCTGTTGGCAGCTCCTAGTTCCTTATTTATGAACACAGCCACAAAAATGGATATCACTTGAAAAGCTCCACCCCCCAACATAAGTGTCGGATCACTCCACATCATTCTTCTTCAGACTCAGGGGTGGAGCTGTGCTCTGCAAGGGAACCTATGCTGATCTTCGACGTGGTCTCTGTGCTTCACACTGATGGGGTTACTGCGCCTGCGCTGGAATCCTTCGGTATCGTAGAAAGCTCTAACGGATTTTTGCACCCAGCGCCTCCAGGCATGCGCAGGACCCCCACCGTGCATTCCCAGAGGAGCGGGTGTGAAGATCCCACCAGTTCTCTTCTGACCGCTGCGCTGTTCACAGCTTTGCTTGTCAGCTGAGTATTGTGGAAAGCTCTTCAGCACTATACCTTCTTCGCTCCTTTTCTTTCTTGTTACCTTTCTATATTTCTTCGCTTTCTTTCTTTCTTTTTTAAAGATCTTTCTCTGGGTGTGGGGATTTTTTCCTTTCCAGCTTGCCTTTGCCCCGCCCCTTCTTCTTTCCTGCCTTTGAGTATGGCTCAAAGGTGGGACTGTTTTAAACATTGCTTCTCTTGTGGAAGCAAACTCGCGGCTCCTGACGGCCACTCCCTTTGCATCCTCTGCTTGAGAGAGTCACACCAGCCTGATTCTTGCCCTCACTGTGCGAAGTTCAGTAATCAGACTTGCAAAAACAGGGCTGCTAGGCTGAAAGTCGCGTTAGTTGAGTCCGCTTTGCTCCCGACTTTGTCCTCCAGAGTGATGGAGTCTATGGGCACTTCTGCACCCGCTGATGCCGCGACTTTGGTGTCGAAACGTCCATCTCAACCTGCCCACGAGTGAGCATCGATGTCAAGACCGGTGTCAGATATCGTCCACACTGGTGTTGAAATGCCCGGCTCCCGCACAGTCAGCGGCATCGACACCAGTGAAAAAGAAGAAAAAGGAAAAGGCCCAAAAACGGCACAAAGACTCTAGTGTTACTTTAGACAAGCCATCTAAGAAGAGCACTGCCTCCACAGCTATACCGCCTCCGCCTGATGTGTTGGCCGCGACGGGATCGACTCCGATCCTTCCTCCGGCATCAAAGGAGATACCTATGACCCATCTCCTTGACTCTCCTATCTGGCACCTGGACATAGCTTTACCAGACCATATCCTTGAGACGCAGGAGTTCTCCGAGGTCGACCCGCAGGACCTGTATACTTGTCCTGAGGGTTCGGCATCGAGGTCCCCCCCTCGGACAGGTTGCTCTCGCCTGCCAACAGAGATCCACGATGTCCTCCGGAAGCACTGGTCGATACAGATGTTCTGCCCTCTATCCGGTCCATACTGACTACCGCCAGGACTATCGACCTTGATCACCTCGGTACAGATCACCGCGCCGTCGCTTGCCACGCTACGCATCCCCCCGACATTGCTCTCCTGGCCCATCTCATTGGGATTTTCCACCCCAACCGGTGATACCCTGGGACCACCGTTGGTCTTCCTTACATTATGAATTGTACCCGCTGTCGACCTCGAGGCCTTGGACCACCCCGGCTACCAACCCTGACTGGGACTGTTATTCTCACAGGGCGAGATCACTGTATGCGACCCGCCCTCCTCCTTCATCCTCCTGGTCTAAGCTGCCTGACCATAGGACACCAGAAGCCCCCCACTGTTCAACTCCACCTCTGCGACCGACAACAGTGGCACCCATAAAGCCCCCTACTACACACCGACAGGATCGCTGGCCGGTACAGCATGCTTCGATACCAACTCCGATAGCAACTCAGCTGCCTTCTGCGTCTTCGGAGAAAGATACCGATGATGATGACTCCAAAACCCATAGCTCTCCCGCTGACTCTTCTCCCAAACCAGATGTGGCAGAAAACCTTCCCATCTCTCCCTCAGAGGATCTAACTTCATATGGGGACCTGGTAAAGTGGATGGTCCTCTCTCTGGGCTGGTCCTCTCTCTGGGCTTATCAGTAGTGCAGCCGAAACCTGCCATCGATGATCCAGTCTTCGATATCGTCCAACTTGACACATCAACTGCTATCGCTCTCCCAATGTTGGCGGTGCTCTTGCAAGCTGCCAAAACTCCTTGGGACAAGCCCTCCTCTGGCCCTGTTTCCTCGAGATGTCTCGACCATATGTACAGGGTTCAGGAAGCGGGAGCTGAATTCCTGAGGAACCATCCACGACCCAATTCTGTTGTCGTAAATTCATCTTTCAAATCAAAAAGGACCCACTCGACCCCGTCAGATAAGGAGGGCCAAAAACTAGATGCCTTTGGTCGCTGCTTCTACTCCGCAGGCGCCCTGGGGATGAAGACAGCCAACTACCTGGCATGTATGATCAGGTATCATTATGCCTTATGGGAACAGCTTTCTGAGGCCCTTTCCCACTTGCCTGAGGAGCACAAGCTTACGACCAGGCGTATCCAGAAAGAAGGACAGCTTCTGGCCAAACAGCAAGTGAACACCTCGAAACATGCCTTAGATACTTTCTCCAAGACTATGACATCCGCCATAGCACTACAATGTCACTCTTGGCTACGATCCACTACACTACAGCAAGACACTAGATCCTACGTGGAGGATCTTCCCTTCAATGGCCTCTTCCACTCCTCCACTGACACTGTTCTCCAGAAGATGGATAAGAGTATCAAGGCATCTCGCACTCTTGGGGTCTCCTCTTCTGCACAACCCTACAAGCCCCGATCGTGGTCCGGGTCCTGGTCCCGGCGCTCCTCCAATAGAAGCTCCCCAGACCGCACCTGGCGCTCTCGCACTTCTCCTGCTACACAACGATCCTCCTATCCCCCGAAGCAACACTTCTCTCCAGCCCAGCAACTGAACCGCCCTAAGCAGTCTTGACAGCCCAAGCAGGGTCTTTGACTCTCTTCTCCCTTCAACGACTCCAACACAGCTGGCGCCGTTTCTCTCCATGTGGCACACAGTAACGACAGACATGTGGGTCCTCTCTATCATCTTGAGAAGATACCTCATCGAATTTATTCGCGCCCCCACAAATCCAGTCTTCGTTTTCACTCCTCCATCCCCTCCACTCCTTCAGGAAGTGTCTGTCCTGCTCGAGAAAGATGCCATAGAACCTGTTCCTGTGCAACACCACCACAAGGGCTTCTACTTGAGATACTTTGCGGTACCCAAACGGGATGGCGGTACCAGACCTATACTGGATCTCAGGGAGCTCAACTTCCACATTGAATACCGTCACTTCCGCATGGTTACTCTGCCTTCTCTCCTCCCACTAATCTGCAGACATGCTTGGATGGCCACTTTAGACCTCCAGGATGCGTATTTCCACATCTCTATCTGCCTTCCCCACTGCAAATTCCTCTGATTTGCGATAGGAGCGAACCACTTCCAATACAAGCCTCTCCCCTTCAGCCTCTCCACCGCCCCCAGAGTTTTCACCAAAACGATGGTCATGGTTGTCGCCTTCCTCCACCTTCAGGGGATTACCATCTTCCCTTACATCGACGATTGGCTTCTTGTCGCCAACTCCCAACAAGCCCTTCTGGGGTATATATCTATGACCTGCACCCTCCTTGCAGATCTTGGCCTCAGGATCAACCGGGAAAAATCTCATCTTTCTCCCTCCCAAAGGGTCCAGTATATCGGGGCGGAACTCGATTCCAGGTTACTAAGGGCCTACCTGCCAATGGACAGGGCCTTGCCTATTGTTACCCTAGCCAACCAAGTCCGCTCCCAACCCCATTCCTCCGCACTAACCGTTCAACGGTTGTTGGGCCTCATGGCGGCCAACACAGCAGTTCTCACCTTCGCCAAACTCAAAATGCAAATACTGCAGCTTTGGTTCCTACATGCCTTTCGTCCCCATTGTCAACCTCAAAACACCCTCATAGCTCCTCCTCAGGAGGTAAGAGACTCACTGGTGTGGTGGACTCTCAAACCACACCTACTACAGGGGGCTCCATTCCACCTCCCACCGCCTCTCCTCACTCTTATGACTGACGCCTCAAACTGGGGTTGGGGAGCCCACCTCAGTGGGCTGAAAACTGGCACATGATGGGACACCAGTCTCTTGTCCCATCACATAAACTATCTCGAACTCTTGGCGGTACTGTACGCCCTACACGCCTTCTTGCCTATAGTCAAGGGCACTTGCATCGCAGTCCTTTTGGACAATACTAAGTAATAAGCTACATCAATCAACAGGGAGGCACTGTTTCCCACTGGCTCTGCTGCCTTGCGATACTCCCCTGGACTGGTGTATAGCCAACAACATCTTCCTCCGCACGACACACATCCCGGGTTCCTTCAACACTCAGGCAGGTCTCCTGAGTCGAGGCCAAGTACGGATGCACAATTGGGAACATACCAACACGTACCTCTGTCCAGTGTTCCGGCTATGGGGTGCACTCCTTGCAGAGTGCCGGCCCAACCCTGGGATCTTCCGCTTGTCCTGTGCTCGCTCACGAGAAAGCCATTTGAACCCCTGGTGACGTGTGCCCTAAAACTCCTTGCGTGGAAAACTGCATTCCTAGTAGCCATCACGTCCACAAAGAGAGTAGGAGAACTCCTGCCCTTTAGGCATGACCCCCCATACCTTTCTTTTTTGCCTAATACAATTCGTTTGGTTCCCAACATCTCCTTTTTGCCCAAGATTGTCTCAGAATTTAATCTGCATGCTGAAATTATCCTTCCGGACTTTTATCCTAACTATTCCTCAGAAGAGGAGTGGCTCCTTCACAGCTTAGATGTAAAGAGAGCTCTCCTGTTCTATTTTGGCCTGTACGAAGCAGTCCCGAAAGACACCGAGACTTTTTGTTTCTTACGCCTCCAACAAGCTTGGCTCTCCGATCACTGCTCAGAGGCTTTCTAGGTGGATTGTGGGACTTATCTGTCTGTGCTACTTGCTGGCTCGCACTCCACTTCCGGGCCCAGTTCATGCCCACTCTACTAGAGCTGTCACTGCATCCACAGCCTTTCTCAGAGAGACCGGCGGGGGTCCTGCGCATGCCTGGAGGCGCTGGGTGTGAAAATTCGTTAGAGCTTTCTACGATACCGAAGGATTTCAGTGCAGGCGCAGTAACCGCATCAGTATGAATGCACAGATGACCACTCGAAGACCATCAGTTACAAGTAGGCGACCTGTTTTTCCCCAGTCCCTGTGAGGGAACTGAGAAAGGAGTGTTATTGGCCGCAGTGGAGTCTCCTAAAGGGCCCGTGTCCTGACCTGGATAACCCAGGCTAGCCTGTGCTTCTTGGATCTCGGAAGCTAAGCAGGGTCGGCCCTGGTTAGTGCTCGGATGGGAGATCACCAGGGAAGTCCAGGGTTGCTATGCAGAGGCAGGCAAGGGCAGAAGCCACTTCTGAACACCTCTTGCCTTGAAAACCCCACAAAGGGTTGCCTTAATGCTGCAACTTGATGGCAAGAAAGAAAGAAAGAAAGAAAGAAAGAAAGAAAGAAAGAAAGAAAGAAAGAAAGAAAGATGTTTGCCCCCCCCCCCCCCGGCTGTAAGTAGTGAGTAGCTGTTATGTATTGACCATGCGGTCGCCATGTGCTCTCTTCATTGCGACCGCATGGCCAGAGCACATGGCCAGAGCATGGCCAGAGCACATGGCCAGGAAACTACCTGAGCTTCAGCCAGGTAGAACAAAGGCCAGGTGGATTCAAACCGGCCACCAATCCTGTACCTAGGTTTCTCCCAGGGAACCTATGAAATGTAAATAGACTTCTAATAGCCTATCAGGCCAGTTGGGTGAGGTCAGGGGATTGTCCCTGACCAGCATAAAAGGAGGGCTTGGAGCCCTGGGTTGTATGCTTCATCCGGACCAGCAATAAAGATCTAGCTGTTTCACTATTCCATGGACTCCCGACTCCAATACTTATCAGTGGCGACGAAGGTGGGATCCCGATGAGCGACTCTCCAGCAGACCACAGCAGCACAGCGAGCTCCGTCCTGCCGGCCGCAGGCATCTCCGAGCTCCAGCGCTCCAACGCCTCGCCGCAAGCCGCTCTGAGCCCAATCCTCCGGCACTAGCCAGCGCCAAGCCTCAGCGCTCCCCGGCACCGCCGCAAGACACGAGGACATCGCTCAAACAGCCGCCGCCGCTCCTGCTCTGGTAAATATGGCAAACGCTCCGGGACCAATTACCCCTTTCAATACGTCTCGCCCCGAGACGTGGGAGTCCTGGCTCAAGACGCTGGGTTGTGCCTTTAAGGTCCGCGGAATCACAGATGCGGACCTGAAGAGTGCCTGGCTCTTGAGTTCCGGAGGGGTGGAGGTCATGCGGGTGGCCCAGAACCTACTAGCCCCGCAAGACCCCACCGAGGTGTCTTACGACGTGCTCACCAAGACCCTCGGCGATTACTTCGCCCCGAAGCCATCAAAACTGGCCAGGCGCTGGGAGTTCATACAGCGCCAGCAGCAGCCGGGGGAGTCAGCCGCCACTTTCCTGGCTGAACTCCGTCGACTAGCCGTGGGCTGCGAATTCCGCCACATGGATGACCATGTGGAGACCGCCTTCATGGGAGGGGTCCGGGAAGCCAAGCTCCGCCGGCGCCTCATTGCAATGCCGGAGCCAACCTTGGAGAAGATGCTCGAAACTGCGGCAGCCTTCGAGACAATGCAAAAGGACAAGGCAGCCACCAAAGTCCACCAGGCGGCTCCTCCCGAACCTGACTCAAGCGAAGAAGAGGATGTCCACCGGATGCAACCACGCTCGAAGAAGGGTGAGCCCGGCGTCCCCAGGCCCAAGGGCCGGCGCCCAGCATCTGTCTCTGTTCCCTCTCCTGCTTCCCTCAACAGGCAGGCCCCAACGTGCGCCAGCTGTGGGGACCCCCACGACAGACGGACATGCCGCTTCCGTGATGCCATCTGCCGCGCCTGCGGGAAAGCAGGACATCTCGCCCGGGCCTGCCGCCTGAGGAACAGCCATCGTGCCCCAGCAGCGAACTTCGAAGAAGTGGGTAGTGTCGTTCCCACGGCCACGGTAATGAACTTGCCTCAGCCCATCCCGGGCGCAATTTCCGTGTCTCTCCGAATAGAGGGAGTTCCTTGCTCCATGGAACTGGACTCAGGGTCAGCATATTCAATTGTGTCCGCAGCTACGTTCCGCCGCCTCTGCTCGAAGGGGGCACGCTGGCTGCGGCTGCCGGCTGGGTTGGTCCTCCGGGACTTCCAGAAAAACCCAGTGGCTATTAAGGGGCTAGCCAGGGTCCGGGTCCAGTACCATGCCTTTAATGGCCTGCTGGACCTTCTCGTGGTGGAGCGCAATCTAACCAGTCTCCTAGGTCGCGCCTGGTTCAAGCCGCTCGGAGTGCAGTGGACTGGTATACACCGCATGGGCTCTACTGACTTCTCATCCATCTGCGAGGAATTTCCCGCCGTTTTCGATGGCTCATTGGGCTGCTACAAAGGACCCCCGGTTTCCTTCGACCTGGACCCGGCAGTCCGGCCCATCCGCGTGGCCGTCCGCCGGCCACCACTCGCCTTCCAGCCCAAAGTGGAGGCAGAGTTGGAAAAGCTCGTGGCACAAGGGGTGCTCGAGCCGGTCTCCCACGCCAAGTGGGAGACTCCCATTGTGACCCCCCTCAAAGCTAACGGGGAAGTCCGCATCTGCGCGGATTACAAATGTACAATTAATAAGGCATTACAGGACCACGCGTACCCGGTACCGGTGGTCAGCCATGTTCTGGCCTCCCTCGCGGGTGCCAAAATATTTGGAAAATTAGACTTGGCCCAAGCCTATCAGCAGCTTCCCGTAGACGAAGCAACGGCCGAGGCACAAACGATTGTGACTCACAAGGGAGCGTTCAAGGTAAAACGCCTCCAATTTGGGGTCAGCGTAGCACCCGGAATCTTTCAAAATCTAATGGATTCTCTCCTAAAAGATGTTCCAGGAGTGAAGCCGTTCTTCGACGACGTCCTCATCGCCGCCCCGGACGCCGACACGTTCGCAGCTCGCCTCCGGATGGTGCTGCAAAGGTTCCAGGACGCGGGTCTCAAGGTTCGAAAAGACAAGTGCACCCTGGGAGTCTCCTCGGTGACCTTCTTGGGGTTCCAAGTCACCGCAGACGGCATTCACCCTACAAAGGAGAAGGTAGTGGCAATTACAGGTGCACCCCGCCCGTCCTCAAAGGCGGAACTCCAGGCATTCTTGGGACTTGTGAACTTCTACCACGCCTTCCTTCCGCACAAGGCGGCGGTCGCTGAACCCCTGCATCGTCTCCTGGACAAGGGAGCGGCTTGGGCCTGGGGTCCCAAGCATGATGCAGCCTTCCGGGCCGTCAAAGACTTATTAATTTCAAATGCGGTCTTAGCGCATTTCGATGAGAGGCTCCCTGTCATCCTGGCCTGCGACGCATCCCCCTACGGCGTTGGGGCGGTCTTGGGACACCGGCTACCCAACGGAAAGGAGGTACCGGTTGCCTACTACTCCAGGACCCTGTCGTCGGCAGAATGGAACTACGCCCAGATCGACAAGGAGGCCCTAGCAATCGTAGCTGGCGTCAGGAAATTTCACGACTATCTCTACGGACGGTCGTTCACCGTGGCCACAGATCACAAGCCGCTGCTGGGTCTCCTTGCCCCCCACAGGCAGACCCCTCACATGCTGTCCCCGCGGGTCCTGCGGTGGTCAATTTTTTTGTCAGGCTACTCCTACGAATTGGTACATCGCCCGGGGAAGGCGATGGGTCATGCAGACGCCCTCAGCCGTCTTCCCCTCCCGTCCTGCGACCCTGATCCGGCTCCCGCTTTCCACGTCGCGCTCCTAGAGGATCTACCGGAGCGCCCCGTACAGGTATCAGATGTGGCCCGTCGCACGCGGCGGGACCGCATCCTTTCCCGTGTCTCGGACTGGGTGGGAAGGGGGTGGCCGGAAAAACCGGGACCAGATTTTGCCGCTTTCACGGCACGCAGGCACGAACTATCGGCCCACAAGGGATGCCTGCTATGGGGATCTCGAGTGGTGATCCCCGGGCCCCTGCGGCCCCGAGTGCTAGAGGCCCTCCACGAGGCTCACCCGGGAATTGTGCGCATGAAAGCTCTGGCCCGGAGTTACGTATGGTGGCCAGGCCTGGACAAAGACATTGAGGGGCGGGTCCAGAAGTGTACCAAATGCCAGGAGTCACGGCCAGATCCGCCACACGCTCCTGTCCGATCCTGGGAATCTACTAACAAGCCCTGGTCCCGCCTGCACCTAGACTTCGCGGGACCGGTCCAGGGCCGGTTGTTTCTTATCGTTGTTGACAGCTACAGCAAGTGGCTTGAGGTAGTGCCGGTAGCTTCGACCTCCACCAACGCTGCCTTAAGAAGTCTCTGGCCGATCTTCGCGACACACGGAATGCCAGAAACTCTCGTGACCGACAACGGGACCGCCTTCACCTCCGGCGAGTTTCAACGGTTTGTGGAAGCCTGCGGTCTGCGCCACATCCGCTCCGCTCCGTTCCACCCCGCAACCAATGGCCAGGCCGAGCGCATGGTGAGGACAACGAAGGACGCGTTAAAGAAGATGGAGCATGGCGACTGGGAAGAGCAGCTGTACAAGTTCCTGTTCTGCCAACGGAACACACCCCACTCAGGGACCGGGCGCCGGCCAGCCGAACTTCTGATGGGAAGACGACTGGGAACCGTCTTGGACCGCCTACATCCCGACCGAGCAATCGAGGGGAACCCGACAACGGAGGACCGGCCAGCTGCCCGAGGATTTGCTCCCGAAGACCCCGTATATGCAAAGAACTTCGCGCGGGGTCCAACATGGCTCCCCGCGAGGATCGTCCGAGTCACAGGGCCTTATTCCTATGAGGTCCTTACGGAAGATGGCGTAGTCTGGAAACGGCACATTGACCAGATTCGACGCCGTACCCAGAACCACGATGATACCCAGGCCCCCGAACTCCCTGCACCAACAGACCGTGACATCGACACGACTCCAGAAGCAGCGCCAGACCCTGATCCGGAGACTGCGGAGATGCCGCTCCTGCCCGCGGACGAAGCAGTCGCACCATCCACACCTGAACAACCCCCGAGCAGACAGGCCCCACCAGCAGAACAACTACCCACACCGCAACCTGCCGACACTAGCAACACGCCCCGCCTTACAACCCCCCGGCGCTCTGGACGTGAGCGCAGACGCCCGGACTATCTCAAAGACTATGTGTGCAGAGGGGTTCTGGACTATGGGGGGAGGGGTGTTATGTATTGACCATGCGGTCGCCATGTGCTCTCTTCATTGCGACCGCATGGCCAGAGCACATGGCCAGAGCATGGCCAGAGCACATGGCCAGGAAACTACCTGAGCTTCAGCCAGGTAGAACAAAGGCCAGGTGGATTCAAACCGGCCACCAATCCTGTACCTAGGTTTCTCCCAGGGAACCTATGAAATGTAAATAGACTTCTAATAGCCTATCAGGCCAGTTGGGTGAGGTCAGGGGATTGTCCCTGACCAGCATAAAAGGAGGGCTTGGAGCCCTGGGTTGTATGCTTCATCCGGACCAGCAATAAAGATCTAGCTGTTTCACTATTCCATGGACTCCCGACTCCAATACTTATCAGTAGCTGTAGCAAACAGCTGAGGATCTGGAGAGGGTGCCTTGGAATTGTTGGGTGAGGGGAGAGTTATTTCTGAAGAGTTCCCAGAGAGTCCTCCACCCCACTAAGCGCATGTCTGTGGTGGATGCAGCCATGCCTATCTTTTCTGTGGCAGCTGGTTCCTTGGAAAAGAGAAACCAGCCAGACTGCCCTACCTTCTGTCTGACCACCTGCAGAAATCAGAATCGGAGTGAAAGATCTGCCATATGGCTTTTAATGAAAGCATCACTTTCAGTGGATTTGCTTCAAGATACAGGCAGAGCACTCTGCAAGAAACCAGAGTGTATTGAATCAAGAGCCACTAATCTGCAAGCAGGTGCAAAGCCAGTGCTGATTAAAGGGCAACTGACCAGTTGGCCCAGATTGAAATATGTTTTAGATGGGGCTTTCTTGATTCCCTGTATCTGAAATATATTTGAGCCTGCTGGGGGAGGGGAGGGGAGTGAGAAGGAAGGCAGATGGAATTCCTTATGCTTCTGTTCCTTCAGGCTCTTTGTGATCACTCTGTGTGTGGTATAGTATTGCCTTTAGAGAATCTACACCCTGGGTATTCTAATACCTTCTGCACTAATACTTACCATCATCTGACCAGTGGGAGCTGGTATAGTGTAGTGACTAAAAGCAATCCCCAGAGTGCTGCTCATGAATGCAGTGGCTCCTGCCGAAATACTTCTTGGTGCCTGCTTGCTTCTTGAGTCTTGGAGGGTGGGGAGTCCAAAGGGTCTTGAGTGGATTAAAAGCCAGGAGCTTCAGATTGTTGAGAGACAGAGAAACAAAGTGCTGAGCCCCTCCTGGGCAGGATATTCAAGACAGTTCTCTGTTGGAGCAATGTCTGGGTCTCCTTGCTGGTTACGAGTGTTAACAGTAAGCCCTTAGCATAACAAATGGATTGTCTCTGTATTTTTAATTAAACATAAATTTTACAGAATTACTTATTTGCTTACTTATTTTATTTATTGTCCACCTTTCTCAATGAGACTCAAGGAGAATTATGCAGTATAAGTCACTGCAATCAATCGGATGTGGCATCTAATAGCAATGTAATTGTACTAGGATCACAGAAATTTGAAAACAAGTAAAAAGTATTAGTTATGATATGTTAACCAATGCAGAACAAGGTCCTAAAATAAGTATAAGATAATGAGGTGTAAGCAGAATAATACATAGAGCAAACAATATGTATTATACACAATGGTGTAGTCCACAGTCTCATTCTTTGTAAAAAGCACAACCATTGCATTGTAATACAGCTCTGTTACTTCTATAGAAATGCTCTCCTGAACAATTCTGTTCTGTATAGTTTGGGGAACGGCAGAAGTGTGTGAGCCTTCCTGACCTCCCCAGACAGGCCATTCCACAAGGCAGGGCTGCAGCAGAATAGGTACATAGACTGGCAGTTGTTGACCTTGCCCATTTATAGGGCGTACCCACAGAAGGCCCTGCTCACCTGAATGAAGCTGTTGTGGCGGAGCATAGGAGGAGAGGCAGTTTTCCAGATATGAGGATCCAAGGCCATGGTCATTACTTTGAATTGATCTTGGTAGCTGATGGGCTGCCAGTAGTGACTACAGAATGGGTGCTATATGCATGTTCCACCTAGCTCCCAATTGTGAGACTGGGCCAAAAACAGGTCTACAACAGGTCTCCTTAAGTAGAAAGTCCTTTATTTGCAGAAAAGATCATGTTGGTCAAACACTTTTCCTGTTAGTAATGCCCAAGCCTAGAAATGCCATTACAATTATACTTGATATGAAATATGGCCTGCCGATTACCTAACAATCAATAGAGATAATTATTGGGGCCCAAATACACTGGCCCAGTGTTCCCAAGGAAAGCACGGCAAAATAGGTTCTCAGGGTTAAATGTTGTTGAAGGTTTGAGGAGAAAATGTTCCCAGAGGAAAGGAAGCAAAAGAAATACATAACACCTGTGATTCATGTAACACATAACAGGAGGCTCTTCTGTTCAAGGTCGTTAGCCAGCTAGAGATAAGATGGGAAGGAAAGCAAATGAATAATGAGCATGTGCAAAGCGAAGCAAGCAAGCAAGACTCTCATTCCGAAAATGGGAGTCGGGATACTGATGCTATCTCCTGGGCGGGACCTAGAGGGGTTGAAAGAAACCTTGGAACACAAAGCAACGTAAAATAGCCAGTATTGATACACGTAACTCAGCAATACATTGATCATACGCACGCCTGTGGCAGTGTTAACTGACACCAATAAGAACTGAGCTATGGCATTCTGTACCAACTGGAGTTCCGAGTAGAATTCAAGGACAAGCCCCAAGTTGATGATTAGGGTTGCCAGTCCCCACAGTGGGAATGGGGGATGCCCCACCTCCACCTCTTGGCCATTGGCAGTAAAACCATAGCATTTTCAGTGATTCCTAGAAAAGTGTGATGTCACACCCAGGTTTTCTCTGGAAGTGATGTCACACCATTGCTTAGCCCCTCCCATGTTCTCCTCTGGGTCTTCTGCTGGTTGCTGGCCCTGGCAACCCTAGTCACAATAGTCCAGTCTCAGTGTTACTGTGGCATGGATCCAGGTGGCCCTGTTTCTCTTTCTTTCCCCCATTCCTCCTCTGTAAAGGCTGCAGTCCTAAGAACATTTTCCTGGGAGTAAGCCCCACTGAATAAAATGGGACATTTCTGAGCTAGTTTGTAACTATCTGCATAGGGTTATGCAGCCTCTAGGATTGCCGGCTGTAGCTGGCAACCCTCCTGGAGGAAATGAGGGGCAGGCAGATGTGTGCCACACTAGCATCCAGTATCACTCCACTGAAAAACCAGAAGTGGCGTCTTAATGTTGAAGGCGACTCTCTAGGATTTGCCCAAAACTTTTACAGTGTAATGAAATCCCTTCTGCTTTTTCACCAAAAGTGATGTCGTGTGCTGGCATGCCTCCCCCTTCCATCCAGCTTTGGAAGCACCAGCAGGGAACACAGGGAAGTGGTGGGATGTTTGGTTTAGTGGTTAAGTGTGCAGACTCTAATCTGGGAGAACCAGGTTTGATTCCCCACTCCTCCACTTGCAGCTGCTGGATGACCTTGGGCAAGCCATAGCTCTGGCACAGCTGTTCTTGAAAAAGGGCAGTTTCTGTCAGAGCTCTCTCAGCCCCACCTACCTCATAGGGTGTCTGTTGTGGGGAGGGGAAGAGAAAGGAGATTGTAAGCTGCTCTGAGACTCCTTTGGGTAGTGAAGGGCAGGGTATAAATCCAATCTCTTCATCTTCCTCCTCCTCCTCCTCCTCACTGTGATGGGAAGCCTGGCCTGTCCAGCTGAATCGGAAGACGTGGGCTCTAATCTATGAAAGCTTTGTATTGGAATAAAGTTGTGTTAGGCTTTAGGGTGCCACTAGACTCCATTTATGTTCTGCCTTTCTTCCAACATCAGGACGGACAAAAGGAAATTCTTCTTTACACAATGACTGATTAAAATGTGGCATTTGCTGCCAGTGGGTGTGGTGGTGGCCACAGGCATAGACAGCTTTAAAAGAGGATTAGACAAGATTCATGAAGGATGAGTCTATTAGTCGCTATGAGCCATGTTGACTAAAGGGAGCCTTCACATTCAGAGGCACTAAATCTCTGAATACTAGTGTCAGGAGTCGACATCAGGGGAAAGCCTTTGTCGATATGCCCTGTTGTTGGCCCTCTGTAGTAACTGGTTGGCCACTGTATGAGACGGGATGCTGGACTAGGTGGACCACTGGTCTGATCCAACAGGGTTCTTCTTATGCTCTTAACTCAAGGTGGCATAATTCCCAGAAGATTCCCAGAAGATCTTCCTTCCAGGCATCAGCTTGGATTGGAGGTATGCGGAGGGAGCCAGAAATCCGTGAAACGTGCACCCCCAGGTCCATAGCTAGAAATGTTGGGGGTGGTGCCAGGATGGCGCTAAGTTAATTAACGGATTAAGCGGAGATTCCTTTTTTTAAAAAAAACCTCCTCCCTACTCCGTGCAGACACTGCTCACCAGCATCATGGGAGTGTGTGTGTGTGCGTGCGCGCACGCGAAAGGTGACTGCTCTTTGGGATTGCATCGCTCAAGACGCAGCGCAGAGTGGGAATTTTGGCTGGTTAAGGAGTTGCCCCTGACAGCAACAAGCCTCTTCCCCCCCGCCACCCTGGCAGCGGTGCAGTGAGGCCAGGCTCTGGTGGAGCTCAGGCACATCAACACGGCTGTCCTTCTTGGTGTCCAGCTGCTTGAAGAGGGCGGCCCATTGCTGGTGGCACTTTGACTCAGTGGCTGGCAGCGGCTGGGAGATCCGCATGTTGCCCTGGTTCTCTGACCTCCCGGAAGGGAGGCAGCAGGGCACATTTGGGAGGTGGTGTCACCCTCATATGCCCCCCATGGCTACAGGCCTGACCCTCCCCCCTTTTCACTTGTAGCAAACTCGAGTGGAATGAACCAAGCTATTGACTAGTCCCAGACTTCTTTAGTTTAAAGAATGTAGCTGGATACCTTCAGACCATACTCTATGACAGATCTTGCAAGCCCTTGTGAAGTAGGTCAGTATGTTTATTCAGTAAAACTAGTTTAAAGATCATTCTCAAGGAACTCTGGGAACTGTAGTTTTGTGAGAGTGATCTCAGCACCCTTGCCAAGCATGTAGAGTTCTGACCTCAGATATAAAGCACGTGCTTGGCACCCAAGCCTAAACTTTGACATCTCTGGTTCGAAGGCCCTTGTGCACCAGAGCTCAATGGAAGCGTGGCCTGATTCAGCAGAAAGCATCTTCCTCTATTTTTAGGCTTCCATTCCCCGAGCCACTGTTGCAGCTCTTCTCTGAATTAAATGCTAATGGCCATACAAGTGAACACCCATCTCCAAACATCAGAGACTGCTGAAGGGGACAAAACTTAACGTTGGCGAAATGGCATTATTTTTTATGTTGTCATTGAAACAAAGAGGAAACATGGCAGGTGGGATTCTCTGACCTGGCAAATTCTTTCATTGTACTTGATGGATGGAACCCCGTCATGGGTGCAACCTGATTGTGTCAGGAGGAACAGCCAGTAAAAAGAACTCCAGGTGTATTTTTAAAAAATAGGAAGTGGAGAACAAAAAGAGAGAGCCCTTCCTTTTTCCGCTCAAGCCAGTTGTTTACTTCAGTTGGTGGGAAAACCATTCCCTCTCTTTGGGAAACTAGTTTATAGGGCAGGATGGTTGAAGCACTCAGCCAAGAGGCTAGTCCTCATTGGAATATACTAGCATTAAATGGGAATCATAGCCTCTATAATTGACTGTCCCAGTCATAGGGAACTTCAGAGGTGCAGGGATAAAACAACACCTGTGTGTCAAAAATTATGGGTAATGGTGGATCTTCGATGTGGTCTCGGTGCTTCACACCCATGGGTTTCTGCGCCTGCGCTGAAATTCATCGGTATCTAGAAAGCTTAATGGATTTTCGCGCCCAGAGCCTCCAGGCATGTGCGCAGCCCCTTCACACATGCCCAGAGGAGCCGGGCACGGACATCCCGCCAGTTCTCTTCTGACCGCCACGCAGCTAACAGCTATCTTTGTTGGTTTGGAATAGTTCTTCGGAAAGCTTTTCTTCTCGACTTATTTGGACTGGACTTCTCTTTGGATAACGAACTTGATTTGGTTTGGACCTTCTTACTTTGGGGAACGGTTCCTCCGAGGGAAGTACCTGGAGTGTTCTTCCTGCCTTCGGGCTTCGCCCCCCCCTTAGAACCTTCCCCTCTATCCAAGCCCCTCTCTGCATGGCTCAGCGTTGGAGGTGTTTCAAACATTGCAGTTCCTGTGGTAATAAACTCGCAGCTCCCGATGGACACTCTCTTTGTATTCTTTGTTTGCAGGACACCGTCCTGAGTCCTGTGTTCATTGCTCTAAGTTCTCGAACCAGACTCGTAAAAATAGAGCAGCCTGCTTAAAAGTAGCGCTTCTCGAGTCCGCTCTCCACCCTCGGACGGAAGCCAACTTGAGACAGATAGAATCATTGGGCTTACCCCATATTTTGGCATTGACATTGGCATCGATTACGGTATTGAAACCTCCAGTGCCAAAAGCGGCGTCTGACTTGGGCACTGGATCTATGAAGCGACCTGCCCCGGTCCAATCTTCCTCCTCAACACTAACTAAGAAGAAAAGGGACAGGCTAGAGAAACGTCCTAAGAAGTCTGTCGGCGGTAAGTCCCGCAACAAGGGCACGGAGTTTGGACGCGTAGCCACGGAAGTTTTGGATTCGATCCCAGCTGTCCCCGTGGAACGTCCGCCATCAGACACGGTACAGCCTGTGGCTCATTCAGGGATTATTCACCTACTTGGTTCACCCATTCGTGAACTCGATGCCGATCTTCCAGACCACGTCCTGGAGACCCAGGCATTCCCTGGCACAGTCTACACCTCTGGCTCCCCACGTCAAGATAGATCGCGAATGGGATCCTCTCTCTCGCCTTCCCACCACTCTACCTCCTCATTAGATAGGGAACTGCCTTGGTGACCCGATATCGACACCAGACACCATGCCCTTGACACTAGATCTCCGCATCGACCCCCGACCGATCCTGCCAGACGACCGGAACGCTACGCAAGATCTCCATGTTCTCATCTCAGCTACCCTTCACCTTCACATTGGGAGCAAAGACACTGTTACCACTACGGAGTATACCCACTCTCTTCAACAGTGCCATGGCTTTCCCCTTCCAGGCGCGCCTGGGACCGACTGCCCTCGCATCAATCCCAGTTCCCAGGATACCTACGCCCATCGGCCACTATCTCTAAACCTCCCGAGCAGGCTGACACTCGGTATCAAGACTACCATCGGCCCTGGTTTCTGTCTTCACCCTGGAAGCCCCGTCTGCCGCACTACCAACAACTGCCAGAAGCCCAGCCACCGCCGCCCGTATGGTTGATATCGATGCCACCATCTTCATAGCGCCCGGACCCAGAGATCCCCATAATGCCTCCTCCGGCCTTGGACTCTTCCGGGGGAGACTCCAATGGCGAAGCTTCAACTACGCACAGTTCTCCTGAGCTTACCTTCACCAAAACTGGACTTCTCAGACAACCTCCCTATTTCGCCATCAGAAGACATCTCCTGCTATGGGAGTTGGTCAAGCGCATGGTGCATTCCCTTGGGATCCCAATAGTTTAGCCGGCCAATCAACACGCCTCTCCCACCCGCAACGGGTCCAGGACTCGCTCCTTTGGTGGACCAGCTACTCGAATCTCCATCAAAGGGCACCATTCCATCTCCCCTCACCCAAACTGACACTTACTACAGATGCGTCTCATTGGGGTTGGGGTG
The DNA here is from genome assembly GCA_029233225.1 of Lepidodactylus listeri. NCBI lineage: Eukaryota > Metazoa > Chordata > Lepidosauria > Squamata > Gekkonidae > Lepidodactylus > Lepidodactylus listeri. The sequence continues at coordinate 5,970,088 of JARCFY010000020.1, read as the reverse complement.
CGCATCTCTGCAGCCGCACCACGGGGGGCCCTTGGGAACCTTCCTTTTGCTCCAAGCATATAAATGTTCTGGAAATGCTGGCAGTGACCTTCGCTCTTTCCTGCCCTTAGTAGTGGGCCACTGTGTCGCTGTTCTATCGGGCAACATGACAGTGGTTTCTTACATCAATCGGCAAGGAGGGACTGTCTCCCGCTTGGTATGCGATCTGTCCCTTCAACTGTGGGACTGGTGCCTCCGTGAAGGCATTTTTCTTCGTGCAACTCGCATTCCCGGTTCCCTCAACACCACAGCGGACCTTCTCAGCAGAGGTCATGTTCACCCCCACGACTGGGAGCTCTCCCAGAGGTATCTTCTTCCAGTCTTCCGCCGCTGGGGGACCCCAGAAATCGACGTGTTCACGGACCGGAACAACATGAAATGCAGTCTGTTCTGCACTCAGGGAGGCACTGACCCCAACTCTTTAGGAGACGGCCTTCTCTATCCTTGGACACACAGATTCCCGTATCTCTTCCCCCCTCTGCCATTGCTCACCAGAGTGGTGCGGAAGATACTTCACGACGAGGCAAATTGTATTCTCATAGTCCCGTGGTGGCCCAGACAACCATGGTTCCCCATTCTCCTATCCCTTGTGCACGATCGTTATCATCACTTCCCTCCCAATCCGGACCTGCTCCACATCTCCAACTCCCCGTTGCTCCACCAGGATGTCCCACATCTCAAACTTACGGCGTGGAGACCTTCCCTCTTCCTTTTCCAGCAGAGTAGCCAACATTTTATTGAACTCACGTAAGGCTTCCACTCATCGATCCTACGCATATAAATGGTCCCACTTCTCGGCCTTCCTTGAAGGAGATGACATTTCACCGACCTCAGCAGGTTTAGCATGCATCTTCGACTTCCTCCTCTCCCTGGCAGATGCCGGCCTGTCGCACTCCTCCACTTGAGTTTACTTGGCAGCGATTTCGGTATTCCACAGTAGGGTGGACAACTTCTCCATCTTTGCTCACCCACTTTCCAAACATTTTCTCCAGGGGCTCCTCCACCTCTACCCCCCAATCAAGCCGCCGACTCCCTTGTGGGATCTCCCCTTGGTTTTACGTCAACTGATCAGGAAACCGTTCGAGCCACTGGCTACCTGTGATCTCAACCTCCTTGCCTGGAAGATGGCCTTCTTAGTGGCAATCACTTCTGCAAGTAGAGTAGGAAAGATCCTTGCATTCAGACATGACACCTCGTACCTCTTCTTCCTGCCCAACGGGGTATGCTTGGTTCTGGATATATCCTTCCTTCCTAAAGTACTTTCAGAATTTCACTTGCACTCCGAGGTGTTCCTCCCAGATTTTTTCCCTAACTACTCTTCGGAGGAGGAACGCTTACTGCACTCCCTCGATGTTAAGTGGGCCCTTCTTTTTTTTTTTCATCTTCAACACACTAAGGCAAGTCGACAAACACCCCGCCTGTTTGTCTCTTATGCGCCCAGATGGCCGGGGGTGCAAATCACTTCCCAGAGACTTTTGCGCTGGATAGTGGAACTGATCACTCTATGCTACAAACTAGCACACACCCTGCTACCGGGTCCTTTGTGAGCCCACTCCACCAGGGCCATCTCAACCTCAATGGCATTTCTCAAGGGCACTGCACTAACTGACATTTGCAGGGCAGCCACTTGGGCCACCCCTAATACCTTTATAAGACACTATGCCCTTGACACCAGGGCATCGGGCCGCACCGCGATGGGAAGACTTATCCTGTCAACTGCTTCTCAGTAACAGCCTGCCTGCACCCTCCTCCAGGTAGGTCATTGCTCGTTAATCTCCCATGGGTGTGAAGCACAGAGACCACGTCGAAGATAAACAGGTTTCTTACCTGTAACTGATGACCTTCGAGTGGTCATCTGTGCATTCACACCGCCCGCCCATCCTTTCCCTCTGCTGCCAGGCTGCTCTCTTCCTGTTCTGGTGGCAGTGGTCAGAAGGAACTGGTGGGATGTCCGCGCCTGGCTCCTCTGGGCATGCGCGAAGGGGCTGCGTGCATGCCTGGAGGCTCTGGGTGCGAAAATCCATTAAGCTTTCTAGATACCAATGAATTTCAGCAGAAACCCATGGGTGTGAATGCACAGATGACCACTCGAAGATCATCAGTTACAGGCAGGGGTCATTTCAAGCAGGAGCTCGGGGGAGCTCAGCTCCGGGAGTTCGTGCCAGCCCCCCCCCCCCACGGGGGAATGCCTGCTTGTGTCATGGCTGCAGCAAAATGACCCCGTCCCCTGGAAAGGTCCTTGTTCCTCCGACCAGCCTTCTGAAGGCTTCAGCCACCACTGAAGCTATCCTCCCAGAATAATGGTATTTCTGAGGCTTGGATTAGTAGCTGTCCCCTCTCTGCCAGCTCTTTCTTTCTTGCTTGCTTGCCTTCTGACATACTTCTGGTGATGTCAGGTGGTTTAGCATATGCAAATAAATTAAGCTAATGAGTTATGCTAATGAGATCCTGCACCTCTTTTTCTACAAAATGACCCCTGGTTACAGGTAAGAAACCTGTCTTTGTCAGTTTGCTACCCAAGATGCTGGTTGTGCGCCACTCCATCCCTCCCCCTTTACTTCTATGCCACTAAATTCAACCAAATAGTGAGGTCTGCCCCACTCCCGGACCATGGAGAAAGGAAGCTTCTTTAAGTGAAGACAAATCTTCCATTCTCAGCACTTTCATCAAACTGTGCTTCCTAGGTTTCTCTGGGGGAAAGCATGGACAGCTAATCTGGTATAAAACTGATCTAATTACGCAGCCTAAACATGATCTGATCCTTTGAGAACAAATCAAAGCAGCTGAATTTTGTGAATCCCCTCCCCCAATTAAAGGAAAACCAGCCCAGCCAATCACTTGAAAAGATGCTGTGACCACAAATGGCTTGAAAGTGAAGGAAAAGGTAGAAATGCGGCAGAAAGAACTGTTGTAGTGCAGATAAATGGTTGAGGGTAAGACTGAGATCTGGGAGACCCAAGTTCAAATCCCCACTCTGCTGTGGAAGTTGGCTGGGTGATCCTGAGATTGGTAGTGCTCTCAAAGGGACTAACTGTCAGAATCTGCTAATTCAGACATTATAGTAATCATGCCTGTACCTTCTAAGTAGCTCTATGTTTAATTCTGTGCTTGTAACTGTTATGTATTACTGTTCTACTGCTTGACCAGACCGGGAGATTATAGCAAATGAAGCGGGAGGGTGACATCGGTAATGTATGAGAACAAGGAGGCCTCTCACATCCCTGCCTCCGCATTCCAGCTGCCCCGGCTGAGACTTCAAGGGAGGATACCTCTCATCTCTTATCACATGCAAAAGCCTTGAGGCCATTGATTGTTATGTGAACTGGTAACATCTGAGGGGTCTGGTTTGGGAAAGGAAATTTACAGCTTGACACCTCACTCTCTTTCCTGTGAGAACCAAACGGCCAGAACTCCTCTTTGCCCGCCAATTTTCCCCTATAGTGATTGGCTACCTATGGGTAATTCAAACTCCTTGGAATGGTATAATAGACCTGCTTGTATTATCTGTCTCATCTCTGACAATAATCCGAGAAGCTGTACTAATGTAGAGATTGGAAATAAAGAACTTTGGTTAACCAACCAAGATCTGATCCTTGACTACTTCGAGCAGAACTCTCACAGATTGTCAGAGATCCGTGACTGGGACTTAGCCGTTCCTGACCATGTCAGACGACGACACGGTCCTCACCCCTACTACCCCCGAAGATACCCCCACCACTCCGGTGGACCAGGGGAACGGTGGTGGAGGCGGCGGAGGGGAGCCCGAAGTACCGGTGACTACGATTCAGGGGGCTCACTACATCCCGCGCCTACCTCCTCTTCAGAGCGTGACCCCCAAGTACGCCTGGAGCCAGTTCGGTCGTGGGACCGTGGATTCTTGGGTGCACGACCGGAAAGGGGCACGGGTTTCGTTCCCTGGTGATCAATTCGATCGAGGGAGGCCGAGCTACCTGGGAGAAGACTGCGAGCAGATCTACGGAGGAGATCCGCGTCGCCCGCCCATGGAAGGAGAGAGGACCGGCCCGTATGGGCCCGATCCGTATCGGGGAGACCAGATGCCATCCCTAGACCAGATGATGGGAGATTTACGGCTCCAACTCACCGCCGAACTACGAGAATTGGCCCTCGATCTCCAGTACCAATTTCGAGACGCTATGAGGGTCATGCAAGAGGCTCTTCCAGCCCCCGCGATGGGAGTCCAGCAGCCACCGGCGGTTCCCGGAGGAGTTCCAGCTCAGCCACAGGTGCCCGTGCAGCCGAGGCCGCCGGCACAGCCGGCCCCACCAGTCGTCCCTCCACAGGTGCCCGGTCCCGCCCCAGCGCCGGCCCCGGTGCCAGCAGGGCCGATTGTTCGCCCGGCCCCCTCCGACCCTCTGACGGCTACTTTCGATGGAGACCCCGAGAAGCTGCGTTTCTTCCTGTTGGAGATCGAGCGGTTTCTGGACAGCTGGGGCCACCTCTACCCCACCGAGAGGGAGCGGATTGGCTACATCGGGTCCAAGCTGAAAGACACCGCCAGCGATTGGTATGTGAGCCTGCACGATGCCCCCGGTCCTGAGTTACGCTCGCTGAACAACTTCATGTGGGCCCTCTGACACCAATACGAAGACCCTCTGGGAGAAGAAAAGGCCCGGAACCAACTGCGGAAGCTGTTCCAGGGGAGGTCCACAGTGAGGGACTACACCGATAAGTTCCGGCGCATCGCGGCCAAGATTCATGGCTGGCCCGAGGAACTTTTCATGGAAAAGTACCGAGAGGGTCTCAATCCTGAAATCTACGAAACCGTTCTACTGGGGGGTCGCCCGGGGACGTTGGCCACCTGGATGCGGGCGGCGACAGACGTGGAGGAACGATTCACCCTCATTAAGATGGGAACGTCGGCTACAGCGGCCAGCAAAGTCGTGCCGAGAGCGAAGCCGAAGCCCAGTGTACAAGACATCAGAGATGCCCGGTTTCGACAAGGGTTGTGCATGAAATGCGGGGAGAGTGGCCACTTCGCCTCAGCGTGCCCAAGGGGGGGAGGAAAGGGACCGAAGACCTCTACACCCGTGGCGGGGAGCACCCCTAGCAGAGGGAAGACCCCGCTCAAGCCCCGGGCACTGCAACTGGAAGGAGCCACGAGCGAACAAGGGGAGCTGGAGCTGATGGAAACACAGATGTCGGGAAACTCCAACGGCCTGCAGTGAGCGGTGCAGAACTGCAGGTCCCCCGCCAAGAAGCGCCATCTCCGGTGAGCATCCCTGGCCCCCTGTTATATATGGTAGTGACAGTAATGACCCCGGGATCGGGCACGCACATGAGAGTCCACGCCCTAATTGACTCTGGGTGTGCTCGGGACTTAATTAGCCCTTTAGTGGTGGAAGGGTTGGGACCAAAAGTCACCCCGCTGGCCGAGCCCCTAAAATTCACACAAATGGATGGGTCGGAAATGAAAGAAGAGTGTGTGGCTGAAACTGAGGGCCTGATTGTGGGAACCGGGGAGCATTGGGAGAAGCAAGCTTTTGTCATCACCCCAAACGCCCAGTTCCCCATGGTGCTGGGAAGCCCCTGGCTGAGTTCGCACGACCCTTACATCAAGTGGAGTGAGGGGAAAATCTCCTGGGTGGACGACCGGTGCCTGACGCACAAATGGGACTCGGAGTGGGGTCCAGAACCGCCAAACTCTCCTCCCCGACCGGCTGCCCTTGCCCTCGCCCCCTCCACGGTCCCCCGGGAGTATAGAGACTTGATGGAGGTTTTCAGTGAGACCGAGGCGGATGAGCTACCCCCCCACAGACTGTCAGACTGTGCCATAGAGCTGCTCCCGGGCGAGAAACTCCCCAAGGGAAAACTTTACTCCATGAGCCCCTTAGAGCGGGAGGAGCTACGAAAGTTTCTAGACAAAAATTTGGAGCGAGGCTTCATCCGCCCAGCGAAGTCCCCTTTCGCCGCCCCCGTTTTGTTCCGGAAAAAGAAAGACGGGGGGCTGCGCTTGTGCACAGACTACCAGGGACTAAATGCGGTTTCCACTTCCAATGCCTACCCCCTCCCATTAATAAAAGACTTATTGACCGAAGCGGCCAAGGGGAAGATATTCACCAAGCTAGATCTCCGGGATGCTTACTTCCGGGTGCGCATAAGGGAGGGGGACGAGTTCAAGACTGCATTCAACACTCCATTGGGACAGTTTGAATACCTGGTGATGCCGTTCGGCTTAAGTGGCGCTCCTGGGGTCTTTATGAGTTTGATAAACGAAGTGTTGCACAAGCATTTGTTCAAGGGGGTGTTATGTTACATAGATGATATCTTGATTTACTCTGCTGATAAGAAAGAGCATGTGAAACTAGTACGGGAGGTCCTTTCCACCTTGCTGAAAAACCAACTGTATGTTAAGTTGTCAAAGTGCGAGTTCCACCGTGAGTCAGTAGACTTCCTAGGGTATCGCATTTCCCAGAGGGGGTTGGAAATGGACCCAGCAAAAGTGGAGGCGGTAGTCCAGTGGGAAGCTCCGCGAACAAGAAAACAATTGCAGAGCCTATTAGGATTTTGTAACTTTTATCGAACTTTCATAAAAGACTTTGCGACAGTCACCCTCCCCCTAACGGACTTACTGAAAACCAAGGGGAGGGGTTTGGAAGCCGGGAAACCTGGGGAGAGGATCGCCTGGAATGGGGAGTGCCAGAGGGCGTTCGAGACATTGAAAACCCTTTTTACTTCTGAACCCATCTTAGCCCATCCAGACGAAACCAAAGAGTTCATAATCCATGTAGACGCCTCCGATGTGGCAATGGGGGGGGGCCGTTCTACAACAAGGGCTGGATGGGAAGCTACACCCCCTAGCTTACATTTCCAAAAAGTTTAACGACACGGAAAGAAATTGGTCAGTGTGGGACAAGGAAGCCGCGGCTATCCGGCTAGCTCTCACTACGTGGCGGCATTGGCTAGAGGGGGCGCAAACCCCGTTTGAAATCTGGACTGATCATAAAAACCTAGAAGCGCTGCGCACGCAGAGATCACTAAATGCGAAGCAACTGCGGTGGGCTGACTTCTTTTCAAAGTTTAATTTTGTGTTAAAACACTTCCCCGGAAAGGCCAACTCCTTAGCTGACGCACTCTCCCGGTTGCCTCAACACGAGAGCATGAAAGAAGAGGTGTTCGACTCCATGTTCTCCCCCCAGCAGCTGGGAGGGGCAGTCGTTACTAGAAGCCAGCACAAACGAACCCCAGTGGACACTGAGGCGTGCGATTGGGGGGGGGGATTATGCTCCCGAGGAAGTCGAGGAACTGGAAACACTAGCTGAATGTTCGAGGAGGGAAAACCAGTGTTGGTACCATGGGGACAAATTGGTGGTGCCCCAAAACAAGCGTAAGGATGTGTTACTAGCGTGCCACTCTTCCAAACTGGCGGGGCATTTTGGGTTTCTAAAGACGCTTAACTTAATTCAACGTCAGTTTTGGTGGCCGCGCATGCGCCGGGATGTTTCCGATTTCGTCTCGGCCTGCCAAACTTGCTTAATGTGCAAAAAGAGGGGGGGAAAGGTTCCGGGACTCTTGCATCCTTTGCCTACCCCTTCCCGCCCTTGGGAGGCGATAGCTATGGACTTTATTACTAATCTGCCACCCTCGAAAGGGAAAACTGTCATTTGGGTGGTGGTGGACACGTTTTCGAAGCAAGCCCATTTCACCCCTTTCAAGCAATTACCCACGGCCAAGGGAATGGCTAAAGCTTTCTTCAACCAGGTGATTAAATTACACGCTTTTCCTAAGAGGGTGGTATCCGACAGGGGCAGTCAATTCGTTGCCAACTTTTGGCGGGAGCTCCTAAAAATGATGGACATAGAACCGGCACTAAGCTCGGGTTACCACCCAGAAACCGATGGACAGTCCGAGCGAACTAATCAAATCCTGGAACAGTTCTTAAGGTGCTACACCAACTACCACCAAGACAATTGGGTGGATTTATTGCCGTTTGCGGAATACAGCTATAACAATGCAGTGCATTCTTCCACGGGCGTCTCCCCCTTCATGGCCGTGGGAGGCTTTGAAGGAAAACCGTTGCCCACCATTGAGAATGTGCCCAATGCCCCCCCCACGGATTTCAGGAGTTGGTGGACGACATTACAAGACTCATGGCCATTAATAGCCAAGGCACTGGACCAAGCGAAAGAGGACTACAAAAAATATGCAGATCGGGGCCGAGCAGTAGGCTGGGATCTCCAGCCTGGGGACTCTGTCTGTCTTTCCACTAAAAATATACATGGCTTGCAACCCAGTCGAAAACTGGGATGGAAATATGTAGGGCCCTACAAAGTGTTGCGAAAAATTTCAGATGTGTCTTTTGAATTAGAGCTGCCTAAATCACTGAGTTCTGTGCATCCTGTTTTTCATTTCAGCTTGCTGAAGAAAGATCCTGGGCCGAATGCATGGCATCCAGTTCCTCAAGTTCCTCCTCCACTGATGATGGAGGGGGCCCCTCATTTCGAGATAACTGAGATTCTTGATTCTAAAATGCGTAGGGGCCGATTGTATTATTTAGTTAGATGGCTTGATTTCGGTCCTGAACACAATGAATGGATTCGTTCTCAAAATGTGCATGCTCCCAAACTAGTTAGAATTTTCCATAAAATGTTTCCTGATAAGCCCAGGTGAAGGTAATTATGAGGAGGCCAGTGTGTCAGAATCTGCTAATTCAGACATTATAGTAATCATGCCTGTACCTTCTAAGTAGCTCTATGTTTAATTCTGTGCTTGTAACTGTTATGTATTACTGTTCTACTGCTTGACCAGACCGGGAGATTATAGCAAATGAAGCGGGAGGGTGACATCGGTAATGTATGAGAACAAGGAGGCCTCTCACATCCCTGCCTCCGCATTCCAGCTGCCCCGGCTGAGACTTCAAGGGAGGATACCTCTCATCTCTTATCACATGCAAAAGCCTTGAGGCCATTGATTGTTATGTGAACTGGTAACATCTGAGGGGTCTGGTTTGGGAAAGGAAATTTACAGCTTGACACCTCACTCTCTTTCCTGTGAGAACCAAACGGCCAGAACTCCTCTTTGCCCGCCAATTTTCCCCTATAGTGATTGGCTACCTATGGGTAATTCAAACTCCTTGGAATGGTGTAATAGACCTGCTTGTATTATCTGTCTCATCTCTGACAATAATCCGAGAAGCTGTACTAATGTAGAGATTGGAAATAAAGAACTTTGGTTAACCAACCAAGATCTGATCCTTGACTACTTCGAGCAGAACTCTCACACTAACTATACATTATACTGTTATGGGTCTGCTCTACATCCATCCTGGGAACTGTCAAGTGTATGAATACTGGGAGTTCCCTGTTAGACTCTTAGGCACCCAGTGGCCCAATTTGGATTGGGAATGTGGCACATGCAGAGTTGAGGATTAAGCCTCCCACCAACATCCAGGTGGGGACTGGAAATCTGGAATTAGAACTCATCTCCAGACTCCAGAGATAAATTCCCCTGGATAAAATGGCTACTTTGGAGGGCAGACACCATGGCTCTATACCAGGGGTGGCCAAACTGTGGCTCAGGAACAACATGCGGCTCTTTCATACATATTGTGTAGCTTCCAGCAGGGCAGCTGGGGAAGCGAAGGGGAGGCATGCCTCCCCTCTCGCTCTTCCCTTCCCCAGCCAGTGTTCCCCTCCTTGGGTAGGCTTGAGGCAGGGGGGAGCAAAGGAAGAAAGCAACTTGAACTTTAAATGCCATTCTCCCCCCCCCCCCACTGGCCAGCTTGGAGAAAGCATTTCTTTCTTTAATTTAATATGCAAATTTGTGTATTTTTCAATAAAAATGTGTGTGTTCCTGTCTTGCGGCTCTCAAACATCTGACGTTTATTCTGTACATTAAGCAAGTTTGGCCACCCCCTGCTCTAGACCCTGTTGAGGTCCCCTCCCCAACCCTGCCCTCCCGAGGATCCATCTCCAAATCTTCAGGAGTTTCCCAACCTGGAAATGGCAGCCTTAAGTTGTGAAGCAACCTGGGGAAGTTGTAATTTGACCTATTACAGATGCTTGTGTGTAGTCAATCTGTACAAAAATGGCTCCCATTTCAGGTCAGGAAAATGGTGTGGAGGGAGAAGGCTTAAGTCCTCTCTTCCTACATGCCATGGTCTTTCTTCTAATCAGCCTCCCTGGGCCTCAAAATCTAAGTTTCAACAGGGAACTCCAAGAACCCATCCCGTTAACAAGACTCAAAGTGGACCCAGAATGCACCTGTAAACAGCATGACATGTAGCTAGAACCTCAGCCTAGGGTTGCCAGCAACCCCGGCAACCCCGATACCACTGCTGCTTGGTAGGTTGGTGGCGGTGGAGGTGGAGAATGCAGAAAAAAACAGAATTTTTGCTGAGTCCTAGAGAGGTATGATGTCACTTCCTGATTCACCCCAGAAATGCCATCACACCATCAAGCAACAGTGCCTCCCTATGTTACTGCCCCCCAGTCCTCCACCAGGTGCTAGCTGCTGGCTGCCAACATCCTGACCTACCTCCTAGGATTGTTGTATGGATGAAATAAAGAAGAACCATAGCCTAGATCTCCTGGGGGGAAATGTGGGATAAAAATGTAAATAATGTTAATGAACAACTTTAGGAATAGTTTGTCTCAATTTCTGTCTGTCTCTGTATCACACACACAGAAAGAGCCACCAATATTGTTCAGTAGCAGTGAAAGACCCTATAATCTGCAAGAGCCAGTTAAAACTTGCTTAACCCAACATGACTTGAAAATGCTTAGGGAAGCCCATCTGGTTTCACCAGACGAAGATTGTAAGGCTATCTATGCCTCATTGAAGAAGATCAAAGCCTTCTGTTTGGCAACTGCAAGCAGCAACACTAATTCAGATATTTGGATACTGGCTGCCTGCATGTAGAAAACTCTGGCCGTGGTCATTTAAAATTGCTGATCAGACACCCGCATCCATCTCCTGCACCAAAGTGGGCTCACTCGCGCAATTGTTCCAGTTCCCTAGCGAGTTTTCAGACACATCAAGTACTTTCCAGTTATTTGCTCTTTGAATCCACGATTTTGCCAACCTAGACAGTCATCTCTTGCAATGATCGCGATGAAGTCATCTGAACATCCTTCTCGCGATGTTTCCCCCCCAAGCTTCCACCGTTGTGTGCATGAACAATCCTGCACTATAAACACTCAAGCGCACATATAGACTCCAGTGCTTGGTTGTACATCACCAGTTAAGTTTGTTCGCTGTTGGGTGGGGGTGGGGGGACCTGCAAAGAGAAAGAAGTATGACAAGTCCCAGTGGGAGTGGTAATTCAGCCATGTGCATATATACACATGCAAAGCCAATTTCTTTTTTTTAAAAAAAAACAAGCCACCACTTGGGTGGCACAGCTACCTGGACGGTGTCCAGAGCCTTGTCGTGTGATGCAAGCTGTTCTGGAAGGGATGTGGGTTCATCCAAACCTGAAAAAAAAAAATTCCTGATCAAATCTATAGCGCGGACAAATCAAGATAAGCATGCCGTGTGACCACACCCTCTGTATGTGAAAGTCTGCAATATATGGGTTAATAATACTGAATTGAGGCAAAAAGGGGATTGGACCACTGCAAAAAGTGAACAAGGAAAACCAAGAACAGCTGTGTAGAAAAAGACAATGTCCATTATTCTAGGTATAATATACTTGGTCCAGACACACTGAGTGAAATCAGCTCATAGTTTATTAACAGGAAACACGGACGGACTGCTGAGCAGGACCCGGGGGTCTGCTTTTATGCAGGTACAAACCACGCCCCCGGTCACACCCGATCCCCATGATAGGATTATTTACATGGCACCCCTGACCATAGGTCCCTTTTAGGATCCAGCTGAGCCGACTGGGCCAAGTTAGGATCCGCATGGGCTATTGTCTACCGATGTGAAGCTTTGGTAGTTTGCCCGATGGTGTCTGCGGTCTCTGACCACATGCACAGTCGCCATTAGTAACCAACACTAGGGTTGCCAGGTCTGGGTTGGAAAACACCTGGAGACATTAAGGATGGATCCAGGAGAGGGTGGGGTTTGGGGAGGGGAGGGGCCTCAGAATGGTCCAGTGCCACAGAGTCCACCCTTCAAAGCTGCTGTTTTCTCCAGGGGAGCTGATTTCCGTCAGCTGGGGATCAGTTGTAAATGCAGGAGATCCCCAGGCCCCACCTGGAGGCTGGCAACCCTACATTATTCCCAGTGAGTTTTGTGTGACCCTCCTATATATTTAACTGCCTTGATTTCACACTGAGCTTTAGCATCCCCCCCCCAACTATAACATATTTCTGGAACCCTTTTCTCTGTGTTGTATCTTCTTACTCTGAAAATTGCCAGTTCTGCACAAAATGGTTCTAAAGCAATGCGTTCGTCAACTGACTGTCACTGTTTCTTTGCTGAAATATTTACAAATGTTGAATCTCAGCATAGCTGTGGGACGTGCCGATTATAGAATAGCTGCAACTCAGACATTTGCTGGCTGCGGAGGCTGGCTGACTAAATTTGAATGCCGCCGATCTCCCTGGAAGGCAAGACAGGGACCATGATTTTGCCAGGGGTAGTTGGAGTGGCTGTCATTAGCAGCCACTCAAACCCCATTCAGGATGATGCTGATGTTTGGCAAAGAGTCTCCAAATCATCAGGTCCCATCTGCCGTGCTTCAGTTGCTTCCCTTTGAAAACAGAGTAAAGCGTAACCAAAACTGCAAACTTATATCGGTTACTTGGTTAATGGCCCAATGAAAACCAAAAGCTGGTTTGGAATTCACAGTCAACAAGGATATACTTTTGATTATTTGGAGCATTTTTTTTCTTCCTGATAACTGTAATATCTCAAGAAATAATGTATTTTTCTGAATATCATTCGAAAAGTTGTTTATTATTTCTCTCTCTTTATTATAAAGATAATGAGAAATTTCAATAAATTATAGGGTGGCACCCCTTATATTGGTTTTATAACCATAATAATTTTCCTCAAGGAATCCTGTAATTCCTTAAAGAGATATTTCTTTCTTTCTTTTTTTAAATAAAATATAGCAGTTGAGGCTGCAATTTGAAGGAGGGGATCGGCATGGTGGTGGGAGGAAGCTCTCTTCAGGCTCATTTTCCTAACAAAATTGCCCCCCACCCCACCCCCGCAGTCTAAGGGAGAAATGGTGCTCCTGCTTGCAGCACTGGGGTGGCTTTTGAGTGAAAAACAACCGAAGAGTCTTCAGTGGCTGCATTTTCTTAAATCCACTATCGTCCCTTTCAAGAATCATGGAATTAACATGCAACACAGGCCTCAGCATTAGCTGAGCAGAAACAATGGACTGACTGCAATGCATGGAAATAAAACATGGTACAGTCCTCATGGGATCTGAAAAAGAAGAAGACAAAGAAAGAAGAAGAGATTAGATGTATATCCTGTCCTTCACTCACTTGGAGTCTCAGAGCGGCTGACAAACTCCTTTCCCTTCCCCTCCCTCCCCTCCCCACAACAGACACCCTGTGAGGTAGGTGGGGCTGAGAGAACTCTTTCCCAAGCTGTCCTTGAGGGAACAGCTGGTACAGAGCTATGGCTTGCCCAAGGTCATCCAGCCAGGTGCAAGTGGAGGAGTGGGGAATCAAACCCGGTTCTCCCAGATTAGAGTCCGCGCACTTAACCACTACACCAAACTGTGTGCACACGAAAGCTCGTACCTTGAATAAACCTTTGTTGGCCTCGAAGGTGCCACTGGGCTCTACATTTGTTCTACTGCTTCAGACCAACACGGCTGAGCACCTGGAACTATCCTCATGGAACTGTACATTTTAGGACTCATGTTTTGAAAAAATCCTGCAAAGAGGATTTTAACCTAGCTCTCTCAATATATTTGGCTTTCTACTTACAGGGAAGGTTTTTGTTTTGAGTTTTTGCTTCACAGACTGTTGTAATATCCCACCCATGCTTTGAGATGGCAAATTTCCCTGCCTGCTCCTGCATAAACTAGAGGTTAAACAGCCCCAAGGCATGGGCTAGCTTTGCTCTTTCCAGAGATTGCCCTTGAAAGGAATACAGCTCAGTAACCCAACTCTGGATGCTGACAGTCCCAGGCTTGGTTCCCTAGAACCTTCTCAGATAACAGGAGCTGGAAAAGTCATTCTTTACCTGAGATCAGGCCTGTAGCTACCGTGGGGCCCAGCCCCCCCTCGTGGTTTTTACGGGCCCCTCCCCAATCCTCAGCTCCCCCCCCCACCCCCACTGCCATCACTGCCCTCAGCCCAGCAGCCAGTAATTCTGTGCCGCCTGCTGCTGCCCCAGCTGTCCTTGCCGGAGGGGAGGGCTGCTGAGTGGGGACACCTGCCGCGCCTCCCTCCTGGGCGCCTCCTGCCTGCCTCCCTCCCTGCCACAGCTGGCCAGGCTCCCGCAAGGAGGAGGAGGAGGCACCCTGCTCTCTCCTCCTGCCCAGCCTCTGCTGCTGGAGACCATGGGGGGGGGGTGTCCTCTCCTTGCTGCCTCAGGGACAGGTTGTGCAGGGCGGGCTTGGTGCTGGCCTTTCTCCCCCCCACCCTTCCGAGGCTGGGGGCACTGGCAGGGTCAGTGATGGGTAATGGGGGTGTGTGGAAGCAGCAGCTTCTGTAGAGGCCGCCAAGCATATCGGCACATCTCTCGCCATGCTGCGGAGGGGGCCTTCTGGGACTTGTGGGCTACAGCTGAGGGGAATCCTGGCCTGCTGCCCCCCGGATTTCTCTGCAGCATCATGGCCCCCCCAGCAAAATATTGGCCCCCTGAGCAAAAAGTTGTTAGCTAAGATCCATGGCTGGTCAGAAAAGACTGTACAGAGCTGCATGAACCAATCAATTAACTGAGCAGAAGGCACTTATGTGTGGACTAGCCTCATAGTATTCTTGCAAAAAGTGCTTGGCTACTACCTGTAAAATGATTTCCTTCCTCTCAGACTCATTGGGCTATCAAAATCAGTATGGTCTGTTCTGAATGGCAGCAGCTGTCCGGGATCTGAGGTAATGCGGTTTCACATCACCTACTGCCTGCTACTTTTAACTGGAGATGCCAGGGATTGAACCTGGGCCTTTCTGCATGCAAAGCAGATGCTTCACCATTGACTCATCCCACACCATAAGGAGAACTGAACTTATAGAGTTGCCCTATATTAGCCCTGTTCACATGTTTCAGGGAGTGGCTGGACAACCTACATGTACCTGTATACCTGTTTGTAAGAAAGAGCCAACACGTCACTTTGCAAATTAAACCAGGGAGGCAAATTAAACCATCAAGGCCAGTATTGTCTATTCCGACCGGAAGTGGCTCTCATGGGTCTCACGTCAAGGTCTTTCACATTACCTCCCATCTGATCCTTCGAACTGGAGATATCAGGGATTCAGCTGAGCAGGTGTGTTAGCCTGACTGCTCTTTTATGTTATAAATATTTGGGGAATATTAGCTCTCACCCCACCTTCCCCAGTTTCCATAGCTGAGGTTGCCAGGTCCTCCCTGGCTACTGGCAGGGGGTGGGGGGTAGGGTTGCCAGCTCCAGGTTGGGAAACTCCTGGAGATTTGGGAGTGGAAACTGGAGAGGACAGGGACTTCAGTGCGGTACGATGCCATAGAATCCAACCTCCAAAGCATCCATTTTCTCCAGGGCAACTAATCTCTGTAGTCTGGAGATGAGCTGTGAATCTGAGGGATCCCCAGGTCCCACCTGGAGGCTGGCATCCCTGTTCCACACCCAAATATCCAGGAATTTTCCAACCTAGAGTTGGCAACCCTACTTCTGGAGCAGGCAAGCATCCATCTGGCTCAGCATCCCGTTTTTAACAGTGCCTGTCCAGATGCCTCTGGGAAACTCATGAAGAAGGTGTGAAAGGCACAGCTGTCATGGCCTAGCTGCCCAGCATCTAGAATTCAGCAGCACTGCCTCTGAACATGAAGGCTCCATTTCTCTGTCACAATTAGATAGATCCAATCTACCATGAATTTGTCTAATCCTTTGTCTACTGAAAAAATGCTATTGAGGCTACTAGGTCTTCAGCACATCTTGGAACAGTGAATTCAATAAGTAAATTATGGGCAGTATTAGGACATGCAGCCCCAAACCCAATGCTAACCGATTCGTAATTGATTACCCCAAGTTCTCGTGTGACATTTCCTTGGACCAGTCCAGTCCCTGGATTGGCTGGAGCAGCCTTTGGCTGATGCTGAAGAGAGTGGAGGGGGGGATGACTACGTTTTGGCAATAGGAGCGTCCTGCTTTCCTGGATGGACTTTGCTTAACAGTGAGGCCTTTGTCAGGCTTGACCTGTTACAGAGAGGAAAAGTCTGCAAAAAACCCTAGTTTCTCCTCTTGCTGAAGTTGCAGCTTTAACAAATAAGTTCTGTCTAAGGACAGATAAAGAGCCCTTTTGTATCTGGGGGGCAACCTTGTTCTGCTACAGAAATAATGTTAGTAGATAATTTTTATTATTACTGCATAGTTGATGGGGGGTATTTTTATGTGAGCTATAAAGTTAATGGGGAGGAGGTCAGTCAAATTCCAGAATCATTGAGTTTGGAAGTTTAACTGGAAGTACAACAAAGTTTCCAGCAGAGTGGGTGGCTGAATGCCACCCCACACTTTCTATTCCAAGCCGGCTTTCTATTCCTTCTATTATCTGTCCACGACATTTTTCTCCCTTCCTTCCTCCAAGAAGCTCAGGGTCCTGAATATTTCCCCATCACCACCCTGATTTACCCTCAGAACAACCCTTTGAGATAGGCTAGGATGAGATATGGTGACTGGCGTAAGGTCACCCAGCAAGCTACGTAGCCAAGTAAAGATTTGAACTTGGATCTCCTCACTCCCTGGCTGACACTGAGAGAAGATACAATCAAGGGAATTCTGCAAGTCACCCTAACAACATTTCACAAAGGCATAAAAATAGGGGCACTTAGAGCACATTCAAGGGAAGGAAAGCGGCATGGTCCAGTAGCCGACTCTTGTCAGATCTCAGGCACTATGCAGGGTCAGTACTTGGATGGGAGATCAGCAAGGAAGACTGCAGAGGAGGGCAATGGTAAACCATCTCTGCTTCTTGCTTGCCTTGGAAGCCCCTTGCCCCCGGGGTCAGCAGGAGTCAGTTGCAACTTGACAGCACTCTCTCTCTCTCTCTCTCCACAAACTGCTATCTTCACATTTAGAGCTCTCCTGGCTTTTGTTCTTGATCTCTCTGATTGGTTCAGGCTTACCCGTGAACCCCTTTTGGCTTCCCCTCTCACTTCGTCTCTGTACCTTCCATCCAGTTAATCCGTATATCATTGCATTTGGATTCCACCTGTTATGTACTGGTGGAGCTTCAGTCTCAGCAAGACTCCAAAAGCCTACAAGACAACTGGTGGTTTTACCGGCAACAGCCAATCAGAACTATGGAATATAACCCAATAGCTGCAAGGGAATAAAGTTACTTTGTATATAGTTCACGTAAACGAAGGATTCTGGCTGCCTACTTGTTATTGGCTGTTGTTTGAGGTGGGCGTGGTTTTGCAATAGTATAAACTGGCTCCTGCTGAGCCTGGTTCTTTGGTTCACAGTTCAATAAAGAAGCATGTTGTTTTGAAAAGAGCTGCCTCGTCTCAATATTTTATACCACCCTTCCTCCAAAGAGTTCAAGGCAGCGCACACGAGTCTACTGTCCTCCATTTTAACATAACAGCTCTGTGAAGTGTGTTAGGCTGAGAGAGTGTCAGAGTCCCACAGCAATCAGTCCCAACAACATTCCTTAAGCAGGATCAAGTTTATTGAGATCAGTAAAGGCAGGTCATCTGTGTACACACTTTGTGTCAGGGATGGCTCATAGAGCGGGAACGGGGTGAATCTACAGAATTCAAAGAAAAGCTCCTGATGGATGAGAGCCAATCACAAAAAGCAAGCAAGCGCCCATAAGTAATGGCCACAGGTTCCCAGAAAAACAAGAGAAGCCAGGCACCAAGTTCAGAACTAGGCAGGGAGATAAGACTGAGCAAAATAAGGGAAACTTAACATCCCAGGAGATACAGGCTTCACCCAGCTGCATCTTGCTTCCCCCCATTCACAATGCCAGCATAGCTGACAGAGAATGACTGAGCCAAGGAAGTGTTGTAGCTCAGTCACACATTACAAGATCTTCCCGTGTTTACTTTCAACTATTTTTCTTTCTTGTGCAAATAGAGCCCCTGGGTTCATTTTATCAAGGAGGAGAATGGGGGGGGGGGGGGGAGAGAGAATCTTTAACCCTTTCCTTCTCCACTATTTTCTCACTGGAGAAGCCACCCTGAGCTGCTTTTAGGGGGGGGGACACACATAGCTGTAAGTTTTCCCCAGCAGAAGTAAGGGCAGCTCAGACTGACTTTTTTCCGTCGAGAAAATGGCAGAGAAGGAAAGGCTTCCCTCTGTTCTCCCTGTGGTTCTTTTCCTTGATAAAGCACCCCTAGCTCCTAAATTTGCAAAAAACAACAACCCCCAACCCCCACAAAAGTGGAAGTCCTGAGTGAGGATTTGAACCTGGATCTCCCAGGTCCTAGTCCAGCAGTGTAACTGCCTCACCTTATTGTCTCTCCCATAACATGCCAGCTTTCTATACATAGAGTGCTGCAACCCTCTGTTCATCAAGCCACCTTCCTCTCTTTTAAGTCCCTCCTCAAAGGGAAAGGCTTGCTCTGTTGAAAGCTGAGATCTACAGGATACCAAATCCCACTCCAGAGGTCAGAGTTGCATGCTTGCTCAGCATAGTTGTGGTTGCCTGCGCAATGCCCACAGCCCGGTATAAATAACAGAAAGACGCAGCTAAGTATGGGGATATCTTTTCCTGGAGCAGATTCTTGGCGCAGGCAAGGCCCAGTGATTCACTGTAGTTCACTGTTGTTGGTTTTGGGTAGCCATGACTGGAAATACTATGAACTCCTTTTGCCAGCCAAGGATATAAGCCAGTACTCCTGTTTCCAGACTCAAACCTCCCAGGGAACAGCAGATCCATGAATCCTCTGCTTTGTCTTTCCCAGACATCTGACATCTAAAGTACACTTAATTTGCTGAATTAAAACTGAAGCCATGTACCACTCAAAGAGGCCAGTGTAGTGTAGTAGTTTGAATGTCAGACGAGGATCTGCGAGATCCAGCTTTGAATCCCCACTCTGTCCTGGAAGCTTGCTGGGTGACCGTGGGCCAGCGACCCAGCAAGCAAACAAGTCTAACCTTCCTTACAGGGTTATAGTGAGCAATGCTCCCTCTAAGCTGTGGAGTCTTGTCAGGTCCTCCTTTCTTTCTGTGCAGCCAAGGCCTGGAAAGGGAGCTGGCTCAGCTACTGGTTTCAGCACCACCTTTACACAAAGTTGGGCAACGCCCTGAATTAGGCCAGAGATTTAACGTATTAGCAAGGGGGGGGATTTTTCCCTGTGGGCACTGTGTCTTGCAGAAACCCCTTCTGTTTCACATGCTGTTGGTGAGTTGAGTGATTTCCTCATTTGCAGTAAAGACATATGCAGATTTGCATCATGCTCTGTGTTTTGGGGGGAAAGGCATTCCACCATGCCATATGCTGGGGTCTGAGGAACCGTGTTATCTATAGCACTGGCGGCATCTCCTTGGCTAGCACACCCTTGCTGCTGTCTTTGATCCGACAGGACTATTGTGCCAGTGCTGTATAGACTTTGAGCTGCCACATTTGCTTAAGGCTGTACGAATGAACCTAACATCTCTGCACTTGTGACATTTTTATCATGCTTTGCTGCCAAGGAGCTCAGGCTGGAATACCTGGTTCTTCATTCACCCATTTTATGCTCACAGTGATCCTTTGAGGTAGGTTAGCCTGAAACATGGGAAGAGAGAGAGAGAGAGGGAAAGTGACTGGGTCACCCAAGAATAGGGTTACCATCCCCCCAATGGGGGCGGGGTTCCTCCCAGTTTCGGGGCCCCTGATCCACTTGTTGGCCAGCGGGGGAGCCCCACCCCCAAAGAGCTCTGCGGTGGCCAACGTGCCTGGCGCAATGATGTCACCTGGAGGCACGTTATGGGGGAGAACACTCTAGCATTCGGCCAAAAACTCTATGGTGAAGGAAGATCCCAGAGAGGAGCCAGGAGCCCCCCGCCGGCAAAAGGCAGGGACCTGGCAGCCCTCCCCAAGAAGCTGCACAGTCAGTGGGGATTTAAATGCAGGACTCCCTAGTGTTCGTTGGCTCTTTGTGCAGAGGGGTGGATGACAAATACAAGTATGATTGCCAGCTCTGGGTTAGGAAATTCCTGGAGATTTGGGGGTGGAACCTGGGAGGGCGGGGTTGGGATTGGGGAGGGACCTCAGTGTCAGGATCCTAGGATCCTAACAAAGTTTTCTTTATGCATTGTGTAACTTGCTATGTGCAGATGAAGTTGTAACTGTTTGCTATCTCTCTCAAGCTGTCTCAGGTTTCCTCCCCTTCCTTTATTGCCCTGAGTTATATTGCTCTTTGAAGGTCTGATCAATGTAACCATTTCATCCAGGAGAATGGCGACCTCGCATACTTACACGTCACCCGAGACCAAATGGCCTCTCCCCCCCCATGCATTCCTCCTCTCCTTGCCATCAAAGACACGGAACTGCCTTATCGCTGTGAGAAGTCCTTGAAAGGCCGCGGAGACCACTTTGTTATGTATATGCCTGACACATCTGGGGCACCTAATTCAAGAAGGGAAAATTTATAACTTTCACACTTCACCTTTTCCTGTGGGAAGTAAAACGGCTCAGATCTTTTAACCGCGCTTTTCTCCCCTTTCTGTGATTGGTCAAATGTCGGGGTTCAAACTGTAGTGGAGGGTATATTAACTCTGACTGTTCTTTGTATGGTATCTCTAACAAACATTCGAGAACCTGTCATGCAGTATTAAGAAATAAAGAACTCTGTTTCATCAACAAAGGTCTGATCTTTGACTGCTTAGGGCAGAAGCCTCACACTCAGCAGGATATAATGCTGTAGAGTCCACCCTTCACAGCAGCCATTTTCTCCAGGGGAACTGATATCTGTAGCCTGGAGATGTTATAATTCTGGGAGATCTCCAGGTCTCACTTGGAGGCTGGTAACTGAATATGTGCCCTTCCAGCCCCAGGTCTGGGGAGTAGACCCTCTTCCTAAGCAGGTTGGCCTTCTCCTTGCTGTCCACTCATTTGCCCCCTACCTCTAAACCCAGCTCACAATGCCACCCAGAAGGGGGAGCAAGTAGATTAGGTATCTGGCAAGTTAGGGTTGCCAACATCCAGAGGGGGCCTGGAGGTCTCCTGGACTTACAACTGATCCCTGGACTACAGAGACCATTTCCCCTGGAGAATATACCTGCTTTGGAGGGTGGAGTATTGTACCCTGCTGAGGTCCTTCTCCTTCCCAAACCCCAGGCTTCACCCCTAAATCTCCAGGAATTTCCCAATCCAGAATTGGCATCTCTGCTTTTTTATTTATTTATTTATTTATTTATTTATTTCATTTATATCCCGCCTTGCCAGTTATTCACCGGCTCAAGGTGGCTGGTGGTACTGCTCCTTCTTTACCCCCTCACAGGTCATGTTGTCAAAAAGGGCAAGGAGAAGAAGCAGCAGCAATGACGGGCTCCAGGGTTTGACATAGCCCCCTCCCTCTGGGGGTGATACCCTCCATGAGTCTCCAGCGGTTCTGACCCCCTTGCTGTTTGGTCTGCAGCACAATGGTCTCCATTCTGTGTAAAGCTTCACCACGTGCTTTCTGCATATCAAGGCAGAAGAGTAAGCAAGGGCATTCCCCCCCCTCCCCCCGGTAAGCTGGCAACCCTAGACTTCACTCACATCTCACAGCATCCCCAGAACGCTCCCAGAATTGGGAGTCTGTGAGGAACCAAAGCTCCACAGGCTGTTCCTCTGCCACACGACTCTTAGAGATTTAAACCCCTTTTTGCCCGGCTTGGAAAACCTGTGAGCAGCTTCAGCCAAAAACACAAAGAACCACTCCACAAGCAATACAGCACTGGTCAGGCCAGCAGGAGTTTGTTCACTTTTTGCTTTCTAGGGTGAGTTGAACAGGGCTGTGGCAGCACTGGTGACTGCAGAATGCTCTCCAGGCCGCATTGTACCCCCTGTGCTGTAGAAATACAGGAAAATGTTCAAACAAAGCATTGAGGTAGCAGGAGTAAAGTGTTCTTTGAAGACAAAGGCATTTACAAGATTGGCATATCCTACCAAAATCACACTCAAATGGATGCATCAAGAGTCCTGGGTGAGAGCTGGTGCTGCACAGTGGTTAGAGTATCAGACGAGGCTCAAATCCCCACTTGTGCCATGGAAGCTCACTGGATGACCTTGGGTGAGCCAAAGACTCTGAGCCTAACCTACCTCACAGAGTTGTTGTGAGACTAAAGTGGATGAGAGGAGAACAATGTAAGCTGCCTTGGGGAGAAAGACAGGGTACACAGTTCATTTATTCAATTTTTATTCTGTTGGAACATCAAGGAGCTCAGAGTGATATAACTGGTTAACACCCCCCCCATCCCCTCAACAGCCCTGTGAGTAGGGCTGCCAGCCCCCAGGTGGGGCCTGGGGATCTCCCGCTTTTACAACTGATCTCCAGCTGACCGAGATCAGCTCCCCTGGAGAAAATGGCTGCTTTGGAGGGTGGACTCTATGACATTGTATGATGCTGAGGCCCCTCCCCTCCTTAAACCCTGCCTTCTCCTGGCTCCACCCCCAAAGTTTCCAGGTATTTTCCAACCCAGACTTGGCAGCCCTACCTGTGAGGTAGGCTGGGCTGAAATATAGTTATGCTAGTTTGGACAGGCCACAGTTCTGATCTAGCAAGAAGCTATGACAAAATTGGGGTTGCCAGCTCTGGGTTGGAAAATTCCTGGAGATTTGGGAGTGAAGGTGGGGAGAGTGGGGGTTGGGGAGGGACCTCAATGGGGTATAATGCCATAGAAATCATCCTCCAAAGCTGCCATTTTCTCCAGGGAACCAATCTCTGTTGTCTGAGGATCAGTTGTAATGCTGGGAGATCTCCAGTCCCCATCTGGAGATTGGCAACCTTAGAATCTGATTGTCAGAGCTAGGTATCTGCCGAATGCTTGCAAGTTCACCACTAAAGGCTTTTTCAAAAAGAAAACTTAAGACTTTTCTACCAGCAGGTGGGGTTTGCATTATATCATGAGTTTGCAGCCTGGTAGCTTTTAGATCCCATATTTCTCTCTAGAGTGTGGCGGGCGGGCTGGCGGCGGCGGCGGCGGGGGGGGGCTAGAGAATTTTGTACCTGTACATACAACTTTCAGTCTGACACTGATGTTTTGTGTGAGAGGGGAGACTAAACTCCTTCCCAAATGCCAAAAGTACCATTCCACGCTGATCTGTGCCCACACTGCCTCCTTTGTTTTCTCTGCCCCGCTTTGCCACTCGTTGGTGGAGCGCAAGGTCAAAACATAAGATGGTGTGTTCAAGATGAACGTAAATATTGGATTTTCCATTGTGGTTTCAAGCATGGCAGCAGTGAATGTACCTCTCATAGAGGAGCCTATACAGAGGTCTCTTTCATCGTTTGGAGCTGATGCTCAGAGGACAGACTTCTCAAAATAAGGGGAGGGGGGAAAGGCTTACTGCCAGGTTCCAGGCCTCCAAACATTAAAAAGTGGTTGGAACCATAGGGACTGGGAACTTGCCTGACAGAGCCATTTGTATCCTGGGGAAGATATTTTGGGACAGACTGTCATACACTGCATCTTGACTCTTTTGTTTTTCTGGACCAAAGGGCTGATGTAAGCTCAGAGTGTGAGGCCTGAAGCAGGCCTCAGCAGCTTGTGTGATCCAGCATGAATATCCCACAGGGATAGGAGATAGGGTTGCCATCCCCCTGATGGGGGCGGGGGTTCCCCCACTTTTGGGGGCCCAATCCACTGATAGCCAGCTGGCTGGTGGGGGGAGCCCTGCCCCCAAAGAGCCCCGTCTCACCTGATGTGCCTGGCGCAATGACATCACCTGGAGGTAACGTCATCACACCAGGCACATTGCGTGGGGGACGCTCTACCATTTGGGTCAGAACTCTATGGTTAACATAGTTTTTTTGCTGAAATGCTGGAGTGTCCCCTGCACAATATGCCCGGAGCAATGACATCACTTTCGGGTGATCATTGTGGTGCACACACTTTACACACACACCAGAAGATCCTGGGCCCAGGCAGGAGCACTCCCGCCGGCAGCCGGTAAGACCTGGCAACCCTGAGGAACTGTACAAATTTAGCAAAGGGCAGTTATTCCTGAAGGTGTGTTTACAGGCAGAGCTGGTCCAAGACGGAAGCAGAAAATCTAAAGATGCTTCTCTCCATCCCTGTATACTCAGCCCATCCAGGACTGATGGTGCAGACTGTCAGACTCTTGAACAAAGTTACTCCCAACAACAATCTCTTGGCAGTGATTTGTTTATGGAGAAGTAAAGATGTGTCAAGCTAAGATGGTCCCATGTCAGAACTGACCCGGTTGGTGCCAGTTCAGAAATTATACACTGTTCAAACAAGCCCCCCCAGTGTCCTATCCAATCAATCCATTCATTCAGCCCGCCTAAATCTAAAGTGCCTCACAAGCCCTCCTTCCCCCACTTGCAATCCTAAGGTTATTTTATCTACAACAGGCCATCCAGTAGAGACAGGCATCCAAGGTCATCCGGAGGCCTCTCAAGAAAAGAGTTACCAAGCCACATAAGCAAAGCAGCTCTCTTACACACACATTCGCACCAAGCACCCCCCCCCCCCCCCAATGCCCACATTCAGAGTTCACACAGGAAAAGGACATACAGTGCACACAGAATACACAAACTCATGGCAAACGAGGACCTGAGTTTGACACAGACAAATTGGTGTGTTGCTGTTGGTGTGTTAAGGAAAAAATATGGTTGCCAGCCACTGTGGGATTTTTGTACTGTGGCACTATTCATGCTAAGCAGCCATGCGTGTCCAGTGCAGGCCCACCATTTCACACAGTGCAGCTGCTGACCTATATTTGGAAGTATTAGCACAGGACAAGTATTGGACAGGATAATTGTTTTCCTCCTATATTTTTAACAGTCCTCACACTGTAGCGTGTTTTGTTTTTTAAAAAAGCCAAGGAGGAGCCGTTGCACCATAAAAGAACTTGATGGCATACCGCCTGGAGTCAAGACTCCTGCAGTGGATTGTTGTGAGGTTGCTGCCTCGTCATCAAGCAAGAATGAATTTGGCCTAAAGGGAATGGAGCCCTGGCCTGTGACAAAAGCATTCTAGTGTTCCTTAATGACTGTGGATGTTTCTTCAAGAGATCCTACTTGTTAGAAGATGGTTCCCCAGGGACTGTGTTCAGGCATCCATCAGAACTTGGAAGAGGTGACCCCCCCCCCCCCCCCCCCATGAAGGGAGATTTGTGTTTGTGTCTCTCGGTGTGTAAAAAAAGCAGTTCTGATTATAGAAGAGGGACAGACAGACAGAGATCAGGGCCGACTTACCCATTAGGCACCGTAGGCACAGTGCCTGGGGCCCACAAAAAAAAATAATTTCTTTTAAAATCAGAAGGAAAAAACGCTAGAATAAAAAAAAATGTATAGGTAACACAGAAATTACCCAAGTAAAAAACTTTAAATATCCAGGCATCACCTTTCAGTATAATTTAAATTGAGTGACCCATAGATCTCGAATCACCCCTGCAGCTCAGTGGGCTACTGCCCCGCTCAAACTGTTCTTCTTCACTCACGGCAACCAGCAGGGGCCTGCCGCCATCACGATTTTTGAAGCCGAAATTCTACCGCAGATGCTTTATGGCATCCCAATCTGGATAAAGTCATTCAACAGCAACTTAGAGAAAATTCAGGCAAGATATTTCCAACAACTTTTAGGAGTGTCTAATTGTGCACCGTATTCGGCACTTTGTATAGAATTGGGCCAGCATCTT
The DNA here is from genome assembly GCA_029233225.1 of Lepidodactylus listeri. NCBI lineage: Eukaryota > Metazoa > Chordata > Lepidosauria > Squamata > Gekkonidae > Lepidodactylus > Lepidodactylus listeri. The sequence continues at coordinate 5,944,181 of JARCFY010000020.1, read as the reverse complement.
ATTGAAACAAGAATTTGGCTAATAACCTTTAAATATTGGCTCAAGTTACATTTTAAAATTTCTTCAAACTCTTTACTTTCAAGGATAAAAAGTGATCTGTATAGACCTGGCATTCATCTATCAAAAAGAAAATCCAACAGTTGGGCTTTTCAATCGATTTCTTCAATGCCCTTCAATGAATCTGCCATCTTTCGAACCATTAAACAAAGGCTTTTTGACCTAGAATTTCATAAACTAAAACCTCTGCAGCCTTATTTTTCTTCTCAGGCCAAACTAAACCTCTCCATCCAGCAACATAAAATGGCCAGATACTTTTACAACATAGATCACCCTTCTCATCATGGAACTTTTATATTGGCCCAACTAAAAATTTTCCCCTCAAAAATATCAACTTGTCGATATAACAGAAGTCCCTTTCCATGAAAGGCCGTGTATCTGTAACCTCTAAAATCAATAGATTCAATCCATCATATCATCTTGGGCTGCGATCACACGCACAATTAGACCCAACATAGGTGCAAATGCTGGGCGGATTTAATGGGAGCAATCAGACAACAACATCTGGGAAGTGCCTCGCAGCCGTCAACAACCCATTTTGCTCCACTGCAGAAGCAGAGTTAAAAGACACCAGGGAAAAACTGGTAGTAAATAGATTGGGATGGGCCACGGACGGACTTTCTCCTGTCTGATTGCTCCAGCACGCTCTCATGGCATCGGGATGGTCTGATTAGGCCATCCCAACTTCGTGCCATTGTTTCCCTCCCCCCTTCGCAGTATGCACATCATTGCAAACTCCATAGGGAGCCCTCAGTGTGGAGGTGCAATTAATCGATCTTTCATTTAAGCACATGGGAGGGAAATGGGACAAAAAAAAAGACTCACCCACAGTTGCATCTGATCACATACTGACGGACTGTGCCCGCAGCTTCAAAGGGAGGTGTGATTGTGCAATTGCGGGTCAAATTCCGCCAGAGGAAATGGCCTCTCTTTCTCCCCGCTTTATCTTGTGCGTGTGACTGCAATCTTGGATTGTTAATTGCACACAGGTCCACGTAAGAAATTCCTTTCCTCTCCACTATACCCTAAACATTGTCTTAACAATGACAGAATAATCCAGTGTCTATTATATGACACAAACCTGGACATCACAGCTCTGGTCGCTAGGTTCTTGGCTGGTTAAAGATAGCTACAAGCTTTCTATATGATCTGCCCTATTTTGCTGTCTCTGTAATGCCTTCCTGCTCAAATCTCAGGAGCATGAGGTCTGTTTCTCCAGGATCCTTCCTTCTCATAATGCTCCAGTGATATTTAAACACAGGGCCGACTGACTTTGAGGTGTAAAATAACCTTGTTGTTGTTCCTACAGATGTAATCCTGGCATCCAAATGTGATTGAAACAGGCAGCAGAGTAAGAAGACTTGGGTTGCTAACCTCCAGGTGGAACATACAGTTCTCCTGGAATTGCAATTGATCACTGGACCACAAATATCAGTTCCCCTGGGGGGGGGGAAAGCAGCTTCTAAGGGCATCACATCTCTGTTGAAGTCCCTCTCCAAATCTTCAAGAATTTTTCAACCTGGAGTTGGCAATCCTAATTTAGTCACAGATCAGTTGTAATTCTGGAAGTCCTCAGGCCCCTCTTTGAGTTTGGCAACCATACTGGTTGTCCTTGGGCTAGTCATTCTTTGTCAGTGAGGCAGGTTAACCTTACAGGAGTGTTGTGAGAACAGAGTTCTGGTTTTGGAGATTCTAATGGCAGGCGTGCTCCTTCGGTGCTTCGATAGGAGCAGCCCATAGCATGGCGGATGGGAGGGGTTCCAGACAATTCTGGACCCCCTGCCCCAGAGCCCTTGTAGAGGGGGTCTCAGCCTGGGGCATGAGGGGTGCCTCTCCTGAGGCTGCAGCCAAGGGATCGAGGCTCCCTTTTGCTCCAATAGGTCCTGCCACCGTTACGCCATCACGGCATCAAGAGGCGCACACCGGTGGAGCGAACAAGTGGTCTAGTGAGCCTGCAGAGTCTTTCTTACCTTGACAACCGTTATGGAATAAAATGTGAGTGAAAACTCCCTTCAACTGGACATGTAGTTAAGTGGTCATCTGAAGCCCCGACTTGCAATGAGGGAGGAGGAGAGAGTTCAAAATCCAACCCCCGCAAATATAAAGCAAACTTTAAAACAGAGATATGGGCAGGAGCATCGGCATTTTTCGATTTGACCGAGTAAAGTATGGATCTATATAAAGCAGCAACATAAGTAAACTTTCTCTGGCTTTTAAAAACTTTCCCTGAATTGTAAACCATGACTAATCGGGCAGAAAAAATGGTGATGAGAACAAAGCCCTCTCCAGGATCTACCAAACCAGTACTTCTGGCTCCTAAACTAGAAGTGACCACTGACTTTCCTAACATGTTGGCTACAGCATTGCGCTTTCTGCTGGACCAGAGGACTAACCTCAACAATAACTTTGAAACACTCCAAAAACAACTTAAAGAGACCAATAAAAATACTGAGGAGACAGCCAAATTTGTGAAAAAAGTTGAAACCAAGACAAAAGCAATTGACCAGAGACTTGAGGTGGTGGAGAAAGAGGGAGTTTCTGATAAAGATCAGCTTTTAAGACTCCAAATAGAAAAATCAGCCTATGTTCTGAGATTTCAGGGTGTCCCTGAGCAAAAAGGTGAGAATCTGAAGAAAACTTGAAGCAGTGGCCCCAATGACAAGTGTAAAAGTGGATATACTCCAAAGCAAAATGGATATGGTTTATCGAACATATCCAGAATCCATCAAGGAAAAAAAAAACCTGCCTGGAGAGATACTTGCGAGATTCTCTAAAAGATCTACAAGAAATGTAGCCTTAAAAATCAGCCTTAAAAATCAAAGACAAAGAAATCAGAGTCTTAAAAGACATTTAATTTGAGATAAGAAAAAAGAGAAAGATATATAGTGGCTTAACTAACTTTTTACAGAAAAACTCCACTCCCTACAGATGGATATTACCTGAGGGACTTGTTTTCAATTATAAAGAGAAGAAAGAAAAGATTGACTCTGTTGTAAAAGCAAAGTGGTTTTTTGAGAAGCAGCAAAGTTCAGCAAAAGAAAAAAGAGCAGCAGAGGAAGAAGAAGAAAATAGCACACATGATCCAGAAAGTCCGGAAAGCTCTCTGAGTACTGCCCTTGAGAGAACAGCTCTGAAAGGACTTATGACTGACCCAAGGTCACACCAGCAGCTGCATGTGGAGAAGTGGGGAATCAAACCTGGTTCACCCAGATTAGAATCCGTGCTCTTAGCCACTACACCAAACTGGCTTCAAGGTGTACCTTAAAGGATGAGCAAGATAAAAATATACCATACATAAGGTAAAGAAGACATGAAGCTTCGTGTATACATCTTGCAGGAAATTCTCTCATGTACAAAGCTGCTTGGTGGTGGACACTTAAGGCGTGTGTATGTGTGCTGTGAGGAAAAAAACAAGTTAACAGAGCGCTCTCTCTCTCTCTCTCTCTCTCTCTCTCTCTCTCTCTCTCTGTGCCACATTCAGCACATAACAGCTCTCTCTGTCAGTGGCTTGCAGGACCATGAATGTGCTCTTTGTTAAACGCATGTAGACAGGATGTACTTAAGGGTCCCGACTCAGACCTTACTGAATGCTGTATATGCAGAAAGGAGCCCATGAATATATGTTAAGTTCTCTCAGTGGGGTAAACAGTGGCTCCTTGGGGCCATTTCAGGTTGGGAATCCGTGCACAGGGGAAGAAGGCTTAAGTCTCCTCTCCTGAGGTAGTGTGGTCCTGATCTGAATCAGACATCTACATGCCTGGGAACTCCCTGCAGATATCTAATAGGAAGTGGAGACAGGATCTGGGGCAGACATGTAGAGAAATGTGTTCTTTTTTGGAGGTTTGGATTGAACAAAACCTTCACATCTAGTTTTTCTCTCTCCCTTGGTAGAGAACAGTCAGGAGAAGGAGGAGAAAAGTCAATTCAGTTGCTTGCCAACCTCATTTAAAGAAATGCTAGTGGGGGATAATGGGATAGTCAGACTCCCCCCACCTCCAACTAGAATGATGGTATCTTGCAGGGACAAAAAAAAAAAAGGAGGGGGGGAGAACTTAACCCTGAAACCTGGTAACTGGAACCTAAAGAGGTAAGTCAAACAGAATAGAGGGCCAACAATAAAAACTTAATATATATAATATAAAAAGATACATGTATTTATTAACAAAGAATTAAAAAACATATAAGGGCCCAATCACACCTCATATAAAAATACCAAAGTCTTACACACAAGGGCCAATGGCCTTGACCTGACCTGTATAGTGTGAGATTGTCCCAATAAATGCAGTCCACAACAGGTCTCCTTAAACAGAAAGTCCTTTATTTGCAGAAAAGCTCTTGTTGGTCAAATATACTTCTTCTGTTAGTAATGCCCAAGCATAGTGATACAACTATAATTATACCTAATATGAAATGACCCCCCCCCCTTCATGTCTCACCAATCATATAGCTGAATTATTGGCGCCCAAATATACTGGCCCAAAGTTCCCAAAGAAAGCGCGGCAAAAGATATTCCCAAGGAAAAACACCGGTATGGGGCGGAAGTTCCCAGGAACAGATTTTAGCAACGCAGCACCTGTGGAGAAATAACATGTAGCAGGCAGCTTCCAACTCAAGGCCATGAGCTGGTGTAAAACGGGCTAGAGATAATGCTGGAAGCTAATGAGCAGCAAGCGAGTGCAAAGCCAGCAGGAAGCCAAGAAGCACATTCCTAAGGTGGGAGTCACATCCCTGATGCTATCTCCCGTCCGGGATCAAAAGGAATGCATGTGAGATTCAAAGCAGTAGCAATACCACATATAACCAAACATCAGTAGAACTCACTGGTAATGATAATTGACAGGTGTGTAACGACTGACAGGTAGGCAACAGAACTTATTGGCAGTGCTAACTGACATATAGGCCTTCTTCAGAGGTCAAACACAATGAAGAACAAATTGGCTTATATCATAATACAATACAATCATACAATTATGCAACATGGATACAAGATGAACCAGAAAAGAATTTCTGTAAACAAATTTAAAAATTTGAAATTAAAGACATATAATAAAATGAATAAACAATACCTATATTCTACTAAAAAACATATTGACTTACTTCCAAAGTGAAACCAATAGGCACAGAATAAAAGTATAAATGGGGCCTCCAAAGATGCAATCACATCCCAAATGATATTTCACTGATAAAAATCTAGAAACAAAAAAATGTATAAATCAATGCAATCTACAGTACTGAAACCTAATTCAAAAAGTAATTAATAAATAAAATTATTTTGTTACTTCTGATCCAGAAAGTGCCTTCCAATGATTGTTAAGCCAAAGCGTCCTCAGTAAAATTGTCCCTTTAGCAAAGAGCAGTGCTGATAGACTAAAGTGCTGGAGCTTTATACCAGGTGAAAGATGATGCAGTCCTTATGGAATGCCTTGAAATAGTCATGTGATTGCACATCCCACATACAGCACAACATTTGAAACTACAAAACATTTAAAACTACAAAACAATACAAATTGCAAACTAGATGTTAAACTGTCAAAAAATCATACCACACACCAATTCACCTGTTCACTTAGACCATATGGGGTTAAAGTTTTAAGGGCATGGATCCAAAACATTTCTCTGGTTTTCAAGTGCTGAGTCATCTGCAGATTGTTGCAAGGTCGAACATACTCCAGAAAGAGAAGTCTCTGTCACTGTGCCCAGCTGTAACAAAGTGTTCAGTGAGGGGAGCATTTTTTCTTCTTCGTCTGATGCAACTTCTGTGTTCTGTGATCCTAATCGGTATCAGCCTTGAAGTGCAACTTATGTACATTTTTTCACATTTACAGATGATGCCGTAGATAAGACCCTTTGAGTTACAGTTGAAAAATGATCTAATACAATACTTTTTCTGCTTAGCTGAATCACAGCAAAAGTTTGTACCTAGCATCAAATCACAGACCTCACATCTTCCACAGGGAAAGTTGCCAGTTGGTAAATTTTGTCCATCTATTCCCCTTTGTATTGCTGGAGAAGATTTTAAGCTGCTTCTCACTAATATATCTTTCAGATTTTTAGATCTCCATTAGGCAAAGAGAGGAGCAGTCTCATATGAAGGAATATTGTTAATAAATGCCAATGTTTTCTAATAATGTTACTGACCTGAGCTGATCTTCCATCATAAGTCAATGGAATAATAATTTCCTATCAGACTCACCTTGTCTTTTCTTAGGTATTAAGAGGGAAGAGGACCTACTGGTATTTTTTGCCTTATGGAAAGTGTCAGAATCTGCAAATTCAGCCAATGTATTAGCCAGCTATAGAGTTAACTTCTTGCCTGCATGTCTTTAACTATCTTGTGTATCTAAAGTGTCTTTGAACCTATGTAACCATAATGCATTGTGTCTGTCTTGACCGGGAGGTGACAACCATGATTTGCGAGAACAAGGAGGCCTCACATCCCTGCCTCCGCATTCCAGCTGCTCCGGCAGTAACTTCAAGGGGAGGATGCTTCTCATCTCTTATCAAATGCTAAAGAACCTTGGAGCCATTGATTGTTATGTGAACTCAAAAACATCTGAGGGGTCGGGTTTGGGAAAGGAAATTTACTGCTTAACACCTCACTTTTTTCCTGTGAGAACCAAACGGTCAAGACACCTTTTAGCCCGCCAATTTTCCCTCCAGGGGATTGGCTACCTATGGGTAATTCAAACTCCTTGGAATGGTATAATAGACCCGCTTGTATTATTTGTCTCATCTCTGACAATAATCCGAGATGCTGTACTAATGTAGGAATAGGTAATAAAGAACTGTGGTTAACCAACCAAGATCTGATCCTTGACTACTTTGAGCAGAACTCTCACAGATTGTCAGAGATCTGTAATTGGGACTCAGCCGTTCCTGACCATGTCAGACGACGACGCGGTCCCCCTCAGACCTACTACTCCCGAAGAGACTCCCGTTACCCCGAAGGATCTGGGGAACGGGGGTGGTGGCGGCGGAGGAGGTCCCGAAGTGCCGGTGACCACGAGCCAAGGGGCTCACTACATCCCGCGCCTGATTCCTCACCAGAGCGTGACCCCCAAGTACGCCTGGAGCCATTTCGGTCGTCGGACCGTGGATTCGTGGGTGCACGACCGGAAAGGGGTAAGGGTTTCGCTCACCGGGGACCAGCTCGATCGAGGGAGACCGAGTTACCTCGGAGACGACCGCGAGCCGATCTACCGTGGAGAGCCGTGTCGCCCGCCTTTCGAAGGAGAGGGGACGGGTCCGTATGGGCCCGATCCGTACCGCGAGGAGCAGACGGTCCCCTTGGAGCAGATGATGGGAGAGTTGCGGCTTCAACTCACCGCCGAGCTCCGCGAGTTGGCCCTCGATCTCCAGCACCAATTTCGAGATGCCATGAGGGCAGTGCAAGGAGCTCTCCCTGGTCAGGGGGTAGGAGCCCCACAACAGCCGGCGGCCCCCGGAGGGGTTCCGGTTCAGCCGCAGGTGCCCGCTCAGCCGGCACAACCAGTCCAGCCGGTCGTTCCGGTTCCGGTACCAGGGCCCGTTCCAGCACCCGCCCCGGTCCCGGCCGCTCCCGCCGCCCGCCCAGCCCCCTCCGACCCTTTGACGACCACTTTCGATGGGGACCCGGAGAAGCTGCGTTTCTTCATGCTGGAAATAGGGAGATTCCTGGACAGCTGGGGCCACCTATATCCCACCGAGAGGGAACGGATTGGTTACATAGGGTCCAAGCTGAAAGACACTGCCAGCGATTGGTATGTGAGCCTGCACGACAACCCAGGACCTGAGTTGCGTTCCCTGAATAACTTCATGTGGGCTCTCCGCCATCAGTTCGAAGACCCCCTGGGGGAAGAAAAGGCCCGTAACCAGCTAAGGAAGCTGTTCCAGGGGAGGTCGACGGTGAGAGATTACACCGACAAGTTCCGTCGCATCGCGGCCAAGATCCACGGATGGCCGGAGGAGTTGTTCATGGAGAAGTATTGGGAGGGCCTGAATCCGGAGATTTACGAAACCGTGTTGTTGGGGGGCCGCCCGGGCACCTTGGCCACCTGGATGAGAGCTGCCATCGACATGGAAGAGCGATTCGCCCTGATCAAGATGGGAGCTTCGGTGACGGCCTCCAGCAAAGCAGCCCCCCGAGCGAAGCCCCGATCCAACGTGCAAGACGTCCGGGATGCTAGGTTTCGGCAAGGGCTGTGCATGAAATGCGGGGAGAGTGGCCATTTCGCCTCCGCTTGCCCACGAGGGGGGGGAAAAGGCCCGAAGACTTCAACACCCGTAGGGGGAGGCACCCCTAGCCGGGGAAAGACGCCAATGAAGCCCCGGGCGCTGCAGCTGGAGGGAATGGCCAGCGACCAGGGGGAGCTGGAGCTGATGGAGACACAGATGTCGGGAAACTCCAACGGCCTGCAGTGAGCGGCGCAGAGCTGCAGGTCCCCCGCCAAGAAGCGCCATCTCCGGTGAGCATCCCTGGCCCCTTGTTATATATGGTAGTGACGGTGGTGACCCCTGGTTCAGGTACCCACATGAGGGTACGAGCGCTAATTGACTCTGGGTGTGCGCGAGACCTGATCAGCCCCCTGGTAGTGGAAGGGCTCGGTCCAAACGTCACCCCATTAGTAGAACCCTTAAAGTTCACTCAAATGGATGGGTCGGAGATGAAAGAGGAATGTATAGCCGAGACTGAGAGCCTGATTTTGGGGACGGGGGAACACTGGGAGAAGCGTGCTTTTGTCATCACCCCAAACGCCCAGTTCCCTATGGTGTTAGGCAGCCCGTGGTTAGGGGCGCACGACCCTTATATTAAATGGAGCGAAGGGAAGATCTCGTGGGTGGACGGCCGCTGCCTCACCCATAAATGGGACCCGGCGTGGGGACCCGGGCCCCCGACCCCCCCTTCCCCGGCCCCAGCGCTCGCGCTCACCCCCACCATGGTACCCAAGGAGTACAGAGATTTGCTGGAAGTGTTCAGCGAGACTGAGGCGGACGAGTTGCCCCCCCACCGACTGTCAGACTGTGCCATAGAACTGCTCCCTGGAGAAAAACTCCCAAAAGGGAAATTATACTCCATGAGCCCGTTGGAGCGGGAAGAGTTGCGAAAGTTCTTGGACAAAAATCTAGCGCGCGGATTCATCCGCCTAGCCAAATCCCCTTTTGCCGCGCCGGTGCTCTTCAGAAAAAAAAAGGATGGGGGTTTGCGATTATGCACTGACTATAGAGGACTGAATGCGGTCTCCACCACCAACGCTTACCCCCTCCCTTTAATAAAAGACCTCTTGGCGGAAGCTGCTAAGGGGAGGATTTTTACCAAACTGGATTTACGAGATGCCTATTTCAGGGTGTGCATCAGGGAAGGGGATGAATCTAAGACTGCGTTTAATACCCCCCTGGGACAATTCGAATATCTAGTGATGCCGTTCGGCTTAAGTGGCGCGCCCGGGGTCTTTATGAGCTTAATCAACGAAGTGTTGCACAAGCACCTATTTAAAGGCGTGTTATGTTACATAGATGATATCTTGATCTATTCTACTGATAAGAAAGCACATGTGAAATTAGTCAGGGAGGTCCTCGCTACCTTGCTAAAAAATCAGCTATTTGTAAAACTGTCTAAGTGTGAATTCCACCGTGAGTCCGTGGACTTCCTGGGCTATCGCATCTCTCAGAAGGGGTTGGAAATGGACCCGGGGAAGGTGGAGGCGGTAGTGCAATGGGAGGCTCCGCGAACAAGAAAACAATTGCAGAGCCTCTTGGGGTTTTGTAACTTTTACCGAACCTTCATCAAAGACTTTGCTAAGGTTACTCTCCCCTTAACAGACTTATTAAAAACCAAGGGGAGAGGGCCCGAGGCAGGGAAGCCGGGAGAAAAAATAGCTTGGAACGGGGAGTGTCAGAGGGCGTTTGAGACTTTAAAGACTCTCTTTACTTCGGAGCCCATTCTGGCGCACCCTGACGAAACCAAAGAATTTGTAATCCATGTGGACGCGTCAGATGTAGCCATGGGGGGGGCCATATTACAAAGTGGTCCGGAAGGGAAATTGCACCCGCTGGCTTATATTTCGAAGAAATTTAACGAAACGGAAAGAAATTGGTCGGTCTGGGACAAAGAAGCCGCGGCCATTAGATTGGCGCTCACTACGTGGCAGCATTGGTTGGAGGGCGCGCAGACTCCGTTTGAAATATGGACTGATCACAAGAATCTGGAGGCGCTGCGCACTCAGAGATCCCTCAACGCCAAACAGCTGCGATGGGCCGATTTCTTCTCTAAGTTTAATTTCGTGCTCAAGCATTTTCCTGGGAAAGCTAACTCCTTGGCAGATGCACTGTCCAGATTGCCCCAACATGAAAGCGTCAAGGAAGAAGTGTTTGACTCAATGTTCTCCCCCCAGCAGTTGGGAGGGGCGGTGATCACCCGGAGCCAAGCAAAAAGAACTCAGTTAGACATTGGGAAGTGTGATTGGGGGGGGGATTATGCTCCGGAAGAGGTTGAGGAGTTGGAGACTCTGGAGGAATGCTCCAAGAGGGAGGATCAATGTTGGCTACATGGAGATAAACTGGTGGTGCCAAAAGTTAAACGTAAAGAGATATTGTTAACCTGCCATTCGTCTAAGCTCGCCGGGCACTTTGGCTTCCTGAAAACGCTCAATTTGATCCAGCGTCAATTCTGGTGGCCGCGCATGCGCCGAGACGTTTCCGACTTCGTCTCGGCTTGCCAGACTTGTCTAATGTGCAAAAAGCGGGGGGGGAAAGTTCCGGGCTTGTTGCACCCCCTACCCACCCCCTCAAGACCCTGGGAGGCCATCGCCATGGACTTTATCACCAATCTACCCCCCTCTAAGGGAAAAACAGTTATTTGGGTGGTGGTGGACACCTTCTCGAAGCAAGCGCATTTCACCCCTTTTAAGCAATTGCCCACCGCTAAAGGGATGGCCAAGGCTTTTTTCAATCACGTGATTAAATTACACGCTTTTCCGAAGAGAGTGGTATCCGACAGAGGAAGTCAGTTCGTTGCCAGCTTCTGGCGGGAGCTCCTAAAAATGATGGACATAGAACCAGCCCTGAGTTCGGGTTACCACCCAGAGACCGATGGCCAATCCGAACGAACTAATCAAATATTGGAACAGTTTTTGAGATGTTACACTAACTACCACCAAGACAATTGGGTGGAATTGTTGCCGTTTGCAGAATATAGTTACAACAATGCAGTGCACTCCTCCACGGGAGTCTCTCCCTTTATGGCAGTAGGGGGATTTGAGGGGAAACCGTTGCCTACCGTTGAGAATGCCCCCAATGCTTCCCCATCGGATTTTAAGAGTTGGTGGTCTAGTCTCCAGGACTCATGGCCATTAATAGGCAAAGCATTGGACCATGCCAAAGAGGATTACAAAAAATATGCTGATCGAGGGAGAGCACCAGGATGGGATCTCCAACCTGGGGACTCTGTCTATCTCTCCACCAAAAACATTCATGGGTTGCAGCCCAGCAGAAAACTAGGATGGAAATTTGTTGGACCTTATAAGGTGCTGCGCAAAATATCGGATGTGTCTTTTGAACTGGAATTACCTAAATCACTGAGTTCTGTGCACCCTGTGTTTCATTTCAGCCTACTGAAGAAAGATCCTGGGCCGAATGCTTGGCATCCAGCTCCTCCAGTTCCTCCTCCACTGATGAAGGAGGGGGCCCCTCACTTCGAGATAACTGAAATCCTCGATTCCAAGATGCGACGAGGCCGTTTATATTACTTAGTTAGATGGTTAGATTTCGGCCCGGAACACAACGAATGGATCCGTTCAGAACATGTGCATGCTCCTAAACTGACCAAACTGTTTCATAAAATGTTTCCTGACAAAGCTAGGTGAAGTGAATTATGAGGAGGGCAGGGTGTCAGAATCTGCAAATTCAGCCAATGTATTAGCCAGCTATAGAGTTAACTTCTTGCCTGCATGTCTTTAACTATCTTGTGTATCTAAAGTGTCTTTGAACCTATGTAACCATAATGCATTGTGTCTGTCTTGACCGGGAGGTGACAACCATGATTTGCGAGAACAAGGAGGCCTCACATCCCTGCCTCCGCATTCCAGCTGCTCCGGCAGTAACTTCAAGGGGAGGATGCTTCTCATCTCTTATCAAATGCTAAAGAACCTTGGAGCCATTGATTGTTATGTGAACTCAAAAACATCTGAGGGGTCGGGTTTGGGAAAGGAAATTTACTGCTTAACACCTCACTTTTTTCCTGTGAGAACCAAACGGTCAAGACACCTTTTAGCCCGCCAATTTTCCCTCCAGGGGATTGGCTACCTATGGGTAATTCAAACTCCTTGGAATGGTATAATAGACCCGCTTGTATTATTTGTCTCATCTCTGACAATAATCCGAGATGCTGTACTAATGTAGGAATAGGTAATAAAGAACTGTGGTTAACCAACCAAGATCTGATCCTTGACTACTTTGAGCAGAACTCTCACAGAAAGCCTCTTTAACAGTTCTAGAAGAGTAGCCCCTGTTTCTAAATTGGCCCATTAATATTTTAGCCTGTTGAACAAAATCAGAATACTGGCTACAGTTTCTCCTAAGCCTCAACAATTGGGAATAGGGAAGATTCTGTTTTAGATGTGGTGGGTGAAAGCTGTCAGTAGACAAAAAGGAGTTGGCATCTGTAGGTTTTCTATAGGTGCTGGTCTCTATTGCGTTTTCCACCCTTCTCATACTGACATCCAGGAAGTTAATTTCCTTATAATCATATTTCATTTCAAATTTGATAGTTTTATGCAGGCCGTTATGAACTCTTTAAATGCCAATAAAAGTTGAACCAAACCTTTTCAGAGTAAAAAAATGTCATCCAAAAATCTCTTAAAATCTCTGGTTGCAGTTTGAAATCTATTGGACTCTCACATAATGTTGTTTGCATTAAGGATGAATTGATTTTCAAATCTATTCATAAAAAGATTTGTCAGTTTCGGTGCAAATTTGCACCCCATTGCAGTCCCAGACACTTGCCAAAAGATTTTATTTTGAAACTGAAAATAATTCCTTTTCAAACAAATTTCAGCTATGTGGCATAAAAAGAAAGTGGAAGGATTAGAATCACTTTCCCTCATATCCAGTATAGTTTGAAGTACCTCTAGGGCCTTATTGTGTGGTATGTTAGTATATAGCAATACCACATCCAAAGTGACAAAGAGCATATCTTCGTGTTCCATCCTGATCTTGTTATATGTCCCAAAAAAATCCATTGTGTCCCTTAGATAAGTATTAATTTTTGTAATGAAAGGTTTTAAAAATTCATCTGAATAACTGGCCAGTGGTTCCAAAATTGACCCACATCCCAAGACTATGGGTCTGCCAGGAACCGGCAGTACCTCTTTGTGGATTTTGGGTAAAAGATAGAATTGTGGGGTTCTATATTCTCAGATGGTAATAGGAAGTCATAGGTGGATCCGGATATATAGCCTGCCAATACCATAATAATCTCCTTCCTAACTTTTTGAATTGGATCTTCTTTACTTACACTAAAATGTAGGGTACTATTAAGCTGTCTGTTAGCCTCCATAATATAGTCTGTTCTGTCCCATAAACCAAAGCACCCCCCTTGTCTGCCAGCTTAAAAATAACATCCTCAAGATTTTTCAAACTGTTCAAAGAATTTTTTTCTGCTCTAGTCAGATTGTGCTAGATTTTACTATTAGTATCATACATTTTACTTATATCCTCCATACAGAGTTTTGGAACAGAGTTTTGGAGGTTGAAAATCATAGAAAAATCTTTCCATGGAGACTTTAGGAAAAGCTTCTTTGACCTGCCTTATCCAGCCCAGGGGGAGGGCAAACAGAGACAATAAAACTCCTTGGCACAGAGTAGAAGTCTCTTTGGTGCTGTTTCCTTCTAGGAGGAAGGTGGTCTTCTACCTGGGCTGCTGCTGAAGGTAGCTATTGCCATCTGGGGGACTGCAGACCTGAACAAAGTTAATGGGAACCTTTTAGAACCACTGTAACATTTAAGTTAAGAAGCCTTCCTTAGAAAAACATCAGCTAGGGCATGTACAAGTGAGGACAGAGGAACTGTATGTTTACAGTTTTCTTTTGGATCCCTTGCTCAATCTGTTGCTGTGCTTAGAATATATCTGTGGGTATTTTCTTTTTAATAAATGTTTTATAACTTTTAATGCTGGTAGCTGTCCTCTGTATCATTTTGAACATGTTATTTTGAAAGGAGTACCAGGAGAAGGGGAGGGACAGTCATTTAGCAAATTGCTGTTCTCCAGTGGTGTGCAAATGCAGTAAGCTGTCCCTGTGGTAACCAGATGCCAGGTAGCAGGAGACACAGGCATGAGGCAAGGCCTTAGAATGGCAATACAGGAAGGGTTCCTGGGAACCCTGGCCCTCCCAGTGGGTAGTTGCTACTGGGGTCATTTCATATAAAAAGAGGAGCAGGCGCTCATTAGCATTACTTATTAGCATAACTTATTTGCATATGCCACACCCCCTGACATCACTGGAACTGTGTCAGAAGGCAACACCTACCGCTCAGGCTCCACCCCAAAAATGTCCAGGTATTTCCCAACTCAGAGCTGGCGAGTTTACCTACATAAGATGCATATAATAATATTAAATAATATTAAATACATAACCAAATTGATACATACAATGGGTATGTAGACTGGTTGGACAATTCCCCTAAATACTAATATCCAGATTTAGACTGTTTGGATTACTAGCTACGGGGGGGGGGGGGGGGAGATACATGTAGATCTGCCCTCGCAGGAGAGCTTGGACCTGAATAAAACTTGGTCTTAAAGGTGTTACTGGACTGTTTTGGATTGCTAGCTGGGGGGGGGGACATGCAGATCTGCCCTCACAGAGGAGGGAGAGCTTGTACCTGAAACAACAGGCACCTACATGAATAAATCCCCGTTCCCAAAGATGTCCTGGGAAATCATTAATTTAGGTTTCCAAATAATGGATGCTCATCAACCCAAACCTTGAGAGCCAGTTTGGTGTGAGAGCCAGTTTGGTGTAGTGGTTAAGTGCGCGGACTCTAATCTGGGAGAATCGGGTTTGATTCCCCACTTCTCCACTTGCACCTGGCTGGATGACCTTGGGCAAGCCATAGCTCTGTACCAGCTGTTCTCTCAAGGACAGCTCTGGAAAGAGCTCTCTCAGCCCCGCCTACCTCACAGGGTGTCTGTTGTGGGGAGGGGAAGGGAAAGGAGTTTGTAAGCTGCTCTGAGACTACAAGTGAAGGGCGGGGTATAAATCCAATCTCTTCCTCTTCTTCTTCTTAAAGGCTCTGCCTGAACTCAGGTTTCAGACAAAGCTACACAAGCATTAGCCTTGGAACCAGCCCCTAAATCCTATACTGACGTATTTTGAAAGGAAAGCCCCTGAGCTTCTGCAGAATTTGCCCCAAAGCAAAACTATTTTTAAGATCATCACAGGGGAAATAAGAGAAACGGGAGTTTTAAGTGCACAAACCCTTTAAACCTACAAAGTCCTCAACACAGTGGATTGGGGGAGGGGTTCAACCCCCCCCCCCCGCCCAGCTGATGGAGCCGCACTTCTAGCCTTCATCTGCCCAGAGAGTTAACTCCCTGCAGTCCAACCCTAAACATGCTCCCTCATAAGACACAGTACAACAAACAGAGCAAGGAAAATAAAATGTGTGTGTGTAGGTGTGTGTATCCCTTCCTCTGAACTTTCCTTAAGCTTTCTCTATCCTGCCTGCAAAAATCCTGGATGGCTTTTTGCATCTCTTGGAGCAGCTGCAATGCTCAGAATACTCTCCTGGGAGCAAGCCCAGTAGGAATCTGAATGCAAGACGCATGTCTCCTCTGATCCCTACTCCAGTCTGCTTGGTGCGGTTGACTCCCAGGATAGCGCTCTAGTCAGCATCGCCTGCAGGGGCTTTTTCCCCTGGGTCTCCTTCTCCCCTCCAGGGACCCAACCTTCATGCCGGGACCCGGGCAGTCTCTCTCCCGTACCTGGGAGAGGATGTTCTTCTAGTTGTCCGCCTCATCCTGCAGTGGGGCACTGGCGGCGGCAGCAGTGGCAGGGCTGGCCCTGGGGTTGGCGGAAGCGGAGCCTCACCACACCATCAGGAGTGCCACCGAGCAGAAACCAAGAACCCTATCAGTGTAGCCCCACACCTGCAGTACTGAGATAAGCTTCTAGCTGGCTGGTCTCATGGAGAGAGAAGCCTCTTAGAATGTAGAAAGAAAGGGAAATGTTTAGGCAAGGCAGGGGAGTTGGAGACTCATGTCTGCCTCCGTTGAAACCGGAACTGGATCTCCTGGTTTAGCAATTTATAACAATGTTTCCAAATGTTTTTTTCAAACTTCTGAAAAGATATATTGTGCCTGTTCCTTTCTCTATCAGAAGTTTGAAAAAACATTTGGAAACATTGTTATAAATTGCTAAAGTTTTGTGGGGTTAGAACAAATTCTAAAAGCCTCAAAAACCTTGAATAATCTTTTATAAAATGCATATGTGTTTGTCCCTATAGATATATTGTGCCTGTTCCTTTCTCTATCAGAAGTTTGAAAAAAACATTTGGATTTGGATAAACATTGTATTTAAGACTTACTTTTATTATTATTCTTTTGGTACTTGCCCTAAATTAAATTTGTTACGTTATTTGTAATTTTATTAATATTATATTTAAGGACTGAAAACCCGGTTCAAATGAAGTTTTTCCCACAAAATGAAGATTTATTCCGGAAACCTTCGTTAACCTTACTCAGCCTTACTCTATTGTTTTCACTTGTTCGTTGTATAAATTCCTACATTGTATGTTTCAGTTTTTCACTATTTAATATAAAATTGTATAAAAACTTTTGCCAGATTTCTCGGAGGGCAAGGCAGAACAGAGCCTGCAAACTAGATGGCCTGTTCCACCACACATGTAAACAGAGTAAGGTATAGTTCATCCTTTATTTCAACCATCCTTGTTGACCTCTTTTCCCCCCTTTCCCCTTTGTTGATATCTTTAAAAGTGCAGCACTGAGAACTGGACATGTTTTTCCCCTGGCCTCCTCTCCTTATGTGTTAGCTCTGAGAGTGGTGTTGTGGTTTGACAGGAAGAGACAGCCTGGCGTGGTGGTGAGAGCTTTGGCCCAGGATCTTGGAAACTGGGTTTGAGTCTCCACTTCGCCATGGAAACTTACTGGGTGAACTAGGGCCATTCACATATGCTGAGCCTAACCTACCTCACCAGATTGCTGTGAGGATAAAATGGAGGAGAGGAGAATACTGTAAGTCCATTTGAGTCCCCACTGGGGTGGCAGATGTGGTAAAAATTGAAATGAAATAAATAAATTAACTGTGCAGTGGCTTTCTCTTAAAGGGGTCCCCAGTTCCAGGCTTTTCTGTCTTTGGTGGAACAGAAAGGAACCAGAGCCCGGGGCAGATGTTTCACTGAGCATTGGCATTGGGTGGCAAGATGTTTACCCTGGTTAAAAAAAGAGAACCAGAATTTTTGTACTGCATTTTTTGTGTGCACTGTTTCTTGTTTTTGTAGAGGTTTCATGGTTTCATTACATGTTTTTGTAGCCCTTCTTAGACTTTATAGTGGCATGTACTGGGAGCCCCTCCGTTTAGCATATTGGGAGCAGGTCCTCAGGGTGCATGCAGTCGCCATGCTTTGTGAACAGGACAGTGTGCATATTTGCCAGTCATTTATGGCCTGTGTCAAATCCAGTGGTTAGTTTGTGCATGCCAGAGCTGGATGTGCATGGTAAATATTCCTGTTCCCACAACAAGGCAACCTCACATATTGGAAGGATCTAAGCTCAGTTGCTATGCTCCTGATATGTGCCATCGTGAAGCCTGGAAAGGGCTTGTGAACCACTTTGAAAGCTGTGGCTGCATAGCAAGTATGGAAGTTTTGTCAAATAAATATTCAGGTTCAGACCTGGGGGTCCTGCAACATTGCTGCATCTGGATTTTTAACAGGCATTTGTCCGGGCATTATTCTTTCAAGCGCTGCTTTTAGGAGATAGCCTGACTCTTTTGTATGTTTTTTTTGAGCCAGCATGCTTTAATGCAAAGATTGTTTTTGTTTGATATCACGGTGTGAGACATGCAATAATAAATCAGACTCTGGGGTGGAAATAAAACCTTGTGATCACACACTTCATTTCAGCCTGAGCTAGCACACCTAATATGGCAATTTTTGCCAGCATACCTTTTGTGAGGAGTTTTATCTTTTAAAAAATGCAGTAAAACGTGCTGAATCTGCATTCCTAGGTGAAACAGTTTGATCTCACAGGGTGTGTGTGGGGGGGTGAGTGTCAGTCTGTGAAACGTTTCAGGACAAAAAGGAAATGCTTTTGCCTGTTTGTTTGCAGTTTTTTGCAACTGGGTTGCAATGTGTGTTACAGTTTGTGGGTGTGTTGGTTTTTACTGCATATGTTGTATACGCTCCACCTATTCCCAAAGCCCTAGGCTTACATCTCTTAGGACCACAGCTGTGTGCATCTCATGATTCTGTGTAGGGGTGTGCATTCGGATCTACCTGAGCTGAAAATACACCTGAAATATACCTTATTGGTATTTTTTGGGTATATTTTGGAATCTCAAGTATATCCAGGTTTTCTCAGAAAACCCCCCCAAAAATTCCCAGATATATTTAGGAATTACCAGTAGATCCGAAAACAGTTGTTAGTTGGGCTTCTGTAGTCCCTTTAAACTTTAAAGAGAATACAGAAGACAGGCCCCGCTGGCTCAGATTGGGGCTGGCTGGCTTCTCCACCCGGGTTTAAACCAGACTGCAAGAGAAGTCAGCCCAGGATCCGCCTCGGCTGGGGCTGGCTGCTCTTGCAACTTGGTTTCAGCTGAGGATTGTCCGGAGCAGTGGGAGCTGAGAGCTCCCCTCCGCCTCGGCTTGGCATTTGGCTTCTCATGCCTAGGCTGCGTGAGAAGTCAGCCCAGGATCGGCTTCTGATGTGCAATTTTTTTTTTTTAATTCTCTGGTCTATTAGACCCAGAAAAAAATTTGGATTTTTAAAAAATCCTGGATCCAAAAACTGCACAGGTATTTGGAAATGGGATTTTTTGGGAAACTCAACATTTATTTTTTTTGTTCAACATATCCGAACCGGAAAAAAACTGGGGGGGGGGGGGGGAATTGCACACTCCTGATTCTGTGCAAGAGCTGGAAAGCTACAGGATCTTATGTTGGAATCCTTCACTGCTCCAGGGCTTGGGTTTTCAACTCTGAGTTGGGAAATCCCTGGAGATTTGGGGGGTGGAGCCAGGGAAGGGTGGGGTTTGGAGTGGGGTATAATGCCATAGAGCCCACCTTCCAAAACAGCCATTTTTTTCCTTGGGAAACTAATCTCTGTAGTTTGGAGATCAATTATAATTCTGGGAGATCTCCAAGGCACACCTGGAAGATGGCAACCACAATCAGGACGTGAAGTTAGGAGAAACCCCAAGATGGGTAGGGTTGTCAACTCTGGCTTGGGAAATTCCTGGTGATTTGGGGGCGATACGTGAGGAGGGCAGAGTTTGGGGAGAGGATTTCATAGTCTGAAGCTGCTTTTCCTCCAGGGGAACTAATCTCTATAGTCTGGAGATCAGTTGGAATTCCAGGGTGACTTCAGGCTGCACTTGGAGGTTAAGGTTAACAAAAACAAAACCATGAACAACATCAGGGAGAGACCTCGACCTCTACGTCCTGTCTGTGGGTCCTCCAAAGCAATGGGTTGCCTGCTGTGTGGAACAGAATGCTGAACTAGAGGGACCACTGTCTGATCCCGCAGGGCTTTTCTTCTAGTGTTTATGTCCTTCAGAGCAAACAGTTTAGCTTCTCCTGGCACGTGCACGAAGCATCACCCGGAAGTGACATCATCACTTTTCTGCCATTGGGGTTGATGCTCTAGGTTTTAGGCAAAACTCTAAGGTTCTTTGGGCCTTAAAACCATAGAGTTTTGCCCAAAACCTAGAGCGTCGTCCCAAATGTCGGAAATGTGATGACGTCAATCCTGGGTGACGTCATTGTGCTGGCACCAGTGGTGCCAGGAGGGGGCTTCTTGAGAGCAGAGCTTCCCCTGCTGGCCAGCTGGGCCTTGATGGATTGGGGCTTCCGAAATCAGGGGATCCCCTGGCCCCACCGGGGGCATGGCAACCCTACCTGCAAGCCCTATTAGGGGACCAAGTTTGGTTTTATTTTTGGTGTAGACAGCACCCAGCCCTAATTATAATGAGATCTACAAAATGTCTGGAGCATCACGCACAGGAACACCAATCTGTCTTCTGCACAGTTTGGGGGAAGTTGCATCATTGTTCAATCATCCAGCATTTATAGTGTCTTTGATTTAATATAGCTTGTTCTTCCTGTTTTGTCATTCCAAGCTGAGTCTCCCAATGATGCCTGCACACACACTTTTTAAATGGGAAGTTTCCAATTAGGTAAACAGAGTTGTAATAGAAAGCTGAAATGCCTAAAGGGCTCTGTCTGACTGTCTTGTCTATTTGTCTGTGACTTCACCAAGGAACTTCCACAAGGGTCCCCAACCTCCTGGAGTCTATGAACACCTGTGGGTGGTTGGTGGGTGCAGTCACAAATGGCTGCTGCGGGAGATGAAGCCAGCCACGAAACATCAGGGAGTGAGGTTATGCAGAACCAACAGTCACTGTCTACATTTCATGCAGAAGCTCTGCTTAACAGGATGCCTTTTCAAATGAACATATTATTTCAAAGTAAATTTTTGCTTACACACAGCATACTTCCAGTCCCGCTGTGAAGACTCTTTTGCTGTGGGGGCAGATGTTGCCAAAGCAATATTCCCCCCCCCCCAAAAAATGTGCACAGCCAATCAGATCTCTGGTGGTCAGTCAGAAACCCTGATGGGCAAACCTGCAAACTGGCCCCGCCAACTTTCTAGAAACATTTGGTGGGCACCAGGACAGCTGTTGGCAGCACCGTGGTGCCCATGGGCATCGTCTTGGGGACTCCTGTCCCACTGCAGCATGGCCAAGCAACAGAAACCCTGGCCGGGGGTACGGACATGCTGCCAGGCTGCTGTGGCTCTTCTCAGTGAGGGGGGGTTCAGTTGGTAGACTCATTACAGCACCAGCCGACCAGGAAAAGCTTGCTGCAGCCACCGCCTAGCCGCCGTCTCCCTCGGCACTGGGGGAGTTGTCCCACTTTGCCCTACCAGTGCCAGCTGTGGTTTGAGCTTTGCCAGCCCTTGGCACTGGGTGGCCTATGATGTGCCTCCTCCCACTCTGCCCTCACCCCACTTTGCAAGGGAAGATCAGTAGCCGTTGACAAGAAGTTGCCCGGGCAATCTTGTCTGCCATTGCTGATCTTCTCATACAGTCTCCCATGGAATCCGAGCAGAATAGTACTGAAGAACCATAAGGCAATCAGGAAGCAAAAAAGAAAAGAAAAGAAAAAGCCCCTTAAAAGAGGCTGTTATATTTACAGGTCAAGAGAGGGGATGGGAGTAAGCGGCTGGGGCCTGGAGTTACCGTTTTCTGCAGTGAGGCTTGTGTCTTTTATTCCCAGATTTGACTACCAGGAACTCCTGCACAACTCCACTTTCTGCATCATTCCCCGAGGGAGACGTTTGGGATCCTTCCGGTTCCTGGAAGCGTTGCAGGTACTTGAAGGGTGTGTTTTTGTTAGGCCAAACAAGAGGTGCAGTTTGGTAATCCATTCATTGATCTCTCACAGTTTTTTACAGGCTGCAAAGGGGTGGGGGAAGGAGATCTAGACAGGGGCCGTGAAAAGGGGAGGGGGCAACCCTTTCCCTCCATGCTACTTCCCCAATATCATTGTCCCCCAGCTGCTTTTCGGTCGATGGGGGAAACATGCACATGAAGCTGCCCTGCACTGGTCCATCAAGGTCAGTCTTGTCTACTCTGACCAGCCCCATAGCTGGCAACTTTTTGCCAATGTTTTTCTCGGGGGGCCTGCCATTATATGTTTGTGCGGTACTGCCATGCCATACTCATACTTTTAAATAATAAATACAAATAATAATACTTGCATTAAAGTTGTGAGCAAGCAATTTGGCTGCTGCATAAATTAGTTTGCTCTGGAGCTGTTCCTCCTGAGCCAAGACAAAAATGGGTGAGCTGGAGGTTAAAAAACTGTGAGCTAGCTCACACTAACCCAGTTTAGAGGGAACACTGGCTCCACTCCTCTTTCTGTTTGTCCCCTTGTCATCCTGCTGCGAGTGTTTTCCAGGGGGCCTTCTTTGGCACAGTTGGAGGGGGGGAATGCAGCCATCGTGAACCCCCGGCTGGGACTCGGGTTGGGGTGGGGAAGTCTAAGGAGCAGCACGAGAAACAAGAAGCTGCTCAAGTTGGACTGATTTTCTCCTCTCTGTCTCTCTGCCGCTCCGGCAGTGTTCTGGGACTCTTCTACCTGGCAACAGCCAGGTCAGCACCTGGGACCTTTTCTCATTGGTTGCCTCAGCCTCATCCTCTTCCATCCCCCTCTGAAGGGGCAGGCCTGGGCTCCATCCAACTCCAGCACCTCTGCCCGGCCCCCGCTGTTGCTCCCATAGCTGCCTGGACCTCCCTCCGCATTGGACTTCTTCCACCTCGACGAAGGCAGCAGGAAGGGGGGCTGGGGGGGGCTGTGTGGCTCCTGCTGCCCTTCTTGACTGGGCTCCTGGTGGTAGGTAAGCCCACCCCACCCAAAGGGAGGGTCCCGTAAAAACAGTGGGGGGGGGGGGGCGGGCTCCATGGGCCTCACATTTAGCTGCAGGCCTGACTCTGACTGGCAGCAGCTCTCCGAGATTCAAGGTCTTCCATGTCACCTAAGCCTTTCAACTGGAGATGCTGGGGATTAAATCCAGGACCTTTTGCATGCAAAACAGGGGTTTTCCCACTGAGCCAGGGCTCCTTGCTGGCACCAAATGGGTACCTGTCAGGGTTTCCTCTTAGGGAAATGGAAAAACATGTAAGATACCCACTGAGGTATCTCTCAATGCCACATCTATTTTATTTTATTTACTTCAATTATACCCTTACCTTTCTCTCCACGGGGACCCAAATAGCTTAAATCACTCCCTCCGACTCCATTTTATCCACATGACAACCCTTTAAAGTGGATTCAGGTGGTCAGCCATGTTGGTCTGAAGCAGCAGAACAAAGGTTGAGTCCAGGGGCACCTTTAAGACCAACAAAGTTTTATTCAAAGTATAAGCTTTTGTGTGCATACACATGAAAGATTATACCTAGAATAATAAGACTTTGTTGGTCTTAAAGGTGCCCTGGACTCAACCTTTGTTCTTTGATATAGGTTAGTCTGAGAGTTAGTCTGAGAGTGAGTGGGGTCTGAACTTGCTGAGACTGAGAGGGGAAAAGGTCTTGGGGTCCTAGAGGATAGCTCAGTGAAAGTGCCAAACCAGTGTGCTGCAGCAGTGAAAAAGGCAAACTCTTGTGTTAGGGATTACTAGGAAAGGGATTGAACATAAAATGGCCAATATTATAATGCCCCTGTATAGATCTATGGTGCTGCCTCATTTGGAATACTGTGTACAGGTCTGGTCACCATACCTCCATAAGGACACTGCAGAGTCGGAAAAAGTACAGAGGAGGGCAAGTAAGATGTTTAGCGGGTTGGAGCACCTTCCCTATGTGGAAAGAATCTGAGACTTTTTCACTTTAGAAAAGAGATGATTAAGGGGAACATGACAGAGATTTATAAAATTATGCATGGGGTGGAGAGAGTTGACAAAGCGAGAATTTTCTCCCTTTTCCAAAATACTAGAACTTGATGACATCCAATGAAACTGATGGGCAGTAGATTCAGGACAGACAAAAGGAAATACTTCTTTACACAGTACTTAACACAGTGACTGATTAAAATGTGGAATTCGCTGCCAGAGGATGCAGTGATGGCCACAGGAATAGACAGCTTTAAAAGGGGATTAGCTAGATTCATGGAGGATTGGTCTATCAATCTCGGAGAGCTGCTGCCATGAATCTTGGAGAGCTGCTGCTATGGGGACTGAGGGGAACCTCCATGTTCAGAGGCAGACAACCTCTGAATTTCAGTGTCAGGAGGCAACATCAGGGGAAGGCCTCAGCCTCTATGCCCTGTTGTTGGTTCTCCAGAAGAACTGCTTGGCCACTGTGTGAGACAGGATGCTGGACTAGATGGATCATTGGTCTGATCCAGCAGGGCTCTACTTCTGTTCTTATGATTCCATAGCAGCTTCCATAGCAGAATGGGGATTTGAACCTAGGTCTCCAACACTCTAATGCAGCACTGCACTAGCCTCTTGCACTGTTGTGACAGTCATCCCTTTTCTCCAGATTAATTCCCAGGGTTTTTCTAGGGACCCTCAGTTTATAGCAGGGGTCATTTCGTAGAAAAAGAGGTGCAGGAGCTCATTAGCATAACTCATTTGCATAACTCATTTGCATATGCCACACCCCCTAATATACCGAAAGTGTGTCAGAAGGCAACACCCACCCCTCAGGCTCCACTCCACAGGTGAGTGAAACTGACCTGCTCTTTCTCCATTCCCTTCCCCATCCAATACTTTGTGCAATAAAAATAAGCGTAAAGAACACACCCTCATTCTCTTCCTGCTCCCTTGAAACCACCAGGTTTCAAGTAGACTTGAGATACCCAGGACATGTGCACCACCCATCCCTTTCCCTTCCCCTCCACACAACAAGACACCCTGTGAGGTAGGTGGGGCTGAGAGAGGTCTTTTGAGAACTGCTCATGAGAGAACAGCTCTGAGAGAACTTGTGACTGGCCCAAGGTCACACCAGCAGCTGCATGTGGCGGAGTGGGGAATCAAACTCTTCCAGATTAGAGTCCAACTCCTGACCACTACACCAAACTGATGGGGTGGAAGCTGCTGAAGGGTTGGTGAAATTTCTCCAGTACTTATGTGCCATGTGCCCAGATAAAAAATGGTATACTGAGAAAATTTATATGCCACCTTGAGCAAGTCTCTGAAAAAGCAGCACACAGTCATAAAAGGAACAATGATAAAATTATCAATATTAAAACAAAACATTAAAAACAATAAAGACCCTAGCAGGGCTTTCCCCGGGGCGCTGCGCCTCTGCACTGCTCGGGGAAGCCGAGGAGGGGGCGGGGCTTGGTCATGTGTCCGCCCCCTGGGCTCCTCACTCCCGGAGCTGCGCTCCTGTGCGCTCCTGCTCCAACGGACCCCTGGTTTATAGTATAGATCTGTCTATACTGTGCATTTTTTATCCTGACCATCCTCTATATGTCTTCCTGCTTTGTACTTTCCCATCAGTTAAGTCTCCCCTCCTATCTGCCACTCTGTCCCCTGTACTTTCCTTGCCTTTGTGTCTTGTCTCCAGCTGGCTGCTACCCCAGTTCCTGTCTTGTGACTTACCCCTCCCATGTCCAAATCCTATAATTCTCAGGAAAACAGAAAGCTGGATCCTTTACAAAAAACTTAATACCTGTGGGGTAACTTTGAAGCCCAGTCCCAGCTCACCAGAAACAAGCAAGACACCTGACCCACAAGTGTTGAGAGCCAGCGTGGTGTAGTGGTTAAGAGGGGCAGACTTTAATCTGGAGAAAGGGGCTTGATTCCTCACTCCTCCTCCACAGGAAGCCTGCTGGGTGCCCTTGGGCCAGTCACAGTTCTCTCAAAACTCTCTCAGCCCCACCTACCCTACACAGTGACTGTGGCAGAGAGAGGAAGGAAAGGCAAATGTTTGAGACTCCTCAGGGTACAGAACAGTGGGCTATGAAAACCAACTTTTCTTCTACCAAGTTTTCTGACTGTGGTAAATAAGGAACAGTGCCATCTCAAATAAAGCTACCTCTGGTACTCACTCCACAGCTTGTGAGCAGCCACATTCGAAATTACCATCAACCAAAAGAGCCTCATTTACTTCCAACCCTGGCATGAGGCCTGCACCTCAGGGAGAGTTGTGGAGAGTTGTAGATTAGCCATTCCGCTGGTGGCAGCAGTTTCTAGGTGGAAAACACCTGGGCAAGGGCCTGGCCCACTTCCCTGAAACATGGAGCAGGTGTCCCATTTGGAACAGTGCTCAGAAGAGCCACAGCCAAAGAACCACAGGTGGCTCCCAAGCCACTGAGTGACTATCACTGAATTAGAGCCAGTGGGCTCAGCAGGTGTTAAAGCTGGTAAGGCTGGCAGTGTAAGCATGCAGACCAAGCCTCAGTTTGGTTCATGCTCCTATTAAAAGCTTCCCGAGTCCTCCCCCCCCCGGTTTGTCCGCTGCAGAGCTTCTAGATAGTGGATAGTTTGGGGTGTGCTTCTAGATAGTGGATAGTGCAGAGCTTCTAGATAGTGGATAGTTTGGGGTGTGCTGTATGCCCATTTCCCACAGCTGCTTCTCTTTGGCTGGCACTGAGGGTGGGGCTGTAGTCCATGGGGTAGCGAAGAGTCGGACTTGACTGTGCGACTGAACAGCAACAAAGGGTGTGCTGCAGGGCTCACATGCATGACAAACACAGCCGTAAGAGCACCGGAAACGTCGGGAGGGGCGCAGAGCATCTGCAGGTGTTGCTGAGGCATTGCACAACCAAATATCCTCCTTTTCACATTTGACTGGATCCCAAGGCTGCCACCACTGATGTGGTTTTCTTTCCTGTAGCTTCGTCATCTCCCCCCCCCCGCCCAATCTGTCTCTCATTGATCCAGGCCGCCTGCATCCCTGTTCTGCTCAGCAACGGCTGGGAGCTGCCATTCTCGGAGGTGATCGACTGGAGTAAATCAGCCATTGTAGGGGATGAGAGGCTCCTTCTCCAGGTAACAGAACCCGTGCTGTGTCATGAGGGCAGGCCAGAGCCTAGGTGCCTGGCACAAGGCGGCATTGCGTGACCAGCCCTCACTGGGGAGCTGGCCTGTTCATGGGGAGTACTGTAGAATTACTGTATAGCCGGCATCACCATTATCTCATCTCAGCCCTGGGATGAAGCGTTCTTTGATAGCCGGCTGCATCTGAAAAGGCAGCAGGGAAACCTTGCACAAACAAGCATTCCCAGTTCACAGAAGTTATTTTAGTCTAACTAGCCCATGATGTTTTTTAACTTCTCCTGTGATCCCATTTGCAAGCTAGGAACTTGCTTAAAAAAAGATGGCTCTATTACATGAGGCCCTCCCCCCCAAAAAAAGAAACTGCAGTGACTCTATAGATCAAGTCCCATGTCATGAGATTCCATTTTCCTCTAGGGTAGCTCAGGATCTGATTCGATGCAGAAAAAGGAGATCTGGTGATTAATTTAATTGTGGCAGTGAGAATAATCATTTCTAGGAAACTGGAAATCCAGAAACCTCATGGACATCAGCTGAGGAAAGGTTAAGAATATTAGTCCTTTAGAAGGAAGGGAAAACAAATGTCCTTTTTTTGGGTAGCAAAATACTAGAACCAGGAAACATAATACAAGTGATGAGGCAGACTTTATGTTAGCCTTGGGATTATTTAGTGCACTATAAAAGTCCAGAAGAATTAATTATATACAGCCAAAGGCCATCACAATATAGAGTTAGGATAATAAAAAGAAAATAATTCTAATCATACATGGATAAAACAGTGAATAAAAATACAGTTAGATACAGACCAGCTATTACTGTTATAAACAGTAAAATTGTAAGATAATAAATCTGGTAATTCATAAAAAAAGTTAATTTTCTGAATCTGCAGTCTTAGCCCTAATTTTTTTGGCAGCCAATTTTATTTATTTATTTATATTTATACTTCATTTTTATACCCCGCCCTCCCCGCAAGCGTAGCTAATGTCCATGGAGGCTGCCCTCCCCACAAGCAGCCAAGGCGAAAAGAGACACTCTATAATTGACGAGTGGATCAGTGTCGGATAATAGGAAGACCAGCTTGTCAATGTCAGGAAAATTTTTGTCCTATAGAAATTTAGATCTAGCTGCTGTATACAGAGGACAAAATAATATGTAGTGAAGAATGTTCTCTGGGACTGAGGCAGCACATATACAAGAATGTAAAGCCAGTGGCGTTTGAGAGTATCTCCCCGTGAGTAGACCCATCGGCATTGTCTGAAAGCATAAGGAAGTTAGTGGCTTTCTGAGATTTTGAGATGTAATATTCACTAAATAAGGAGATCTATTGTAATCTCTTTTGAATAACTTAAACGAAGGGGAGAATTTAGACCTAGAGATTGTAAAACTTTCCAACAAAGCGTCACATCTATAAATCCAGTTTTGTAAGTTGGTGCCAATATTAAGAACCCCCAACAAATCGTCTGGGATGGAATAATAGGCAAATATGTGGCTGTAATATGTAGACCAGGACGTATTTCTACCTGACATTAGTTGAAAGCATTGTTTACCAAATATGTTGGTAGTGGCAGTATTACCTTTATTCCAGGATTTGAGTAAAGCAAGGTTCTGCCCTCATTAGGGCTGCAGGGGTCCCCTTGGGCAAGGCAAGGAGTTGCCTGAGAAATAAGTTTTGAATTGATTCCAGGCTGGAGATTATGTGGTCCTTCCAGCCCCAGACCTCTGTGCTATAAAGGAGATGGGGGATTGCCTTATGGGTAACTAATTTTACTGCTGGATCTACAAGGAATCCACGTTTGCACTGTAAAAGTCAGATGGCCCTTGTGATATCAGCTTTATATCTGATTGTAAAAACATAGCTACCTTCACTATTGTTTCAGGTGAGGAGTCATTCAAAAGGTGATACACCTTTAGCTTGATATTGGCAATATTAGGGTGTGTACCTTTGTACTTGAAAATGTAAGCCGCTGTGCATTTCACACATTCAGAATGAGTTGTTCTTGTTTTTGCCATGGAGATGACAAATGTCATCAGTGATTTCAATGCCCCTCATGGACTGCTAACAGTTTAAAATAGAGATTCTAATCCTCTGTAGACACACAGTGCCAGTAAGCACCCTTGAATCCTAAAATCCGTAAGATCATTCATCAAGAGTGCAGTCCTAAACAGAGTTATGTCCTTGTAAGCCTGCTCATTGCAGTGGATTTATGGATTTGGAAATAACTCTGTTTAGGATTGTACTGTAAATTTATTTCTAAAATCCAACCCAAACTCCACTATCCAGTAAAATCCAGTATAATCCACTCACCTGTTCATAGCTGATCATTTAGTTAGAGGTCAGTTTCTAAGAGGGAACAGGGTTGTTGCTAATGTTGCCAAGTGCCTTCCTTTTGCTGCCGGGGGATTTGGGGGGCGTTCTGGAGGTGGGTGGAGATGCCAGCAACGTGCTGACACCACTTCTGGAAGTGACATCATCGTGCTGGTGCCGTTAGGGTGACACTCTACTTTTTGGGCAAAACTATGGTAAAAATGGCTACAAACCATAGAGTTCTGCCCAAAAAGTAGAGTGTGGTTGCCGACGCAATGATGTCACTTTTGGAAGTGAATTTTTCTTAATGTGGTAAATAAGGGACAGTGCCATCTCAAGTAAAGTTACATCTTTCTGGTAGTCATTCCACAGCTTGTGGGCAGCCACATTCGAAATTACCATCAACCCAAAGAGCCTCATTTACTTCCAACCCTGGCATGAGGCCTGCATCTCAGGGAGAGTTGTAGATTAGCCATTCCGCTGGTGGCAGCTGTTTCTTGGTGGAAACCACCTGCCAGCCACAGAGCGTAGCCAAAAATTTTTGGATGGTGGGGAATCGGGAGTGGGGGATAGAGAGAGAGAGATCCAGTTGGCAGGCAGGTGAAGAAGAGAAGGGTCTTTTCTTACCTGCCAGCACAACTCCCACAGCAGGTGTTGTGGGGCGTGGGCCATGAGTGAGGGGGCACTGCCCTTAAATTTCCCACTTTGGTTATGGGCCTGCAGCCACAAGCCCCATCTGGTGCCCCATTTGGCACAGTGCTAAGGAGCCACAGTCAAAGAACCACATGTGGCTCCCAAGCCACTGAGTATCACTGAATCTAAGCCCATTAGAGTGAGTGGGCTCAGAAGGTGTCAAATCTGGCAAGGCTAGAAGTGTAAGCATGTAAACCAAGCCCCTGTCCCAACCAGGAACCTGAAAACCACAAGAAAAAAGACTCTAACAAAACACTCAAACCTGCAGTAAACTTTCAGCATCTGCAATAAATGATAATAGGATATCCTAGTGGTATAGTGCCCAGCGAGCCTAGTTGTTGCTGTGACCAAAGCCTCACCAAATCCAAAAATTGAGTTAGGGTCTTCAGAAAAGAGGCTAGACCAAGGGATAAAGATAACTTAAATTTTCTTGATTGTGCCTTCTGTCTTGGGGCTCAAATCAGAAAATGAGTGGTATCATGTCAGTCATTTTCTTACTGGTACTCCATACTAGCTTATTTTCACCCCTCCCACCTAGTTTCAGGTGCTTGGATCAGGGATGGTTTGTGTCTCCAGCACTGGTTCTGATACATATTTGTTTATTTATTTAATTCATTTATACCTCACCTCTCTTCAGTGGGGACCTGAAGCAGGTGACATAATTTTCCTTTCCTCCATTTTATCCTCACAATATAACCTTGTGAGGTAGGCTGGGCTGAGAGTGCGTGACTGGCCCCAAGGTCACCCAGCAGACTTCCATGGCAGAGTGGGGATTCAGACCTCTGTCTCCCAAATCCTTGTCCAACACCCTAACTACTACACCATGCAGGATCTTAGATCAAAAACAGCATAAGATTTTTCCAGTTCACAAATAGTTATGGACAGAGGTTGCACCTTGAATTGTTTATCCCTTTGTTTCTGCCAGTTCCATGTGTTTGCAAAGGAATAGGCCTCACTGGCCTCTCTCTGCCTTATCAGCTCCTGGCTATTGCCCATTAGCTATATCAGCTCCTGGAAGCTGTCCACTCAATTTTATACACACTGGTCTTCAGCTCCAAAGTTCAGGCTACCAGCTACCTACATACTAACTTGGCATTGGACTCATTTGTACTCAAGTTGAACTTGCAGGAATTCAGCAGCAGTTAGTCTGTGTGGATATTCCCAAGCAACAGGAATCACTTAATAGAATCAGAGAACGCTGTAAAAGTTAATAAAACCCAACTTTCAAGAACATTGACCGTTGGCCTGAGTAAATAAATTTTGCAAAAGATACATATCCAAAAATATTGCAGCTCCCACTTGCTCAAATGTTGAACATAAGGATCATACAAACTCAGTTTTCACACATTGTCTTCACAATTTGGTCAATTGTTGTTTGCCTGTGGGGGCCCCCTGCCCTTCATTACAGAGTCCAATTGTCTAGTTGGCTCCACTGGTCATAAGGCTCTCTGTTCACTGTTCCTCACTCTTCTAGATCCCATCTACCGTCCAATGCCTCCCCAGCGACAAGATCTTGGCCTTCCAGCAACAAACCCAGTTCCTCTGGGAAGCGTATTTCTCATCTGTGGAGAAGATTGTGCAAACCACACTTGAGGTAAACCTTGAAAAGGTCTGGGAATGTGCTTCTTCCAGAGGGGCTCAATCTCAGTCTTTTGTCTAAA
Source organism: Lepidodactylus listeri (assembly GCA_029233225.1). Lineage (NCBI taxonomy): Eukaryota > Metazoa > Chordata > Lepidosauria > Squamata > Gekkonidae > Lepidodactylus > Lepidodactylus listeri. The sequence continues at coordinate 5,912,746 of JARCFY010000020.1, read as the reverse complement.
ACGAAATGTTGGGTTGCTGCCAGTTACCAGTGGGGACTTGGGAAAATTCTTCCCTAGTGTGGTTGCTGGCCAGACAAAGAAATGAAGGGATGGCAGGGTATCCATAGGGCATAGAGAATGGTCAGGAAGGAAGATTCCTTCCTTGCAACGTGGGGAAAGGTGATTTATTTACTCAAAGATTCTGTGTGATCTTAGAGTGTCCGACGAGGCCAGGAGAAGTTGAAGTTCATTGCATGTTGTGAGGATAAAAATGGAGGAGGGGAGAACCATGGATGCTGCCCAGAGCTCCTCAGAAAAAGGGGAGGATATAAATGTGATGGATCGAATAATTTATTAAAATACTCATATCCTGCCTTCCTGCCGATAAGGAGACTCAGCAGCTGCTAACCAGAGGCATTTTGGTCCCAGTCCTGCAGCACCCCACCCCCCAAGCTTTCAGCTGGGGACACAGATGTTGGCCAGGTGTACCCAGCCTGTTCAGCCAAAGCCAGCCATGACCACCATTATTTTCTTTATTTACTTTCCAACAGTGTGGGCGCCAAGGCAGTACACTAAGTTACAAAGGCAGTGTAAAAGAAAATAATTGTATTTTATTTTAAGACAAAGGAATGGGTCTGTCAAGAAGTCCTCCTCAACCCAGGCTCCAGATAGTCCTGCTCAGGGGTCCGTTGGAGCAGGAGCGCACAGGAGCACAGCTCTGGGAGTGAGGAGCCCAGGGGGCGGGCACATGACCAAGCCCCGCCCCCTCCTCGGCTTTCCCGAGCAGTGCAGAGGCGCAGCGCCCCGGGGAAAGCCCTGCTAGGCTCTTTAATGTTTTTAATGTTTTGTTTTAATATTGATAATTTTATCATTGTTCCTTTTATGACTGTGTGCTGCTTTTTCAGAGACTTGCTCAAGGTGGCATATAAATTTTCTCAGTATACCATTTTTTATCTGGGCACATGGCACATAAGTACTGGAGAAATTTCACCAACCCTTCAGCAGCTTCCACCCCATCAGTTTGGTGTAGTGGTCAGGAGTTGGACTCTAATCTGGAAGAACCGGGTTTGATTCCCCACTCCTCCACATGCAGCTGCTGGTGTGACCTTGGGCCAGTCACAAGTTCTCTCAGAGCTGTTCTCTCATGAGCAGTTCTCAAAAGACCTCTCTCAGCCCCACCTACCTCACAGGGTGTCTTGTTGTGTGGAGGGAAATGGAAAGGGATGGGTGGTGCACATGTCCTGGGTATCTCAAGTCTACTTGAAACCTGGTGGTTTCAAGGGAGCAGGAAAAGAATGAGGGTGTGTTCTTTACGCTTATTTTTATTGCACAAAGTATTGGATGGGGAAGGGAATGGAGAAAGAGCAGGTCAGTTTCACTCACCTGTGGAGTGGAGCCTGAGGGGTGGGTGTTGCCTTCTGACACACTTTTGGTATATTAGGGGGTGTGGCATATGCAAATGAGTTATGCAAATGAGTTATGCTAATGAACTCCTGCACCTCTTTTTCTACGAAATGACCCCTGGTCCTGCTGCTGCTTGGTGTAGCGGAGACTTATCTGGGGAACTGGATTTGATTCCCCACTCCTCCTCCACATGCAGTCAGCTGGATGATCTTGGGTCAGTCACAGTTCTCTCAGAACTCTTTCAGCCTCACTCTTTCATGATACAGGATGATCTAGACAGGCTGGAAAACTGGGCTAAAACAAATAGAATGAATTTTAACGGGGATGAATGTAAAGTTCTGCAGAGGATGGGGGAGACTTATCTTGGCATTAGTATGTGCGAAAAGGATCTAGGGGTCTTAGTAGACCATACACTGAACATAAGTAAGCAGTGTGATGTGGTTGCTAAAAAGGCAAATGTGATTTTTGGGCTGTATCAACAGAAGTATAGTGTCCAGATCACGTGAAGTGATGGTATCACTTTACTCTGCTCTGGTTAGACCTCACCTAGAGTACTGTGTTCAGTTTTGGTCACCACAATTTAAGAAGGATATAGACAAGCTGGAACGTGTCCAGAGGAGAGCAACGAAGATGGTGAGGGGTTTGGAGACCAAGTCCCATGAGGAAAGGCTGAAGGAGCTGAGTATGTTGAGCCTGAAGAGGAGACGACTGAGAGGTGATATGATAATCATCTTCAAGAACGTGAAGGACTGTAATATAAAGGATGGTGCGGAGTTGTTTTCTGTTGCCCCAGAAGGTCAAACCAGAACTAACGGATTGAAATTAAATCAGAAGCGTTTTCGGCTAAACATTAGGAAGAACTTCCTGACAGAGCGGTTCCTCAGTGAAACAGGCTTCCTCAGGAGGTGGTGGGCTCTCATTCTTTGGAGGTTTTCAAACAGAGGCAAGGTGGCCATCTGACAGCAATGCTCATTCTGTGAACTTAGGCAGATCATGAAAGGGAGGGCAGGAAGGGTTGCCTCAGCGCTTAGTTCTTGTGGCCCTTTCTAACACGCCCAGGGAAATGCTGACCACTATTTTGGGGTCAGGCAGTTGTCCAAGCCAGTTTGGCCAGGGATCCTGGAGGTTTTTTGCCATCTTCTGGGCATGGAGCAGGGGTCACTGGGTATGTCTGTGTTGGGGGGAGGTATTTGTGAATTTCTGGCATTGTGGACGGGTTTGCACTAGATGACCCCAGAGGTACCTTCTATCTCTATGATTCTTCCTCACAGTGGGTCTGCTGTGGGGAGAGGAAGGGAAGGCGATTGTCAGCCACTCCAAGACTCCTTTGGGTAATGAAGAGGTATAAAAACCCTGCTCTTCTTCTTCTTCCTCTTCTTCTTCTATTGCTGTAGGGTGGATTGCGTCCCTCTCCTTGACCATGATTGCCAGGTCTGGGTTGGGAAATACCTGGAGATTTTTGGGGTGGAGGGTGGGTTTGGGGAGGGGAAAATTCAGTGAAGTATAATGCCATAGAGTCCACCTTCCAAAGAGGCCATTTTCTCCAGGTGAACTGATCTCTATTGCCTGGAGATCAGTTGCAATCCAGGAGATCTCCAGCCACTATCTGGAGGTTGGCAACCCTACTTGCAACAGATGTCAACCAGTTTTTTTAGAACATTGTTTTATAGTCAATTTTTAGCTTGTTTTAGCACCCATTTTACCCTGTTCCATGCTCCATATCTCTGTTATGTTCTTGAAAGTTGGGTTTTAATAACTTGTACAGCGTTCTCTGATTCTCTTAAGTTTAATTTGTAAGCCACTTCCCTGGAGACAGCACAGGAATCCGCCAAATAAATAAACATTCATTAGGTAAGGGCACTTTTTGTCCAGACCACGCTTCTTAAAGAAACCTCACTGGTTCCTCCTTTTTCTTTGGCACTGGAGGACTAACAGGGAATCGGAGAGGGAATTACAATGGGGGAATTACAATGGGAGGAATTACAAGAAATTGCCAAAATGGCTATTCTGCTATTCCAGGTTGGTTAGATTAATGCTCTTGGAAGCAGTGGAACATGTAAAGAGAAAGCTTGCTAACAGTCGGGTTGTCAGACTCCCAGGGTGAAAAGCCTGGAAGTGATGTCAGTATTATCTAGGAATCACTGAAAACTCTATAGTTTTACCACAGAGATTCCTGAGAGAGGTGTGATGTCACATCAGGAAGAGGCCCTCCTGACTGTCCCATCCATCAGAGAAGCTTGTGTGGCGGGTAAATGAGAGAGGGCCTTTTCAGTGGCAGCCCCGTGATTATGGAACAGCCTCCCCAGGGAAGGTGTGCCTGGCTCCCTCACTTTCAATATTTAGGAGACAGCTGAGGACTGTATTATTTAGGACTGCATTTGATTAAAGCAGTCCTAAACTGTGATTTTAAAATTTAGGATTTATGTAAATCTAGGTCTCATTTCATAGCAGGAGCTCTTCTGCATATTAGGCCACACACCCCTGATGTAGCCAATCCTCCAAGAGCTTACAGTAGCCCCTGTAAGAAGAGCTCTGTAAGCTCTTGGAGGATTGGCTACATTAGGGGGTGTGTGGCCTAATATGCAACGGAGCTCCTGCTACGAAATGAGCCCTGATGTAATCTATTTTATGTATTTTATTAATATTGTAAGCTGCCTGGAGCTCCATAAGGAAGAAAGGTGTGAGAGTACTGCAGGGTCAATCAGCAACCAGAGTTTTTAAACAAGAATTCTTTTATTGAAGATAGATCTGAGTGGTCATCCACACTTCTCGCGTTAGTAATACCAGACTCCCAAATAGCCATGACAGATATACATTATTCAAATTGTTAGTTCACAGGCAAGCCTCCAATCCCAGAAAAGATAAAAAGGTGCAAAAATATACTGGCCATTTGTTCCCATAGTATAGGTGGGGAAAAAGACATTTTGCACCTGAAAGAGAACGGCGGCTGAGAGCCAGACACTCAAGGTCAGCAATACACGAAAGGCAATAAGCGCACTGTGAGAAACAGAAGCGGCTGAGACATTCCAAAGACACGGGGGCTCACCAGACAGGGAACCACCTCCCGCCCGGGGGATGGCAGCAATAGCTGACAAAAGGTGGCTAATTGATATTTTAGATAAATAAAATAATTTCCCCCAGCAGTGATGTCATGCCCCCCCCCATCTCCCGCAGGTTTCCCACACCCTTATCATCCCAGGTGAGCAAGGATTTCTGGTCCCAGAATGCATGCTGCTCCCAGAACATAATCTGGGGGACTGCCCAAATTCCCTCCTCACACTTCACACTAGTGGCATGGACCAGGCTGCCAGTACGCACTCTTCAATGTGCAAGCATGTGTGGAATAAAAAAGCCAGTTTATACCAAGGATATATGCCTTTCCTCCCTTGCAGAGGCTCTCCAGGTTCCTGGGAAGATTCTCGAATCAGAGATGTCTGAGACTCTAAAACATACAAAACGCAACAGGCACAGGGTTAAAACAAAAACACAAGCTTCAGACCAGTCATTACTGTGAAGGCCTCACATTGGCATGAAAAATGCATTCTATGGTTGGAATTGGAAGTGAGCCAGTGTGCTGCAGTGGTGAGAATGTCTTACTAGGATCTGGGAGACCCAGGTTCAAATCCCCACTCTGCCATGGAAGCTTGCTGGGTGACCCTGAGCCAGTCACATGATCTCAGCTTAACCTACCTCACAGGGTTGTTGTAAGGATAAAATGGAGGTAAGGGGAATGACGGAAGCCACTTTGGATCCCTACTGGGGATAGGGTTGCTAGGTCTCCCTTGCCCACTGGTGGGGGGTGGAGGGTGGGGGGGGGTAGGGTAAAACCCAGAAGTGCCCATTCTGACATGTTGACATCACCCAGAAATGGCATAGGCACGTCTGGGGGCGACGCTTTGGTATTTGGGCAAACTCCAAGGTAAACGTGGCCAAATTTACCATAGAGTTTGCCCAAATACCAGAGCATCGCCCCCAGATGTGCCTACATCACTTCCGGGTGATGTCAGCACATCGGAATGCGCACTTCCAGTTTTATCAGAAGTGGTCCGAAACCCCTTCCAGCCTCCCAGAAGTGGGCCAGGAGCCTCCCCCCAGGCAAGTCGGTCCCCCTGAGAAGCCCACTTAAAAGCAGCTGCAGGGCGAGGGAGACAGCAGTCCAGTCCAGGCCTTTGCTTTGGGAAAGGATGGGTTAACCTTTCCCCCCATGCCACATTTCCAGTATAAATGTGTTTGATTTTACATTGATTTTTAAAATCTGTGTTTTTGTATTTGATATTTTATATGAAAACCACCTTGAGCCATTCTGAGAAAGTCAATCTACAAGTGTTTTTTAACATGCAAATAACATGTATTTATTTACCTTATTTATATCCTGCCCCTCTACCCAGTGCAGACCCCAAAGCAGTTTATATCTTTCTGCTCTCCTTCATGTTATCCTCACAGCAATCTTGTGAGGTTGGTTAGGCTGAAAGAGGGTGGTTGGACCAAGGTCACCCAGCAAGTTTCCATGGCAGGAGAGGGGGGTTTGAACCTGGATCTCCTAGATCCTGGTCTGACACTCTACTACTAAATAGATGTTTGTCCCATCAAGCAATTAACTTGGGGGGGGGGTTTAATGTAGGAAAACAGCAGGGGGGAAGACAGAGTTCACCCCCCTCTCTTTAGCCCGGACCCAGTTCTCCCCACTGACCAGCGGCTTTTACACCAAACTCACCGGAGATCTGGATTGTGGATCTCCAAATACAGTTTAATTTGACCCCATCCGTCTTCTTTGCTCAGGCAGCTGTGGTTGAGCCTGGCTGTTCTCTCCCCCCCACCCCCCGCTGGGTACGGAGAGCTTCAGGGGCTGATTGCTGGTATATGATGTCAACTTTCTTTCTCTTTGCTAGATTATTAAAGATCGGATATTTCATCAGGTGTCTCGCCCGAGGTTCTCCTGGAACACACTGCCAGGCGGGCTGCTGGCATTGCCTGAATACTCCACCTTCCTCAGCGATTTTCCGTTCTACTACCTGCAGCAGGGTACAGGAATCCCTCTTTCACCTTCCGTCTCCCTCCCTGCATGCCTCAGATTCTGCTCCTTCTTTCCAGTTGCTGCACCCCAGGCTAATTCCATCTCTCTCTGATGCAGGTTCAAGCCCTTCCAGCAAGTTTACAGCTCTTATCCGTGCAGTTTCACCAGTTGTTTCTCTCTCTCAGCCCATCCTCAAGCTCATTCAAGTGGTATCCAGATCTCCCTACTGTGCCCAGGTAAAGGAAGGTAGCAGCTTAATGCAAAAAGCATCACCTGGTAAAATCTCCCCCCCCCCTTCGCAAATGGCTTTTGAGTGCCCTAGCCTCCATTACAACTCATCAGAGGGAAAGAAACCCATTTTCCATTTGTTCCTGGGATCTTGTTAAAGCAAACCATCCTGTAGGGTCTTCAGAGTTCCAAGAGAATGGAACTGGGGCAGGACTGTGGCTTAGTGGCAGAGCATCTGCTTTGCCTGTATGAGGTCCTGGGGTTCCACTCCTGGCCTGTCTGGTTTAAAGTATCAGGTAGTTAGTCATCTGGAAGACTTTGACCTGAGACCCCAGAGAGCTGTTCCCAATTAGAGTCGACGACAACACTGACCGTGATAGACCAAAGGGCTGGCTCAGTGGAAGGCAGCTTCGTGCATGAGTGTGATGTGGGTTTCCCTTGCCACCCACATAATGTACATAATGACAAAATAGTGGTTTGTCTGTTACTAGAAGGAACCTCTGGCTCAGTTCAGGCATCACACAGAACTGAGATGTACTTGAGGGAAGGGGCGCTGCCCAAACCTCCTCTGTTGTTTGCAATGGAGTGAAGGTAGGTTGACAGCCTTAGCTGGCAGTTTGGTGGGAGAGTTTTGCCGACAGGGATAAGTTCTTTGCCATTGTGCTAGTGTGCAAAGTTACTTCCAGGACAAATCCTGAAGTAGCATCATTGCGTCAGAGCAACACTCTTAAGAGTCATCCAAAACTCTATGGTTAAACCTGAAGCATTGTCCTGATGCAGTGACATCACCCCTGGTTTTGCACCGGATGTGACATCCCACATCGACACAATGTCAAATCCTCCCCATTCCCCCCCCCCCAATACCTTTTCAAGCAGCAGGGAGTGGGGCTTGAACCAGGGGGTCTCCCACTGTAGGTAAAGGGGATAAGAGCCCTTTGCCTCAGCTCCTGCAGGGGGAGAAGGCGGAAAAGCCTGACCTGTGTGTCCGCATGTGCGCGTTTGTGTTCCTGAGAGTGGTGGCTGTGTCCCTCCCCATAGGAACTGGGACAGGCAGAGCCCGTGGGCTGCCAGTTGTCTGCCCCTAAAGTTAACACAACCATTGCCAAGTCTCCTACAGTACTATTTAGTCCAGCTCTCCAAGTGCCCCTAAGGGAGCTCTTTTCAGTCTCCCCAATAGCCACACATCAGAGTGCATCAATGCAAATCGTGAAAATGACCATTGGAGTTCTTGGCAGCCTTGAGGAGGCACCTGGGTGGGCTAGCCATCTTGGCGCTGCCAGCAGTTGCTCCCTTCTCCCTCTGACTTCGGGGCAAGGGCTGTCAGCGATGTTGTGCTGCCAGAAAATTCAGCCAAGGGGCCACACCCATCCTGGCCCACCCACGCTTTCAGATGTGCAGCAACAGGTCGGTCTAGGTGTGCCAGCTCCATGGATGCTAAGGAAGCTACTCTTGCACCGTGGATCCTAGCCACCTTGTCTTGGAAGTCAGCATTGCTTATACCCGCAGAGCTTACTCCCAAGTAAGCATACTTAGATTTGCAGTTGCATCCAACAGATAGTGCAGCAGACAGAGACCTGGCTTGTTGGAGAGAAGCAGATTTAGGCAGCAGTCCTAGAAACACTTTCCTGAGAGTAAGCTCCATTGAATAAAATGGGGCTAGTAACTTCCAAGAAGGCCTGTTGAGCTTTGCTTCCCCAGATACCCCCCACCCCCGTTCCAGTGTAAAGTTTGCCAGCCTGATGTCGTGCAGCCCTCCCAGGATTGTTGCAAGGACAACACAGGATGTTGAAACCTGCATGGGGACCCTGGAGGGAAGGGAGTAAACAGAAACGTGCAGAATGAGTTGTGTGGACCACACAACTGCCTTCCCCACAGGCAGCACAAGCACCAAGTTGTGAAGTGCCACCTTGAATGGCGTGTTGCCAGGGAATGATGCCAGGTTTGTGACAGCTGAGAAATTCCGTTTTTGCTCATCATCCACTCAAAGAGATCACAACCCTGCCCTCTTCTGCCTCTGGCCATTCCATTCGGCTTCAATGAAATGGCCCACTCGGGGCTCTCAGACTTCTGTGTACTGGAAGAAAATACTGCTGAACTGTTGCTTAGAGAAAATGGCAAGCCCCAGGGGGAGATGCCCATCCTCGGTCACACACTTTTCTTTCCTCTTGAGGGTCTCAGGAAAGAGTTGATTTGTTTTCCCCATCTCCAGTTTATTCTCACAACAACCCTTTGAGGTAGGCTAGGCTGAAAGAGAAAGAGTGACTGGTCCAAGGTCACCCAGGAGTCTTCAGGGCAGAGAGGGGACTGGAGCGCTAGTGATACTAACTGCCTGTGCTTTCCCCCATCCCTGTGATACAGAAATATGTGTTCTTCAGAAAAAAATGACACATTAAGTAAAAGCCACTAAAGGTTTTCCATCAAGAGAAATTCTTGTCGTCCTGGTTTGTCTTTCTAGCTCCTGTGGATGGTATATCTGAAATGGGGAACTCAAAACCATAGAGAAAAATAATTCTTATTGCTTGTATTAAAGAGACTAGCCCGAGCACACACTCTGCCCTCTAGAGACTTTCATGGGCAAAATGAAGCTTGATTTCAGTGGCAAGGTTTCTTTTCTTTTGTTTTGTTTTCTTTTCTTTTCTTTTCTTTTCTTTTCCCTTCCTTCCTTTCTTCCTTTCTCTTTCTTTCTTTCTTTCTTTCTTTCTTTCTTTCTTTCTTTCTTTCTTTCTTTCTTTCTTTCTTTCTTTCGATTTGTATCCTGCCCTCCCCACCAACAGCGGGCTCAGGGCGGCTAACAACATTGAGGTTGAAGTTATATTAAAACCCACGCAAGGAACAGAATCGTGTAATCTATACAACTTATTCCCAAGGCGCCTCCCCCCTGTGTGTGGCTATCTAAATCCGCTGGGGGGGCACCTGGGGGCAGGGTGATTTTTCTGCACATGGGGGCACTCCCCCCACGTGCAGAAAAATCCTAAAAGTTTAAAAAAACTTTTGGGGGAATATTTAAAGCTCCCCAAAAGTAAAAGCATTCCCTGCACATGTGTAGAGAACGCTCTGGCTGTTGAGGGGGAGGCTTAGCAGACCTGGTGGCTGTGAGCTGCTCAGGCCTCGCCATCGCTGGTGGGGGGGAAGGGAGAAGGCTTGGCGGGCCGCTGCTGCTTGCACTGTGGGGGAGGAGGATTGGGATACTTCCCCCCCCCCCCCGCGAGTATTGCGAGTCCCCCTTCTTGTTGCTTTTAAGACTGTAATTATATTGTAAACATGGGTTTGTTTCCTTAAAACAAGTTCTTAGAAAAATTAAGTGTTTTTAAAAAAAAAAAAAAGCAGTAAGCACACAATTAGAAGGTTAAGGCGAGCATGTTTGCCCTGATGGTTGTGATGTCCTATGCCTGATTATTTAGAAGGAAGCACCTTTGGGCTGGTACTTGGATGGGAGACCACCAAGGAGGGCTTTGCAGGGGAAGGCCATGGCAACCCCCCCCCTCTGCTTCTCACTCACCTTGAAAACCCCTTGCTGGAGTCGCCAGAAGTCAGCTGCAACTTGACAGCATTTATGTACATAAGCTCCTTAGGGTTCAGTGAGTTACCTCCATGCAAGTATGCACAGGAGACTGAAACTGGAATGGGATCAGGGCCAGGGGTTTAGAGTCACAATCCTATGCCCTTCTTGCTTGGGAGAAAGTTCAATTGAACTCAACAATATTTATTTCTAAGTAAACACATATTCAGCTCAGGGAATTGTAGACAGTAAAAGTGCAGTCCTAAAAACACTTTTCTGGGCGTAAGCCCCATTGACTAACATGGGACTTACTTCTGAGTAGGATTGCTGTCCAAGTCATTTCCCTTGCAATCTTAAGCAGAGTAACACCCTTCTAACACCCTGTCAAAGGGCTTATGATGGTCTGATGATGTTTAGGGCTGCACAGTTGATTTTGAACAGCCAAAGGTCAAGGAATGGGATGGTTGTTGAAATGTCTTGAAAGAAAATTGAAAAGACTAGCCACCCTCAAAGGCTCTGATTAAAGCTTGTATTTCTGACATCAACACTTTTTGAAAATTAAAATCTCATTGGTGCATCAATTACAGCCTATTAAAGTACAAAACTATACTTTTAAAACAGCCACAGTTGAGGGGACTGAGCCTCTGGCAACTCTGAAGCTGCCTTGGTTAAAACAGAGGCTGGAGGGCGGATGCCTTATTTTAACTTGCAGCTGGGAAGGAGGGCTGGGCTTGGCTTGGCTTTGCTAGACAAGTACACACCAGAGGCGTACCCACCCTCCTTTCTATACAAATACACCTATGCAAACACATACAACCCCTTTGGTGGCATGGAGCATTGCCAACTGCCCCTTCCCAGCTGTTTGATCTGCAGCAGCTTGCAGGGGATAATAGTTAGCTGCACACCACTCAAAGCTTCACTGCGGGGTTGTGGCTGAGTTAATTCATTGTTAAAGGGATAGGAGCAGACTGAGCCTACTATGTCCTGGCCACTTGGCAACTCCACATGAAGATGCCTTTGAAAACTTCCCCAAACTAGCCAAGTTTAGAGTCCAGCGGCACCTTTAAGACCAACAAAGTTTAATCAAGGAATAAGCTTTCATGTGCACACACACTTCTTCAGATACAATGAAACAAAACTTCTTCAACCATTACATATAGGTAGAGAGAGGGTGGGGGTTAGTTGCCAGGAAGGGTTAGTTAGAGTCAAGATGCATAAGTAACTGGGCAATTATAACGGAGACTGGATTAAAGCAATTGGTAAGACCTGTGAATGGCAGCAAAATAGCATACAAATACAAGAGTTAATGAACAGATGTGAGAACCGAGTTTGAGTCCAGTGGCACCTCCAAGACCAACAACGTTCAATTCTGGGTATAAGCAAGAATTGAGAGACTTGGCATGTGTAGAGGCACTCTCCTTCAGATACACTGAAATAGATTTCCTCAAATGTTACATATAGGTGGGAGGGGGTACTTGTCAGAAAGATGCATAAGTAACTGAGCAATAAATACAGCTGATTGGAATAACACATTTGGTAAGACCTGTGGATAGCAGCAAATTGGCATACAGATTATAAAAGAGTCAGACCAACACGGCTACCCACCTGAATCTATTCCCTATACTTAAGAAATAGTGCCTGTTTCTTTAAGAGCTCCAGTCAGGTGAGATTTCTCCATTTGGGGAAAAGCTCTATGTGTCTTCCACCTCAGCACTTCAAGAAACGTGTCACCTACAGAATGGGAAGGGGAAAGACTCCCAAGTTCATCTGCTTCTGGACAGGGGCACCAAAACTCACCTCCAGCACAATGGCAGAAGCAAGTGGTAGGAATGAACACAATGTCATGTGGATATTCTCCTTAAACCTGAGAGGGGTTTCCTGCATGGCATGTAGGGAGAATCCTCTCACCCAACATTTCAGTTTGGACATAACACACAACGTTGGTTTAATTAAACTGGCAGAACAGAGCAGACTGCAGTTAGACATATCTGGAAAGGTTGTCTTGGAAGCTGGCTGCCAGGAAGCGAATCCCTGTAATGTCTCCAAAGGTGCACCTGACAAGTTCAGCCATCCTTGAAGCAGCATTGCCATGCCAGTGCACATCCCCTTCCAGCTGCATGGGCAGGGGTTTCCTTTCTGCAGGTTGTTTTCCTCTGCTGGTTCAGGAGTCAGACACTTACGTGGCCAGACGCATACTTTTATCCCAGCCTCTCTGGATACTGGGGAATCATGTCTCACCCAAAGTCCATGTTGACTTTAAAAGCTTAGGCTTCTTTAAATTTGAAACTGGCAAGGGAGAAGAGCTTCCCCGGGGCAAACTTGCATGGGCGTGGCACCTCAAGTAAACTGTACTACAGCTCATGCAAAGTGTGCTGAGTTAAGGCTGAACTAGACGTTATGTTTGCCATAAGCCAGATCTTTTCACAGCCAAGCATTACATCAGGGAACCAAAGTTCCCAAGTGCACCAGTGCTTGATTTGGCTTGCAACCACAGCATGGGAAGAGTAGCTTTAGCCTTCTTCCTTGTGCCATTTTCTCAATGGCCCTGGGGGCCCATATTTGCCCAACTGTGTGGCTGCATGGGCAGGATTCTCTTTCGGCTTGGGGGGAAAGCTTGACAGAGGGGCTGATGCCCCTCGTCCCTCTGGCATGGTGGTTACAAGCTGAATTGGGCCCTGCCATGCTTAGGAACTGTGGTTCCCCAATGTACCATGTTGGCCAGCAAGGCACTGCTAGTGCTCTTATGAATTGTGATATTCATAAGCCTGAACTTTGGGTTGCCCGGAATGGAAGGGTCATGTGCTTTCTTCATGATAGGAGCCAGCTCCAGCCCATGCCAGAAGGCTGACACCCTAGACAGTTCACCTGGGACAGAGACAAAGGACTCCTCTTGCCATGAGGTTTCTCTCTCTCTGTTTCAGCACGCTGGTCAACCCCTGCCCCCTCCAACGTACCTGCATAGTTATGCTAACACAGTTGCTTAGCAACTAATGTTCGGGCCATCACCCAGTCGGCCAAAGTCATTGACTAACAATAGATGTGGCCAGGTGAGTCATCGGACCCCTGTCCAAAGTCCACTTCCCGGTGAGATCATAGTTTTGCAACATGGTCCATCCCCTGGCCCTCCTCCCTTTGTTCACCTTTAACCTATGGAAGGGTCCAAGAGGGACGGACCGCCTAGTAGGTGTGTTAGTGAGAAGTGGTCTGGGCAGCCCTCCCCAAGACCACCTAATAAAAGACTTGAGCAGAGGCATTCTCTCTCTTGAGCCGTCGTCCCCTGTCTGCTTTACTACCCCTTCAGTCCAGCTTTCTGTACCCAACCCTTGCCTCCATCTTTAACCCTCTCTCTCTGGACTCGCGATCCAGGAGAACCACGTGGTCTCGCAGGTTCGAACCTCGTGTCCCCATAGCCTTTCTATTTTCTCCCCATCCAATTCTGCCATCGTTTGGACCACGCATCTAAGGTAAGGCACTGCTTCCCCACCAACGATTACCTGCTCATGCAAACGTGCTATTTTCTGTCTTTATTTCTTAGGCCTGAGTGATTGTGTGTGTGATTACGTTTTTGGTATGCTTGAGACACATTATTAAGTAAACAACATTTAATTGGACATCTGCCTCACGTGCCTCTTTCCTTGAGAACTCCCGGGAGGGGTGGGACCCTGTTATAGTTGGCTAAGATCCCGTATATTTTGCTGATTGCTAAACGTAAATTAAAGCAATTCGGCTAACAACCACTTGGGATGTGGAAAAATCAGAGTCAGGTTTGGGGAACCCTGAACCAGCTCATGCCAAGTCTTGGTAACCTTCTCCTTGCTTGTTAAGTCTTGGTCATCAGCATAGTGCCTGCAAGCATCACAGATGTCTGTGGTGAAATTTTTGTACATTCTACCTCAGATCAAAACAACATGCTGAGCCCACACAAAGTCCCCAAAGGAAACTCTCACCAGTCTCATGTTTAAATCACAGCAAACTTCCATCCTCACCCCCAAAACACTCCAAGACAACTGCACGATTTTCCTCATGCATTTTTTATCAATTTATGTTTTTCCACCCTTTGTTCTATTCTCATGCACATTTTCTTGGTGTAGCTGAATGATAATAATGATGTGTTGTTTTTATAGTATATCTAGATTCAAAATAGGTTCCCAGCGTGCGGATCAAACAACCCGTACAAGGGGGCTAGATACAAATGGGGGAGATATTTGTGCAACACGTGGAATGCTAAATTTTGCAGGAAAATCTTAAATTTAACAAAAAGAAGCAGGTCACTTACACATAGGTGTTAAATTACACAGAATGGATGTTATTGGGAAGCACATTATTTTTCCGCTTCCCAACAGCATCACTGTGATCCCATGCAGCTCCTAGGTTTTCCACATCTTTCTTGCAATCTTCCCCAAACATGATTTGCTGTGATGTTTTGGGAAGGATCACTGCAAAGCCAGGATTGCACCCGTATGAACTAGAAAGTCTGGATCTTCCTGGTCCTGCACCTGCTGCCTGCTCCCATTTTCCCTCTCTCAAACACCGCCCCCAACTGCTGCTTCTGAATGGGTGATGCAAAAGCGATTACCTCCAGGGCTCTCCTGAAGCACCACTGTTAAGTTTCATTTTCCAAAAGCGGGGTGTGTGTGTCTGCTCCCTTCGTGCTGGGAGGGAACAATTTGAAGCTCTCTGTTCGTTTTCTTTGGTATGTGTGTTCTATTAAAGAACTTTTGTATCTTATCGCTAAGGCTCAAGAAGCAAACGGGTGCCAGGAGTCCTGTGGCCAGGTGCCATGGTGCTCCCGGGTGCCAGACTGGGGTGCCCACGTCACAGCTGTCCAGGAGGCAGACTGATGGCCCTGCCTGACCCCGCGCAGTGCCCTTGCCTAAGCTGTTGTCCTGCCTTGAGGCCTCCTAGTAATTCTGGATTACTTCGCTTTTATTCCCCCTTGCTTTTTTATTTTCTTGTTTGTAAAGATTGTAGTTCTGTGGAGCTGTGAGAAACCACCACCTCTGAGCACCAAATGGCCACAGGCTACGGTTCCTCTGACCATCATCCGTGCCAGCAGCAAAGTAAGTGGGCAACTGGATCGGCTTGGGTGGAGAGCCACTGGCAGTCTGAGAGTCGACTCTGATGGACCAGTGGTCTGTTCAAGGCAGCTTCATGTCTGCCTGTGTGTTCGAGCATTGCCTTTAAGCATGTCTCTGCAACCATGGGGACTAGGGCTGCCAGTTCCAGATTGGGAAATTCCCAGAGATTTGGGGGTGGAGCTTTGAGATTGGGGAGGGGAGGGAGCTCTGCAGGATATAATGCCATAAACTCCACCCTCCCAACCTGCTGTTTTCTCCAGGGGAACTAATACCTCTTGTCTGGAGAGCAGTTATAGATCATTCTGGGAGATCTCCAGGCTCCACCGGGAAGTTGGCAAACCCAATGGGGACTAGAAACAGACATTCAGAGGAACCTACATTCTGCATACTGTGGCATGCAGCTCAGATTATTGTTGGGCAGCTCAACAATATACCTCATTTCTAAAGCAGGCAGGAGAAGACCAGTTTGCTGAGGCTCCATTTACCTTTCTGTACTAGATGATGGATTTGCCTGTCAAAGAGAAAATGCACTCTGTAATACTGAGGATAAAGCTATTTTTCTGGCCTACCCATTCATGGACCTCTTTTCTTCTCTCTTTTTTTAAAGGTCAGTGACCGGTTTTTGCCTTACTCAGCTATTGAGACCGAGGCTGTGCTAAGCCTAGATGAACACACCAGCCTTTCAACTGGCGAAGTGAGGCATTGACTTGAGGCCCTTGAACTTTCTAATCCATCACACGCAAGGAAGTCCAAAATATATGAACCAAAGAACAGCGGTGGGGGTTAGGGTGGGGGTGGGGGGGTGGGATGGGCCCAGTTCTCAGATCACCTCTTTCACCCACAGTGTGAAATCAAGAAGGGCCAAGGGGGAGCAATTTTGAAGCAGTTAGCTCATGCTCAGTTTTGCTGGGGGTCAGGTCTGTTCCTCACTGGGTGGGGGCTGACATATTTCAAACTTGGGCTGCAAAGAAATGGAAAAGGATCAGTAATTGCCTCACAACTTAAGAGAAACTTCTAGAAACCTGCCATCAAACCCAAACATCCATCTGTACTTTAGAAAGTACGGGGGGGGGCTGCAATACTCGTGGGGGGGAGAAGGAATTGAGGCCGGTGATCTCTCCCCCCCCCCCGGGCCCATCCCCCCCGCTCCTTCCCTTCCCCCCCGGTCTCTGGCGGGCCTCAGCAATGCTCACCGGGCCCGTCACTTCTCCACCTCCCCCCCCCCCCCACGGGCTGCGGCAGGCCTCGGTGGCACTTGCCGGGCCCGCCGCTTCTCCCCCTCCTTCTCTGTTCATCTGACGGTGGCGCAGTGGGCCTCCGGCTGCGCCACCTCCCCCTTCCCCCCGTTCACTGGAAGGCAGCGTGGCAAGGCCCAAGGCCTGCTGCTCCGCCTCCCACCCCCTCCCCAACAGCGGCCAAAGCGTTCTCTGCACATGTACAGAGAACATTTTAACTTTGGGGGGAATTTAAATATCCCCCAAATTTTTTAAAAAACTTTTTGGATTTTTCTGCACACGGAGAGAGTGCCCCCCATGTGTAGGAAAACCTCCCCCCCCCCCAGGTGCCCCCCCCACGCAGATTTAGATATCCGCCGGGGGGGACGACTTCGGAATTAGTATATAGATAAGTTGTTAGCGTTAAAATGCATACAAATATCTGGGGGGGGGGGTTTCCTAGAAGCTATTTCTTCTAACAAGAAAAATAAATAGCAGTTTCCTTCAATTACCTCTGAACCCCCGCCCCACCGCTGTGCTGAGGGTACAGTAGATGGATGTGGGAATGTCTTTCAGGATCTTTGAAACACTTTTTTATCTTGAGGAATTCACTCTCAGCCAAGAGGGACAGTGGCTGGGCAGAGCTGGGTGTGCCACTTATCTCTATCACTGATAATTTATTTTAAACCAGAGATTTCCCCATTCTAAAGCAACCTCTCCTTGTTCAGATGGGCACCATTATTTATCAAGCCATAACCACAACAGCAGCTCTTTTCAAAACAATCCTTAGATTGGAACTGTACATCAAGGGTTCTCGTATTATTGTCCCCCAAAGGGGTACAAAGCAGCTCAGGGTGACATTTTCAGTCATGAAATGGCAGGGGAGGAAAGAGTTAAAAGCCCCTTCCTCTCTCTGCTGTTCTCCTCTTCAGAAAAGCAGCTCCAGCAGCTGCCTTTGCAAGAAAATAAAAATAAAAAATACATATTTTAAAGCGATCACAGAACTAAGTGTTACCCAGAGTATGCCCCGAGGTCTGTTGAATACTCAACCAGTACTCAAGAGAAAATGATTATGTTTTCTCCAAATTACAGGAGTCAAGAAAGGGAGCCAGAAAAGTCATGCCCACATTAGGCATACCATGGTCTGGATGCCCCTTTTCCTGCAGGGGCTTCCCATGTGGGCAAAATTCCTGGATGCAGAAAGACGGGCATTCAGACAAGTTCTGTCTGTACTACAGAGTTCAAAGTATACCAGTTTAACTGCCTAAATTCCTGGCTTCTGCTTGGAAGTCTCACTCCTTGAGCTGAAGCCCAGGTATATAGGGGTTAGAGCAAAGCTACTGAGTGTTTGACAGAAACCCTCTGTAGAGGCTTAGGACAGTTGTCAGATGTTTATTCCCCTTCCTGGATTCCAAGACTGATCTCCAGCACTGAAAGAAGGTCCTGAGGTTATTTGTTTCTTGTAAGTCCTGGTTCAGTTGGGAACCAGGCTTCATGTACATAACAGCACTGAGCTAGGCCATGTGCATTTGAGAAGAACACCTGCTGGGTAACTCAGTGGCACAGTACCACTCATTCATCTTCAGTCTCCTGGGTTACTCCACACCCAGGTTTATTTCTCACAGTGCTGTTGCACACGTGATACTCAACCGCAAGCCCTGCCGAACCCAGCCCAGCGCCTCTTCCCAGTAAATGGGGTTCTGAGGCCAGGCAGGCAGAACGGCCCTGGGCTTGTGATGTGATGCGCCAGCATTTAATTTCGGTAGATAGTGGTGAACAGTGGGGGAGAGGTTCCTTTCTCACAAAAGGCTTGGATGAGTAACATGTTTGGGGTGGGGCAAAGGGTATTTTTGGTACAGGTGTGCCCGGCTTTTCCTGAGAACTTGACAAGGAAAGTGCTGTACTGGAGGGGTCACATCAGAAGGCAATCACCCTGCACCCCCCATATACAGAAATGTATCCTGCATTTATCTTATCCTGCATTTTGACTGGGGGGGAAACTGAAAAGGATAGTCTTCCAGAGGTTGCCCTGCTTCAAAAAAACAAACTGAAGTACCCGTTTGCATGTTGCCCCGCTTTAAAAATGCCACAAAACAGCATGTCAAAGAAAAGCTTAGGCCAGAACTCTTTCCCCTGTGTTATTGGCTTTCTACATTCAAGGGATTTGGCACTGCATGCTGAATTGTGTAATAGCTAGACTTCAGGATTCTGAAACACTACCATTCAAGTCATGGCTAAGGAGCTGAAAAGTTTCACTGATAGTACAGGGTTGGATCCAGCCAGCTTTTTCGCTCTGTCTCACTTATTCCCCCTCCTTTCTAGACCCACTATCACACATGCCTTTTGTCCATTCAAGTCCGATGTTCCCCATCATCAGCTTTTGGGTAGTCAAAAATAATCCTCTCCTCCCTTTTTCTCAGTGGAAAAACTGGTTGAATCCAACCCGCCATCCAGAATGGATGATGCCACATCTTTTAGCTTGAATTGGCTCATTAATTCTTGACTTCAGCGAAGGGCTTGATTTCGTTATACAGTTTTTCCATGCTTATTTTAAACGGGTTTTTTCTTCTGCAAATTTAGCTTCGGGGATTCCTTTATGAAGAAGAAGAAAGGTAAGCACTTTTAACTCTTTTCTCCCCAACTGTTTTCTCACTGGAAAATGCTCTCCTGGGCACCTTTTGTCAAAGGTAGTTTTTTCCAGTGCTAAAACACCCCGGGAAGGGAAGGATTTCAGAGGCCCCCTCTTCTTCCCTGTGCCACTTTCTTCCTTGATGAAGTTGTCCCAGCAGCTGCATTTACAAAAGAAAAGAAAAAAAAACACAGAAGGAACCTGAACATGAAGTTGAACCCTGAGAGCCCTACTTAAGGAAGCAATCCGAAGCCATCAGTGCAGTTTTCTACCATAGAAGTGTTCTTAGGGCTTCACCCAATAAGTCTACCAAAGGTAGGGATGATGGTTTATAACTTTTCTTTCTTTAATGCTTGGTGTGTCTTGTCCTTTCCCCACAACCTCTGTGACTCTCCAGATTGATTTTGCCTTTATGGTGTGGAGAAGCTTCCCTGACCGGATTGTTGGCTTTCCCATGCGTAGCCACTTTTGGGATACCAGCAGGAATCAATGGAGTTACACCTCCAAGTGGACGAATGAGTTCTCCATGGTCCTCACTGCAGCTGCGTTCTACCACAGGTGCCCTTCCTCAGAAGAGGGTCATTATTCCAAAATGGGCTGGCAAGCCTCACAGTGGTATTATATGAACATATGGTGCAGCCAACATTTAGAGTGCTGGGTGCAGTTCTGGTTGCCCCATTGCCCACCCCAACCCCCCAAAAATGAGAGAAAAGGGGAAAGGGAAACCTAAAATTGGAGTGTTAGAGCACCTTTCTGGTTAGGTTTCCCTGCTTCAGAATACAAATCGAGGAAGTGCACCACATAGACACCCTACAAGAGCTATGATGTCATTTCCAAAATCAAGAACCAGACAGAGAGAGAGTACACAGGAAGCATTCTTTCCCCCCCAGAGCTCTCTTCACCTGCTAAAGTGAATGGATGTGCAACTTGCAGGTTACAGGCATAAATCTGTTTGTAAGAAAGAACCACAGCCATTCGCTTTACAAATGAAATTGGGGACCAATGCCTGGATAAATATGGGGTTTAAATCACACATGGGGGTGTACACATGGGGGTGAACATAGCATGAGAAGTAGTGCATGTGCAAACAGTAATCTGGTGTACACTGTGCATGGAGTGTGTGTGTGGTCACTGCAACTTGTGAAGAGGGCTTAGAACTTGGGTCACTGAGTGACAGTGAGGGGCAGAAGTCTCAGGAGAGTCAGAAAGAATCCCCGGTGCTCAGTAAATAACAGAATGTGTTGCCTTCAGGGGACATTTTAAAGAAAATTAGACAAGTGTATGGAGGTTGGAGTGGCAAGGCCAGATCCTGAATGCTCACCCCGAAGCCATGATCAGGCAGGACACTCAGCAGCCAAAGCTTCCCTTCCCCTGTCAATTCCATCTTCATCTACCCTTACCCCAGTGTGGTGGGATGGTCCCTCTCCGGGCCTAACTAGCGGTTCCATTTCCCTGGGACCTGGCAGCCAGGTGTATGCTTGGACTTCCTGGCTGGGAACTCAGTTCTCAGGGACATGCGGACCAGTCCAGAATGGGATCACATAATGTGGGGAGAGGATGCGTAACTTTCCCCTCATGTGGTTTTCCTGGCATGATATGGCAGGGTGTGGCAGAGGTTCTCTTTGCCACACAGAGGAATCCATGTGTACTGATGGACCGCACATAACTCCCCCAAGCATGGCCAACAGGTTTCCCCCAGGGCTGTTCCAGGTCGGGAAAATGGTGTGGGAGAGACCGAAGCCCATGCAGTCCACATTCCCAGTGTGAATCAGACACCATGTGCCTTGGAAGTTTCAGAGCATGGAATTTGCAGTTCATGTCTGGTTGCCAAAACCCAAAGAGGAGGCAAGGAAAACATAACACATAGTTAGGCCCTAGGCCATAAAACTCACTGGGTGACCTTGGACTAGTCACTCTATCTCCGCCTAACCTACCCACAAGGTTGTTGTGAGGTTCAGAGAGGGGAGTGATAACAATGTATGCTCCCTGTGTTTCTTGCAGGTCTTTGGGCAGGAAAACAAGGTAGGAAAGGAGGCTGAACAAAAGGAAAGAGTTTCCAGCTTCAATGGGAGATTGACAGTTTCTGGGTGGCAACCCGGCAACTCTGCAAGCAGTAGCGATTGGCCATTATTGCTAAGAAAGCCTTGATTAGACTAGCTTGGGAGACCCCCCCCCCCCCCCCCAGGTTGGGCTTCTCTCATTATACAAGAAACTTTGAGACAAGGGCATTTCTGTAGCAAGTTTTAAATGCACCACTATTTACAAGATCTCTGCTGTGGAAAGATACCAGCAATTTGGACCTGAGGACCCATGAAAATCTTGTCCCTGCTGGAAACTAGGCTGGAACACAACAATAACAGTGGCCTTTATCTTTTCCTTCCCCCATTTTTCCCATCCCTAGATATTATCACAGTCTCTTTACCAATTATTTGCCTGCGAGAATAAGGAGCTTCATTGATCAGATTGCCAACTGTGAGGACATATTGATGAATTTCCTGGTTTCAGCTGTCACAAAACTACCTCCCATCAAAGTGACCCAAAAGAAACAGCACAGAGATGTTCCCTTGCCACAGGTACTGAGAACAGATGGGTCAGCAAGGGGAATAACAGGCAGGGATGAGGTCTCCTTGGTTCTGTATTCTGTGGGGTCATTGTTAGACGTTTCCCTGGTAGCATAGGGTCTGTTTATCTACATGCCATTCCCAGGCAGCGAGGGCAGTGAGAGCTGACCCTCCCCCCAGTGGTGATGCACGAGGCCGAATTGGTGCTGACTGGCTCCTGCAGGGCTGGCTGGCTTTGCCATAAGGACGGGTCAGCCAGGCTTGCTTCTGAGCCATATTTAGCCTCTGCCCTGGGACCCCTCTTAGCCTTTGTAAAAAAATACATCAACCAGATCTTAGTTGTGCAATTTCTCAGCAAACATCTGAAGTCTTTCTCTGCCCATGGCCTTCCTTTATGTCTCTGCAGCTGTTGAAGAGTGCTCCTCCTTCCAATGGGAACCTTCGTTTCTCCCAGCGCCAGGAATGTGTGAACCAGTTTGCGGCCTGGTTCGGTTACATGCCTTTGGTGCATTCTCAATTCCGCCTGGACCCCGTGCTCTTCAAAGACCAGGTGTCTGTGCTGCGCAAAAAATACCGGCATTTGGAGAGAGACTAGCCCAAGGAAAGCAGAATCTCTCAGAGAAGTGGAAGGCTGGGAGAGGAGCCATGGCAGAAGCAGCCCACTCCCCACTGGAGACAGAGAGCCCACATGGCTGTACAGATTTGCTATATATCTGGATGAGGCCACTTGGATTTGATCTGTTGCAGGCTTTGGAGGAACCAGTGCAGTCGTTTCACGAGACTGCAGGCTGCATTCCTTGGTGGGGAGCCTTCTGATGCTGGATTCTGAGAGGTGCAAACTCATTCCACTGGTAACCTACGGAAATGCCAGTTGAATTTTCAGTCTTTATTGGGTTTTACCAGTACAAGTAAAGATTTGCAGGAAATGAGATCTCTCTTTGCTTGTTTTTTTTAACTACACTCATTCCCCAACCCTTTTGTTCCCTGACACAGTCAGGGGTTGCTATCCTGGATCACAGTCTGTTGACTTCACTACAATGTCGTCCTTCTGACTGGTTGCCAGGAAAGATTTTAGCTGGAAAAAGCTTGTGTGATCCCTGTTTACTTTGTGGTTTCCCTGTTTTCGAGAAGTTGCATCTTTTTTAAAAAAGCTACCTCCATTGGGACACTTTGCACAGGGTCATTGACCCAGCATCTTCTGGGACTGTAGCTCAGTAGCAGAGCCCATGATTTAAATGCAGAAGGTCACAGGTTCAACCCCTGACATCACTAGATCTCAGGTAGCAGGAATAATTTCTCTGCTTGAGACCTCATAGAGCTATTGTCAGTCAAAGAAGCTAGATGGAACAATGGACTATTTATAAGCTGACCTTTTAGTCCTTTAAAAAAAAACTGGGGAGAACGGGGGACATTGAGAGTCAGTGCTGTGCCGTCTTTAAAGTGCCACTCCTGGTTCTGAGTTCAATCCCATTCCCCACTCAGCCATAAAACTCAGAGTGACCTTGCCTCAGTCAGTCTCTTTCACCGTAACCAACCACACAGGGTTGTTTTGTGGATAAATGGGGAGGGGAGAACCATGTACACAGCTCTGAGCTTGGAGGAATGCTGGGATAGAATTAGGTACAGATAAGTAAGACTTTACACATGCTCAGAGGTTTAGAGGTGCTATCAAAAAGAGTGGTCTTGAGGAACTGCTTGCCAAGCTGGAATTCAAAAGGTGAAGCATTTTGCAGCCCACAGATACAGTGATGCTTTGAAATTCAGACATATCACACCACTGGTTATAAGCACAAGCGCCCCCCCCCCCGCCCCCGGCGTGCAACTGGAAACTCCTGGCCTGAACAAAAGAGTACATGATTTCCATCAGTATCCTATCCATTTAGCAGAGAGACTTATCGTCACTCTCTGCTGTTTGGCTGTATGAAGTTCTTTCTTGACACTGTTTATCTGTGTGAAGTTCTTTACACCAGGAAAGCTGGCAAAGGGAGAGAGACACTTTGCCAAGTTGCAGCCACCAATATTGAGAAATGTAAGCTGGCCCCATTCCAGTTCCTGTCCAGTTCCTCCCCACTCTTTTGCTAGAGGCAGGGCTTTTATAAGGCAGGATGAAGTAGCTGGATTTATTTATTTACTTCCCAATGGGGACCTAAAGTGGCTTTCAACATGCTCCTTTCCCTCTATTTCAGCCTTGAAACAACCCTGTGCAAGTAGGTTAAGTGGGGAGGGTGTGACTGGCCCAGGATCTTCCCCCTGTGAGCGTCCACGGCACAGTGTGGATTTAAACCCAGGTCTCCCAGAGCCCCCAGGCTGTCACTGTAACTGCCGTTGAAGGGGACTGAGTGGGTGATGGAGAGATGCAGCCCACAGGGTGGCTGACTCTGGAATCAGCCCTCGGCCGTGGCTCTCCAGTAATGGACGGGTGTCTCTTCACATCCCCAGAAGCTTCATGGGCTGACTTCTACATATCACACTTCTGTTCCAAGAACAGCATCAATTGGCTGGAACTTTGAGCAGTGAGGTTAGCACTGGCTACATTTTGTCATCAACTACACAATCAGCATGTGCTAGTACGCACAGACAATATGACAAAAAAAGCACACATAAATTGCCAAGGGGGCACCAGGTCAAGCTTACTCTATCTGGAAGCTTCTAACTGGGCAGAAGAAAATCTAGCAAGCATCAAGGCTTCAAGGCTTAGCAAACCAGCAAACAGAAAGGACTTGGATCCAGGAGAATGGAGCCTAAACAAGGCGATGTTCAACCACATCACCCTAAAATTCGGGAGGCCAGTGATAGACCTACTAGTGATGCCAGCCAATTGCCAGGTGGGCAGGTTTATATCGAGATTCCACCATTGGACAGCAGAGGGCATGGGCGCACTAATGCATCTGTGGCCTCCAGGCCTACTTTACACATTTCCGCCAACCCCTCTGATAGGCAAAATGCTCAACAGGATAAGAAGGGAAGGGTAGAGATCATCTTCATCGCCCCCTTCTGGCCAAGGAGGCCATGATTCTCCGAATTGGTCCAGATGTTGATGGTATGTTCAATGTGGACTCTACAAACCAGACAGGATCTCCTGAGTCAGGGCCCCATCCAACATCCAGAGCTGACATAGTTGAAACTGATGGCCTGGAAATTGAAAGGGGAGACTTAGAGGCCCAAGGGTTCCATCAGGAGATAGTGAAGGTCATGATACAATCCAGATGGCCAACGACCAGGTGGATTTACAATCACACATGGCAGACCTTCAAGGCATGGATCTCAAGTAAGAATGTAAATCCATTACAGCTTGTGCAGAAGGATATGGTGGCCTTTCTGTTCGAAGGTTGGAAGAAAAGTCTCAGGCCAAATATGCTAAAATGGCAGGTAGCAGCCCTTAACACCTGCTTAGGCACAAGGAGGAAGAGAAAGGATCCATAAATGATGTTTTGCATTAGCATTCTCCTTCACTGGGGTTTTGGCAGCAAAGAGCAGGAGGTAGGGAAATCTTTAAAGAACTTTCCCATCTTTATTTTATTTATTTAATTATTAGACTTATAGGCCGCTCTCCCCGCGACGCAGGCTCAGAGCAGCTTATATGACTTGGCGAAGCCAAGATACATAAATACATTAAAATCAGTTAAAACATAATAAAACACTCTCAAAACATAACAATAACAGTAGGAATAAAGTGCTCAGTGATGTATCAGATGGCGAAATATGTAAACCCCAATGTTCTCCGGCTCTGGATGTCAGATGTCTCTAGCTCCGGATGGTGATACCTGCACCCGGTCGTTGGTGGTCATAAGATGGGTGGGGAGGTGGTGGCCCCTATTTGCAAGCTCCATCTTGCAGGCCCTGTGGAACTGAATAAGGTCCCGCAGGGCCCTGATCTCCTCCGGGAGCTCGTTCGACCAGTAAGGAGCCGCCACCGAGAAAGCCCTCCCCCTGGTAGCAGTGAGCCTGGCTTCTCTGGGGCCTGGGATAGCCAGCTGATGTTGCGCCCCAGACTGTAGTGCTTTCTGGGGCTTATACAGGGAAAGGCATGTTGGACCCTGGGCATTTAGGGCTTTAAAGGCAAGCACCAGCACCTTGAAGCGAATCCGGTACGCTATAAGCAGCCAGTGGAGTGCCCTCAGGTATGTCGAACCCTGGCCATTTAGGGTTTTAAAGGCAAGCACCAGCACCTTAAAGCGAATCCGGTACGCTATAAGCAGCCAGTGCAGTACCTCTAGCATCGGTCAGATGTGCTCCCATCTAGGGAGACACATCAATAACCTCGCTGCGGCATTCTGCACCAGCTGCAGCCTCCAGATTTGCATCAAGGGCAGCCCCATGTAGAGAGCATTACAATAGTCTAACCTTGAGGTGACTGTTGCGTGGATCACTGTAGCCAGGTCTGCGCCGTCCAGGAAGGGAACCTGGATTAGCTAGTGGGAAGGGGCGAACTGTCTCTGGCCTTTATATTTTCACTGGCCAGTGAAGGGAAACTAGCTGTATCAAGTATATTGTAGTAGGATAATTGGGGAGTGTTATCTAGGATGTCTGCTGCCGGGAGAACTGCAACTACGATAGTAGACCCCAATGATCTGAGGCTTGTGCGGAGATCGGGGGGGGGGGGGGCAGTGATGCCTGGCCAGCAGATTCTGGTGCTCCTGGGGAGGGGAAAGTACAGCGGTGGGTCCAGGCAGGAAATAAAGGGAAGGATGCAGAGAAATAAGTCAGTTCAGCACCCTCCAGCCTGAGAACCATCCTGAAGGTAGTTGGCAATGGAGCTAGGACGGAGAACCCTCCTCCGGCATTGGTGCTGTGCAATGCCAGATCTATAAACAACAAGGCCATGGTCCTGAGGGATTTTATGGCAGAACAACAGGTAGATCTGGCTTGTGTGACCAAGACCTGGGTGTGGGAGGGGAAAACTGTGGCTCTTTCCCAACTTACCCCACCTGGATTTGCGGTCCTGCACCAATCACAGACTAGGGGGAGGGGTGGCGATGCTCATTCGAAAGGTTTACTCCTTCAGAGCGCTCCCGCCACTGGAGATCATGGGCTTAGAGTGTGTCGGCTTGGTGTTGGAGGCCAGGGAGAGTGTGGCAATCTGGCTGGTGTACCGACCACCTAACGCATCGGCCGGGAGCCTGCTGGCCCTGATGGAGGCCGTAGCAGGCTGGGCGTTGGAACACCCAAGGCTGATTGTCCTGGGTGATTTCAGTGTCCATACTGATGACGTGGCTTCCGTACAGGTGGCAGACCTGACGTCGTCGATGGCGGCGCTGGGACTCTCCCAGTTTGTAATGACCCCCACTCTGTGGACACACGCTCAATTTGATCTTCACGGTGGGGGTAACAGTGGACCAGATTACTGCTTCAGCAGTACCATGGTCAGACCACCATGCTCTGAAGGCCCATCTGAATGTCCCACTCCAACCCTGTTTAGGCGGCGAGCGTATTTTAGCTCACCTGTGGAGCCTGATGGACTCAGGGCGGCTCCAGTCGGCTCTGCGGGATCCAAGGCCCCCTGGCGGCTTGTTAGATGAACTGGTGGAGGACTAGCATAACCGAGTCTCCGCAGCCATCGATGAGATCGCTCCCAGGTGCTGCACTGTGCTCCCTGATACACCCAGGGGTTGCGGCTTATGAATTGAAAGCTCAGACGGTTAGAGAGATGGTGATGACGGGTTCATGACAAAGCAACAAGAGCATCTTATAGGACGTTTATGAAAGCGTATAAGGTGGCAGTCAAGGTCACTAAAAAGGATTATTACGTGGCCAAGATTGTGTCCGCTAGCTCACGCCTGGCACAATTATTTAGAACAATTCGGTCCATAACAGCTCTGCCACAGGGCAGACCAAATAGTAGGGAATTGGATATTGGCTGTGAGGCTTTTGTGAGGTATTTTGCGGATAAAGTGTTGGCGCTCCGCCGCGACCTCCCCGCTACGACCTCCCCGCGACCTCCCCGCTAATACAATGAGTGAACTTGAGGCCCCTTGCACATCTGCGGTTTCGGTTTTAGATTCCTTTGGTCTGCTCAGCCTTGAGGAAGTTGACAGGCTGCTCATGACTGTATGTCCAACCACATGCAACCTTGATCCGTGCTCTTCCTGGCTGATTAAAGCTGGCCACAAGGGGTTCCGAGGTGCACTAAGGGAGATTATCAACCTGTCCCTCATGGAGGGGTAGTTCCCAAGTGCACTCAAGGAAGTGATGGTCCGCCCTCTCCAGAAAAAAACATCCTTGGATCCGGCCAAATTGGCCAACTAGCAGCCGGTTTCCAATTTGCCCTATTTGGGCAAATTAATAGAGAGGGTAGTGGCAATACAGTTGCAGAGCTTTCTGGATGACGCTTCTGAATTAGATCCCTTCCAGTCAGGCTTTTGCCCGGGGTACGGGACGGAGACAGCTCTGGTGGCCCTTACTGATGACCTCCAGAGACATCTGGGTCGGGGTGGTGTTGCTGTTGTTAGACCTGTCAGCTGCGTTCGACACGGTTGATCACCAGCTGCTGACCCACCGCCTCGCCGACGTGGGGATACAGGGGCTTGCCTTGCAGTGGCTCTCTTCCTTTCTCCAGGGTCGGGGACAAAGGGTGGTGCTAGGGGAACAGCAGTCCTGGAGGCACCTGCTTGAATGTGGAGTGCCCCAGGGGGCTGTCCTGTCCCCAATGCTCTTCAACATCTATATGCGCCCCCTTGCCCAGATTGCCCGGAGGGCTGGGCTGGGTTGTCACCAGTACGCTGATGACACCCAGCTCTACTTGATGTTGGGCGGCGAGTCTGGCTCCGGACTGGATGATCTGGACTGGGCACTGCACGCTGTGGCTGGATGGCTCAGGCTGAGTAGGCTGAAGCTGAACCCAGTGAAGATGGAGATCCTGTGCCTGGGTCGGAGCAGTCCAAGGTTGGGGCTCCCACTTCCAGCTTTTGATGGGGCTCCATTGGTGCCTGCACCAGTGGTTAGGAGTTTGGGAGTGCTCCTGGATCCCTCCTCTACAATGGAGGCCCAGGTAGCAGCCACTGCCAAGTCGGCCTTTTATATTGATCTCATGTGGTTTGCTGCAGCCAGTCTACCAGTTCTAGGAATGAAGATTCAGAAGGTTAAACCCAGGGCCAGAAGAAAAATATAAGACTTTCAGAAGAAAAATATAAGACATTTACCAAAAGGTATCCCAAACCGGGAAGAACTTTATTGCACAAGCATCTAAGAAGTCATCCACTGTTGCCTGAAGCCATGGAAGTCTAGAAACTTGTTTTTACACCCACCCACCCCCGTTCATAGTTTCTGTTTTTCTATACATGGTTCTTCCCCATCCTGTGAAGTAGGTTTGGCTGGCTGGGAGAGAGTGGCTCATCCAAAATCATCCAGACCGATTTCCCACAAGCAGCTGCTCTGGGCCGGCTCTTCTCTTCCCCCTGATTAGTCAGTTTCCCACTACTTGCCGGGCGGCCGCGTTTTGACCCGCAGCATCCCCCGATTTCCTGGCCTATCTCCTGCTCTTTGCTGCCAAAACCTCACCAGGAAAAGCTGATGCAAAACATTACTTATGGATCCTTTCTCTTCCTCCAAGTTCACTTTTATCATACGCACAGATCATTTGATCCACCACAGGAAGTAGCCTGCAGATTTTCTTTCTTCTTCCTTGCCTTTAATAACAAGACATCAGCGTGCCTTAAACTCTCTGCTACCGATTTCTGTAGATCAAGGCAAGCTGCCTGAATGCTGGACTAGGTGACTTTGCTCTTTTCTTAAGCAAGAGTGCCTACTTGGGGTTGTTTAGCATGAATGATGTCTTCCTTCTTGTTACATTATGCTGAATTGACACTTTGGCTTTGTAAATGTAGAACATTTCAGCAGACACTGAATTTAAAAAATGAACCAGGCAAGACGGAAGCCTATCCACACCATCTCCCAGAGCTAGGGTTGCCAGCTCTGCGTGGAGAAATACCGGTAGATTTTGGGGGTGGTGCCTGGGGAAGGCAAGGTTTGGAGAGGGGAGGGACTTCAGCAGGGTATAATGCCACAGAATCTACCCTCTGAAGTAGCCATTTTCTCCAGGGGAACTGAATTCTGTTGCCTGGAGATCAATTGTAATAGAGATCTCCAGGCCCCACCTGGAAGCTGAAAACCCTATCCAGAGCAGTGACCATTAGACACTGCAAGCTGGGCAGTGACGCACAGCAAGAGGGTCAAGCTGGGAGCAGTTTAGTGAGGTTTGTAAAATTATGCATGGTCTGGAAAGTGTGGTAAAAGAATTTTTTTTCTCCCTGTGCAGAAAGTCACTTAAATTTCTTGCTGACATTGGCTTTCTACAAAGTTTAAAAGGAGAAGAGAGGTGGTATGAACTCTGCTATTAGCATACTTTTACCCCTGCATTCTCCTGAAATATTGAAGATGCTGATCTATCGATTCAGGACAGGTAAAATGTAGCTGCAGGCAAGGTAAAATTATCTAGCAGAATTCCCTGCCATAAGATGTACTGAGGGCTCCTCAGCTAGTAGCTGGTTTGAGAAAGAGACTAGACAAAATAGTGGAGAGTAGAGATCCACCAAGGGCTATGAGCCAGGATAATTAAGTGGAATCCTCAAGGTCAAAGGATACGTAACTCTGAATATCCATTGCTGGAGGACAAGAACAGTGAAGTTTGGTTCACTTTGGGGGGGGGGAATGAAATATTTAATTCTACAAGCTTACCAAAATTACAAATAATTACATACATTCACAGTATAAAACTTACAAAGCATCCAAATCTTTTATCCTTACAGTCAGGGCTCTTTTTGGGCTGGAACGGTGTTCCAGCTGGTGTCCAAGCCTGCCCCGCCCCTCCCCACCGGTGGAAAATTGCCCTGCACACCGGATCTCTGCGCGGAGATCGAGTGCAAGGCCTGGCCTCCCGACTCCTTGTACTTAAAGGGAGTGTTCCCTTTAAGTGCAAAGAGCTGGCTGAAAAGGGCCCTGCGCTCCGGATCCCCATGTGGAGCTTGAGTGCAGGGCCTGGCCTCCCAGCTCCTTGCACTTAAAGGGAGCATTCCCTTTAAATGCAAAGAGCTGGTGGGAAGGGGCCCCGTGCACTGGATCTCTGCACGGAGATCAAACGCAAGGCCTGGCCTCCTGGCTCCTTAAGTGCAAAGAGCTGGCAGGAAGGGCCCCCGGCTGTTGAGCTCTCTCCATCCAGCTTGCCACTGCGCTGTTGCGGTTCGCTGCACCTATGCTCTCCCTGCTCCCAGTGCCTCCCCTCATCTCTTTCCCCCCTTTCTGTTTCTTTCTTTCTCTCTTTCTTTCTTTCCCCTCTCTCTCCTCTCTTTATTTTCTCTATCTTTTTCTTTCTCTTTTTCCCTCCCCCTCTCTCTATCTTTTTTTTCTCTTTCTTTCTCTCTCCCTCCCTCCCTTTCTTTCTTTTTCAGGACCTGAAAAGCCTTCACTGGGTCCATCATACCCCACCCTGGCTCTCTCGAGGTAGGACAAGATGGTGGAGGTGAGTGTGCATGAAGCAGCAGCTGTTAGGAGGGCTTGTTCAGCTGACAGTGAAGAGAAGAAGAAGAGATTGGAGTCTCAGAGCAGCTTACAAACTCCTTTCCCTCTCCCTCCCCACAACAGACACCCTGTGAGGTAGATGGGGCTGAGAGCGCTCTTTCCCAAGCTGTCTTTGAGAGAACAGCTGGTACAGAGCTATGGCTTGCCCAAGGTCATCCAGCCAGGTGCAAGTGGAGGAGTGGAGAATCAAACCCGGTTCTCCCAGATTAGAGTCCGCGCACTTAACCACTACACCAAACTGGCTCTCCAGTGGGAGGAGGCTGAGGTGGCAACAGCGCTCCTCCATCCTCACTCTCTTCCTCAGCAGCTAAAATGCTCTTCCTGCATCTGCCTGCGCAAGCAAAAGAATTGCCTGGCTTACATAATTGGTCCCTTTGGGGTCTGGACCTTCCAGGGAAGGGGGCTGGAGTCAAAGTTGAAGAGGGTAGATAGAAGATTCCAGTGTGGAAAGCAAGGCCAGTCAGGTGGGACCTGACTTCAGCCCTATTACTTTGGGGTATCTTCTCCTCATACCTGACACCAAAAGGTTGAATTAGCCTTCCACCCTAAGCATGTGCCAAACTGACTAGATTAAATAATTATTTTATCCTCACTGAGAACCACTGGTCTTTCTCAGCCAGTGTGGTATAGTGGTATCTGGGAGATTTGGATTTGAATCCCCACTCGTGCCATGAAGACTGGGTGAGTCTTAGCTCAGGAAGGAGGGCTCCAGAGCAGACTAATTTATGCACTAGCCAAATTGTTCGCTCACAACTTTAATGCCAGTAGTTCACAAAGTAGAATTTTTGCTCACAAGACTCCACAGCTTAGAGGGAACGTTGGGCAGCTATTGACCTGCCTTTACAAAATATTAAAATGTTTCAGAAATAATGTATAGGAGGACTTTGGTCCTGAGAATCAAAATTGCACTGAACTAGAAAAGTTTTATTCCTGCAGTTTTACACTGTAGTCCTAAACACAGTCACATCCTCACTGATGCAGAAGGGTGTAACTATTTAGGACTGCATGGTTGATTGCTTTGGGGGGAGACTGGTGAAGGGAAGGGAAACACGTGACTGGAACTTGTGACCCGAGCCTAGGTGGTATGTCTTGTTTGGAATGGCTTACAAATATGTGTGTGTCTAAAGTCTGTATTAAAGTTGTTTGGTGCTAACTGCCATGCAAGAGAAAACATCTGAAAAAGTAGCTTCATTGTTGTGTGTGTTGGCAGAACACTTGACTGTTGCATGGGGGTCATCTGCAAAGAAACAGAGTTGTAACTAAAAATGAGCATGGTCTGCGGCACTTTGGAGATTGCCTGTTTTGTGAAATTTAAAAAGTGGGTAGAGTTTCTGAAGAAGATGATTGTCCCTCTTCTCCTGCCACTGGGCTGACATCTGCCTTTAATAGGCCAGCAAAGCTGATGTTCTTAAACCTCCTAATAAGAGAGATTTCTGCTTCTGAGGAGTTGATTTCCAGTGACTGGTGATCTTGTGATAGCAGTGATACTTTGATGTGGTAAAGCCCACCTGTTCACAGGATCATTTTACCTGTGGGACAGACTCTGCATGGTAACCACTCCACTGGTACATAATTGCTTGTAAAAATATGATAGTGTAATAATTCAGGTGGGTAGCCGTGTTGGTCTGAAGCAGCAGAACAAAGTTGGAGTCCAAAGTTTCATCCAAGGTATAAGCTTTTGTGTGTATGCACACTTCTTCCATCTGAAAAAGTGTGGGTGGCACATGAAATCTTGTACCTTGAACAAAATTTTGTGCCTTGAATAAGTCCACAAACTACTCCCATCCAGTGCATCCACAAACCTAGGGTTGTTCTGCCAGTGAACTAGGGTTGCCAACTCCAGGTTAAGGAAATCCCTGGAGATTGGGGAGTGGAGCCTGAGGAGGGTGGGGTTTGGGGGAAGGAGGGACCTAAGCAAGGCATAATACCATGGACTCCACTTTCCAAAGCAGCCATTGACTTGATCTCTGTAGACTGGAGCTCAGTTGTAATTCCAGATCTCCAAACCCCACCTGTAGGTTGGCAATCCTAAAAAATCATATTCAGTGTACTAGTTCGGCAGGAAGGCAAGCTGATTTCCATGGGAACCTAACCTTTAGGAATTGATTCCAATCCAGTGTGGGAATAATTGTTGGACATAAGATATTGATTCAGGCAAGATTTTGTATAGATAGGACAGAAAATAATATTTTTATTGGTTTTGTCAAAACCATTTTGACAACAAGCAAGGTAAACAGAATAAGAAGCAAAAGGTGGGTGTGGCTGGATGACCACACTTCTGGTAACATGGGGGTGTGGCCTAATATGCTAACAAGCTGCACTGTTAGGGGCATGGCCTAATATGCTAATGAGCTGTGCTGTCAGGAGTGTCGCCTAATATGCTAATGAGTTCCTACTGGGCTTTTTCTACAAAAAGAGCCCTGCTTATAGTTATGTTTAACAAAGTTAATAAAAGGACCCACACTTTGAAAAACAAAAAACTTTAGCTCTCTCTCTTTACTTTGGCCACTGGGGCCTTGATCTGTAGCTCTTCCAGAGCATCTAGCTGCCCCCTGTGGGAAGCAAGATTTGATGGACTATTCTTCTTAAGAACAAGATATTTTCTTTTCAGTAGCTACATCAACAGTCATTCTACAAAGTGCTTTCTACAAAGCACTGCTTAGATCCTTGAAATCATGTCTGCTTACCAGTAAATTTAGGATTCGGGGGGGGGGGGGAAGTGTGAGAGTTCTGCTCAAAGTAGTCAAGGATCAGATCTTGGTTGGTTAACCAAAGTTCTTTATTTCCAATCTCTACATTAGTACAGCTTCTCGGATTATTGTCAGAGATGAGACAGATAATACAAGCAGGTCTATTATACCATTCCAAGGAGTTTGAATTACCCATAGGTAGCCAATCACTATAGGGGAAAATTGGCGGGCAACAAGGAGTTCTGACCGTTTGGTTCTCACAGGAAAGAAAGTAAGGTGTCAAGCTGTAAATTTCCTTTCCCAAACCAGACCCCTCAGATGTTACCAGTTCACATAACAATCAATGGCCTCAAGGCTTTTGCATGTGATAAGAGATGAGAGGTATCCTCCCTTGAAGTCTCAGCCGGGGCAGCTGGAATGCGGAGGCAGGGATGTGAGAGGCCTCCTTGTTCTCATAGATTACAGATGTCACCCTCCCGCTTCATTTGCTACAAACTCCAGGCCTGGTCAAGCAGTAGGACAGTATAACATGGCAGTTACAAGCACAAAATAAAACATAGGGTAACATAAAGGGTACAGGCATGATTACTATGATGTCTGAATTAGCAGATTCTGACACACTGGCCTCCTCATAATTACCTTCACCTGGGCTTATCAGGAAACATTTTATGAAAAATTCTAACTAGTTTGGGAGCATGCACATTTTCAGAACGAATCCATTCATTGTGTTCAGGACCGAAATCAAGCCATCTAACTAAATAATACAATCGGCCCCTACGCATTTTAGAATCAAGAATCTCAGTTATCTCGAAATGAGGGGCCCCCTCCTTCATCAATGGAGGAGGAACTGGAGGAACTGGATGCCATGCATTCGGCCCAGGATCTTTCTTCAGCAAGCTGAAATGAAAAACAGGATGCACAGAACTCAGTGATTTAGGCAGCTCTAATTCAAAAGACACATCTGAAATTTTTCGCAACACTTTGTAGGGCCCCACATATTTCCATCCCAGTTTTCGACTGGGTTGCAAGCCATGTATATTTTTTGTTGAAAGATAGACAGAGTCCCCAGGCTGGAGATCCCAGCCCACCGCTCGGCCCCGATCCGCATATTTTTTGTAGTCCTCTTTCGCTTGGTCCAGTGCTTTGGCTATTAGTGGCCATGAGTCTTGTAATGTCGCCCACCAACTCCTGAAATCCGTTGGGGGGGCATTGGGCACATTCTCAATGGTGGGCAACGGTTTTCCTTCAAAACCTCCCACGGCCATGAAGGGGGAGACACCCGTGTAAGAATGCACTGCATTATTATAACTGTATTCTGCAAACGGCAATAAATCCACCCAATTGTCTTGGTGGTAGTTGGTGTAGCACCTTAAGAACTGTTCCAGGATTTGATTAGTTCGCTCGGACTGTCCATCGGTTTCTGGGTGGTAACCCGAGCTTAGTGCCGGTTCTATGTCCATCAGTTTTAGGAGCTCCCGCCAAAAGTTGGCAACGAATTGACTGCCCCTGTCGGATACCACCCTCTTAGGAAAAGTGTGTAATTTAATCACCTGGTTGAAAAAAGCTTTAGCCATTCCCTTGGCCGTGGGTAGCTGTTTGAAGGGGGTGAAATGGGCTTGCTTCGAAAATGTGTCCACCACCACCCAAATGACAGTTTTCCCTTTCGAGGGTGGCAGATTAGTAATGAAGTCCATAGCTATCGCCTCCCAAGGGCGGGAAGGAGTAGGCAAAGGATGCAAGAGTCCCGGAACCTTTCCCCCCCTCTTTTTGCACATTAAGCAAGTTTGGCAGGCCGAGACGAAGTTGGAAACATCCCGGCGCATGCGCGGCCACCAAAACTGACGTTGAATTAAGTTAAGCGTCTTTAGAAACCCAAAGTGCCCAGCCAGTTTGGAAGAATGGCACGCCAGTAAAACATCCTTACGCTTGCTTTGAGGCACCACCAATTTGTCCCCATGGTACCAACACTGGTTTTCCCTCCTCGAACATTCAGCTAGTGTTTCCAGTTCCTCGACTTCCTCGGGAGAATACTCCCCCCCCCAATCGCACGCCTCAGTGTCTACTGGAGTTCGTTTGTGCTGACTTCTAGTAGTGACTGCCCCTCCCAGCTGCTGGGGGGAGAACATGGAGTCGAACACCTCTTCTTTCACGCTCTCGTGTTGGGGCAACCGGGAGAGTGCGTCAGCTAAAGAGTTGGCCTTCCCGGGGAAGTGTTTTAACACAAAATTAAATTTCGAAAAGAAATCAGCCCACCGAAGCTGCTTCGCATTTAGTGATCTCTGCGTGCGCAGCGCTTCTAGGTTTTTATGATCGGTCCAAATTTCAAACGGGGTTTGCGCCCCCTCGAGCCAATGCCGCCACGTAGTGAGAGCTAGCCGAATAGCCGCGGCTTCCTTGTCCCACACTGACCTGTTTCTTTCCGTGTCATTAAATTTTTTGGAAATGTAGGCTAGGGGGTGTAGCTTCCCATCCGGCCCTTGTTGTAGAACGGCCCCCCCATGGCCACATCGGAAGCGTCTACATGAATTATGAACTCTTTGGTTTCGTCTAGATGGGCTAAGATGGGCTCAGAAGTGAAAAGGATTTTTAGGGTCTCAAATGCTCTTTGGCACTCCCCATTCCAGGCGATTCTCTCCCCAGGTTTCCCGGCTTCCGAACCCCTTCCCTTGGTTTTCAGCAAGTCCGTCAGGGGGAGGGTAACTGTTGCAAAGTCTTTGATGAAAGTTCGATAAAAGTTACAAAATCCTAATAGGCTCTGCAATTGTTTTCTTGTTCGCGGAGCTTCCCACTGGACCACCGCCTCCACTTTTGCTGGGTCCATTTCTAATCCCCTCTGGGAAATGCGATACCCTAGGAAGTCTACTGACTCACGGTGGAACTCGCACTTTGATAACTTAACATACAGTTGGTTTTTCAGCAAGGTGGAAAGGACCTCCCGTACTAATTTCACATGCTCTTTCTTATCAGCGGAGTAAATCAAGATATCATCTATGTAACATAACACCCCCTTGAATAAATGCTTGTGCAACACTTCATTTATCAAACTCATAAAGACCCCAGGAGCGCCACTTAAGCCGAACGGCATCACCAGGTATTCAAACTGTCCCAATGGAGTGTTGAATGCAGTCTTGAACTCGTCCCCCTCCCTTATGCGCACCCGGAAATAAGCATCCCGGAGATCTAGCTTGGTGAATATTTTTCCCTTGGCCGCTTCAGTCAATAAGTCTTTTATTAATGGGAGGGGGTAGGCGTTAGAAGTGGAGACCGCATTTAGTCCCCTGTAATCCGTGCACAAGCGCAGCCCCCCGTCTTTCTTTTCCCGGAACAAAACGGGGGCGGCGAAGGGGGATTTCGCTGGGCGAATGAAGCCTCGCTCCAAATTCTTGTCTAGAAACTTTCGTAGCTCCTCCCGCTCTAAGGGGCTCATGGAGTAAAGTTTTCCTTTGGGGAGTTTCTCGCCCGGGAGCAGCTCTATGGCACAGTCTGACAGTCTGTGGGGGGGTAGCTCATCCGCCTCGGTCTCACTGAAAACCTCCATCAGGTCTCTATACTCCCGGGGGACCGTGGAGGGGGCGAGGGCAAGGGCAGCCGGTCGGGGAGGAGAGTTTGGTGGTTCCGGTCCCCACTCAGAGTCCCATTTGTGTGTCAGGCACCGGTCGTCCACCCAGGAGATTTTCCCTTCACTCCATTTGATGTAGGGGTCGTGCGAACTCAGCCAGGGGCTTCCCAGTACAATGGGGAACTGGGCATTTGGGGTGATGAAAAAAGCTCGCTTCTCCCAATGCTCCCCGGTTCCCACAATCAGGCCCTCAGTTTCAGCTACACACTCTTCTTTCATTTCCGACCCATCCATTTGCGTGAATTTTAGGGGCTCGGCCAGCGGGGTGACTTTTGGTCCCAACCCTTCCACCACTAAAGGGCTAATTAAGTCCCGAGCACACCCAGAGTCAATTAGGGCGCAGACCCTCATGTGCGTGCCCGATCCCGGGGTCATTACAGTCACTACCATATATAACAGGGGGCCAGGGATGCTCACCGGAGATGGCGCATCTTGGCTGGGGACCTGCAGTTCTGCGCCGCTCACTGCAGGCCGTTGGAGTTTCCCGACATCTGCGTTTCCATCAGCTCCAGCTCCCCTTGTTCGCTCGTGGATCCTTCCAGTTGCAGCGCCCGGGGCTTGAGTGGGGTCTTTCCTCTGCTAGGAGTGCTCCCCACCACCGGTGTAGAGGTCTTCGGCCCCTTTCCTCCCCCCCTTGGGCACGCTGAGGCGAAGTGGCCACTCTCCCCGCATTTCATGCACAACCCTTGTCGGAAACGGGCGTCTCTGATGTCTTGCACACTGGGCTTCGGCTTCGCCCTCGGCACGACTTTGCTGGCCGCTGTAGCCGACGTCCCCATCTTGATGAGGGTGAATCGTTCCTCCACGTCTGTCGCCGCCCGCATCCAAGTGGCCAACGTCCCCGGGCGACCCCCTAGTAGGACGGTTTCGTAGATTTCAGGATTGAGACCCTCTCGGTACTTTTCCATGAAAAGTTCCTCGGGCCAGCCATGAATCTTGGCAGCGATGCGCCAGAACTTATCGGTGTAGTCCCTCACCGTGGACCTCCCCTGGAACAGCTTCCGCAGTTGGTTCCGGGCCTTTTCTTCCCCCAGGGGATCTTCGTATTGGTGTCGGAGGGCCCACATGAAGTTGTTCAGCGAGCGTAACTCAGGACCGGGGGCATCGTGCAGGCTCACATACCAATCGCTGGCGGTGTCTTTCAGCTTGGACCCTATGTAGCCAATCCGCTCCCTCTTGGTGGGGTAGAGGTGGCCCCAGCTGTCCAGGAACCGCTCGATCTCCAACAGGAAGAAACGCAGCTTTTCGGGGTCCCCATCGAAAGTAGCCGTCAGAGGGTCGGAGGGGGCCGGGCGAACGATCGGCCCTGCCGGCACCAGGGCCGGCGCGGGACCGGGCACCTGTGGAGGGACGACTGGTGGAGCCGGCGGTGGCGGCGGCCTCGGCTGCACGGGCACCTGTGGTTGAGCCGGAACTCCTCCGGGAGCCGCTGCCGGCTGCTGGACTCCCGTCGCGGGGGCTGGAAGAGCCTCTTGCATGACCCTCTTAGCGTCTCGAAATTGGTACTGGAGATCGAGGGCCAATTCTCGTAGTTCGGCGGTGAGTTGGAGCCATAAATCTCCCATCATCTGGTCTAGGGATGGCATCGGGTCTCCCCGATACGGATCGGGCCCATACGGGCCGGTCCTCTCTCCTTCAATGGGCGGGCGACGCGGATCTCCTCCGTAGATCTGCTCGCAGTCTTCTCCCAGGTAGCTCGGCCTCCCTCGATCGAGTTGATCGCCAGGGAACGAAACCCGTGCCCCTTTCTGGTCGTGCACCCAAGAATCCACGGTCCCACGACCGAACTGGCTCCAGGCGTACTTCGGGGTCACTCTGAAGAGGAGGTAGGCGCAGGATGTAGTGAGCCCCCTGAATTGTAGTCACCAGTACTTCGGGCTCCCCTCCGCCGCCTCCACCACCGTTCCCCTGGTTCACCGGGGTGGTGGGGGTATCTTCGGGGGTAGTAGGGATGGGGACCGTGTCGTCGTCTGACATGGTCAGGAACGGCTAAGTCCCAGTCACAGATCTCTGACAATCTGTGAGAGTTCTGCTCAAAGTAGTCAAGGATCAGATCTTGGTTGGTTAACCAAAGTTCTTTATTTCCAATCTCTACATTAGTACAGCTTCTCGGATTATTGTCAGAGATGAGACAGATAATACAAGCAGGTCTATTATACCATTCCAAGGAGTTTGAATTACCCATAGGTAGCCAATCACTATAGGGGAAAATTGGCGGGCAAAAAGGAGTTCTGACCGTTTGGTTCTCACAGGAAAGAAAGTAAGGTGTCAAGCTGTAAATTTCCTTTCCCAAACCAGACCCCTCAGATGTTACCAGTTCACATAACAATCAATGGCCTCAAGGCTTTTGCATGTGATAAGAGATGAGAGGTATCCTCCCTTGAAGTCTCAGCCGGGGCAGCTGGAATGCGGAGGCAGGGATGTGAGAGGCCTCCTTGTTCTCATACATTACAGATGTCACCCTCCCGCTTCATTTGCTACAAACTCCAGGCCTGGTCAAGCAGTAGGACAGTATAACATGGCAGTTACAAGCACAAAATAAAACATAGGGTAACATAAAGGGTACAGGCATGATTACTATGATGTCTGAATTAGCAGATTCTGACAGGAAGGAGCACACCCATATTGTCCCCTCCCCCACTTCCCACAGACACAAGTGGGCGACTGCCCTGATTCAGAGCCTCAGTGGCAGAGTCATCCTGGAACAGCTTTAGATCCTTCTGAGAAACGACAGCCAATTGGGGTGGCCCAGGTGGGCCAAGAATCACTCTTCAACCAACCAGAGTTTCTTTCCAAGCAATCATTCCATAAACAGGCTGGGGAATCTGCCACACCATCAATATAGTGCTGACAACTGTGGCATAAATAACATGGTTTTTCTTCCCAAGCAACCCCAACACAGATCTTGCAATAAAATCGATCATTCCTGCAAGGCAGCTGGGCTCTAGCGTCTGTAAAGCAGCAAATACGCTTCTTCACTGTGGGAGGGAAGCTGAATAGCCCTCACATTCTCCCTCCAGCAAAATGGATGAGACCATAAATCCACAGATTAAAATACATTACTGCTTGGACTCTCATCTCTCCTGGGCTTTACTGCTGTGGATTGATGGGCAGATTGATTCTCGTTCAGACCCTGTCTGCCTGCTCCCATCTCCTTGGAGTTGTTGGTATTTTACAAAAAACCACCAGCTTCATGCAAACTTATTACCCGGCTTGTTATTTACAGTATCCATTTGTGACCTTTTACCAAGAAGTTCTTCAAGCAATTTATGTAGGAAAAAACAGACAATGGGGGAGGGAATTCTGCAAGTGATTATTAGCCATGTTTCTACTTTAATGGGGCCCAAAGTGGTATGTGGCCTTCATAAATCAATGCAATCCAATCAAAAATACAATTCAAAAAGGAGGTTGAGACTAAAAAGACAAGAAGAGGACAGAAGAAGAAATGATTGTTAAATTGTTTTAATAAGCTGTGCATTATATAACAATGTAAAATGTATTATTAAGTGTTTCTTCAATGCTATGTGTACTAGCCAATCAGCTTTTGACCTAAGGAAGTAACAAAATACTTAGACAATTGAACCAAGGTTTAATTTTGGATGTTTCAGAATTTCTGTAACCAGATGTAATTGAACATTTTACACAGTATTCTCTGTATAAGATAATGTAGCTTAGTATTTAGCGTGTTAGATGTAGAAATAGTTTAGAAATCAATAAAAATTAAAAAAAAAAGGGTTTGCTTCTGGGCTCGTTGAAGGGCCAGGTGCATTTGAAGTATACACAGTATCATCTGGGCATGGGAGAGACCAAAGACGTTTCGTCCAGGGCCAGGGACTGGCCTGATTGCACCACCGAACACCAAGAGAGGCACCACAGATGTATTTAGCCCTTCTAAACTACTGGGCTTTCAGGGAGTTCTCAGGCTCCTCAGAAGACTGCCAGTGAAAAGATTCATCTTGTC
The DNA here is from genome assembly GCA_029233225.1 of Lepidodactylus listeri. NCBI lineage: Eukaryota > Metazoa > Chordata > Lepidosauria > Squamata > Gekkonidae > Lepidodactylus > Lepidodactylus listeri. Next base: position 5,871,357 of record JARCFY010000020.1, on the reverse strand, counting down.
TTCCTGAGAAATAACATGTCTCCCACTGTGGAAAACCATTATGCAAAACCTACCCAGCCATCCACCATGCACAGCTGCAGGGTGCATTCTTTGGTTCTTCAGTTCATTCTGGATGACAGTGAGGACTGTGGTTCCCCCACTGACCAATGTTCCAAATGAATCATGGGTGGCCTAAAGGAAGTTCCAAGATCTTCTGCAACAGACAGTCAAGGGTTTCCTATGACCACAAGAAGGTTCCCTGCAGGCAGAATGGCTGGAAGCCGACAGCCATTCGTTCTCCACTTGTGTGGCAACAAATTTCATCACTCAGACACGTGCTGGGCAACACCAGGCTTCCATTTATTTTGAACCTGTTGCCAAGCAAAAAAGGCCCTGTGGCCCGGAAACCTCCTTCCCTTCAGCCTAGTTATGAGAAGAACATATTCTACACAGTCAGGAGCAGTGACATAGCCCCAGCTCCCTCCCAGTGGCATAAAAGGAACAATTGAGGCTCTGGGACTGCTGCAAATGAGTCAGACCCAGCAAAGCTTTGCCTCGAAACCCTGGCGCAAACCTACCTGCCTCATCCGTGACTGTCACATCCTCAAACCGAGTGGCACCGTTGCCTTGGCCAGCAATCCTACCACAGCCCAACCCTCTCTCCTCCAGAGCTGCACTGAGGCCCTTCTTCCCTTCACACCTGCCAAATGGCAGCAATAATTTCTCAGCCAGAATCCCACCACTGCTGTCAGCTGATGCTTGCAAAGGCCCTGCTGATGGAGAGTCACTTTTCACGTGATGATGCCAGCTCAGGCCACTGCATGGCTTCCTGGCCTCTCTGAGACTCAGCATGCTCCTCACCCCACAAGGATGGGAGGCTGCGCACATCTATGCTTTTTCTACACACAGGCCATGAAGGAAGCGGCCTTTCCAGAGGGATGTCTTGCCAATGAGTTCCCATGAGCCTAAGTTGAAAGCACCCAGATATCATCTGCATCACAAGATGCAGATCACAAGAAGAAAGAGATTCCAGAAAAGCAGCCCTGTTGGCACACTGAAGGAAAGAGTCCAGAGCCAGTGTGGTGGTATGGACTAAGGCCTAGGGTGACCCAGGTTCAAATCCCCATTCAGCCACTACGATAATTGGCTAGCCTTGGGCCAGCTGTACGCTCTGTCTCTGCCTTACCTACCTCACAGGATTGTTATGGGAATAAAACCAAGAGACATGCATGCTCCCACATTTTCCTAATTCTGTAATCTGCCATCTGTCTCCATGAAAAAGAGGGACTATCAATGGAAGCAAATAAATATCAGCACCTAAAAAGAAGACTCTGCACAGATCGCTCACATAATGTACAAGGTGGCAAGCCCGTCTGAGCCTCTGCCCCACAATGTCTGGTATTGCACCACCACAGAGGTGTGACTGATGAGATGGTGCATGCAAAACTGTTGCAAACTAACAAAAGAACAGTCAGTTAAGCAGAAGAAAATTTCTTCCATCTCCCCTAACCAAAGAGGCAGAAACTCTGGCACTTAACCCTATTCATCATGACAGACCACTGGGAAAGACTGCTCACAGCTAGACGTATGAGAATGCGACAGTATGGAGCCGTGGCTTAATCCAAATAACATATTCCAGTCCTTTCCTATAGCAGAATAATACCATGTAGAAATGACAGCCTGCAAAAGAAATTTCACAAGACCTCAATCACCAATTAAGAAAGCCTCTGAGGCCCTCTAGTGGTCAACCATGGCCTAGATTCCCATCATTGCAATTTATTTATGTCATTTACAGTTCCAGTGGGAACCCGAAGTGTCCTACAGCATCCTCCCACTCTCCATTTTATTCTTGCATGTACCCTTTGAGGTAGCTTAGGCTGAGAGTGCGCCTGGTCCAAGGTCACCTAGCAACCTTCCATGACACAGTAGGGATTTAAACCTGCATCTCCCAGGTCATATTCTGACACACTCACCACGCTGACAACTTTTTCTGAAGATGCAAAGGCAAGAGTCCAAAACTACCTCATTTGGCTTTAGCTGCAGAGAGTTATAGGGATGCCAAACTGACCAAGAAAAATAAACCCAGCCTGGCCTACTCCTGTGCTTGCAGCAAATAACTGATCTACAAAATCAGCAGGGGAAGGGGATATGACCACCACACAAACATGATGGGAGTGTGAGTGAGAGAGGGAGAGCACCTTAGTGGCCTTTAGCCCTTTTGGTATGGTGACCCACAAGGCCAAGTTTACTTGGTATGATGGTGACCCACTTAAAACACACACACAAATTACCTGAGCAGGCACAAATCAATAAAACTGAAAAAAAGCCTGGGACCCACTGCCACACAGGCTTCATGACCCATTTTTCAGTAGGGACCCACAGGCTGGAAAGTACTGCCTTTGAGAGCACTGAAAGACCAGGAGCTCCCAAAATTAATATAATTTCTATGAGCAGATACAAGGCACAAAAAGCAAGACCTGGGAAAACGTCTTACGAAAACAAGCTCAAATGGAAAAATGCTGCCATTACATGGAATCGGCCCAGCAATGGATAACAATCAGTTTAAAACCACAATGAGAAAGGGGGCAACATCACAGCAAAGTCAACAAACAGACCAATAGATTCCACTGTTTTAATTGCAGGCCATTTAAAAATTATATTTTCTGAACAGGATGAAAAAGAGATATTAATGAACAAACAGGAGGAGGAGGAAGGGGGCAAAAAAAAAAGGTGACAGTTCCTGGAAATGCAGAATTTAGTGGAAATCAATCACATCACACAAATCTCAAATACCCCTTTGGCAATCCCAGAATGTTCCACACCTACAACTGACCCAGAGAAGACTATCGGATTTTAAAGCCACAGCAATACCAGGTCTGAGGTAGCAGCTTAGACAAGGCTGTCCAGTCAGGGTTGCTTAGCAACTCTCCCTGGCGGGCACCAGTCAGTTCAAGGGGCTCTGGCATTCCTGACAATTGTTCATGTCCTCAGAATAGTTCTCTATCTGGATGGTAGTGGTATGGAAGTTGAAGGCCTCCTGCAGCTGGGAACTGGCTTCCTTCAAGATGGCCTGAGCCTCTGCGTCCTCATCTGGGAAGCAAGCAAAGGAAAAAAGGAAGATGGAGATGACACAGAATAGAGTTGAGCATTTGGTGGGTTAGGAGAGCCATCTTTTCTTCCTCTCGCCCAGAGCCAGCCACCCCAGGAGGTGAAATGAGGTTGCTGCCTCAGACCAATTTATTTAAAATAATTATAAACCTCCTCTTCAGAGACCTGCTCAAGGTGGCTTACAAAATACAAATCATAAAAAGAATAGCATTAAAATTAACCACCATTTAAAAACAGGCAATAAAGCCTCAAAGTATAAACATGCTTGAAGCCCCGAACCATTAAACATTTGGTAGCTGAAATTACCTTCATAACAGACCTCAGGCTAGAAGCGGGCGGTAGAAACAATAAAAAGATCAAAAAAACCCCAAACCCTTTTGTTAAAAGCCTGGGTTAAGTGAAATGCTTTGGCATGGTGCCTGAAAGACTAGGCTCCAGGGAAGATTCAAGGCAGAGAGCATTCCACAGGCAAGGTGCCACCACTGAAAAACCCCTGTCTCTAGTCACCACCCACCTCATGTTTGCAGAAAGAGCAAGCAGAGAGAGCAAGACTTGAGAAGAGGATCTGTGGATCCAATTCACAGGGAAGTGCTCTTGCCCAAGCCCCACTGAAAGGGAACAGGAGCGCTGCTTGTGACATTAGAAATAGCATCACCCAGTCTTTCTGGGCAGTTTCACAAGATTGCCGGCAGACGGAAATACCCCGCTTTTAGAAAAGGAAGTAGCTTTGATGAAAGGACTGCATGTGATGAGTTCCGAAATGGCAGGCTGAATCCTACCCAACATGTGTGAAAACCACACAGATCCTCATTCCACAGCTACAAGCTCCTCTGCTCACCTTCCGACCATTTCTTCTAGGAGAAGCAGTAATGATTACAGGATTACTAGGATCTGACAAGCTAGAGTTCAAAAGCCCCACTCTAATAGGAGGCTCAGGGGGTGATCTTGAGCCAGTCAGTCTCTTTCCTCTTAACTTACCTCACAGGGCTGTTGCCAGGACAGGATGGGAAAGGAAGAGCACCAGGTATGCACCGGGGGCTCCTTGGAGGAAGGCAAATATAAATATGTAGGGTCCGCCAACTGCCCCGGCAGAACAGGGACTTGAACCTGGGTCTCCCAGATCCGAGTCTGACTCTCTGTCGAACACCACACTGGCTGTCTTATCACCATACTGCTTCCTAGAATGACCAATTTCCAGGGCCCAGAACAGAATTTGTACTTCGGGCCACTTCCATATTGCCACTCCTCCTTCCACTGGCCTAACTTTCAGCTATATCGTGTGAACTCTTGGGGGGGAAAGTATACATTTTTATTCTCACAGGGAATGAGGGAGAGGGGGCAGGCAGGCAAACACGTGCACAGCTTGAAGTGTGAGCAATGTCCAAGCCTCTCTGAGCACCCGCACCAGCATTCCAATACACCTCTATACAGTCCTATCTGCAGTTCATAAAACAATGGGAAGGAGTATTTGGGAAACAGCTGTTGAGGTCCATGTAATCCCAACTATAAGTCAAGCCTGTCAACCTACCTATAAAATGCAAACTGCAGACTTGAGCAGCCTCAACTTGCCTCAGGGCAGAGCAGGAAAGGGAGAGGAGGCTTAATTTATTTATTATTTATTTATTTTCATTCGATTTCTAGGCCGCTCTCCCTACACAGTAGGCTCTCATCTCATTTCATCTCTCATTAACCTTTCATCTACCACTTAGTTTTGCCCATCTAATTAGCTCCCCAGTTCTGCTACCATTTTCAAGGGAGGGGGGAAGGCATGTAGTTTTAAAACTATGTGTATGGGGGGGTTACCTTCCCACTGCTAATAATTAAGTACAGAAACGAAAACCTCAGGGTGCATAAAACATGAATTCCAATGTCTCTACACAAATGTGCAGAGTATGGGAAACAAGCAGGAGGGACTTGAAGTCCTAATACAGGAAGGGGACTGTGGCCTAATAGGTATTACTGAAACTTGGTGGGATGACACTCACAATTGGAATATTAGGATTATGGGGTATAATTTATTTAAAAGGGACAGACAAGGAAGGGCAGAGGAGTTGCGCTATATGTAAAGGAGGTATATACTTGTGAGGGAATATGTGAATCTGAGCATGAAAGTTCGGTTGACAGTCTCCAGGTAAAAATAAAAGGAGTAAGAAATAATACTGATATCATGGTGGGGGTCTGCTATAGACGGCAAAGCTAGGGAGACAACTTGGATGAGACAACTCCTAGAACAGACTGCAAAGTTCTCAAAGAGTCGGGACACAGGGATCATGGGAGATTTCAGTTACCCGGATATCTGTTGGATGTCCAACTCTGCTAAAAATTAACGGTCCAATGAATTCCTGATGTCTTACTGACAACTTCATTTTCCAGAAAGTGGAGAGGGAAACAAGAGGATCTGCCATCTTGGACTTGATTCTTACCAACAGTAGTGGGCACCCTGGGTAATAGTGACCATGTAATTTTGGAATTTATAGCCTTGGGGAAGAGAAAAGCTGTACATAGTCAGACATATAGGTTGGACTTCAGGAAAGCAAATTTTGATAAACTTAAAGTTATTCTGGGTAGAATCCCATGGTCAGAAATACTTAAGGAGAAGGGAGTCCAAGAGGGATGGGAGTTTCTTAAAAGCGAAATACTGCAGGCACAATTGCAAACGATTCCTATCAGAAGGAAAAATGGGAGGAGCCTAAAGAAGCCAAGGGGGCTCCATAAACAGCTTTCTAAAGACTTGAGAAATAAAAAAGACTCATTTAGAAAGTAGAAGGGGGGCCTTATAACCAAGGATGAATATAAACAAATAACCAGTGCTTGTAGAGGAAAGCTAAAGCTCAGTATGAGCTTAGGCTAGCAAGGGACACTAAAAACAACTAAAAGCGGTTCTTTTCTTATATTCAAAGTAAGAAAAAGAGCAAGGACATGGTAGGCTCATTGCGGGGACAGGAAAGTGAAATCGTAATAGGTGATCTTACCCATAATATAGTGGTCCCAAATAATTGAGTACCATTGAATAATACTAGGAGAATCTAGTTCCTCATCTTCTTGGAGAGGAGTGACAAGTGGAATGCCTCAAGGACCTGTCCTGGGACCTGTTTTGCTCAACATCTTTATCAGTGATTTGGAAGAAGGAATAGAGGGAATGTTTATTAAATTTACAGATAATACTAAATTGGGAGGGGTAGCAAATATGGTAGAAGACAAAGTTAGGATATAGAATGATCTTGACAGTCTGGACAACTGGACTAAACCAAATAAAAAGAATTTCAATGGGGATAAATGTAAAGTTCTGTATTTAGGTAGGAAAAATCAAATGCATAATTATAGATTGGGGGAGATTTGTCTTGGCAGTAGTATTTGCGAAAAGGATCTAGAGGTCTTAGTAGACCATACACTGAACATGAGTCAGCAGTGTGATGTGGTTGCTAAAAAGGCAAATGTGATTTTGGGCTCTATCAACAGAAGTATAGTGTCCAGATCACGTGAAGTGATGGTACCACTTTACTCTGTTCTGATTAGACCTCACCTAGAGTATTCTGTTCAGTTTTGGGCACCACAATTTAAGAAAGATCTAGACAAGCTGGAACGAGTCCAGAGGAGGGCAACAAAGATGGTGAGGGGTCTGGAGATCAAGCCCTATGAGGAAAGGCTGAAGGGAGCTGGGTATGTTTAGCCTGGAGAGGAGATGACTGAGAGGTGATATTTAAGTACTTGAAGGGCTGTCATATAGATGATGGTGCGGAGTTGTTTTCTGCTACCCCATAAGGTTGGACCAATGGGTTGAAATTAAATCAGAAGAGTTTTCAGCTAAACATTAGGAAGAACTTCTTGACAGTTAGAGCCTATGTTCCCTCTAAGCTGTGGAATTTTGTGAGCAAAAATTCTACTTTGTGAGCTACTGGCATTAAAGTTGTGAGCAAGCGATTTGGCTAGTGCATAAATTAGTTTGCTCTGAAGCCATCCTTTCTGAGCTGAGACAAAAACATGTAAGCTAGAGGCTAAAAAACTGTGAGCTAGCTCACACTAACTCAGCTTAGACGGAACATTGGTTAGAGCAGTTCCTCAGTGGAACAGGCTTCCTCAGGAGGTGGTGGGCTCTCCTCCTTTGGAGGTTTTCAAGCAGAGGCTAGATGGCCATCTGACAGCAATGCAGATTCTGTGAACTTAGGCAGATCATGAGAGGGAGGGCAAGAAGGGTTGCATCAGTTCTTGTGGACCTTTCTTATAAGCCCAGGGAAATGCTGATTGCCACTTTGTGGTCAGGATTCTATGATTCTAAGCAGCAAATCCAGTCTTGATTATAAAGACTGACTGGCGATTGAAGGGTTAAACACCCCTTCGGCACCCAGCCCTGATGCAAACTGGAGTTGCAATTTGCATTTTAGAAACAGATGGAGATGCACAATCTTGGCCTCCTCTGTTTTTGCTCTAGATCCCAGGATCAGCTTGGTGGGCCCTTCCAACAACTGTGGACAGGTGTCTGGCCCCCTCCAACTGTAGACGCCAGCCATGCTTACCCACCCCTTCCTGGAGACCCAGTCCAAGGATCATGACAGCTACAGTTAGTAAAGCCCCAAACCCGCAGCTTGGAGATCCAACTTACTGATTGCAATGTGAACTGACAAGACTGGCTGAGACACAGTTAGGGCCCAGATGTGGAGGCTGTGAAGGGCTTTCACACCGCTTATGGACAGCAGGATCGTTTTCACGTCATTAAAATCCACACCCTTAGGTGTGCCTGCAGAAATTCAAGAGATGCCAGTTAGATGCTGCCAACTGGGGGTTGGGGACACTAGAGGGAGCTCCACAGTCCAACTTGCTTCTCTTCCTTCAAGCAAAAACATGTTAGTTTGATCAAATAGTTCCCCCAAGAGCTCTGCTTCTCAGGTGAAATTTCAAGCCCCACTCTACTATCTTGCCCTCTGAATTTTGCATCCAAAGGAAATGAGGGTTGCCAACAACTTGGAGGGAAAAAATGTCCCCCCCTTTCTTTGGCCATCAAGTCATAACTGACTTATGGTGAACCTGTAAAGTTTTTAAGGCAAGAGACATTCAAAGGTGGCTTGCCATTCTGGGCCTCTGTGTTGTGACCCTGGGCTGACCCTGCTAAGCTACCGAAATCTGACAAGATCAGGCTAGCCATTTAACAGAGACTTAATGTGTGGAAATGGGCAGCTGAAGCTCTTCATCAATAAAGATCACCAGGCAAGTCATCCTGCCCCCCCCCCCCAATCCCAATTGTTAGCAGCCTTGAGGGAAACCTAAGATCTGAGCTCAGAAGTATGATGCTCCTCCACAGTAACAAGGCAACGCCCAAATAAATTTTATTTGCAAGGGTTTCTTCCTGGAATATTCCAGGCTCCTCTGAATACTTTCAGCTCTCGTTATTTTTTTTAAACAGAGATTAACAAGCAGTACTTTTATTCTGAGATATGAAGGACAAACATGGAAGCAACACTCAACTGAGCTCTGCAAGGCAATGCCTGAGTCTAGGCTTCTAGTCAAGACTTGCAAGGCCTCAAGACGATCAGCCCCTTTTTTGTTTAAATCATACATCTCAGTAGTTGGCTCTCAGCTTTGGGAACTGACTTTTTTTCTTTCCTTGGAGCTTCTCCAAAGCCTGAGCCTGTACATCTTAGCATCTTAGAAGTTTGTAAATCAAGCTGGCTTTTGGTGGCCAGGGACAAAGTTAGAGTAGCAGCATATTGTTACCTAGTCCTGGACTATTCAGGATGGGCTAGAAACGTAACTAAATTAAAGAAGTGCTAACTAATTCATATAACTGTTCCTGGTTACTGGGATGTCTTAGGGCTCAAGTACATATTACTCTTTCTTTTGTGTAGATTTTAAACAACCCCCTCCCCCTTTTGCAAGTTCAATTGCCTGGGACTGCTTTCTCAAGAAGGAGAACAGAATCTATAACTATTCCCTCCCCTGCAGGTTTCTCATCAGAAAAAGTTACCTGAGAGATGCTGTCTCCCCCCCCCCCCCACACACCCACTGGGGGAAATGAGTGCAGCTGCATTTAAGTTTTCCCTCTGGAGTGGGGCATAAAAGCAGCCTAGTGGTAACTTTTTCTAGTACAAAAACCACAGAGAAAGTCAAGGTTAAATTCTCCCCTTCTTGACACTGTTCCCCTCTTTGATTAAGTAATCCTGGCAGGTCAGTTTGCACAAAGGAAACCATGTCTTGAATACAAACAAGGAAGAAATCCTTCCCCCTCCCACTCATGCAAGGATTTACCTTCCATCAGCACAAGGACCACATCTCGGAGAATGCTCAGCGTTGTTCCAAGGACAAGGACAGAAAACAAGAATGTGCAGATGGGATCCACGTACTTCAGCTCTGGCTGGAAAGATGTGAACGTAAGAGTTGTATAGTGTGGGGACAGTAGTACAATACTTAGCTTGTTGCCAGTTACTGAAAAAAGTATTACATGGCTGCAGTCATTCCCTTGGCAGTAGGCAGATCAACTCCATCATGGGACAGACCAAGGACCCAAATGCCAGGAGGAAAAACTTATAGGCTCCTATGTGTTATTCCTCATGGGTGTAATGCAGCTCAGGCACTGCTTTATTTAGTGAGAAAATGGCATGAGAGGAAAGGGTTAAAAATCCCCCCCCACACTGCTCTATTCCTTGATAAAGCCATCTCAGAGGCCACATTCGCAGAAGCAAAAGAAACAGTAAGGTGTAGCTGAACTTTCAGGAAAAGGCCTTTCTTAGCACCCACTAGCCAAGACCCCAGAACTGAAGATCCCAAAGCCCAATCCCAGGGTTTTTTGCACACAAATTGTGCACTGATTGATCGTGGGATTATGCAGTGACAACTCAACATAAAGAATGACCACTCTGGCCATAGCCTTCTCAAAAAAAAGCACAGCTGGGCCCTTACCTTGAAATAGATTATGTAGGCTGCCACCAAGACCCCGATGCTTTGCAGAAGATCCCCAACAACGTGGATGAATGCAGCTCGGATGCTAGTATTTTGCCCCTCACCATGACTGTGATGGCTATGCCCATGCCCTGACTGGTGAAGGGAGACTCCCATTCTATGGGGATCAAGGCAAACGGTTAGCAGAAAGGAGGCCATGTAGATTCTCAACTCCTCTTGTATTGAGGAGACAACTTTTTGCCACTTGGCAATCCATGTTGCAAGGAAAGCAGCCCTTGTCCTCTCCTCACCACCACTCCCTCCTTTCAGAGCCACAGGACTGCCAGGGACCACATCAAGGAAGAGCTGTCCACACTTCAAATTCTCACAGCCCACAGTGCAAAGTTGCAGAACCAAATGGCAGAAAGGTGACTTTAGGAAGTGAGCCAAGCTGCAGAGGAAGGCAAATTTACCTTCGAGGAGAACCTTACCCCCACAGGCCATTGCTCATGCCTGAAACAGTCATCCCAAACACAAGAGAATGCTGCGTAAATGCAGACAAACAGAGTGCAACTATATCTGGATACAGTCACACAAAAGAACATCAGAAAGCCAACAGGGAAATGGAGACTTTTCTTTTGATCAAGGCCTGATCTGATTGGTTCAGCTCTTGGTCCTCAAGTCAAAATCTCCAGCAGCTCATCCTCTAGCTGCTACGGTCATCCTCCCATCATTCAAGAATCTCCACTTTGCACATCTTTTGAATGTGATTCCTGCCGGGGGGGGGGGGGCGTGGTGGCTGAACTTCCAGCTGGCCACGTCCCTCTCACACTCCTACCATTCCCACTGAGGATTATCAAACTACTCTCAAAACATAAAACTAACTCAAACAAACTCTAATGCCAGGTATGGGAAGGACTTGGGGAAAGAAGGGGGTCAAAAATCCCCCCTACAGACCCCCCCCCCCGGAAGACTAATACAGACTCAGAAGACTCGGAAGACCCAGAGACGCTCTTACCAGAGGATATGCCGGCGGGAGCTAGCAACTCTGGCCCAAGTTATCAGACCATGAGCCTGGATGCTTTGATGGAGATAAAAGATGGGCTGAAAAAGGCACTAAGGTCTTTGAGTGGGGATGTTGGATAACTGAATTTCTTTTAAAAAAGTATAGCAGTCACAATGATTAGAGGGTATGGTAAGGAGGGGGCCCCCCTCAAGACCTCTGGCAGAAGGGAGGAGGGACTTGCCTCAGCTTTCTTTTCAGTTCCAGAAGAATACAGAATTATAGAGACTGAGTGCAAAGGACAGAAGTTAGAAGATCGAATGGGTAATAATTAATGAATAAGCAAATGAAGATGTATTAATGGTTAGAATGTGACTTTGAGGGAGTTGTATGGTGGGGTTTTTCATGCGGGTAGGATATGGGAATAAGAAAAAAAAGAATGTTTTTGGTTATCTAGATGGAATGTCAATCATTTTAGATTATGAAATAGTGTACATATATATTATATGAAATAGTTCTACCAAATATATACACAATAAACTTTACATTTTTAAAAAAGAATGTGATTCCTACGTACATGATATTCACTGCCACTGCACAGGAAGAAGTGATGAGCATCGCCTCCCCATCTATCTCGTACTCCCCTGAGAGCAGCCGCTGGACCGCCAAGTAGACCAAGACACCAGTCACAACCCAGATGGAGAGCACCGACAGCAGGGCTCCCAAAATCTCTGCCGGGGGGGGGGGGGGGGGGAGGTCAGGAACGTTTGCAGATACACAGAGCTGCCCAGTATGGCGCCAGGCCCCTTGCCCATCGAGGTCCGCCGTGGCTGCCGTGGCTGCTCACAGCTCTCAGATAGAGGCCTCTCACACCACCTGATCTGTCTAGCTGGAGCTGCCAGGCGCTGAACCTGGGGTCTTCAGCATGACAAGCAGATGCTCTACTGCCATGGCCCGCCCCCCGCCCCGCCCCCTTATTTCAGCCGCGTGTCAAAGACCGAGAACCCACCAAGTGGGCACTGCCTGGCAGCTTGGTCCTCAGCACATTTACCATGGAGTTAAATCCTGGGCAGTGCCACCTCAACTACTCCAGGACGTTCCCTTTCTGCATACCAATCTATTATTGCACAAGACAGCCCGAGGACCATTCCAGCTGCAGCCCAAAACATTTCTATCCAGAGAACGATGCCCATTATGTGTTCAGAAATCTCCGCTGCCACCTGCTCCAAGGAGTCCAGAGGTCATCAAGCCACAGAGGGATTGCAGTTCTAAACACAAGCCGACTTGCCACATGGGGAGCCGTGGCCTCCTATCTGTGTACAGGAGGCACAGGCGTTCTCCTGCATTCTCCATTGCTGCAGCTCTTTCCAGCCCTGGAATGATCATGATCATGGAATTATCACAGGATCCATGCAGAGAAACAGCCATGAGGATTGGCAAGCTGGAGTGCCAAGGGACTAGGCACTCTCCTCAGCAGCATCTGCAAAAGAGCCATTTCAACGACTTGTCTTTCCTTGCTCTGTGATGCCATTCCTTAAGACAGATCCTGCAACCCCAGCAATGATCTTTCTGGGTGGCTGGAAAGAGCTGTAGCAGTGGGAAGGACGGTGGGAAAAGGATGCCTTCTGGACATGGAACGGTAGGATAAAGCCCCTTGAACACATGAGGATCTGGGCTGATAGTAATGAAGGCACCTTAGTTCTGAGGCTTGGAAGTGGGTCCATGGGACCCACCGAGTTGCAAGCATGAGGAGAAAATACGATGTCAAAGTAATGTAACAGAGTCACATGAGAGGAAGAGCTGGAGCCCTCCTGGCACTGAAAAGGGATGTCTTCCACAACTGAGTGAGCTCACGGGACCATCCTGCAGCTCTAGTCAGCATGGGTGCAAAGAGGCAAGGAGTGTGGCTCTCGGGCTTTCGGCCCCAGTAGCAGCACCTTCCAAAAGCCAACAAAAAAACCAGCAACTCTTTTGGGGATCACAACTCAACAGATCAGGGTTTGAAGGTCCAAGCCCATGGGAATCTGGACACGTTCGTGGACCTTTGGCCAGCTACGAATTAATTTGCAAGGGTGTTCAGGGCAGAATTGGTGTGTGTGGGGTGCCGGGGAGAACAGCAAGAGACAGATCGGCTAAGGTAAGAACTACATTGCAGAATGGCATTTCTGCAAAAAGCAGGATCTTCTCCTGAAATCTGATCCAATAATAAAATAAATAAATAAAACTTTGTTTATGTTACCTGCCCGATGCCAGCCAAAGTTCATGGTCTTGGTAGCTGGCCGGGATGACACCCAGAGAGAGAAGAGGCTGATCATCATGCTGGCAAAGTCGGTCAGCAGATGGGCTGCATCAGTCATGATGGCCAAGCTGTGGGCAAAGTACCCTCCTGGGGAGAGGCACAGGAAGTGTAAAGAAGCGTTATAGACCACTGATGGCTCCCGTCAGTACCATGGGGTTCCTTCTTCCAACAGCAGGAATGTGGAAAGCTAGTACATCAAAGAAGAGATCTTCTCCATGCCATGCTAGTTTTCTGAGCACAGGGAGTTTCTGAAATGAGGGCACCATTCAACATTCCACCTCCTCCACTGCACACCAAAGTGGTTTGGTCCTCGGAAGACTGCATCTAATTGTATTTCCACATGGGCAGCTCCCTCTGAGAATGCACTTACAGATCCAAAAGCTGCTTCCCCCTAAATTTTAATGTGTGCATAGATTCATTTACTCTGTTACAAAAGGAGGGCAGCGTAATCCAGCATGTCATGTTTCTGTAGAGTGACAGAGACCATCCCCCCTTCCTCCTTTGGCCACCCAAGGACACTCACCCCGGTCCTGCATTCCAACTCTTCCCAAATGCTCCAATTCCAGACACTGCATTACCTTAGGGTGCTGCATAAAGTCATCCTTGCACACACCCTTGGGTCTTTAACTTGGTACGAAGATGTGCATTCATGCACAATGTCCTTGGAAAACATGCACAGTCAGGGGTGGAACTATGGAGTGGTGACTGGAAGCACCGAAGAAAGAAAGGAAAAGAGGGGCCCGCAGATAGGTTAGAGGGTACAGGAAGAACCTTGCTGGATCAAGCCTGGGGTACCTTTGGCCAGGCATCCTCTTTGACAGGCTGCTGTGTCTACTCTGAGCTGTGCATAGCTTTGTGGCTACTCCCAAAGAAGCTGTTGAGCGTGACAAGCTCTGGTATCTTACCCACAACTTCCCCCGTCATGAAGATCAAGCAGATCGCAGAGGCCATGTAGAGTTTCCTCCGTGCAAGCTCTCTTTCACAGTTGTAGCCATTGCCAGACGCCCAGTTGGAATGGCAATGCTGGTTTCCTTTCAGGCCCAGCTCAATGGCAGAGAGGTCTGGGACATAGCCAAGCATCGAACCATGGAAACTGCTCCCCGAAATCCCTAAATAAGATCTGAGCCAGGAAGAGCAATTTTTTTTAAAGAGTGATTCTCTAAGAGGGAGTTGTTTGGTAACTGATGTCCAGTGATGGACACAAGCCCCTCCCCTCAACTGTGCCCTCAATAACCACACACCACATTACTATGTTTATTCAAGGACCACAAGACTCCCATGACTAGAGATCTGCACTGCTTGGCACAAAAAAGCTGCCACACATAGAACCAGGATGATGCATATTAATATTTCAATCAGTATTCAGCACCAAGAAAACTGTTGATTCAACCTGTGTCAATTAGGCAAATCAAGCACTTAGCAAAATCCAACCCTCCACTACTTATGGTGAGAACAAGATTTTCCTGATGATGGAAAATCTTATCCAGCAACATTTCCACAGCTTCTTTCACCAAGTATTGACTTTGCCACCATATCTTTGCAATCAAGCGGGCTAGAGACTTGGTGTGGATCCAATCAGGCCAAGAAGGGTGGGGGAGGTGATTGTGATTGCTAAGTGGTGATTGCAAGGGAAAGAGACTACAAATCCCATTGCTTTGCAATGGCTGCTGCACTGCTCATGAAGCCTTGGGAGCAGTTGACATGTAGCAGGAAAACATTGTTGGTTTCCCTTCCAAGGTGGAACAATGGTTATTTAACACCCCACTGCTGCTTCCAGAGTAAAACGCCCCTCTTTTTTGGATCCCAGACTTCGGCTGCAAAAAGAAGTACATTCTTACTTGGGGATTAGCACATTGTCCTTGCACACATACCTCAGACTTGGATTTTGGTTGCTACCCTGAACACATGTAGTAGAAAGTAAGCCCCACTGAACTCATTAGGATTTCCTTCTGCATAACCAGGCTGATACCGTAGGGCTCTTTGTCAATACAAAGAGGTTACAATTTTAGTTTCAATGATGTAGCAAATTTTGATAAGATTGCAAGGAGCTCATCTACACCCATAAGAGTTTGCTCACACACTCACTTGGAGGGGGATTAGACAGAATGGAGACAGGGCTTTAATAGTATGGGCACCCTTCCTTCCAATCAGCAGGCTGAAGAGCCTGCCAGAATTGTATGGCAAGAAGAGGGGTTGACAGGTCATAAAGTTTTGGGCTCCTTCTTGAGACCTCCAGGGGAAGGAACTGGCTATTTTCTGCTGCAAATGCAGAAAGTTTCAGCAATTAGTTCTGTGTCTATGGTCCAATCTGCATTGGTATTTCCCACCACTGTGCTAACGATTTCACATCGTTTCACAAATTTCTGTCTGCATTTCATGCCACATCCACTCTCCTCTTGTTTCATCTCAGCATCGACTGTCTGCATAATTTTATTGCCATTCAGTGGTGACTCCAAAGTCACTACAGTTTCTCATCACCTTATCTGGATTTGTTTTTAAGATGCTACAATTGTTCCTCCCCACCCTCGAGCCGCTGTGAGCAAAAAGCAGAGAACTGGAGCCGAATTCTCCCCCCCCCCCCCCGCCCAATCTTTTCTAAGGAGATATGCAAATTGTCACAAAGGAAACAAGTTAGCTGAAAATCCAGCTGTCTGTGTTTAAAACCAGCCAGGGAACATTTTTCTGCGATCATATTGGGGGGGGGGGGGGTTGGAAGCATGCCCACCCCCTCTCACACGCACTCTCCCTAAACAACTTGTGTCCTGATGCAGACAGAGGAGAGCTTTACACTGAGCCAAACGGGAAGCCGGCGCCACAGCAGCATGGAACAGCTTTACATAGATCGGGCCTGTGGCTACTACTAGGGCTCACCACAACCTGACAGGTGCTGTCCCCTTCCTGAGTTGCCACTAGACTACACCCACACTTCACCGGGCTCCACCCCTGATCTCCTAGGCTCCTCTCCACATTTCTCAGGATCTCAGGCTCCGGAGACAGCAAAGCAGGGGCATGTGGAGCCACAAGGGAAAGGGACAAATAGCACAGTCCACAAAGGTACTCAAAGGCACTTGATTGGTCTCTCTGCTTAATTGCACTTTTAAGTGCAGAGCTGGAAGAATTTTCCAAATTCCTAAGAAGTAGCACCCATATTAGATTCACTGCATTTTTAAAAAAGATCCACAGCTAGGCTCATTAGTTCAACACTTTTGTCTAATATTCACCAGGCTACATCCAGACCCCGTCAGGCACCAGCCTTGCAAAAGGGTTCATCTAATTTTTAAGTTACTGTGAATGTTCCCGAACTCTGTATTGCTGAGTGGATCAACCAAAATCTGATAGGCTGCGGGTTCCCACTGTTTTCTAAGCAGATCCTGCTACCTATTTGGTTTTCCCCAGAAGTGGCCCAGACTCCAGATGTGGTGTGCCATGAAGAAAGGGCAGGGAGACAGCAAGGAGCCGACAGGCAGACCTGACCCATGATGAGCAAGAGCATAAACCAAACTGAACGAACTTGAGAAGTGTTTCATCTCAGTTTCAGTGTTTCAGTTTGGGATGCAATCTTGGGCAGTGGGCAGGACATCAGACTAGGAGCAGGAAGATCTGGGTTTAATTCCCTAAATAGCCATGAGCTCCCTGGGCAAGTTGTTCTGTCTGAGCTTAACCCATTTTACAGGGCTGTTGTGAAGATACAGTGAAGAACAGCTCACTGGAGGAACAGCTGCAGGATGAGAACAAGACAGCCTCTGGCAGAAGCTAAGCCTGTCTTCTCCCAACTATATTACAGCCTGTAGCTCTTGTAAAAAACAGCCATCACATTTTATCAGCAAAACTTCAGGATCTCTCAAAGTCTTTTCTCACCAGTTCTTTGATTGGTGTCACAACAACAAATGTCAATATTTTAACTGAACTGCTGTGGTCCACCCAGGTCTCATCCACAATCCACCACTCATGACCACCAATGCACTGAGAGACCCAGGCCACTGAAGAGGATAAGGCTGGGGGATCTCTACCTTTCATATATATTTTGAGCCACCATTGTCACCAAGTTAAAGGATATTAATGTTACTCAGTAGAGACGCATTACTCTTTGGGCATACAATGGTCCCATCCCCCCCACCCCCAACATTTTAGGCTTCAGCACCTTTAACAGACACAGGATGAGCAGCCCGCGCGGGGGGGGGGGGGGAGATTAAGCAGAGACATCCATGCTTCGAGTTGGTGGGGCATGGGGAAATTCTGTGGGGCAGCAGAGGAGGGGGGAGGGAGGGAGAGGGGCAGCAGCTGTTGTGGGGCATGCCTCACACTTGAGGGGGTGGAGCCCCTAAATACCCCATGGTAGCTTCAAGCCCGCTTTCTGCTGGTTAGGATATAAAGGGAAGGGTGGGGTGGGGTGGCACGGCACACCCCTGCCTCCCAAAATCCGTGCAAGAAGCAGCTTGTGCTGCTATTCAACTCAAGACCAGAACACTGACTCCGGAACAAACCCGTCAAACGCCGAGGGGTTTACTTCGGAGTCAGCTTGCACAAACTTGGGCTGCACAGCTAGAAGCCGATGGAGGATTGCCTAGAAGCAAATTCCCATGCCCCCCCCCCCTCAGCTGGACTTACTTCCGAGTGAGCATATAGGCTCAGGCTGGCCGAGCAACAGCTGGGAAGCCCTGGCCGGCAGCCCTGGAGTTTGGGGGGGGGGGGGGAAAGAGAGGAGGTGCGTTGCTATGGGGCGGTGTGTGTGTGTGTGTGCGCGCGCGTCTGAGCGCCCCCCCCCTACCCTGCCGTGCCCTGCCCACCTGGCTTCCGCCCCTTCCAGGAGGGGACGCTTTTCTCCCGCGTCGCTCGGCTCCATTCTCCCCGGGCGGCAGGTGTGCGCGGAGCCCCCGCTTCCCCGGCTCTTCTCGGCGCCCGCCCGCCCGGTGCCTCCGGCTGGAGGGGAGCGGCGCTTGGCGCAGCCCTCTTATCTCGCTCCGGCGGCGGCAGCAGCAGCAGCCCGTGTGGAAACGCCGCGGACGTGCGCAAAGGCCAAGCACCCGGCGGCCGCTAGTCCCGGCTGCAAAGTTTGCAAGCAGCGGGCCGCGTGAGGGGCTCCCTCTTCCCGCCTGCCTTGACTCCCAGCTCGCCGCTGCCCGGGGGGCGGGGGGCGGGGGGCGGGGGGCGGGCATCGGTCTCCCCGTCCGTCGTGAACAGCATCCCATGGCCCGACAAGCGCGGGTCCTCCGCCCCCGCCCGAGGGGAGACCGTTCGTCGGAGCCCTTCTTCTACCCGCGGAGGACCCGGCCTGAACCTGATACGACACAGAACAGGTCCTCGCCGCTCCTGACCCAGGCGTGACCCAGGCAGCTCGACCGCGGTCTGTGATTCCGGGCCGGATCTTTTCACCGCGCAGGAAGCCGTGCAGCAGTTCAACGCTGGGGCCTCAGAAGACCTGGGTTTCAGTCCCCCCCGCCTTGGCTCGAAGCTCTCTTGGTGACTCTGTGTGACACACACACACACAAGCAGCAGCCCAGAGGCCTGGGGGGGGGGGGGGGGGGGGCTGGGATATGGATGGCGGTCCGGGTTCAAGGGTGCCTTCAGCCACGAAGCTCAGTGGGTGACCTGAAGTCAGCCCCTCAGCCCAGCCTCTTCCTCAGGCGTTGTGAGGATAAAATGGGGAAGGGAGAACCAGGCACACCACTCTGAGCTGCTGAGAGGAAAGGGAACATGAGATGGACGATAGACCTGCTGCAATTCAGTCCCAACCCAGACCCCGAAACTCTGCCGGTGAGCTGGAGCCAATATTCTGCCCACATAAGAAGGCATTGTTTACGCAGTGTCCTCACCAGTGGGTGTCCTGGGATGTCTGGTGCCTGTCCCAAGAGGCTAGAGAATCATACAGCTGTGACAACACACTCTCCTCTTAAAGCATAGGCATCAAAAAGTTCAAAAATATACAAAAATATTGCAAAATATGATTAATATAGTAGGCTAATCATATTTTGCAATATTTTTGTATATTTTTGAAATTTTTGATGCCTATGCTTTAATAGGAGAGTGTGTTGTCACAGCTGTATGATTCTCTGTTCTTAACTTGTTCCATAGCTGTTGTTCTCATAGATATTGTCCCAAGAGGCTGGCAGCCCCAAATTTGACATAAGGGGAGGTGTGGAGAGAAGCCTACCTTGAAGGGTTGTCGTAAGGATAAAATAAAGGAGGGGAGGGTCATGTACAGAACTCTAAACTCCTGGAAAGAAGAGTGGCATTTTTCTTTAACGTGACCCATACATGGGTGAGGAGGGGTGCAAATTATAATTTGTGTGTGTGCGTAAGGAGTTACTCTCCATGGTACATCATGAAGATCCATAAGAGCTCTGTGCAGTAGTTCGACCTACCTCACAATGTTGTTTTGAGAAGAAGACTATGTATACCACCCTTAGAGGAAGGGTGAGGCAAAAATGTGTCAAATAATATAGTAGATCACTTGTTTATTTTTTCACTCTCAGTTATAAACCAGCATCCAGTTTGGGGCCACTGCTTCAATGGTGAAGTCCGTGGCTACCGTTAGCTGTCCATGAGAGCCATGATTTTACAGTGAATTTAGGGAAAGCCTGGGTAAAAAAATATGTAATCCTGTCTCTCACATAGAATTCCTGTTTGAAAACTCAAAACTGACTATGGCTACCTTACCAGTCTTTAAGAAAACACATCCATGGCATAGATATCACTGAGTGTTGGAGGACACCATCTTTGAAGATGGCAGCAGTTGCCCTTTGGAGACTGATATCTCCTCAGTTATCGCACCACGGGGATCATGGCATTTCACCCAAGGGTTTCAAGGGCAATAAAGATGCTTTCAGTGTTGCAGTGACATAAGAAGGTAGAGTCCCAGTTTCCACATCCAATTTTTTTTAAAAGGTACCATATATTATTCTACCAAAATAATCGCTGCGTTAGTCATATGTGTGTGAGTTCACTGCAGTCTTGCACTAATTAAGAAAGAAAGATGGTGAAGTGTGCAACTTTGTAGGATGATGAGGTGAAACCCCCAGGGGCAATGCCCCTCTTGGGCAGCCTGAGGTGGTGGTGCCAGAGAGCAGGGGCGTAGACTTTTGGAAATTCGGGGGGGGGGGGCGGGGGTTCCTTAGCGCTCGCACTCGCTGGGGCAATGTTCTCACCCCCCCCCCAGGAAACCGCCGCACCTCCCCGGGCCCTTCCGAGGCCCGCCAGCTGCTGCCAGTGCCTCTCCCCCCCTCCCTCTCCCTCTCCAGCAGCGACGGCCAGGCCTCGGAAGGACCCGGGGAGGTGCAGCGGCAGGCACTCCATTTTGCCGGGGGTGGCTGAGCCCCCCCCCCCCGGGAAATTTCAGGGGTGGCTCGAGCCCCACCCCACCCCACCCATACTCTACGCCTATGCCAGAGAGCAGATGGGCCAGCCAGTGCCACTTGTAGCTACCAAGCTACAAGCAGCCTGGATCTTTTTGCCAGACTCATTTAAATGAACATCATCTGTTGTTTGTTGTTAACTTCATTCATAGCTTGCTCTTCTCACTGAGACTCAAGGGAGATTACAAATATGTGGAGTTGCCTTATACCAAGGCAGACCATTGGTCTGGAGAGTCACCACCTCCACCAGAGAGCCCGCCTTCTGAAATTAAGTGGGTAGCTATATGAGAGAGGGCCTTGGCGGTCGTAGAATCCAAGCTTTGGAACTCTTGTGATGGAGACCTATCTGTTCCTTCAGTTGCTGTCTTCTGGCAGGTAAAGACTTTTTTGTTTTGTTTTGTTTGGTGTTCCCTCAGTGATCTCTCCTTCCTGCTCAATATTTTAATTGTTGTTTTATAGTGTCATATGTATTTTAGCTCTGGTTATTATTTTTGTAAGATACAATTTTATTATGTATGTTTTAATTGGCTAGCTGACTTGGTGGCTCTTATGAGAGCAGAAAGGTGTGGTATAAATTTTGTAATAAACAGATATCTACCTTGGAGCTTTCTGTACAGGCTGGCAGCGGTTTTCCAGGGTCTTAAGCAGAGAGGGCTCTTTCCCGCTGCCGGAAGTCTTTTGAACCTGGGACCCCTCTCAGGAGCACTCCCACTGATCTCTTTCCCTAAAAATAAGAGAATCCCCACAACCCTGTGAAGTCCGTTCACAGACATGCCCAATTGTGGCTGAGCAGGATTCAAATCCAGATCTCTCTGGTCCAAGTCTGGCACTTTCACTCCATCACACTGAGAGTAGGCAGCTTTTGTGGACCAACAACAGTAAATCCCCCCAAAAAGGTTAAGGTCCGCTTTCCCATCTCCGTTGGCTCTGCTCCTTGGCCTTGACCCAGGACCTAGATTTCTGATTTTAAGAGCCGGCCATTCTACATGTAGTGAATGTATAATGCATAATTCTGTGGTATTTGAACAGGCACCTGGTAATCAAAAGCAAAATGAAGCTAATATCTGTTGCTTCTCCCTTGGTTTTCTCTAGTCATTTTTCCCCATGTGGTCTGAGTCAGTGGCTACTACAGCATATTGTGGCAATGAGTTCTGTAAGTTGTTTTCAAATTGCTGCTACTGCCACTACCTCCAGAGTAAAATAATTTTGACAACAAGATAAAACTGGGATTTACTTTATTGTTAACAATATACAGCAACAAAATCAACAGGCGTCTTTGAAGTTTAACTACAGGCATCACAGGGGAGAATATTCTTTATTAAATTCTTTAAATCAGAATTTTCTAAAGCAGCTAAGTCTAATAGTACCTTCCCTACATAGTGCAAAGAAATCCTTGTAAATAATTCCCAAAATCAGCATCCTTCAGTCCATGGAAGGGTGCTGCGAAGCAAAAAAAAAAAAGGGGGGGGGGAACAGCTTATTTTTCTTTACAAAATATTCATGTGCCATAATAGTTATGTACAAAAAAACCTTATAAAATGTACGAAAGGTTTCATTTTGCACCCGTATATAAAAGTGTCTTTGTGCAAGTTTTCTTTCTGAAATGCCAAGAATCCCACACTCCAAACGGTTCTTTGTCAGCTGGGATTTGGCCCTGCTGTTTCCACTGCTTGCGTGGGCATTCTGTCTGGGTTTTCCCTCCTCCCACCCCAACATCGTCATCGTCATCATCAACGCCGCCACCACCACCCCTGGATTCTCTCGGTCTGTGCACGGGGAATTTCCTCTTCCTCCATGGAATTCATTTTCCTGCTTTGTTATTGAGAACCTGGAAGAGGTGAAGAAAACATGTTCCGAGAATCTGATTCAGGACAGAAGGGAGGGTTAGGCTGCATTCAGATATCAGAATAAAACCTCGTTTGTGTAAAGCAGGGGTCCCCAACATGGTGCCCGTGGGTGCTGTGGTGCCTGCCAACACCTCTCCTGGCACCTGCCAAGTGCTTTTAGAAAGTGGGTGGGAGAGGTGGGGCTTTTGCCCAGCTAGGCTTCTGATTGGCCATTGGAGATCGGAAGGGCTGTGCAGATGTTTTAAAATGTTGCCTTGGCAGCAGCTGCCATCACAGCACAAGAATCTTCACTGTGTGACTGAAGGTAAGTTGCGGCAGCTGTTTTGTAGCTAACCCCGCCTCCTGCAGCAGCCACTTTTTGCAACCATTTTGTAGCTGCACCCACTAGGCTATGTTAGAATTCTAAAGCTGCCCTCAGGCTCAAAAAGGTTGGGGACCCCGGGTTCAAAGCATGGTTTGTGCAACACATTCTAGTTCGGTCTATCAGATTCAACAATCAAATCCCAGTTTCTGCAAAGCCTCAGTACGTGTAGCAGTTACAAAAAGTGTGGAGTTACTTTTCCCCCTAAATAGATAAACCTTTGGTTTGGAGCCAGTTTGGTGTCGTGGTTAAGTGCGCGGACTCTAATCTGGGAGAACCGGGTTTGATTCCCCACTCCTCCACTTGCACCTGGCTGGATGACCTTGGGCAAGCCATAGCTCTGTACCAGCTGATCCCTCAAGGACAGCTTGGTAAAAAGCTCTCTCAGCCCCACCTACCTCACAGGGTGTCTGTTGTGGGGAGGGGAAGGGAAAGGGGTTTGTAAGCCGCTCTGAGACTCCCTTGGGGAGTGGAGGGCAGGGTATAAATCCAATCTCTTCTTCTTAAATCTCTGTTCAATCATCAAAGCAGTTTTATAGTGAAAAATTGAGAGCCATCTGTGAGAATCAATAAAATAAGCCTAAATATGTGTTGGGCCTACTGAAACTAGTTTCATTCAGGAAAATTAGCATATTGTGACTTGACAACACAACAAGAGCAACCTTTTGGGCTTTGGGGTCAATGGTCCATCTTCCTCAGTATCCTCTCTCTGAAAATGGCCAGCTCCAAGATGCTTGGTGGAAGCATCGGTGAAAGTACAGGGGAAAACAGGCCCCTGTGCTCCCTGCTGAACTGTTATGTATATGCCGTGGGGATGCCACCAAAAATGGCATCCCTGTGACCATGACCTTATCACCTTGTCAGTTTCTCTGATTCCACCAGCTGGCAGCCATTGATTTGGAGTGACAAGGAATAACCTTACAATATGATGATGTTGCATCACAAGTAAAGTTATCCTATGCACTACAGGAGGAGCCTGGGAGGACCAGACACAGGGATCCCGAGGGTGTGTTCAGACTGATTTTTCAGAAAGTGTGTGGATGATGAGGTTGCTTCCATATGGAGCTCTTGCGCCATGTCCCCTCCCCCAAACTGCAGAAGATTTATTTTTGACTTCTGAACCAGTGCTGCACTTCCTCCAGCCTTCAAGGTTTTCCAAACCTACTTTCATACATTTTTTCTCGGAAGATCATAACCAAAGCAGGTTTGGGAACATGTGGAAAGGAAGAGGCAGATTTCTGCACCTGTCTGCCCACATCGTGCCGCATCCAGCACAATCTCCCCTGCTACCCACTGTCCTACCCCAGCCTCCCACTGCCAGAGGGTTTTTGCCATTCTTAAAAAAGTATCAGTAGTGTCAACTGATTACCAATAATTAATTTTTAAAAAGACAAGTGGTGGGGGGGATGGGGGATGGTTGGGGAAACCATGGAGTACATATCCTCGTGGAAGCACTGTAGCCATTGCAAATGCAAATGAGCAGAATGTCTCTGCATAGAAGCAGCTTTAGATTTCTCAAGTTTGTTACATACATACCATCCACGTTCCCAACTCCAGTATCTTCCTCTTCCGTTTCTTCTTCCTCATTTAGCTCTTCATCATCCTCATCTTCAAAGGAAAGTGGGGGGAAATTAGGAAGCGAATCCCTTTGAGACTCCTGTGTTCTACCAAGGGGTCGCTTCTGGCAACTTTCACTCAGGGAAGGAGACGTGTTTAAGAACAAAACCCAGAAGGCCCATGCAGGTTCTTAGATAGTCTTTAGTATCAAATGGGGCTTCCTCAATATTTAAAAAGCCTGCTTATGATTCTGTTGATAATTCATTATCTTATTTTGAAAGACAAGCATGTTTCCTTCCTGATGGCAGCAGCCTTTGCTGTAACACGAGAGAGCATGGTGACTGCAGGACAGGGTTGTGCACTTTAGTCACAGGGAAGACATGGAGGCAATTTGAGCTAAAATGAATCTGCTCCTAAAAACCGTCCTTGCTGTACTCCCGCATGAATGTTGACGTATGATGGCAGGTACTCTGGCCACTGGTTTTGCCAGAAGCACCTACGCCCACTGTCCTGTGTGTCTCCATGGCGGTCTGCTGGAGAAGAGGACTCCCCTGTCCTCCACTGGGCTCAAGGGCCACTGCCGCAGATAGTCATGAGTTGGCATTACAGTTGGCAGATTCTCCGAGGGCGGGTGACACCAAGGACCAACAGAGTTTCACCTCATCCTGCTGACTTTGTTCTGAACCTTCAGTCTGAGCAACTTTTCCCTCAGTGACAAACTATGCTTTCACACCATTTGTCCTAAATGTAGTTTTCCAATCAAAATGGGAATAGTGATAGGTCAATGCTGCTTTTCGCAAGTGTAAACAGACCTTGAGCCCGCCAATTAATAAAATAAAAATAATAAAATAAAGAATTAAATAAATAAATAAAAATAAATTAATCTACAGGTTCAAATTGTTTTTCCCCATTGACAGAAGGCCAAGTTACCTCACCTGCTTCAAAATCTATGGCTCTCACTGTTTCTGTGATGTGTTCTAGGTCAAGGGTGAAATAGTCCATGTTTTCAAAACCTGGTTCGATTTTATCCAGTTGACCTCCCTTTGATGCCTCTACAATTCTGCAGAGGAAACAGAATGGGGAAAAGGGATTTTAATGCAGATTTCCAGCGCAGTCTTTACAAAAATATGAGCCATTGTATCTTGGTCTAGAGCAACAGAATGAAAGGCAGAAAACTATATTCAGAAGGGACCCCCTTCCCTTCCAAACCTGGGCTGGAGGGGCTTACCCTGTCCTAAAAGTCCCCTCTTTTTTTTTTTGAGCTGGCTTTATTGGAGGTCAGACTGGAAGCCAAGGGCGTAGACTTTCCAATTTCGGGGGGTGGGGCCTGGGGCAGAGACATTACAGGCCATTGTATCCGGGGGAGGCTCAGCATGTCCTGGAAAAGTTCGGGGGGGGGGGGGCTCCAGCTCCCCAGCCCCCTGAAGTTGAAGCCTATGCTGGAAGCCACCCGAAATAGAGTATTATGGGGCAGATTGCCCACAGAAGTCAATCTAGCACAGTGATCCTGTGGTGACTGGCTGTCTGAAAGAGTGCAATCCAAATTTGTAAGAAAAATCATGGGTCTGCCATGCTGTGTTCCATACACAGCTCTTTGTTTAGAGGCAGGCCTTAACATGCTAGAAACAAGGGCTTGGTTAATATCAATTAAATACTGGCTACGTTTGCACTATACTGCTGATTGTGGGAGCTATATATATCAATTGTTGTCTGAATCTATCAAGTCCAAATGGACTGCCTGCATAGAGAAGAAAATAATCACAATGGGAATATCCATGGATTCTCTGTATATGCTACCTCTTACAAATGCATATCAGCTAATCAGACGCAGAATCCTGGACAATGAAATGCAGAAACTAGCTAGTGATACAAACAAATCCTGCTCCCCCCTGAACTTTGGAATTCTTCCACATACTGGCCTTCTTATCTATCGGCCCTCCATGCCCCTCACCTGCGCCGAGCATTTGCACTTGCTAGATGTAACGCCATTCCATCGGCTGTCACTCATGGTAGATATAAAGGGGTTCCATACTCAGCAAGACTCTGTGCATGTAGTCTAAATCAGGTTGATTCAGTTCTCCATATTCTCCTATACTGTCCCTGGTATGACGATATACGTTTTACTCTTTTAGACCCAATTCTATCTAACATGATAGGTTGCCCAGATGTTTTGAAGGTGCACTGTCTCCTGAACGACCTGTCACCCGAACTAACTGAAAAGGTTGCTCTATTTTTAAGTTTGGCAATTAAGGATCATTTGCACAACGCATAGCTATATATGATTAACTTATTTTTCCTTGTTACCTTTCTTTCCGATTATGTCTCTTTCTGTAACCTGTTTTATGCCAGTAAAGGTATATGTATGTATGTATGCATGACTGGCTGTCAGCTATGGCTGCCATTCCTGGGCGGGAGGTGGCACACACTCTCCTTTCATCTGGGCCTCTCACTCCCTCCGTTGGAATGCCTCACTTTTCTCACTCGCACCGGCTTATCGCATCTCACCTCCCTAACCTTGACTGTGTTGCTTTTTGCAGCTTCTCAGCCACTTCTTGGATGCTTCCCTTTTGCAGGTGCCAACTGTAACTTTTTCCTGCTTTTAGCCTGGGATGAAATGTCCAGTATCTTTGGGCGCATTTTTATCTGTATGGTGATTGGAGGTTTCACTTTGTATTACCCTGTTTGAATACACTATAACTGTACCCATTCTACCCTCACTCCTCCATTACTGACTCGAGATGTGTAGATGACTACAGGGGCATCAAGTTTTCTAATTCCCGGGGGGGCAGGGGCTCTTGTGCGCACGCGCGCCGGGACAATGTCCCTGCCGCTGCCGCCTCTCTTTCCCCCCACCTGGCCACTCCCCCTGCCTGGAGGGAGGGAGGGAGGAGTGGGTGCAGGGGAGCCGGGCGGTGAGGGCCCTGGAAGGCAGGGAGGCGCGGCAGTGGGCACTCTGTTTCACCGGGGGGGGGGGTGGCTCAGTCCCCCCTGGGAAATTTCAGGGGTGGCTCGAGCCCTCGAGCCCCCCCGGTAGTTGACACCTATGGAAAACTATAAGATCCACTGGCAATATTCTGGTTAAGAACTTCTGGTTGCAGTTTGAAATCTCTTAGACTCTCACACTGGCCCAAGCCCTTCCCAGCAAGCTTCAGTGACAGAGAGGGGATTCGAGTCTGGGTCTCCAAGATCCTAGTCCAACACTCTTACCACTGTGCCATGCTACTTGGCTGAGTTTCCAGCAGGTGGTGGTGGAAAGAGCTGTCAAGTTGCCCTTGACCTGTCATGACCCCATAGGGTTTTCAAAGCAAGAGATGAATGAAGGTGGTTTGTTATGCCTGCCTCTGTGTAGCAATCCTGGGCTTCCTTGGTGGTCTCCCATCCAAATGCTAACCAGGGCTGACCCTGCTTAGCTTCCCAAGATCTAACAAGGTCAGGCTAGCCTGGGCCATCCAGATCAGGGCAAAAATGGTGGATGCTTTGTTAAATTAGCGACAAATGCAATCAGATGTGCTCGTATATTCATTCTTGGTGGGAATGTCCCTTTATTCAAGATTACTAGCTTAAAATTGTTCAGCAAATCAAACTCATTAGTACGTATGAAGTGCCAATGCTTCCTGAAACCATTCTTCTTAATCTTTGGCATGACTACGATATTCCTAAGTGTAGAAGGGATCTGATTTCTATTCTTTTGACAGCAGCAAAGCTAGTGTTAGCATCAAGATGGAAGGATAAGCAAGTTCCTACAGTTACCCAGTAGATCAAGAAATTATGGGACTTCTTTATAATGGCCAAAATTTCTGATCAAATTCTTCTTTTGGAGTCACCAACTTACAATTCAAATTTTGCAGAACAATGGTTTCCGGTTCTATCTTATCTTAATACTAAAAAGGGTCTAAATACGAAAGATCCTAAAATTAAATATTATAACTTGTTTGCTTATTTTTAACTCCTATCTTGGCCCAATCACATTGGCTGTAGCTTCCTTGTGAGTCACCCTTTGCCTTATGGGTTTTCTTATTGTTCTTGTTCTTATTTCACTTTGTTGATCTTGGATCATGCTTTTGTCATCTACTCTGTATAATTATAGTGATGGTTTATGTCAGGATGTTGTTTTGAACCTGATTTTCATGTTAACAGCTGAAAATTCAATAAAATGTGTTTTAAAAAAATTAGTGACAAGGATAAAAAGAAACAGACTGCAAAACCACTGACAGGGAAGGGGGAGGGAATTTTTGTAGGACATCTCTCACAGTGAGGAAGCCTTGTTTAGTGCTGAGGCTAACGGCATGGCCACTGGGAGATGCTGAGGACCATCTCAAGTATGCCAAAGTCATACCAGAATACCGGCTCCAATTTAGCTGGGGTCCTGGTCTACAACATACAGCATAATGATTCATCCAGCCCTGGCTTTCTGTTCAATATTGCAACTGGACAAAAAACTAGTGCACTGATTCAAACTTGAGTTTGTCAGTGGAGCCTTGTGTTTAAACTTTCAACCAGAGAGGGAGTTTCCCATTAGGAACTGTTGATCTGTTGAGAACAACCACAATTCTATCTAAGTCATACAATATGGGGGGGGAGGGGGGGAATGTTCCAGGACTTACGTTTTAATGAGCTGTTTGGCAGTCTGAAAGAGAGAGGAGAGAGAGAACATTTGTAAATAGTGATCGCTCGGTTTAAAATCAGGTGAGTAACCTCTCTGGTTCTACCCAGGCTATCTATAAGAACTTTCACTCAGTTCAGGTATCCAGCTCACCCACCAGGAACCCGGCACCAAGCTTAACGAATTATTGTTGTATAGTGGCTCAGAAAATGCCTGTTCAAATATCACCTCTGCCACGGGCTTGGAAGAGAGTCTTAGATAAGCTACTACCTGTCAGGCCCAGAGCTCTCTCTGTAATACTGACCTGCCTTACAGGGATCATACGAAAAATTCAGAGAAAATATATGCAGAGAATTTTATAAATGTTAAGCATTGTTAAATATTCCTTGTACCTATCACATGGGGGAAAGTTGGAGGTTAAGCCTTTCTATGCAAGAGGAAGAGAGTAGGGCTTACTTCCATGAGATCCAGTTTTACCCTGGCTGGGGACTGGTTTTTGTGAAAGGCAGCTCTCTTTCAGCCATGGCCTATGCCAGCATGATCGGCAAAACTGGGTCATTGACAAAATCCCAGTATTTGTGCATTCTGTAATCCTGTGTCCAATTATAGAGGGCTCCGGAAAAGGAACCCCATAACTTTTGTGATAGACCCTTAGTTGCTGTTTCTGGAAAACTAAAGGGTGGGCAAATTGGTAAGGCTTGTGAATTGAATCATGAATTGTGTCTTTCCTTCACCCCCCATAATCTGAGTATTGTCCTAATCCACTCCTGGGGGCCCCTGGGCCTAGATAAATTGTGTTTTAATACCATGGTTTTAATTGTAAGCTGCCTCAAGCAAGATTCTGAAGAGCTGGTATAGGAATATTATAAATAAATAAATACACCTAGCCCCAGCTGCCAGCCTCCATACAGAGGACCACGGGCTTCTGGACACCCAACTCGATCTGGGTTTCTGACTCACCATGAGAAATGCAGCTCCTGCCTCCTCTTCCATGGACTGAATGGCACTCTCCACCAGCTTGCTGGACTTCTCCAGCTGCTCTTTGTACTGCTGGATGAGGTTTTGCATGAACCCAACTTTCTCTTCTTGCTCCTTGGAGATCCGCTCCAGCAACTCACTCCTCTTCTCCTCCAGGGCAGCAATCAGAGCTTCAAACTTCTCACACAGGGCCTGCTTTACCTGCCGGCTGTTCTCCTGCCAGGAAATGAATGGATGAATGAGCTGTTTGCTGAGAAGGGAGTGTAGGAAGGAGAGCTGGCGGTCAGGCATACTCTCAAGCCTTCTAAAGAGACCACCTTTCTAGCCTGCCAGCCAGCCAGCCTGCCGGCCTTTCCCCAGGGGGAAAGATCCACACCCAGAAGGTATGCATTCATCCATGGATGTTGCTAAAAAGTTCCTCAAGAAAGAGAAGAAGAAGAAGAAGAAGAGACTGGATTTATACCCCGCCCTCCACTCCCCAAGGGAGTCTCAGAGCGGCTTACAAACTCCTTTTCCCTTCCCCTCCCCACAACAGACACCCTGTGAGGTAGGTGGGGCTGAGAGAGCTCTTTCCCAAGCTGTCCTTGAGGGAACAGCTGGTACAGAGCTATGGCTTGCCCAAGGTCATCCAGCAGGTGCAAGTGGAGGAGTGGGGAATCAAACCCGGTTCTCCCAGATTAGAGTCCGCGCACTTAACCACTACACCAAACTGGCTCTCTCCTAAAGGGGGAAGGGGGAAGCCACCTAAAGAGCCTCCCTGTTGCCCGAGGCGCCACCTTCTCTACTCCATTGTTTACATCTCTGGAATAAAGGGATTCAAATGGGTCTCTGCCCTTCCACAAAGTGGTCTTACTACTGCAGCTGCTTATCTGGGGCTCAACTGACCCCTACATAACTGGTGGTTCCAGTCTTTTGGAATGGCCTGCCAGAGCGGATGAGGACAGTGTCTTCCCTGGCGACTTTTAGGAAGGCATGTAAGGCAGGCCTCTTCCAGAGAGCACTGGGTGGATTTTTCCCTGCAGATGGTGAGTTTACTGATCCTGTGTTTTTTAAGCTGCTTTTAAATTGATAACAGGGGTCATGTAATCTGTTTTAGTTTTGTGAAGTGGATTATGATTTGTCTTTGCAGCTCAGTTGCTACATTGTTTACTGCCATGAGCCCATAGAGCTCTTGCTTTTATTGCTTATTGCTCTGAATGACAGCCCTAGGCTGCCTCAAGTGTTTTCATTGGAGAGTTCAGCATACATACATAAGTAATCAAAGTTCCCATCTCCCCTTCCCCCCCCCCCCCCCCCCGCTTCACACACAGCATCCCTTGCTGTCAGAGGGCTCCTGAGGGCACTCACTTCCAGTTCCAAGCCCTACCCCACCCAGGCAGGTGGCCCTTTCATGCCAACTCCCTCCTCTCAAAGGAAATTGTCCTCTCCCCTGGTTTAGATGCCCAGATTTGGAAGGGGGAAGCCACCAAGCATCGGAGAGAGGCTACGGCTCCCAAGACCGCCCTCAGCCATGGCTCAGGGTTGGGTTTCCCTTCCGCTGCTTGGATTTCAAAGAGCTCAGCCCATTTGCTGCATTCCTCACCTCAGTGGTTTTGCACGACTCTTCCAGCTGGTTGATGATAGTCTGGATTCTGTCATTCCCTGCCACCAACATAGAGATGCAGTTGGTCAGCTCAGTCTGTGAGGGGAGAAGATAAGAATAGATTTCAATCCAGCAGCCTCCTCCCTGCAGGCGAGAGAAGACACTGCTCTTTAGGAGAACAGCTGAGGAAACAGGGAGGCCTAAAGGGTTGTTCAAGGAGGCCAGGGGGGATTCTGGAATTTGGTAGTAATCTGCACTTTGTGGAGGTTTAATTTTAGAGAGGCTAGGTTTGTTCCACCATGGAAATATATGAGTCAGGCACACTCTTGCTATTCCAAGAGAGGGACAGATTGCCTAAGGAAACACAGGGACATACTAGGAAAAGATGGGCCCAGTGGTCACTTATTCCTAAACGGAGGCAGATGCAAATCCACCATTCCTTGTCCAGCCAGACAACTTCAGCATATCATGGAGTTGATGGCCTCTGATCCCTACACCTGCCATGCTTGTTTTTTTGTTTAAGCCAGCCTTTGCTGACTTGTAGTCAAGACAGCTGAGAGCCTCCCTGGACCCCCAGACAAAGATTTCTTCTGGGCCCCCACTATCCCACCCAGGTCCAAGTCTCACAAATGACGTGATTTATCCATATGTTTGGGCTGCCAAGGTAGCCAAGGCCCCTGGAATTTTGTCCCCTGCATGTAGCCCATTTATGAAACTGCACAGACAGATTGCCTCTTGACCCCAGACAGCTTGGGCAGGCTGGCTTAAATCAGCATTTTGCAGGGGCTGAAAGGAGTCAAGTGAATTGTGGGTTGGTTTGCACAGCCAAGCTGGCATGCTGGCAATGAGTTGTGCAGAGTTTGGTCTGGCTGTGTGCAAATTTTGTCACACAAAGCCATTGTACAATCCTGGCTTGCCACTCAACCTACAATAATCACCCCAAAACTTGACCCAGTCTGAGAGCTCTGGGGTGGGAAGTCCAAGCTGCATTGCAAGCTGGATGTAGGGCGATGCTATTTGTAGAACTGCTTCGGGCTGCAGGACAACATCCCCAGGGGTCCACTCAACCCATGTTCTTCACAAGTCCCTCTGGTCCTGGGAACTGGCTCTAATTAAATGTACCATTGGATCTTGGAGGGGAGGGTCATCTGTGTGTCAATCCTCGCTCTGTTTCAGTACCACATCACAAACATTGGCAGGCATGTGAAGCTGCTTAGGGGGGAAGAAGGTTGCCCAAAGGGAATTAGTGGTAGCAGTTACAGTACCTAAGTTCATTGAAAGGAACTGTGCAATTGATTTACTCAGCCCCATGCTACTCTGTGGGATTAAAATCTGGAAGAGAAATCAGGGGCCCTGGATTCCATCCATGATGCCCAGGGAAAGAACTCCACCTGCACAGCTTCTCCCTTGGGAATGCTTTTCCTAGACCTCGCCACCTCCTCCTTGCTCTTGACTCTAAATATAACCTTCCAGTGACTGCTTTGGGACTGCAGTCATCTGTATATTCAGACTCACTGCATTCAGGCTGGGAGGCTATTCCTGAAAGGCACAGCGCAGCACAGCCTAGCACCTCCAGTGGCCTCTTGGCCCAAATGGGAGAAGAGTCCTCTGCCCCACCCTGAGAGTTCATTTGCATTCCCAGTTGGCTAGATGTGAACCCCTCTGAGGTCAAAGAATGGCACCCTTTCCCCTGGTACAGCACCAAAGCTTCATAACAATGGAGAAGCCCTCTTTTGCCTTAATCCAATAGATTTTCAGACTGTGTACCAGGGAACTGTCTGGGTCCCTCAGTCACACATTTAGTTGGCATTAGATCGACGGTTGGCCCACAATTGCCAGTTAAAGTGGGTGGGTGTGTTTTATCAGCATTTTCATACCCTAAAAAGTGGGGGCTTGTTTTTGGTGATTTGGGGGGGGGGGATATTCCTAAGGGAGCAAAAACTAGGATTCCCCAGTCACAAAGGAAACCAGACTAATATTTTGCTTCACTGTGCTGAAATCACCCAGTCTTCACCCCACTTTATATCAGTGATTTTGTCCAGGCCATGAATTCTCAGAAATTCTTTTCTCCCTCTTTGGCTGGTTGGAAAATTTCTGCACTATTGTACACAGATGACATGGCAATTATGTTGTTTACTCAAATCAGGCTTAGAAGGATGTTAGTTAATTTGGTGGACTATTGTGATAGAGAGGAACTAAGAATGAACTACAACAAAACAAAAATTGTAGTCTTTGGCAATAACAACCGTAAGCATACATGGTCAATGCCCATGAAATAGAGCAATGTTCTTCCTTCAAATGTTTAGGTGTAGGGTTGCAGTGGCTCAAGTGGTTAAGATGCTGAACTGCAGACTGGAATGTTGGTAGTTAAGCAGTTTGAGACCTGAGTGCTGCATGATGGAGTGAGCTCCCGTCTCTGGCCCCAGCTCCTATCAACTAAGCAGTTTGAAAGCAAGAAATTGCAAGTAGATAAATAGGCATCACTTTGGTGGAAAAGTAACAGCATTCCATGTGCCTCAGCATCTAGTCATGCTGGCCAAATGACCATGGAAATGTCTTTGGATAGTGCTGGCTCTTCAGCTTGGAAACGGAGATGAGCACCGCATCCCTAAAGTTGTATTCGACTGGCTTTCAAGCAAGGGAAACCTTTACCTACCTTTACCTTTCAGGGGCTCAGTCGTGGAAGGCACATCATAATGCCACATTACTAACTGTGCAACATGCTATGGGAGTTATCTTAAAATTTTTCTTTTCAAAGGGCAGTTAGTTAATTCCACTAGCCCTCAAGGTCTTTCAGGGCAAGGTCATCACACAACTTTTGTATAGGGCAGAAATTTAGGGATGAAACGAGAAAATACTTACACAGTTGGGAACTATCCAGGATGTCTTTTTAAGGAAAATTCTGGGTCTCCTCCAGGGAACCCCTGTGCCATACTTAAGATTAGAGCTTGATCTACCTTTGATCACATCAAGAGTCCATTTGAAGTTATTAAAGAAGCTTGACAGCATCCCAGAGGGCCACTTGGTAAAATTTTGCTTTCAATATTATTGTGATGTGAACCAGTGGTCTAAATTATTCTCTCCCATCCTACAATTGTATTCCATGCCTTCTCTAGATATGGTAAAGTGCTGGGATTCAGGTAAAATGCGTGAATGGATTTTTTAAGGAAGGCATTTATTCAAGCACCTTTCAAACCATGCTATCTGCATACCTTCAGGGCAGATTTCAAAGAATACCCATGGATCACCGCCTCTGCTTTTGCAGTTCCAATCAGGTGAAAGATATTGTTCATTATGTTTTACACTATCCCCACTATGAGCCCATTTGAAATGTATTTCTTACACATCTTCCCAGTTCATATTTTTGTTAGTTGATGTTATCCCAGACATTACTCTTAAGGTGGCTACTTTTATTTTCCTGTCATCAAATATAAGGAAGAAATTAATTTCAGCTGCTCCTGCCAGAATTTTAGCCAAACTATAATAATTATTTCACATTTTAGCATTCAATCCTTTTATTGTACCAATTATTAATATATATATTTTTAATTCTGTTTATTTTGCTATGCTGGAATGTTTTAATTCTCTGTCTAGATATAAATTGTGTATAAGGGGCTATTTGCTCGGTTGTTATGGTCTATGGTTACTACAATAAATATTTTTGACTTTGACATCCAGTCGTGGCAAAACAGAGTGTGTGCCCCATTGCCATGGCAATAGGGATGAATTCTCTTCACCCCGTTTCAGAGGAAGAGCAGAATTCAGCTTCCTTCCCCTTTGCTGATCATATAGCCAGGTGTGATTACATGGTGCCATTTTGTCACCACAGAGCAAGAAGAGAAAGACAGCCAATATGGTGTCATGGTTAGGGTGCTAGAATATGACCTAGAACAGTGGTGGCGAACCTATGGCATTCATGCCAGAGGGGGCACTCAGAGCCCTCTCTGTGGGCACGCGTGCAGTTTGGGCACTCGGTCTCTAAAAGGAAAAAGATGACACAAACTCTCACCTGGGCTGCCACAGGCACAAGACTGGAGCAGTGCACGCATGCAAGCACCTCCTCTGTCTCTCTCTTGTTGCTATCTGTGTGCATGTGCGAGAGCGTGCCTCGCCTGGAGTTCGCAAACTTTCTATCCGCTCCTCTTTCCCTCCAGGTGTCGTCTCCCTTTACCTGGGCATTGGAGGGTCCCCAGGCATTGGACGGTAGTGTGGCATACTCTCCTTGGGGGGTTTTCAGCAGCCATAAAGTGGAAAGAAGCACTTTCCTCCCACCCCCGCCGTTGGATATTCTGTGCTTATTGCAAAAGGATCAAGTGTCCAGTTTGGCTTTAGCCACCCGACAAAAAAGGCAGGGGAGCGAACGAGTAGTTGGGAGGGATAGCGACAGGATCGCCCAGAGAGGTCAGGAGCTTGAAAGAGCAGAGGGGAAGGGAAAGGTGCTGAGGAGATTAGGAGAGGGGAAACTAGAGGGAAGCTTTAAAAAGTAGGTGAAAGAGAGAAACTTAGCAGCTAGGTCTAATCTAGGTGACCTGATTTTCCAGTGGGGTTTACTTCCCACCAATGCGCCCTCTAAGCTGTGGGGAGTCTTGGAAGCAAAAATTCCACTTTGTGAGCTATTAGCATTAAAGTTGTGAGCGAGCGATTTGGCTACTGCATACATTAGTTTGCTCTGGAGCCATCGGGAGCTGAAGCAAAAATGTATGAGTTCTTTTTTCTTAACTAAAACCCCAGTATTCAGGTTAAATTGTTGTGTTGGCACTTTGCGATAAATAAGTGGGTTTTGGGTTGCAGTTTGGGCACTCGGTCTCTAAAAGGTTCGCCATCACTGACCTAGAAGACTCAGACTCAAATCTCCAAAGGTGGATTGAAGGTGACTTAAATAAATAAAATGGGGACAGTAAAACCATGTTTGCTGCCCTGAGCTCCTTGAAGAAAGGACAGGATTTTAAAAAAGAATGAGCTAGCAAACTCATGACCACAGGGGATGCCTGACTAGCTGGGATTGTGATCCCTGACTGGCTGGCATGGTGCCATAAAGAGGCAATCCTATCAAAAAATTTAAAATGGCACCAAAATAGCAGCAGAACAATGATTGTGGACAAGTATGGAAAGTGCCTGAAAGACGGGAAGAGAAGGGATTTTGGAAGGCCCGTTGCATGATCCTTCAAAGGAGAGAGCCAGTCTGGTGTAGTGGTTAAGTGCGCGGACTCTAATCTGGGAGAACCGGGTTTGATTCCCCACTCCTCCACTTGCACCTGGTTGGATGACCTTGGGCAAGCCATAGCTCTGTACCAGCTGTTCCCTCAAGGACAGCTTGGGAAAGAGCTCTCTCAGCCCCACCTACCTCACAGGGTGTCTGTTGTGGGGAGGGGAAGGGAAAGGAGTTTGTAAGCCGCTCTGAGACTCTTAAGTGAGTGAAGGGCGGGATATAAATCCAATCTCTTCTCTCTTCTTCTTCTTCAAGCGTACTTTTTTCTTCAAAATGTTGATGGGTGAAAATTTGGTGCAGCCTGCTGTTGCATCATGAAGCCCCAGGGGAGCATGGGGTGTCTCCTGAGGTAAATTCATTTCAAGCATGGTGATTGGGAAGGTTAACAGACCTGGGCGGTGCCTTGAGTATGCACCCGGTCACCCACTCCGGGATCCTGGGTAATGAGCAGACCATTCACAGTAGACATTAAAGACATTCCTCTGAATCTGAAAATCTAATGAATATATCCTAAATGAGTATGAAACAGTTGAAAAGCAGATGCTGAGCCTCAGTTTGTACCTTTTGCCCCTGGAATACGCTTTGAAGGGGTGCCACTTCACACTCTTTGTGAGCTCCAAAGACTTTGCACATGGAACAGGTGGGCACCTCACAGGTCAAGCAGTAGATGTTGATCTTCTCATCTTCATGCTCCTTGCACATCGGGTGATTTCCCTTCTTCAAGGGCCGGCTGAGGAAAACACAAGAGAAGCAAACTAGTATGATGGTTCAGCTTTGGGAATGTGGCTCAGAGAAAGGGGAGCAGATTTGCCTGAGAAGCAAATTTTATGTTACAGACTAAAACAATAGTGCTTCAACAATCCCTTTGTTTTAAAAAGTTTAATTTGCTCTGGAGTGGGAAGGACAGAGGCAATGTTTAATCCTCTCCCTACTCATCCTCTGCATGACAAACATATATTTGAAGACTAGAACCTTGACGTCTCTGCGTACAGTAGAAACTAGACTGGCTCCCATTTCATCTCTAATATTAACCTCCTTAGTGAGGTTATGTTTAGATCTTTCTACTGTGCGTGCCAAAGTGTCCAAGAAGCAAGTTCTGTTTCTGCAGATCCCATAATGTTATTTTGGGAAGTGAATGCCTCTCCTTTGCTTTGTATGTGACTTCTGACACCCCTCAAAATCTTATCGGTACCTGCCCTCTTATATCTGGATCTCTTTATAATATGCCAGTTTTCATGGACTCCGATGGGCATGGATTAATGTAAATTCTCTGATGGGATATTGTCTAGATTAAAAACCATGGCATTGCCACTAGTGCACTAGAGTTTGGACATCAGAGCTGTGCTGGATTGGATCAGGGTCCAAGGAGTCACCAATTGTGTTTCCAGCACTGGCCACCCAGATGCCTGTTTGAACTCACTAGTATATGATGCCACCCCCTGTTCCCAGCATCTTGGCATTCAGAGGTATACAGCTTCTGACTGTGGAGGTTCTGCTTAGCTAGTAATTGTTGATGGCTAGGCCCTTTGTGACGTGATCTAATTTTTATTTAAAAGGTCTTCTAAACTAGTGGCCATCACTAGCTCTTGTAGCAATGAATTCCCCAAGCTAACTATGTGTGTTGTATGAAGAAGAACATAGTTGATTGGGATGGGAATGAGCCCTCAGTGCTGGGTTAAAGGACATGTGTACTGAACTCAAGCCCCCCCCCCCACACACACACATTTCTGAGACCTTCTTGTGCCTAGATTCACCCAGGAGGTCACAGGCTGTCTAGATCAACAGTTCCATCACTTGTTAAAATGGCTCTGGGCCATAGAACCACCACAGAATGCACCACAGAATCCTTCCCCATTTATAGGAGAGACAGAAACTTCTCCCTGAGATTTCATTTCCTAATCAAAATGAAGGAGGGGCTGATATTTAGAGGGAAAGGTGAACCCTCCCCTCCACATGAACATGTCTTAGGCTGAGTCAGACCATTGGTCTGCCAAGACCAGTCTTGCCCACTCTGACTGACAGTGGCTCTCCAGGGGCCCATGCAGAAGTCTTTCATATCACCTGCCAGACCCTTTAAACAGCAACAGTTTGATCTGCAACCGTGTTTACTGACCAGTGCCATGAGAACAGGGTTGCCAACCTCCAGGTGGGACCTGGAGATCTCTCACTATTACAGTTGGTTCCAGATGACAGAGATCAGTTCCCCTGGAGCAAATGGCTGTTTTGGAGGGTGGGCTCGGTGGCATCAGACACTGCTGAGGTCCCTCCCCTCCTCAAACCCCACCCTCCCCAGGCTCCACCCCCAGAATCTCCAGGTATTTTCCCACCCAGAGTTGGCAACCATACACAAACTTTGATGATTTCTGCACAAGAATCAGGAAGCAGGCCTGCACAACCTGCACCATCAGGAAGCAGGTTTGGGATGTCCCCCCCCCCATTTCTGTTGAGAATCCTCTCCATCACCCCATAGTTTAGGACCCATGAGAGGCCTAAGGTCACTCAGCAAACTTCATCTCAGACAAAGGAGAAGGACTCCTTCCCACCCCAGACTTTTAAATCAATTACAGATTGCCTCCTCTCAACCCCATTTCTGATGATCAGCGGTTCAAGGAGCGCCAACCTGGAGTATTCCTGCTTGTAGATCTCAATGATGTTCTCCACCAGTAGATTCCTCTGGAGGCCATAGACTCCATGCCGGTCCAAGATGACTTCATGGCGGCAGGAAGGGCAACGGAACCGCCCGCCCGATAAGGTTGTTCCGCGACTACTTTGCCAGTATGGGTTAGCAGCCTGCGGGTGCCGTACACAACATAAGGTCAAAGGTCAAATAGATACCACCAAAGCCAACTATCCTTGCACTGCTGCCACCATCTGTCCTGAGATCTCAGCTATTCAAGTACCGTCACAACCATCCAATGTGTGGTAAGGATGATTAACCAGTGTCCCTCCCAAAATAAGTGGAAACTCCCAACATGTTTGGTGAACCGTGTTTGTCATTAAAAATGAATCTTCAGCACCAGTCTGAATCACTTCGGAATGGTTGCCAGCACAGTTTGATTGGGACTGGTTATTGGTGGCCAGAACCAGGTGGTGTTGTTGTTTTCCAGCAAAGATTAGCAAGTAGTTTACGATTGCTTATTTAATCACATGAGGTATGGTTGGAAGATACATGATGTATCCAACGTCTGGCCTTGCTCAGTACCTGGGTAGTAGCCTTCATGTAAACCTCACTCAGTGCCAGTATGGCGGCAGCAGCTTGAATATTGTCCTTGGAGACCTGGGTTCAAGTCTCCACTCTGCCATTGAAGCTCTCTGGGTGACTTTGGGCCAGTCCCTCACTCTCAGCCTGACCTACTTCACAGAGTTGTGAGGATGAAATGGAGGATGAAGGACAGTACTGTATGCCACTTTGGGTCCCCATTGAGAAAAAAAGCAGTATACAAATGTCTCAATAAAAATAAATGCACCCTGCCTTGAATTCCATAATGGAAAACAGATAAATGCAATAGGATGTATCCAACCATGTGATTCCTCCACTGGAACAGCAGAGCACCTAAAAGTCTAACAAAATATGTGGCAGCGTATGAGCTACCCATCTTCATCCATTGGAACAGCATTTCCATTTGTGTCAAGGGGGTGGCAATTTCTGCCTGCTCCCCCCTCCCACTGCTGATGCCCCTAGGGCTGTTCCTGAGGGTCTACTAATGCTCAGGATCAAAATTGGAGGGTGCCCAGTGGCCTGCATCAGGTGGGGGAAGCAATAAAGCCCCACTCTGCAAAATATGCAAATGTCTGGAAACATCCCCAAAGAATAATTTCTAGTTTTTATGTGAATATTTTGCATATCTTTTTCTGAATGTCACTGGGGCCCTAAAGAGAGGGTCTAGTAGAAATCCACAGACATAAACAAATATAAAAACAAAATCTCATCTTGGATATAAGACGCCTTTAGACCAAGCACCATCAGAGTCCTGAAAGTCTTTGCTTTTTAACCACGGACAACCAAAATCTTCTGATACGATATAAATAAAGCATGAAGAAGAAAAACCATACCCTGTTATCTAGTGCAGCTCTGAATCCTTGATACAATCCCCAGGAGCTAGTATTCAAAGGCAAACTGCCCTGAATGTTGAGATTTTACCTATCTAATTGCCATTAATTTAACCTGTTTGTCTATTCCTCTTTGAAAAGCCACCTAGACTAGTGACTGTTGCATCTTGCAGGGAATGCCAGGACTTCTGTGAAGAAGACGACAATTATGAAAGGTACTGCAAATCAGCTTCATTGTGAGGCCACCATGGGCAAGTGCTCTAATCCCTTGATCAGATTCCAACCCAATCCCATGAGGATTTGACTGGATTTAGGTGTGCCTAGTTCTTCAAAGGACTGAACTGTAATTTGCCATGTGCAGCTGAGCAGAAGTCCTACCTTGGAATAACAGCCTGCATTTATTTCGTTGTAGCAAATGACTGGGGGGGGGGAATCATAGTGGAATTTTATTATTTGATAGTCTCTAAAGAGTGTTGGGAATAAAAGACAGTTCCTTGTGACCTAATGATGCGGCTTCATCTTGCGCACCCAGCCATCCCAGTAGGGTTCCCAACGGACAGAAGGGTGACAAGGTACCCCTGTGGCTCATAAAGGAATATCTATGTAGAAATGTATTGTGGGAACAACACCTCCCCCCAGTTCTGTGCAGATGCAAGCACAGAAATTGCTTCAGCAATCTGTAGTCTTTTGTGCACAAACTTGATTTTTTTTACAACCAATGTGCACCATTGTTTGCATATTTGGCACTGAATTGCAAACAGACATTAAGCCGAACTATGAATTTGTGCTGGAAAAGATTTGACTACCTTCCTATCCTCCTCTACAAACTGTTCCCTCAAAATATATACGATAAATAACAATTTGCTTCCTGTAAATGGACATCAGATGGAGGACTATTTGACTGGGTCTGTGGGCTGTGCCTGATATCCCAAGCCACGCGTTGGCTCCAACACTAATTCCTAAAGTGTTTATCCTGCAGAGTGTTATGTCCCCCCCCCCACACCTCTTGCCTGGTGTTAGTATTAATGATATTCTACTTGTATTAGCCTTCTGGGGAAGAAACTGATTATGTATCTCCATTTCCAGAAGCTACTCTTGGGATCTTTTCCCACAAGACAGTTCTGCTCCAGCACTAGGCAGGGTATCATTTCCCAGTGGAAAAACTAGGTGTGCCAGTAAAACAGACACACACAGGTGTTTGTTGTGTTACACAGATTTTCCTCACTGGAAGCAACATCCATGCAATAACCCTCCTTGAGGGATGCAGCCAGTGACGGGATCAGCTTCAGTTTCAACAGGCAGCTCTCCCCAGCCTGCCAAACCATAAATCTTTTGGAAAACTTTGAGCTCTCATCCAGCAAACAGAGGCCATTTTCTCCTCGCCACTCCTTTGTTGTGTTGCCTTGGAGGTTCACTGCAACACAGCTGCGGAAGTCTGCGTCAGGAGGAAAATGGGCCCCCTAAGTGACAAGTGCTCTTATCAGCTGGTTCCTAGGCAGCATTCCTCTATAATAAGAGGAGAGAATCGGTTCTCTGGTATGAAAAGGGGTGCTTATGGTTGGACAGGCAAGTCTGAGGTGCTGTAGACCAGAACCAATGCTTCCCAAGCTCAAGGAGCTCATTGCATCCCCCTAAAGAAAGGAGAGGGATTGATCCTGATCTTGGACAGTGAAAGACAACACCATGACAGAGACCTTTGTCCAGTATTCAATGGATACTGAAGATACACAGACAACTTGAAGAAGCACACCTGTACAGACCTCTTGCTTTCTCCACAGGCTCACTTGCACATATGTCAAAGGCTGCAATCTTATGCACACTTTCTTGGGAGTAAGTCCCAACAAACTCAGTAAATACGCATGGGATTGGGATGAAGGGCTCTGAATAAGAGATTTAAAAACCACTTTCAACCAGAGACAAACAGTGCAATCCCATGCAAAGTTACACCCTTCTAAGGGCACCAATGGACTTTAAAATATTTAACTCCACTTAAGATAACCATAAAAGTTTCTACAGCGACTAGCATTTACTCAGGTCATGGCATGAACAGTTTCACATGTGACTTCAAAAATGCCCTTTGGAGATTGGCTTCAGCTAACTAGTGAATTTTGTGTCCACTGTGAATGAGAAACATATATTCCAAGCAGACAGAGAAGAATGGTTGTAGACTGATTTAAGGAAAAGCTCCTCCTTGTGAAAGCGGCCTTCCATGTCCATCTTGTTAGCATCAGAAGGCCCCCCATTCCCAGAACTTCCCTAACATAATGCTGCTACTCTTCTGTAAGCCCTCAAGCACTGAAGTTTTTAATTTTAGCAAAGGCCAAGCCATTTGAAACATACCCT
This sequence comes from Lepidodactylus listeri, assembly GCA_029233225.1. Taxonomy (NCBI): domain Eukaryota; kingdom Metazoa; phylum Chordata; class Lepidosauria; order Squamata; family Gekkonidae; genus Lepidodactylus; species Lepidodactylus listeri. The sequence goes on along the minus strand of JARCFY010000020.1, from coordinate 5,828,216 downwards.
ACCTTAGACAATATTTTGGGTGCACACTGACCTGGAAGACGTCATTGGCACATTTCCTGCATAGGTTATGCTGGCAGGGTAAGATCACCACAGGTTTGGTGAACATCTCCAGGCAGATGGGACAGATCAACTGCTTCTCCAGGTTCTCCATGGGGTTAGAGTCTCGAATTATGCTCGACTGGTAATCCATTGCTCCGCTCAGGGCTTCTTTCAAGTTATATCCTTACTGGCAGGTGAGAGACGCTGCAGAGAATGACTTGTGATCTCCTTCTAGAAGACTGGCTTGGCCCTTGAGTGGTGCTTTGCCAACTGACTCTTCAAGCTAACTCTTTGGGTTTCTGCACTTTGTTTGCAGCAGCTCCCCTTATCTATTTATAATTTGTCTCAAGGGTCACGTGTGCTTCAGCTGGCAGAATCAGTTGGGAAGAGGGTCGTGTTTCCTCAAGGCTGACACGCTGTCACATGGAAAGGGGCGAGCAGTCACCCCTCCAGAGATATTGGTCTGTAAACAAGGCACAGAACAAGCTGTTCACAGCTTGGGAAGTAGATTTCCAGGGAGGTGGTATGATTTATGCCCCCTCTTTCACCAGGGACTTTTGGAACAAAGAAACTACAGCCCAGTGGCCACAAGCAGTCACACTTCTCAGGGCATTCAACAAGAAATGCTAGCAAGGTCTCTCCCGTAACTCCAAGGATTAAACTTGAGCCACTCAACCAAATTATTTACTATTTTCATCACAGGCTGTCTTCATCTTCCAAAGGATGGTTCTTCACATCTCCTCCTGCTGGTGCTTAGGAATCCCACAGCCTCTTTCCCTGACAACTCACATCTGGACTCTCCTCTGATTGCCGATTCACATGCAGGGGTGGCCTGGCCATTTAATTCACAGGGAAATTTCCCAGTGGACCACTGGTGGCCTCCTGAGGCAGTGAATTCCATGTGTTAAACACTCTTTGGGTGAAGAAGTACTTCCTCTTATCCATTCTAACATAGATCATAAACTGTCCTGACCTGGATAGCCAAGGCTAGCCCAATCCCGTCAGGTCTCGCAAGCTAAGCAGGGTCGGCCTTGGCTAGTATTTGGAAGTGTGACCTCCAAAGAATACTAGGGGCATGATGTAGAAGCAGGCAATGGCAAAACCACTTCTGAAACATCTCTTGCCTTAAAAACAAGTCTAGCTTGCCACATAGTGGTGCTTAATGCTAAAGAGCTAGAACTTCTGGCTGCCAGACAATCTTAGGATCACCTGGCTGTTCTACACACAACACCATACAATAATTAATTAAATAAATAATACACTGAACAAGGCAAATGCAATTCTGGGCTGTTTCAGCAGAGATATAGTGTCCAGATCACACAAAGTGATAGTATCACTTAACTCTGGTTAGACTTCACTTGGAGTATTGTGTTCTGTTTGGGGCACTACAGTTTAAGAAGGATGTGGATAAGCTGAAATTTGTACAGAGGAGGGGAACAGAGATAGTGACCAAGACCTTTTCTGCATGCTGGAGTAACTCCTAAATTTCTTGGGAGTTGATCCACAAGCATCGAAATTGGTTTTGGCAGGGTTCTTCCACACATCTGCCCTCCTTGTGCATTTTCACAGTTATGGAATCAGTTAATTTTCTTCTGCATGTGTCCTAAATATTGGTGCTGTCATCATCAGTGTCATTACCAGCGGATCACAGCACCCTCTTATTTATTCTTTTTAAATGGCCCTAAAATAATATAATTGAAAAGTACTGGAAGCGGAGTCCAGTTGTGGTGAAATCAGCAAGCATTTTATTAAGCTGGTTCAGATGAGGCATGGAGACAGAGGTCAGGGAGCCTGCTTATATACACAGGTAAGCCGCACCCCTGACCTCGCCCAAACAAGGCAATTGGATAAGGTAATTGAATAAGTTTCAAGGTAATTTAATAAGTTTCCCGCCAGAGGCTGTCATAAGACTGTTTGAATATCCTAAGCCTCTGATAGGGGGACACTAGGATCCTAGTGTACTATTGTTCTCTGGCCCCAAGCTCAGGGCTTCACTGGGCCATGTGCTCTGTGGAGGCCATGTGGCTTCTGCCATTACATATATTACACCAATGCTGTGGTGCTGCAATGATAGTTTAAGCAGGTTCTCTGAATTCCCAGCTTTAAACAAAAAGTAAGGCTCTATCCTCCTCCCTCATGGAGATATACAGAAAAAGGCTGTTTTTGTTTTAATTGAAATCATTGTCTTGAAGGAAGAGGGACGGGTTTAATTATGACAACAGTCCAATAATTGGAAAGTGGGCTGGAGGTGGGTGGGAGTTGATGCACCAAAGAAAACTGATAGAAACTTTGTGTACAAAGAAAAAGCCAACTCAAAATGAGTTTTCAGAAAAAGATCATGGTAAAAGTGGTCTCAAAAGAGCTTGGGGGAGGGAGACAAAGTGAAAACTAAAGGCACAAAAAGGCATGTGGAAATCAGGGGATGAACCAAAGCAGTATGTGGCCAGAACCAACAACAACAACAAAACATGTGGAAAAGCCCACACCCTGTGAGGAAAGGTTGAAGGAACCGGGCAGGGCTCATTTCGTAGCAGGAGCTCCTTTGCATATTAGGCCACACCCCTATTGTAGCCAATCCTCCAAGATCTTACAGAGCTCTTCTTACAGGTGCTACTGTAAGCTCTTGGAGGATTGGCTACATCAGGGGTGTGTGGTCTAATATGCAAAGGAGCTCCTGCTACGAAATGAGCCCTGGAACTGGGTATGTTTAGCCTGGAGAGGAAACAATTGAGAAGTGATATGATAGCCATCTTCAAGTATCTGAAGGGCTGCCATATAGAAGATGGAACAAAGTTGTTTTCTATTTATCCAGAAAGCTGAATCAGAACCAATGGGTTGAAATTAAATCAAAACAGTTTTTGGCTAAATATTAGGAAGAACCTTCTGACAGACCGGTTCCTCAGGCTTCCTCAGGAGGTGGTGGCTGGGCTCTCCTTCTTTGGAAGTTTTAAAAAGAGGCTAGGTGGCCATCTGACAGCCATGCAGATTCAATAACTCATGATTACTTTAGGCAGACTGTGAGAGGGTTGGCAGGAGGGGATGAGCCAGGGCTCGGCTCTTGTGGCCCTCTCTCATAGGTCCAGGGTAACTTAGCTCAGGACTGCACTGGAAGTGTAGAGGATCAGCATCACCAACCTGGTTGAATCTTTGGGGGCTTTGAGAATTTGGAAAACAGTTAATGGGCACCACAACAAAATGGCTGCCATGGGGCTGGGTCCAACTACAAAATGTTGGGTGTTTCCATAACAGAGGCAGCTTTCTCCAGATGCAGATATAAAAGGTGATGCCTCCTGTGAAGCTTCTACTGCTCGAATGAGATGGAAGAAAGCCAGGATTGGCTCTTTTTTGGGGGGAAGAAGCAAGTGGCAGCCAGGAAACACATCAGTGAGTGCCATGACTGCTATGAGCACTGATGTAAGCAGGCAGTTTTCCACACAGGCTAAATGGACACAAACAGGAGCTTGTGGATAGGGATGAGCATGAACCAGGAAAATGCTGTTCAAGTCATGGGTCATGGTATGCCTGGTTCATGAGCCATGGATCGTCATGAACTTTTAGGTGCCAAACAAACTGGTTCAGTTCATGAAATTTATGATGCAGTAGAATCCTCCCCGGCATACTAGAGACACCAAATTCACAGGGGATCTGTAGCTGACTCTCCTCTACCTGTTCCCCAAATTTGGTGAGGATTGGATTTATGAGGTCCGATTTACAGCACCCCAAAGAAGGTGCCCCCAGGAAAGTGTTTTCTGGGGAAATGACAGGTGCAGGTTTAGGAGGTTCAGATACATTAGACTCACAGGGGACTTCCTCTTGATGCTCCTCTACATGCCCTCCAAGTTATGTGCAGATTGGACTTAGGGGGTTTGAGTTATGGCCCCCCAGAGAAGATGCCCCAGGAAAGTGCTTTTGGGGAAAATGTCAGGAGCAGGTTCAAAAGTGAAAGCTACACACACCAAATGTACAGGGAACCTCACCCTGCCATCTGCTCCTCTACAATCTCTCCCTGTTGCTAAACATTTTGATTAAATGGAGACTGTCTGCCTGGAAATGTATCCATTCTTGAACTGCCACAAATCGCTTGAAAGTTCATGGAAAGCTTGTGCCGGTTGACCTGCCACGAACTTCAGTTTGCAAACCATGAACGAGCCAAAATTCATCATGAACTTTAGTTTGTGAGCCAGTTCGTGCCCATCCCTACATGGATGAATACTAGGGTTGCCAACTTTCAGGTGGTGGCTGGAGATCTGTGATCACATTTGATCTCCAGGAGATAGAGATCAGTTACCCTGGAGAAAATGGCTGCTTTGGAAGGTGGGCTCTATGGCATTATTCCCCATTGAAGCCCCTCCTCTCTTCAAACCTTGCCTTCCGCAAGCTCCACCCCCAAAATCTCCAGGTATTTCCCAGTTCGGAGCTGGCAACCCTAACAAATAAAGAAGTGCTCCAGCCCATCTTCTGCTCTTTCACTGAGGTTTGCATAGAGGGATTTCCCAAAGGGAGGATGCCCTGTATGGACTCATGTGTAGGCCATTTGAACTGTCAGCCTGAAGAACCAAAATGTCTCAGGCCAGCCCCTCTACTTGGGCAGGCCCAAAGTGTTTTCCATCTGCCCGATAGCACTGAGGCAATACCAAGCTCATGAAAAACCACCTGACATGCCTGTTTTGCAAACAGTAATTTGCAAGTACCTGCGTTTCAGTATTGATCAATGTTTCTCAGGAAGATCTCACAACAAAAGGAGAGGACAGAGCATACCCCAAGTGTGTAGAAGAGAAGCATGTGATTTCCCTGAAAAAAATGTGGAAAGTTACAAATGTTTCTCCACAGACCTAGAATGATAACATCCTGTTTATGGCTCGGTAAAGAAAGGCTAAGCCACACCTCTTGTCCCTGTGTTTGTGCGTGCACGCATGGATGAGAGCCCAGTCTGTGATAGGTCAGAAATCAAATACACAGGGAGGAGGGGTGACAGTGTAAAATTACCTCTAGTTTGTGATGCCAGTAAAAACTAAGGCTTAGAAAATGGACAGGCCTTTGGCAGCCACATACTCCAACTCTTCCTAGTTTCCAGGGTCTGTCCTAGTTTTCTGCTATCTGTCCCTAATAAATTGATTATTAAGGAAGCCTCATTAAAACGATGTGAAAGTGAGCCTGCAGTGGCTGTCTCTTTTCCAGGGTTCAGCTTTCTCTGCAGTCTTTAGACGTTCAGTCTCTGAATGGGGAATGGATTCTTCCTGTATTTAGTGCTCTTGCATGCCAAGGAACTGAGCATGAATATTAAAGCACAAGGGAGTGTACAGCCTGCCATTTCATACCCTGCAGCGCTTGAGGCATAATTTGGCAACTATTAAAGCTAACATAAGGTAGGAGAACGATGTTTTCCTTTGAACAAAAATACCCTCTTGCCTTCTAGGTCCGTGCAGGGGAAACAAAACAAATCCTTAATTGATATACTGTGTGAGGGAAACTTGGGCAGTGATTCCTGTTAGAATTCTGGTACTCATCTGGGACCTCTGGGAAACTGGGCAGGTTGGAAAGCATGATAGACAGCCAGAGAGAATTCTAAAATTATTTTATTTTTATCACAGCTTTTTCGAGAAAATCAGGGTGCAGCTACATGGGATTATGGGAGGGAAGGTGGCATGGTATAGTCCGATCTCGTCAGATCTCAGAAGCTAAGCAAGGTCCGTACTTGGAAGAGAGACCTCCAAGGAAGACTGCAGAAGAAGGGCATGGCAAACCATCTCTGCTTCTCACTTGCCTTGAAAGCCCCTTGCTGGAGTTGCCATAAATCAGCTGTGATTTGACAGCACTTTACACACACAAACACAGAGTGTGTCCAAGCCAAGACTGAACTCACAGAGAGCTTAAAAGTATTCCAGCTAAATCCAAATCTAAATACCAACCTTGAAACTCAATCAAAGAAGAGGGAGTATAAAAATCTACGGAAAAAAAAGAAGATAGTGGCTGTGCATACTCAGTGGCATTCACTTATTAAGGGCACCAAGGAGAGGGACAATGTAAGCTTTTGGAAAATAATTTCAGGAACACAGGAGAGTAAACCTAAAGCTATAAAAAATTCCATTCAATCAGAAACTTGGGAAAAACACTTTGATATTTTGTATAAAGACCAACAATATATTTTACCTAGAATTGATTGCTATATCTTTGCTGAATACTCAAACTGTATTTAGTAAAGAATCAATCTCTGATTATGACTTTCCATATATATAATGCATGTATTATTATTGTTGTTGTTGTTATTGTTACCTCCCCCTTTTCTCAGTAGGAACCCAAAGTGGCTTGCAACATTGAGCCAGCTTGCCTGGCAAGGCGGGATAGAAATCTAAGTAATAAATAAAAATAATAATAAATCATTCTGCCCTCTTGCATTTTATCCTAACAACAACCCTGTGAGTTAGATTAAGCTGAGAGTATGGGATTGGTCCAAGGCCACCCAGCAAGCTTCCATGACAGAGTGGGGATTTGAACCTTGTTCTCCCAAATCCTAACCTAACACTCTAACTGGAAGGAGGAGGAGAGTTGGTTTTTATACCTCACTTTTCTCTGCCCTAAGGAATCTCAAAGTTTTGCGAGAACTGTGACTGGCCCAAGGTCACCCAGCAGGTTTCATGCAGAGGAGTGGGGAATCAAACTCAGTTCTGCAGATTAGAGGCCTCCACTCTTAACCGCTACACCACACTGCAACGCAATGCTGCCTCTCTGTAGTCTCTCAGCTTAAAAAACACAGGATCAGTAAACTCACCATCTGCAGGGAAAAATCCACCCAGTGCTCTCTGGAAGAGGCCTGCCTTACATGCCTTCCTAAAAGTCGCCAGGGAAGACACTGTCCTCATCTGCTCTGGCAGGCCATTCCAAAAGACTGGAACCACCAGTTATGTAGGGGTCAGTTGAGCCCCAGATAAGCAGCTGCAGTAGTAAGACCACTTTGTGGAAGGGCAGAGACCCATTTGAATCCCTTTATTCCAGAGATGTAAACAATGGAGTAGAGAAGGTGGCGCCTCGGGCAACAGGGAGGCTCTTTCTTGAGGAACTTTTTAGCAACATCCATGGATGAATGCATACCTTCTGGGTGTGGATCTTTCCCCCTGGGGAAAGGCCGGCAGGCTGGCTGGCTGGCAGGCTAGAAAGGTTGTCTCTTTAGAAGGCTTGAGAGTATGCCTGACCGCCAAACCTCATTAAATCAATATATAAAGAACAGAAATCCTCTCTTATAATTAACACCGAAAAGACGGATTACTTCAAGATTGAAAAAGGAACAAGACAAGGATGCCCACTTTCGCCACTGTTATTTATTTGGATCTTGGAAGTTTTATTGTTAAATTTGAAAGAAGACAAAGAAATTAAAGGCTTAACATTAAAGGGTTTTTCTTTTAAATATAGAGCCTTTGCAGATGACGTGATGTTTATAGTAGAGGACCCTATGACTACATTACCATATTTGTTACAGAGAGTAAAAGAGTTTGGTGACTTGGCCGGTTTTTATATAAATAAGAACAAATCTAAAGTGATGTGTAAAAATATGTCAAACAGAAAGCAGGTTGAATTACAAGAACTTATAAAATGTGAGGTGGTGAAAAAGACAAAATATTTAGGTTTGGAGTTAACAATGAAAAATATTGATCTTTATAAAAATAATTATGAAAAATTATGGCAGCAAATTATGCAAGACATTAAAAAGTGGGTCATTGTTGGGTAGGATTGCTACGGTTAAGATGAATGTGTTACCACGATTAATGTTTTTGTTTCAGTCTATTCCAATTGTGAAAGATGTAAACGCATTTAAATGTTGGCAGAAAGAATTGTCTAAGTTTGTGTGGGGAGGGAAAAAACCAAGGATTAAGATGAAAATAATGTGTGACGCCAAAGAAAGAGGTGGTTTTCAGTTACCAAACTTAAGGTTATATCATGATGCAGTATGTCTGACCTGGATAGGGATATGGGCTATGTTGCAAGATACAAAACTTCTGGCCCTAGAAGGTCATGACTGTAGGTTTGGTTGGCATGCTTATTTGTATTATGGCAAAACAAAAATGGACAATATGTTTAAACATCATTACTTGAGACGGACACTAATGGATACATGGACAAGATACAAGAACTTGTTCCCAGAAGAAATACCTATGTGGATAGTACCAGCAGAAGTGTTAAATCCATCAACATATTATAAAAGACAGGACTGGTTGAAATATAGAGACTTATTAACAAGACACGGCAAAGACTTTGTACTGAAGGAACAGCATCTGATAGACTTTGACTATGGGTGGTTGAGGTATAGACAATTGTATGACATTTATAAAAGTGATAAAAAATCTGGTTTTAGAGAAAAAAATAACGAAATTGAACAAATTTGGGAGGAAGGTGGGAAAAAAATGATTTCCAAAATGTATAAAATCTTGTTAAAATGGTTTAATGCAGATGAAATGGTGAAAGAACAAATGGTAAAATGGGCAATAAATTTTAACAAAGATATTGAAATGTCATCTTGGGAATTTTTATGGAAAAATGCTATGAGTATTTCTACATGTTATAATTTAAAAGAAAATTGTTTTAAAATGATGTACAGATGGTATATGACACCAAAAAAATTGCAAATATTAATCAAAATATGTCAAATAAATGTTGGAAATGTAAAAAGAAAGAAGGTTCTTTTTACCATATGTGGTGGACATGTGATAAAGCAAAGACCTATTGGTCTATGATACATAGAGAAATGGAAAAAATTTTGAAATGTACATTTAAGAAATTGCCTGAAATGTTATTGCTTGGACTTAAACTAGAAGAGATAAATGTAAAAAAAAGGACATTAGTATGGTATATGATTACAACGGCAAGAATGGCGTACGCACAAAATTGGAAAAATGAAAAAATACCAGAGGTGTGGGAGTGGTTGAAAAAATTGTTGTATATGGCTGAAATGGATAAATGGACGAGAAAATTAAATAATCTGTACTCAGAGACTTTTTTGGAAGACTGGAAAGATTTGAAAGAATATGTTGAACAATATTGGGACATGAAAAATTACATTTATACATGGATATAATAGCAAAAAGAAATAGAAATATATGAATGTATAAATGGTAGTTAGATAAGGAGGATATTTTTAGAACTGTATAAGAAAATAATCTATATAATGTATAACTATTTTAAAGCTGTTTAAGTCGTTACCAGAAATGTAAAAACATATATATGCATTTAAAGAATGGTTAAAGCTGAAAATGTGATATGCTTCAGATGTGGTGGGAAACCACCAATACAAGATGATAACAAGATTATACAATAGAACAAAAAAGTGGATATAATATGGAAAAAGGGTTTGTATAAGAAAAATATGTTAAAATGTTTGAAAATAATAAAATTTATTTACAAAAAAAATGAAATTGTTCTGGGACCTATGTCTGAAAAAGAAAATTGGTTCAATAAAGTTTTCGAAGCCAGCAAAAAGTCTATCCGTGTGTATATGTTATGTACTGATGAGTAATATGTGTACTGTCTGTTACCTGGGTTCAGATTTCTCCAAACATCTCCTAATTGGAAATGTTCCAAAATATCATGTAGCTCATTAAGTCACATTAGTTTTTTTGGTTTTCCAGGAGGTTTGTGTGTTTTGTCTAGAGTCGGATCTATGATAAAACTCAAATCACAGCCAATTATAGTTTGGCCTTCTTGAAAGTCCGAAAGAAGTTGAAGTGTGTCCCTGATAAACATGGTTTGGTTTTGGTTCGGGGCGTATATGGATGCAATAGTCATGGGAGAACCGTCAAGAGAGCCTTTAACAAAAATATATCTTCCCTTGGGATCTTTTTTGACTTTTTTACTTTTGAAAGGAGTGGATTTTGAAATTAAAAGGGCTACTCCTTTTGCTTTAGAGGTGCCCTGTGCCTGATAATTTTGCTCAAACCATTTAGTTTTTAAAATACGCTCCAATGGTTTTTTATGGTGTGTCTCCTGCACCGCCTAAAAAATTTGGTTTTTCTTTGTTCATTTCCTTAGAAATTCATTTCAGTTTAATGGGATTATTTAATCCATGACAATTCCAAGTAACTGTTTTACAAAAATGTGTCATTGTGAAATTTACTAACTAATCTACTAGCCTAAAATCAACTTAAACCCAACTCTAACTAACTTCAACTATTAATTTTTAAACTATAGAATTAAAAACAAAAAATAATTTTCACCCTAATAAGGGTTTGGTACTAGTATTTCCCCCACCCAAAGATGAAGGAATGTGGGAGAATTCTCAAGCTCCCTTCCTAGTTACCTTACCAACCAAAACTTGGGGGTAATTTCTATATAAAAATAAAACTGAGTAAATTTTCTCCCTCCTCTCTCCTATACGAATACAAAGTAATTAATAAGCATTAGCTTATCAAGATGTTAATTACACAACTCACAAGTAAAGTAATGCATCTATCAAATTCACTATACACTCTATTTTATATGCTTTAGTATAAATTTAGACAATAAATCTTTAATAAACTCTAAATAAGTTCCTCCCTCTAATTATCAGGTAAATCTTCCATATAAGATTGCAATGACTAGACATTTACCATTGAAAAAAACCTTATCTTAGCTCTACCATTATGTTGCACAAGTCACTGGAGCTGGCCTCACTATCGCTAGACTCAATGGCCATGCCTCATGCTGCCACCTCGCCTGCTTCCCGCCCTTGCCTGCCAGGGCCTCAGATATGGCCACAAGAGAGGGGGTTGCCTCACCACACCCGCTCCTGCGCCCTCCTGGTGGGATTTTCTCCTGTCAGCTCTCTCTCTCTGCACCGTGACAGCATCCACACTCAGGCTTCTCCTCCCTGGCCCCTGTCAGCAGCCTCTCTTTTATCCCTCTTCCCTCCCAACAGCCCTCTCGCTCCACTCCACCCCCTCCGGCCCCGCCTCCCTTCTTAGGCCTGGACACGGAGTGGTATGACACTTCCGGGCCCGCCCCATCTATTCCCCCGGCTCCGGAGCGTGGAGCCAGTGAGCGCGCTCTCGACCTTGCGCCAGGCCCATGGCCTGGTGCGCCCAGCTCCGCACTTGGCATTCTCCCCTCCCGCCTCTGGCCATTCACAAGGGGTGGCCTCGGGATCTCCGGACTGCCCCCGGGCCCCACCAGGCCATCCTCGAGGGATGTCCCCTCCTCTCGCTGTGCCTGCACCCCCACAGCCTTGGGGCAGAGCGGGGAATGCGCCGGCCCCTCCCTGGCCAGCCCCGCCATGCGCCAGGGAGAATGTGGTGATGGCAATGCTCTGCCCATCCTGGCGTCTTGGCTTGTGCCACCGGGGGCTGTCAGCTGCCGGCTTCTCTGCGGCCCTCCCCCCGGCCCGGGTAAGTCTTGGCGCTAGGGTTCCGGGTGCTGCGGCGTCTCCCAGGGGCTCGTGGGGGCCATTGCAGGCCAAGTGAATTTCGGGATTGGGACATATCCCCCTCCTTGCGGGGGACGGTGGGGTCTCTTTGGGCTTTTCATGCAGTCGGAAGAGGTAATCGGCCGCCAGATGGTCCTTCCCTGCACGATGCTGCACTGTGAAAGAGAAGGGCAACAAGGCTAAGTACCAGCGTAAAATGTGAGGGTTTTTGTCCTTCATTCGTTCTATCCACAAGAGGGGGGCATGATCCACTATTAGTGTAAAGGGATTATTGGTGAGATAGAATTGTAATGCCCCCACTGCCCATTTCACCGCCAACGCCTCTTTCTCCACCGTAGAATAGTTATTTTCTGCTGCCTGTAGTTTTCTGCTAATAAAGATAATTGGTTGCTCCTCCCCGTCTCGTTCTTGTGTTAGCGCAGCCCCCAACCCAGTTCTGGAGGCGTTGGTGTGGAGATGAAAGGATACATCAAAGTCTGGGTTGTGCAAGACGGGGTGGCCTGACAAACTGTCCTGTAGGGACTTGAAGGCGTTGTCCTGGGCAGCGCCCCACTCTAAAGCATTAGGTCGGGATTTCCCAAGACAGTCAAATAGAGGGCTGGCCACGGACGTGAAGTGTGGTATGAACCGGCTGTAGTAGCCCACAAACCCTAAGAATTTCCGCAGCTGCCAAAGCTGTGACTTTGTCAGGCAGGGGCTTCAGTTGGCCGTGCCCCACCACAAAGCTGAGGTACCGCAGCTCCTGAAAGCCAATGTGGCTTTTCTTCGGGTTCGCCTTGAGCCCTGCTTGTCAGAGCACCTCCAAGACTGACCGAAGGTGCCCTAGATGAGATGGCCAGTCTGGACTGAAGACGATGATATCGTCGATGTAGGTGAATCCCTCGCACCGGGCTAACACCGTGTCCACCAGGTGTTGGAAAGTGGCGGTTGCGCCTTGCAAACCGAAGGGCATGCGTTTAAACTGGTAGAGGCCTTGGGGCGTAGCAAACACGGTTTTCTCCCGGTCCTCTTCTGCCACAGGAATCTGCCAATAGCCTTTGGTCAGATCTAAAGCCGACAGGTAGCGGGCTGACCCCAGCTGGTGTATCAAGACATCCGTTCTGGGCATGGGGTAGGCATCAAAGGTCAAGCTTCCCCTTGGATGTAACACAGCTGCTTTTGCAACTGTTGCACGTACTCCCTGTTAACTTTGCAGTAGTCGACGCAGAATCTCACGGAGCCATCGGGCTTCGGGACCAGGACGATGGGACTCCGCCAGGCGCTACACGCCGGTTCGATGATGTCAAGGGCCAGCATCTCCTCCACCTCTCTATTCACTACTTCCCACTGTTTCCTCGGCAGGGGTCACCACCTGGCCTGTGCTACTGCTCCGGGCCTCGTGGGGTCCTGTGAATGGCTGCTGTCATATACCCGGGCTTCGAGGAGAAGAGCCCCGCCATAGCCCGCAGCACCTCGTGGACCTCTCTCTGCTGTTGGGGCGTCAGGGCCTCGCTGAGGGCTGGGTCTTCTGATCGTCGTGGCCACTCTCCCCAGGGTAGCAGGCTGTCAAACGGTTCCTCCGGATAAGCGGCCAACAGGGCCTCTCTGTCCTCTGCCTCTTCCGACCAGGGGTCTGGTCGGGCACACCATTCCTTCAAATTGTTCACATGAACATGCTTCTTTTGGCAGTGCCCGGGTCTGCACCAGACCTCATAGCTCAGCAGGCCCAAGGCGCAAAGGACCAAGAAGGGCCCCTGCCAGGGGTCCCCTTGGGGTTTCTGCATTACGTCCCAAGAGACTAGCACCAGGGTCCCGGGTTCCAACGTCCACTTGCAGGTGCCGCGGTCATATCGCCGCTTCTGTTGGTGCTGGGCCTGGGCCAGGTTCTGTCAAGCTTCCCCTTGGATGTAACACAGCTGCTCTTGCAACTGTTGCACGTACTCCCTGGCAGGTATGGCCTGGGGGGGTCTGACCCCGCCCAGGTGTTCTCCACCAAACTCACTATTCCCCGAGGGGTGCAGCTGTAGACCAACTCGAAGGGAGAGAAGCCCATAGAGGCTTGTGGGGTCTCCCGAAGGGTGAACAGGAGGGGGTCCATGTATAAGTCCCAGGCCGTGGGCATTTCTCTGGAAACTTTCTTGAGCATCCCCTTTAATGTCTGATTTAGCCGCTCTACTAGGCCGTCCATCTGGGGGTGTTGAACGGCTGTGAGAAGGGGCTGGATCTGCAGGGCACAAAACACTTGCTGCAGCAACCGGTCCATGAACGGGAAACCCCGGTCAGTCAGGACTTCAGCCGGCAGCCCCACCTGAGCAAAAAAGCGGATCAGGACCCGGGCCACTGTAGTACTTTTCATGTTGGGCAGGGGGATGGCCTCTGGGTACCGAGTAGCATAGTCCATTAACACCAACAGATACCGGGGCCCCCTGGGGATATGGGGGAAGGGCCCCATAAAGTCCATTGCTATTCTGTCGAAAGGGGTCCCTATGATGGGCAACGGGGCCAATGGCACCTGTGGGGCTGCGCGGCTGGACATTCGTTGGCATATGTCACACAACCGGCAATGGAGCCGGATGTCCTTGGCCACCGTAGGCCAGTAAAAGTGCTCCAGGACTCGCTCTAAGGTGTTACGTTGTCCTTGGTGGCTGGCCCATAGGTGGTTGTGGGCCATCTCTAGCACTGTGCTGCGGAATGATTCTGGTACTAGAAGTTGTTGCCGTGTCCCCACCCACCCCTGGGCCTCCCGAGTCCACACCCCGTGCACCACCACTATTCTTGAGTACCGTTGGCTACGCCGGAGATCTTCCACCCTTCCATCACTTACCGCCACCTGGTCCTGCATGTGGGCGAGGCTGTCGTCTTCCTCCTAGGCACGCAAGAAGGCCGGGTCCCGCTGCAGCCACTGTGCCAAATCCTCAGCGGGAGCCTGGCGTGCTGGGGGTCCCCCTGCGACCTCCCCTAGAGGCTCATCCTGTTCTTCTCCCAGGGCCACCCATTCTGCGGCCCCGGGCCCAGCCCTCAACACCAGGTCTCGGAAGTCGGGGGCATCCCGCCCCAGTAGTACCGGGTAGGGCAGGTTGGCCAGCTTGGCCATGGGGACTGCATGCTCCTGTCCTAAATAGCTCAATGGGACCATAACCACCGGGCTCCTCTCCACATGGCCATGAAAACACGCAATGGATGTGGTGCGGAGAGTGGGGACTTGGTGGGGGATGAGATGCTGCCTGATCATTGATACTGAGATGCCCCTATCCAGGAGGGCCGTCAGCAGGCGCCCGCCGAGGCGCATCTGCACCATCCAGGCAGGGGCCCGGGGCCCGCCCACAGCCACTTGCATCATGACCTCCACCCCAAGGTCGCATTCCATGAGGGGACACTCTCTACAGTAATGGCCCCACTACCCACAGAGGCTGGTAACTCCCGTGGGTCCTGGCACGGCCGGAGTGGGGGCGGAGCTGCCGGGGGCCCACAGCCCCTCGGGGTCCCGGCTACTGGGCGTCTCTGCACTCCTGCGCTGGGTACAGATTGGGTGCCTGAGAAGTGGGCCCGCCCTCCTGGGGAGGGGGTGGGGACACCCCACGGGAAACCTCCATCTGATGCCCCTTTGGCCGCTGTCCCCCTTCCCATTTGTGGGGGTTCCGGGTGTGCTGGTCCCTTTCTCCATTCCACTGCTAAAAAGTTTTCCCACAGTTCTTGCGCCTCTGCAATTTTTGTGGGGTGTCAGCATGCCACCCAGTGGTGGGCCTTTGGGGGTAGAATTAGTAGCAGTTGTTCTACCACCGCCATCTCCACAATGCGCCGGCCGTCTTCAGAGGTGGGCTGGAGCCAGCGAGTGGCGGAGTCCTTGAGGGCGGCCAATGTGGTTCGGGGCTGCCCTGCAGGCGGGACGGTGAGGGAGTGGATTTTTGCTGGTGCGACTCCTGCGTGAGTCCGTAACGGTCGAGGATGACCCCCTTCAATTTCTCATAATCGGTTGCCTCCGCCTTCAACAATGAGCGCATGGCCGCCTGTGCCTCACCCGTCAAATAGGGGCCGATGGCGAAAGCCCACTGCTCTTTTGGCCATTGTGCCGCCTCGGCCAACCGTTCAAAGGCCTCCAAGAAGGCCTCGATATTGTCTTCTGGGCCCAATTTGGTCAAGGCAGCCCAGGGCCCTCGGCTGAAGGGCCCCGGGGGGAGGGTTCTGAGCCAATCCGCCCCCCCCGGGGGTGAGAAGTTGCTGTAGGTTGCAGATCAGGGTGACCTGCGTTGACTGCTGTTGCTGCGCCAGGTCCCTCATCAACTGGGCCTGGTGTTCCACGAGCCACTGCCCGAACTGCGTCAGGTCCATGTCGGCGGTGGAGTCGGGTGGTCCCATGGGAGACCCACCAGGTCCCTCCGCCTGTTCCTCCTCCAGGCTGGGTTGTCCCACCAGCTGCTGCCGGGCTGCGTCGCAGCATCCACCCGGCAGGAGTGGGGAGGTGCGGCCGGGAGCATGTCAGGGGCGGGGCGATGCCCGCATCCTCCACCACACTGTCGCACAAGTCGCTGGAGCTGGCCTCACTATTGCGAGACTCGATGGCCATGCCTCGTGCCGCCACCTCGCCTGCTTCCTGCTCTTGGCTGCTAGGGCCTCAGATATGGACACAAGAGGGGGGGTTGCCTCACCACACCTGCTCCTGCGCCCCCCTGGTGGGATTTTCTCTTGTCAGCTCTCTCTCTCTCTCTCTCTGCACCGTGACAGCATCCACACTCAGGCTTCTCCTCCCCAGCCCCTGTCAGCAGCCTCTCTTTTATCCCTCTTCCCTCCCAACAGCCCTCTCGCTCCACTCCACCCCCTCCGGCCCCGCCTCCCTTCTTAGGCCTGGACGCAGAGGCTTCCCTGACACTTCCGGGCCCACCCCATCTATTCCCCCAGCTCCAGAGCGTGGAGCCCGCAAGCGCACTCTCGCCATTGCACCGGGCCCTCTGCCTGGCGTGCCCAGCTCCGCACTCGGCATTCTGGCCACTGACAAGGGGTGGCCTCGGGATCTCCAGACCACCCCTGGGGCCCGCCAGGCCATCCTCGAGGGACGTCCCCTCCTCCCACTGCGCCTGCACCCCCGTGGCCTCCAGGCAGAGCGGGGAATGTGCTGGCCCTCCCCAGCCGCTCCCCGCGACGCTCTGCCCATCCTGGCGTCTTGGCTCGTGCCACCGGGGGCTGTCGGCTGCTGGCTCCTCTGCAGCCCTCCCCTGGCCTGGGTAAGTCTTGGTGCTGGGGTTCCGGGTGCTGCGGCGTCTCCCGGGGGCTCGTGGGGGCCGTTGCAGGCCGGGTGAGTCCCGGAATCGGGACACATTAATAACCAATCAGTATTAAATTGCAGCAGTTTCATGGCTGAGTGGTGGATAAAATAAAAAAAAGAAAGAAAGCTTATCTAAATTTTATATAGTCAAACGTTTACAAAGCCCAAAGGAAACTTATCTCATTTTCAATAGTAGCCAGTCTATTTTAAGTACTATTAGTCTTTTCCCTAAACTATAACTAAAATGTGTGATAAAAAGGAAACTTATTTAAATTCTCATAATATAAAAGTTGCTTAGTGAAAACTTTTTCATAATTTGTTTAACCATAAACTATCTAGAAGTGGCATAATTATAGGTTTGTAATAAGTCTTACAATGCCACTTACTATTCCTTATGTTTATAAAATATTTACTGAAATAATAGAATAAACTAGAATTATCATATTCTATCATTTTCTCTAGCTTTCAATTATTTAAGTCATGTTATGTTGTAAAAATATATGTGCTATCGAAAATGTTTGTTCCAAGACATTTAAGTTATTAAGGATTTTCCAGTGATATATCTATGCAAGTTAAACCTCTGAACTACCAAAATAAAACTTACTGTAGGTTTGAAATCACTGTATTACCTTACATTACTAGTTTACTAAAAGAAAATTATCTCTAATAACTGCTGTAAAATAAACATCGATAACAGTATGTCAAGTTATGTTAAAACTACAAATAACTTAACCAACTCCTTCGAGTTATTGTTAGGTTTTTTCATGTCATTTAGTTGTATATAAAAAAAAAACCCCAAGCCTCAGTTCCAAAGGTTCATAAGTTGCTGTTGCAAGCAGCGAAGTAGGTCAAAAAGCAATCTTTCTCTTGAAACGTTGTCCCCGCCACTTTCTTTCAGTCGTCATTAACAAACGGTATGCCCAGAACTGTAAAAGTGTTTTTCCCGATGATAAGTCTTTAACATGATGCTGAGCACCGTTTTTAAAGACCAAGATATCTGAGGCTGGGCTCCAGTGAAATTTAACTTTAGCATTATACAGTTGGATAGCAATTGGTTTTAAAGCTTTCCTCTTTTCCAGTGCTTTAGCAGACAGATCCAACAATACAATTACTTTTCGTCCATTGTAAGAAAGGGAGTCCTTAAAATGAGTGTTTCACAGGATTTTATCCCAACATCTAGGGTAAAGAAAGGGAGCCAAGATGTTCCTGGGTCGTTCTTTGCTGGCTCTTGCCAGAGGGCCGAGTCTATAGGCTCGTAGAATGGCGGGGGCTACACCATCTTCTAGATCTAGGGACTGCACCAGCCATGTTGAAATAAATGAGGCTAAGTCTGTATTTTTTTACGTCCCCTCCTCCAGTCCTCGAAATTTTAAGTTATGTTGCCTCCAGCAGTTTTCTAAGAATAAAACTCTATCTATTAAGTGCATATCAGTAGAGTGAAGTTGCTTTACCTCTTCCTGTAGCAACTGTGTGAGCTCCGAGTTCATCTCTGCAAGTCTCTTTTAATTCCTTTGCAATGTCGTTGAGTTTGTGAACTGGTTGAATTAACTCTGCAACTGCCGTTGTCACCAATTGATGTAGCCATTCTCAAAAGTCTTTTAAGTCTCGTTTTGTCAAGGGTGCATCGCCGTCTTCTGTGAGATCTGGGGTCGCCGGGGTCGCCGGCATCGCACTCGCTGCCATCTTAGGTCTCGGTAGGTCATCCGGACTGGGGTTTTTTCGAGCCTTTGTTTGGAGTAAAAAATTGTTGCACCATGCTGTTTTCAGGTCTTTTCAGTGGCTCTTTTAGTTTTGAATTTCTGCCCATCTTTCAAAGTCGAGTTGTGAGCTTTTAGGGCGTTTTTCTGTCGATTTTAAGGAGAGAGGAGTAGGAGCACTTCTAAAACATGTCCGCCATTGTTTAGCAATGCTCCCCCCCCCCCCGTTGACATTCATTGAGTGACACTAAGCAGGAGATTATTGAGGCTGTAGCCAGGTTTTTGGACAGATATTCTTAAATCCAAACATGACTAAGTATGACTGTATGTGTAATTATTTACATATGATAAATCCTCTTTCCATTCTGTATATACTTGATTATGTATGTTATGCCATTAAAGGTCAGAATTGAATTGAATTGAAAATGTAGGTCCTCAGCCAAGGCACCCAGAGGCCCACTGCTCGGCATGCATAGAAAGACAGGGTGGCTCAGAGGTCTTCCACCTAACACCCAAACCCCAGCAGGAAAGAGGAGTTCACAATCAGGGATAAACTAATGTGTTCTGCTAGTCTTGCTTTCCTTCCCCCCACCTTTCAAGGGTCTAAAAGAAATTTGGTGGGAGAAGAAGCTGGTGGAAAATACTAGGAATGTATTGTGTGTGGGGTAGACATATTCTCTGGAGGCCAGGTCTACCAATACAGTGGAAAAGGGTGGGTAAACGTCTTTTCTAGAGGCCAAATCTACCAATATAGTGGACTGGGATGGGTAGACCTGTTCCCTGGAGGCCAGATCTACCAATATAGTGGAAAGAGGTGGATAGACCTGTTCTCTAGAGGCCAGGTCTACCAATATAGTGGACGGGGGTGGGTAGACCTGTTATCTGGAGGCCAGGTCTACCAATATAGCGGACTGGGGTGGGTAGACCTGTTCTCCAGAGGACAGGTTTACCAATACAGAGGAAAGGGGTGGGTGAAATTTGACTTGATTCTGTTTTCTCTAATAATATTTAAATTGTTGGAACTTTTGTTCAATATTCGAGAAAAAAAATCAGAGTGATGGATCTTGCTTTCTGGAAAGAAGAGACTGCTTCCTCTAGTTTAAAATCGTTATTACTAAAGGATAAAGGGAAACGGGATTAGCTACAAATAAACAAACATGCTTTCTAAGGAGCTGTATTGTGCTCTGTCTTCACACTAAGACATGCTACAACAAAGTGAGGAGATTACAATGGAGGGTCTCTCCTTCTTCTTGACCCCTGAAAGGAAACACCTGATATAATTGACCAATTAGCAGAACAGTAGACCTCTAGGTTTCCCGGGTTTAGAGTCAATTGGCCAGCTGCCAGGTATCACTTCCAGGCTAAATCTAGGTAAACAAACAAGTTGCATAGGTTAACCCTATAATGACTAAAATTCTCAGGCCTTGTGTTACATACTCATTTTTCCAACATAAATTATTCTTAAAATATAGCTTAAGCATAATTTAAGATAATTTGTTCTGAGATTTTTACAAGGTTATGTGAAGCTTAGAGGTAACATTGGAAGGGCTCTTTGGATTACCCCTACTCTGTCCAGATATCAGCTTCCTGTTGAGTCCTGGGTGGTATCTTTATTGTTAGCAGATCTTGATCTAGAAATAACTCGATCTGTTGCAAAATATTTGACAATAGTGGACTCTTTAAAAAGGCAGCTAAAATGAGTTTTATCCTGCTTCACTTATTTATTTTATCCAATGTGTTTTAGACTTTTATGAGATACATGTATTTTATTGTTCTGTATTTTGTTTTTTGCCTTTTCTGTCATGTTTTGTAACATTTGTTTTTTTTACCTTGTTATGATGTATTGTTTTTATGCTCAAGAGACCTTTGGTCATACATGCTTAATAATAAAGGAAAGGAAAGGTAATGTCCCTGTATAGCTCAATGGTACAGCCTCATTTGGAATACTGCAAAATGACATTGCAGACCTGAAAAAAGTACAGAAGAGGGCAGCAAAGGTGATTAGGGGATTGGAGCACCTTTCCTATGAGGAAAGGCTGAAGAGTATGGGACTTTTCAGTTTAAAAAAGAGATGACTTGGGGGGGGGACATGATAGAGGTTTATAAAATTATGCATGGGGTGGAGAGAGTTGACAAAGACAAATTTTTCTCCCTCTCCCAAAATACTAGAATTCGATGGCATCCAATGAAGCTGATGGGCAGTAGATGCAGGACAGATAAAAATAAATATTTCTTTACACAGACTGATTAAAATGTGGAATTTGCTGCCAGAGAATGTAGTGATGGCCACAGGAGTAGACAGCTTTAAAAGGGGATTCAATAGATTAATGGAGGATAGGTCCCCAGCCCCAGACGAAAAAAAAGCTCCGGGGTTTCCTAGGCTTTGTGGGCTATTATAGCCATTTCATACCCGGATTTGCGACAATAGCCAGCCCCCTTACCGACCTTCTGTGGAAATCCAGCCCGAACCAGTTGCCATGGGGAGCAGCGGAGGAGGATGCTTTCCAACGCTTACAGCAGAGCCTCTCGCAAGGGCCCGTTCTCTGGAACCCCGATTTTGCAAAGCCTTTCATCCTATACACCGATGCCTCCGGAATGGGGCTGGGCGCTATGTTGGCACAGGACTATGAGGACAGGACCAACCCTGTCTTATTCATCAGTCAGAAGTTGCAACCGGCGAAGAAGAGTTACGCCACGGTGGAAAAAGAAGCCTTAGCTGTGAAATGGGCTGTTGGAGCGCTGCAGTACTACCTGACAAACAACCCCTTTCAACTGGTGGTGGACCACGCCCCCCTCCTGTGGTTGGCTCAGATGAAAGACTCAAATCCACGGATTCTACATTGGTATCTCTCACTTCTCCCCTTTTCTTTCACAGTGCGGCACCAGGCTGGATGCGACCACCACGTGGCTGACTACCTCTCCCGACTATTTGACGAAGTTCGGCAGACTTCTGGCTCCAGGGGAGAGATGTGTCCTGTTGCCGCGGCTCCAGGCCTCGCCCCCCCAGCCCCCGGCAACCCCATAGCACTTACCCTGCCTCTCCAGGGAAGCGTTGCCCGCAGAGGAGGAGGCCGACCCGGCTGTTCCCCAGCCTCCCCGCGGCCGACGGGTGCGCCGCTGGCCCCGGACCAGCATCCCGTGTGTGTGTCAGGTTCCCTGTCATGTTTTGCTTCCCCTTCTTTATCCCTATTGCAGGTCCCGGCTGGAGATCGGCATCAGCTTCCGTTCTGGCGGTTCCCCACCTCACCCCTCACCCCTCCCTCCTCAGTATGAGCTCAGATATTTTGCTAGACTCATGTTATCTCTGTTGCTGCTCTTGTAACCTTGATCAACTGGGCCTCTGCTCTTCCAGGTGTCTTTTGTGGGGGAATGCATGTAGATTACACACACAGGGCCAGGGATGGGAATTTAGCTTTGCTTACATGCCTTTTTTCCTGAGAAAGTAAAAGTAGCACATTTTGGCACTTGATATTTTTATTCTCATTGGCACCCGTGCTTTTACCCTTGTTTGAATACAGTATATTAATTCCTCCCCTTCTGTATCTGGTATCACTGACAACGCAAGTGTTTCCTGAAAGACCATTAAGAATAAAGACTTTGATTTGAGTTCCGGTTCCGCCTTCCCTTGGTGCAGACGCAGGGAGAGTGAGCTCCCGTGTCTGTACTAAAAACCCCTCGGTTTTCTAGGCTTTACAGTTGCCTTTCTCCTAACTTGTGGGGTTGGGGGAAGCAGAGAGCTTGTGGTAGTTGAAGGGGGGAGTGAGGCAAATCTCCCCCAGAAATTACTGTGCTCTGAGCAGAGACCGCGGTGGTGTACCGTCGAGACCAACCTTCGGTATCGGACGGGAGAAGAGGGAAGAGAGCCTTGAGGAGCCAAGAAGCTTCACGGACCTTTGAAGCGAACTCAAAAGTTGAGTACTCATTTAATTTAATTAATCTATATTTGCCCAAGTAAAATTTAACACGGTAAAGGAATGTGAGCGTGAGAAAGGCGGCGGAGGCTCCCTCCTTGTAGCAAGCAACCAGGAAAGAATGGGGGGGGGGGCTGAATACTGAATCCCAAGAAGAAGCTGCACTAACCTTTTCTCTTTTGTGTTTGTCTGTTTTTTTTTCTGGTGTGTCTGTTTGCGTGGGGTCTGCCGAGTTCGGGGTGCCTTGAGGTGACAGGGAGCGGCGAGGAACGATCTACTCCTGAGGAGGCTCGGCGTCGGGTGTGGCAGCGGAGTGCGCAGGCGCGGAGAACGGAGAATGGAGAGCGGAGGGCGGCACTACGATAGAAGTGATGCGGAGGCTACGCGAATGTCGGAGTGGCTGACGGAGCGGTCTACGGAAGCAGCGTAAGCCAGGACTGGAGAGAAGAGGCAGAGAGCAACGGAGACAGCATAGAAGAGACGGAGAGCAACGGAGACGGCGTAAAAGTTGGAGCAGCGACGGAGTGACAGAAGAGACTGGGAAGACTTCCACAGTAACTGAACTGGATTTTTGAAATGCACCCAGGCTGAGTAAAGCTTTGAAATCAGCGGGTTGTGTACAGTTCTCTGGGGGAGTGTAATAGGGGTGGCTTTAAGTGTTGATTGCTGTGTTTGCTGTTTGCTGTTTGTAGCTAATCAATTGCTGAATCCACTTTAATTAATTGTGTTTGTTAAAAGTCATTGAGGAGAGTGGGGTCTGGGGAGAAAAGAGATTTGGGAAAGGTCTCTAACATAATTATTGTATTTCAACTTAAGCTATTTTGATTAATTGCAAAACATACAGTGGCATAGAGTGTAATATATCATATTATTGTTTGTAAGGAATATAAGAAGGCCTGTTCAAAAGAGGGTTAGTTGGGGTGGAGAGGTCTGATTGACTGAGTGAAGTAATCTGCTGATAGATTGGTGTATATTAACTATCTTACTGATTGATTTAGTGATTATTTATTAATTAAGGTGGCAATCAGGTGACCAGTCAATACTAAGAGTAGGGAGGAATTCAATTGATTAATTAATTATTTGAGTAACTGGTATTTTTTAATTAATTAAATTTCCTAAATTAGTAAATTAGTAATATTAGCTTAAATTAATAAATTAATAAATTAAAACAGAAATAATTTAATTAATTAAGTCTTGGGAGGTCATACTTGATTGAGACAGACTATTAAAATCTCACAGCACATAGCAACACAGAAGTAGATAAAAGTTTTATAGAATCCTGATTTAAAGAAAGACACAAAGGTACTGGACATATGGCAAGTGGAAACCCCGGAGCAGTAAGGAAGAGTTCTTTACCTTCTCCATCCCAAGCCAGCGGATTCAGCCAGATGAAGCCATCAACAAGCAACCCCGGCCTCTCGGCGAAGGATGTCAAGACGATGATTGAGGATTCTGTTGCGGCTGCGGTTAAGGCTGTAATGGAAAATACACTTCCAGCGCTGATGGACAAAGTGGAAGAGAGAATTCCTGGGCTGCTCAAGAAGGAGTTGGAACCAATTTACGACAAAATGGATGACTGGGTGAGTCAGATTAAAACAGAGGTTGAAGAGATCAAGACGCAAGTTACGGCAAACAAGGCTGACATACAAGTACTGATGACAGGAGGAAGACAGACCCACGCTAAAGTAAGGGATCTGGATCTGGATCTGCAGGAACTAAGAGCAAGAAATGAATCCTTGGAGGAATCAATCATTAACCTGGAGCTGGATAAGGCGGCTCAAGTTATCAAATGTCAGAATATCCTGGAAAATCTAGGGGATAATCTTAAAGAAGAAGTTGCCGGAGTCATAGCAGACCAGTTGAATGTTGGTACCAAGCAAGAAATATTATCAGAGATTGATGGGGCGTTCAGGAGAAGCACAATGTACTCGAGAAAATTTAACACCCCGAGGGAGGTACATATTAAATTCAACAAGAGAGAGATGAGAGACAAAGTTTTGAGAGCCTCCAACAAGAGCAAAGCCCTTATAAAAGGAGAAGAGATAAGATTTCTGCGGGAAATCCCTTGGCGGGTAAGGGAAAAAAGAAGGTCGTATCAACGTCTAGCAGGTTTGCTTCGAGATCATAACATTGAATATAGATGGCTTGTCCCAGAGGGCCTTTTCTTCGAATATAGAGGAAGAAGACACAAGCTCAACTCGGTGTTCAAATTAGAAGATTTTATGGATACCTTTGGTGCAGATTTTGGGGTACCTGAAGACAAAGAAGAGGAGGAGGAAACAGATGGTGCGCAGAGAGAAGGAGAGGAAGACGGGAAAGAAGAGAAGAAAGGGAAGACTAGGAAAGGAAGAAAAGGAGAAAAAGGAACGGAAAGACCACCGCCTCAGATTCAAACCCATAATCAGCTAAAGAGTAGGTCAAAGGAAACAAACAACCAGAACGGAAATGAATCTTAAAGAATTTAAGATCTTTTCAGTCAATGTCAATGGACTTAATGCTCCACAAAAGAGAAGAAGAATACATCACCAGCTTTTAAAGATCAAAGCCGAAGTTACCTGTTTACAGGAAACTCATATAAAGAAAGATCATGTTAGATATCTTAATTGTAAAAAACTAGGAGTAATGTTTGCATCTATGGATGAGAAAGAAAAAAAGGGGGGGGTTGTAACATATGCTAAAGAGTATCTGCACCCTAAGTTGCTGTATTCGTCCAAAAATGGTAGGATAATTATTATTAGTATAATAAGAGATGGAAAAGAATACATAGTTGCAAACATTTATGGTCCTAATGTTAATCAAACCCCATTCTATAAAGAACTAACTGAAGCATTGCGGACAATAAATTCTAATAAAATATGCCTTGTAGGGGATTTCAATGCTGTGGTAGATAGGAAAATGGATAGGAAAACCCAGAATAAAAGAGGAAGTAGAAATAAAGGTCAAGTTCTACCTGAGATTTTCTTTCAAATTGCAGAGGAACAGGATCTATTAGATGCCTGGAGAACGAAGAATAAAGATAGATTGGCTTACACTTACCATTCAGGAAGGCATAATTCTTGGTCGAGGATAGACATGGCCTGGGTCTCTAGATCGCTAATGCTAGAGATGAGAGATGTGGAGATCTGCCCCCTAACTTTTGCAGATCACAATCCAATTCTGCTATCACTGGCGGAGATAAAGAAGGCCCCTAGATGGACAATGAACAGATATGTATTAAAAGATCAGGAATTTGTTGAAAAATTAAAAGAAGATATCAAAGACTTCTTTAAAAGAAATGTCCAACCCCAGATTTCTATTAATATAGTGTGGGACGCCTTTAAGGCATACATAAGGGGGAAGCTGATCAGCCATACTGCATGGAAGCGAAAGCAAGAGAACAGAGAATACGATCAATTGGTTAAAAAAATTAAACTTGAGGAGGCAAATAGATTAAGTGACAAAGGGATGGGGGGTAGTAAGCAGCGTTTGCTACTCAATCAGCATAAATTGAATATTCTAATGAGTAAAGAAGCAGCTAAGAAAATTGAATACAATAAACTGGGGTTTTTTGAGAATGCGAATAAACCTTCCCGTTGGTTGGCTTATAGGCTCAAAAAAGAAGAGAGTAGAAAAGCTATAATCTTCTTAAAAGATGTTAATGGGGACAATAAATATCTGTTAAAAAGATTGAAAAAGAATAGTGGAGGTCTTCTTTAGTAAAATATATAAACAAGAAGGGAAGTGCGAAACATCTGTTAGGTCGTATCTTAAGGATAACATAAAGACAGGCAAGTTTTCGGAAGAACAAAGGAAGATTTTGAATGAGCCAATTACAATATGTGAAGTAGTAGAGGCAATAAAGAGGCAGAAGAAAAATAAGGCCCCAGGACCGGATGGACTGCCTGGTGAATTCTACAAGATATTTGAGGGCCAAATATTTATGATTTTTAAAGATCTGATTAAAAATATAGGCAGTACAGGGGCAGTCCCTGAATCGTGGAATGAAGCTCTGATAACCTTAATACCTAAAGATAAAGAGAATCTAGACGATATTGGGAACTATAGACCGATATCTTTATTGAATGCAGATTATAAGATCTATGCTAATATTCTTGCAGAAAGGTTTAAAAAGGTACTAAATCAAATAATATCAAGAGACCAAGTTGGATTCTTGCCAAATAGACAACTTAGAGAAAATTTGAGAACACTTATTAATGTATTAGAATATTATGATGTGCATCCTGAGAAATCTGTATCATTAATGTTTATGGATGCTGAAAAAGCGTTCGATAATTTATCTTGGGAATTTCTATTGGTAAAATTAAGAGAATATAACCCCGGAGAAAGATTTATAAACATGATTGAAGCAATTTATAAAAAGCAAACTGCTAGGTTGAGGGTTAACTCTGATATTACAGATGAAATTAGAATAGAGAAGGGCTCGAGACAGGGATGCCCATTGTCTCCTCTACTTTTCATATTTGCTCTGGAATCCTTATGTGATGCGGTTAGGGAAAATAAATGTATTAGGGGGCTTAAAAGTAAAGGCCAGGAATACAGATTATGTGCATACGCAGATGATGTGATGTTTATCCTAGAAGACCCTGAGGTCTCTTTAGGTAAGTTATTAGAAATAATCAGAGAATATGGAAAGGTCTCAGGGTTAAAAATTAACTTACATAAAACAAAAATCTTAACTAAAAACTGTTCTAACCAAGTACAGCTAAATATTCAAAATACATTTGGGATCGCTATGGTAAAGAAAGTGAAATACCTAGGGGTGATTTGCTCCAGTAAATCTAGCTCATTAGTAGAAGAAAATTATGAACCCTTTTTGACAAAAACCAGGAAGGACCTAGATTATTGGAAAAAACTAAATCTTTTGTGGTTAGGCAGAGTGGCAGCGATCAAAATGACTATCCTTCCTAGATTTTTGTTTTTGGCACAAACGATCCCCTTGTTAAAGAACAACACTAAGTTTTACAAAAGCATTAATGATATAACGAAAAAAATTATTTGGTTTCCGAAGAAACCTAGAGTTAAATGGAAGCTTTTGCAGGATCAAAGAGAAGAGGGAGGGATGGCTGTGCCAAACTGGGAAATCTACAGCAAGGCTGCTGCTTTGGTTTGGGTTAAAGAGTGGGTGACACTGGAGAATGATAGAGTTTTGGCATTGGAAGGACACGATCTGTATATGGGCTGGCACGCCTATATATGGTATAACAAACATAAAATCCATTCGAACTTTAGTAAGCACATTCTAAGAGCTGCCCTTTTGAGAACATGGTTAGATACTAGAGATAAATTATATCTAAAAATCCCCAGGTGGGTCTCCCCATTGGAGGCCTTCATCAAACCCTCATTAGTTAATCCAAGAAATAAGGCGAGCTATGACAATCTGCTGGATAGAAAGGGATGCTTAAAAAACACAGACCTCTTAAAAAATGAGATAGATCTGCAACTTTCCTGGTGGGAAAATAACCAATTACTTACAAGGTTTCAATTAGATAAAAAAATAGGCTTTAGTGAGACCCCAAATGAATTAGATACAATTTGGACGACTAAAAACAAACTTAACAAAATATATAAATTAGTTCTTAAATTTGAAATGTTAGAAGAAAAAATCAAACCCTCGATGGTAAAATGGATGGAGGATTTTGGTTATACAATAGAGATAGAACAATGGTCTAAAATATGGAAATCTGTAAAATTTTTGGGAGCAATTAATTATAAAGAAAACATATATAAGTTATTTTACCGTTGGCACTGGTCACCTGATAGGCTACAAAGGTGCTATAAGAACCTTTCTAATAAATGTTGGATTTGTGGATTAGGTGTTGGCTCATACTATCACATGTGGTGGACATGTAAAGAGATTCAAAAATACTAGTTAATAGTGAAGGATATGATCATGGAAATCATGGGTTTGGATATAGTGTTAGTTCCGGAGACTTTTCTGTTAAATATGTTACCGGAGGGCTTGATGGGTTACGAGAAAAAAATGCTAGTTTATATACTAACGGCAGCACGGATTGTTCGTGCTAAGGGTTGGAAATCACAGTTATTGCCGGGAAAAGAAGAGATAGTAGCGAGATTACTTGACTGGGCAGAGATGAGTAAACTGAGCTTTCTTTTGAATGTTGACGCAAGAATAGAAAAGGAGCAAATTTGGTCCAAATTTTATGAGTGGTTAAGTTAAATCAGGCTTCTGAAAATATGTAACAAGTATCTTTGTTTTGTAAATATTATTGTAAAAAACTGAAATAAAGTATTAAAAAAAAGAAGAAGAAAGACTTTGATTTGAAATACAAAGCCTGACTTATTGGATCTAATCAGAAGCCTCACAGTGTGCCAGGAAGCGCTACCGGCCCCCTTGGCACCGTCGACATTTCCGCCCCACCCCGGGAGGGCTTGGGGTAGGAAAGAGGGAAGGCAAGGGCCGACAGGTGCTTCCGTGATGATGGGCCAGTTCCAGGCCGGCCGGTGGAACAACGGTTGGGCAGGGCCGGGACGACTGAGTCAGCGCAGTGTTAAAAGGGGAGGGGCGGTGCTTGGAGAAGAAGGGGGGAGATCCTTGGGGCGGTCCTGCCAGGAGGAGGGAGGGGGTAAAAGGCTGCCCTTTGCATGGAGGCCAGGGAGGAGATGCCGGAGAAGAAGTGGGCCGAGGAATAGACAGAGAGAGAAAGAGGGAGCGAAAGAGAGAGAGAGAAAACAGTTAACGGCCAGTAACACTCTCCGACAGAGGCCGGGAGGCAGCAGAGGGTGCTGTAAACCCCCGCCCCTGACCTATCTGAGGCCTCCAAAGCCTTTGGGCCCCAACTCCGGGGAGGACCACCCCTGAGTCCCGCCACCGTGACAGCCACTGGCAGCATCCTGAGGGCAGACAAGGAGGGGCATGACACTTTGTAATGGTAGAATGGGGTCCCTGGTGTCAGATTCTGCTTGGCATAATGGGTCTTTTCATGATGTTTCTCAAATGTTTCCAATGTTACTTATTGATTGAATCTGACATTGATGTACCTCTGTAAAACTGCTCTGCTGCTTACTTTTGTTTTCTTTGTAGTGGGCGTTTGACCAGATGGTTTATTGCTCCCTTTGGTGTAGATTACTTGTCTGCTAAATGTTACTTTTCAGGCGGGAACTTGGTTTCCCACATACCAGGGTGTCACATAGTACAAAGCTATCTCCCTTGTCTTTCCTCCCCCTTCTCCTATGAGTGCTATCTGCTGAATGTAGCCTTGGGAATTATTTTATTGTTCTTCCTGCCTGTTTTGCCGGGGACCTGGCACATCTAGGTCACACAGTTCGAGCTGGGAATTTTTATGTTCTCTCACCCCTGGGTGACAAAAGGTGAATCTGCCTTCCCGCAATTTTGCTGTATGCTGATTGATGATCAATGTTTATGCATTCATGCTTGTAGGTATAATAATCCCCTGTCCTCTTTGTATGGCATCACTAACAAACACCGAGACCTGTTCCAGTATCTGAATAAAGGACTATGTTTTAATGACAAAGGCCCGATCATTTGCTGATAGCACAGAAGCCTCACACCTGACCTCTATGTGGAAATCCAGGATGTACAGGAGTGCCCATCTGACTGCTTAACCTGCCATTAAAGACTCCTATTCACCCTCTCAGCCTGTATCTACAGGATATTTCTTCTGAGCCTGTGAAACTCTACCCATTCATTTTCATCCCAAGTTACCTATGGCTCTTCCCCCCCCCCCCGCCATCTTCCTCTCTGTCAAAAATTAGATTATAAACTCTTTAGTAAGAGAAGCTACCTTTTCTCAATGTGTTGTAATCCTTGGTTGGAAAAGAAAATGCAATTAAGGTTGCAAGAGATTTGCAGTGGTGCAGTGCTTTAAACTTGTAATGTATGTAAGGGCAGTCACCATGTCCATTCATGTCCAGATATGTCCAGACACACAGGGCCAGGCCAGCTACCTGAGCTTGAGTCTGGCAGAACAATAGCTGGCCGGATTGTAACTTGCTACCAATCAAGTGCCTAGGTTCCCTGAAGGAACCTATGACATGTAACCACAATCGTAAGGTCCTATCGGGACATTTGGGTGAGGTCGGAGGTGTGGCTTCGACCGGAATAAAAGAGGGCCCCTAAGCCCAGGTAGGCATGCTTCATCTGACCATCCAAATAAAGAACTTGCTATGAAATCACTTCTCCTGGTCTCCTGACTCTGGTACTTTTCAAAATTCCAGCAGTGGGCGGGGAGGATCCAGTTGGCATAGTCCATTTGGGTTTGACAAACCTCCTAAGCATTCCTAATCAGTATTTCTGTATCCTCCCTTAAAAACAGAGAGTGGTGGAACCTTAAACATCTCCTGGTTACTGAGAGCTTGTTTTCTTTCTCTCTAGAAGCAAAGCCTGCCAACTCAGGCAGCAATCTCTGAGGCAGAAGTGTTAATAAGAGAAATCTCTCCTGGTAACAGCTCCCAGTCTTGGGCAGCAAGTTCAAATTCACATAGCACTGCTAATTTGGTCCCAGCTACAGCTCAGCTCCCTGAAAAGCCCATCAGCGAGAGCCTGAAATGAAAAAGGCCTTTAAGAGATAATGCTGCAGAAGCTAAAATAAATCAGATGTCTGCAGGCCTCTCCATGCAAACATGGCATTACATATGCTCGCATTGGACTGTCTCTTTCATTGGATAGATGGTTCAGTTACCCAGAGTGCTGGCACTCTAGGCAGGGGAAAGAGCTTCCCTGGGTGTCAAAAATTTCTGGGTCAAAGGGAAGAGCACAGGGCAGGGCAGAGAGTAGAGTTTGGGAAATTTAGGGGGATAGGAGCAGAGCAAAAGGCAGAAGCTTTTAACATACGATGTTGTTGCAGAAAAGGATAATGCAATTTTAGGCTGTATTAACAGAAGTATTGAATCCAAGTCACAAAAAGTAATAGTTCTATCCTGCACTATCTGGTAGGGTTGCCAAGTCCAGGTTGGAAAATACCTGGGGACTTTGGGGGTGGAGCCAGGAGGTGGGGTTTGGGGAGGGGAGAGGCCTCAGCATGGTACAATGCCATAGAGTCCACCCTTCAGAGCAGCCATTTTCTCCAGGGGAGCTGATCTCTGTCAGCTGGGGATCAGTTGTAAAAGCGGGAGATCCCCAGGCCCCACCTGGAGGCTGGCAACCCTACTATCTGGAGTCCTGCATTCAATTCTGGGCACCACACTGAATTGGGTTCAGAGGAGGGCAATGAAGGTGGTCTTTTTATGAACAAAAATTCAAGGAACTGGGCAGGCTTGGCCTGGAGAAGACTGAGAAGAGATTATAATATTTTTCAGTCATGTTTTTGGCCCATCTTCTTCCACAATAAATGAGAGATCACCTTAGAAATCTCTGGGGCAATCTCCCATTACATGCTGGGAAAGGTGAGAGAAGGGAGCAGAACATGACTTTTGGGTACTTTTTTTTTGGTGCTGACAGGCCTAAAGGCGGGGAGGGCAGGATAAAAGCCAGTAAGTTAATTAATTAAGGGACGTGGAAGCCATGCTCCCTCATTCGGAGAGTGTCATATGTACAACCATTCAAGGTGGTGTGTTTAGTGGGGTACCACCAGAGAGCATCTTGCCCAGGGCTCTCTGAAACCTGGAGGTGGCCCTGCTCCAGCCACTGGAGATATGGCCACTCCCTTGGCATCGTGCCCTTGCCATGCTGCATCAGTGTGGAAGAACAAGTAGTTGCTTAGCGCATTGCTCATTCTTGTGTGATGAAGAGCTAATCACCTAGCCCTAGTCACTGGTGGGGATTTCCCAGATTGCTATGCATCATAGTGGTTTAGCTGTGGCCTAGCACTCTAGCAGACTGAATTCCATGATTAATCCAGCAAGACCTCACCTGTGCCAGGGCTAAAAGCCAGCCCCTGAGAATGGTTTCATTAAACCGAAGGCGTCAAAGCAGAAAACTTCCCCAGTCTTCCAAGCAGTCAAGGGACTATGTGTGGACTTGGCTTGGCAGGCTTTCTGATGCCTTGAGAAAGAGGTTGGGGTGATGGGGAGAAAGAGAAGCATCTCCACCACAAGTCTCGAGAGCAGGAACGACACTAGCTCACATGATCAGGGTTTCACATTCAGTTTCATCTGGGAACTCAAGTGATAAACAAGTTATCATTCCAGGTCCACTCAGAGACCTGTAAATATTGGCGGCCCAAGAAGGGGGGAGCAGATAATTTTAGCGCAGTGACTCAGAGGTTCATGATGCCAGAAGGCCTCATGTTAATCGGCTTGGCAGGTCTTCGGGGAGGCATTCCATCCTCATGTAAGAAAGGAACTCAATAGCGTGGCTGGCACAGTGAACCCTTCCCTCACCCTCTCACTGCAGATTCTAACAACCCTTTCAACCTCTTTAAAAGCTGCCTTGCCACTGCTCTCCCTAACGTAGGCTGGAACTCCCTAGGGCTTTTCACAAACCAAGAAAATGGTATTTAATAGGGATATAAAAGAGTCCTTACTCGAGTGATCCCCCAATGTAGTGCCCGTTAGCATGTTCCCTGGCACTCACTCGTTTCTTCTCCAAAGCAGGCAGTCAATCCTTGCTTTCCTCCACTTCACTGCAGGAGGGGACACTTCACAAGACCCCCATGAGGCATCATCTTTGTATCCGTAGGGAACACCCATTCAAAAACAGTTGCCTCCATTTTAGAGGATACTTGGCTTGGAACCTCCTAATCTTTTTTTATGATGCCAGGGTTACCAACCTACAGGCCTGAATATCTCCAAACGAGTAGCCCTGCAGCTTCCAGAAGGTGGGCTCTGGGGCGTCCTATCCCTGCCAAGCTTCTTCTCCTCCCCAAACACTGCCCTTGAAAAGGCCTCACACTCAAGTCTCCGGGAATTTCCCCACCCAGAGATGGCAATCTTATCCGATGGCCACATTTGCCCCTCATGCATGAGGGAATGCCTCTTATAAGACGAAGCTTGCTGTAACATTCACAGGATTATTGAGAGCAGAAAAATATCTAAGTTCTTTATGTTAGGACTCCACGGGAGGCTATAAAAAGGGCTAGACAATTCTGTGAGAGACAGGCCTGTTAGTGGCTATTAGCCATGATAGCTGAAGGAACTGCCATGTTCTGAGGCAGTGTACTCTGGCCTACCCTCTAATGCATTTTAATTCTGTTTTTAATTTGTTTTAATGATGTGTGCTTGGGGTGTGTGTGTGATTTTAATGGGTTTTTTTAAAATATTTTTTTAATAAACTGTACAGTAACTGCGATAAAAATAAAAGAAAATCAGAACATTTAACCCAGGTATCTACACTGGCTCAATGAACACTTGTATGCTAACTTAGAACAGTACCTTATAGTATTCAAAAGTATAACAAATTTTTGTAATCTTTGTTTGTAGGAATCACTTTGGCTTTTTCAAGATATGTGACAATTGGATACCATGTCGCCTGAAACATTTTTTGGTAAATGCTAAAGTTTCCTTGTGTTTGACCATTTTCCCATAAACAAAATGCTCCCAAAGCTTATTTTGCCAGGTTGTCAAAGTGGGACAGGTTGATTCTTTCCATTTCTGGGCAATTGTTATCCTGGCAATTGCTAACAACATGGAGAGTGAGCTTTTTTCTGTTTTGTCTGTGCAGGTTTCTGGAAAAACATCTAGGAGGACAGTTTCAGGTAAAGCAGGTAAGTTGACTCATGTTATAGTATGATGGAGGCTGTATCAGGCTGGGCGTTGGAATTTCCCAGGCTAGTGGTCTTGGGTGACTTCAGCGTCCACACCGATGACGCAGCCTCCACTCAGGCAGCAGACCTGGTGTCGTCCATGGCGACACTGGGACTCTTTCAATACATCTCAGCCCCCACACACCGGGCTGGGCACACACTCAATTTGATCTTTGCTGCGGGAGTGACAGTGGATCAGATTACTGCTTCAGCAGTTCCATGGTCGAACCACTATGCCCTGGGGGCCCGTTTGAATGGTGCACCCTGACCCTTAGGCGGCGAGCTTATTTTAGCTCGCCGCGGAGCTGGATGGACCCTATGCGGCTCCAGATGGCCTTGCGGGATCCAATGCCCCCTGGCAGCTCATTAGATGAGCAAGTGGAGGACTGGCATAGCTGACTCTCCACAGCCATCGACGTGATCACTCCCAGGCACCCTCTATGTTCTCGCAGGAGGCTTGTGCCCTGGTATACCCAGGAGCTGCGGCTTATGAAGCGAGAGCTACGACAGCTGGAGAGACGGTGGCGGCGTACTTGAGACTAAGCTAGAAGAGCATCTTATAGAAAGTTTGTGAAAGCCTATGAGATGGCAACCAAGGCTGCTAAGAGAGAATTTTATGCGGCCTTGATTGCATCCACGAGCTCACGCCCAGCCCAATTGTTTAGAACAATTCGATCACTAACAGTTCTGCCTCAGGGCAGACTAAACGCTAGGGAACTGGAGATTGGCTGTGAGGCATTTGCGAGCTACCTCGTGGATAAAGTCTTGATGCTCTGCTGTGACCTCCCCGCCACAGTTGAAACAGTGAGCGAACTCGAGGCCCCTTGCACGTCTTTGACTCCGGGGTTAGATGGGTTCGGCCCACTCAGCCTGGAGGAAGTCGACAGATTGCTCCTGACCGTATGCCCAACCTCATGCATTCTTGATCCATGCCCCTCCTGGCTGATCAAAGCTGGCCATGAGGGGTTTCAAGGTGCTGCCCGGGAGATTATCAATGAGTCCCTCCTTGAAGGGCGGTTCCCGGGGGCATTCAAGGAGGCGATAGTCCTCCCTGTCCTGAAAAAATCAACTTTGGATCCGGCTGAATTGGCAAATTACTGGCCGGTTTCCAACTTGCCATATCTGGGCAAGTTAATAGAGAGGGCGGTGGCGATACAGTTGCAGGGCTATCTGGATGACGGTTCGGTCTTAGATCCCTTCTAGTCCGGCTTTCGCCCGGGACATGGGATGGAGACTGCACTGGTCGCTCTTACGGATGATCTCCAGAGACATCTGGATCAAGGCGGTGTTGCTTCTGTTAGACCTGTTCACGGCGTTCAGCATGGTTGATCATCAGCTGCTGACCCGCCACCTCGCCAATGTGGGGATACAGGGACAGGCCCTGCAATGGCTCATTTCCTTTCTCCAGGGTCGGGGACAAAGGGTGGTGCTAGGGGAGCAGCAATCCACAAGACACCCACTGGAATTGGGTGTGCCTCAGGGGGCAGTGCTCTCCCCGATGCTCTTTAACATCTATATGAGCCCCCTTGCCCAGATTGTCCGGAGGTATGGACTAGGATGTCAACAGTACGCTGATGACACCCAGCTCTATATGATGTTGGGCGGCCAGTCAGACTCCAGCCCAGAAGATCTGGACTGGGCACTGCACACCATGGCTGGTTGGCTTAGGCTGAGCCGGCTGAAATTGAACCCAGCAAAGATGGCGGTCCTGTGCTTGAGTTGGGGCAGACTGGGGAGGGGGGTCCCACTCCTGGCCTTTGATGGGGTGCCATTGGTGCCAGCGCAGAGTGTCACAGGCTGGGTGCCAACAGTCTAGGAGTCAAGCAGAAGTCCGGGACAGTCTGAGGTCAAACCAAAGCAGGAACCAATTGCCAAGTCCAAAACACTGAGCCAGAAGCAGAGTCAGTCCAAGCCAGGGTCAAAGCAGAAAAACTCACAAGTAAACCAGTCCAAGGAGTCAACAGAGCCGAAGTCAAGCAGGTCCAGAGTCAAAAGCCAGAGGTTCCAGAAACAGGTCCAGTCACAAGCCAAATGGGTGCAGACCTTAGCCAAGAAGACTAGTTGCTAGCACAAGTTGGTAGTCTCTGTGCTGTGCCTAAATACCCAGCCACTTCCTGTGCTAGTTAGCAGCTGGCGGTGAGGTCCCGGCTCCTACTAAAACTCAGGGCTTAGTGATCTGCAACCACGCAGGCGTGCCTCTT